>OZ029913.1:9456273-10893773 GCA_964023275.1 Norana najaformis
AAAAATTGTAAAACACACAAATAAATAACAGCGAAACGCAGACGTGGCAGCAATGAAAAGTCAGAACATGGATGAATTATGGAGCAAATTCCACTTATGACCAATAATGTATTCCAATGAACAAGACAAACTAAACAATGGCCATCTTGTCCGCTGGTCATATAACGATTGTATATATATATATATGTATGCATGTATGCATGTATGCTTGTATGTATGCACGTATGTGTGCATGTATATATGTATATATGCATGAATATATTTATGTATGTGCGTATGCATGTGTAACTGTGTGCACTTGCCTATGTATGCATCTTTACATCTGTGGAAGGTCTGTTGAAAAACTGACCCAATTTGCATTTTTGGGCTTAATTGATTGAGCTTCGCTGAATGAGCTGTCAGCAACACATACTTTATAAAGACTTACATTTTTGAAATGTTTGTCTTACATTTCATTGCAAAGATATTGCCTTGGAAGCTAAATAAAAATAAGTAACAGAAAATGCTAGAAATTACTTACAGCCAGTGCGGCAAATGTCATCTCTGAATCAGTTTTTTTGTAACATTCCTGAATACAAATTTCAATAGTTAAGTTATTTGCACCCTGTAGAACAGTTTCCGATTTCGGGTTCGTTCCGTTGCCTACAAAGCAGCCGACGTACTTTTCATGCAGCTGACCTACAATTGCAAGAATTTTGCCATCAGTAAAACATCCTGATTCAGGTTTACTAAAATCTGTATGAAATTTCAATAATTCTCGCGACCCAGTCTTAGACCCGATAGCCTGCATGTTCCGCACATAACATTTGTAATGAACATAAAGAAAATATAATATGTAACAGTTTGTAATACACAACGTTAGTAAATGGTTTAGGTAGACATTAGTAATGACAAATTACAAAGCCAAGGCAAGCCTTCTGGAGACGCTTCAAACAATTGACTCAATAACCATTTGAATAATGCATTTTCTGAGATTTCATTATTAATACTTGAGTTAATTGTACTCGAGTGAGGGTCATGGGTACAAATTGAAGTCATCGGCAAATTTTATTATTATTATTATTATTATTAAATTATTATTGTTATTATTATTTCCGCATTTATTAAGCGCTACTATCTAAATACTAAGTATCAATCGATAGCACTGAACTATTGTGAGTGAAGGACTTGATCAAGGTCTTAGCACAGTAATCGTAAGTTCGTAATCGTAAACTCGAGACTTCTAGAGCGCCCAACGAAAGCTAAGTCACGTTAAGCAGCTTATTCACAGTAGCTGTTTCAGGGAAGGCTCGAACAGTACTCTCCGCGTTACAAGCCAAGTGCTCTAATCAATCGGCTACTGTATCCCGCTATAATGTCATAATGACTAATAGAACGATAGCTTGGTAGCTTATGTTCGCGAAAGATTGATCAAGTATCAATATAATGCCAATAATAAACCAGTTTCTATAACTTCACAACCTTGTGAATTGTACGATACCAATCATATCCCGAAAACTTTCGCGAAAGATTGATCAAGAAACTAGTTTTAGATGGACGTTGGCCGTCATCAAAGGACTTGTGAATAGATAACAGAAGACAAATCTTGGATTCATAAAGGAGTCAAATGAGTTGTTTCATTGACCCCTAATCCTATCATCAGCATCATTATCATCATCAGCAGTTGCTGACGCCAGCCATTTGGCGGCAAATAAATGATTCCCATTCTTTTCAGTCATTAATTTTGTTAATTACAGTGTTCCTCTCATGATAAGTCCAAGTCTCATTATGTTTTCAGTAACAGTGGTGATTAACTGTCTTGTGCATCTGGATTTTGTTGATCAATGAGGTACCCAATTAAACTGTGAGTGAGAAAAGTAAACCAAAGAAATATATCCACAACAAATGGAAACTAATATTACAAATTTAATCCAAGATACAACAATTTAAGTTCATGCAGCTTATATGGTAAAATAATTGCTCGAAATGTCCGCCTTCTGGTTCAAGACTGGCCTTAAGATACGCACGTCATTGACCTATGGCGGCAGCAAGTACAAGTTGATCAAATTCATACTGCGTCTGTGTGATATGTTGAAGCAGTTTCCATCAACGTTACATCCCTTTGACCTATATATTTTTTGTACATTGTTTCCGAGATTCTGTAATTCACAGAAATTGAGTCGGGACTGTTTTGAGGCTAAATTGCAGGAGATATGAAATCAGAAATCTCGTTCGAAAGCAGTTCGAAGACCTTACGAGTTCGATGTGCTGGAGCATGATCCTTCTGAAATTGTGCACTATTTGGATATTTCCGAACAAATGATGGCAGAAGTTTCTGCGTCAAACTGAACATCCCGTTAGTATGAGTTATTATTTTAACAACACGCTTCACGAAGTTCATCCCTATTGTGCTCAGTGCAAACACACTAACCGAATCCATTTCTGATTGATTTACGATCTTGTGAGAAAGAAACAATTTCGATGAATACTTTTCCTCAGAATTCCGACGGCAGCATACAAGCGATTATGTTCACTATTAAAAGGTGTAGAGATAGTAAATAGTTTTTTTTGTCGATTAACCTAATAAAATTCACCATTTTTGCAGGTTAGAGTGGCAATAACTGCCTTAGCGATCAGTCAATGCATGTTTGTTGGCTTCAGTTTGTTAACGTTTCTTGAAACATTTCAAGCAACTTCTTGACTCAACACAAGTGATTAAACTTCCAGACGTTTTTGTTATTTTTTGCAGTTCGTGGTCGACCGCTGTCTCATTGACAGTTTTATGACAATTGCATCGATTTTTGGCAGAAGAACATTTAGTCCATCAAGCTTCAATCCCTATTTATTTCCAATCTTTGCTGTCTAATCTAACTGAGCGCATTGCCTTTGCTCGGTTGAATTATTGGCTTTCTTCCAGCTTACTTTTAAACCTTACCAATCTGGATTCACGAAACACTACTTAACTTAAACTGTAGTGCAATACTCTTTGTCGTTATTCTCAAGCAGGTCTCCTGCCTCTATATTCTCAACATTTTGGTGGCTCCTCCCTCCCATCTTAGGGGACGACAGTATTGGATGACCCGTTGCACTACATGGATGCCTTTTAGTTTATCATTTTAATAAATATATATGATCAAGCCATGCTGGACTGAAGTGAGGTAATTTGAAAATGTGGATGGTTTATCATAAGAATATTCTATACCCATAAGTGCAGAGATCCGGGTTATATCTCCATGGGACGAAAATACGTTTGACGAAAATACGTTTTTTCATGAGTTACCGGACTCTGAAAAGCCGCCCAAATTTCAAAGACGCATTACTGATTTCGTTTGATGAAACCTGAGGTCTAAAAATTTGAAGTTGCAGTTCAACCTGCCTTGCGGTAATGATAACCAAAGCCATTAACGCCGCCCTTATCTTACATAAGCCTTAACTTTGGGAATATTGATATCCTGTTAAATAAACGCAGTTGATTCTTATAATAGCGTCCGAAGAAAGCGTTTTACAGGTAACCAAAACAGCTATAGATTGCATAGTATATATTATGAAACGATATAATTTTCAACTGCTCATGCACTTACTGCAACCATATACGTGACATACAGGACATTTGTTCCATGTTCGATTTCAAAACCGTTTCCATCATCGCTACCTCAAATATCCACTCCAAGCTTAACTGCTGTAATTGTTTTCTCTCTAACCTTGACTCAACCCAAATCAACCGTCTTCAACTCATCCAGATGCACCACCAAGAGCTCGCCATGACCGAAAAACATCTTCCATTCAACCACTACAAGATCGTCCTATTATCTCATTCTTGTCCGTACCCCATTCACTACTCATCATAAGTTCTGTAACCGATCCGTATCTGAAACTGCACTTTGCCTCTGGAACGACCCTCTCCTGAATTCCGCAAGTTTTCTTTTCCTGTGCTCCTCATGTGGTTCACCAAAAATCATGTGTCTGAAGCGAAGAGGATCTATCTATTACTTCTTAGGCTTTTCATTCAGAAATAAAGTCCCACATTATCAAAACATTTTACCGTGATCCGTACAAAGCGCCGCCTTCTCATTCCTCTCAACCAAGACACAGCCCACCGTAACAGCGCCTCTGATTCTTACCTTCTCTGGTCTATCGGCAACCGGATGTTGTTCTTCACACGTTTTCGCTGGACATCTCTCTACTTTCCCGAGCGCTGGTCATGAATTAATGTCCTGCCACCTAGCTGTTAAATAGGACTATGAAAATTTCCGAGTTTATGATATTCGATTTTGTGATTAATGTAGGGCTACCATGTTTCATGAAGACCATAAAAGGGAGGCGCTCATTTCCTTTTCTTAGGCCCTTGACTCGGCATTGGACGAATGCCAAGATCCTGGACACTGGGCCATTGCATCCCAGGACTTGTGATTTACTTCCCAGCTTACTCCGGTGCCAAATTATCTTGCTTGGTGACAGAGGCACGGTGTGCGCAAACAACTTTCGGAGTCGAACCAGCAACCGCATGAATATTGACCAAACGCTTTACCGATAGGCCACTGTGTCGCACGATTTTATTATACGATTTCGAAATTACACAGAGCGAAAGTTTAACGCCAGTACTTTTCAAACTTTCCAACTGGCCTTTGCGCCAGCAACTGTAAGGTTTGGGAAGTATTGGGGCTTAATAATTGCTGTTTTAGGAAGTAATCTCATTGTTTTGTATTGCCATAACATGGATCGTTAAACTGTTTTTGACAATTTAGTGTTTCCACTATGAATCTGAGTTGGTTAATTAACTAGGTCTGTTTTAGATTGAAGTGTTTTAAATGTTTACCCGTTATTATGCATATTACTGTGTAGTTGATGTTATATAGGCATAACAAGTGAGACTTTAGTAATCAACTTACCAGTGATCCTGTTTGAAGCGAGAAGCAGGCAACAAAATATAATTAATCCTGCGTAATGAATCATTTCGTATTTACCCATTTAATAAGTAAACGCAAAATAAAACAATCGTTTCACCATTCTTTCAACAGCAACATGCCATAATTGTAAGGATAGCTAACGTCTGAATGCGAAATCGTTTGCTTAGTATAAATTAAATTTCGTTAAGCTGGACTGCTTCGCCGACAAAAACGCCTTCATTACCCATTGTCTGTCCTAGTAAGCTTAAAATTAATGGACTTTCTGCTATAAGTTTACGCGATATAGGCCTACTGCAGGAAAAAGCAGGCCTGAATCAGGAAGCAAAAAACACGGATGTAAAAGGTTTGTTATCTAGAGCAGCCAGTTTTCCAAGTGTAGTTATAATGACCAGCATCCCCTTAATGGGGCACGTTACCAGCATTATAATTTAATGCAAGCTTCCACGGATAGTATTTTATATCTATCTGAGGTCGGCTGCCCATCTTGTGTACACAACGGCTGCAGGGTTTGGCTATTATCGCGTCCTTAATCTGTTACATTCTTAATTACTGCTCCATTATATTTCGTACTTGGTATCACATTTATTAATTTCTATAATTGCACTCTTAAAATAAGTGTCTAAAATGATGAGGTAAAGGTGGGACATAAAAATGGCCTTAACCTACTTTTAACAGACGGAGTTGTGTCGCGATTTTGCAGGCAATGGTTTCCAACACGACTAGTAAACACTAAAGGTCTAGTTTAACATATTTTGGCTATAACATTATGTTGCAAAATCATTGCTTAAATAACTGTTGCTATAATATATTATATCATAGTAATAGTCTAGATAATCTCTAGGTGATAGCTGTGTATTTTGCAGTGAAACGCAGTAATTTGCTTTTACCCTCACAGTTTTAAAGCCTGTGTGAAGTTCCCAAAAGGCGCTAGATAAATAGCCAGTTACTTATATAAACACTAAAACATAGCCTATCATGCATATATACATATGTTCACCAATACACATACACAGAGACATACATGATTACATACATACATAAAATAATTTTAATAAAGTAGTAAGTAAGTAAGTAAGTAATGCGTTTGCTAACACGCCATATGTCCATCGATTGAGCGAGGAATCGTAGCCGTGGGTGGATCACAGCGGTCAGACAAGAAAAACAAGACGGTACAAATAGGTCTTAAGCCGCTTTACGAATATGTCTAGCGAGATACTGTTGTGAGTATTGTAGACATGAAGACTATTCCATATGGCTGGTGCAGAATTGTTGAATTCGCGTAGTGAGAATTCAGACCGATAGTCTCTTACGTCAGGGAAAGATAGAAGGTTTTGTGTAGCTGGTCGCAGAGATCTGAATGGCTGGTAGCGCTGTAAGTATGACGATGTTACAGTTATAATGTTTGTATAATCGCCATAAATTAACATTGTAAATGGGCCAGCCGAGTTTTAAGCGGGTCTGTCTCACCCTTTTCGTTTCACCCATTGACCTACATCGGCAATGGTGACCTGACCAGCTATATGCTATGGCTTATTTGTATTTGATGTTATACTTTCTTGCATGTTGGTGCTGTGATGTCAATGAATTTTCTCAATCATTATCACAGTTTTGGTCCATAAAACAGAAGCTGCAAGACTTGCATAGAATTCATTGTCGCAAAAGTATTGAAAATTTATTATACGAAAACAAAAGCAATTGATATCCACCAACCTAACTGTCCAATAATGCCATTGATTTTACACTTTTGGTCCCATAAAATGGATTTTAAGCTGTAAATTTTGTATACAATCTAGTAATATAAAACATTGGACTGCAATAAATACAATAAAGGTTAATGATAATAAAACGAAAGAAATTACATACATACATACATATATACATACATACAATCTAGTAATATAAAACAGTGGACTGCGATAAATACAATAAAATTTAATTATCATAAAATGAAAGCAATTACATACATGCATACATTCATACATACATGTCTCTCAATTAACAGGATCTTCATTGAATTGTAATTATAATCACAAATATATAAAGCGCCACTTCGAAGAGAAATCATTAGAGGAGCTTACCAACTGACAACCCAGAATCATTACCAAAAAGAATGGTTTTCAAGAGGTGCTTAGAGAAAGGAGGCATAGAAAGATTCAGAAGTAGTAGCCATGGGACTATTTTTATCACAGTGGTCCTCATTATAACCAGTTATGTATATGTTTGCATCAAGACACTTAATTTAGCACCTTTTGAGTACCTACCAGAAGTATTGAAGAAGCATTGCACTCCTGACTATCTATGTGATCTAAATGAATACGTTTTTGGTTTGCTGAAAATGTATGTCGAACAGAATCAGATTAAGAACTACCTGTATGCAGTGGAAGGCTGCTCCAGGACGACACTCCAACACAGCAATAGGCGAGATGAGCTCCAGTAGCTAAGCTGAAGAGTTTTAAGCATGTATTTTCCATCGGGTATCAGAGCACAATTATCGCCGACATGACTGACTATCACCAACCATATCTTTTCGATCAACATTATCATCGACATCATCGTCATCCACTCACCTTCAGTATGTCTCCGTTTCTGATTGGCTATTTTTTCTCACTGGTTTAACATTATCGCAGAGTCAGCTGTAACGTGGTGTTCATTAAAATCTTGAGTAGGCACTTGGTTACGGTAACTGCTTTCTCTCTGGTGTCACTGAAGGTTTTTAACTTCTTTCCGTGGCCCATAACAAAAGCCAACTATATATAAAACGCGACTGTTCTGTTAGCATTACGCTGGTTCTACATAGAACCGGGTATCTAATTAAGCATTTTTCACAGTTAACTAGCAATTACCTTCACATAAGCCGACTTGTTTTCGTTTAATTTACCTTCCTCTGTTTGAGTCATTGTTGCTGTTGACAACATAAAGTCGTGGAATGGACTATTGTAAGTGATAGGAGATAAGGGACGGAAGCGGGTGCAGCACAAATGTCTGTGGTGCAGCCAACCATCGGATCGAGAACGGTTAAAGACAATACAGACTCAGACGATATTCTCCAAAATCAGCCGAGTCATTTTTTGCCATGAATCGAAACGGTTGCATTCGGTGTCATTAGTTTCATATTGACTGGCTTTTACTATCCTTGACTTACCCTCTTGAAGTTTCAATTTGAAGCGGTGGTCAAGAGATAACTTATGAATTAAGATTGCGCCGCTGCTCCAGTGTTCACAGTAAATAACGTTGTCCAAATGTTGTTTGTCACTCAGGGCTAATGGAAATATGTGAACTAACATTTACAGTCAAATTCTAATATAATAAAGAACCCAAAACAGAGTTTTAGGTATCAAACACCTTTTGAATATCTCAGTATACATCTGGACGTTACTAAAAATAAAAAAATTAAATCTGAAAAGTCTATTGTAAACTGTCTTAAAACCCGATCATTAGTCACAATATTACCCAAAATTGTGGAATTTACTTCCTCTCTCTTACTCTGAGGCATAGATTGTAGCTACTTCTGAAGTTCAAAAATTGTTCAACAATGCCGATGACACCAATGCCCTTATTTCAAATAAATCCTTAATTTTTTGTTTGAAAGAGCTAGACAGGAGCTTCAATCCATCTGTTCTTGGTTTAAAGCTAACCAATTATCTCTTAACAGTGAAAAGACTAATTTTCGGTTTTCCGTTCTCACCGCAAGCCAAACCCTTCTTACGAATATAAGATCATTATGGATGGTAAATTGAAATGGTTCCAAGCGCTTGCAATAGAGGCACAGCAGGGATCAGAAGGTCATGTCGCAGTAGTTATGTGAATACTTTTGTCACATTTGTCCTCATCACAACCATTTAAGTATATGTATGTATCATGATGTTAAATTTAGCACATTTTACGTACCTATGAGAAGCTCTGCACTCGTGACTCTAAATTAAACAAGTGAGTTTTTAGATATGCTGAAAACGTCTGTTGTGCATAGTTGAAGAGTTAAACGAAAAAGAACCTGTTTGCAATGGATGATTGTTTTTGGATTACCGACCGACAGGAGAAGGCGCGATTAGCTGCATTATTGCGGCGAAAGCGCGGCACACCCATATCGCGGCGGGCATCAGATCGAAAGGATCGCAGTCCCGACTGACTACCGCCACCAATTCTTTTATAATAGGCATCGTCTTCTTCATCATTGTCTGGTGCGGTATGTCACCCAGAATATTTTGATGAATGAACGAATATATAATTATATATCCATTAACCTTTAAATGTTGTTTGGATTCTTATGGAATATTTTACTCCTTAGTTTGAAATTAATGCAAAGTCAATTATAACGTTGAGTGGTACCCTTGGAATTCATGAGTGAGCACTTGTACTGCTGGCACTATGCTTTTTCTCAATAGAACCGGAAATCTAATTAAAACTTAACCCACATTTAGCTTGATGTTGTTATATAAGCCGCCTTTTCGTTTATTTTACCTATACCTGATTAGATTCAAAGTTGCTGTGGAAAACATAAATTCGTGGACTCGACCAGTTATTGAAAAAGAGACAAGGGCAGAAGCAGGTGCAATAAAATTTTCTTGTTGCAGTTAACCATCAACTTGAGAACTGTTGAACACAAGACAAGATATGACAGATTCATAAGTATTCTCCGCAAGTACCTGACACCTGAACATTTTTACCATGAATCGAAACGATTATATTTGGTTCCATGAGTTTTCTCTTTGGCTGGCTGTAAGTTTAAAGTTTTGTTTTTTCTGTTTGTTCTGCTTTGCCACTTCTACGATGTATCAAGCTTGCTTATATCAGAATTTTCCTTTTAGGAATTTCTGACTTAACATATTTTTACTGAACCCGAAGGATGAAGATTGTGGAAGGCACTATCAATTTTAAGCGAAGACCATGCGAAAACTCTATGAATTAAGATTGCACCGCCAATTAAGAGCGCGGAATAGTTTAGATTATTTATCAATGTTAAAACGATTATGTCGGATATAGCTTCGCCTATAGATTAAGTGTATGTCACAGAGCGTTACATGTCAACCGATGAACTGTATGATGGATAGAGGAAGAAGGCGGGACTACAAAGAAGTTAAGGAAAGGGCACAGAAAAGAGAAAAGTGGCGTCGTTGGATTCTTGGAACTGCCTAAGGGCCGAGCACTGAAGCAGAAGAAGAGGTAGGCCTACACCCAACCTTATGGTATATACAGAACTATGTGACAGTACTAGAGATAACCCTTGCAAAGTCGGAAAAGTAAATTTGCGAGAAATGTGCGCAGAAGTTTAAATGGGTCCAAAAAATAGGTCACGAGTTCTTTGTATATTTATAGTCCCTGCTGTGTTAGCTATCAAACTATACGTACTTATGTATAGTTTAGGTGCATGAGTATTTTTTCAATTTTATTATGATGCCTTACAACAAAGAGTTTACCGGGTCGCTTGATTCTATAATTTAGAGTTGTGTTAATCGGCTATTTTGCTTATGAACTAAGTCATAAAAATATTTTTCTTAATCAGTTTTAACGAGTTTTCACCGATTATATATAATATGTATATATTTATATATTCACGACTTCTCGACACAGCGGCGTCTTAGGTAGAGTCATATCCTTGGTGAACTTTAACTCGCGATTTCTCAAAAGTAGCCGCGAAGAACCCTATATCTGGAAAGAATTGTAACTTTATATTATTTCTTATAGAAACATGTGGTTTTATCTAAGTATTCAGCTATTCCAGCCCAATCCAATGCAATATCAAATTCAGTTTTAATTTTTTGTTTGACTTTGTGATGGTTTCCTTATGCACGGTCATATGTTTTAACTAGCATTTCATCAGAATGCCACGCTGAAAGTTTTAATATTATAAAGAAACAAAAAACACATTCTTATATATCAAACACTCTTCGAATGCCTTACTAGCGATCCTGAAGTTACTAAACACAATTCAAATACTAGAAGTCAAATCTGAACAGTTAGTGTTAGTATGCTTAAAAACACAATCTTCAATCAGGGCATTATTCAATGCTCTGGGATATACCATCCTCAGTGTTCCTACGAAGCATAAACTAGAACTACTTCTGAGGTGAAAAATTGTTCAATAATGCCGATGATACCATCTTTTGGTCCCAGAAAACACATACTTGAAGCCATCAGTATTGCATAGAATTGAATAACATAAAACAGTGGACAGTGATAAAAATATTATATATTGATAATAATGAGACAAAATAAAACTGCTATCCACAGACGTAATCCTAGAATAGTTATAGTGTGAAAATACTCTCGATTATTATAGAAAAGATTCACAGATGGTAATGTTCTATGGTTCTAATCCAAGAGCCTTACAGACTCAGTTAACGTCATAAGAAACAGCTCACAACGTGCAACCAGACAATCTATTCACTGGAAACAACCTGAAGACATTTATCCTGTTTAAAAGCATTACATAAAATATAATTATATCCCCCTCATTAAAACCGATCTTAATCACACGATATCTATATGGGATGGATTTCTCACAAAGGCGCAGATCCCAAAATGTATGTTCCTTTACTTGCTCTCTGCCCGGCTTTTATCCTCAAGTGTTACAAGGCGAGAAACATGTAACAATTTATTGTAGCACATAGCTAATAAGTAACCGTTGGACAGACGCATACATGCGCACGATACTGTATAAATAGAAGATAGACAATTCATAATGTAATTCACCCTGCTTAAAATGTGTAACAGGTTCAATACAGTTGAGGCTTAAATTTATGTTTAACTATATTTAAACTAAATAACATGGTAAAAAGTTTATAGGGTTTCTGCATACGAAGTCTAATTGTACGTAAATCTTCACATTCTTAATGCTTTTTGGCTTCAAATATTGCAATACATTCAGATTGAAGATTCAACATTGATATAGTCATCCTGTTTAAGCTCTTTTTTCATTATTAATTCTGCATATTCAGAAGTTGGATTCAGTCCTGTTTGGCGTTGTTCCGTGTTGATCTGTTCATAGACGCTACTCTGACCAGCAGGTTCTCGTATCTCGTCGTAATTACTTTCATCTTGATTTGATGTTTTCTTAGAACTTGGTTTCAAATCAGGCTGTGCCACACTTTTACCGGCTTCTAAAAATATATATAGGGTACTTTATTATATATATCGATACTACAAAATGTAGGAATTTATACTCCTGGAAACAAGACACAACTTTGAACTAAAACTTCAGCCGTTTTATTTTATTTTAAAGCGAAAATGGCCTACATTTGACTGTAATCTGTTGTTTCAATTTTTATTCTGCATATTACATACTTTAAATTTCTGTTTGACATAACTTTTAAACATCTTTTACAATATTTCTTCAAAATTGGTATGAATTCTTTATTAATATAAAATCTTTGAGTTTATACTATTTCGTGGCTTGAGAACGTGATATTTCGTTCAAACGGATCACGAAACAGCATCACGAAAATCTACACTTGCAATTTAGCTTAGAGAAATCTTTTTGGGGAAAATGTCATACTCTTCTAATTAATAAGGTATACTTTTGAGATGCTGTGATCACACATAAATATTAATTACAGTCAGCAGGGGTAGAACGCAAATTTGGAAAGCCTCGATAGCGATAAGATAATAAATGATGTCTAAAGAGCAGTACAATTTAAAAAGGACTTCAATTCAGTTCACCTGCACACTCGCACACACTCCTTATTTACCTGGTTTTCTTGATTTCGCACTCTTTATTCTGGAGAATATGAGAAGCGCGATGACCAGTAAACTGATTGCTAGAAAGACTCCCAAAACAATTCCTGTAGTAGGCGTGCAGTTGCACTCTGTTAATAAAAGTTAACAAGACTAGGCAAATTATAGCGTAACAGCGACGTAAGTGTTTCTATGCGAACAGTCTACACCAAAGCTTTTTTAGAGATGCACATAGAAGACTCACAAATTTGGAGTAGCAGCACACTTGATCACCTAGTTAGTGTTTACCCTGATTGGTTAGTGTTTACCTGATTGGTTGGCTTGTAGCGATACCATACCTTGATTGGTTGGCTTTGCAGGTAATTATTGGCTGCTATGGTTTTGTCTATTTTGTGACCAGATAAGGTTAACATTTCTTTCTATGAATTCCAGTCTACTTTTTCGAAACAGCAGGGATTGGGGAAAGCATTGATTCAATGTTCTACTTTGAATGAGTTATCCATCTTTCATTTTTCCTTGTAATAGTTGATTAACGCTCCAACTCAAAAGAAACAGGCACAGACGTTTCTCGCTTATTATGATCTATTAGTCTTTCCAATTTAAAAATCTTCTCTAATGAAAGTTCGCCTTGTCAAATTTAACATGTAGTCTAATATTAATACGTCTTCGTGGTTCACATATTGCAGACGGTCTATTAAGATGTTCTTATATTATAAGCGGAGGCTTATAATATTAACCAAGCTACTATCGAATGAACACTGATATCCATCAAAGGTCGATACTGATCGTTCGTTGAACATGCTGTCATCTGTCAACTCTATTTGGGAAACAGGCCGTTGATTGGGTTCTGCGTGTGTATGTGCGGAAGCCTGCCACTGGTGACTTTTCCAGTTATCTGCGCATTGCTTGCCTATTGAACTTCCTATCCTAATTGCCATTTAACATCGCATAGAGCGCATCTGATTAGTTTCTCTTGAAGTGATTCTATATAAATTTCTGATTAGAATTACACAGAAGATTTGATAATAAATACAATACATATGCGAAAGAGAGAATTTCACCAGTGCATACTCGCATTCGCCGATAGTCTTATACAAAAGTAGCTGTAAAGCCGTTTATTTGCTAACAGTTTCTTCAGATATGTTAATGTTGTATGTGAGGATGGTTATTTACCAACACACTTCCCAAACTTTAATGTGAAGCCATCTTTGCATTCACATCTGTAACTTCCAATGCTGTTGAAACAGTAGGCTGAGTTTGAATCGCACAAGGACGTATCACATTCGCATTCATCAATATCTGCAGTAATTCATAATGTACAATAACGTAGTGTAAACCAGTGATATAAATAGCTATCGCTTAGCAGTCACAGCCATTTAGATCACTTAGCAGGAAGTGAACGAGAAAAAAGTCCAGGAGATCGATAGATGAATAGGCGCACATTTTTGTCCGGCAATCACGAATCGGGTCTGGGTCTGAGGCTCGGGTGTACGCATGTCCATAATTTAATGATACAAAACATTTATGTAGCGCCCTTCTAACATCTCCCAAAGGCGCTGCATACACGGCCATCTAACAATCTGCAGAAGTGACTCGAATGGGCAAATAATAGTAAGGTTTTGATCCTACAAACGGAATGCATACAAACGCAATGGTGGCTTAAGTCTGGAAATAATTTCTTCTACCTGCACTTCGTTGGCTTAGTTCGGTTCTACCTGCAGATTGCTGCAAGTTCGTGATTCGTACATTAATAAAATACTTTGCAAGTACGTCGTGTCCCATCATTATATCGACTTAAACAGGTCGCGCCTTCCGATACACATACATATGTATATATATATATACATACATACACGGAAACATACATGCATACTACACACACGCATATATATGTATATATATATATTTGAACATACATGCAATTTATAATTGAATTTCCTTTGAACGCCAATTGTGCGTTTAGCTATTACCGCGATTCTCGAAATAAGGCATTCAGTATTAAGTTCAAATCAACGTTCGCTGGCAGATTTTACAGCCTAGTCTGTATTTTGTGCATGTAGCGTCGGCATAGTTTTAGGTGTGGAGGGGTAAAAGTAGAGGATCTTAATGTATGAGCCAAATCTAAGTAGCATTAGTTTTAATTTCACACTTATTGTAGATTTGAAACATAAGTCTTGAAAAGCCAACTAAAAGAGAATAACAGAAACGAAGTCGTATGTAAACCAATGGAAATAACTGTCTATCACGCAAATAGAGCCTTGAGTTAAAGGCTTGATCTCGCCGCAGAACTTTACCATTTTAAAGTCTATTGCAGTTAGTTGTATATAGGATGCGCGGCAATCTTAAAACCAAATGCGACTTCTGTCAGAATTGTCGCGAACTCTATCTAAATGTTTAACCAGTATAAAAAAAAACGTTAGCCATGCAGATGCCAATGGACGCGTTTTCATATCCAGGCTTGCACTGACATTTATAGCTGCCAAAGGTGTTTTTGCAAAGTTCTTTCTCAGCGTTGCATATGAGGGATTCGTTTCTACAATCGACTCTATCTAAAATATTTGAAAATGCAAGATAAACTATTTAATTTAAAAAGTTTTGCAATGTTAAATTTGAAACAGATGAGCTTAGTCGACTCTAAGGCATTAATATTTGAGAGTATAATTAAGGCATTAAAATCAATAACAATTGGAAATAAATGCAAAATGCATTGTAATTATTACAGTTGTTATAATATATATTTTCTTTTTCGATATGATCAACATTAATAGATATTTGTTAACATTTGTAGGGAAGGCAACAGGTATGCCTTATAGAATACAGGTAAAGCAGACAGCCAAATTGCAATAAGACTGGTATGCTGGATTGAGTCAGCTGTTGAACTTAAAGAAGGATTTTTATGTGCAGATAATTTTGGTCAACGTCATTTTCAGATGGCAGACTCTGGCACTTCGCCATAGCATTGTAAACAATCGAGAACACATGCTAGGTACAAGTTATATCAATGGACAGACACTGTCTACACAGGAACTCATTCTGGGACCTGATGGTTGCATGTACCTACCTTCACACTTGCCAGACATCGTTACGAAGCCATCCTTGCACTCACAATCGTAGCTGCCCATTCTATTGACGCAATATTCTGAAACTGGATCGCAAGTCGATGTACCCGACTGACATTCGTCTAGATCTGTAGAAAATCGTCATAAAATAAAACTGTATCATGAAAAATTTTACCATAAAACTAAGAGTTAACTAACGAATTAACTAACATTAATGTTTATAGGGTCATGTTATGTTAAACAGGAAGCTAATGTTTATTTTTTCATGTCTGTAGAAGATTGTTGTAAAGTTCGAAGAATGCGTTAAAATGTCTGAGAAAACACAATGTGCCCGAAATCTTGTTGCAAGAGCATTTCAACCGCTGCACATGCAATGGGCACATAAACTTCTATAGGATTAGTACTTTTGACTAAAATTTCACTTGAATCGGTCATCGATTGCTACTTTGTGCATAATGATAACGGAGCTATAGAACTATTTAGACCAGAACCTTGCCGTTATCAGTATAATAGCCTTCCGATTGCTATATTAAAGTCCACTAGAGACTTACAAGTGTAACCATTCAAAAAAGCGATGCATTACAACTGATTAATCTGTAGCCTTGTTTTAACAAAGAATGGTAAAGTTCCTATATCTCTATAGTGGAACACAGGAGGTGTCTCATTTGCCACTCATCTACCGTTGAACCAGCAATGGACGATTATTAAGGTCCTGGACTTAGGCCATTGCATCGCAGGACTTGCAGTTTAATATCCTAGTTTACACAAAAGAAAATAATACTGTTTGAGACAAAAACACTAACTATGCAAGAGCAATTTGGGCAGGGTTGGTACACGGAGTCCTCTCAGCTGGCTAGAATCGTTACATTATAGCTAAGCACCCAACCGATAAAATATCATCTCGCATATTTTCTGTTCCGATGGCAATCTTGAATTGCACGATGATATTGAGCAAATATTTGTAATAAGACTTTGTCATCACTTATCAACACCCTTAGAAGTTCCAAATGAATACAATTACGAACTAAGTTCAGAATCTGACAACGTGCTTAACAAGTTTGAAGTTAATGACCTGAGACTAAAGTGAAGCAAATAATATGCTATTATACTTTACCTGTGCAATATTCCCATGTACTCATTCTATGGAAACCTTGTTTGCATCGACATCGTGAAATATTCATAAATTTTAGGTCTATAACGGTACAGGCCTCGTTCGATTTACAGTCTGCATCACGTGAGCACCAGAATATGTCGTTTACTGAATAACACAGGAACAGAATGGTAACCTGACAGCGTACATTACTTCGGCCTACAATTTCTTGTGTATATACCAAATTTGTAAATTTGTATTGTGGCGCTTAGCATAAACTGTACCGGACGGCTTGATAAATGATCTAACGTTCAGCGTACATAGGTGCCTGTATTTTTATAATTGCACCTTGACATAATAAATCCACAATAATTTATGAAATATTTGTATCAGTGACTTAAGTCTGTGTGTATGCTTGGCTGGGGCTTCACCTTCGAGTACATCAATCAAATACGAACTCGAGATTTTTCCTGAACTCAAACATCATTTACAGCGAGCGGCGTCAGGCGCACTCTTATTAGCAGCTATTATGGGCCTTCGGCTTTTGTTGACTGACAGCGTCATGCAAAACACTTCTAGTCACTGAAAGCGCGTGAATCATCACGTCTGCTGTAGAAATGCTGCGTTGTGTTACGTCGTATCGCATTGGGATGGGCCTTTTTGCCAGAAAGTTTTACGAAGAATAAAAATTTGAGGCTGTGGGGCGTTCTTCGGGTTTCATCTTGAAATGAAGCGACAACGGTGTAAGGACGTTCAACTGTGAGAAATTCCCATCATTACTGCATATGATTGATTGCAAATATCTACTGCGTTCGGACTGTATCGATGTGGAGGGCATATAGCTTGATCTTCTCGTGTTCTGACATTGAACGTTTACTGTGATTCGAGACTTCAATATTTATGATACCCTCTGATAATATACAACGGGGTTCTCAAACTTTTGGTATAATGACCCATCTACACTCTTACAAACTAATGAGGACCCCAAAGAGCTTTTCTTTATGTGGGTTATATCTATTGTATTTGCCGTCTTAGATAATAAAACTGAGATATTAATGTATTAATTCATAATAAAATAACAATAATTAACAAATTAAATGCTAACATTAATAACATTTTTTATAAAAAAGTAATTACGTTTCCCAAAATAACAAAAAATTGTAAGAGTGGCATTGTTATACATTTTTGCAAATCTCTTTAATGTCCGGCTTAAAAGAAAGATGGATTCTCATATCTTCGTCTACATTCAGTCTGTTGCGATATGTTGTTTGGTGAAGTATTGGAGGAAAATCCGGCCTCACACAGATATGTAGTCGGAAAAATTAGGAATATTTTAATAGCCTTAAATTATTATGAAAATAGTTTAGACCTCGCGGACCCTGAAATGGTATCGGGGACCCCCAGGGTTCTCCGATCCACACTTTGAGAACCGCTGATATACGATTATATTATGGATAACTTTAGTAAAGAACTATTGTATCTAACTTAGTATATGATAGTTTAATCAGACTCTGGTCATTGTGAAATTATCCTGCAGCTCAGAAACGTCAGTTGCTACCAAAAGTGAAAGCCATTAAAGTTAATACAATACGGGGAAACCTTATTCGATTAAGTGCTACATTGTATTAAAAAACCATCAAAATTCTATACTTGAAAAGTCTATTCATTTTACCCTCTTCCTATAATTTTACGCGTAATATGTGAAAATCAGCCATGGCGTTTAAATTTAAAAGAGAAATATAACACTCGATTCACAATGTAATATTAGTTGGATTTAACCACTAAAGCAATGAACTTTACAATAAAAAACCCTGCTTATAATGCTCAGCTTTCTTTAAAAAGAACTGTAAATTACAAAAATTCTCTAATAATTTATTATATCTCAGACAGGTAGGTAGACAGGCATGCAGACTAGTCACAGATATGAACGGACAAACAGGCAAGAACTACTACGGGTGTTTGCAGTTGCGATACCTAGCAATAACCCTAGCCCTAACTCTAACCCTAACCCTAACCTTAACCCTAAACCCTAACCCTAACCCGAAATTATTTTAGATATAAATATTATAAGGCTCATCATCAAAAATGTTTAAGCATTAAGAGAATGTAGTCCTAATTTGAAAATAGAGCTTTCTTCCAACGGAATGCCAAGGAATTGCCTGCCATCAATTACTCTTCACAATATCGGCTCCGTAAGGCAACAGTGATTCATTACAATAAAATAGGTTAGATAAAGGTACTGTACTGAAAGAAGACTGCGTTCGCCCGCGGATCCTTCTGCTGACAACAGATCGCTTTCTTCCAGTAGCTTGGTGGCGAGCAGTACTGCGGCTTACTCTACGGGGACTTTACTTTATAGCATGTGGGCCCAGAACCGTACGAAGATAACGAATTTAGACGTATTTTTTCGTGCGTATATTAATGAAACATAGGCTATACGGTGTATTTACAGCGACCTAAATAACAATATCTACACTTAAACTAATATCATCGTCGTCTTGCCCACGTTTCACAACTTCTTCCTCTTCTTATTCTGCTTCATTTCCTCCTCCTCCTTCTCCTCTTCCTCTTCCTCTTCCTCCTTTTTTCCTCATCGTTATTCTTGCTAGATTATAGGCCTTACCACGACCATATACTGTATAGATAATATATGGTTTATTTACTGGAGGTTTGTTTAGAGACGCTTACAACGGCGCTAAAGAAGTCATTAGATCATAATTAGGTATATACATTTAGACTATGAAACAAGGCAATCGCAGTTTCGACATTATATAATGATACAAAGTAAAGTTCCTCTGGGAACGATAATACAACTTGCAAAATGCCTAGCTGCGACTCACTGATTACCAAATGGCTTAGGCTACTTGCGCACAGATTACCAAATGGCTTGTCATGTCATGTCACAACGCCATCGTCGCTTCGCGACGGTTGACTACATGTACGGACTATCCTCTCCCAACGCCATCTGTCGCGCGTAGCGTTCACCATCATCGTGCCCGACAGTCCAGTCCATGCCATGATACTGTCAATCCAACTTATTCTTGGTCTTCCACGTCTTCTATTTCCCTCGACGAGACCCAACATAACGCCAGCTTCAATAGTGTCCTGAGGGTGTCTCATTACATGACCGAAGTAGCGCAGCTTGCGCGCTTTAATATGTCCCAACAGTTCGCTTTTTGTTCCAGCCAGTTGATAGACTCGTTCTGTGGTCAGCTTTTTTGTCCATGAAATCCGCAGCAACTTTCTAAGACATCCGTTCTCAAACGCCTGGATACGCTTCTCCTTTCTTCATCGTCCATGCCTCGTATCCGTACGTTGCCACTGGCCACACCAATGTCTTCATCAACCGCAGTTTGGTCCTGGTGCTAAATGACTTGTTCCTCCACATCTTTGTCAATTTGACCATGACTGCCATACCCTTTGCTAGCCTCGACTTCACCTCTCCCGTGCACTCCGCTTCCTTGTTCACTCTTCTCCCCAGGTACACAAAAGAGTCCACCTGCTCTAGCCTTCCACCAGTCACGCTGATCTCAAGCACTTGGTCTATGTTTGCCATTACTTTCGTCTTTTTCGCATTGATCAACATGTTATATTCATTTGCAGCGTTCTCGACACGCCTCACCAACACCTGTAATTCCTCTGGTGATGTGGCCAGCAAGACGATGTCATCGGCATACCTGAGATTGCTGATGGTCTTACCCCCAATTCTGAAGCCTCCAGCAAATCCCTGCAGTGCTTTTCGCATCACTTGTTCTGCGAGTATGTTGAACAGGAGAAAGATTGCATCCTTGCCGGACTCCCTTTTTAACACTGAACCATGCAGACATGAGAGTGTCTGTCCTAACGGCGGCGCGCTGCTGTCTATACAGGTTTTGCAAAAGTTGAACCAGATGAGTTGGGAAGCCCATCTCGAGCATAGTTAGCCATAGTTGATCGTGTTGTATCATATCGAAAGCCTTTGTGAAGTCGATGAAACAAAAGTACAGTGGTTGATTTCTTTCCCTTGCTTTCTCTAGTATGATCCTGAGGTTTACAATCTGATCCCTTGTGCCTCTTCTTGGTCTAAATCCAGCCTGTTCCTGAGCGATCTTATCTTCGAGCTTAGTTTGTATCCGCTCCAATATGACTCTCAGCAAAATTTTGCTCGCATGTGAGACCAATGCAATGGTTCTGTAATTCTCGCAATGGAGCAAGTCACTTTTCTTAGGGAGAGGAATGAACACCGACTGAGTCCATTCCTCTGGCCACTTTCCTGTCTCCCACACCTTTAGACAGATTTCATGCAACCTGGTCAAGGTCATCTCCCCGCCAAACCTTAACAGTTCGACGGCTATTCCATCTGGGCCTGGCGCCTTTCTTGCAGCTGATTTGAGCATGGCTCGTCTGATCTCTTCCTTCAGTGGTGGAGGTACCCTTTCGTGTACATCAATCTCTATGTTCTCATCATCTCCGTCGTACCAGCTTAGGCTGCTTGTATCACGCCCTAAATCCTGTTAACTTTACGAAGCGAAGCGCAGGCAAACATTTCGTCAACTTGAATTATCGTAATCACTTTTGCGTTCCCTGAAGGTCCAATGTTTTAATTTATCTTCTTCGTCAAGACAGATGTTTTGACAGACAATGGAAAGTTTCTTTTGCACGAATTTAATACACACGCCTACATACAATTGCCCTGCAGAAATCATGCTTTTCTCGAAGAAATCTCCAAGATTATAAAACAGGGTTATAAAGCACGTATGTGATAATGGTTTTTGACTAAAGAACGATGATTGCCTAGGGCGCTAAATAAATCAAACGTTATGTTCAGTGCAAACATTAATCAGTCCACCTGTATAAACGACGTAGATAGGCGTTCCGTCCACCGTATTTCTTCCGCCACAGTATTGCAGTTCGTTTCCAGCGCAAGAAACTTGACAATCACTATCTGGTGAAATCTGGCCATAGTCATCTCCACATAGACACGTTTCTCCACCCTTGAAAATCAATAGCATCCAATTAATTATTTCAGGCCGACAAGATGAGTAGGTTACATTGTAGGAGTTCAACACTTAAAATATTATTTTTAGAATATTTTAGACACTGCGGTGTGTCTTCCTGTCGGATTCATAGTCAGGCGCGTCAGTCTTTATATGCCATACGAATTCTTGTATCACATGGCCTAACTGGCCCTCGGCTCTACGACGTTGTCCGAGCCACAACACTGGCCAGGATGCTGTACGCCTCTCCCGTGTGGTGGGGCTATGCTGGGGCACAAGCTAGAGCTCGGCTCCAGGCTTTGATGCGGAGACTTGTGCGTCTCCGCTATCTTCCTGGGAACTCCCCAACGTTCGATGAACTCTGTGGCACAGCTGATGCTCGTCTCTTTAAAGCAATCTTGAACAACTCAAATCATGTCTTACATCAGCTACTCCCACCAATTAAAACCCTCAGTTATTCCCTACGGCCCCACACCCATGATCGTATTATTCCTCCTGCTGACAATTTAACTCGTAAATGTTTTATTGTTAGGATGTTGTATGATTATTAAGTTTTCTTGTGTTCTTAAATACTTGTAAACCAATGTGCGATTAGCTATTGGTTAATAAAGAATATACTTACTTACTTACTTACTTACTTATTTTATTAAACAGTTTAAGGATTATCACATAATTACCTTCAGAGTAGGATTTGGTGATATAAACAGTCAAGAGGAAATACCTGAAGAATTGAGTATGTTTTGTTTAGTTGTCGGCATCTCTGTATACAGAATTCGATGGTCAATCTATCGGTTGTTGGTAGTTCTAGAGCGACATACTGGGCGATGCTTCCCTTGTAGCAGCCAACGTAGCGAAGATAAGCTAAGTTTAATGTTACAAGTTATGCATTAATACCATCCCAGCACTTCTGCTTAGGTTATTACTGCAGAGGATAAAGTTTGGCTCTTATATGACATTTATATTGCGCCTATTTGTCACAGTTCCGTGCATCCGCATCCAAATTTCATCCTACGAAATAGTACAGTTTTAAGTATCTCGCAGGTAACAAGTTCTAGCGCATAATAAATACCATTCAAATCAGTGAGTACAGATTCATATCCGGATCTATATAATTTGCTTTCTTTAAAAAGTGAAGCTATTTGGAAAGAAAGCTCAAAATTTGTTGTTTTTCTTAACCTGAGTTTTTACTTGAGAAAATGGCAGAAGATGAAGCAATATTAAACTTGTTTGATGTCGCTCCTAAATAGGAAACGTTTTATTAATCACAAAGTATTGTATAATGCTTGCTGGAGTCCACCTAAACTTCGAAATGGATTCAGTGCTATTTGTCTGAGGATGTAATATGAAATTCTATATTCAGTGAAAAATATTAGTATTATCAAAGAGATTTTTTGTTAGCCCAACCTGATCGTGAGAAGGTTTTTTTAAATTTTCAACGGCGGTTGAAGATCATTTTATCTGATAGTGATCCAGTGTAGTGAGGTCGGGAGCAACTCTTTAGAAAGCGTTAAATAGACCTACATGTTCACTTACGATCACGATTACGTACATACGTGGTTAAGTTACTTTAGTTAATCGCTGCAGCAGATTCTAAGACATAAGGAACACTTTCGCGATTTTATCTTGCCAAACTTTAAGTTTATTATGTTAATTTTTCTTAATTTTGAATTTATTTTTTTTCTATGTGCATTTACTTATAGGCGATATATTTTACTAACTTGGAACAGTCTGACAAACAGTTTTGTTCCCGTAGCCCAAGTGGATAGTTTCGCATTGTTCTTCTATCCCGCAGTCACCATTGTCGAATTTGCAATCTGTTCGATGAAAATTAAAATTCTTCACGTATCGTTACTTTTATTATATTGAGAATGTTTAGCAAAGAGAACACTTACAGAGTAGAAAGCCTATCGTTATCTCTACTGTGCAGAATAAGCAATGTTTATTTTACTTCTGACGAAGTAGTTCATTATAAATGAATTTTTGAAAGCCAAATTACTGCAATTGAATAAAAACTTTTACAACTCCGTTGTTTTATGCTTTAATGCAATATCACTGTTACATTTAAAGGTAAACTAAACCCCACAAGTTAAATGACACCCCATATATGCAAGGCCTATGAAACTAGAATTGTTCAGAAAGTTCGTGTGTGCCTAAAGTAGGGACAGAGACCTGTCTCATCTCCACGAAAAATTTAGGTAAGTTAAAACCAATATGTTCAGAGGCAGTATACTGTTACAAACCATGACAAACTGTGTTCGATGAACAAATAACTATTGCTGAATACAAACAATTAATTATAGGTATTACAAGCGACACAATACAGCCCTGCTGTTGATTAGGTCTTCATGTCTTTGGGTCTTTCAGAACCTTAGCGGCTTGCTTACCCTTGAATGTAAGGAAGGTGGTTAGTTGCACAGCACAACTATCGAGTAGCGTCTTCGCAACAGCATCACCATCAGGTGTTACTCTCTCCGCTCTCTCAACAGCCTTAAGGAGAGTCTCAATAAGAGGATCACTGCCCGGCTCTCCTCTGTCTTCTTGAAGGCCTTCGTTGACAAGAGTGAGGACCTCCCTTCGCCATGATGAGCCGGAACAGCTTTCCAAGGAGTTCTCGCTCAGCGAATCATCGGACTCCGACTCACATTCAAGTGTTCGAAAACGAGCTACAAGGTCGTCGTCCTCGTCCTTGTAATCTTGTTTTCGTCGGAGCCCTTTTATCGCCTCGCGAGTCCTGTCCTTAAAGACATCGACCAGATGACTGTTGATGAGAGCCGGCTTCACCCCGGATAAGAGAAGGTCGGCCTCACAGCGGGCCATACGCCTCCTCTCCTCCCGGGGCCATCGCGCCTTGACTCTGATCGAAACCTGATGTTCCGCGTGATACTCCTCGGGGTGGGCCCTTCTGCGACGGGGCGAAAGACCTCGGTCCCCTTTGAAGCCACGATGGCACTAGGAAAATATCGTTAGCCCAGGTATCTCACTCGCCGCTCCTTCAGCCAAAATGATAGGTGCTGCAGAGGCAGCACCTTTTAAACTATTAATTGTAGCCTTTGTTGATCATTTGGAAATTCGCCCTTGCACGCTTGGCCTCCATACTGCATCCACACGAGGTGGACTGGAGTTGCTCCCCCCGCCACGACAAGGCGCGTGCATAGGACTTTACCCCGATCATCTCCCAAAGGTAAATTGGCCGGAGCTTGGGGGAAGCAAACCTCGAAAAGATAAAAAGGGCAAAAAGCCGCCAGGCCCTGACAGGCCGAGAACCGGCAATAAGAAAAGAAGGCTGAACCCGAAACGTCTTGCCTGTCAAATGGCATACGCTAGGGTGCAGAAAGCCTTCCGATCGAACCGTAAGGGGTGCGCGGAGATGGTTCTAGAAGAAACATGGGAACGGGAATAGACGACGTTGACCTTGGAGGAACAGGAGGGATTTTGGCGGCCCATTTTCTTTTCTCCTTCAGAGGTTGACGAGCGACCAGTACCTAAGGCACGTTCCTGGACAGTTCCTCGATGGCGATACTATACTGATCCCGAAAAGAGGAGATCCAAAGGACCCAGCTAACTATAGGCCTATCACCATGGCCTCACGTGTGACGAGGGTCTTTCATAAGATCGTGGCCGCTCGTCTAGTCGAGAAAGTACCACTTGACCCCAGACAGAAAGCGTTTACACCAGTTGACGGATGTGCTGATAACATCTTCCTTCTCGATATCATCATCAGAGGGGCCCAGCGGCAGAGGAAACCGGTGTGCCTGGCCTTCATGGATGTTGCCAAAGCCTTTGACTGTGTCTCGCATAAGACACTGGCTCGTGCACTCAAGAGGCTGGGCGTGTCATCGCCGCTGGTGCAGTACGTTACGAGGATGTACGCCAACACATCGACCGTGCTCAAAGTGGGCGGTCGAAGAAGCGGACCGATTCTGTGCGGCCGCGGCGTACGTCAAGGCGATCCCCTGTCGGCCATCTTGTTCAACTGTGTAATGGATGAAGTGCTGTTGGCTCTAAACCCGGCCGTTGGTTATTTCCTGGACAAGGATTACCAGGTTCGGTGTTTAGCGTTTGCCGACGACCTCGTCCTCGTTGCTACAACTGCTGAGGGCCTGCGTGAACAGGTGGAAAAGGTGCAACATGCGCTACAACTCGGGGGACTCAGACTGAACCCAGAAAAATGTGCCACACTCCGCATCGATGTGGATGGGAAGGCGAAACGCTGGGTGGTGAACCCTTCACCAACGATTACTATCGGAGGTGAATCAGTAAAATCCCTGACTGTAGTGCAGACCTACAAATATCTGGGATTGCAGGCAGGAGCGTCCGGTGTGAGGAAGGCACACCGCGACTTCCTCAATGTGGGACTCGATCGATTGACACGTGCTCCTCTAAAGCCCCAGCAACGCATGTTCCTATTGCGCTGTCATTTGTTGCCGAAAATGTACCATGGACTCGTTCTCGGGGAGCTAACGGCAAAGTCGCTGGAGCAGTTGGACCGTCTGGTGAGGGCGGCAGTACGCAGATGGCTGTGGCTGCCGCACGACACTCCCCTCAACTCTGCTCATTTTTCAACGATTTAATTGGGTGAGATCCTTCACTACATCTGCCCGTTTGAATGAGCGCCACGCCATTACTGGCCTAGTTAGCTACATCGGTAAGTGCGTACGGCAGGGAGCCTCTGTGCGTGAGAATCCCAGATTCGCGTCCCGGTCGTGGCTTATTTCAGAGATTTAAATCTCGGGCTAGTACGGTCCGTGCACGGGGACCTTAAATGGCGTGGCGCCCATTCAAACGGGCAGCGGTGGTGAAGGATCTCACCCGATAAATTCATTGCAAAATGAGCAGGGTCGAGGCCATACGGTCGCTATATAAAACCTATACATTTACATTTACATTTAAGGTTCCCATGTACGGACCTTGCTAGCCCGGGATTCCAATCAACCGTGGGATTTTAAACATCGGAAACCGTTCAAATTTATTCCAGCCCGAGAAATACAGATTTCAAAAATTGAGTGATGAAAATTTTCAATAAGAGGGGCTTCGTCACGTAATCAGATCGTCGAAGATGTGACTGAGTGAATCCATCAGTCTCACTGCAATATCATTCATTCTTCTGCATCAACATCTTCAGACAATCGATTGATGTAAGCGATGGCATCTCACTGGAACGTGATTATCTGCCTGCAAGATGGCTGACCACAGACGTTTTTGAGCGCTTTCATTTTGTTCCACTTCCTGCCGATGTTGTTACACACTATTCTTACGATGGAACCGAGTGGGTGGAACTGTTTATACGCCATTTATACAATTGGCAGGAAAGCCTATCTTTAAAAAGGAGTCATGTTTAACTTCTTCAGACTGGAGTTTTGATTTTCGGTCTGCGATAACCTTTTTTGTTGCCAGTCTCTTGACTAGACTTGTAAATCTCAATGCGCTGATGACTATTTGGTTCTTGTGAGCCATTTTGGTTCTTTGTGTACCGTTGGGCACAGTAGCCGATTGGCTGAGGCGTTCGGCCTGTAACTTGGAGAGAACGGGTTCGAGCCTCAAACAAAGAGGTTAATGTGCTGGGACTGTTCATATCATTTTGACGGATTATACTGTCTAAATGTAAAGTTTGCTCGATAATTCTGGCATATTGGACTGCTAATGTTGCCGAGTCTGGTTTTCGGGATTTTTTTTCGTTCGCAACACAGATTTTCCTTTTCGGACGGTTTTTGCTGCATGTTTTTGTGCATGGAATAGTCTACCTACAAAAAAGACAGGATTTCATCTGGACAGTCAAACCTTAGAGCAACAGTCATACCAACGCCATCTGCGCCGGGAAATCCTGAATTCGGTGGAGGAAAAGCGAAGAGAGTCTTTGAAGCGATACCAACCTCAATTACGAAATGGCTCAACTATCTACCGGTCGCCGGACGACCAATACTTGTCCTCTGCATTTCCGGCGGTTTCTAATCTAATCTAAGAACTTCTATAGCGCCACTGTGATAATGCTCAAGGCATCAATCGATATTCGCTGCTAAAGAAAATCGTTGTTGAAGCAAAATTCCATGGTGAGTCATGTTGAATAGACAAGGGAGAATCCAGAAGACACAGAGACAACCTACAGAGGAAATGAGTCAAGGCAGAAGTTAGTTTTTAGTCCAGGTGTAAAGGCCAAAACATACTTTCCGAGCGAACATATGCCGGAAGAGAGTTCCAGAGTCTAGGGCCAGCGACAGAAAAGGCACGCCTGCAAAGATCTGTTTTTGTCCACGGAATAGTCCGATTTAGACAATCGGAAAAACTGGTCGAGTGGAGACAAGTCTTGAGCGTCAGTACAGGGTGAAGATAGTGAGATTGGCTGAAATGAAGAGTCTTGTATACAATTAGTCAAGTCTTGAACATTATGCTCTTTTCTATGTGCAATCAATGCAACGATTTTAAGATTGGCGAGTTTTAGCTCTTGCCAATGTATTTTAGACTTTTAAAAGCATCATCAAATTAGCTTTTTGAAATGCCAGTAAGAAGCGAGTTGCAGTAGTCAAGACGACTGGAGACCGGGGTCTTAGACAAAGAAGCCAGGGCAAAGAATGGACCCTGGCGCCTAATCTAACGGATATCACGGATGTGGCAAACCTACATATAGAATTATTGTGTTCACTAAATGACATGATGAAGTCAAACACAACATCCAAATTGCGGGATGAACAGCTGCATTTTATCACAGAGATGTCTAGATGGTCTGAATTTAGAGTTAAATTAATTCAGTTGCTTTGAGGTTTCAAGAAGGAGAAACTCAGTTTTGGATGGATTTACGTGCAATCCATTTTCTGCCAACCAAAACTGAACTTGATTAGAGACATAAGATATTAGAGTGAAATAGATTTGAGAAAAGAGGAATTATCAAAGGAAATGTAAAGTTGAGTATCATTGGCGTAAAGATGGTGCTTCAGACCACTTTGACTAATTTAAACGCTTTATAGAGTGGTGTCCAAAGAGAAAAGTAAGGGGCCAAGAACAAAGCCTTGAGGGACACCGCAGGTAAGTGGTATCTGGTCCGATATTGTTCCACTGATGCAGACAGATTGAGTACGGGTGGAAAGATATGATTTGAACCAATTTAGAGCCAGGTCTGATATACCAAACTAGTGTTCAAGGCGAGGGAGCAAGATAGCGAAGGCGGCAGATAGGTCACGAAGAGCAAGTACAGATACTTTGCCATTGTCCATGGAGCAGATAATTTCATTGTGGACTGAGAGAAGAGCTGTCTCAGTGAAGTGGAATTTTGCGATGTGCTGACTGGAAATGGAGGAGTAAGGAATTTGAAGACAGATGTGTCTCCAGTCGACATTTAACAACACGTTCAAGAAGTTTAGAAATAAAATTCAAGTTTGAGATTGGTCGGTAGTTTGACACAGTTTCAGCAACCAAAGATGGTTTCTTCAGCTAAGGGTGGACAATCGCATGAGACAAACATGATGGGAAGCGACCGATTTATTAATGTCAAGACTGTAGTACCAAGCACATCAAAGCAGCTGTTGAGAATGTGAGTAGGAGCTGCAACTAGGAGGCACTGTTTGTCAGGAGATGAGAAAACATGTGATCGGATTTCACCCAAGGTTGCTGTTGCAAGAGAATCAAAAGTAGATCAGGAGACAAAAAGCCTTTTGAAAGTGGAATACCAGAGACTTTTAGCCTAATGTTGGATGTTTTGTCACCAAAGAATATAATGAAAGCATCAGCGAGAGATGATGGCGATGAGATTTTGGGTAGTGTTTTGCATGGTGTTTTCCTGTGGAGTAACTATTGAGGGCCTGCCAAAGGGACTTTGGGAAAGATGAGTTTTCTTAAATTAAGTTTGTGAGATAGGAGTATTTGGCTTTGGAAACTATGTTTCGGACAATTTTACACTGTTCTTTGAAACGCGCATGATAAAAGGGAATTCGTGAGAGGCACCAAGCGCGTTCAAGTTGGCTACGCAGACAGCAGCCTTCTGCAATTTCATAGTTAAACCAAGGCTTTGGGTCACGAGCGACAACCTTCTTGGATTTAAGAGAAATGTGCTTATCTAGAAGTTCAGTTTATACAGATCGGAGTTAGTGTATTTGCAGATAGATTTGAGTCAGAAGAAGAGCAGATGTCACTTTTGAAAGTCTGGATATCTAGTTGATGAATGCTCTGAAAGTTATAACAGTGTAATTCGGCGGTGGTTCGTTTGAAAAAGAGATGGAAGCAGCAACGGCAAGGTGGTCTAAAAGGTAAGTTTCGTTAGACAAGACATCTTGAATTAAGTTACAATAGGAGGGTTTGTACAAGCTACAATACAATACAAATTCTAAAGCCTCGCTTGCTGTTATTGCAACACAGAACGAGTGATATGTCGCCAGTCAGCAAAACCACTCAAACTGAGCGTGTAGAGTTACACTCGGCCGTGTATTCGTAAGAGCTGCCTTAACGAAATGGCATCATTAGCAGCAGATAGCAACAGATACAGATGGCACCAGCGCTGATGAAGCCTACATATATCCTAATGTTGCACTACTGGTTGAAGATAATCTTTAAAAGCTACTAGAAGATAGCAACAGCCATGCAGACAATTGGAAATCATCGTTGCACTTTGTAACGGTCAAATACAAAGCGTCAATTTTCATGCCACATTTTAGTTGGATTTCCGACGCTGTTGTGAGAACCCGATGCGTTAACAACAAACAGTGTGTCCATAATGCCGTTTTGTCTGTTAACTGGTGCAAAAGTCCTGTTTGAATGACGTTTGATATAAGTGGGCACATGTGTATATAATAATCCTCATCACTCACCATAGTAAACACTGTTAGCAAATTCGCCTCCACATTTCTGGTTTGTATTTGCGGGACAAGGAAAACTACAGTTAACTTCTGCGCCATTGCATGTTTTATATCCATATCTGTCGTAATTTTCTCCACAAAAACAGTCGTATCCGTACTGTAACAGAACAAAGAAACTCATTAAACAATTAATGTTACGAGATGGATATACTGCTGTGTAAAGATGACCAATGAAAATTACTAGCCTTAATCCCGAACGTCTTAATTTTTAAGCGCTTGTTTCCTCAGTCTTTGTTACCTTTTTGACATCTGCCGAGCATTTACTTTTATTTCTCTGCTTATTCTATGCATCTGTCTATCTCATCAGACTGACCTGGAAGTGTGAGTTGCATGGAACATGTATGTTGGTACGACAACTTGTCTTTTACATTAGATTAACGGCGTCATAGACGTTCGGAGATTAGATTAGATCTTCAAATTCATACTGAATAAATATTTACCAATTTTTCCTAGTTTTTCTTTAGGCGAGTTAATTAAGTGGAAAAGCCGACCAAACTGAAGTTCGTTTGAAACGTTTTTGAAGCTTGCTAAATTGTGGGATCGACATTCACTTTTATAAGGTAGTAAAGGTAAAGTAGATTTAAAATTTTGTGTGCTTGTCTATTTATTATTAACTGCTTAAAGGATCTCCATATAAAGTATCATTGACCAATATGTAGGCTCACCTGCATTCCTGCATATGTTAAATTATTGGTAGAACAGATTTCAATGCAGAATTCAATCGAGTTGGCGTCTCGTTGAATGGTACCTGTTTTGTTGCCTGGATTTTTGATATCCATGCCCTGTTGAGGTCCATCTGGACCACTGCCATAACATCCTATGTATTGTTTATGAATGTTACCTGTCGCAAATTTAAAACTATATATTAACCATAATGACCATTCGATCAGTCTGTCTTAGGCGCATATCAGTTCGTTTAAGCGCATGATCTGCTGTGTCAAAGCTTGAGATTTTCTGACTGATCGCATAATATGGTGCCATTCAAAGATTATTTTAGGACTTATCTTTCCTTTTATGAACCTTCATGAACAAGCCTTCATCCTTTGCTCACTCTTCTCTCTCCCTCAGTCCCACTTTCCCTCTCTTAGTCCCATTTCTTATTTCTGTTCACTCCAGCTTCCATTCCTGCTTTTGCAATCAATTCTATCTTCCTCACTCTCTTCACTCTGCCTTTCCGTCCTTACATCCCGTTAAATGTGCCATAAATCCGGAAGAGTTGTCACAAAAGAGAAACGCTTCGTAACCAAAGTGCCAAAAAGTGAAAATTGCCTAAACGTATCAGTACATATTCGTGTATTCGCTTAATTGTGTGCGGAAACTAATCAGAGTTTGCAAATCGCAATCTTGTCGGCGGAAAGAAACATAACTTTTTAAGGATTTTATTTGGGTAGATGGAGACTTATGAATGTCTAAATATTTCTAGTTTTATAAAAAATGACTTTCATACGATCGAATTCGTAGTTTTCACGAAGATCGTTTATTATTTTCTGCCTACTTATGTTGCAGTTTGTTCCAGTCCACTTCTCGTCGCATCCGTCTGGACAAATTCCAGTGTTTCGATCGCATGGTAAATGCCTCTTGCAATGACATGACTGGTCACAGTTTTGACCAAAGTAACCGACACGACACACTAAAGACAACATAATTACATACATATCGCAATATTCAGCCTAATATAAACAGTTGTTCTTCACATCAGTTGAAAACATGGTCTACTATTAAATGGCAGTCAGTCTCTGGTCGCTAGAACTTTACAGCTATAATGGTAGAGTGCTGTGAAATCTATAGGTTCGTTTAAGGTAAATTAATTTAAGCGTGTGGCGTATGTAAAATTACAAGACTAATCGCTAACTACTTTACACAATTAATTACTAAATTAGTAATTGTCTTGCTTATGCGCTGGCACAGTAGGGAATTGCACAGCTAGTTAATTAGTGGAATTAGTTTATCTGCAACACTGCAGAACCCTGGCAGGGTTGGATTTGTGCAATTTTAGCCTGAGAAATGGAAATGTAGGATGTGAGTTCAGCAGCCGCAAGCACCCGTAGATCCCAGAGTGCAAAGCGCCCAAAGTTTTTCCACTAAGAAGTCTGGGGAAGAGTCGCGGCCGATCCAACGGATCTGCAAACGATTTTGAAGTTTTTTAAAATTCCTGTTAAAATTTGACTTTTAAGAACTATCAAAACAACTCTGTGTTTGACAGAATGGGTTTGAAATTCCTTCCTGCATAACCTTTTCTATTAAGACTTCGGATGTTGACATCTAGTCTACGAATAGGTTTGTCGGGCTTAGATCCGTCTGCATGTTTTGAAAATACGTTACAAATTTTGAGTTTCGAATTGAAAATTGTCCTTAGTATGCATTTTGCTGGGTAGGGTTCATATTATTCCGGCATAAACTCATTAAAGTTTTCAGCTAAGCAATTGCTGACCTTTGAGGTTTTTCTTCTGGCTATGTAAATGGAGGATCTCAAAATTCTGCCAGCGTTCTTTTTTCAAACTTTAAAATTTTTAAATTGAATTAACTAAATACAAAATATCTAAGCATGTTGCTTTTAAAAATATGATGCAGAGGTATCGTATTTGCGAAAATCATGACTAAACATGATTATAAAATTGATGGAAACCAAATGGGTTCAGCCGCTATTTGCGTGTTATGCAGATGAAATGACTGTTAATTTAGTACAACAAGAAGGTTATTAAAATATAAGACTGAAGTGACCAATATTTATATTCAGGAATTCGATTAAATGAAAATCAATGAGCGCTAAAACGGCATATCCTAAATCGGAAAATAGCCGTATTAGAATACGTTTGAGCTCGCCATTGCTATTAAAGTCCCAATACCAGCGAATATCTATCGCCAGACATCAACATACAAAAACAACTGCACATGTTTCAATATTAGAACAGAATAGTTTCGAATATAATAGAATTTAAAAGACTTCAGATTTTAAATTTAATGAAAACACAAATGGTCGGCCTAGCTGATGATATAGAGTATCAAGTTTTATTATTGCAACTGCCAACATTTGATCATGGTCAGTGTCTCAGTATGAGACGATTTCAATTCGTTTAGATACAGGATGTAAGCAAATGTGATATAATTTCAAGCAAATCAAAGCAACTTATGTTTTCATTTTAAATCACTTAAGAAAGTGCATTGAGTAGCATATTTTTATGCTTTCACGGTGGGTAATGGCTAAGTTACGGTGGTCAGTGACTTCGAGGCTATTTCTAAGCTCCTTTCATGTGTGACGAGGGAGTATAGCTAGTCTCTTCCAACCCGGGGCCGGATGTCATTGTATATAGAGGCCTGCTGTGGTACTGCTTCCTTCGCAGAGCGCAATGTTTCCAAACATGCCGAGCCTTCTCGTTTGAATCATCCTCAACTGTGATGTGCATCGAACGCCGATACACCTTCGCCTTGGTGTGGCATGTGTCAAGTAGGGAATGCGCATTAGCCTCTTTCCTTGGTGAAAGTCCAAGTCCGAGTTCCGTATAGAAGGGCGGACAATATGTATGCTCTGAATAGACGGAGTTTGATACCCGGTGGGATGTTGGTACTCCAATTCTTTGTTTCAGTTTGCAGTGGCCACACGACACCGAACCGCAGGTACGCTACCACAAAACCGAAGTAGGGTAGCCAATAAACCAATTACTGTACAACTGGTTTGCGGACACCTGTACGTGATCCATTGAGGTCGTGGGTTCAAGGACCTCTAGGTTTTTGTCGTGCCTGATTTAACCTTTAGGCCGAATGTATTACTTCCTGATTCAATATCACTAAGGACAAAACCGGATTCCCACACATTTTAGCAAGGAGAATCACGTCTACATAAATGTTCATAGTAGTAAACCGCTCCGATCCAATGCATGCATCTATGTGCCATTATTCTACTGTCGTCTGGATAAACTCATCCATCGGATGTAGGAACAGGTTTGGAGGTTTATCTTAACTCTAGACAGCATGTGATCTGTGAAGACCTTTTGGACAATAACAAGGGGGTAATTGTCTCTACCTCTGCAGAGATCCCAGACACTTGTTTTCACACAGGTGAACCACTTGGTATAAGCCTTTCCGGGGATTTAAGCAACTTAGCTGATACGCGGCAGATTCCTTGAGCTATCCTTTGTTCAGCTTAGTCTTGTTGGATGGATGGAAAGCAGTCGGTTGATGGATTCTAAACTAATTTTATCTAACTTAGTTAATTCTGAACTAATGGTTTTGATAGTGCTGTTATTGCGATGCCCTATGTCGATGGCCTCTTCAATTGAAATAGTAACCAAAGTCATAATCTATTGGAGAAGCCAGGTCGATTGGACTCCACCATACAATCAAAAATTTAGGGCATATGCTTTTATGTATCTTGACAGCAAATATGACCAATAGAATAGACATTAATTATTCGGAATCATTTTAACAAGACCCAGTTCATCTGGCTTGGTGACCGCTTGCAGCTCGCCAAGATCGATCTCTCCTCCTTACGCCAAAGATTTGCGGATATCTCCTTCTCTACTACGGTCCGGGATCTCGGGGTTGTACGGGATCAGGAGCTTACCTTACCTGCTCATGTTAACAGTCTCTCGCTCTTTTTTTACCATCTTCGTCAGCTCCGCACCATTCGCCTTACTCTTTCCTTTCACGCTATCTCCACTCTGGCCCATGCCCTCATTTGCACCAGGGTTGACTTTGGTAACGCCATCTTTACCGGCCTATCGATAGCCAACACTGCTAAGCCTCAATCTGTGCTTAACTCTGCTGCCCGTCTCATTGGGGGCATTCCAAAATATATCCACATCTTGTCTTATATTCGTGACACTCTTCACTGGCTCCCCGTCCAGCAGCGTTTGCGCTTTAAGATCCTCTCCCTCATGCGCAATTGTGTTCTTGGCTCTGTTCCCCTTTGTTCCCCTCGTTGCCGGGCCGTAGCACCCTTCGCTCCACCACTCAAGATCTCCTGTTTGTACCTCGCATGCGTATCGCTGCGGCCCAGTCCAGAAGCTTTGCTTGCGTTAGTCTCACTTGCTGGAATCGTCTCCCTCGACAATTGCGATTTAAGCTCCTTTCTCTCCCCCTCTCAGTGTCCTGAAGGGGCCTGAAGACTGTACTATTTAACAGTGATTTTACTTTTTCGGGTCGGACGCACCTCTGTTGAGTTTAACCTCTAAGAGGCACTTTATAAATCTCATATTACAATTACGATTACATTTACTATTTAGCAGGGCAATTATGCAATTTGTCCGGAAAATCTGGATGTTCAAAATTCTTATATCCATTATTTACTTTACAATACGGTAAAAATTTGTCTAAGGTAGCACTTGAAGTTTATTCTAGCACAAATTTTGAGCAACACGAGTAAAAGACATACCGACGAACGGAATTGCATTAATTTCGATTCACAGTTTCTTTAGTAAATAATTTTAAAAAACTGGGCATTGCTAAAGGCCAAGGCTTTCACTGATATCTAGTAAACATTTATGAACGATCGATGCGGAAATAGCTTAGAGTTAAGTTTTTAACTAGTTCTAATAGCTTAAATAATTACGCAGTCTCTGACAACCTCCCATTTGAGCCATTAGTTAAAAGAGATAGGTCCGGGAAGGCCCCTCGTGTCTATTCGAGGAACAAAGAAAGCACAGCTTTGCAGTAATTATACTGAGCTCACCTGTATAGAGTGAATAAAATGCAGCATTCGCTTTTCCTCCACAAAATTGCCATTGGTCGCCGGAACACTTCACATCACACATGAGGTCGCTCAATCGTTGACCATAGTCATATCTGCATAAACATCTTCGTCCGTGCTAACAGTTTACACAATAAAATTTATATATTTGAAACTTATTTCCATTTAATTTTCGTTCATTTACATATTTCCATGCTCGTATTGGCCTATTTTGAAGCTAGGAAAGACAATGTAACGCTCCCGAGCGATGGAAAGATATTCTGCGAAGTAGGTACAGTTTTTGTTACAAAGTTTAAATCGTATAAACCTAACAAATTCATATCTGGCTTTACAGAAAAATGTAATGATGACACTCTTGGCGCCCATAAACGACAGCATGAGCATTTCACTCGCTAAGGTCATGATGAGTAACAATCGCGTATACCATCTCGGTAGAATGTTGCTGCCTGTGGCGCCTGGCAGTGTGATAATTTGCTAACAAACGTCAAATTATATATTACTCTTGTAGGACTCCTAAAACCGAAATATTTATGTAATCGGTCTTAAAAGGGATGCGCAGATTTAACTTATAATGAAAATATAAAATGCTCACATAATTCCAGGTCCAGTTATGTGCGTCCTCTAAGCTGTTTAATGTCACTGGGGTCTAAACTCAAGACTCATCTGTTTCTACTTGTTAACTTGAATAATGGTTTCGCTTACTAATCGGATTTTGACCGGGCTTCTCTAACGGATTGTGATTTTGACTGGAAGTTCGCTTGAAACGGCTATCGGTTGATCATTTATGCGTTATGATATCATCATCATCATCATGCACCGTGGGCTCAGCGCCCGTAGGTGTCCGATGCCATTTTCACCATGTTCTTCCACTGTTGTCTGTTCAGTGCGGTGTGGCTCAGCTCTTGAAGCGTTGTTCCACACCATTCAGTTATGTCGTCCGCCCATTCCCTGTGCGGTCGTCCTCTTCTGTTACTCCCATCCATCATTCCAAACAATAGTGTTTTGATTTTCCTATCATTGTTCATTCTGCATATATGGCCAAATAGTCCTAATTTCCTTCGAATTAGTTTTTGCATTAAGTTTTCTTTATGATGTATCCGTCTGTACAGTTCTTCATTGCTTACTTTTTGTATCCATGATATTTTCAGAATCTTCCTAAAACACTTTCTTTCAAAGGCCAATATTCTTCTTTCAACATCTTTAGTGATCACCCAAGCTTCCCACCCGTATAACATGCTGCTAAAGATACACGTGCCCAGGACGCTCAGTTTTGTTTCCAGCTTTAAGGCTTTGCTTTTCCATACCTTATCCATGGCTTTTAATGATGCTGCTGCTTTTGCAATTCTAATGAGGACATCCTTCCTGTTGTCTAGGTCGTATGTCGTATTGCATCCAAGGTATGTAAACTTCTCAACATTTTCCAGCTGGAATCCATCTAGAGTTATTTTTCTTGTTAGATTCTTTTTGCCAAATACCATTGTCTTTGTTTTGTCCAGGCTCATGGTGAGACCATATCTTCTTCCTTCGTCGCTCAACATTTGCAGTGTGTACTCCAATCGCTGTTTGTCTTCATCAATCAAATCAATGTCATCAGCAAAGCAGAGGTCCATGATTCTCATTCCACTGACCAGTACTCCAGCATCAGTTTCTTTTATCTTGTCCAGTATTCTTTCGAGGTGTGTGATGAAGACATTTGGTGAAACTGGGTCACCTTGTCTTGTGCCTCTATTAGTGCAAACCAGTTTCCAGCAGCACCGCACACCCGGACCGCGGCTTTAGCATTGCTGTTAATTTCCTTCAGTAAGCATGTTAAGTAAACGTTGTGATAGCGGTGCTATAGAAGTCACTGCATTAGATTAGAACCGGTCTGTGGTTGACGGTCAACTCCAAACCTTAAACTATGCCCTGCTGTTGCATCATCGAATCCAAGATTTCCCTATTGCAGGTAGCATGGCATAATTATACAAGTCTAAGCTGGGCAATGTCCAGATCAGAACCAGTCTACCTGTGATAGGTCGATTATTTGAAATGGTGGTCCCGCTTGAGTGACAAGCCACCAAATACCATAAGAAACATAAAAAGTGTAAAGCAGACGAAAGAAATAACTTTGAATAATACGAGAATTATGGAGCAAATTCCACTTATGACCAACTATGTATCCCAATGAACAAGGCGAATAAACAATGATCATCTTGTCCGCCGGACATCTAGCGATTTTATGTGTATGTATGTATGCGTGTATGTTTGTTTGCATGTATGTTTGCACGCATATAAGCATGCATGCATGAATATATTTATGTATGTAATTATGCATGTATAACTGTATGCACTTGCCTACATGTGCATGTATACAACTATGAAGGGTCTGTTCAAAAACTGACCCAATTTGCCTTTTGGGTTTTCATTGATTGAGCATCGCTGAATGAGCTGTCAGCAACACATCCTTTTTAGAGACTTACACATTTGAAATGCTTGCCTTGCATTTCATTGCAAGGATATTGACTTGGAAGCTAAATAAATATAAGTAACAGAAAAAGCTAGGAATTACTTACAATCAGGGCGGCAAATGTCATCTCTAAATTGGCTTTACTGTAACATTCCTGAATACAAATTTCAATAGTTAAGTTATTTGCGTCCTGTAGAACAGTTTCCGATTTCGTGTTGTTTCCGTTGCCTACAAAGCAGCCGACGTACATTTCATGGAGCTGACCTACAATTACAAGAACTTTTTGTATTACTCATACATCATTATTTACATATATGTGTATAAGATTCACTAATTATCTTGTGGCCCAGTCTTAGGTCCGATAGGCTGCATGTTCGTCATATAACATTTGTAACGTACATGAAGAGAATATAAGTTTGTAGTATACAGCACTAATAAACGGTTTAGATAGGCATTAATAATGACAAATTGCAAAACCTAGGCAAGCCGTCAGGAGACGTTACAAGCTATTGACTCATTAACTATTTGAATAATGTACTTAACTACTAACGCTTTAATTAATTTTACTCGAATGAGGGCCAAGGGTACGAATTGAAGTCATCAGCAATTTTTTTAATTTAGTCATTATTATTATTTCTGTATCTATTAAGCGCTATCATCTAAGGACTGAGTATCAATCGATGACGCTGAAGTATTGTCAGTGAAATACTTGCTCAAGGTCCTAACACAAACATCGTAAGCTGGTAATCGTAAGCTCGAAACTTAGCCCAAGTCGCGCGACCCAGCTTATTCACAGTAACAGTTTCAGGGAAGACTTCAACCAGTACTCTTCGTGTTACCAGCCGAGTGCTCTAATCAATCGGTTACTGAGCCCGGCTATAACATCATAATGACTAAATTGAGCGATAGTATGGTAGCTTATGTTCAGTAAAAGTATCAATATAATGCCAATAATACACCAATTCCTATAACTATGTATATATTGCAACTTTGTAAATTATACGATACCAATCAAAGCCCGAAAACTTTCGCGATAGATTGATCAAGAAACTAGTTTTAGATGGACGTTGGCTGCTATCATCAAAGAACTCGTGAATAGATAACAGAAGTCAAACCTTGGATTTATAAAGAAGTCAAATGAGTTTTTTCATTGACCCCTAATATTATCATCATCATTATTATCATCAACAGTTCCTAGCGCCAGACTTTTGGCGGGAAATAAATGATTTCCATTCTTTTCAGTCATGTGTCAATTCCTGTGTTCCTCCAGTGGTAATTCCAAGTCTCATTCAGTTTTCATTTAGGTTGTCTATCTAATGCTGTAACAGTGATGATTAGATATATTGTGCATCTGAATTTTGGTGATGAATAAGGCATCCAAAAATATTGGGAGCGAAAAACGTAAACCACAGAAATACATCAATGACTAATGGAAACTAATATTAAAATTTAATCCAAGATACGGCAATTTAAATTCGTGCCACTTTGGTTTAACTATATTCTAAAAAGAAATGTTCGAAATATCGTCCTTCTGCTTCAAGACCGGCCTTAGGATGCGCAGGTCATTGACTTATGGCGGCATCATATATCAACTGATCAAACTCATACTACGCCTATGTGAAACGTTGACGCAGTTTTCATCGACGCTACAGCCCTTTGACCTATTTGCTTTTTCTTGCATTGTTTTTCACAGTTTATAATTCACAGTAATTAGGTCTGGACTGTTTCGAGGTCAAATTGCTCGAGATATAAAATCAGGTGCCTCGTTCGACATCAATTCAATAATCACACGAGTTCGATGTCTTGGAGCATCATCCTGCAAAAATGTGCAATATTTGGATATTTCCGAACATCTAGCAGAAGGTTCTGCATCAAAATAAACATCCCGGTAGTAAGCGCTGTTATTTTAATCAGAGAATATACGAAGTTCATTCCTGTTCTGCCGAGTGCAAACACACCAATCGAAACCATTACTGATAGACTTAACGATCTAGCGCGAAAGAAACAATTTCGATGAATGTTTTTCTTCAGAATTCCGACGGCAGCGTACAAGCGATCGTGTTCATTACTCGAAGAAGTAGCGATAGTCAACAGTTTTTTGTTGATAAACCTAATAAAATTCATCAAATTTGCAGGTAAGAGTGCCAACAACTGCCTTAGCAATCAAGCAGTGCCTGTTTGTTTACTTCAGTTAGTTCATTCGTTTCGTGAACATTTCAAACGTCTTCTTAACTCAACATAGGTAATTGAACTTGTCCGATGTTTTGTTATTTCTTGCAATTCGTTGTCGTCCGCTATCTCGTTGACAGCTTGATGACTCAGTTGCAGCGATTTTTTTGCAGAAGAGCATGTAGTCAACCAAGCATCTATCCCTACTTCAAATCTTTGCTGTCTAATCTAACTGAACCCGTCGACTTTGACCGACTGAATTATTAACTTTCTTATAGTTTAGTGAGAGACCTTAGAAATTTGAATTCACTAAACACCACTTAACTGAAACTGTAGTGTAATACTCTGTCGTTAGTCTCCAGCAGCTCTCCTGCCTCTGTGTTCTCGACATTTGGGGATCCCTCCCTCCCCTCTTTACGAACGACCTTATTGGACGACCCCTTATAGTTTTCCAATTTAAAAAATATTTATGTTCAAGCGACGTTGGACTGAAGTGAGATCATTTGAAAAATGTGGTTTATCATAAGAATGTTCAGTATCCACGTCTTGATTGCACTGACATACCGGCACTGGACTACTTCCAAGGTCCTGGACACGGGGCCAAAGCATCGCAGGTCTTATCGTTTACTTCCCAGCTCACGCCGGTACCAAAGTATGCTGCTTGGTGACAGAGGCACGGTGTGCGCAAACAACTTGCCCAGGGTCGTTACACGGAGTCGAACCCGCAACCGCATGATCATTGACCAAACGCGTTCCCGATAGACCAGCGTGTCTCACGATTTTATGAATACGATTGTGAAATTATGCATGTACAAGAGCGAAGTTAAACGCTAATACTTCTCAAATCTTCCTAATGGCCTTTTCGCGAGCAGCTGTGAGGTTTGGGATTTTATTGGGGCTTAACTAATATTTGCTGTTTTACAAATTAAGCTAATTGTTTTGTATTACCATAACATTGATTGTTAAACTGCTTTTTACAGCTAAGCGTTTCCACTATGAGTTTCAGTTGGTTAATAATTAGATCTATTTTAAACTGAAGTGTTTTAAATCTTCAACCGTTATTATGCATATTACTGTGTAGTTAATGTTATCTAGGCATAAAAAGTGATACTTTAGTAATCAACTTACAATTGATCCCGGTAGAAGTGAGAAGCAGCCAACAAAATATAATTAAGCCTTCGTAATGAATCATTTTGCATCTAGACAGCAAATAAACGCAAAATAAAAACATTCGTTTCACAATTCACTCAACAGCAGCAGGCCATAATTGTAAGGATAGTTAACGTCTGAATGCGAAACCTTTTGCTGGACCTAAATTAAATTTTGCGAAACTCAATTCCATCGCCAACAATCACGCCTGCATTATCCACTGGCTGTCCTAGTAAGCTAGACTCTCTGCTATCAAATTATATAAGATAGGCCAACTGCGTGGAACTGCAGGCCTGAATCAGGAAGTGTATGAGCAAAAAACTCGGATGTAAAAGTAAATTATCTAGACCAGCCCTTTTTCTAAGTGTGACTGTAATGACCAGCATCTCCTTGTTTGAGCCTTCTACCCGCATTACAATTTAATGCGAGCATATATACACGGATAGGATGTTTGTCTGAGCGGCTATTTTTAATTACTGCTTCATTTGTTTTTCATACATAATATCGCATTTATTAATTTATATAATTGCACTTTTAAAATAAGTGTCTGAAAATGATGATGTTGCATGGAACTTAAAAATTGGCCTAAGCCTACTTTTAGCAGACAGAATTGTGGCAAGATTTTGCAGACAGTGGTTTCATACGTTATTAATAAACAATAAAGGTCTAGTTTTACATATTTTGACTACAACATTAGGTTGCAACATTATTGCCCAAGTAACTGCTGCTAATAAATATTATATCATAGTACCAGTCTAGGTAATCGCCAGGTGGCGGTTGTGTCTCTTGTAGTGAAATGCGGTATTCGCTTTTTTCGCTCACAGATTTAAATCCTTTGCGAAGTTCCTAAAGGACGCCAGATAAATAGCCAGTTACTTATGTACATACTTATACATAGTCTATCATACATCTATACATATACTCACAAACACATACACACAGACATACGTGCTCACGTACATACATCATTACATACATACATACATAATTGCATACATACATATATGCATACATATATACAGTTATATTGTGGGCTATGGTAGCCGATTGGTTACAGCGCTCGTCTTGTAACGAGGGGAGTATGGAATCGAACCCCCTCCACCTCCCAGAGACAGTTACTGTGTAAGGACCTTGAGCAAGTACTTCAGTCTCAACTGCTCATCACCATCGATTGATGGTTAGTCGTTAGATAGTGGTGCTTTATAAATGCAGAAATAACAATAATAAAAATGAGCGTTCACATATACATACATATATACAAATATATATATACAGTCATAAATGCATACATACATACATACATTCATGCATACATATCTCTCAAGTAACAGGATCCGGAGTCTTTTTGAACTGTAATGTCGTGTCAAAACGCCATCGTTGCTTCGTGACGGTTGACTGCTTGAATGGACCAGTGCCACGCAACTCCGTATGTCTCGCGTGGCGCCCAGCAAACTGACCCCGATAGGTTGGTCCATGCCCTAATCTTGTCAATCCAGTATATTCTTGGTCTTCCACGGTCTCGGTTCCCCTCAACAAGACCCGTCATCACACTGCCGTCAATATTATCATCTGGATGCGTCATCACATGTCCGAAATAACGTAGCTTACGAGATTTAATATGGCTCAGTAGTTCATTTCTCTTCCAGAAGATGTAAGAAATACAATGACTAATAGTCAATTTAAAACTGGATTAAAGAAATACTTGACTAGTCTGTATCAGCGTGTTCGTGTGTAATTAATTATTATAAAAGTACTTTTGGTTGATTGCGTTGAAAATAATTACTTGATTTATAATAATGTTATTTTTACTGTGTAATCTGTCATATCCATTTAATCTTTGCACAGTTGTCATATGTTAAAGTTATCATATTTGTATAATCGCCATATATTTTAATATTGTAAATGGGCGATCATTTTAGGTTGACCCATTGACCCGCATCGGCAATGGTGACCTGACCAGCCACATGCTATGGCTTATTTGTATTCGATGCTATACTTTCTTGCATGTTGGTGCTCTAATTCAATAAATTTTCTCAATCAATCAATATCACAGTTTTGGTATCATAAAACAGAAGTTGTAAGCCTTGTATAGAATTCAGTATTGCAAAAATATTGAAAATTTATTATACTAAAACAAAAGCAATTGTTATCCACCGACCCAATTATTCATTAATGCCATTGATTTAGACTTTTGGTTCCATAAAACCGATTGAAACTGTAAATTTTATATACAATTTAGTTTTATAAAACAGTGGACTGCGATAAATACAATGAAAGTTAATGATAATAAAACGAAAGCAACTGCTACCAAGAAAACTAATGCTAAAAAATTCATAATGCGCAAATATTCTCGATTAACATAGAACAGGTTAACTGTTTGAGATATTCATGAAATCTAATCCACAAGCATTATAGACTCTACTAACAGTGAATAGTAGCTCATAGCCTGCAACCGGAGAAACTACTCATTGAAAACATCCTTTACGCGCTGTGACCGGCCTTTATTCACAATTGAGACAAGTCGAGAAATCGTCATTAAAGGTGACCCGGATACAAATAGGTAGGGGCAATGGCGGAACACATGTAACTGTTTAATGTAACATATCGCTCTCACGTAAATGTTGGACAAAATTAACGCATACACGCACACGATAATGTACGTAGAAATGGAAGATACGTAAGTAAGTAAGTAACACATTTGTTAACATGCCATCTGTAGATTGACATTTCATAATGTAACTTTCCCTGCTTATAATACGTTGCACTTTCAATACAATTAAGGTTCAGATATCTGTTTAAATACATTTGAACTAAATTGAAAGTAAATAGTTTATAAGGTTTCTGCATACTCAGACTAGTTCTGCATTAACATTTTATATTCTAAATGCTGATTCTTGTTTTAGTAATTGCACTATATTCAGACGGAAGACTCAACATTAAAATAGTCATCACGTTTAAGCTGTGTTTTCTCTATTAATTTCGCATATTCAGAAGTAGGATTTAGGCCTCTTTAGCGCTCCACTTTGTTGATCTGTTCATAGACTCTACTCTGGACATCAGTTACTGGTATCTCATCGTAATTGATTTTACGCCGATCAGGTATTTTTATAGGATTCCTTCGCCAACAATTACGCCTGCACTACCCATTGGCTATCCAATGTTGCGGCTGACCCCCCTAGGAGGGTAGGATGGATTAATTCGACCCAGAAGTAGAGAGAGAGAGAGAGGAGAGAGATAGACCATCCGCAACCTTTGGAGTACACTTCGACAGCTGTTTGACCAGGTCGGCCCATGTGAGTCAACTTGTTCGGGGCTGTTTCTATCAACTACGTCGAATAAAGTCCATCCGCAGACTGATTCCTACCTCGACAGCCATCACCTTGGTCAACAGCTTCATAGTCTCCAGGGTTGACTACTGCAACAGCCTACTATCGGGGCTGCCTGCTTGCCAGCTAGATCGGGTGCAGTCAGTGCTGAACTCTGCAGCACGTGTCATCTATGGCCGGACACCATCCGATCATATTAGTGACCTGCTGCGCGACAACCTGCACTGGCTGCGCGTTCCTCAACGGATCACATACAAACTATGTCTGATCACCTTCAAACCACTGAATGGCCTCATGCCGGACAACATCTCCGAATTTTCTATTCGAGTCGGAGATAATGAGAACAGATGTCGGCTGAGGTCCTCGTCGAGGAACCAACTGCAGGTCCCAAGGTCTACCACGCGGTTTGGCGAAAGCTCTTTCTCGATTGCCGGACCCACTGCGTGGAATAGCCTTCCCGACCACGTGAAGAATGCTCCATCCTTGGATAACTTTAAGAAAGGGCTTAAAACGTTTCTATTTAAATTATCGTATGACTGTAGTTAATTTTCTATTGTCGCCTGAACTTATGTACAGCGCCCTTTTCTTCGGCCTCGGCCGTGTTATGGCGCTATATAAATTGTCTTATTATTATTATTATTATTATTATTATTATTATTATTATTATTATTATTATTATTATTATTATTATTATTATTATTATTATTATTATAGAGAATCCATTGGCTCTCCTAGTAAGTGTAAAATTATTAGACTTCCTACTGTACGATTACACACGATAGTCCCACTGCAGGAAACGCAGACCTGAATCAGGAAGTTCATGATCAAAAACACCGATGGAAATTGTGAATTTCAGTAGCATTTAAACAATTAGCCGTTTAACCTTTTTTAAGCGTATTGTAATGACCAGATTCCCAATGTGGGAGCCTTCTACCCGACATTACAATTTAAAGCAAGTTTACAAGGATAGCTTGTTACGTTTGGGTGAGGTAGGCTGCCCATCCTGTATGCAGAAGGGTTGCAGGTTTTTCCTATCATTACATCCTTTATGTATTACAACAAAGTACAGAAACTTCATTTTTAATAATTGCTCCATCATATTTCGTACATAATATCGCATTTATTATTTCATATAAATGCACTCTTGAAATAAGTGTCGGGAAATTATGAGGTAAAATTGGGACCTCGATAATATCCTTTTTGTCCAAAGTCCTCTTCTCACAGAGTAGATTGTGGCATGATTTCGCAGAGAGTAGTTTCTTCCACGATAAATAGACATTGAGAGTAAGGTTTTACATATTTCGGCTACAACATAGGTGACAACATTGTGGCCTAACTGCTGATAGACTTATACAGTTCATTGTTCCAGTCCAGGTAATCACCAGGTGACGATTACGTCTTTTGCAGAGAAGTGTGGTAATTTACAATAAATACACAGCTTAATCTGCCACAAATTCAAAGCTTGTGCGAAGTTTTTAAAAGTAGATACATAAATACGCAGTTGCCACTGTTCCAATGTCTTACTAGACATCCTGACGTTACTAAAAACAATTCAAATACTAGTCACCTAGTCACTCTTAAACATTAAGCGTTGCTGAAATGTTTAACTACAGATCCTGACGTTAGCAAAACAAATTCAAAATGCTAAAAGTCAAGTCTGAAAAGTCAGCGTTAAACTATTTTCAAAACAAAATATTCAATAAGAGAATTTTCTAAGTTTCTGGAATACACTGTCATCTTCAGTGTTACGGCAAAGAATAAACTAAAGCTAGAGACACTGACATTACTGAAAACGAGTTCAAATACTAGAAGTCAAATCTGAAGAATCAGATTTAGAATGCCTAAAAACGCATTCATCTTTCAGGGCATCATCCAAGGCTCTTGAATATATCTCCATCCTCAGTGTTCCTACGAAGCATAAACTAAAGCTACTATTGAGGTCAAAACTTGTTCAATAATGCCGATGTTGCCATCTTTTGGTCCTGAAAACACATACTTGAAGCTATAAGTCTTGCATAGAATTTAATAATATAAAACATTGAATTCTGATAAATATAATAAAAAGTACTAATAATAAAACGCCAACAAATGCTATTCACCGGTTTAATCGCTGAAAATCTAGTATGCGAAAATATTCTCGATTATTATATAAAAGGTTCACAGTTGGCGATGTTCTATAATTCTAATCCAATAGCCTTACAGACTCAATTAACGTCATAAGAAACAGCTCATAACCTGCAACCAGACAATCTATTCACTGAAAACAATCTGAAGGCATTTATTCTTTTTAAAAGCAATACATAAAATATAATTATATCTCCCTCATTTAAGCCGATTTTTAATCACACGATACCTATATGGGATTGAATTCTCACAAACGCGCAGAACCCAAAATATATGTTCCTTTACGCCCTTTGCCCGGCTTTTATCCATCAAGTGTGACAAGGCAAGAAACATATAACAATGTATTGTAGCACATAGCTATTTAGTAAATGTTGGACAGACGCAAACGCGTGCACGATAATGTATAAACAGAAGATATAAACAGAAGACAATTCATAATATAACTTTTGCTGCTTACATTGCGTAGCATGTTCAGTACAGTTCAGGCTCAAATTTCTGTTTAAGTATATTTAAACTAAATAACATGGTAAATAGTTTATAGGTTTTCTGCATACGCAGGCTAATTTTACTTAAAACTTCATATTCTTAAGTTTAACTTTATATGCTTAATGCTTATTTTTGTTTCAATAATTGCAACACATTTAGATTGAAGATACAGCATTGACATAGTCATCCTGTTTAAGCTCTCTTTCCTTCATTAATTCTGCATATTTAGATGTAGGATTTAGTCCTGTTTGGCGTTGCTCCATGTTGATCTCTTCGTAGATACCACTCTGGCCAGCAGGTTCTGGTATTCTGTCGTAATTACTTTCATGTTGAATTGATGTTTTCATAGAACTTGGTTTAAAATCAGGCTGTGCCACACTTTTACCGGCTTCTAAAAATATATAGAGTACTTTATTGTACATCAATCCTATAAAATGTAGGAATTTCTACTCCTACAAACGAGGCATAACTTTGAACTAAAACTTTAGCCAGTACTCGACTGTTTCCAAATTTCATGTTATTAAGCATATCACATACATGAAATTTCTGTTTGATACACTTTTTAAACACCTTTGACAATATTTCCTCAAATCAGTGAGTCCCTTATTGATAAAAATGCTTTGAATTGACTCTGTACCCTCGCTTGAAAACCTGATAGTTCGTTCAACAGATCTCAATGCATCATGAAAGCCTACGTCTGCAATTTTACTTAGAGAAATCTTTGTGAAAATATGTCATGCTCTTCCAATTAATCAGGGCTAATTTTGAGGTGCTGTTACCGCACATTTGTAGAAATGACATTCAGCAGGAGTAAGACGCAAATTTTGAAAGCCTCGATAGCGATAAGGTAACAAATGATGTATAAACAGCAGTAAAATTTAAAAGGACTTCATTTCAGTTCACCTGCACGCTCGCACACGTCCCTGCCTTCCCATTTCTTTCAGCTTAAACGCAGCCCACACTAACTGATCCTTTCCGCTTCTCTCTCTGGTCTTACCTGGTTTTCTTGATTTCGCACTGTATATTCTGGAGAAGATAAAAAACACGTTGACCAGCAAACTGATAGCTAGAAAAACTCCCAAAATTATTCCGGTAGGAGGCGTGTTGCGCTCTGTTAACAAATATTAACGAGACTAAGCATAAAGCAATGGTGAAAATATCTTTGCATGTATATATGTGGGCATGCACGTATGTACCTATGTAAATTATGGCGCATTAATGAGAAAACAATGAAAACAATTTTTTAAAAAGAAAATGAAAACCATGAAAACAATCACCACCAAATATTATCGAGAGATGAAGATAGAAGACTAACACAAATTTCGGCCGCAGCAGTTGATCAATTGCTGTTTCACGCACCCGGTTTAAGTATTTTTGAATAAGTTAGAGCCGTTATACCTCTAAAGTTAGTAAGCAAAATATAGCAAGGAGTAAGTAAATGTTTAAGGGTGCAACGCTACAGTTGAACACTCTAACACAAACGAAACTGGCTCAGGCAACGTTTCTGGAGTATATTAGAAATTGTCTCAGACTACGTTCCCAATTTTAAAATCTATTATAATGAAAGTCTGTCTATTTTAGTCTAACACAAACACATATGCATGGTCAGTGTTGCTAATGCGATAGTGTGGCCTATAATCGACAATTACATAAATAAATGCACCGGTGTCCCTCGAGAGTGGCAAACTTATACGGCATTGCACAGCCACATGTTGTAGAGAGACAACACAGATGTTCTCAGACATAGGCGGAGACATTGTATCATGAACCAAGCGATTATCGAATGAGCACTGATCCTGATCGAGGTCGATATTGATCATACGTTGAACATGCTGTCATCTGTCAACTCTAGTTGGGAATCAGGCGCAGAAAGTGCAACTGATATAGTTTCTCTTGATGCGAGGCTATATAAATTTCTGATTACAATTACGAAGATGTTTTAATTACAATTACAATACGTATGCAAAAGAGAGAATTTCACCAATGCATGCTCGCATTCGTCGATAATCTTGTAGAATGAGGCTGCAAAGCTGTTTTATGGTAACATTTTTCACACTTTAATCTTAAATATGAAGATGGTTATTTACCAACACACTTCCCAGACTGAAACATGAAGCCATCTTTGCATTCGCATCTGTAACTTCCAATGCTGTTGAAGCAGTAGGCCGAGTTTGGATCGCAAGTACCCGATTGACATTCGTCAATATCTGCAGTATTTCATAATATGTAAAAACGTAGTGTAAACCAGTGATCTAATAGGCTATCATTTAGCAGTCACAGCTGTTTAGTTGATTTTGCGGGAGGTGAACAGTAACGACTCGGGTCTGGATCTGAGCCTCGGATGCACGCAAGTAATCTAGTAACAAAACACTTATGTAGCGCCCTTCTAGCATCTCCCAAAGGCGCTGTTTGCAGGGCCATCTAACTGATCTAAACAAGTGACTCTAGTGGGAAATAATAGTAAGCCTTTGATCCTACAAACAGAATGCATACTAACGCAGTGATGACCTTTGTCTGAAAATAATTTGTTCTACCTGTACTTCGTTGGCTTAGTTCAATTCTACCTGGAGATTGCTGCAAGCTATAATAATAAAATACCTTGCAACTATGTTACAATCAGTGTAGAAAGCGTTACCTATGCAGTTGCCAAAGGACGTGACTTCATATCCAGGCTTGCACTGACATTTGTAGCTGCCAAAGGTGTTTTTGCACAGTTTGGATTCAGTACCGCATATGAGGGATTCGTTTCTACATTCGTCTATATCTAAACAAATTGAAAATGCAGAATAAACTATTTAATTTAAATAATTGTCATGGTAAATTTCACGTTGTGTACATCTAAGCGGCACAGTGGTCTATCGGTAACGCGTTTGGTCAATGATCATGCGGTTGTGGATTCGACTCCATGTAACCACCACGGGCAAGTTGTTTGCACACACCCTGCCTCTGTCACCATGCAGACAAATTTGGTACCGGCGGAAGCTCGGAAGTAAAAGGAAGTCTTGCGATGGACTGGCTTCGTGCCCAGAACCTTGGGATTCGTCCATTGCTGGCTCTATATAGGGCTAAGAAAAGGAGGTGAGCGCCTCCCCTAGGTATCACTTGTGGGATATGGAATACTTTACATCTAAGGTATTCCTTTACTATGGATGAAACTAGCGGACGAAACTATGTTCTGATTATTCGCATAGGCATCGTAATCAAACGGGAACACCAGATACGTACAACTTATATCAGTGGACAGCCACTCTTTACACATATGCTCATTCTGCCATCTGTTGGTTGCAGATACCTACCATCGCACTTGCCAGATATATTTACGAAGCCATCCCTGCATTCACATCTGTAGCTGCCAATGCTATTGACGCAATTTTCTTTAGCTGGATCGCACGCTGATGTACCCGACTGACATTCATCTATGTCTGTAGAACAATCACAATGTTAAGTGACATCGTAACTGTAAGTGCGACCTCAGGTAAAATAATTGTAATTGTTTCTAATCTATCATGCTGTACTAAATAGGATTTAATTTTTACCTCAGGGTAAAATAATTGTAATTTTGTATTGGCTTTCATGATATGTTAAATAGGATTAATTAATTTGCATAAAAAATTGACGGTCAATGCACGAGAAAGCACAATAACCGTTCCAAAACGTTAGTCCAGCAAAAGATTGTCAATCCTACTAGTTTACCACCTTTCTATCGCCAAAATGGATTATGGCCAAGCAACGATTGATAACCAATCGCAAAAACGAAGTATAGTGACTACCTGTAATCTACAGCCTTGTTCGAAGGATTATCTTAAAGTTGTATGAATTGTTTACTACAAAACTTTTATCAAAGTTTTAACCAATTATGCATTGATTACAATTAAGCCACAAACTCTTACTTTGATATTAATGACTAAATAATTTTAAAAACAGGATATTAAGAATAAACCTTTATGTCATGCAATGCAAATGACATATGTTAAACAGCTGTACTAAAAGCCACTACTTTTAAATCTTACTACTACTTGTTTCCAACATTCAAACAATTGGCCGTTAACAATGCAATACTACCTTTCATCCTGTAATGACAAAAGCGAAGCAAATGATATGCTATTTATATTTTATATGTGCAATATTCCCATATGCTCATCGACTTATAGTCGGGTCGCGCCTTCCGCTACACATACATACGTGCTTATATGCATGCATACAGGGAAACATACATACATACATATATATACAAACTACTAATACATATATACAAACATACATGCATAATACATGGATGCACTCATTGCCATTTGACACCATTGGCCACAATATCTTACTGCAATGACTTTCAACCTTGTTTGGTTTTGCTGGCACTGCGCTCTTCTGGATACAGTCTTATCTCTCCTCAAGCTTTCTCCGTTAAAAGAAGCCTCTTCACAATCATGCCCTTTCCACAAGGATCCGTTCTTCGATCTCTTCTATTTATCTTCTACACTACTCCACTCAGTTCACTCATTACAGCATCATCAGTTGACCAACATCTGTATGCAGACGACACCCAGTTATTCATCTCTTTCACTCTCAATTGTTTCAACGAGTCTATAGATCATCTTCAGCCTAGACCTTCCTTCCACCAACATCTTTAATACCAACTCTTCTTCCGTAATTTGGGTATGATATACCACCAAAACCTCACCTTTGCTCATCATATATCATCCATCTTTCCCTCCTCTTGCTTTATGCATATCCTCGACCTTCGCAGAATCCGCCTTTTGCTTGATTTCAAAACTGCATCTACCATTGCCACAACAATAGTCCATGCAAAATCAGACTACTGAAACTCAATTTCCCTTTAAAAGATACAACTCAGATAAACCGCCTTCAAGCAATCCAGAATGTCCTTGCTCGTGCTGTCAACAAAACTCCCAAGCACCATCACATCACTTCTGTTCTCAAATCACTTCGCTGGCTTAAAATACCCGAACGAATAGAGTACCAGGTTCTATCATTTATATACGACACATTTCAATCCTCCCAACCCTCCAGTAAGTTATTTAAAATCCAACCACTCCGTTCAACCCGTTTCTATTTTGTCCTAACAATTCTTCGCCTTCCAGTCACCTCATCCTTAAAATTTGGAAATCACTCCACATCCATTGCTGCTCTACCTCTCTCGAATGAATTCACGTCAGATTGGCGGCGATTATCTGATCCATCATGCCAGCTCACCAACACTTCTCCTCCTACAATTTTTGCGCTTGTCTTTCACTCAAAACTGAAAACATTACTTTTCTAAAAATCTTATCCTGATTCTTCCTCTTCCCTTATCTCTCTTCTCGCTTCAATTTCAAGCACCTTCCACCTTAGCCGTCCGACTCTGTCTGCCTGACTCCTGGATCTTTACCTGGAACCGAACCCTTTTATCTGTCGATTTTCTTTTCTCTGATGCCTGCGAAGAAGCTGGTTCCCATAACGTAGCTTTCGTTGGGCGCTGTAGAAATCTCGAGATAGGAGACTTTCGTTGGCATTTCAAGAATCTGTTTCTAATCGACAGTAAGTGTGATATTCAAAGTAGATTTGGCTAATACATTAAGATCCTTAACCATTACCCCTCCACACCCAAAACCATGCCGACGCTAAATGCACGAACTACAGACCAGGCTGTAATAGCTGTTATCCTACGCTGGTTTCAACTGATCACTAAATGCTATATTTCGAGAATCACAGTACTAGCTAAACACACCAATGGCGTTTAAAAGAAATTAAATTACAACCAGATGCACATGAACCTAAAACAGATTTTTAGGACTTTTGCGTGTTAGCAAATGCATTAAGTACGTTCCTATTTATTTACTTAATTGACTACGTAATGAACCGAGAACACCAGAAAGGTACAAGTTATATCAATGGACATTTTCACTTGAATTGATCATCGACTGCTGCCTTGTGCATTATGATAATGACGCTATCGAATTAAGATTAGAACCTTGACCCGATCAGTATATAAACTTCTGAATGCTACACTGGTCACAAAATCATTATTGACTTAGTTGTGTAACCCACTAAAACAGCGATGCATTACGACTCATTAATTGCAATCTATAGCCCTGTTTCAATAAAGTATAGTAAAGCTTCCGCATCTCCTTCGTCGAACGTAGATGTGCCCGTTTGCCACTCATCGCTCTTTTAGCCGGCAATGGACTAATACCAAGGTTTTTGAATCCGGCCAGTGTATTGCAGGACTTGAAGTTTACCTCCCAGTTTAACCCAAACCAAATAATACAGAGACAAGCAACTTGTTTCTAGTCATTATACATAATCCGCTCCATAACATAAAGCCACCCGAGACATGTGAAGCCCCTGGGTCATAGGTAGGCGACCAAGAAAGACCGAGAACTCAATGCCGTCCTGTTTTGAGGCAACGTAAGAAACAAGGTGAAACATGTAAGTTGGCTGGTCAATGTGTATTACTTAATAAACTATGGGACATGATTTGAACCGGATTCATTGTTCAATAAAAACTCAGATTTTGCGTTTTAACATTTGCTGCAACATACAAGATACGCGACTGTCTTGAATACCAGAAGCGACTGTTGTCACAATTATTTCGAACCATGTCTAAACGTATCACCAGTGTACAAAACTCTAAGAATTACCTGTGCAGTTGGCAAAGGTCATATTTTCATATCCAGGCTTGCAATGACACATGTAACTTCCATAATTGTTATTGCAAAGCTCTGTTTCAACACTGCATCCGTGGGAATCGATTCTACATTCATCTATATCTGAAATATTTGACAAGTTATGATAAACTATTTTATTCAAAATTGTTGTAGGTGTAAAATTGAAAATAGTTCCATGTACACGTGCAATAGTATTTCGTAGTTAAGACATAACAAAAGCGGATGCAACTAAATGTTGAAACCTAATTTTTAAGAGAAGTGAAACTGGGTGCAGGTCATTAAGGGATGCAAGCCTCACAATAGGAAAAAGGACGATAATAGTATAGACTGCTAGAGAACTAGTCTAAAATGACTGGTGTCCTTCTGGACGGCGAACTGTCTATGATTCACCACGTGAACACTCTTTGCGGATCTTGTTTCTATCGGCTGCGTCAGATTCGACTTATGCGGCGCTACCTCTACTTCAAAGCTGCTGTTGCTCTAGTTCATTCATTTGTTCTGATGCGAATCGACTAATGCAATTCCATCTTAGCGAGTCTGCCTAAGTTTAGTCTGGTCTGAACTGCGCTGCTCGGACGGTTGCCAACCAGCCGAAATACTCTCACTTATCGCAGTACATGAGAGAAACACTACATTGGCTCCCTAGTCGAGAACGGATTTGCTTCAATTTTCTGCTACTTGACCGCTCTGCTATGGTCAAAACTGCGTCGGCAAACATCAGAGAACTGCATGTTCCTGTCTCCAATCAGCCTACTTGTCAGATGCTGCGTTCTGCTCCTTCTGCCCGAGGGGATTTCCCGGTTCCCCGCACTTCGCTACGAGCTCGTCGAGCCTTCTCGTGCTTTGATCCCACCTATTGGAACAGCCTCCCTTTAAACATTCGTTCTTTACCTTTTAGTTTATCTCAACATTCATTTGCTGATCACGTAAGTTTAGGTCGGTTGAACAGCCGTGTGACCAGCACTTTTGGGAGGTGCCCGAAAGGCGCTATTTAAATGTCTATTGCATTACGTTACATTTAGGTAGAAGTTAGAATAATAATAATAATAATAATAATATAAGTACTTCTGTAACGCCACTGTAATAAGGCTTAAGGCATATGTCGATGGTCGCTGTTAAGCAAATCATAGTGCAAGCCAAAGTCCATGGTGATTCCCGTCGAAAAACCAAGGAAGAAATCCAGAAGACACAGAGACAGCCTACGGAGGAAATGAGTCCTGGAATATACAAGTTTTTAGTTGAGCTTTGAAGGTCGTAACAGACTTTTCCGAACGAACGTTTGCCGGAAGAGAGTTCCAGAGTCTATGGTCAGCGAGATAAAAGGCACGCCTAAAGAGAGCTGTTGTTGTCCACGGAATAGTCAGATTTAAAGAGCTAGAAGATTTGGTAGAGACAAGTCTTGAGAGTGAGTACAGATTTAATTACCCCAGTCTTGAAAATTATTCGCTTTTTATGGGCAAACAATGCAACGATTTTACGATTGCTGATATATGTTCACATTTTGAGTTTTAGTGATAGTTCTTGTTTGGACTCTGAAGCTTCATCAAATTAGCTTTTGAAATGTCAAAGCAAATTCCAATATTTAAGACGGCTCAAGACCAGGACAATAGCAAACAAATATAATTTCATGTGGTTAGGCGTTATGGAACAATTATAAAAGAACAAGTAGACCTAAGTTTAGTAGTGGCTAAGGCACCAGTATTAAGAGTGTAAGCAGATACATTAAATTCAATGACAATTTCAAACAATTAATATATATATATAATTATATGCATGCAAGTTTGTGTTTTGATTATGATTGAACTTTAATATTATATTTATTTTGTATTTGCAGAGAAAGCCACAGTTAGGCAAAGTAGAATACAGTAAAAGGAGATAGCCACATCGCAGTGAGGACTAATATACTGGTCAGCGTCAGCTGTTGAACTTTAAAAAGGATCTACTTTTGACATATTTTTTGTCAACATCACTTACAGATGCGAGACTGAGAATTCGAGATAGCATCGTAATCAACAGAGAACACCGGAAAGGTACATTGGTACAAGTTATATCAATGGAGAGACACCCTCTAATCTGTTACACAGTAACTCATTTGCTACCTGCTGATTGCATGTACCTACCTTCGCACTTGCCAGACACTGATTCGAAACCCTTATTGCATTCACACCTATAGCTGCCATTGATGTTGACGCAATACTGTGAAACTGGATAGCACATTGATGAATTCTGACATTCATCTATATCTATAGAAAACCATAATATAAACTGTATCATGGAAAAGCTTACCGTTAAACTAACAGAACTGGAAGTGCGACTAGGTAACATGAAATGTTTCGATGGTTATGTCATGCTAGAGAGGAAGTTAATGATTAATTTTTTGTATATATATTAAAGACTGTTTTACATCTTGAGGCATGCGATAAAATGCACCAGAAAACTCAATGCGCCTGAAATCCTGTGCAAGTGCAGTTCAACTAATGGATTTTAACGGACACAAACTTCTAACATATTAGTACTTTTGACTACAATTCACTTGAATCGATCATCGATTGCTGCCTTTTGCATTATGATAACGGCGCTCCAAAACTAATTAGAACTACTTAGATTAGAACCTTGACCCGACCAATGTCTAAACTTCCGATTGTAACACTAGACTAAAGTTAGATAGTGACTTACAAGTGTAACCCATCAAAAGAGCGATGCGTTACAACTAACAGTTGCAATCTATAGTCCGATTTCAATAAAAAAATGGTAAAGCTCCCAAATCTCTATCGTGGAATGTAAGAGATGTGCATATTTGCTACTCAACGACCATTGAACCAGCAATGGACAAATGCCTTGGTCCTGGACCCAAGTCAATGCGTCGCAGGACTTGCAGTTTACTTCAGAGCTTATGCAAAACAAAATGATACTGTTTGAGACAGAGACAATATGCAAGAGCATTTTGTTGAGGTTCGGCACAGGGAGTCCACTCAGCTGGCTCGAACAAGCAATTGCTTGATTATAGCCAAGCGGGCTACCGATATATCACCATCTCGCACATTTACTGTTCCAATGGCAATCTTGAAATGCACGATGATATTGAGTGAATGCCTGTAATAACACCTTGTTATCACGTGTCAACACCTTTAGGAGTTTTACATGAAATACAATTATGAACTAAGTTCAGAATCTGACAATGTACTCAACAAGTTTAAAGTTAATGACCTAAGACTAAAGTGAAGCAAATAATATGCTATTTGTACTTTACCTGTGCAATATTCCCATGTAGTCATTCTATGGAAACCTTGTTTGCATCGACATCGTGAAATATTCATATATTTAAGGTCTATAACGGTACAGGCCTCGTTCGATTTACAGTCTGCATCACGTGAGCACCAGAATATGTCGTTTACTGAATAACACAGAAACAGAATGGTAAGCTGACACCGTACACTACTTCGGCCTGTAATTTCTTGTGTATATATTACACTGGTAAATTTATTGCTGCGCTTAGCATAAACTGTACCGGACGGCTTGATCAATGATCTAACGTTCAGCGTACATATCTGTCTATATCTTCATGAGGACACCTTGACATAATAAATCCACACTAATTTATTAAATATTTATATCATTGGTTTAAGTCAGCGTGTATACTTGGCTGGAGCTTCACCTTCGAGAACCTCAGTCAAACTTGAACTCGAGACTTCCTGAACTGAAGCCATTTACAGCGAACGGCATCAGGAGCGCCCCTTATTTGCAGCTGTAAAGGCCTTCGGTTTGTCTGACTAACAGATGAATTAATGTTTTAATTAATAACAAAATAACAATAATAAAGAAATTACCTGTTAACATTAATAACATATTTTTCATGAAAAGTATTTATATTTTCCAGAATAGCCAAACTTTTTGTGAGAAGAGTGACATTGCTTCAAAAATTTGCAAATCTCTTTAATGTCTGGCTTAATAGAAGACAGCTGGATTCTCATATCTGTTTCTGCATTCAATCTTTTGCGATATGTTGAAGTGTATGTGAAAAATCCGTCCTCACACATATATGCAGTTGCAAAAGGGAGAAGAATTTTAATAGCCTCATATTAACATGAAAATAGTTTAAACTTCGCAGACCCATGAAATGGTCTCTGGAACCCCTGGGGTCTCGACTCACATTTTGAGAACCCCTGATATACAATTATATTGTGAATACCTTTAACAAAGAACTATTGTAACTAAGTTTGCATTTAGTAGTTTAATCAGACTTGCTAAGATCTGTTTTAAGCTTTTCACAAACTGCAATTATCACAATTACATTCACAACCACTTGTAATTTGGAATATATGGCCATTATGAAATTATCCTGCAGCTTAGAAGCTTCAATTGCTACCAATAATATAATGATGGCTATTGGAATAATATGTTGTACGGAAAACACTTACTTAATTGCTACATTCTATTTAAAAAAACCAACGAAATTCTCGATTTGAAAAGTAGATTTATTTTACTTTTTAGAGTACAGATATTAGTTAACATGCGGATATAAATTACAGAATGATTGTACTGGTATGAACTAACCTGCATAAACACTATTTGCAAAGTTTCCACCACAGATTTGACTCTGATTACCACTACAATTTATATTACAACTGGATTCAGGTAATGGACCATATCTATCGTAGGAATTTCCACAGAAGCATTCGTAACGATACTACAATGATCAATTGAAAATTAGTTTCTATTAGTAATTGCAGTTGTAATAAGAAATTTGTAAAGCGCTGCTTCAAAAGAAACTACGCTCATCTAAATTATAATAAATATGATGGCCATCGAAAATTTCATCAATAAGCAATACTCGTATAAATAAAAAGGTCGACAGTGGCGTTTTCTCACACGTAGAGAGCAAACATTGAATTCCCTTCCAGAATAATAATTGTCACCATGTTCAGAGAGCATTACTGCGTGGCATCGAGAATCAGGAATAGCGACAGGCGATGAAGTCCGCCTTCGATGGCCTATTGCTGCCTGGCAGTCCAGCAGTCTCTCAAAGATGGAGAAAGCTGCAGTATCCAAATATCTCTCGATCCAGGGGATCAGTGCTGCCAGGTATTCGTCGACGGCCGGTCAGACTGAAGTACAACCTTCCATGGCTTACGGACGAAATGACTTCTGACACTATTCGCTCTTCTATTGCCATATTCAAGATTTCCATGTCGCGGACAGCAAAAATAGGTCATTAGCTTGACATTATCCTGTTGGCACGTTTTGAATCTCTACACTTCTGAGAGAAACATAGGGCGGAGCTATAAACTTAAGGGTTTTAATAGGTGCTCACTTGACCTACGTGACTTTATATATATATATATACATATAGTCTAAAGATGATCCTTGACAGTAATTAATATGCAGTTGGTCAACATGGCGGCACTTTTGATGTTTGATATTGAAGAGCATTCCATTATCGTGTTTTCTGACAACTTTTTGGAAGAAAAAAATTGTTGACAATTTCAGTTTTTCTTTATTTAACGCGCCAAATTTTATCCCAAACGAAATGATTTGAGAGTAGCAAACATATTAAAAAATTACTGTCCACTGTAATAAATAGTAATTATTGTAATTATTAAAATGTGGAACTGTAATTATTAAATGAATCAATCACCAGCTACGTTTCTTCTTTTCACGTTATATGACATCAAATTTATTGGAAGCAAGGCTAGAGTTTGTTCAAGAAACTCTGGAGTTTTCCAGCATTGGCGCTATACAAATCGGTGAGTACAGTTTCATATTGCAAGTAGAATAAAATCAAACAAATTTGAGATGCAGTAAAACGCATGTTATAGCAGCAAATATGAGTAAAAATGCGCCACTTAGAAATATTCTAGTTACCTGCAAGCCAGCGAACGTGTAGTTGTAGTAAGCACAGTGTCTTATGCAGGATTCTATCGTGTTGTTCCATTCATAATACCAAGAGAATTTTCGTTCCATTGCTGTGGGTCTACTATCATTGTAGCACCCAATGTACTGCCGTTGAAACGATTTAGCTATTTAATCAGCAACATAGGCTTTATTTGAAGTATACTGTTTCAACTCATTCAACTTACTTTAATAGGTGTTTTGCGATAAAGAACAATTTAATATACAATGCTGTAGTGAAAATTACAGAATCTCGCTTTCTAAAGAGACCTGAAAACCAAAATATTTTAGGAAGTTATTGGTAGGTATTTCTATTGCAAACATCCGGAGTAGGTCTTGCCTGTTTGTCCGTTCATGTATATGACCAGTCTGTCAGTATGTGTATGCGTATCTGTATCTGTACGCGTATATTTATGTGTATCTATAGAGAATTTTTATAATTTACAGTTCTTTTTTAAAGAAAGCTGAACACAATAAGCAGGGATTTATTGTAAAATGCATAGCTTTAGCGGTTAGATGCATCAAATTAACCCATTGAATCAAGAGTTCAGTTAGCCTTTAACTTCAAGCCATTGCTGATATTCACGCATTAAGCACAAAAATATAGGAAGAAAATCCGAACCATGTAAAAAGCACTATTTTAGATTTAAAAATTATAAGGCTCATATTCATGAAACGTTTATGTGTTAAGAGACTGTAGTCCTAATTTTAAATTATAGTTTTTCCTACTGGAATGCCAAGAAACTCCCCGTCATCAGTTAGGCCTACTCTTCAAAATATCGGCCCCGTAAGGCAGCAGTGATCCATTACAATAGAATAGGCTAGATAAAGGTACTGTACTGAAAGAAGAGTGCATTCGCCGGCGGATCCTTCTGCCGACAACAAATCGCTTTCTTCCAGTAGCTTAGTGGCGAGCTGTGCTGTTGTTCAGCGTCTTACGCTACGGGTACTTAACTCCACTTTATAGCACGCGGGTAAAGAACCGTCCAAAACCCCTTTCAAAGATACCGGCCCGCGACAATTGATGGCGTACTTATAGACGTACTTTTTCATACGTATATTAATGAAATATAGGCTATACAATGTATTTACTAACTAACAATATCTACACTTTTGCTCAAATTAATATCATCGTCGTCTTGTCAACGTTTCACAACTTCTTCCTCTTCTTATTCTTCTTCGTCTTCTCCTCCGCTCTTCATTCCTCTTCTTCTCCTTCTTCTCCTTCTCCTCCTCTTCTCCTCTTTCTCATTATTCTTGCTCGATTAATTATAGGCCTTCCCACGATCACATATTATATGGGTAATATATAGTCTATATAATGGAGGTTTGTTTAGAGACGCTTAAAACGGCGTCATAGAAGTTTTTAGGTTAGATCAGAATTATATATATATATATATATATATATAATTCTGATCTATATATATATATATATAATTCTGATCTATATATATATATATATATATATATATATATATATATATATATATATATATATATACGTAGACTGAAGAAAGCCAATCGCAGTTTCAAAATGATATTATGCTACAAAGTAAAGTTATTCTAGGAAAGATAACTCGACTCGCAAAATGCTTGGTTGCAACTCACTTCGCACAGATTAATAGGGTTTGCGATACTTTTAATGCGCTCTAAACTCTGTTAAACTGTGCGCAGTGAGGACTGGTGCAGGCAAATACTTTCTTAACTTGAATCATCGTACCCACTTTTAATTCCGTCCAGTACTTTGGAGGTCCAATCTTTTACTTTAAACGTTTTCGTCAAGACAGATGCTTCGACGGTCAATGAAGTTTCCTTTACCCGAATTGAAAACACAGGCCTACATGAAATTCTGGTGAAGAAAATATGATTTTGGGTCCCAAGTAAAGCAGATTGACGAGGGGTTATAATGTTTTTGAGTGACAATATTGTTTTGGCTAAAGAACGACGAACTACTGTGCCGAGGCCGCTACATAAATCCGCAATTGTGCTAAGTGCAAACATTACATAGGTCACCTGTATAAACGGCGTAGATGGGCGTTCCGTCCACCGTATTCCTTCCGCCACAGTATTGCGGTTCGTTTCCAGCGCAAGGAACTCGACAATCACTATCTGGTAAAATCTGGCCATAATCATCTCCACATAGACATGTTACTCCACCCTAGAAAATCAATAGCATCCAAATAATTTAGACTTACAAATGAGTATGCTTACATTAAAAATATTAGTTAAGAGTATTCTAGAAAGTGCGGTGTCTTTTTATCCATTCTATAAAACTGTTGAAGGGTTGTCACATAACTACCATCAGATTAGGATGTGGTGATGCAAATACTCATTGAGAAATACCTGAATTACTGAGTATGCTTTATTAAGTTGTCTGCATCTCTGTAAGCAGAATTCGATGGCCAATGTATCGTTTGTTGGTAGTTCTAGAGCGACATACTGGGCGATTCTTCCCTTGTAGCAGCCAACGTAGTGAAGATAAGCTAATTTTAATGACACAAGTCATGAATTAATAAAACCCAGCACTTCTTGTTTGGTTAATAATGCAGATGATGAAGGTTGACTTTGGTATGAAATTTATATGGCGCCTATATACTACAGTTCCGTGCATCCGCATCCACACATCCTCCTGCGAAATAGTACAGTTTCATGCATCTCGCAGGAAGTTAAAGCGCATAATTAATGCCATTCAAATCAATGAGCAAAGATTCATATCGTACATTTGTATATGTTGCCGTCGTCAAAAAGTAAACCTATTTGGAAAAAGCTCAGAATTAGTTGTTTTTCATAGCCTGAGATTTTGTTTGACAAAATGGCAGAAGATGAAGCGATATAAAACTTTTTTGATGTGGTTCCTAAATAGGAAAGGTTTTGTTAATCATAAAATATTGTATAATACTTGCTAGAATCCATTTAAACTTCGAAATGGATTCAGTGCTGATTGTCTTGGGATGTAGTATGAAATTCTATATTCAGCGAATATTATTAGTATTATCAGAGATTATTTTGTTAGTCCAAACCTGATCGTGAGAAGGTTTGGTAACTTTTTAACGGCTGTTGAAGACCATTCTGTCTGATTGTGGTCTAGTATAGTCAGGTCGAGAGCACCTCCTCAGAAAGCGCTAAATAGACCTACATGTGCACTTACGATCACAATTACATGCAAACGTGGTTTAATTACTTTTACTAATTGCTGCAGCAGATTCTAAGACATAAAGAACACCTTTGCAATTTTATGTTGCCAAACTTTAATTTTATTAAGTTAATTTTACTTAGTTTTCAATGAAATAATTTAGTTTTCCGTGTGCTTTTACTTATATGCGGTATATTTTACTAACTTGGTACAGGCTGACAAGCAGTTTTCTTAGCATAGCCCAAGTCGATGGTTTCACATTGTTCTTCTATCCCGCAGTCACCATTGGCGACTTTGCAATCTGTTCGATGAAAACTAAAAGTCTTCATGTAATACCGTTACTTTCATCATAGTGACAATGTTAAGCAAAGAGAACACTCACAGAATAGTAAGCCTATTGTTACCTCTGCCTTTGTATTCGTTTGTGCAAAAATGCAATGCCCATTATAACTTTGACGAAGTTGTTTATCACAGACGACTCATTCATATCTAAATTACTGAAATTACACAAGACTTCAATAATCCGTTGTTTTACGCTTTAATGTAACACCATCGTTGCATTTAAAGGTAAGCTGATCCAAGCAAGTAAATGACACCCCATGTTGGCAAGGCCCATGAAACTGAAATTGCTCAGAAAAGATCACGTGTGCCTAAAGTAGGGACAGAGATCTGCCCCATTTCAACTAAAAATTTAGGTAAGGTAAAACCAAAACTTTCAGAGAAAGTATACGTTTACAAATCCTAACAAACGGTGTTGATTTAATAATAGAAGTATAGCTAAAATCAGAAAACTTGGATATCACAGTCGACACAATACAGGAAAAAATTAATCGCCAATACTTTTTCTAACTTTAGTTCTGTTCATAAGCCCCAACAAGTACACATGTTGTGGTTTTACTGCCACAGACATCAAATGGTCCACTAATTACACAGCTGAAATTTATTTCAATAAATTCTTTTTAGATATGCTTCCTTAAAAACTGAAAATGCACATAAGCATTACTGTGTGTGCATATTTATAAAACGCCCTCATATAACCTCTTAATGTTGAATTGAAATGAATTAAGAGTGCTGAAACATAAGCCTCTTCGAATTGCTAACAAATTATTCGTTGCAAAGCAGCTAGCTTGTTCTGCATCATGCTGTTGCGTTGTGTAATTCTATATGATAATAAATGTTATGTACTTCCCAAATTAGGAAGAAGCATAGCTACACAGTTCAAATGCGCATGTGAAACAGGCAAAGTGGATATCTTCCATAACTTAATGCTTGTCATCGTTCCCATGATTAATGCTTGAAAATTACTGTCATGCTTGTTTTAACGCCTGTGAACATGGATTGAGATATTGGGAGTGGCATGTATATCTGACAAGGTACGAGAAGCCGGGTTGAGAAGGTATGGTCATGTGATGAGGAGAGAGGAGAAAAGCTGCATTAAAAGAATTGTAACAGCAGAGGTTTACGGACGACGCAGTCGTGGACGACAAAAGAAGAGACGGGAAGTCATGATTTAACAAGATCTATCGCACCCCAGGCCTGACAACTGTATCTCCCAAGAACTTATCATACCCTGCCGTTGAAAAAGTCGTCGTGTCTTGGGGTCTCCCAGAACCTTAGCAGCATGCTTACCTATGTATGTAAGAATCTATCTGAACAGTTTGTAGTGCCCTCCATAAAACCACTCAAAGAACTTTAATAAATGATGACCATCTGTACAAGGACTACAAGGGTCTGCTAATGATGTCGATGGTACTGAGACCGCAGCCCAATTAAATGCTGGAATCATGCTCTGTTCCCTTAGCCTTTAAAACATTTATCCCCATCGGTTTTCTTGTAACACACAACTGAAACCTGTTTTGCAATTTGTTTAGCTAAACAATGTTTTCAGTGCAAGCAAGTTACCTCTAATGTTGCATGCAGAGCCTGTCCATCCCGGATTGCAGGAGTTGAGCGTTGAATTAAGACAAGAGCCGTTGAATCGACACGGGCTTCCGTTAGAGCAACTGCATCGGTTAGCGCAGTCTTGTCCAAAGAATCCGATGGGACATACTGAAATATAGGTATAAAAATATTTATCTTTGATTCGCCAGTTGAGTCATCAACATATAATTATATTGTAACTTTTTAAAATATTGTAATTTAATTTTATTGTTCTTCATGTTTAAAACTATATTTATTACGTCTGCCAAATGTAGACCTAGATGAGTTAAATATTTCATTTTATATATAGTGTTTTGAAAAAAGGTTTTGAATGTGGCAGTGTTCCAGACAAACTCACTAATTCTGAGTAATGCACTGGTTAAGTAATATTTTAAATTCGTATAATTTGCAATTTTAAACTGAGTGAAATACAAGCCCTGTGTATTTTTGTGCATATTAAGTGCGATTTGTGTTTTAAGCTGTAATGTATTGTTTGTGGTCACTCATTTTTGCCATTTGCAAGCTTGAATGCGATGAAAATGGAGTGTATTAATGGAACGATACGTGACATAACGGTAACGGGGGGGGAGCAATTTGACTGCCCTTTTTTCCGATGGACTGCAACTTAAAGATTTGCAGAAACTTCGACAATCGGGCTTTCACTACCAGGAACCGTTCAATTTCTTGCGAAACGAAGAGCGCAAATTTTAAAAACTGAGTGAAGTAAATTGTTGCAAAAAGGCCTGCGTCACTTGGTCTGATCATCGATGATCTGGCTAAGCGGAAGTTATTGAAATGAAACTTACAACAAAGAGCTATGAAGGCAGAAATCATATCACCAGTCTTACTGCAAAATCATTCGTTCTTCTCCATCAACATTCTCTGACCGATGGCGGACGGCAGACTCTCGCTTCTGAAGGCTTCCATTTTGTTTCACATCCTATCGATGTTGTTACATAGCGTTTTCATGTTAGAGCCGAGTGAGTCAAGCTGTTGCACGTCATTTAATACGAATGGGGGAAGCCGATCCTTAAAATGCGTCATGATTCACTTGTTCAGATTGGAAATTAGGTTGTCGGTGCTGCGTGGATCTTTTTGTTGTCAGTTTCTTGACTAGTCTTGTTAGTTGCCATACGCCGATGACTAAATGGCTCTTGTGATTTTTGAAAATTTGTGTACCGTGGGGCTGTAATGCGGATAGTACGAGTTCTAGCCTAACCCAATGTGGTTACCGTGTAGAAACTTGGAGCAAGTTCTTCACTAGGAATTGTTCAGCGCCACCGACACTCTATCGCATGGCGTTGTATGCACCTCTGAGCTATGGAAGAGAGCAATATCAAATATAGTTGTATCTGTGTTGGGCGTTTTGGTTCCTCACCGTCTCCGGTCGATATTACGTTGCTTTAAGTGAACTATAAATATATAATTTACGGTAGTAACTAGCATAGGAAATCAAATTTTATCATAAACCGGTGTTCTGCTACACATCCTTAGACGACTTCCATTAATGCACAGACGTCAACTGCGTAATACATTTGTGCGAATAAAGCGTCTATTAAGCTGTAAAGTCCAAATATAATGATGAAAGATGCGACCTCTTAAAATGGCGCGTCAAAAGCATCTAATCCAGTATTGCGGTGATGGTGGCAAAACATAATTATTTCTAGGCTTTCTGACATAAGCCGGACATCCTGAATAGACAAATTATTGTTACATCCTCTAATATAATCTGATATATGATGACAGAGTCCGGGATGCTAAGCAGACAAATTATAACATCCTCTTGTATGATCTGATATATATTCGAATTTTAGTATATGGGGGTAGAATTTTAGAGACTAGCGGTGTAGCTGAGGAAAAACCTGGGTTTTTTGGATTAGGAACTTTGTAAAGCACGAAAGATGGAATCCAAATGTTGTCACGATGAAGGGATGGAACAAGCGCTGGACAACAGGTTACATCGTACTGATTGAATATGACGCAGCTGGTAAGACATGCCCTGCCCCATGACTTCAATTTAACTGGCATTGAATGTTCTCCGCCTACGAGCACTCCGAGGACAAGGAAGAAGCGTTGCAGAGCCCAATCGGAGAAGGATGAGCACTTCTTGATGGATGTCATGTTTGGTTCTAAGCTGTAGGTCGGCTGTAGGATTGTACACTTTTGAAATTTCTATTTATTATATTTACGTGTTTGGTTTGGAGGGTAATGTATTGAAAGTTTCAGAAATGCAAAAGACCATTCATTCCAACAATTTTGTATCTCTTTTCTCGGATTTTTAAAATGCAAATGTTATGAGCCAAATTGCTCGAACAACACAAGACATCGCTAGAACAATAAAACATAAAAAACATAGCTCAATAATATGCAGGGTCAAGGTTTTCGTAATCTAATAATCGTCTCAACAACACACAAGAAAGAACACTATTTCTTATACCTCGCTTGCTGTTACTGTAACAAAGAATGAATGACATCGCCAGTCAATAAAAGTCATTTCAAACTGTGTCAATATATTTACACTTCTCCGCATATTCATTAGAAAGGAGTTAGCGAAATGTTATCATTAGCAGCAGACAATAATAGAAGCTACCACCGCTGACAGCTCCTATACATATCCTTATGCTGCTCTTCGGTTTGAAGATATTCTAAAGAAGCTTACAGAAGATAACAACAGTCAAACAATTGAAGAACATCACTGCGCGTTGAATCAGTCTAAATCATAGCATCAATTTTTCATACTACATTTTAGTTGGATTTCCGAGACTGTGGTGAGAACCGATGGATTAACAACAAACAACGTATCCATAACACCGTTTGGTATTTTATACCTTTCAATGGTTGCAAAATTCCTGTTTGAATTACGTTTAATGCAAATGGGTACATGTGTAAATAATAATCCTTATCACTCACCATAATAAACACTGTTAGCATAGTCGCCTCCACATATCTGGTCTCTATTTGCGGTACAGGAAAAATTACAGTAAACTTGTTTAAGGTCGTATGTTTGCTTTCCATATCTGTCGTATTTCTCTCCACACCAACAGTCGTATCCGTGCTGTAACAGAAGAAAAAATTTATCAAGGAATTACTGTTACTAGACGAAATACTATAGTGTAAAGTTAGACTAGGGAATATTACTCACTTTCTTAATACCGAAAGGTCTGAAATTTTATACGCTTTCTTAATACCGAAAGTCATGAAATTTTATACGCTTTTTTCTCAGCCTGTGTTATATTGCTGACATTTCCTGAACACCTACTTCTCTTTCTGTGCTTATTCTGTGTAGCTTCCTATCTCATCAGTTTGACGTCGAGAGTGTAAATGGAATGGCGTATAAATACTGGTACTCCAACCGTGTCTTTTACATAGTTTAATGTCGTCTTAGGCGTTCGAAGATTAGATAAGAATTTCAACTTCATACTGAATAAAAGTTTACTAAATTTTTGGCAGAGTTATTTTTTTAGAAATCACACTAAATGAGAATTGTCGTTTTAAATGTTTTCAATGCTTATTGAAATGCTATCTTGTGATTGATATTCACCTTGATAAAAACGAGAGTGGATATAACAGTTTTCATGGGTGCTTATTTAATATAAACTGCTTAAAGGATCATATACAGGGCATCATTAGCTCTAATATTATGTAGACTCACTTGCAATCCTGCATATGTGAAATTATTGCTGGAACAGGCTTCTATGCATAATTCAATCGAGTTGGCGAGTTGTTCAGAACTATTTGTCCTGCGGCCTGGATTTTGCACATCCATAGCCTTATCACCGCTCACTCCATCTCCGTAACATCCTATGTACTGTTTATGAATATCACCTGTCGCAAATTTAAAACTATGTATTAGCCATAATTACAAATAAGTGTGATAGAGAAATAATCTGCTTTGACCAGTCTGTCTGTAGATCAATTTAATTAATCGCACAAGTCATCGGGTTTTATTTTCAGATTTTGCAAGTTATCGCATAATTTGGTGCCATTAAAAGATTATGTGCATAAGTGAAGTTACTCATCATTTTTTGATGGACCTTTGTGAACAAGCTTTCTTTCATCAATTATTCTCCTTTCTCCCACCGCCCTCTTTCCCTCCCTTATTTGCCTTTCTTAGTTCTGATCAATTCCTTCTATTTAGTCCAACTTTAATTCCTGCCATTCCACTCAATACCGTCTACTTCGCCTCTTCACTCTGCTTTCCGTTCCAAAACGTTCCTTAAGCCAGACAGAGTTGTTAGGTAAAAGAAAAGTTTCGTAATCGAAGTATCGGTACATTATGCCTGCATGATCTTGAATCTTGACCTGTAACCGATTCTGACCCTTCCTGCCTTTCAATTTTGTTTTGACTAAGCGCTTGTGAATAAGCTGGTTCTTGTGACTTAGCTCTCTTTCGGCGCTGTAGAAATCTCGAGTTAACGATTACGGTTACGATTAATGCATTTTTTTTCGCTTTTAGGGCACTTAACACCTGAAATTTAGCTATATGTGGAAAAATTTAGAATTTTGCAAATTCAGTATCTTCTCGACGGAAATGAACACTGTAGATCTACGAATTTATTTGGGCAGACCGAGGCCTATGAATGTCTAAATGTTTAGACTTTTATAAAACTGATATTCAGACGATCTAATTTATGGTTAGACAAAAGTTTTTCACGAAGATCGGTTATTATTGTCTGCCTACTTATGTTGCAGTTTGTTCCAGTCCACTGCTCTTCGCATCCGTCTGGACAAATTCCCGTTTTTCGATCGCATGGTAAATGCCTTTTGCAATGACATGATTTATCGCAGTTTTGACCAAAGTAACCGACAGAACACACTAAAGACAACATAATTACATACATATCGCAATATCAAGACCAATAGTTGTTCTTGGTATCAATTGTAAATATAAGCGACTATTAAATGACAGTTAGCTTCTGGTCGGTATGACATACAGCTGTAATAGTTGTCTGTTGTGGTTTAACTGGCTGAATGCACCCTGTGGAATCTGCTTGTTCATTTAAAGTGAACTTATTTAAGCATGCGACGTTTACAAGACTACACGACTACTCGCTAAATACTTGAAATCAATAATTAATAAATTATAATTATTATTAATCGTCATTCTAATGCATTACCACCAAAAATTACACAGTTAGTAAATAAGTGGATTTAATCAGTTTGTCTGCAACATCGCAGAACCCTGATAGGATTGGAATTGGGCAATTTAGCCTGAGGAATATAAATATAGAATATGGATTCAGAAGCCGTAAAGATCCCGCAGATGTCCAACTGCTAAGCGTCCAAACTTTTACCATTAAAGTGTGAATAAGAGTCGCATCAGACTTTACGGGGTCTGCAAAAATTTTGATGGTTTTTCAACATTCTTATTAAAATTTGAATTTTCGGAATTATTTATAAGTTACGTCTAGTGTTCAGCAGAAGCAGTTCTAAATCCCTTCTGGCATGAGCATTTCGAATAAGACTGCGGCGGTTGACATTTAGTCTACCAACAAGTGTTTTGAGAGTAGACCCTTTGAGTTACGCTATCTGAGCGCATATCTTGAAAATTTGATTTTAAACTGAAAACCTCCTAAACCAATGTTATTTTGCAGTTTTTTATATAAAGTGATCTTATTTCAACTGCTAAAATTCGGTCAGGGGTCAGTCTCTCAGTCGGAAGAGATTTCAATGTGCTAAGAAGCACAATGGAAGTAAATGTGATCCAAGTTCAAGCAATATCGCATGGGAAAGTATATTTTAGTAGTATATTTGTATGCTTTCATGATGGGTCCTGGCGGAGTTACAGTCGTCAGTCACTTCGTCACTTCGAGACAATTTCGGAACTCGTTTTCATGTGTGGCGATGGCGTTCAACTGCTCTCTTCCAACATCTTGAGGGCCGTATGCACGCAATTGTCTATAGAGCCCTGGCGTGGTTCTGCTCCCCTTGGCAGCGGGCATTGTGTCCAAACATGTCGAGTCTTCTCACCTGAATTATCATCAACACCATTCGGTGCCGAGACAGAGTTACCAGATCCCCATTATCATACAGATGAACCATTTTATACGCGCCTTTGCCCCGCTTTTGAGTAACTCAGCTGATATGCGGCAGATTTCTGGTGCCTTCCGTTCTTCAGCCGGCGCACTCTAGTTCCCACCTTAACTGCCATTTCTTTTTTCGTTGGGTGCTATGCATTAGGTCAGAGTGATGTCGCACCCAATTAAAAGTTCTAGCATAAAATTTGAGCAACACGAGTTAAGACATACCGCAAAACTAAAATGTATTAATCTCAGTTAATAAACCGCGTCTATTAAGTAACAATAAAAAGTAGGGAGTGCCAAAAGGAGTTGTGAGGTCACAGAGTAAGGAGCGACAAGGACAGCGTTGCATTGATGTCTAATAATGAAATTCCGCTATCGCTTCGTGCAAGGGTCACTGTTGGTGATAGAGCTCAGTCAGCTCATTGATTAAAGACGTTCTTATTTCCCACGGGTTTTCATGGTGGAAGCGCCTCTAAGTATTTTGTTCTGTAAGCGCTATATAAGTTATCAAATACAATACAATACTATAATCAAAAATTTTTCAACGTTCGAGGAGGAACTGACGTAAGCTTAAGTTTATAAATAGTTCTAATAGCTCAAATAATTTAGCAGCCTCTGACACCCTCCCGATTAACTAATGGCTCTGGTGTACGGAATCTATATGCCATCAGCCAGCAACCACGCCACAAAATTTTAGAAGTTCGAATTGCAAGATCAGCTTAAGGCAAGGGAAGCTCCATAATGTCTAAAGCAGTCTATGCGAGGAGCACAGAATGCATAGCTTCGCAGTAGTTATATTGAGCTCACCTGTGTAGAGTGAATAAAATTCAACAATGCTGGGTTTGAATTTTCCTCCACAAAATTGCAACTGGTTGCCGGAACATTTCGCATCACACTTACTATAACTCAATTGTCGACCACAGTCATTTCTGCATATACATTTTCGTCCATTCTAACAATTACATAATAAACTTTATATATTTCAAACTGAATTTCATTTCAATATTGTTTATTTGCATATTATTTACATGCTCTTATTGGCCTATTTTGAATCAGGGTTAGAAAACGTAACGTTTCTGGCGAATGATAGTCCCATCCTGATCCATCGAATCTACTGCCTTCCCATTTCTCTCAGGTTAAACACAACCCACCATAGCGGCTCTTTTATCCCTTCTGTCTCTGGTCTTCTGCCAACCGGACATGGCATCTTTGGACTGACTTGACGTGGCGCCCCTGAATAAGCTGGTGCTCACCGCTAACCTTCGAAGTAGCGCTTTAGAAATTTTGAGTTTACCGTGACGATTACGATTTGCCGAAGAATGTAGGCCCTACAGTTTTTGCAAAGCTAAATAAAAATAAGTAACAGAAAATGCTAAGAATTACTTACAATCAGGGCGGCAAATGTCATCTCTGAATTAGCCTTATTGTAACATTCCTGAACACAAATTTCAATAGTTAAGCTATTTGCACCCCGTTGAGCAATTTCCGATTTCGTGTTGTTTCCGTTGCCTACAAAGCAGCCGACGTACTTTTCATGCAGCTGACCTACAATTACAAGAATTTCGCCATCAGTAATATAATTTAACGGCATCTTATATCATCAAAGGCAGTTTACTAGGGTAGGAAAATTTTTTGTAATAGTTATCACTGCTTGGCATAGTTACTTAAATGCAGTTGATTCTTATTATATCGTCCGACGAAAGCGCTTTACTGGCGTTCAAACATGTCAGAGATTGCATAATATACATTGTTTAAAGATATAGTTTCAGATTTCTCTCGCACATAATTCAGTGATAGCCGCAACCAACAGCGCATTTGATCTATGCTTGATTTAAAATCGTTTCTATTATCGCAACTTCAAATGTCCACTCTAAGCTTCTACTCATCCAGATGTACTTCTCCGATCTGTCGCCAGAATAACTAAGCACTACTGTACAATATCACCTATATCCTTAATTCACTGCACTGGTCGAAAATTCCCCAAACAATTTAGTTCAAAGTTTAGCTCACTGATTCATAGCTCTTTGCAATACTCTCAACCCAACTATCATCGTAAAACCATCAACCATCCACTTACCCAGATATCGACCTATTATCTCATTCTTGTCCGACCCCAGTCACTACTCATCGTAAGTTCTTTAAAAGAACCTTAAACTACATTATAGTTCGCCTCCGTTACGATTCTTCTCAATTTCACAAATTATCCGTTCCTCCATTCCTCATGTCATTAATCACATATCAGCTATCTCAAGCTCAAATATCTATCGCTCCTCAGGCTTTCCGTTCAAAACTTTACTAAGAAATCTTAACCTGATATATCAATCCGCTTCTTTCCCATTTCTCTCGACCATAACACAACCAACCACAACAGCTCCTCAGTCATCTTGCCTCTCTAGTCTTTCAAAACCATGTTGTTCTTCACAAGATATTGCTGGACAGTGAAATCCTCTGACTTGACACAGCGCTCAAGGTAAGTTGGTGTCCTGCTTCCAGCTGTTAAGTAGTGCTTTAAAAATTTCCAAGTTTTTGATACGATTATTAAATTACACATGTACAGCACAATAGCAAAAGTGAAACATCAATACTTTTCAACCATTTCACTGGTCATTTGCGACAGCATTAAGATTTGGGAAGTATTGGCGTTTTAGAACGCTCTTTTATATATTAATCTCACTTCTTTGTATTGTCATTAACATTGACTGCTAAAATACTTTTTTACAATGAAATGTTTCCATTATGAGTTTGGGTTGGCTAAAAAAACTAGTTCCATTTTATATTGAAGTGTTTAAAATGTTCACATAATACTGTGTAGTTTATGTTACCAAGTCATAAAATTTGGTGCTTAGCAAGAGCAGTCACTATTGTAGCTGTTAGTCTTTGTATAGCGTTCAAGCAGAGGTTATACGCTTACAGCACTGCTTAAAGGTATGGGGCCGGTGGATTAACGAGAGACACTACAATAAGCACTAGGAAATATATTATTAAAATGGTATTGACTAGGCATACTTTAATAAGCAACTTACCAATGGTCCGGGTAGAAGCGAGATGTAACAAAGAAAGCATAATTAACACTGCGTAATTTATCATTTTACATATCATTATGGTGATTTAGAATGTCAAAATGACCGACTATGGTTTTTCGTTTCGAGTCAACCTATTATAGATAGTAATAAAACACAAAATCAAACATTCGTTTCACCATTCATTCAGTAGTAGCAGGCTATCGTTTTAAGTTCAGATAACGTCTGAATGCGAAACCTTTCACTTGAGCCATATAATATATTCATTAAGCTGGATTCCAACGCCAACAATTACGCCTGCATTACCCATTGGCTGTAATAGTAAGCCTTAAATTATTACACTTTCAGCTATAAGATTACGCGAGATAGACCCATTGCAGGAAAACGCAGGCCTGAATCAGGAAGTACTTGAGCAAACCAACGGATGTAACCCATTGGATTAGCTAGAACAGCATTTACACATTAACCTTGTAGTGTAATTATAACGAGCAGCATCCCCTTGTGGAAGTCTTCAACCTCAAATAACAATATAATGCAACCCTACACAGGACAGTGTGTTACGTCAGTCTGGAGTTGGCTGCCCGTCCTGTGCACAGTAGGGCTGTTGTCTACGACTATAAAGCGTCCTTTACATATCATAGCTCACCACAAAGCCTTCATTTTTAGCAATGCTCCATCATATTTCATACATAACATCGCACTTATTACGTCATATAACTGCATTATTTAAATAAATATCGGCAAATTAGAAAGTAAAAGTGAGATCAAATATATGTGAACGTAAATTTACACAGTTTTATATAATGAAAGTATTGACTCGACCCTGCTTATTTTGCAATGAATTTATCTGTGAGATTTTTCATCACAGCTGCGCGTTTGAATAGCGCCACGCCAATTAAGGTTCCCGTGTACCGACCGTGATAGCCCGAGATTAAAATCTCTGAACTATATCCATTATAGTTATCGGTGTGCGAACCGGCATCCTGGCGCACAGAGGTGCCTTGACGTACGCTTTAAACAGTGTAGCTAACCAGGCAAGCATATCCTGTTTGGCCAAAATCTCTTTCTAACAGACAAGATAGCGGCATGATTTGCAAACAATGGTTTTTTTTGCACGATAAATAAGTAAGTAAGTAAGTAAGTATATTCTTTATTAACCAATAGCTAATCGCACATCGGTTTACAAGTATTTAAGAGCACAAGGAAACTTAATATTCATACAACATCCTAATAATAAAACATTTACTCGTTAAATTGTCAGCAAGAGGAATAATACGATCACTGGTGCGGGGGCGTAGGGAATAACTGAGAAAAAATGGTGAAACGAATAATAAATAGACAATGAATGTTACATAAATAGACGTTGAGTATTACATATTTCGGCTACAACTTTAGTTGACAACATTGTGGCCTAAGTAACTGCTGATAAACCTATAGATCATAACAAAAGTCTATACATATGCATGCACACGTACATAGATCACACTTAACAGAAACCATAGTCCTGTTGGTATATCTAATTGCAGTTACACAAGGCTGTTTAGCTATTGAATTTTCATATACGGGTTATCCATTGAATCTTACGTTTCAACTTTATTGTTGATTTAGGTTATCGTTTGGTGCAAACTTATAATTCATGACATTAATAACCAGCAGAAATATGAGTGATTGGTGAATGAGTGAGTGAGTGAATGATAGGCGTTAGCGTCTGTGAATAAGTTGATCTCTCACAGTTATTAGTCAATAACTCAATCGCTCACTCGTCCACCCACCCACGAACTCATCCACTCACCAACTCACTCCGAAAGGTCAGAGAATATGTACCACCTGCCAAAGTGCAAACTTCTCCGTAAACCTGGATGTAAATTTTGCGTTTTAATTCGACCGGTAGCTAGTGATTGATATTATTTTGTTTCAGTGTCGTTTTCTTCAGCGATGATAGAACAGTTTTGCACTTTAGTATAGCCGAAAGGTATCCTTATGACATATACTAAAAGGCATCCTTACGCCATCTACGAATTTGAGTTGCTATAAAGGGTTAAAATGTACACAGAAAATACGGCGCTACATTAAATATTGCAAGTCTAAGTGAAATAGTATACAAACGTCTCGTGATATGCAATCTAAATAGATTCCACAAAGAATTGAAACAGCTCATCAACAGATTCGCGGTAAAAGAAAATATACACGTGCCTCGGCAGTACTCAATGCTGACGTCACCTTCTTCAGCGCAAGCTCGCCCGCCAACCTGTCACAAGCAGGGAATGCAAACGTACCAAACAGTGAGCAACACGATGACTCATCGGCGTTTCGTCATTGGAAAATTTCGTTTCAGACGCGCGTTATCTAGGCACGCCTGTTTCTCACTCATCAACTCCTTGATGAATGTTGCCGATGGCGGCTGACACCTAGGTCGATAGATGAGGGCGATGGTGAGCACCCCGCGTGTTGTTCGGAAGGATTCGACTAAGAACTCAAGGTGGTTAAAGCTGCCTCTAGTTCCACACATTTTCTCGGTGGAAAATAGCGATCCAACGGCGAAGATACAAGCGGATCATGATCACCACGCGGCGAATCTGCGATATGACACCGTGTAGGTGCAGATCTTCGTAATACGACACCCGAGGCTGATTACTGTCAGATCTCAACCACAACCTCAACCACAACGAAGATATCTGATCACGTCTGCTAACAGAATCGTCTATCGCATCGTATTGTTCTCCGAGACTCCGGGCATTCCAAATACCAATCCGCAATCCAGCCTGTTGCGTTGTACAGCTGGCTTGTTGAGTTGCGTAGGCTGCATTCGATGTGTATGGTGACCGGACGACTTGCTGGGAACGTGAGCGCCTCAATTTAGTTAAGACTAGATCTTTCTTGGCTTGGGTTTTGCCTTCTTGGGTTTTGTGTAGCGTCAATGTCTCCCAACTGCAAACAAGTTGGAGGTGTTCATGTCACGCTAGGCACCAACTCAAGTTCGAAGTTTATAAAAATGTTTAAAAACCAACGTTTGTTTCAGAACATTCAAAACCCTTTAGGCAAGAAGATACATATAGGCCTACTACTGATAACTCTGTCCACGAAAGAACGACAAAACTTTCAAAATCCCACTAGTTAGGCACACGTGATGCAAACAAAGCACTTGGCGCCACCTAGACTTCAGTGGAGCAAACTGGCGTGCTTATATCCACTACAACCTCGTAGTAGTGGAGTTATAACCTAAGCATACAAGTGAACAAGACTCCCACAGATGTGGCACAAATGACATGCCACCTGCAAGGCTAAGCTGTTTGAGAATGGTAAAATTTGTGCACGGTTTATAAAGTTGTAGATTTGAAGGCGGCATCGAAGATCACGACACCTTCGCTAGCAGTAGATTCAAGTTGTCATGTCATCAGCGCTATGTTACTGCTGTGTATTTTTCTGAAGGATATATTATCATTCGACGTCGTGCCAAACGAATCGGTAAAATTAGAGATCCAAAAGGACTATTTATGAAATTCGATTTTACACGCAGCATACCACTGGGCAAAAATCGTCGAGGATGAGAAACTGATAGAAGCCGTATATAACGGCGATTCCATGACTGCAACGATTTCATCATACAGGATAGGATAATCGAATCTAATACGTAATATGTTATGATCTACATTGCTGCGATCACATAGAAAAGAATAGGCGTCATATGTCCAAATACAATTGTTTCTTGTCTATATAGAAATATCTTTGATACATCTGCACGCAAGCATCTAAAATGAGATTCCAAATTGTAATCAACGTGCCAAATTTTAAGAAGGGTGTATAAAGGTTAAAACATGTCGTTTCATATGCTTTACAAAGTTACCATTAGCACTAATCTAAACTACAATGAGTATCTGATAAAGGGAATTAAATTAATGTAATAAACAACCTACCAGTGATTTGGACTCCCGCAAGATATGAGCAACAAAACATAAGTAACTCTGCATAGTTAATAATTCCTCGCATTTTGCATGTCTTTTTAATTAAAGAAAAAGTTCGAGATCTCTGTCGCTTTTCTGGACTAATAAGAGTGTAAATGTCTCGCAATTAAAGCGAAACGTTTTTAGCCTAGACAAAACAGGAAATGCAAGTTAATACGTTATAGGCTACATAGCCAAATCTTCGGGATATTCTGCACCGGCAAAATATCCTCTTGTGTTCTATTTCTGCTAGGCTTACCAGCATACTTGAAACGCAATCTATGATGGTCTGCACGCAATGTACCCTCAAGCATGTGCTACAGTATTACGACCCCAACGTTCATGAGTGGGGATGAAAATTTGCCTATGATAGGACGTTTGTAATATGATCTTTAGCCAGCAAGCAACAATCACATCGCATCCTATTCAGTTGATATTCTCCAGAGTCTTCTTTCAGTTTGACTTTCTCGTGTTTCTACAACCTCCTGAAAATCTCCTTTTGTTTAAGACCCATATTAATGTAAAGTGATATGATACTCTAGACAATCTGTAATTAACCATCTTCTCCGGCATTCGATTTGATCTGTCTATATTTTGGAGCTGAACGTTGTTCATCGCAAACGCACTTAAATTTAAAACACCATCTTAGTTTTCATAGGCTTGAAAGAACCAGATATGCCTTCCGGAGTAGCTCAGTTTTTGTAAAGCCGGTTAGGTATGTAGTTTTAGAGACATGTGTGTATATATGTGGGTCTTGTGCGTATGTTGCTGGTCGACTAGTTCAAAATGATTGTCGGGCTTGGTTTATGTCCAAATAAACAGTAATGATTAGTGACAAACGTGTATCTGGATACTATTCTTACTGTAATAATTATTGAAAGATCCCAACGCCATCAAGTTTGACATGGCTACGTCGTGTTAAATTGACCACTCGGTCGCTTGGTTAGTGACCAGACGAACGAATGGACAAAAACAGCGGTCTGGCGATCATCCACCGTGAGACGCTAACCATCAGAACTCATCCACTTCAGAATACGGGTAACAACAGTTTCCACTTCCAAGGTGCTCCAACTGTCATCCAGAACTTCTCGTTCTTCATCGCTAACATCTGTAAATGGCCTGATTTTATCCTAAACGACTACTACCATGCATTTAGCAACCTTCTTGCAGCAACTACTACGACGATTGGCAACCATCGTCTCATCATCTGCGGGGACTTTAATTGGCCTGAAAACAACTTGTTCAGGATTTGCTACGATCTAAATACTGTATTTGACTTTTTTGGTTTGAAGCAGCTCGCGTCAAGTCCAGCACGTACTGCGCCGACCGATGCAAGTCTGCTCGATCTGGTTATTTTCGGAATAAACTCAACATTGATCAAAAATTACAGGTGTGCAGTACCCACGGACTGTCCGATCACAGCCTGGTGAAGTGTATGGTAGTACGGTTGTACGGAGCCCCAACAGGAGTAAACCAGTTACGACCATCTACTGGAAGCTGAAAATGCTCAACCTGACTCCATCCAACAAGCGTCGATCAACTTCGTCACTGTTTTTGGCTGCTGAAAACAGCTATGACGGCTCTTTTCAGATAGATGACGTTGTTACCGATATCCTGCATCAGTTGGCTCACAAAGTGCCTATGAAAGAAGATCAATCGCTGATTGTATGCAGAGGCAAAAAAGGACTTCGAATATACATAAAAGCCGATGGAAGGCTACCGATGATGAAATTGTCCGCCACGCCTATCAGTCAGCATGCCGGAACGCCAACAAACTCATCAACAAATCACCCCTACAACACTACAGGTACGCCATTTCGGAAAAACCAAACGGATCTCGTCAACAATAGTCGTTAGTGAAAGCTGTACTGCATTCCACAGTACCACCTGAGGTGTTACCTACTGAAGAATGTCAGAAATACTGTACCACGTCCTCAGGAGTCTTCATCACTAATATTAAGCCAATTATAGTATCGATTGTCAAGTATCTGTCCGGACAACCCATGGACCTCTAGCATCAGATACGGACCATGTCGGCAAGCATTTCGATGATCTTAGACCTGTGGATGCTCTGGAAACTTTCAAACTACTTTCTTCCTTATGGAAAAATCATCTCTGATCAATGCTTTCCCCCTCGTCCCTGTTAAAGTCGGGTGCAGCAGACTTGTTCACTCCAATCATCTTTAGTCTCTGCAATTTTTCTTTCAGCAGCGAACGGTTTCCAGCCTGCAACAGATCTGCCGAAGAAGGAAAGTCTTGGATCTGGACGATCTCTCTACTGTAGACCATTTTCAACCTTAATTACTCTGTCAAAAATATCGGCCTTCCTCGTTGTGTAATTTTAAGTCATCAGTCAGCTTATCGTCCGTATTGCTCGACTGAAGTAGACTTATTGAAGAGCCTTGATGATGTCTATACAGCTTCTGGACGACGTCAACCCATTCTACTCGGTCTCGATCTCTCGGCAGCCTTCGATACGATCGACAAAGCAACACTCATCTGCAGAAGACATTCGGCCTCAGCGGCGCTGCGCTGACTTGGATCTGCAGTTACCTCACCGACCGGTTGCAACACGTCAGCATTGGATCATCAAGGTCCCATTCGTCTACAAGCGAATTCGGCGTCCCACAATTATCGGTCCTCGGCCCACTACTTTTAATTAAGCTGTATTTGGCTCCAGGAGTAGATGTTGTGTTTCCGAAATCGGTCGTTACCTGTATACCGATGACACAGCCGTACACAGCGCTCGATCCAGCGCTCCGACAACAGCAATCTAACGCAGAGTACTGAAAAAGTACGCTGCTAGTTTTAAACTAACAGACTGTTTCTGAACTCAAAGAAGTCAGAAGTCATTGTATTTAGCACACTTCGCTCCTCCTCAATAAAATCGAAAATAGTCAACTTTGCGGGCGCCGACTTGTATATTGTCAGGAACATTTATTAACCTTGAGGTGACACTCGACTCCATACTAACCAGCACGTCAACGCTGTGTGCAAAGGATCGTATTTCCCATAAAAGCCACACGTCATGTTCGATCGTACTTGCCACCGGAACTTATAAAAACAGTGGCTTGTAGTGTAGTCAAACTCGACTAATGTAACTTGCTGTCATGCGGAACTACAAAGTCTAACCCCGTCACAATGCAACGCGTTCAGAACTCGTTAGCCCATGTATGATCACGTATTGACAAAGCTACATTGCTGTATTGGCAAAGCTACATTGCTGCCTGCGAAGTCCAGAATTAATTATAAGATTTTCTTAGTTTATCAACCGGCTTAACTGTCGTGGTCCTACAGCCTTACCAGTCATCCAGACCTTTGCGACCAGCTATAGAAAACCTTTTATCTCTTTCTGACATCAGAGACCATCGGTTTGAATTCTCCCGACATGGACTCAGCAATTCTGCACTAGTCGTCTAGAAATGTCCCCCTGCTTTCATTTACTCACAACAATATTGCGTTAGACAAATTTACAAAGACATATTTGCAGCATCTGGCTTTTGTTGTCTGATCGCTGTAAGCCACCAACGCCTACGATTCCTGGCTCAGCTGATTGACAAATAGCATTTTAACAATTTAATACATAACTTACTTACTTCACTTACTCATTCTCTGCTTAGCAAAGAAAACACTAGAAAGTGGAAGAGATTGAAAGCAGTTCGGTACAAAGATTGAATAGTGTGCTCAACACAATGATAGCATTAAGAATAATATAGGACAATTGCTTTTTATTGGTGAATTATATTATAACAGGTTTTACAAAAGTTATTGCAGCATGGCAAACTACTGAAGCAATAATTATTGAAGTAGATTTAAGATTGTTCTCAAGTTCTGAACAACAATCGTACTAGATGATAACTAGGCATTGTTAAAATTAAGGCGTTATTCAATGTTTTCTTGTGAAAGGTAGCACTTGGATGCTCGGGTGATCCACTATTGAATCTGAAACACCTTCCGATAAACCTTCGTTTCTTCATGAACATGATCATAAATGGTATTCAAGTTCATACACTTTCTCAACATATGAAACTGTCTTCTGGGAGTGGTTCTGATAGATGTCTAGATTGGGCTCTGCATAAATTTCTAAGTGATATTAGGCTACACTACATAACATTTATTAATTTACAAATTGTTTTTTAAAAAATACACAAAATCCCGTTTAAATCATTATTACCTAATTCAATATGTCAGCTTAAGTAAGTCTTTCTTTTCCCTAAAATCATGCAAACATTACTAATTACAAATATAGCTTGCACAATTTAGCAAATAGAGTGATTTTAATTTTAACTAACAACCAATTATCTACATCATTTTTTTTAAATTAGTTTTCACAGGCAATCGAAATAAAGATAACTGCTGTTAGCAGATGCACAGAAAAGCAGCCTGTAGGCCATAAAGTTTGCTTCTGTTTTAAACTCTGTAAACGATGCTGCCAAACAAAATGATGTTAAGCAACATCGAACGTGTGTAATACTTGTATGAGTGATCATCCAAAAACAGCAAAGGCATCTCATTCTGTTCAGCTGATCATACTTTACTGGTCGGTATACCACGCTTTTTATAGCTACAATGCTGTCGCCATCTTAGTTAATATGTTAAAGATTACTTGAAAAACATTTTAACAAGTTGAGAAATGTAGCGCAATTCCGTATAAAATTTTACTTTTAAAAACTTAGAATTATGCGCGTCACAATCAAAACAGGCGGTGTGCAGGACATAAACTTTCTTTGTCGTCTCTACTGTACATATCCTAGGACAAAATGTAACGCGATCCATTTACCACGAGACCAGGCTACATGCGAAGCTGGTATGATAAATTATACCACATCTTGTGTCGAGAATGAACCTACTATTGTTCCACATCAATGTTCTTTCATGGAGATCACAATGAAGTAATTATACATCGCCGCCTACAATTCCTCGCTCATCAGATGGATATATGGCATTTTAACAATTGCATTATTTACTTGCTTACTTACTTACTTACTTAAATAATGCCGATTTATACTAAAATAATGTTAGTGTTTTTGCTGGTGGAGTGCCTCAGTTGGAAAAGTGCTATGTGGTCGACATCAAGATGTATTGTTCAACTACGTTGTGCAAATCGATATACGATGACTGAAAATAAATGTCACAATCACAATTAGTTGTCTCGAAATATAAAGTACCATGTGTATTTCTAAGCGGCTTACTATGTGCAAAAGAATAATCAATGTTCATTTGTCGCATATTTTTGGGATGTTTTGGATCAATTCCAACCTAGCTACACTTACTCCGCCTTAACTGAGGATGACATTTAATGATTAGTTAATGCAATACCTTTTCGAATGACGCAATATGGAGATTTGGCTGACTTCCTTCTTCTGTTGTTTATTTCAATTTTACAAATTTATATACTGTTTGGTATAGGAATAACTTCGACCATGGCAGGGCGACAGATTGAGAATGCGTGTGCTTTTCACTTCTGCGCTAGAGGTTCGACTTCCTGCGATTCATGTAAAATTTGAATATTGTTGTCCGATTGTTGAAGAGTGGTTGTCCTTTTTCTTTAATGCCAAGCATTTTAGCATTGCTATCGATAGAGTTTGACGAATGAGCGATTGACGACCTTATCACATCTCGACTTATCTTACTGAGAGTCCATTAATTATCAAAGCAGTTTAAAACAATGCTGTCTATTTCAACTAATATAGTTAGAAGTAACAGTGTGCACAATTATTCTGGTGAAAAAATAAATAAATTTGGCTACAAGTACAATGCTCTTACTGATCACTTACCAAGGAGTTAAAAAGCTCTGGTTTTGACTTCCTGATGTTCAGTACAATTTGGTAGAGGTCAATCATTTGTTCTTGCTTTATCATCTCGAATGCATTGAACGCAGCCAAACAGAATCCGTTCAGCGAAGAGTCACTTAGGAACATCAAAACAATGATTTTGTCAGAAGATACGGAATGAATTGCAACGCTTAAACTACAGTAGGACATTTTTGCATCATTGCGCTGTACAATATTAAGTTACTTGAGCCAATTGTTAGGATTAGGCTACTTGTATAACTTGTTATAATGTAACGATACAGTAAAGGTTAATATATTCAATTTTAAGAAGCTCATTTTTTTAATTTTACCATTTTGACCAGTGATTAACTTTCGAAATGTTTATTCATTTTGTTACTATAAAGTACTGCCAAATGCAGTGGTTAAAAACTATTACATAAACATTGTGCAGTTAACTGGGTTTTTGTTTGGTCAAACGTACAGACACCTACAAGTACGTGTATCAAAACACAAAAGCACTAGAAAATTTTGTCCATGGCTTGAAAACAACAAACAGTTAGCTCAAATTATATGACAATTGTAATATACTTTGACCATACCTGGATATTACCATCACAGGAGCATCGTTCTTTTTGGATGTAGGGCTGTTAACGACGTTGTGCAATGACAGCAAGCAACTGGCATCTCCTGAACTCTTTCCCAAGAACTCAGTAACATGGAGAACTGTAATTTGAGCCTTTTCTGGTGTTGATCCCTTGTACACAAGAAATGACAGTTACTTTGCAAGCCAGAAGATAACAGTCAGGCAAGTGACTGGAATTGCAAGCCCTGGGGTTTCTTAATAAGATCGCATGGCCAATACCACCAAATCCATATAAATGTGAACTCGTATTTGCCTATTGTAGGTTATTTATCTTGGGATACTGACACAGAGTTTCACCTCTTTAATAAGCATATTTTGAAAATTACACATGGTATAATGTACAAGACATGCATTGAGATACAGCTCAATCAGAGTTCTGGAAATCTCAAGCTCCACGAGTTTCCAAATCTCTCATGAAGCTAGCTTTTCATTCAAGATTAAAAGTTGACTCCTCTTTTATTAACCATGGTCTCTAATATATGGGAGTTCAAATGACGCGTCTGAGCTATTTAAGGGGCTTTATCAAATTTGATTAGTGTTGTCATGTTATTGTGTCGTGCATTATAGCGTCGAATCGTTCGGAACATATGCAAGCTTGCTGCCTTAAATGGTGTAGACCTATTTATAAACAGGCAGGCTAATAACAAGTAATAATCTATCAAACTACTGAACCATTTGCCTTTAAGACCTCCTTAACAGTCGCTGTACTGATGTTTACATATATACTAACTGGACTTGTGCCTTCGCAAATTTAACTGTTCTCTACTGAAATTTAGGTTACTTTAACTTTTAGAGGTTGACATATTTAGCTGAGCAGAGCAACTCACGGTGTTTTGGTATGTATCTGAAGAGCTAACATTGGCCTAAGTGCCTTCTTCCTGTGCTTTGAATTCGGTTATAATGCAGCGCGAACCGTAGTCCTCCTCAGTCTTGCTCTCGCAAACCAATCTCCAGTCACTCAACATTATTGGATTATTTTTAGTTGGGATAAACGAATCCCCTGAACCCTAAAAGTAACAAACGCCATGCAGCATTGTTTAGATCAACATACTAGTTAGATGAGTTAATGTGGTTTCAAATAAGTTGATGCATACGTATTACTTGCCTGTTGAATTTTTGGCGATCAATTTTAGTCATCGAGTATTTGTGGAACTTGTGCTTATAAAAAATTGCTAAATAGATACACACAGTTCCTACGATGTACTGTATTATTGGAAAATAAATGCATAGCATCAAACCTGGGCGGCATAGCGGTGTGCATTTTACTATACAATGTAAGAGTAATTCTATAATGCCCTCCTTACAAAGTTCAGAAGTGCACATTGAAACCGGGAAACAAGAAACATTAAGAACTAAAAATACTGCATGAGTTCAGTTCTCCGCTTAGAGCGAAAGATAGCTATTTCAATCATTTTACATTAAGTTCTTTGCAACAAGAAACAAGCAAATCAAAAATAAGACATACAAATTTTCAGAGCAGATGTGTATCTATAAAAGCCAACCACTCTTAGACCACCATTAAGTAAATTAATAAACAAAGTTTGACGTCGATTTATATTCCTTCCAATTCTGTACAATGCACATGGATTGTAGCAATGTAAACTAGCTTCTGAAGGCCAGGGATAAGACCGTAGTTAGTACACTCTGACTTTAGATAATCATTTAAGTAGATGCATAATTATACATGACTTTAAGTAACCAATTGCATTATTACACAATCATATATATGAGTAAGTATATTTACTCGAGTCGGATCAATAAATATCATTAAGGTGCAACTTTGTTCTCGACGCAATTCCCATAAATTTGTGAAAGGATCTGCAGGTTGTAGAGATATATAGGCATCTTTCAATTTCCAGCCCTGTTTAGAAGCAATCAGAAACATGCATACACTCTTGAGTCCAGTAAAAGCCAAACATCTTAGTAGGTCTGTTTTAAAAGTGTAGAGTTGTGTCTTAGAAGAAATTAATGAATGAATATCAATTACTGGCAATGCCTTTAAACTGTTACATTTGATTTACAAAGTTTACAACTATAGCCAGCAATCTCGCGGCATAGGATAACACGCAGAGCAATAAGCGTGACATTATTTTCAACTAAATACTGAATATTCAGGTTGAAATATGAGTGATACAGAGAATAATCTAGTATACTATAGCCATACGCTATAATTATTTTAAAATTACATTAGCATCTTTCTTTCCCCGCTAGTAATAACTTTATCACTTTATTGCTCTTCCGCTCTTCTGTTAGTTGAGTTTCTTATTTGTCTTTCAGTAAGCATTCTAAATGGCACGCTTGCATCAACAAGTAAAAGCAAATTAGCAATTGATTTTATTCACCAAGCTGTATATTGTTGCTTTATTTTACCTGGACGAAAAGTGCGTTCATGGCATTCATCTTTTCAAATGCAACAACGTTCGACCAGACATGATATATGCCTAAAAATAACACAAAATCGCTGAAAGATATCGACGACACACTTTGATCATTCTTAGAATAGTAATGATAGTTTTAATGCACCTTAAGAATATTTTAAATATGTTCTTTGATTTCGTAACCAAATTATCGAATGTTGGCCGTATTGCGTCATATCGTTACAATTGTTTACTCAAGAATATTTATGAGACTATTTCATATCTATACTTAAATGTACTTAAAATAAAATCGTTATATCAAGCCATTTGATGCATGCACATGCATACTTTCATACCTACATAAATACATAGATGTATGCATAAGTACATACATATATAGATACATATAGATGCAGATGCATTCAAAGACAAATTGTAGAAAACGTGTATCCATTCTTATTAAGAGAGAGGTTAACAGTCTCATTAACTCTCGACCAATAAAATATATATAACAGTTCATAGGCCTATTCAAAACAAAATAAAGCTTGCATAAAAATCAGGTCATGCAAGCAAACAAAGTTAGGTATCAGTTCCTCAAACAGGTAAACCTTGCAACTGCGCAATTTTAATTAAGTCAAATAACTAAAGCATAACAATAGAAAACCTGTTTCTTCCGGGTTCACATTCACTTGTTCTAAGAACTAAAAATAACACAATACACTTTTGAAATCATTATGTAAACCTTCAGTACCGTGACACTAACACGATTACAGTTTTGGATGCTTTCTAAATGTCTTTTAATCTCATATCTTTTACATGATCATCAGATATTTCAGAGGGATCTCTTTGTATTAAACTTTGACTTATGTCAAAATTCGAGTTTATCCTATTACACCAGTCATAAAATTTATAATTACGCGAGATTCTATCAATATTCGTAAATATCGTGACATCTGCAACAGAAACTATTTTACCCCACAGTCAAAACTTGGTTTTGTGGCTTAACTGATGGATCGACTCAAGATGCAAATCTTGAGTCGATCCATCAGTTAAGCCACAAAACGAAGTTTGGGCACTGAAATGTCAGTTGCAAATGTCCCTATAGGCCATTTCTTTCCTAATAAGGGCTTCCTGTACCTTAATCTCTTTGCTCTGAACATGAATGGGCAATAGAGTTCTTGGCAGACATCTTAATAACGATTTTTTAAAATATATTAGCATCGCATGAACATATATTTATAACAAAATAAAGTTAACTATATTAATAATATTGCAAATGCCTGAGAATATAAAAGTACATAGATTTCGATCTTGTATGGTGCTACTTCTAGGCAAGTTTAAACGCAAAATGGCAATTTCATGCGATTATGGAACGTACCTGAAACTGTTTCTCCAGAGTTGATTTTCCAGAAGTAGCATCCTTGTTTTGAAATTGCATGTACTTTGACAGAAATTGTGCGGTTGGAATAACGGTGTCTCCGATCTCGAAGGCCAACAGAAGAGCATCGTGGACGATAACATACTGTGCCTTTGAAATACACATTTGAAATTCTAAATGTCGGATTGAGTAGAATTAGCCTACCGATGCTTCATATATCGGTGCTTGATAAATGAACCGTTTTATGTTGCTACTTATCTTATCTAATGACTTTTATAGTACAGTTTTCTTAATTCCTAAAGCATCAAGCGATGGTCTCTTGAAGCGAAACAGTAGTCAAAAATCGTAATGCATTGGAAAGCTAGGTATACACGCAATAAGTCAGAGAAACCAGAAGTCAAGCGACGGCGGGTGCGCAAGCTGAAACATATGAGTTTAAGCTTAGAATTAAATGACATTAGAGAACCAACAGAACGCAAAGAACTAGCTAGTGAATTCCAAAGCATCGGACCAGCCACCGAGAGGCCCGAGAGCCCAACACGGTTCGGTGCGTGGCACAGTTGAGTCAAAGAGGCAAGAGTTAAAGTATCCGTTGATCAAGTGTTGCGTAAGTACAGTCCTATTTGAAAATAATTATAAACTAGTTTTTTATACCAACCAGGTTTTCATATTATACACAACGCTTTTATCTCAGATGAACAAACTTGAAACATAAACAACACAACTTTAGTTAGGCATCAAGCAAAATCCAGTATCTGCAAGTCGAAAGTTCATGAGGACAATCTCTATGTACAGGGTCATATCATACGGGAAAGTGACAGGAAACCTAATACTTCAGCAGATATCGTAGTATATTCATGAACTTAACTGTTCTTTAATTAAAGCCTGAGGAATGGCTTCTTGTGTAGATGGTCAAAGTTAGAAAAAGATCGACGGATTTGTATTTGCACCTACATGTACCAAAAGAGTTACCTACCAGGTTTTGAATCATGTGAGACCTCTGTTCTCGCAGCTTTTGAAGACAGTCGAATATTCTGACATCGTGCTCTACCTTCTCTTGTTCCAGGAGGTAATCAATGGCAATGAATGTGCCGGTTCTTCCAGCACCAGCACTATAAGTAGAGCAGCTGTCTATAAACCTCAATGCCTCGACAGTCTGTAAAGTTACTGCTATAAATTAGTGGTTTGTTATTCAAAGCGTTAGTTTTTATGCGAATGTTTATACCAGATGAATATTTCATCTATTAATTTTAAATTTCATTGGTTTTCCTGAGAAATTAATTTTAGATGATTACTGAAACGGCTGTTAGATAACAAAGATATGCAAACGCTACAATTTTAGGAATAACAAAACAAAAAGAATGAATAGCTTAAATTTAGCTTTTCAATAGAAGGTCACTTATTAGTATAAATGTCAGACAAAAACCTTCAGTATGTACCTGCAGTGTACCAGAGTATACTGATCCGGCTTCATTCGTTGACGAACTATGCGACGGAATGTAAGAAAACCTTTGATATCACTAGGAACTCCATGGTCGGGCCATGAAAGGTAATAAAATTGCGTTAATTCAACAGTTTGTGAATTCTAAACATAAAACCCATAATTTGTAATCAATATTGTATTTTTAATTTGCTGAAGATAGATCGATTTAGAACTGTCTGAGTGCTCTTGGAGGTTCTTAAAAGGCGGAATAAATATACTCATATATATATAAATATAAATATATATATATATAATATATATATAATATATATATAGCAGTCTACTTTTACGTCAAAATATATTTGACTGTAATTTACAGTTTCCAAATTTTTATATTCATCATATCACATACTTTAAATTTCTGTCGAATATAACTGTTAAACACCTTTGACACAATTTCTTCGAAATCAGTATGAATCCCTTACTAAAGCGAAGGCTTGGCACCGTTCCTTGGCTTGAAAACCTGATATTTCGTTCAACAGATTCAATGCATCACGAAAGTCTTCGCGTGCAATTTAATTGAGAGAAATCTTTGGGGAAGTATGTCATACTCTTCTAATTGATAAGGTATACTTTGAGATACTGTTATCACACATTTGTGCCAGTGACAGTCAGCATGAGTAGGTCGCCAATTTGGAATTCCTGCATAGCGATAAGATGATAACTGATCAATGTCTAAAGAGCAGAAAAAAATGTAAAAGGATTTCAATTCAGTTCACCTGCACGTTCATACGTACACCCTTTAGTTACCTCGTGTTCGAGATTTCGCACTGTATATTCTGGAGAATATAAAAAGCGCGATGACCAGCAAGCTGATTGATAGAAAGGCTCCCAAAATTATCGTAGTAGTAGACGTGCTATTGCAGTCTGTCAACAAATATTAACCAGACTGAGCATAAATCAATTATAAACATTTTTGTATGTATGTTTGTATGCAAGCACATATGTGCTCATGTAAGTTATGGCGTAAAAATGACGTCAGCGTTTCTATGAAAACAGTCAACATCAAAGATTATAGAGAGATGAAGTTAGAAGACACGCAAATTTGGACTAGCAGCAATCTTGATCACCTAGTTAGTGTTGACCTTGGTGGTTTGGCTCACAGCGGAACCAAACATTGAATGCTTGACATTACGGGTAATTATTGGTTGCTATGGTTTCAGTTCATTTTGGGACTAACACGTATATCGTTAGCAATCGTTGATACGAATTCCAGACTACTTTCGGAGCATGCATCTAGGTACGCTTTGACTAAATGTCCTACATTTTGAATGAGTTATCTATCTGTCTTATACTTCTTCCTATAATCTTTGGTCAACACTCTAGCCCAAAGGACATGGCTCAGACAAGGCTTTCTGGAGAATAAAAGCAACTGGCTCAGACAACGTTGCCAATTTTAAAATCTGTTCTAATGAAAGTTTGTCTATTCTAGTCTAACACAAACACGTCTGCATGGTCAATTAAATACTAATTATGTAATTAAATGCATCGGTGTCCCTCGAGAGTGGCAAACTTATAAGGCGTTGTTCAGCCACATGTTGTGGAGGAACAACACAGATGTTCTCATGTTAGAAGGCATTGCATCATGAACCAAGCGACTATGGTATAAACACTGAAGCCATCACAGGTCGATATTGATCCTACGTTGAACATGCTGTCATCTATCAACTTTAATCGGAAATCAGGCCGTTGGTTGCGTTCTACGTGTGTGCAGGAGCCTGCCACTGGTGACTTTTCTAGTTATCTGAGCAGTGTTTGTTTATCGATGAACTTTCTGTCTATATTGCCATTTGACATCGTTTAGGCTATCGTAGACAGGCAGGCTGATTGGTTTCTCTTGAAGCGAGTCTATATACTTTTTCTGGTTGCAAACCATTGGAGATTTGATTACAATAACAATACATTTGTGAAAGAGAGAATTTTACCAATGCATACTCGCATTCGGCGATAGTCTTATACACAAGTAGCTGTAAGACCGTTTAATTACTAACATATTTCACACGTTAATCTTTAAATGAGAATGTGGTTATTTACCAACACATTTCCCAAACTTTATTGTGAAGCCATCTTTGCATTCGCATCTGTAACTTCCAACGCTGTTGAAGCAGTAGGCCGAGTTTGAATCGCACAAAGACGTATCCGATTGACATTCGTCAATATCTGCAGGAATTCAAAATTTTTAATAACGCAATGCAAACCAGTGATATGAGTGGCTATCATTTAGAAGTCACAGCTATTTAGATCATTTAGCAGAAGGTGAACAAGAAAAGTCCCTAACAGATCGAAAGATGAATAGGCGCTCATTTTTGTCCTGTAATCACGAATAGGTCTAAATCTGAGGCTCTGATGTACGCATAACTATAACCCTGTTTGAATGGAGTAAAGCTCCCGTATGTATCGTGGAACGTAGATGTGCTTGTTTGTCACTCATCGGGTCAGTTTATCACTTTTTTGTCGCCAAAATGGACTAGAGCTCAGCAGGGATTGTCAAGTCACCGCAAGATCAATGCTTTATAACTGATTATGTGTAATCTACAACCTTGTTCGACTGACTATCTCAAAGTTGCACGAATTCTTTGCTATAAAAAATTTAATCAAAGTTATAAGCAATTGTGCATTAATTAAAATTACTCTTTAAACTCTAAAGTTGATACTAATGACTAATTAATGTAAAAACGGTAGTTTAAGAATGAGTGCTAATGTCATACACTGCAAGTAACACATGTTAAGCAGCAATACTAAGCGCCAATACTTTTACATATGACTACGGCTCGTTTCCGACATTCAGACAATTGGCCATTAACAATGCCTGCATGTAGTGACAAAAATGAAGCAAATAATATGCTGTTTATATTTTACCTGTGCAATATTCCCACACAGTCATTCTATTGAAACCTTGTTTGCATCGACATCTTGAAACGTTCAAGTATTTTAAGCCAACATCGATACAACCTTCATTCAATTTACAGTCTGCATCACTTGAGCACCATAACATATGATTCACTGAAAAACACATAAACAGAATAATGTTCTCTCCATTACTCCAAGAGTATCTTTTCTATTGCTGGGGGTTTAATATCTCGAAACCCATCCAATATAGTGCCGTATAGACGATTGTGTTCATCAACCAACAACATAGGTTGCATTTCAATGCGTCTGTCAATTCGTTCATGAAGTATGCTTTTTCGCAAACACATATTAAGGTATTTTAATAAGTGTTTGCGAAAAAGCAAACTTCAGTATAGCTAGTGAAAATAACTCTTTCTAAAGAAACCAGGAAACTAGTACATTTAAAGACATTATTGCTAGGTATTGCTATTGCAATTATCCGCAGTAGTCGTTGCTTGCTTGTCCTTTCATATCTACTGTATGACCATCGAACGGGATCTTTGTAATCATTACCATATCCGAGCGCCTATAACTTACTGTAGGGTTCAGTGTGCAAATATTGCTATTATCTTTATTATTATATTCTATGGAGTACCTTAGTTATCAGTATATGTACTGGCAGGTCTCATGTCATTCAAAACTGGCCTTACAACTCATATGTTTAAGCTATATGTTTGCTAAGCATCGCAACCTGACTTCTGGTTTCTGTAACTGGTTTGATTTTGACCGGGAGTTTCTAAGGAATAATTATTTTGAATACGACTTCAATTGAAGAGACCATCCAATGATGCTCTATGCATAAATAAATAAGTGAGTAAGTAGCCTTAATTTGCATCTGACAGTCGCACCTGCGTTACATTGTATGGATCAATCACATATATTTAAGCTAGATTATAATACGGACAACTGCACTAGCCATGCAAAGTATAACTAAAGATATATAGATTCATAAAACTGTTTTAGACAGTTTAGGTTTAACAATATTCAACATGAAAGGGTGAACCCTCTTTCGCAGAGAGTACTTGTGCTGACAAAGGGGTGGAAATAGCTGACGAAGGCAATGCCAGGCAAATTGCAATTTCTCGAAGAGTTTCATTTCCGCCCGAGCAATCAGCTCTTCTGCCGTATAGCTCTGCCCATATATTTTCCATATGCGAGCCTTTTTAAGAATTGCGTTAGATTACAATCAATTCAGACTACGAAGCCTACCAATCGCAGTTTTAAAATGAGATCACACTTCAAAGTAAAGTCACTCTTGGTACAATAAAACAATTCACTAAATGCTTGGCTGCGACTCACTGCGCACTGATTAAAACGAATAATGAGGAATACAAGATCCGGATTAAGCCAGTACTGCATACGTGATTCTTGAAATATTGATCTCTTGATCGCTTAATTAGGCGCTATAGAAGCCATCAGATCACATTAAAAATAAAATCACATATTCCATTATCCTATGACATACACCAATCGTATATTTAATATGAGATTATGCTACAAAGTAAAGTTACTATGGGTACGATAATACAACTTGCACAGTGCTTGGCTTCGAGTCATTGTGCACAGTTTACCAAAGTATGTAGGCTACTTCTGTTGCGCCCTAAAGCCTATTAACTTTTCGCAGTGAAATGCAGACTAACATTTCCTCATTTTGGACTATTGTATCCACTTATGCGCTTCGTACAGTACTTTGGAAGTCCGAACTTCACACTTTTTCGTCAATACAGGCATTTTAAAGGTTAATGAAAAGTTTCTTTCGCACAAAATGAATAATGTAAAAACAATGATTCTTGATAGGCCTACATAAAATAACTGTTTAGAAAACATGCTGTTGAATCTCAGAGTAAAGCAGATAATAAAGCAGGGCTATAATGCTATTTAGGTGACAATGTTATTGAGGTTAAAGAACGATGATCGCTTGTGGCGGGCCGCTACATAAATCTGCCTTTGTGTTCAGTGCAAACATTAATTAGTCTACCTGTATACAAGGCGTAGATGGGCGTTCCGTCAACCGTATTTCTTCCGCCACAGTATTGCACTTTGTTTCCAGCACAAGGAACTTGACAATCACTATCTGGTAAAATCTGGCCATGGTCGTCACCACATAAACATGTGGCTCCACCCTTGAAAATCAATAGCATCCAATTAATTTCTGAAACGAATTAAAAAAATTCTTTTCTGGGTGACGCTAAGTAAATGTCGCGGCTGGTAGTCATGGTGATGGTAGATATATGTATATATACATATATATACATATATATATACTGATCGCTTTGCGCTGTCGTGGAAAGTTCTCACAGCTGGTTCTCACGTCTCTCAGCGTCGTGGGGGTGGCAAATTTCTTATAAGCGCTTTCTTCTAAAGTAGTCGGCTACAGGACATCGATGAAGTGAGAATGGTATCGCAAAGATTCGCTGATTTAAAGAAATTTTTGCGATTTCGAGAAATTTGGTAGATGTGGTATTTCGATATTATAGGTTTTAAAGGTGTCCGATTTTGTAACGCATCGGACTGTGTGCGATTTGCAGCGTAGAATCGATGACAGACCGTGTTCAATCCGATAGAGTCCGAAAGTGAACGAGTGCGCTATATAAAAGTTCGCAACTTAAAAGAATTAGTTGCAACAATGTATTCTGGATTGGTGGATACTTCGCAGCTATGAAACTAAACTTACGAAGCTGTTTCTTCTGACAAATTTGTGAAACACTTCGAGGTTCGTCTTTGGTTTCAGTCGGCCAAGCCGCTCACTCAAAAAACTGCCGCTGGGAGGAATCGCTTCAGAGAGTTAATTTAAATTCCTTTTCTAAACGGTTTTTTAAACATGAAGCAAGCAGTTGCTGAGCTCCTAGTCTTACTTTTCTAAACTATCGATGTCTCTAATGTCCATTATATTAAACTGTTTAAAAATTATCACATAAATAACATGAGATGGCGATAAAAAGTCATGGAGAAATACCTGAAGAAATGAGTATGTTTTGTTTAGTTGTCGGCATCTCTGTATGCAGAATTCGACGGTCAATGTGTCGTTCGTTGGTAGTTCTAGAGCGACGAACCGGGTGGTGCTTCCTTTGTAGCAGCCAACGTAATCAAGATGAACTAATGTTAAAAACACCAGTTATATATTAATAACATCCCAACACTTTCTGCTTAGTTAAAACTGCAGAGGATAAAGTTTATCTTTGGTGTGACACTTATATGGCGCCTAATGAGGTGATTCCCTAACAAGCACAGTGCCATGCATCCGAATGCAAACATCATCGTCTGAAATAATACAGTTTTATGCATATATATGGAAACAATTACAGCACATAATAGACTCTATTCATATCATTTAGCAAATATTCATATGTGCCAGGGTGGCCGTCGTCAAGAAGTAGGCTATTGTAAAGATAAGCTCAGAATTAGTCGCTTTTTACTTAACCTGGGATTTTCCTATACAATATTGCAAAAAATGATGACATACTAAACATTTCTTAAAATGCATCCTAGATTAGAACTTTTTCAGTATTCATAAAGTATTGTGCAATGCTTGTTGAAAGCCACAACTGAGCTTATGGAGAGGCCTATATCCTGCAATATACGATTCATCTGTTGAAGTCATTCTATTTATGAAAAAAAGGTTAAGAAAGTTAACCCTTTTACATGTTTTCACTTGCAAACCATAGTCTATTCAGTCATCTCTGACTCTAAGTATTAAACACGTGTCTCAATTTTAGTACGCATCTGTTTATTATGTGTCACCAATAATCTGTCCGCTATGAAAATGCTTATAAGACACTTTCAGTGTATCATCAGCATATCCACATAAAAAATCACATAAAACTATTAAATATGTAGTGAATAATAATTTATATAAAACTGAGATTAAACAAAAAGAGCTAGAAAAGGGTTAAAATAGATAATCTTAGCGCATTACGAACTTAAAATCAAACGACGGCGTGCAGGGTGATTCAGGCTTTACATCGAATCGGATTCAGTGTTATTTATTTAAAGATGTAATATGAAATTCTATATCCAGTAAATATAATTATTGAAATCGACAGAGAGCTTTTCGACAACTCAGGTATTTCGATAACCCAAAAGTTATCATTAGAAGGTTTCGGCATATTTTCAATGGCTACAACGAACTTTCATTATTGCAACTATGAGGGAACTGAGGTTACTTTTTGAGATGTTTAGAGTTTGCGCGGAGTTTTATTAACAGTTACTTTTCATATATGAACAAAGATTCTTGAATTAGTTGCAACAATGTATTAAATCATTAAATTAAATCATTAACCAGTTGGCCTTACAGTGACTCCTCGTTGTCATATATGCATCAGTGAAGTCTTTTATAACTGATGTACCTGCATCGTTCTTGCAATAACCAGTGTGATTTTTGTGGGCTATATCAAAAGTGAAAAACTGTAACGTTCTTCCTTCTTGCACAGAAGTATCAATTTTTATTATAAGAACTTACTCGGCCTGCATGTATTGTTGTCTCTGTATGATCCCTCTTTACATCGACAGGCTGAAAAATTTGCAAAACCCAAGTCAACGATGTGGCAGTTTTCGTCAGATTCGCAGTCACCGTTGTTGATTCCACAATCTACAGAATTAGAGAATAGGCATAAACGACGTTATGATTCTGTAAATATTGCCGAAAACTATAGCATGGTAGGTAGGCATATTATATGCTAAGTAATAGCCTAATGTTATTATATATTTCATAGTAGATAGCATGTCTGCCTTTAAACATAATGAGTAAAGCTTAGCCCAAATCCCTTGGCTCAAAATTGGCCCAAAGAATACAGAAAGATACAGAAATAAAACAGTAAACAACACGATATTTATAGTGTTCACTGTTACAACTGACAAGAAAAACGTGTAGGGGCATTTCAATAGACACTAAGCCGGTGTACATACCAAGCACTATTTGTGTACTATTTGGTACAATGTGGCTTTAACCGACGTTGTCATGTTGCTAAAATTCGACAAACTGCATATTATATGCTACATATGTAGATGAGTTGCGTCGAGCGACACTTAGTGAAGCGTGACGTTCACATATGTTTTATCCACAGACTAGTACATCTTTCTATATTTAATTGAAAGTGAAGAGGTGTCAGATATAGAAAGAAAGACTAAGCAGAGAAAGTATGAATTGTGTGATGCCTGATTTCAGTTTATTTTTCGAATTTTAAGTTGATTTCATCAGCAAAGCCTTTTGAAAAGTTGTTAATGTAAAGTGTACTAGGTATTGATTAACTGCTAACTGGTCAGAAGCACAACCAAGCTGAGGGAAATCAATTTGCAACGCGTGCCAAGACGTGAAAGACCGAGGCCACAGACAATCGCAATGTGTTTGATAACCTTGAAACGAAGATAGTTTGCCAGCTGCTTTGCGGAGAAACTATACTAAAAGTGCCAATCCTTTGTTTCATTCGAGACATAATACGCAATATATGGCAGGATTTAAGAAAATAACATTCTTTTAAGGTTACAGCGTGTTAAATAAAATTAACTCTTAATAGAAATGTACACAGTAAGTCTATTTTGCTCACTAAATCACATTTTATTGAAAATATTCTTTGTTACACTAATGGCTTTACAAATTACTTCGAACGCTTTCCTAAATGGATTACGTTGCAATAAGCCTACCTCTAATGTTACAAGCAACACCTGTCCATCCTGTTTTGCAAGTGCATGATCCCTTAATGCATGGTCTTTCATCGACAGAGTGGATTCTGTCAGCGCAATTTCGTCCATAAAATCCGCGAGGACAAGCTACAATATCAATTCTTAAAGGTCGACCAAAGTCTCACATTTATAATACACATTTATGAATCAATTATTCTGGTGTGTGACTAAACACAGTGCATTATGGAGTAATGCCCAGTTTAGCCCAAAGGTAGTGCTACGTTATCTTGACTATTTGACCTTAGAGCTCAATTCCATGTTGGGCTACCGAGCGGATGCTGTACCTCGCTTGGCAAGATGTTTACGTCTGAATGCTTCCAACATGAAGCTCAAAACAAAGTAATTATGTTTGTTCACTGTATAAGGATAGATTTACATCAGACCTTATGCCGAATTTCGTTAAAACTTGTGTAAGATTTACTTACTATAATAGACGCTGTTAGCAAAGCCGCCACCACACTTCTGATTCTTGTTACCAGGGCATGGCATATTGCATTTTGTTTCGGGTAAGGCGCCGTGTCTGTCGTATTTATTTCCACAGAAGCAGTGGGTAGCATACTAAAACAGGAAGTCATTCGTAGTTAATATGGAGTTAAATATTTTAAAAACACGATTGTAAATGCCAGGAAGCCTAACACTTTATATCAGTCATGTTATATTATGATGAAATCATTGTCACTGATTAAGTTTATTAATATATCCTAGAGCCATTTGCTATTTTTATATAATAGACAAAAGTAGACTTAAACCAAAATACAAATATAAACATCGTTATGATGTTATTTAAATGTAAAGCCCCCAAGAGCGTTGGTGAATACCACTTGGTCTGTTTTTGCTGTTGTTAAACTGCCTGAGCTTTGGATTTCGTCTTGGTAATGAACCTAACTTGACCCGAGTCTCCGATTTTACATTCATGAAGCGCGTGTGAATAGGCTGGTTTGCGCGACTTAGTTTTCTTGTGAACGATGAAGAAATGTTGAGTATAGTATTATTATTATTTTAGTTTTTGACAATGCTTAGCGTAGAAAGGGAAGATAATCCCGAGAATCATCGAAATCGTAATTCTCATCGTAATCGCGAAAATTTATAAAGCGTTACTTTAAAGCAAAGCGGAGGGCACCAGATTATTCCGAGCGCTGCACGAAGTCAGAAGGTTGTCCAAAGATGCCATAGGAAGAGCAAAGTCCGATTACTAGAAGACCAAAAGGGAGAGAAGGGAGAGAAAGATTAGACGGAGAGATAAAGGAAATGCTAATAGAGGATGGAAAGATCAGGAGTGAAGAAGAAGGAGAAGATACGGAAAGAAAACGCAGGAGCGAAGCAGAGATTGCGAAGATGAAAGACTGAGAAAATCGAAGAATCAGAGACTGAATATCTTAATATATAGATGTCAAATACCTGCACACCGGCATAAGCATAGTTAATCGATAAACATGTTTGTATGCAGAATTCAACGCTGTTATTGGAGTATCCGTTAGATCGAAATTTATTGCCTGGATTCCACTCAGTCATCGCCCCTAGCATTGGCGTCTTTGCAGCATCCGATGTATTGTTCAGCAACGTTGCCAACAAGTAAAATTCCAGTTAGGCCTACTTACAAGTTAAACTATTTGTCATCTGGGGTTAGAATTACAAATATAAAATTGTAAAATTGTGTTTATAGCCTTAGGCTATCTTTGTCGCGCTTTCAACGTGGCACTGCCTTTCTGTATATCTAGGTATAATCAGTCATTAGCTAATTTTATAAATCATGGTTTTCTGTCATAGAAAGTTGAGCACTGCGACTGGGTTTTGTTGTAAAAGAATATAGTTTTTGTGGTAAAATGCATCAAAAACAACACATTTATTTCAGGGTTGAATAAAATGTACAACTGAAACGTTCTGACGGAATTTCACGTGGTACGCGTAAATTATAGAGAGAAATCCTGAACTACATGAGAACTATTTTAGATTTACAAATTAAAAGGCCCATCATCAGTAAAGGTTGAAGTATTAAGAAATTTAGTCTTAATTGGATTTTTCCTACTATAATTCTTAAGTATTTTCCGCTGTCATTTACTCTTTTAAATAGCGGCTTTGTATGGCAAAAGTAGTCCACTACAATGGTAGAGGCAAAGCTCAACTTCATTTTTCTTCTTCTTCTCCTCCTCCCTCTGCTTCTTCTTTTCCTCCTTCTTATCCTTCATCTTTTCGATGACAGCCCTTTTCACCACCTAGACCACATATGACTAGATAATATTTGGTGTATATATTTGGGGTATGTTTAGAGACGCTCATTAGTTGAGGTTCTCCAATGATTTTTTCTTTGGATCACATGCTGCATTTCCGAAGAAATGCTGCCAAACTATGGTATAAACAGCAGCATACTAAAGCCATAGGAAAACAAGTATCTGATCCATTATATAAACTCACCATCACTTCAACTCTTATAATTTCTGCCTTAAAAACTGAAAGTCTCCTCTTCCGCAAATCCTTTCCTGATTCTTCGTCTTCCTTTTATATATGCCGCAGATCCAATTCCGAACATCACCCACTGTAGCAGTCTGTCTGCCTGCCTACCTGACTCTTGGTTCTTGACCTAGAACAGTACCCTTCCTACCTAACGATTCTGTCTTGTCTGAGAGCCTGAGTGTGGATAAGCTGGTTCCCGCGACTTAGCTTTCTTTGGGAGCTATGGAAATCTCGAGTATACGATTACGATTACGATCTAGCACGCACTAGATTAAATAAAATAATCGCATGTCCCCTCAAGAGCTTCCCAAGCAGTGGTTGCCGTTGGTACCAAATGGTTACTTTGACCGATTGACATTCACTCGAAGATGGTACATATATAATCGGCGTCAGATTATCCTTCAGGCCGCTGGCCGTGTCTAGCATAGGCACTCGGCAGTAGCCTTTCGCTTGTTCATAAGAACAGTTTGTGCCGACACCATTACAAAGACTACCTTGCCTTGGTATAACCAAATCCGAGGTTTTCCTGTTGCAGACTGCACATGTAAATCTGAGCCTCGACACTATCCAGCCTGGAATGAGTCTACCTGTCACCGGTCGACAAACTGAAAATTACGGTCAGGCGTCAGTGATAGGTGGCCATATACCGTAAAAAAATACATGAAATCTAAAACTCCGAAACGCAGACATGGACACAGTAGATGACAAATTTTAGAATTATCGAGCAAATTCCGGACAATAGCCAATTTATCTAAATGAACAAGAATCATAAACAACTGCCAGCTTGATCGCCGGACATGCGCACTCTCATTAAATGAATGGCTATACTATCTGTTTAGATCAGATAGGTAGCATAGCGTTGAATACGGTATTCCTCAAGCAGTGACCTCTTTTGGACATCTCTGATCTTCGTGATTACGATTCTCTAGCCCTGTGATCTTTAATTGTATGTTGGGCTTGAAGAAATGAATCGGTTTAATAACAAGCACTATATAATATATAGTTCCTTGTTATACACAATTTTATTATGTATTGCAATTCAAACGGCTCGCATCGAAATGGCTGGGGCCCAAACATCAAGAAGTCCAATTTTCCCCTTCTTCCTCTGTGTTTTTTATCTTCTCTCTTTCTCTTTATTTCTCTCATAATTGCCATTGCAGTCCTTACTACCTTACTCACCTCTTTTCCCTCTTCTTTTCCGCCCCTTGCTCTCGTGCAATGTGTCATGGGTCTGGGTAAAAGTATCACTCGGGAAATATTATTGTCATAGTGCTTATGGGCGCGTTATAGTGCACTTAAAATTCGTTAATAACATTTTAGTGAATTTCTGAGAGTGCATTTAATTTCGTTTAAGACATTCTGTTAATGTGCAAACACTGTCGATTGAAAAGAAAATAGTTATGTAATTATCAATGTTTAGCGGGGCGTAAGTCTGCCAAGAGAAAGAGATCAACCAAGGAACAAATCCTGGATTCCGAGCTCTAGAAACACCTAAGGTGACAGATGACAACAGTAAATCGAGGACTGAATTATCATTCGACCAGTTATTAAAGGAGACAAGGGACAGAAGCAGATAGAACAAAAATTTCCGAGGCCAATCCTCGGCTCGAGGACAGTTGACGACAAGACGAGCGAGGCCTATAAACATATAATGTTTAGCAAGGCATAAATGTTTATTTCTATTCTAAAGGTATCCGTATAATCTAGTAAGCATGTAAAATAAGGCTTCCGCGTGTGTTGAGAATAATATTCTGCTTACTTCTATTGCACTCCATCCCAGTCCACTGTCTTTCGCATCCTTCTGGACATTCGCCAGTGTTTCGAATGCATGGTAATTGTCTCTTGCAGTGGCACAACTGATCACACTCAGGACCAAAGTAACCGACAGGACACACTGAAAAAAGTATACAGATATTTACCGCAAGGACAGTATCTTACACTATGAATAATGTATTAGTCAATATCAACGCCTTAGTATATGAACGTTTTTCTTATGAATCTTTATTAGTTCACTAACTGTAACAAACTAAACACCAAACAACCTCCAGAAGAGATGCACAGCCTAAGCTTAGGCTGGTCAAATTCCAGATCCTTCAAATTAGGCTAATCTTCACGGTGGGCCTAACCGAAATGCATCGATAACACGTCAAGCCCTAATTGTCTATATCAGCAGCACATAATTCACATCACATCTTATCCAGTGGATGTAGGAACAAGTCTGGAACCAGTCATAATCCTTGTCGTGATCCGTTATCCACCCGAACCGTTCCAATGTTACACCATCACTGTGAACCGCACTCATCGTATCAGCTTAAAACTCCATCATCGCGGAAACAAGTTTCACCGGCATTCCTTGAGTCAGGAGTAAATTTCAGACGAGCACGCGGTCAGCTGAGCTAAAGGCTGCCCTCAGCTCGTCGTGAGCAATCCACAGCGTTTGTCGAAATTCACTTTGTAGTTTGAATCAATCCAGTCAAAGTAAATATGCGATCAACTCATCTCCCAGAAATTAATCCGCTACACATCTTTCATCCCAGCTGTAATTCCCAATAGAGAGTCCTGGTACGGAAACTAACTCCGGGAGTCCTACACACGCAGATGGGTCGAGAGAACAGTTGATGGTAGGAAGATGCGTCGCCTGATTTCCATGTGTTTAGGGCAGAAAGACGCAGAGGTTCGTCGTGAGACTTCCCTTTCCAGGAACCAAGAAACCGACTGGAGTCTCAGAATATTGGGGGTAGCAGAACAGTTACGTGATGTAGGATGGTGGTTACAAGAAAGTCCGTAGTAATGAAGGCACGCAAGAAGGGAACGACTGCTGCCGGTAAAAGAACGAACCCTGTTCTGAGAAAAGGCCATCCTCAGGACGTTGTCCATCCGGCGACCGCGGAAGAGGCAGAGAAATGCGCTCAGAATGCAAATAGCCATAAAATTAGTTAAATGGGTCAATAAATGGGTCATATTAGTTCTTTGCATATTTATATCCTTTGTTGTATTAGCTATCAAACTATATAAGCACTTATGTGTAGTTTAGCTGCCGAAGTATTTTATTTAAATTTTACTGACAGTTAAAGATGTCCTTTGGTTCTATAATTTAGAATTGTGTATATGGCAAATGAACAAGTCAATTTTTTCTTGATCAGTTTTTATGGAGATTTCACTGATAGTATATACATGTATGTATATGTATGCATGTATACAGGACTTTTAAACGCCGCGTCTTACGTCAAGTCACAGTCATGGTAACTTTTACTCGTCATTTCTCAAATGTATCCGCAAAGCAACCTACATCTTTAAAGAATTGTAGGCTAACTTTATACTATTTGTGATAGAAACATCCTGTTTTTATCTAAGTAATCGGCAATTCCGGCCCAATCCAGTTCAGTAACAAACTCAATTTTATTTTTTCGTTGACTTTGTGATGGTTTTCTTGCATATGGACATAAATTTTAATTAGCATTTCATCAGGTCGTCACAGCTAAAAATGTTAATATTATAAAGAACCCGAATACAGGCTCTTAAACATCAAGCACTGTTCAAATGTCTTAGTAGAGATCCAGAAGACTAAAAACAAATTTATATACTAGTCACATTAAAAATTTTAATACAATAAAGAACCTAAAAATAGACTCTTAAACATGAAACATTGCTGAAATGCATTACTGCAGATTCTGCTTAACTTTAAAAAACAACAAATTTAAACGTTAAAAGTTATATCTGAAAAGTCAGTGTTAAACTGTTCACAAAATACAACCTTCAATCAGGACATTTTCCAAGACTTCGTATTTAGTGTTCCTAAGAAGCACAAACTCAAGCTTTTTCTGAGAAATTGTTCAAAATATAATGCAAATTATTAATAATAAAACAAAATAATACTGTTACCCCAGACCTAATTCTAGAATATTTATAATGCAACGATACTCTCAATTATCATAGAAAAGATTCACAGTTGGCGATGTTCTAGGGTTCTAATCCAAGACCCTTATACACTCTGTTATCAACTTGAAAAGCAGCTCATACAACCTGCTCACTAAAAACAACTTGAATGCATTTATTCTGTTTAAAAGCAATACATGAAATATTATTATATCTCCCCGATATAAGTCGATCTTAATCACGCACAACCAATATGGGATGGATTTCATATAAAGGCGCAGATCGTAAAATGTATGTTCCTGTGCGCTCTCTGTCCGGGTTTTATCCCTCAAGTGTGACAATGCGAGAAACATGTGACAATTTAATGTAGCGCATTATTATTAAGTAAATGTTGAACAAACACAACGCATAGGCCTACACATGCACGATTATGTACAAATACCAAATAGGCAATTCATAATGTAAATTTTTTTCTGCTAAGGTTCTAAAATCTGTTTAAATATTTAAACTAAATAAAAAGGTGTAGGCCCGTATAGTTTATAGGGTTTCTGCATATGCATGCTATTCTTCCGTTTAAAGCTCATATTCTAAATGCTTATTCTTGTTCTAATAATTGCTATACATTCAGATTGAAGATTTAACATTCATGTAGTCATCCTGTTAAAGCTCTTTGGTTGTTAATACTGCATATGCATTTGTAGTATTCGGGCCTGTTTGGCGTTGCTCCATGTTGATCTCTTCGTAGATGCCACACTGGCCAGCAGGTGTCTCGTCGTAATTACTTCCACGCTGATCTGATGTATTCGTAGAACTTGGTTTAAAATCAGGCTGCACCACACTTTTGCCGGCTTCTAAAAATATGTACTATATATATATAGGTTATTTAAATGTATATCAATCCTATAAAATGTAGTAATTTCTACTCCTACAAACAAAACATAACTTTAAACTAAAATTTTAGTTATTTGTTGAACGTCATAATGAGAGTAATGGACTGTTAAAGATAATTTTTATATTCAGCATATCACATGCTTTAAATGTCTGTTTTATATAACTTTTAAACATCTTTGACAATAATTCTTCAAAATCAGTATGATTCTCTTATTATTATAAAGGCTTTGAGTTGGCACTGTTTCCTGGCTTGAAAACCTGATATTTTGTTCAACGGATCTCGATACATCACGAAACCTTCGCGTACAATTTATTTTAGAGAAAACTTTTGGGAAATATGTCATACTTTTCTAATTAATAAGGTAAACTTTAAAGTGCCGTTATTGCATATTTGTACTGATGATAGTGAGTAAATTTGGAAGGACGTTGCTAGGGGACCTCAAGGAGGTCGCCTAAACTGGAGTACTATAGAGGGCCCCAAGGAGGCCGCCGAAACTGGAATACTAGAGGACCTCAAGTTGTTCGCCTAAACTCATATACTAGGGCGTCAATTTGAATATGAACTTAATTCTTTATAAATGCCTTATGGGTCAGAATCTAACAATAACCCTAACCTCTAACCCTAACCCTAGACCCTAACCTTAAACCTAAACCCTAATCCATTTTGCGGTCGATTTTTCGCGTCCTGTGCAACCACATTCAGAAACATTTACAGTTGGTCAAAGTCAGGAAAATGACAGTTTGGATCTATTATTTTGTAACCGAACAAAATGATGCTGTTCGTATGCTTTCTTTGCAGTTTGTAACTTTTTAATTTCAAACAAAAACTTCTTTGCAACATAAAGCTCAGGTTCTACGTCCGCAGCCATTTTGACTGTTTATAATCATGCGAGAGTCTGCGAGATCTCGCGCATTGAGGCTTCCTAGTCCGCGCAATTACGAGGCCTCCTTGTGGTCCCCTAGACACTTTGAATTTGGAATGACCCGATAGCGATAAGGTGATAGGTGATTCTAAAGAGCAGTAAAATTTAAAAAGGATTTAAATTTAGTTCACATGCACTCTCGCACACACCCCTTAGTTACCTTGTTTTCTTGATTTCGCACTCTTTATTTTGGAGAATATAAGAAACACGATGATGAGCAAACTGATTGCGAGAAAGGCTCCCAAAATTATTCCAGTAGTAGGTGTGTTATTCCACTCTGTTGAAAAATGTTTACGAGACTAAGCATACAGCAATTTTTGCAAACATATATTTGTATGTATGCATGCATGTGTGCAAGCACGCGTGTTTATGTAATTTATGGCGTAATAATGACGTTAGCGCTTCTATGAACACAATCAGCACCAAAGATTATGGAGAGATGAAGATAGAAGACGCACGCAAATTTGGAGTAGCAGCAAACTTGATCACCTAGTTAGTGTTGGCCATGATTGTTTGGCTTACAGCGGTACCAAACCTTGATTGGCTGGCTTTACAGGCAATTATTGCCTGCTATGGTTTTGTCTATTTTTGAACCAGCATAAAAAGGTTGACAATTGTTGCTATGAATTCCAGTCAATTTCGGAAGAGCAAGCATCTGGGCAAGTCTTGATTAAGTTCCTATTTTTGAATGAGTTATCTATCTTTTACTTCTTCCTATAATCTTTGGTCAAGGCTCTAATTCAAGGGAAACTGGCTCAGACAACGTTTCTTGCTTATTATGATGAATTAGTCTAGTTTATTCTTGTCTGACTCGCACTCACACTATCGCGTCTGCATGGTCAATGTTGATAATGCAATAGCGTGGTCGACAAACTATAAAGGCATTTTTCAGCCACATGTTGAAGACGGACAACCAACATGTTCTCATTTTAGGGCCTATATGCGAAAGCATTGCATCATGAACCAAACGACTATCGAAAGAACACTGTTGTCCAACGTTCGTTGAACATGCTATCATCTCTCAACTCTAATTGTGAATCAGGCCGTTGTTTGGGTTCTACGTGTGTGCGGGAGCCTGCCACTGGTGACTTTTCTAGTTATCTGACATTGTTTGCTTATTGATGAACTTTCTGTCATTAATTTCCTTTTAGCATTGGTTAGGTAGCAATTGATTAGTTTCTTTTGAAGCAATTCTATATACTTTATGAATTTCTGACTGCAATTACATAGAAATTTTATTACAATTAGAACACATATGCGAAAGATAGATTTTCACCAATGCATACTCACATTCGTCGATAGACTCATACACAAATAGCTGCAAAGCCGTTTATTTGCTAATAGTTTCTTTTAATATGTTAATGTTATATGTGAGGATCGTTATTTACCAACACACTTCCCAGACTGAAACATGAAGCCATCTTTGCATTCACATCTGTAACTTCCAATGCTGTTGAAGCAGTAGGACGAGTTTGAATCGCACAAGGACGTACCCGTTTGACATTCGTCAATATCTGCAGTAATTCACAATATGCAATCACGCATTGTAAACCAGTGATATATTAGCCTATCATTTAGAAGTCACATCTATTTCGATCATTTAGCTGAAGGTGAACGAGAAAAGACCCGAGTAGATCAAACGATGAAAAGGCGCACATTTTCTGTCCTGCATTCACGAATCGGGTCTGGATCTGAGGCTCGGGTGTACGACTCATCATAAGATAATAGTACAAACCAATAATATAGCGCACTTAAAGCTTCACACAAAGGTGCTGCTTATACGGCCATCTAACTTAATCTAAAAGAGTGACTCGAATAGGCAATCAATAGTAAGGTTTTGATCTTACAAATAGAATGCATATAAATGCAAAAGTGGCCTACATCTGGAAATAATTTGTTCTACCTTTACTTCGTTGGCTTAGTTCGGTTCTAACTGGAAATTGCTGCTAGTTGTAATAATAAAATACAACTACGTCGTGTTCCGTCGTTACATACATATATACATGCATACACGGAAACGTACATACATTCTACATACATTCTATATATTTGCACATATATACAAACATACATGTATAATACATGGATACAAGCATTGCCATTTGTAATTTAATTTCTTTTGAACACTATTGATGTGTTTAGCTAGTACTGTGATTCTCGAAATAAGGCATTGAATATTAAGTTCAATTCAGCGTAGGCTGACCGATTTTACTGACTGGCCTGTATTTTGTGCATGTAACTTCGGCATGGTTTTGGTTGTGCAAGGGAAAGGTAAAGGATCTTAATGTATGAGCCGTATCTAAGTAGCATTAATTTGAATAACACACTTATTGTAGATTTGAAACATAAGTCTTGGAAAGCCAACAAAAATAGTATAGCAGAAACAAAGTAGTACGAAAACCAATGGAAAAAACTGTCTGTCACCCAAATACAGCCCTGAGTTAAAGGCGTGACCTCGCTGCAGAACTTATGCATTTTAAAATCTATTGCAGCTAGTTGTATATGGGATGCGGAGCTATCTTAAAACCAAATGCGACTTCTGTCAGAGTTGTCACGCACTCTGTCTAAATGTTTTAACCAGTGTGAAAGCGTTAACTGTGCAGTTGCCTTTGGACGCTTTTTCATATCCAGGCTTGCACTGCCAAAGGTGCCAAAAGTGGTTTTGCAAAGTTCTGATTCAGCATCGCATATGAAGGAATCGTTTCTACATTTGTCTATATCTAAAATATTTGAAAATGCAGAATAAGATATTTTATTGAAAAGTATTGAATTGGTAAACTGGAAAAGGTTCCATATAAGTGTACATAAGTAATTTGTAGTTAAGCTATGACAAAAGGGGATGAAACTGTATGATAACATGTACTGGTTTTAGAATAGTGAGACTGGGTGATGGTCATTAAGAGACGCAAGCGTCACAACAGAAAGAAGGATGATATTAGGGATAGATTGCTAGAAAACGAGTCTAAGTCGATGTTTAGGTAGAAGTTAGGGAACCAGTCTAATAGGCATCACGTGGTTAGCGTTAGGTAATAATTATAAGACAACATATGTATGAGCTCAGTTGTCACTAAGGCGCTAGTATTTAAGAGTGTAATTAATTACATTAAAATCAATAACAATTGGAAGTAAGCGCAAGAAGTCGCAATTTAATTATTACAATTATTATAGTATAAATTTTCTGTTTCAGTATGATTAACAAATAATATATATTTATTTATATTTGTAGATAAAGCAACAATTATGCCAAGTAGAATGTAGCAAAAGTCGGAAGTCAAATTGCAGTAAGAACAATTAGGCTGGATTGCGACAGCAGTTGAACTAAGTGATTGCTCTTTGGATTCGCCATAGCATCGTAATCAACCAGGAACATCAAGTAGGTACAAGTTATATCAATGGACAGACACTCTCTACAAAGTCAGGCATTCAGGGATCTGTTGGTTGCATGTACCTACCTTCGCACTTGCCACACATCAATACGAAGCCATCCTTGCATTGACAACTGTAGCTGCCAATGTTGTTGACGCAATATTCTGCAACTGGATCGCACGTTGTTGTACCCGACTGACATTCATCTATATCTACAGATGATAATAAAAATACAAAAGCTGTATCACGAGAAAGTTTGCCATAAAACAAACAGAACCGGAAATGCAATTTAAGTGACATGAAATGTTTCTAGGGTTATGTCGTGCTAAACAGTAAGCCAATAACTAATTTTTGTACCTACGGAAGATTGTTTTAAAGCTTGAGAACAGCGGTAAAATGCAGGAGACAATACAATGCTCAAAATCTTGTGCAAGAGCATTTCAACCGCTGTACATGTAACAGGCGCATAAACTTCTAACGGATTGATACTTTAGACAACAATTTCACTTGAATCGATCATCGATTGCTGCTTTGTGCATTACACTGGTCAACATAGAAATCGTTACTGACTGGAAAAGGCCCTAATGTGTAGCATCTTGGTGTGCTGAACACGAATATAACCATAAAATTTTTTTATTGGCTCTCGTTTTGAAAATATTTCATATAGTTCATTTTTTATGTTTCACCATGTAAATTTATGCAGTAGGACTGCGACAATATCCTAAATAAGTCTAGAATGATGTAATATTCCACCTCATTGCATAATCCCATCATGGACACATCATGCACAGTTGATTACGTCATTTTCTGATGCAATGTAAAACTACAGCCAGTCGGCTGCTGACGTAAGATGACGTCAGCAGTGTACTATATAAAGCGAGTCGGAACGGTTGAGCATTTACAATATTACAGACTTTGTGCGAGACAGTTTAAGTTACTGTTTTATAAAACTATTATTACTTTATCCATTTAGATACAATACAGAACAGTAATGCCTCGGAAGTGCGTAAATACTGTGGACAACTTTTGTTACATTTGTGGGGAAGTGACATTTGCCAACCAGAAGAAAAATATCACTTATCAAGTCAAGAAGGCATATCATGCTTACTTCGAATGCAAGGTTGGTGACCAAGACAAGCCATGGGCCCCGCATATGTGCTGTGCTACATGTACAACACAGCTTTCACAGTGGTTGAATGGCAAAAGACCATCAATGCCGTTTGCAGTTCCCATGGTGTGGAGAGAGCAAAGCAACCACGTAGATGACTGTTACTTCTGCTTGGTTCCTCCTCTTTCCGGTGGAATAACGAAGCAAAAGAAGTCGACAATAGTCTACCCAAACATTCCGTCAGCATTGAGACCAGTTCCACATGGTGATGGACTTCCTATTTCAGAACCTCCAGCAGAATATATTTTCCTTGATTCATCTGATGAGGACAAGGGTGAGCCGACATGTTCTTCTCCTGGTCCGTCAGCGTGCAGTGATCCCGATTTTCATTGTGGTGCATCATCAACCCCACACAGAATAACACAGGAAGAACTAAATGACCTTGTTCGTGATTTGGACTTATCCAAAAACAAGGCAGAATTGCTAGGATCAAGACTCCAACAATGGAATCTTCTAGAAGAAGATGTCACAATTACTTCATATAGAAAGCGCCATCAGCAGTTGGAACCTTTCTTTATGAAGGAAGGTAATCTGGTATTCTGTTCCAATATTGACGACCTCATGAATGCCTTACAGATCACTCATGACCCACAAGAATGGAGACTCTTTGTAGACTCTTCAACACTGAGTCTTAAGGCTGTGCTTTTGCACAATGGAAACCGTCTTCCATCTATTCCATTAGCGCATGCTGTCCACATGAAAGAGACATACGATAACCTAAAACAGCTACTGCATTCCATTGACTATAACAGGTACAAATGGCACCTGTGTGGTGATTTGAAGGTAGTTGCCATTTTAATGGGACTGCAGCAAAAATATACAAAATATATGTGTTTCTTGTGTGAGTGGGATAGCCGAGCAAGAGAGTTGCACTACGTGCGGAAGGATTGGACTCCCAGACAAAACATGGCAGTTGGACAGAAGAATATCCAGCACCCAGCTCTGGTCGAGGCTCACAAAATCCTACTACCACCCCTTCACATCAAACTAGGTTTGGTGAAGAACTTCGTGAAAGCCATGGACCGCACTTCGCCAGCTTTCCGATACCTGCATGAAAAATTCCCTCGACTCAGCGAAGCAAAGATTAAAGAGGGAGTTTTTGTGGGTCCTCAGATTAGAGAACTCTTCAAAGATGACCGCTTCAACAACTTGCTGGAGGGTGATGCGAAACAAGCATGGAATGCTTTTCGTCTAGTGTCTACAGACTTTCTGGGGAATGTTAGGGCAGAAAACTACAAGGAACTAGTAGAAGACATGCTCAAGCAGTACCAGAAATTTCGCTGCAATATGTCTCTGAAGATGCATTTCCTTCATTCCCATCTGGATTTCTTCCCTGACAACTGTGGTATGGTTAGTGACGAACATGGCGAACGTTTTCATCAAGATATCGCAACAATGGAGCAAAGGTACCAGGGAAAATGGTCCACTACAATGTTGGCTGACTACTGCTGGACACTCCGCAGAGATGCTCCCGAACAGCTGTACAAGAGACAGGCAAAAAATCTAAGAACTAGTTTAGACAACAATTTCACTTGAATCGATCGTCGATTGCTGCCTTGTGCATTATTATAACGCCGCTATGGAACTAATTAAATCAGAACCTTGACCCGATCTTTATATAGACTTCCGATTGCTAGGCTAGACTGAGGTTCACTAGTAACTTACAACTGTAACCCATCAAAATAGCGATGCATTACAACTGATTCATTGTAATCAATAGTTCTGCTTCTGTAAAGTATAGTAAAGCTCCCATATCTCTATAGTGGAACACAGGAGATGCGCTCATTTGCCACTCATTGACCATTGAACCGGAAATGGACGAATACTAAGGTCCTGTATCTAGGCCAATGCATCGCAGGACTTGCAGTTTACTTCCTAGTTAATGCAAGCAAAATATTACTGTTTGAGCAGAGACATATATGAAAGAGCAATTTGTTCAGGGCCGGTACACGCAGCCCGCTCGGCTGGCTCGAACCTGCAATCGTTAGGCTATAGCTAAGCGCGCTAACTATAGGCATGAATCTCGCACAGTTCCAGTTCAAGTGGCAATCTTGAACGGCACTATGTGTTGAGTGAATGTTTGTAATAAGACTTTGTTATCACTTATCAACACCTTTAGGAGTTTTTAAATGAAATAAAATTACGAACTAAGTTCAGATTTTGAAAATGCATTGTGCAAGTTTGAAGCCAATGACCTAAGACAGAAGTGAAGCAAATGTTGTGCTATTTATATTTTACCTGTGCAATATTTCCATGTAGTCATTCTATGGAAACCTTGTTTGCATCGACATCGTGAAATATTCATATAATTTAAATCTATAACGGTACAAGACTCGTTCCGTTTGCAGTCTGCATCACTTGAGCACCAGAATATGTCGTTTACTGAATAACACAGAAATACAATGTAACACGACACCGTACATTATTTTGGTCTACAAATTTCTGTGTATATATTATATTGGTGACTTTGTATTGCGGCTGCTTAGCATAAACTGTACTGTATAAGTTTGAACCTCTATCTAACGTTCTGCCTACACATCTGTTTATAGGCTATGTTTCTGAGTGCACCTTGACATTGTGTGTATGATTGGCTGAGGCTTCACCTTCGAGAACATCAGTCAAATATGAACTCGTGACTTTTCCTGAACTCAAACATCATTACAGCAAGCGGCGGAAGTAGGTCTCTTATTTTGCAGCAATCATTGGCCTTCGGCTTTAGCTGCCTAATTATATTATGCAAAGCAATTCTACTCACTGAAGTCGCAAGACTTGCACTATAGAAATGTCGTGTTTTGTTGCATCGTATCGCATTGGGATGGGCCTTTTCCACCTGAAAGGTTTATGATTAGTAAAAGTTGGAGGCTGTGGGACATTCTTCGTGTTTCATCTTGAAGTGAAGATACAAAGGTGTAACGACTATGTTGGATTGGGCCATGCGTTCAACTGTGAGATATTCCGATCATAACTGCATATGGTTAATTGCAGATAACTAATGCATGTGGACAATGTCGATGTGAAGGGTTTGTAGCTGGATCTTTTCGTGTTCTGACATTGAATGTGTATTGCGATTCAAGACTTCATTAGTTGAGATACCCTCTGTTAAAACACAACAGCGGTTCTCAGATTGTTTGGTCTCAGGAACTCTTTACACTCTTCAAATTAATGAAGACCCCAAAGAGCTTTTGTTTATGTGGGTTATATTTACCGATATTTACCGTATTAGAAATTCAAACTGAGAAATTAATGTATTAATTCATAACAAAATAACAGGTATAAACAAATTGCTTGTTAACATTAATAATATATTTTTCATGAAAAGTAATTATATTTTCCAAAACAACAAAAAGTTTGTTAGAAGAATGGCAATGTTTCACATTTTTGCAAATCTCTTTAGTGTATGGCTTATTTTAAAACATAGCTGGATTCTCATATCTGCTTCTGCTTTCAATCTGTTGGGATATGTTGTTTGGTTGAAGCATATGAAGGAAATCCGTCCTCACACAGATATGTAGTTGCAAAAGAGAGAAGTATTTTGATAGCCTTATATTATTACGAAAATAGTTTTGACCTCGTGGGCCCATGAAATGGTCTCGGTACCCCCAGATGTCCCAAAGCACACTTTAAGAACCGCTGATATACAATTATATTGTGGATAAGTTTAGCAAAGAACTGTCATAACTAACTTTGTATTTGATAGTTTAATCAGACTCGCTAAAAATGCTCTAAGCGTTTCACAAACTGCAATCATCAAGTTTCCACCATATCCACAACCACTTGTAAATTGGAATATGGCCATTCCCGAATTATCCTGCAGCTTAGAAGCGCCAGTTGCTACAAATAATGAAAGTTATTGAAATAATATATAATACGGGCAACCTTACTCGACTTAGTTGTACATTGTATTAAAAAACCAACGAAATTCTATACTTGAAAAGTGGATTCATTTCGGTTTTATAAAATACAAATGTTTCTTAACACGCAGATAAAAACTGTAGTACAATTGTAATGGTATAAACTAACCTGCATAAACACTATTTGCAAGGTCTCCACCACAGATTTGTCTCTGATTACCAGTACATGTCATATTACACCTGGATTCAGGTAATGGTCCATATCTATCGTAGGAATCTCCACAGAAGCAATCGTAACTGAACTACAATGATCAATTAAAAAATTAGTTTATATTAGTAATTGCAGTTGCAATAAGAAGTTTGTATAGCGCTGCTTCAAAGAAACTAAGCATAGGCGCTCTCTACGCTAGTCTAAATCATGTTAAAGATAATGACCAACGAAAATTTCATCAATCAGCAAAATACTCATATAACTAAAACGTCATCAGTGGCGGGTTCCCATAAGTAGAACCCAAGCAACGGATTTCCATCCAGAATAATAGTTGACACTATGTTCAGAGCTCCATGGCCGAGTGGCATCGGGAATGAGAAATTGCGACAGGCGATGAAGTCCGCCTTCGATGGCACATGCTGCCTCGCAGTCCAACAGTCTCTGGCAGATGGAGAAATCGGCAGTATCCAAATATCTTTCCAACCAAGAAACCTATGAAAACAGGCATTCGTCGACCGCCGGTCAGTTTGAAGTAGAACCTTTAAATGATTGATGGACAAAATTACTTGAGAAACGTTTCACCCTTCCTTCGTCGAATTCCAGATTTCCAGGTTGCGGACAACATACATAGGTCAAAAGCTTGAAATTGTTCTGGTGATGAGTTTTGAATCTCTATACCTCTGGGAGACGCATATATAGAGCGGTGCAATAAATTTAAATGTTTTAATTGGCGCTCTTGTGGCTTTATACATATAGGCTCTAATCCTTGGCAATAATAATATATAATTGGTCAAAACGGCGGCACCTTCGATGCTTGATATTGTAGAGCATGCCATTTTCGTGTTTTCCGACAACTTTTGGAAGAGTAAATACATGACAAATACAGCTTTTATTGCTTCATATGATTCTCTGAATACGTATTCTCGACTATTGACATATACGATGCACCAGGAACATTTGCAAACTCATCTGGCTACTGCTTTACTTGGTTTCCATGTGTTGTGCCAACTACTGCACATTGTTTCGGGAAACAGGAACCATTGACCATAAACATTTTTGTCAGACCCCAAGGCGATACTCATATTCCGAGAACACCAACTAATTGAACGCGGTAAATTTTATCTGAAACAAAACGATTTTAGAGAAGCAAATATATTTAAAAAAAATTATTTTCCATTGTAACAAATAGTAATTATTGGAATAATTAAAATGTGGAATTGTGACTTTAAAATGAATCACCAACTACGTTTCCTCGTTTCACATCAAATTTATTGGAAACAAGGCTACAGTTTGGTCAAGAAACTCTGAAGAGTTTTCCATGAAGTGGCGCTATACACATTTATCAGTACAGTTAGAGTAAAATCAAACAAATTTGATATGAAGAAAAAAGCATATCATAACAGCAAAAATTTGTAAAAATGCGCCATTTACAAATATTCTAGTTACCTGCAAACCAGCGAACGTGTAGTTGTGATAAGCACAGTGTCTTATGCAGGATTCTATCGTGTTGTTCTTTCCATTACTCCAAGAGAACCTTTTTTCTATTGCTGGAGATCTATGGCTATCTCTATAGCACCCTATATACTGCCGTAGGAACGATTTTGCTATTCAATCAACAACACAGGCTACATGTCAAGGAATCTATGTCAATTCCTTAAACATGCCTTTATATGTGTTTGCAAAAGCCACTTCAGTAATGAAAATAGCAACATTTTCGGTTCTAAACAGACCTGGAAACCAATTCAATTTAAGACGTAATTGCTAGGTGTCGCTATAGCACACACCATTAGGAGTCGTTGCATGTTTGTCTGTTCATGTTTATGACCATCGAATCGATACGAATCTATATATGACTTTCATAATTGTTGCCACAACCAAGCGCCTATTACTTTCAGTTCAGTTATAAAATTTTGCTATTATCTCTAATGTGTTATTTTATGGAGTAATTTAATTATTAGTACCTGCTCTGTCGGATCTCATTTAATTGAGAACTAAAAATGCAACTCATGTTTTCAGCCTGCCTACGCTCCATAGCTTGATTTGATTTATACCGGAATTAATTTGACTACGATTTCATATCAGGCGACCATCCATTGATGCTCTGTGTATTAGTAAGGAAATAAGTAAATAGCGTACGCTGCTAGCGTCTGACAAGGACACAGGCATTACATTGTATGGATCGATTACATATATATTTAAACTAGATTAAAACAGGGGTAAATATGACAGACATATGCACACTTAATATGACGAAAGATGTTTTCATTCACAAAATTACTTTTTAACAGTTTGATTTGACAAAGGGTTACAAGACAGGGTGTCCTTTCTTGTGAATCAAGTAGCCTACATGTACTTGAGGCCGCTACATAAATTCGCCATTGTGCAAACGTTAATTTGTCAACCTGTATACACGGCGTAAATAGGCGTTTCGTCCACCGTATTTCTTCCGCCGCAGTATTGCAGTTTATTTCCAACGCAAGGAACTTGACAATCACTATCTGTTGAAATCTGGCTATAGTCATCTCCACATAGACATGTTACTCCAGCCTTGAATATCAATAGCATACAATTAATTATTACAGGCCTACACGATGAGTATATTGACGGAGTTCAACGTTTAGAATATTATTTTACAATATTTTAGACAATGCGGTGTCTTTCTGTCCTTTCTATTCAACCGTTTAATTTATGGATTATCACATAATTACCATCAGACTATGACATTGGGATATAAACAATCTTCAAGAAATACCTGAATTATTGAGTATGTTTTGTTTAGTTGTCGGCATCTCTGTAGGCAGAATTCGATGGTCAGTGTATCGTTGGTTGGTAGTTCTATAGCGGAATACTGGGTCGTGTTTCCCTTGTAGCAGCCAACGTAGTGAAGATGAGCTAAGTTTAATGACACAGGTCATGTATTAATATAACCCAGCACTTGTTATTTGGCTAACACTGCAGTGGACGAAGTTTGGTTTTGGTATGACATTTATACGGCGCCTTGCGTGGCGATTGCCTATATGCCACAGAAGTATGGCATATAGGCAATCGAAAAAGTCCTCGGAAATGGTAAAATATTATGCATTTCTAAGGAAACAAGTTATAACATAATAAATACAATTCAAATCATTAAGGAAAGATTCATTGGCGCATGCGTTGCTCTCATCAAGGAGTAAGTCTTTCGCAAAAATTAGGTCGTAATTAGTTGTATTCCTTAACCTGAGATTTTCTTTTACAATACTGCAGAAGATGACACTATATTAAAAGTTTTTGAAGTGTCTCCTAAATAAGAAATGTTTTATTAATCATAAAGTATTGTATAATGCTTGCTTGAATCCACCAAAGAGTTTATGAATATATCCTGTACCATACCAGTTAAACAGTTGAATTTATTCTACAAAAGATTCCACCGGTGCATCAAGGAGGTAAAGACACTTAACCTTTTAAAATGTTTTTGCTTCCAAACCGTAGCCTAATCTGATGCCTAATCCTTAAAACGATATTCAAATTTTAGTACGCATCTACTCGTTAGGTGTCACTCATAATCTTCAGCGCACCGACACTGCTCAATATGGTATTAATCGTCAATCCAAGCATCGCGTCCGTTCTGAAAGTGTTCATAAGACACTATTCGTGTATATTCAGCAGTTTCTCAATAAAAAGTACGTAAGACTATTGATCGCGTAGTGAATAACTATCTATATGAACTTTAGAATAAATAGACAGAGTTTAAAAAATGGTCGAAATAGAATAATTTTAGTGCATTGCAAACTTTGAAAGCCAAACAAGCCCCGCAGGGTAATCCGGACTGAACATGAAAATGGATCAAGTGCTATTTGTTTAACTTTCGCCTCTGCTCTCCTGGTTAGATTTTCCTTATTCCCTGGGCTCCAGGAAAGGAAGCGTTACTCTGATATAGACAATACTAAAATTTACATTTCTCTGGCTATAATAGACATAGAAGGATAACATTTTCACTAAAATAATCAGCTTTTTTCAGAGAAAACAGATGAATCAAATTCCATATGGAAATTCTATTTTCAGGACTCAATATTTGTATGACAGTCTAAGATATGTCAATTTTCTTGTAGAAAGGCTAGCAAAAGTACTCCTACTTTCTTTGAAAGTCTCTGATAAATCAGGTTGCACCCGGAAAAACTAGTACTAATCCTCTTTTGAATAAAAATGAATAACAATCTTTGATTACTCAAGTTTCACACAGATAAACTATCAACAGTATTTCTTCTTTGTGTGAAAGTCTTTGAAGCACGTGTAACTTTCTCGAACACAAAGATATTCTTCACATTCAGTACACCACATTCGTGTTTTGCTCATAGGATTTCGGTTGCCTTTGTCTGGAATATCAGGATGACTTGATTTATATCTGCTGAACTTTTCCCTACATACCCTGCATTTGTTGTTTCCAGTTGCATCAGGCGCACGTTCAGGAAAATGCACACCGACATTAGCAAGGCGTTCACTTGAACTGGCATCACTTCGACATCTGACTATGGCTGGAGATCTGAAGTCATAACTTAGTCCAGAAACACAATCTTCAAAATAATCTGTAGAGCCAGTGGAGAAATAGTCTGCATACCGTGGTTTGATCACTAGATGTTCCACTGATAATCGTAATCCAATGAAAGCACACATCTCTTTGACAGTTATATCGGCCCATGTTTTTGCATAGTAATCGTTGGGTTTTTCTTCTTTTGTCTGTGCTGCTGTCTTATTGGTACAGTCAACCATCAGCAGAAATAGATTTCACCAAGAAATAGATCCAAAAAGTCAACCATTCTACTATCTGGGCCAAGATTATCGGTCATATTTCTAAACCCAATGGACTGAGTGAAGCTGATTTCCGAAGTTGAACCAACACTGGATATCCATGAGAAGAGATCCTCACCTGATTTTGAAGCACTTGCTCCAGTAGGTTTACGTTTCTTTTCACCACAGTTATTGACATTGGTGCTTGCAACTTCACCCGCATCATCACTTTCCCTTTTGGTATTAGCCTCACTGTCCTCAGTCTCTATGTAGTCTGAATTGAACTCATCCTCGCTGATATCGAACAGTTCATCATCTGAATCGGTTGTCATTAGCTGGTCTACAACTTGTTTAGAACTGAATTTCTGACGTTTTACTATCGATTTGCTAAGTACTTTATTAGTGGGACATTTTTTTGTTTCTGTTTTTGTGTGTGACATTTTGCCTAATATAAATAAACGTAAACACCGTTTAAATGGCCTATAACATGAGCGCATTTAAATTGTAATTGTAATTGTTATTGTAATCTGACATTTATAAAGCGCCACTTCAAGAATAGACTCATCAGAAGCGCTCCCGACCCGAACCAGTGAGACCACTGTCAAATAATACAGACTTCAGGCGCTTGCGAAACTGCGGAAGAGACAAACAGGAATACTAGCCGGAGCTCTCGGGAAAGGCGATTCCAGCTATTGGGTCCAACATAGGCAAAGCTTCTAGACTGCGCTGTAGCAGTGCGCATACGAGGGACAGTCAGAAGTCCAAGGGAGGCCGACCGGAGAGTGCTACGGCCTGGAACCAAGGAGACCGAAATGCAGAAGTCCCTAAGATATGATGGAGCAGAGCCAAATGACCGCATGTGTGCCACGTCACTGTTTCTGCCTTACTAAAACCTGGCATAAACATTATCTAGCACCACTAGAGCAGCAAAGAGTATTTATCACACTTAAAATTCAATTAAGGCCACTCGGGGATAGGTAGAAAGACCTGAAGCCGAAGAAGAGGCTTCCCGGGGATAAATGAATGCAGAGAATGCCGCTTTTGCGGCTTCTCGGGTCGAAAGGGTTAAGGATGTAAAATCGAATTCTATGTCCAGTGAATAATATCAGTAAAATTAGCAGAAATTATTTCTGTAACCCAAACCTTATCGTTAACAGGTTTTGAAAACTTTTCAATTTTTTTATACGGACTCTCAGTGCTCTAACTATTAAGGGACTGAAGGTTGCCTTTGAGATGTTCATAGTTTACACGGAATTTGATTAATGACTTAATATTATCAGCACATGTTCTTGAATTAAAACAAATCTTTCAGAAATTGTAGCATTTGCCGGTAAACATTACAGTGACACCTCATTGGCATAGATACCTTAGTATAGTCGGTCAAAAGTATTGCATTGCGCTAGCCAATGTGGTTTTTGTGAATCATCTCAAAAGTCAAAAACCGCAACCTGCCTCCTTTTTGCATAATGGTCTTAATTTTTTTGAAACTAACTTGGTCTGCATGTATTGTTGTCTCTGTAATATCCGTCTTTACATCGACACACTGGCAAGTTAGCAAAACCTAAGTCAACGGTTTCGCACTTTTCGTTAGATGCGCAGTCACCGTTGTTAATTCCACAATCTACAAAAAAGAGGATAAACATAAAAGGGGGCTACAAAAATTCTGTAGATATTGCCAAAACCTATAGCATGGTAGGTAGGCATACTATGTGCTAAATATTGCTGTTCATGTGTATTTTCTGAACACATAACATGACTGTCTTTTAAACATAATGTTGTAAAGCTCGAAATTGGCACAAAGAATGCAGACAGACGCAGAAATAAACCCGTAAAATGAAAGTCAATGTTTTCAAGTGTTCACTGTTGAAACCGACAAGAAAAATATTTCGAGGTATTTCATTAGGCCTAAAGACAATACACATACCAAGTATTATTTGCGTGCTATGTGATATAATATGGCCTTTATAGACTTTAAAATATCACTAAAGTTTGACATGTAGTGCAGTTTATATGTAACCTATGGAAACAGGTTACGTCGAGTGATATTCATGTGTTCTTTATCTATGCATTTCTACTTCATTGAATGCTTAGTTGAAAGCTAAGAGGGATTGTATCATGTAACTGGAAAGATTTAGCAGAAAAATTGTAAATTCTGTGACGCGTGACTTCATTTTGATTTTTCAGAATTTAAGTTGATTTTATTAATAAAAGCACCCAAAAAGTTAAAAGTGCAAAGTCTTCGAATGAATGAAGTAACTGCAAGGAACCGACAACCAAGTTGAGGTCCTGGAGATCAACTGGAAAAAGCTACACTTGCCAAGGTTGAAAGACTGAGGCCACAGGTCATCAAAATATGTCTGATAAACTTTGATACAAAGGTACAAGTTGCCAGCTGTTTTGCGGATAACCTATGTCTGTTACGAGTTCTGAAACTAAAAGCGCCAGATTTGCTCTCATTTGAGGCACCATACGCAATGCTTTTCATTAAATAGATCGAGAACATTTAAGTTTACATTGCGCTAAATAAAAATTACTTCTCATATTAATATAAACTAATAAGTCTATTTTGCTTACTTGATCAAAAGTTTTAAGCAAACGCTCGCTGGCTACATAGTTGACTTTCCAAATTAGTTCGAAAGCTTTCCTAAATGGATCAAGTAATGCTAACAATAGTCCCACCTCTAATGTTACAAGCAACACCTGTCCATCCTGGTTTACAAGTGCATGATCCATGTATGCATGGTCTTCCATCGACAGAGTGGATACGCTCAGCGCAATTTCGTCGATAAAATCCGCGAGGACAAGCTGCAATGAAAATATTTTAAGGTCTAACATAGTCTCATATTTACAATACACATGTACAAATAGTGTTTTAATTAACCACGTGAATTTTCAGTGAATACAATTAGGGTAGAAAATAACTTACAACAGAATGTTAAAGCTCATCCTATAACTTTCTCAACACTATTAGAGAATAAGTTTTATGAGATCAGTTATTTTAGGCTGTGACTAAATACCATGATTTCCGGAGTTATTTAGCAAAAGGTTCTGCTTGCATTTCATGTTTGGCTACTGTATTTCGCTTCGACAAATTTTTTATTATATGGATGCTTCAAAAATGAAGCTCAAAAGCAATCAGCTATGTTTGTCGACAGTAGTAGGTAAATCAGATCTTATGCCGAATTTAGTTAAAACTTCAGTATAAGATTTACTTACTATGATAAACACTATTAGCCCAGGTGCCACCACACTTTTGATTGTTGTTAGCAGGGCATGGCATATCGCAAGTTGTATTGGATAAGGCACCGTATCTACCGTATCTGTTCCCACAGTTGCATTCGTAAGCATACTAAAACAAAGATGTCATACGTAGTCAAACTGAAGTCAAATGCTTATAAACTCGTTGGTTAATGCAATAAGCCTAACAATGTTTCCAATAAATGTTATGCAATGACAAGATCATTGTTTACTAATAATAATTTATTAACAGATTCTAGAGCCTTTCAACCTACTGTGTTTTTGCATTTTAGATTCTTGTAGGCCTATTTCGAATAAAAATATCTTTTCGATGGTATTTAAGTGCAAACCCCGCGACGAGCAGGGCTTAATTGTGACTTCCTCTGGAGTATGTTGTTATGATTCAGCCATTAACCTGAATTAGAAAAGATCACAACGGAGAGAAAGCTAAGCTATTACTCTTAGTATTTTCACATGATGCAAAGGTAATTGATGATATCAGGAAAACCCGTTATATTATCTATTTCTACTTTGAAAAGATTCCCAACTATCCAATCTTGCGATTCTTGACACCTAAACTCTAAATATTACGGGCGGTACATATGCGGAAAGGTAAAGTAAGATGTAATAGACAGATGAATTGAAGACTTTATAAGACGCCGCAATGGATTGGTTGCCGGTGTCACGGATATCACTGAACATAAAGGAATGTTTTTAGCCAAGACCCTATGCAATATACACATATTTAAGTAGTCAAAGATCTTGAGAAGGCAGATTCTTAGCACACTGAACCGAAGCAGTGAAGAGATCACTTGTCAAAGACTGCTCATATTTTTCATGGGGCCATGCAATGCAACGATGTAACATTGTAACCTATTAGCAGGAAACAACGCTTAAAGTTGGATGGGCACAGATCTTAATAGACCTGCAAGTCATGATAAGCTACTGATATTTGTACTGTATCCTTTAATGTATACTGAGTCAACTGACTCTATCCAGTCCTAATGTTTTCAAGTGACCTTGTTTTCATGGCGGATGATAGCTGTTGTAGCTGGATTCAGGACTATTTTAAGAAGTAAAATCATTCGTAACCTAAAATTTGTAAAGCGCTATTAAAAGCTAAGCACAGGGCTTCAGATTATTCAATACGGCTAAGTAGCCATTCAATAATTATCAGTTTAGTAGAATAAGGAAAGATAATTATAAGGGAAGGACAGATTGCTAGGATAAAAGAATAAGAGAAATTCCTTTCATATGTCAGCTGCATCTAGCAGCACTAAGTAGTATTCATGGGAAGCTTCGTCCTGACTGTAAGAGATCTTTTGCTTCAAGCGCACAAGAAAATATCAGACAAGCAGAGGAACAATTTTCGACGGCTATGGCATAGCTGGATTATCATGAGCATTGTTTCGGAGGTTGTATGGCTCGTAGTAAACTGATGAACCAATCCTTATAAAAAGGAAGGAGAAGGAGAAGAGGCCGAAGGAAAAGAGTAGAGGATAAGGAGAGAGGGAGGGGTAGATAGGGGATAAAGAGAGTAAAGAAGGGGTCAAGGGAAGAAGGAAAAGTAGAAAGGGAAGAGAAGGGGGGATATACGGATGCCTCAAGGTGTGGTAAAAACGGAGAGGATAAAGAAGAGGAAGAGAGAGAAGAGGAAGCGAGGAAGATGGAAGAGGATGGGGAGAAAAAGAGAGATGAAGAAGAAGAGAAGGAAATAAAAAAGTAGAAGAAAAGGAGATATTGTGAGGATAAAAGAATGACAGAATCAGAGAATAAGGGAATCAATATCTTAATATATCGATGTCAAATACCTGCATTCCGGCATATGCATAGTTATTCCATGAACATATTTGCATACAGAATTCAACGCTGTTGGTGAAATTTCTGTTAGGCCCAGTTTGATCGCCTGGATTCCGCTCATCCATCGCCTGTACAAGATTGTCTCTGAAGCATCCAATGTACTGTTGATCAGCGTTGCCTACAAGTTAAATTCCCGTTAGGCCTACTTACAAGTTAAAATACTCTGGGCAAGAATTACAAATATATAATTATAAAATTGTGTTTATAGCCGAAGGCTATCTTTGTAGCTCTGCTATTATTATTTATTATTCTGCACCAATTAAGCGCCACTATCAAATGACTAAGCACGAATCGATAGCGCTGAACAATTGTGAATGAAGGACTTATTCAAAGTCCCTACCCAGTAATCGCCTCGGAGGAGGCTCGAACCCGTGCTCTCCGCGTTACTAGCCGAGCACAAGACAGATGGGACTGGGTGGCCGATTGGATAATCGACCACCCAGTCCCATCTGTCTTCTTCTCTGTCTGATGTATAAATCAATCGTTAGAGCAGGGATTGTTGTAAAATTTACAGCTTTAGTGATTAAATGCAATAAAAATTAAAATTTAATCAAGTGTTAAATTAGCTGTAAAAGCGCTTTGGCCGATTTCACGTGTAGGACCCTCTTGATAACGTATTAAATCTCTTTAGCTTCGTATTCAGGACGTAGATTAGAGTACAAGTGAATAATTTAATTAGACTTTGGTAAAGATTGGAAATGAAATCTTACAATGTAATATATGGTAATTTAAACGAACATTATTTCAACTGGCTAGGAAATGTATATTTCCAATTCTGCCAAATTTTCATTGAATCCTCTAGAGATGAATTTCATGTTACTTTTGTTGCAGCTGGCTCCAGTCCAATTATCATCACAGCCGTTGGTACAGCCACCAGTGATGCGATTGCACGGCGATTGGTTCTTGCAATGACACGCTTTTCTGCAGTCATGATCGAAGTTTCCAACTGGACAGACTAAGGCGAAAAAATGAATAAATGTTTACTTGAGCAGCACTTATGAAAAACACTGGAAGGAGTTACACCAAGCTGTAAAGCAGTTGTAAATGTTGTAAATGACTGACATATGATAAAAACGATCAAGACTGTCGAATTGATCAACAACAAAACCGGTTTTAAACAACTTAACCATTAGTATGCATGAACTCACATACAGGCCTAAGTTTTGAAAGTTTATCTTTAATAATTTTAACTGTCTAGAATAATATTGTAGGCTAACTTACATAGATCTAGCATAGACGTATACATGTTGATTATATAGGTGTTTAAATAAGAAGATAAGTTGTGGTACAAAACATACCTGTATAGATGGAATATATCGCCATCGAAACAGTTCTTAAGATTCCACCACAGAATTGCGAATTGGAACCTGTGCATCTGATTCTGCAATTGCTGTCAGACAGCTGTACATCGTATGCATCACTACAGAAGCATGTGCTTCCATTCTGTAGAAAATATCGAGTGCTTGTTTTGGTCATATTACACTAGAAATTTGATAGAATCTGGGTTCTAAGAGTGCTTTGTCGCTTGGATTATGCTGCTAGCACATAGAAACATATAAGATGCAAACCAATTAGCGTATGGATGCATTGTGTTCATGTATATATTCATGTATGCATGTGTTTGGACATCAATGTACAGTATGGCCTTTAGTAATTACAGTGAAGCTCACAGATCAAGTCCTTATCACAGATCAAAATTCTAATCTTGTATAGTTTACGTTTAGTATGTAAATGTGACAAGTGGAACAGTACGGTAGTGCTGTGGAGTATTGCTCCAAAAGTTGTAACCATGCACGAGAATGGAAGATCCGCTTGAGTTGGTGTAGCCAAGAGTAGCCTAAGAAAATATAGCTCCAAAGTGGAACAAAGTTCATACGCTAATTACCTGGTCTTTGGCCCTTGAGCTGGCAATGGACGAATTCCAGGGTTCTGAACACGGACCAATGCATCACAAGACTTGCCGTTTACTTCCTAACTTACGCCGGTTTTCAATTATATTATTTGACGACAAAAGCACGTGTGTGCAAAAACTTGCACAGCTTAACTACACGCAGTCGGCTCAACAGACGCGAAACCGCACCATTCAGCTACAGACCCAACTTGCTAACCGAAGAAACTACGGTGTCGCCCACTGTCAGTACCATGTCTTTTAAAAACAAATAAACGAAGTGACTGACTCAAAGTAGGCATTTGGTTTATTATGAATTGACCCGTTGATAATTCCGCATCGCTTATGGTCTTGCATGACATCGTTCGCTGATGATAGTCACCCATCTCGTGACAGTCTCTGAAAGAGAAATAACGAGGGAGAGAGATGGGGAGTTGGAGGAAGACAAAGAGGGAGGTGAGAGAGAGAATGGGAATGAGTAGGGAGACAGGAGAGAAGACAGAAAGGAAGGAGAAAAAGGATGAAGAGAGGGAGGGAGGGAGAAAGAGGAAAATTTTAAAGAGGGAAGGAGGAAATCAGAGGAAGAAACAGAAGAAGGAGAGAAGAAAACAGGGAGTGAAGAGAGAGAGACTGAGAGAAAAAGGGAGGAAAAGTTGAGGAAAGGAAAGAGACACAGCGATATGGAGATTAAGGGAGAGAACTAGCGCGCTGATGCTTTGTGCGGGAGAGGCTAGTTTTGTTTAAATGCTCCTCAAAAATAGTTACCGCGACGCCTGCATATGTGAGCAGAGTTTGACGTCGGCATTCCACAATACACGCGTCAAGGGTTAAGTCAGTTGCATTCTTCAAACCAGTTTGTCTCGTCGATTGTATTTCAGTGCTTTGGAAGCATCCAACATAATACCTTTCAAGTTTCCCTGCAATTTTAACATGCTTAATTTTATTCTGAACTCATTCTGAACGACATCGAATTCTTTAAAAAGTTACTATTGTATGAATGGGATGATCTCTAAAATATCGGTCATCAAGAGAATGGAAAATTTTGTAATTTTGTGTTAACTCGTATGATTTACATCTCCGAAATTTATTAGTGACACAAAAGTCGCGTCAGGGAGACCAGCTTATTTCACCGAAGCTATATCAAATCAACTCCGCAAAAGCCAGGCTGTTTGATGAATTTCAGTGCTGGGTAAGAATCCGGGGTCAAGTCGTGGAAATCGTTGGTGATAGCATGTATGCATGTATGTACGTATATATATATATAAACATGCATACATAAGCATGTTAATATATATATATATGCATATGCAGCTCCATAAGATAGACTTACAGCGCTTGCAGCTTCATTTTTCAACTGCCTCCTCTATTGTGTGGGTAACATAGGTATGCCAAAGCTGATTTTACCATGATGAATGCATTCATATTCATGTGAACTGGGCATGATTATGGTATTCCCATTTATGCTTGCATTCCTCTATTCCGCATTAGCCAACTTCAGTCCGTTTTAAACGCTGTGGCTAGGCTAACTGGTAGGATTGAAAAAGTTTTGTCATATATTTAACTACATGCGGGAAGATCTGCATTGTTTGCCCAAGCGAAGACGCATTGACTTTAAGATCCCTAAGCTGAGTAGTAGCCTAACAGTCTGACCGGTTGTGCCCCATCCTCTATTAGGAAGCTACATATTTCTGTATCATCTGTCCCTGCCTGCAGATCCATTCGCTTTGACCACAACGCCTTCAGTTGTCCCTCCGACCCGAATTTCCCTTATGCAAAAGGGTAGATTCCCCGAGGTTGGCCCTTCAGTCTGGAATGGGCTGTCAGGTAACCTCTGACATGAACGTTTTGTCTTTTCTAGCATCTATTTCACCAGCGGTTGAAGACCATGTAGACGGGTTGGGAGAATCTTTTCAAGAGGCGCTATATAGGCCTACATGTACACTTACGATTGCGGTTGCGTACATACATGGTTATGTTCTTTTAATTAATTAATCACTGCAGCAGACTCTAAAACATAAGGAGCATCTTCGCAATTTTATCTAGCTAAACTTTAATTTTATTAAGTTATTTTTGTTTAAGTTTTAATTAATTAATTTATTTATTTATTCATATATGTTTTTCTTATGGACAATTTATTTTTACTAACTTTGTACAGGCTGACAAGCAGTTTTGTTAGCGTAGCCTAAGTTGATGGTTTCACATAGTTCTTCTATTCCGCAGTCACCATTGTCGACTTTGCAATCTGTTCCACGAAAATGAAAATCATGTGTCATTACTTTTATCACAAGAACAATGTTAAGCAAAGCGAACGCTCACAGAATAGTAAGCCTATAGTTATCTCTCCCTTCATATTCATTTTTGCAGAAAATGCAATGCTCGTTTGAATTTTGACGATGTATTTATCATAAATGAATTAGCCTACTAATAACCAAATTACTGCAATTGCACAAAAGCTTCTATAACTCTGTTGTTTTATGCTTTGATGTAACACCATAGTTACATTTAAAGGTAAGCTAAACCCAGCAAGTTAAATGACACCCCATATTGGCAAGACCTATTAAACTGGAATTTTTCAGAAAAGATCGTGTGTGCCTGAATTCGGGACAGAAACCTGCCCCATTTCAACTAAAAGTTTAGATAAATTAAAACTACCATGAGTAGAAATAATATACGGTTGCAAGCCCTGAAAACTGTGTTGGATTAACAGAGAACAATTGTTGAAATCAGAAAATTTAATAAGGAATATTACAAGCGACCCAACACAGAAACGATTACTCACCAATAGTTTTCTAACTGTAGTTCTGTTCATATATCCCAAAACATATTTATGTCGTTTTACTGACTCAAAATTCAGTTGGTTCACTAGTAACTGTTTAAATTTATTTAAGTATATGCTTTTTCTAAATACGCTTTCTTAAAAACTGAAAATGCATATAAGCATAATTGTATGTGACCATTAACATAGTCCCTTGCTATAATCTTCTAACAGTGCTAAAACATAAGCCTGTAAGAATTGCCTATAACTTTTTTCATTGCATAGTAGCCAAAATCTTTTGTGTTCATTCCGATTTTAAAATTAGAATTGATCCAGCACGTCAGGAGTTTTACTTTTATCAAAAATGTTACAAAATGACTTTTGATATTGCATATTCTAGATAACATGGTGTGTATACATGGTGCAACTGGGTCAGAAACGTCTTTATGTGTTAGATCAATATATGAAAATATGAACACACTGCTGAAAAAGGCTGTCTGATTGCAGGTACACAGATGCAAGCATGCAGAGCTATATACTAATGCACAGACCTGCGCATTATAATTGAATGCAAGGAAGACCTGGGCAATATCAGTTGTGCTGTTTTCAACCTTTTCGTCAGATATATTTACACAAGGTTAGTGTTCATCAAAAATATTTTGGTTGCTTTTGCTCTATTTTTCTTTTTGCTACCCTGTTTTTCCAAGCAGTGTGTTTATGTTATATTTCAGATGGACATGAACAGACGATGGTGTTTGAACAGTGCAGACTGTTCTGTACGTATGTGGCAAGCATACGCCTACTGATCAGCATGTACACAGATTCAAACATGCACACCTACATAACCTTGTACAAAAACATAACCTATTGCGTGAAGGTTGTATACGATTACTACTTCGGCTGCCAAATAGGTGATCAAGGCAAAGCATGGGCACCACACATATGCTGCGCTGTTTGCACATCTGGACAGACACAGTGATTGAATGGGAAATGTACGTCAATGCTTTTTGGTATTCCAATGGTGTGACGAGGGCCAAAACATCATCTGAATGAGTATTATTTCTGCATGGTTAACATTGCTGGTTTCAAAAACAAAAACAAGCACAAGATAGCATACCCAGACTGCGGGTCAGCATTGAAGCCTGTGCGCATATTGACGATATTCCTGTGCCTGTTCTGCCAGCTGTTTCTGGCATCAAAAGCGACGATAGCTGTGAAAATAGTGATAATACTGATTCCAATGAACCTCCAGAATTTGATGCTTTAAAGCAGCCTCACTTGATCAACCAACAGGAGTTAAATGATCTCGTCTGAGACTTCAATTTGACTAAAAGGGCAGAATTGCTGGGATCAATTTTGTAAGAATGGAACCTGTTAGCAGAAGGCGCAACGATTTTTTATTTTTTACATTATGCTGGATTGGCAGTATTCAATCAGAGGAAGAAGGCTGTGTGTTTCTTCACTTATGCCAATGGACTTATTAGAGAACTCTTCTACGAACACCATCCTGATGAATGGATGTTAATTATTGATTCCAGCAAGGTCATTTTGAAAGCAGTGCTCCTCAACAATAGTTATGAAAGCCATCTGTGCCAGTGGAGCATACCGTCGGCATGAAGGAGACGTACGAGTCTATGGAAGTTCTACTAAATGTAACTAAATAAGAAGACTACAAGAGACATTTATGTGGAAATCTAAAAGTGATAGGCCTGCTACTTGGGCTGCAGCTTTGCTACACCAAAAACATGTGCTTTTATGTTTGTGGAATAGTCGAGATGGTGCTAACCACTACAAGATCAGAGAATGGCCAGTCAGAAAAGACTTCACTGTAGGAAAATTCAAAGTACAACATGTGCCACTGATGCTGCGTCAAAGGATATTTCTTTCAACAATTCATTTAAAACTAGGCTTAATGAAAACTTTGTAAAGGCAATAACAGTTGAAGGCAATAACAGGTGCAGGATTCCAATACCTAAAGGAAACATTTGGAGGAGTGTTAAGTGATGCCAAATTGAAGGCTGGAATATTTGTTTGGCCAATGATAATTAATATCTGATCCAATCTTCTAATCAAAACTAAAGCATCTGCAGCTGGCTGCTTCGGAAGCTTTCAACCAGGTTGTTCACAATTTTCTGGAAAATCACAAATCAGACGATTATGCCGAGTTGGTACAAAATATCCTACAGGCCTTTAGATAAATGAATTGCCATATGTCTCTAAAGATGCATTTTCTTCACTCGCACTTGGATTTCTTCCCAGACAGCCTAGATGCTGTTTTGAGATGAGCAATGGAGAATCGCTATCAGAGGCGTTTTAACCCTTACATGATGGGAGACTACTGTCGGTTTCTTCAGACAGAAACAACTGTTAGCCACAAGCGTAAGAGCAAAAGTTTTTTGTTGTCCAGTGAAATTATTGACATGCTTGTTTCATGGCATGTTAACAAATGCATTACTTACTTCTTCAAGGAAATAAATGGATTATTTTTTAAATTTCTTTTACATTTGTTGGCTAAGGTAAAAGTTTATTTTAAACTTTAATAAAAATACTAAATAGGCCTTATCCATCTACTGAAGTCGATTTTCACTAAAGCTATTAAACAACACACAGAAATCTGCCAAGTTGTTTGATGTTGCATTCTATTTCTAAAGTTATTTTAAGACTTTTATAGGTTATTTAGTAACATTTTATTTTAGATATTTTAAAATAAAAAATCTCTCTAATAGTGATGATCTCAGTTATATGTTGTATAAAATATAAAAATCGAAAAGCGTAGTCATTTTACCTTGAATGTTTGAAAAACAATTCGTTCGTTTCCAAAACTTCAATGCTTTGCCAATTTGTACGTTTTTCTTTAATGGTGTTTATTTAATTCTAGTGTCGGGCCATATTACCATGCTAGGATAAACTTGTAGCAACAACAGACCTATTGAAGCATTGTAAAGCAGCTGTCTTGCCTAAAGGTCAGAAATAGGATGGCAGTCACCTCAGAGTCTCAGGCACTGTTCAGTAAAGCGGACTTCAGTTGTAGACGCATGCCCTCCAATGGCTGACAATTATCGGAAATCCTTATATGCAGCAATTAGCAAGCTCCTAAGGATTTGAAAAGAACGGTTGGTTGTTCGAGAATAAAACGGCTGATCGTCTTTGAGAAGGAGCTAAACATCTACAATCTCCGATTTCAAACATTCTAGGAAAGAATTCACGATCGAACGGCTAGTCCAATGTGACCCTGTCTTTAGTACTTTTTCAGTTTGTAATTGTAATCACGACAATTTATACAGCATCGTCAGTAGCAAGCTATTTCAAGGTTGCTTTACAATGTCAAATGTCGGTGGGTACAAGACTCCAATAATAATAAATGGATGATATACAAAAGAAATGCTGATACTAGACAGTTAGACAGAAAGCCGGAAATTTAACTGTTAGTAGATAACAGATTGGATCTCAATAGTCTCTTAAAAACAAAAACATTTTCAGCTTCTTGGAGGGCTACAGGAAGATTATCAGATATATCAAATATCAGTGGTTGAGAGCATGAACATTTTTAATAACGTTATTACATAAAAAGTAATTCGCTTTTTCTTGACAATAAGAGACATACATATTTCCAATAACTTTAATTCTAGCCTACTGTTTTACTGACTTATTGCAGGCGGACACGAAGTTGTGTTAGCGTAGCCCAAGTTGATGGTTTCACATCGTTCTTCTGTGCCGCAGTCGCCATTGTTGATTTTGCAATCTGTTTAATCAGAAAAAATGCCAAGCTCGATATTTGTTCTGACAGTTCTTTGATGTCATTAAGATGTAGACCTAAGCATAAGACACATCTCTTTCATCTTCCTTACCCTTCGTAGCGTAACTTCTGGTTTCTCGGAAATTCTGAATTCAACATGACTTCTTCAGTGGAACATGATTTTGATACCGATTTTACTTGAAGCGACCATCTGTTGTTGCTTAAGGCATTATGATAACTGTGCTATTGAGGTAATTAGATTAGATCAGTTGAAACGGTACGACGCAAGCCAGCGTGACTCACGCCTTAAAAAAGTTAATGCACACTCATGGCAAGCGAGTTACCAACAGTCTCGCAACGTCCATTCCTGTACACAACAAAACACTGTTTTGTTGCAGTTCGGTAAATAGCATTCTAGAATATTTTTATTAATATATCAATTGTATGGTTTTGATGACGTTAATGTTCATATAATAGTGAAAACATTTTATCTTGACGGTCATATTTGTCCATTTATAATGAAAATCATCGAAGAGGTATTTTTCCTTGTAGTTGCATATTTTAACTGTAACGTATCACAATCACATAAATCATGGCGTCAATTTTCAATCGATAAATCGAGAGCATACGCTATAAGAGTGACTTTTACATGCTAGTACCTTGTTCTGCGATTCATACTTTAATTTGTAAAATTTTCAAATCAAAATCTCTGCAGTACTTTTACTTTAACTATAATTTTGCATATATATTTGGATGTCAGTATCGATTAGCCAGATTTAAAAGTTAAAATTTCTCCTTAAAGAAAACGCCATAACTAGGGAGCAATTTTGAACCACTGGCTAAAATTCAGGACTTTGAAAGTCAAATCCAAGAAGGGTGAGTAAACACTTAGTTTTATACAACAATGAAAGAAAACTAAGTCGCGTGAACAGTTTTATTCACAGGCACTCAGTCAGAGAAAGACCGACAGGAAGGATGGGTCAGATTCGGTTCCAGATCAAGATCCAATGCCAGACAGGCAGTCAGAGAGCTACAGTGGTGTTTGGAATTGGTAAAAATGCAAGGCAGGTTACACGTGAACCACACCAGCAACGCCATTTACACAATGTCGGTATGGTGAAAGACAATGGAACATGAAGCAGTGCTCAATGCCATTTGTTTTCTTCTGGACATAAAGAAGACGACCGAGAAAGCGTTAGCGATGTTGTATACAAAGAATTATCATCCCATTATCGAAAAACAACAAGCATAAAGTAAAAAGAAAGCAGAAGTGACTGTGAATGGGAATTTCTCTGCTAAGAGACAAGAAAAGCACTTGTGTGGTCGGTCGCAAGTTTGACTACGATATAATGGTTCCCGGGGTGAAAATGGTGTGGATCATCGGTTTAGAACGATTTTAGGAGCTAATCTACTTCATTTAGTGAAAACATTCGGAACTCATTTTACGTTTAAATCGGAACAATTGGAAACAACTAACTGCTGTGTATTTCTGATGCGAATCTGGACAATTTCAAAAAATTCCGCAGAACGCAGAATTGTGGTCTATTTCTCAACCTTTCTTTGGGGGAAACTCTCGGCAACTCAGCGGACCAAACCGGCACATCCCAGGTCTGACAACTGTATCTCCCAAATACCTACCACGCCCTGACGTTTATTAGGTCGTTGTTCTTGGGGTATTCCAGAACCTTAGCGACATGCTTTACTGCTTACCTTTGTATGTAAAGATGTAGCAACTTTTTCATGGCGCCTTCAGTAGGCATCTCAAAAAACTTCACTAATTGATGTTTGTCTGTACAAGGGTCTGCCGGCGATATTGAGATTGCAGCCCAATTAAATGTTGCGAATATACTTTGTTCCCATAGTCTTTCAGTTTTCTTTCTACATTTTCTTACACAATTGCATCCTGCTTTGGATTTTGTTTCAATTCTATTTCAATGTTCTCAATTCAATCAAATTACCTCTAATGTTGCAAGCAGAGCCTGTCCATCCTGGTTTGCAGAAGTTGAAGTTTGAAGTAAAGCAAGAACCGTTGAATCGACACGGGCCTCCGTTAGAGCAATTGCATCGGTTAACGCAGTCTCGTCCATAGAAGCCGATGGGACATACTAAAATACAGATCTACAAATATTTAATCTTTGATTCATCAGTTGAATCATCGACGCATAATTCCTGTATGCAATCACTGCACTTCCTGCATATGGGTCAAAGAATTCGTTTTAAAATCCAATCTAACTCACAGTTTACTGCATTTAAATTTTTTGGTCAGTATTAATTCCTGAGAGCAATAACTTTTAAAACTTATTATATGACGCTGACTCTTGATGTAGCTCGCACCAATATGATGTCAGGCCTTCCGGTTTTCTAGGCAATTGGTTAGATGCTTTCAAATCCGATGTTAGTTTTCTGCGCTTCCTCACTTCATTGATGTTATTCATGTCTAAACTGCAATTCCATCTTGTTGAGTTTGCTTACTGAATATATCCTGTCTGCCTTATGTCTGACCTATATAATTCCTAAGAGACTTCTCCAGCTTATTACAGCAACGGACAATAGTTTCACTTCGATGCATTGTGCCTTACGATGAATGTGTTCCAGAAATATTGGATTGTGTCAGCTTATTAAAAACAAGGAGGTCAATTATTTTTTTTTGTTCTTCCCGTTTAAACCCCATATTAATTGTATCTGCTGACTGTAGATCTGAATGTTTTCATAATTTTATTTCACTGAGAGTAATTTGAAATGAAAACTTTGATTTTAAGTAATATTTCAAATTAGCAAAATTTGTGCAAATTTAAACTGAGTGAAGTATAGGCTCATATGTAGAATTGTACATATTAAACGAGTTTTTTGTGTTTTAGCTGTATTTTCTTAAATATAATCACTACTTGTTGCCAAAAAACAAGCTAGAATGGAATGAGAATAAGGCAGGCCTATATTAACGGGACTCTTCGTGGCATGACGGCAAAGGCAGAGGGTGAGATATTTGACTGCACTTTGGTCCGATGGACCGCAACTTAAAGGTCTACAGACGCGTTGACAGTCCGGCTTGCATCATCGGGAACCGAACAATTTCTTCCAAACCGTTACATACCATTGTTATAATAGGGCCGATTGACTGGAGCTGTAGCACGCCATTTGTACAATTGGCAGGGAAAGCCGATCTTATAACATCTTTTTGTTTAACTTTTAACTTACTCTTGTAAATAGCACAGAAAATAAACCAAACTTTATGAGAAACTGGTGTCCTGCTAAATTTCCTGAGACAACTTGTATTAACGTATAGACTTGCGAATAAAGCGTATCTGAAGCTGAAGAGTCCGATAATAATGATGACGACCAACATCTCAAAGTAAATAGCAGGATGCGACCTCTTAAAAGCGCGTGTTAAAAACATCTAATCCAGTTGTACGGTGATGGTGTAAAAGCATAATTATTTCTAGGCCCTCTGACATAATCTGGACATCATGAATTTTGTAACTTCTCATGCGATCTGATATATGATGACATACTCCCGGAAGATAAATAGACGAATTATGACATCCTTTATATGATCTGATATATGATCGAATTTTGGTAGATTGGGAGCTAGACTGGAGGCGTAGTTGAAGAAATGCTCCCGCTGCAGACATGGAACTTCGTAAAGCATGGAAACGTGGAATCTAAGTATGGTCTATTGCAGCCACGTCACGAAGAAGAAACAGAATAGACGCTGAACGACAGGTTAAGTTGTACTGATCTAATATGACGCAACTGGTAAGGCATGTCTTTCACTATGACTTTAATTTGGTCAGCCATTGAAAGTTCTCCGTCTATGAACACTCTCAGGTCACGGATGAAGAGTTTGTTGCAAGTTAGTCCAAATGCAGTAAAAAACCGCAGTAATTTAAAATGGCGTATATTTACAAGCAAAATCGAACTCACGTGTAGACAGAAAAACGGCCACAGCGGTCCAACGAACACCAGAATCTTCACAAGACACAGCGTCAACTTCACACAAAAAGGTCATCCACGAATGGTGACAGAATCAACTTCAAAAGTTTCCACGTTACAACGACATCAAAGAACATCTGCTCAGTCCGGCCCCTCAATACAGCAGAACGACCAACAGGGTCAAAACCAGAAGCCGGCCTGAATTTCCTTCACACTCGCGCCTATTTATAGGCTGGAGTTCCCGCCCGAATTGGGACACTCCTATTCTCACATCTGTTGCAGATGGCACCTGCAGGCGGCATTCTAGCCTTCCCCGCGGCCACCCCACAACAAGTTGTAGAGCCAAATTGGAGAATGTTTCGATGGGTTTTATATTTCGTTTTAAGCTCTAAGCTGTCGGCCCATAGGATTGCATACCTTTGAAATGTATATTTATTATATTGCTGTTTGGGTTGTGAACAATGTAATGAATATTTCAGGAATGTAGGGCATCAGTGATTTTAATAAAATTATATCTCTTTTCTCGCATAATAAAATGCGAATAATATGTACCAAATAACTCGAGCAAAACATGACATCGCTACAGCAATAAATATACAACAGCATAGCGCAATAAGTTTTGCAAGCGCTACACAACCTCTAACATGTACGTAAGGTCAAGTATTTCATGATTTGATAATCGTCTCAACAATACACAAGATACAACACGATTTCCAATGCCTCGCTTGCTGTTATTATAACAAAGAACGAGTCATGTCGCCAGACAGCTAAAGCTACTTCAAACTGTTTCTGTAGAGATATATTTTGCCGCTTATGCATAACAGCTGCAATGAAAAAAAATCATCACTAGCGGTAGGTAGTAACTTAAACCGTCCGCACTGATATAGCCTGCAAAGTTCTGATTTGGCCAAAGTTTTGGAGGTAATCGAAAGAGTCCCGCAAAAGATAGCAACAGTCCAGATGAACCTTGTTGCGCGTTTTATCGGTTTTTTTATCAATTTTTTTAACATTTTTTTGGATTTCCCGATGCTGTGGTGAAAAGCCAATGCTTTGACATCGAACAAAGTATGCATGATGCCGTTTGAACTGTGCTGCAAAAGTCCTGTCTGAACGACGCTTAATACAAGAATGTACATTGCATAAAATTATCCTTATCACTCACCATAGTAAACATTGTTGGCATAGTCGCCTCCACACATCTCGTTTCTATTTAACTCACAAGGAAAATTACAGTTAACTTGTTTAGGGTGGTATGTTTTATTTCCATATCTGTCGTATTTTTCTCCACACCAACAGTCGTATCCGTACTGTAAAAGAACACATAAACTCATCAAAGAATTACTGTTACAAGATGAAATACTGTTGTTTAAAGTAAGACCAATAAATATGACGAAACGTCTAGGTTTTTAGGCGCTTTTTTCCTCGGCCACTGTTACCGTTTTATATCAGCTGAACACAATTCTATTTGTATGTAGCTCTCTTTCTCGTCTGACTGGCATCGAGAGTGTGAATGGAATGGCACATTGGTATTTGTACGCCAACTTATGTCTTCTACATTAGTTTAATGGCATCATAGCGTTTGGAGATTAGATTAGATGTTCTAAGTCACATAGAATATGAGTTGAACAATTTCTCGTTGGGCGAATTAATTAAGTATAAAATAAGACCAAACTGAGATTTGTCTTCTTAAATGATTTCTATGCTTCGGTAAATTACGAGCCCGTGTTATCGACAATCATCTTGACAAGGTAATAAAAGTTAAAGTAGATTCGAAAATTTTCATGTGTATTTCTTTGTTTGATATTAACTGCTTAGAGGATCGTCCGTATGAAAGTACCATTGACTACTGTGTAGGCTCACCTGCAAACCTGCATATGTATATTTATTCTCGGAACAGATTTTCATGCAGATTTGAAACGAGTTTGGTTTATTATGACCTGTTACGCCGCCTGGATTTTTCACATCCATCGCCTGAGCTGGACCATCTCCGTAACATCCTATGTACTGTGTATGAATGCCACCTGTCGCAAATGTAAAACTATGTACTAGCCATAATGACTAATAAATCTTCCAGAGAAACAATCTGCTTCCGACAGTCCGTCTAAAGCGCACATCAGTTTAATTAAACGTTCTAGCTCTAAGTTTCTAGCATGAGATTTTGTGACTGATCGCTTAATATGGTGCAATTAAAAGATTATGTTCCTAGTCAAAATGTTTTAGCACTTTCCTTTGATAGATCTTTATGAACAAACCTTCATCCATCGCTCATTCCATCTCGCATTCCTCTCTATTATATCTTATCATTCTTTCTCTTTACGCCAACTCCCATTCCTGCCATTCCCATCATATCCATATTCCTCGCACGCTTTCCTAACCATTTTGGTTTTCGTCTCTAACCTCTCGTAAAACGTGCCATAAATCCGTCAAAGCTGTCGCGAAAGAGAAAAACTTTGAAATAGAAATGCCTATACGTTACAGTGCATATTCGTCTGTTCGCTTTTAGGTCGTCTAAAACTTTAAATTTAGTTATGTGTGGAAACTATCATGACTTTGCAAATTGCATATCGTGTGGGCGAATAGGAACATATAGTTCTGCGACATTACTTCAGTAAACCGAGACCAGTGAAAGTCGAATGACTTTTGCAAAAATGACATTCAGACGAGTTAATTTATAGTTAGAGATAACTTTTCATGAAGATTGTTTATTATTTTCTGTCTACTTACAGTGTGTTCCAGACCATTGTTCTTCGCATCCATCTGGACACATTCCAGTTTTTCGATCACATGGTAAATGCCTCTTGCAACGACATGACTGGTTACAGTTTTGACCAAAGTAACCGACAGGACACACTAAATACAACATAATCACACCCATGTTGCAATGTAAAGGCCAAAATAAACAGTTGTCTTTGATATCAATTGAAACATGAACGACTATTATTAACTCGTAGTCAGCTTCTTGCCGCTGGGACTGTTGTTTAAATGACTGAATGAACACTTTGTGATCTGTAGGTTCCTTTAAAGTTAATTATTTTAAGCGTGTGACGTCTAACTCTACACGACCACTCGCTAGCTACTTGAAATAAATATATAGATTATTAATAATCGTAATGCTAAATCATTACCACAATAAGAAATTACACAGTTGGTGAATAAGTAGAATTAATCAGTTTGTCTGCAACACCCTAGAACCCGGTGGATTTGTGCAATTTTAGCTTGAGGATATGAATTCAGAAGGCGCAAAGCGCTCACAAATGTCCGAGTGCGAAGCGTACAAAATTTTCCCACTAAACGACGGGAGAAGAGTCAGAAGCACTACCTTAGCGGGGTCTACAAACAATTCGTGATAGTTCCTTTCAAATTTCTAATAAGAATTATTTGTACGCTGTGACTTGTGTTCGTCAGAAACGGTTATAAATTTCTTCAGGCATAAACTTTTCGAATAAGACTGCAGTGGTTGATATTTAGTCTACCAACAAGTGTACTTGGCCTAGACCTGTTAAATGACGCAGTCTGAGTTATATTTTGAAAATACACTACAAATTTGACTTCGAAATGAAAAATTCCGCTTAAACTAATGTTATTTTGCAGGGGAGGTGTTAAAATTGACCCAGGCAAAAACTTTTAGATCAAGGTGGGGTGAATTCTGACAAAATTATTAAAGTTTTCAGCAGAGGCGGAGCATTGGCTGATCTGTTGAAATTATTTTATGGCTAATGTGAAGGAGAAACTCAATTCTGCAAGCGTTATATTTCAAATTTAAAAATCTTAAATAAATTTTAACTAGGTGCAAAATATCTTAATACATTGCTTTAAAATATCATGCAAAAGAAGTATATTTGCAAAAACCATGACTAAACACGATAACAAAATTGATGGAAAACCAAATGATTTCAACCAGCATTTGCGTGTTATGGATCAAATGACTGTTAATCTGGTACCATAGGAAGGTTTTAAAAACTGAAAACTGAAGTAACCAATATTTATATTCAGGAATTCAATTAAATGAGTCTTGCCTTAATCAGCATAAAAATCTACGACCATTAAAACAGCCTATTCTAACTCGGGGAATTGCCATACTGGGATACGTTGGAACTCGCCACCACAATTTAAATCCAAAAAACTGCGAGCAACCATTGCCAGACTATAATAGGCAACACTGACTCTGCGCATATATTAATATTAGAACACAACACTGGATCACAACGATTTTGCTACTGAAAGTAATGCATGTGCCTTATATTGATTCAAATGTGCTGATTCCAAATATGAAGTCAGAATCTGCCGAGCATGTCTAGATTTTAAGTTAGGCATGCATTCAAGTAATGACGTAAGGACTCGTTTTCGGTTATGTCTGTACATTCTGTTGTATGTGTCTCCACGATTGCTGCCAGTGATACGTGCATGCCTGCAAGTGTCGCCTGAAATATTCCTAACAGCAAGCCTGCAGCAGCCGCTAGACATGATTGGGCATGTCAGCGAGCTGACGTCAGCATCAATACCAGTATATAAGGCGAGATTGCGTAGAACGAAGGTGAAGTTTTCTTATATAGCTGTAGCTAGTGTGTGAGATTTAATTTTGAAATGAATAGGCGAGGCTGTGTTAACCATCCAGACAATTTTTGTTATGTTTGTGGTAAATATACTCTTTGTCACCAGCGCAAGAAGTTAACTAAGAGAGTGATGATTGCTTACAAGTATTATTTTGGATGTCAAATCGGAGACCAGGATAAAAATTGGGCACCTCATGTCTGCTGCACCGTGTGCTACTCTGGGCTTACACAGTGGCTGAATGGTTAAAGGAATTCAATGACGTTTGCTGTGCCTATGGTTTGGCGCGAGCCAAGAAATCATCATGCAGACTGTTATTTCTGCATTACTAAAGTTGCTGGATTTTCAAAGAAAAATAAGTCTAAAATCGTTTATCCTGATTGCGAGTCCGCTCTAAAGCCAGTGCCGCATGATGAAGAGAATCCAGTACCATTTCCGCCTGCTGCGGGTGCTGATGAAACGGACAGTTCTGATGGTACAATAACGGAAGTGTGATGTTGTGGTACCTTTTTGAAGCAAGTTTCACTCCCCTAGTCTGGAGGCTAACAGTTCAGATTTCTCCTTTGACAAAGATAGGTCCCTCACCAGATCATCTAACTCACCTTGCCTTATCAAATGCGGCCTACCCTCTTCCAAATCTTGATCACTGGATTCATAAACAGTAACGTCATCTTCTGGGTGATGTAAGCGATGAGCATGGAGAGAGATTCCATCAAGACATCTCCACCTTTGAAGCAAGATATCAGGGCCACTGCAATTCCTACATGATGGGCGATTACTGCTGGTTTCTGCAGCGGGCAACAGCGGCCACTCACAAGCGCAAGAGCAAGTGTCTAAAACACTTTTGAACTCGTATAGAGTTAAGCTAGAGACAAAATTTCGAATTGTATGCTTTCATCTAAGTAACATACATATATTTCTATTACATTTTAAAACATATTTTAATTTCAAGTTATAAAAGAATAACATTTTGTTTCTTGTTATGAATACTCTGAGTTTGCATAATTACACAGTTATAAGGAAATACTAGTTCTGTAAAGAGTTTTAATATTAGAATACAATAGGTTCGATTATAACAGAGTTTAGAAGAATTCGTTAAATTAAAATTTACTGAAAATAAAAATGGTCGGCATAATGTAGAGTTATATTATTTCAATCCGGGGTCATTGTCTAAGTCGGAAGAGGTTTCAATGCGTTTGAAACATGATGGAAGCAATTGTGAAGCAAATTCTGAGCAACCTATGTCATCATTTTAATTCAATTCAATATCACCCTGGAAAGTGCATTTTAGTAGTGTATTTGTATGCTTTCATGGTGACTTCGAGGCAATTTCGAAATTCGTGTTCATGTATGACAAAGGTGTCCAACTGGCCTCTTCCAGCCCTGTGATGGGTGGATGTCATTGTTTATATAGCCCTGCCGTGGTCCTTCTCCCCTTTGCAGTGTGCAGTCCGTCCAACCGCGCTGAGCCTACTTGCTTGAATCATTCTCGATATCGTGATGTCCATCGAACGGCGATATACCTTCGCGTTAATGGCATGCGCCATATGAGGAATGCACACTATTCTCCTACTTGGGAAGCGTCCAAGTCCCTGTCTCTTGCAGAAGAACTAGCAATATATATGTTCTGAATAGACAGAGTTTATATACCCAGCCGGATGTCGTTACTCCGATTTTTTTTGTTTTTAGGTTGCAGTGGTTGCATCGAGCCTCAGGTCCACAAACACGCAAGAACCGAGGTAGGGAAACGAATAAACCAATTTCACCTGGTTTCCAGACACCTGTACGTGGTCTGTTTAGGACGTGGGTTCCAAGAACATTTAGATATTTGTGTTGGCCGAGTGCATTTTTTGGTGCGAATGTATGTACTTCCTGATCCAGTATCACTAAAGACTGAGCCAGGATCTCACGCATTTCACCAAAAAGAACCACGTCGTCAGAAATGTTCAGAATATTTAAACCATTCCTATCCAATGCATGCATCTATGTGCCCTTTCTCTGCTGTTGTCTGCATGGTCTTATTCATCGCGTGTAGGAACAGATCTTGAGCCATTCTTCATTCTTACCACGATCCGCTATCCACGCCGAACCGTTCCAATGTTACACCATCAGTACAAACCGCACTCATCGTAGTCGCTTACAATTCCCTCATAAGGCCATCAATCTACCAGTATTCCAAGAATCAGAAGCAGCCTTCTGCAGATGGGGACAGGGTAAATTAAGTCAAAGTTTACCCTCAGGTCGACGTAAGCAATCCACAGCCTTTGTCGAAATTTTCTTCTAGTTTCAATCAATCCATTCAGAGTTAATAATATGCGATCAATTGCGAATCTCCCAGAAGTGAATGCGATGTGCGTCCTTCGTCCCAGCTATAGTACTTCTCTCTTAACCCTAAACAGGATGAAGTCTGCAAAGACCTTACTAGTCACCGACAACAGGGTAATGCCACGATTGTTCTAGCAGTCCCAGCGGTTGTCTTTGCTCATACAAAATGAAAGAATAATTCATCCGATCCAGTCACTCGGTGATTAGACACAGTCCCAGATGCCTGTTATCACATAGGTGAATATTTTGTACACGTCTTCCTCAGGTTTTAAGGATCTCAGCTGATATGTGGCAGATTCATGATTCAGCCGGCGTAATCTAAATCCCTCCTAAGTCGACACATCTTGTTGGGTGGGTGTGGAGCAGCCGATTATAATGACTTCTATGGCGCCGTTATCATTATGCACAAGTCCTCAATCCATGCTCGTTTCAAGTCGAATCGTACTCAGAATCATAACCCACTGAAGAAGCCTGGTTGGTTTGGTTCCACCAAAAGCCTTTGAAGTAATGTTTTAGAGCTTAATTCATATTGTTAATTAGCTACACATTATTCGAAGTGAAGTAGCACTCAGTAAAATATTAAAACATAAAATTTGAACAACACGAGTAGAAACATACTGCCAAACTGAAATATGCTAATTTCAATTCATAAACAACTTATATTAAGCAATATTAAACAAACTTGAAAGTTCCAAATGGAGCTGTGAGGTCCCAGGTTTGGGAGCAACAAGGACACTTCAGCACAGTGTTGCAGAGTTGAGTTGAACCACTCAGTTTAGTCTATTTGATCATGTATATTATTATAGGCCACCTCTTTCACTGAAGTCTAATAAACTTTTTGTAAACATTCGAGGTGGAACTGGCGTAGGCTTATGTTTATAAATATTTCTAATAGCCTAAGTAATTATACAACTCCAAAACCCGACCTTTAAACTCAGTTAACTAATGGTTCAGCTCTAGAACATGCCCATGCAAGCTGGCAGCAGCTACGCCACAAAAGTTTCAGGAGCTCGGACTGCAATGATCGACGACAAGCGCCGGAGGCCCGTCATGTCTTTGTGAGGAACACACAACTGCACAGCTTTGAAGCAACTATATTTAAGCTCACCTGTGTAGAGCGAATAAAATTTATCAATTCCAGTTCCTCCACAAAATTGCAACTGGTTGCCGGAACACTTCACATCACACTTGCGATCACTCAGTCGTCGACCATAGTCATTTCTGCATATACATCTTCGTCCATTCTAACAATTTACATAATAAAATATATACAGTTAAAACTGGTTTTCATTTCATTTACGTTAACTTACACAATATTTTCATGCTCGTATTGGCCTATTTTGAATCTGGATTAGAATATATAAAGCTCCAGAGCGATGGACAGATTTTCTGCGAAGCATGTACAGTTTTTGCAAATCTTAACGAATAGATCAACCCAAACTATATACAAGATTCATATTCGGCTTTACAAAAGAATGTTTTGGTGACGCTCTTAGCACCCATAAACGACAGCGCGAACATTTCGCATTCTAATGCTGAATGACAACCGCTTATGCCATCACAGTTGAATGTTGCTGTCTGTGGCGCGTGGCAGTGTGATAATCTGCCAAAAATCTTCAAATTATACTTCGCCGGATGGACTGCAGAAACTGCATATTTATATAATCGGTCTAACTATAAGGCTTTCATTTATAATGAAAACATTAAATGTCCGCACAGTAATAACAATCATATCTAGCACTCAGACACAAAGAGAGTTCGTTTTCATATATTGTTCAGTTAGGCCGATGTTCTAACTAGCCCTATCTAAGCTTGCATCAATCATATAACTGACTTAATTTTATGTCTATGCTAAATACCTCCCTCGTTGGCCTATACGACTCACTTGAGCCACAGACCCCTGGTACGGACCGTTCGTTGTCTTATGGATCGGAAAGTCTTTCACTGTTGTCGCTCTAACAACAATTAATTTTCCTTCTAACGGCCTCTGTAGAACCACCTGTTCAATTTGACTCTGATAAACGTTTTGATTCTCCAGTCCTTATTTCCACCCATAGATCTTCTCTATTTCACAGCTTCGCAGAATCTGACGACGATCTTGTGGTTAGTGGACCAAAGCTGATCAACCACAACTCAAGACACCAATTGTCTCTAAATCTCAGAATGTCACTTATCGACGAAAGTTACAGTCCGCTTTCGACTTTTACCTCGGAGTTTAACGCTCTTCGACGGGTCTTAAACTCGCATCGTACGATCACACGTCACAATAGCCGTGATAACTTTACAGATTATCTTTCGTTTCGATTGAACTACCGTTCTCACAGTTCTTTCTTGATTTCATGAGGCATCTTATGCCTTCCACGAATTCCATACAACTGAAGTAGCTGCGTTTGCGCATTGCCGCGCTTCACATAAATCATCTGCTTCGGTCCAAACAGGTAGGAGCCAACTGTTAATTCAAACTTCTTTAGCTGGCTTCCTGCTCTCTATGCTGTTTCCGAAGTACAGTGGACAGTTTCCCAAAAGCTTAACATTAATAATTTTATGCCCTATTATACTGACATATTCATAGATGTTGGCAATTTTATACAGTAATTATAATACATACATGGTGTTACATACGCGTATAGGGTGGGAGCGAGTAGGTTCAGTTGTTGTACACTGTATGTATTCTGTAAATTTTGGCAGGAAAGCCGACCGTATATAAAGGGATTGTGTTTTATTTTGGCTCACACTGGCTTTTGGATTTCGTCCTGCATGACCGGTGCTGTTGCTACCAGTCTCTGACAAGTCGAGTTTTAGTCCACTTGCATCGATGACTTGTGTGGTTCTTTCTGAGCCGTTTTTTCTCACCATCTTTTGGTGGATGTTGTTGTTTTCTCCACCTGTGGCTGTTCGGCATGTTTTTTCGCCATCTGAGGTCGACGTCTTGTTATTATGTAAGTCTGTTTCGCTTGTAAATAGCTTAAAGGGGTTTAAACTGGTAAATTTTAAACTGGTACCCTTCATACCTTTAGACGACTGTAACAATAGCTACATCTAATATAGCATCATGTAGGCTTTACAGCAAACAAGCTTCATATCTGACGTCGATAAATGCGAATATAGCCTAAGGAGAGTCGTTATATTGACGCGATTCCAATCCTCTCAATCTATTCGTATGTATAATTCACAGTGTCAGACTCTGTCTTAAACTCTACCGGTTCGAAAAGAAGAGAGATGGCGTTTAAAAAGGTAACCTATGGCATGCGGGGAAGCAGCATTCGCGGAGAGAGGAATTGGAAAAGAATGCGATAACTAGGCCCAATAAATCAAAGAATTCTTTTACAAGACGAGTAGAAATGGAGTCCAAAAACATTGTTTCTGTTTGGAAGATTAGAAAATGAAATTAAGAATCACAGCCAGAGTTTCTGTTTGGTGTAAGCTAAGACACGGTGAAGAATCGTTGGAAAATTTCACTTTGAGAGATGAGGCATTGTCTGAGAATAAGCAAAAGGAAGAAATGTAATGGTAGCACATTGTAGTTTGTGTGGTCTAAGAACTTGTTTATTGCCTACCATTAATAACCCTGGAGAAAAAGAACTTTCAGAGACAGATACGTGGATTTTGCTGCTAGGAAACCTTGCAAACAATTCCACACGGGCCCCTAAATATAAAGAAAATATAATGTGCAAATCAGACCATGTGCAAACAAGTTCCTGATATACATACCGGATGTTTATAGAGTAAACATCCGACAGACCTCAAACTGTCCTGGTTTTCTCTTATAAAATGGCATCTATCCGAAAAAACAACTGTTACTCGCTTCTCGTTAGTACCTCTGAGAGATTTGACAAAAATAAATTTGCTCGAATTATATATATATATAAAATGAATCAACATATTACACCCATGTTGCATTCATTACCCTGGATCTCATCGACCAAAGCATTCAGTTTTAAAATCTGTTTTATAATATTCAAGGTGCTATATGTTTAAATAAATCAGGCAATCGATCTGCTTCTTGCTCACCTCATACCAGCAAAAGTTGCACTCGATCAACCATTACTTTGACTCTTATTGTGTCTCGCACAAGGATAGTGTTGAACTCTCGGTCGTTCGAGGTGGATGGTCCAAAGCTTTGGAATTTCTGGTCCAAATATGTGCGGCCTGTCAGTTATTTGATGTCATTAGGGTAAAACTCAAGACTCAGCTTTTCTGACTTGTTAACTTGAATTATGGTTTCGCTGACGCAGAGAAGATGATGACTAATTGGATTTCGACCATGCTTCTCTAATGGATACTGATTTTGACAGAGTTCACTTAAAGCGATTGATGTTTTATAAGTTAATTTACAGGCGCTATAGGAGTTATCAGATTAGACTAGAAACGCTCATCAGAATCCAAGATTTTTCTATTGCAGATGGCATGGCATATACAAGTCTAAACTGGACATTGTTCAGACCAGAACCCGTCAACATGTAATTAGTCGATTATTTCAAAATGGTAGTCCCACTTGGGTGACAAGCGACCAGATACCGTACGAAATATACGATGTCTAAAGCAGACCAATTGAATAACTTTGAAACGCAGACTGAGCATCAGCGAAAAGACGGAACATACAAGAAAAATGGAGCAAATTCCACTCATGACGAACTAAATTTATCCCAGTGAACAAGATGCGCAGACAAATGGCCTTCTTGTCCGCCAGATACTAGCGAATCTGTTATGTATGTATACATACAAACATATATATATATCTACATGCATGCATGTATGTATGTATGTATGCATGTATATATGCATACTTGCATGTATGTGCGTATAAATGAATATTCGCATGGTTGTATGTATGTATAACTGCATATACATGCATATGTTTGCATTTATACATTTATGAAGGTCAGCTGTTCAGCTACACATCTTTTGCAGGGACCTTTGACAATTTGAAATGTTTGCATTGCATTTCACTGCAAGATATTGCTTTGGAAGTCAAATGACAATTAGTAGCAGAAAATGCTAGAAAGTACTCACCATCAGGGCTCCAAATGTTATCTCCGACTTAATTTGATTAGTTTGATTGTAACATTTCTGAATACAAATTTCAATAGTTAAGTCATTGGCACCCGATAGAACAGTTTCCAATTTCGGGTTCTCTCCGCTGTCTACAAAGCAGCCGACGTACTTTTCATGCAGCTGACCTACAATTACAAGAATTTTGATATCAGAGATACTTCCTGATTCAAGTTTACATATACGCGTATGAGCTTTTACTAATTCTCTCGTGACCTCATCTTAGTGCGGATAGCCTGCATGTTCGTCACAGAACATTTGTAATGGACATAAAGAAAATATAATATGAAGCATTTTGCAATACACAGAATTTGATATGGTTTAGGTAGGTATTGATAATGACAAGTTACAAAGCACTAGGCAAGCCGTCTGGGGACATTTCAAGCTATTGACTCATTTGTTATTTGAATAATATATTTTCTGATACTTTACAACTAACACTTTAATTAATTTTACTCAAAAGAGGGCCCTGGGTACAAATTGCAGACATCGTCATTTTAAAAAATTTATTATTATTATTTCTGTATTTATTAAGGGCTACCATCTTATAACTAACCATCAATCGATGTTGCTGGACAATTGTGAGTGAAGGACTTGCTCGAGGTTCATACAGAGTAACCGTTTCGACCCCCATACTCTCCGTATTACAAGTCGAGCGAACTAACTAATCTGCAACTGTGAACCGTTTTAATGTCATCATGACTAATAGAATGATAGCATGGTGGCGTATTTTCAGTAAAAGGTATGAATATAATGCGAACAATAAATGGACTATTATAGGCCTATATAACCACAAGCTTGCGATTTGCATGATGCCAATTATGGCCCAAAAACATTCGCGAAATATTGATCAAGAAACGAGTTTCAGATAGAAGTCGACTGTCATCATTTGACTTGTGAATAGATAACAGAAGTCAAATCTTGGAATTATGGCGGGGTCAAATGATTTTTTATTGACCCTATAATCCTCACCATCATCATCATCAGTCTCTGACGCCAACCATTTGGCGGCAAATAAATGATATCCATTCTTTTTGGTCATTTGTCAATTCCAGTGTTTCCTCTCATGGTAAGTCCAAGTCTCACATGTTTTCATTTAGATTGTCTATCTAGCGCAATAATAGTAACGGTTAAATGCATTGTGATCAATTAGTGATCAATAAAGGATCCAAATGTACTGTGAGGGCAAAAAGGAAATCATAGAAATATTTCAATAGCTAATGGTATCTATTATTCAAATTTATTTCAAGCTACAAGATTTTAGTTCAGTGATTCCAGCTATACAGTATTTCACCTTTGAATGAATTATATTGTAACCGTAAATTTGTTCAAAATGTTCTTCGGCCTCATCACCATCATCATCATCATCATCATCATCATCATCATCCCATCATCATCATCATCATCATCATCATTATCATCATCATCATCAGTGCTAAAGACGAGCACGCCATTTCTTAGAGCAGTTTCAATCACAAGCTGATCAAATTCCTAACCTCTTTGTGACACGCTGACGCAGTTCATCGTAGCTACAGCCCTTTGACCTATTTACTTTTTCTTGCATCGTTTTTCATATTTTATAATCCATGGGATTTACATCTGGACTGTTTTGAGATCAAAATGCTGGAGATATGAAATCGACAGCAATTCGATGATCCCACAACCTCGATGTGCTGGACCATCATCCTGCGAAACTTTGCAAAATTTAGAAATTTCCTGACATCTAGCAGAAGATTCTGCATCAAAATGAACATTTCGAAAGTATGTACTATTACTTTAGCCACAGAATCCATGAAATTCATCCCTATTCTGCCCAGTGAAAGCAGACCAATCGAAATCATTACTGATTGACTGAAAGTCGATTTGGGGGAAACAAACGATTTCCATGAATGTTTTTCTGAAGAGTTACGACGGCAGAATACAAGCGATATTTTTCTCTATTCGAAAATGCAGCGATAGTAAATGCATTTTTGCCGATGAACCCAACAGAATTCACAAAATCTGCAGGTGAATGCCAACAACTGCTTAAGCTATCAAGAGGTGCCTGCTTGTTGTTTGTTGGCTTCAGTTAGTTCATTCGCTGTACGTTTCTTGAAGCATTTCAAACGCTTTCTTGGCTTAACACAAGTGGCTGAACTTGCGCGATGTTTTGTTATTTTCTTGCAGCTAACTCGTTGAGGTTTTGATGATTCGTTTGCATCGATTTGTTTGCAGAGGAGAATTTAGGCCTAATCCATCAACTGTCAGTTCCTATTTCCAATCTTTGCTATCAAATCTAACTGGGAGCAATGTCCTTGGTCGGCTGAATTATTAACTTCCTTCTAATTCACTCTTCAACCCTTATCATTCTGGATTCACTAAACACAATTTCCGTGAATCTGTAATGTAACGCTTTGTCATTGGTAATCAGCAAGTCTCCTACCTCTGTGTTCTCCACATTTCTTCTGCTTTGACACGTTCCAATTTGACATACTCTTTCTGCGCCTATGATCCTGATTTGGTATTTTTGGTTCCGGTCTTATTTGGTAAAAACGCGGAAAATCATTGTTCGCAACCTTACCCAATCTCACGTGATGCCCCTAAAACTTCAGTTCTTGAGCCACTTCTCTTCATTTTGTACACTATCCCATTGAGTCACCTCTTAGAATCATCTTCAGCTGATTACCGTCTTTATGCAAATAACAAACACCTCTTCACATCACTGTCGTCATACTCTTTCCCTTCATCAACCGTTCAGTTATTTGATGTTGTTAATCAAATCTCAAAATGGATGTCGTCTAACCTAGTTTACCGTAACCAAGCCAGAACTGAATTCACTACACTAAGCCTACCAGTACTGAATGACAAAATCCTGATTCCTTTATCCACCTATCAATCCCTCCACTCTCTTTTTCACTTCCAATACCTGTTCACAATCTTCACATCACTTTCGACCGACATCTATCTTTTTAAAAATGATCCTACTTTGAACCTATCACCGTTGTCCTCATTTGACATTATTCTCTCCATTAATTTGCAGGCGTCCGTATTCTAGCCGAGTACTAAGGCCTAAATTGGGCTAACCTGTTGCTCTTGCAGGGCTAATTGTTTTACATGGTGGGGTACTTTGATTTAGTCGTGTCCAAGCGCAGCACATAATATATGCTGTGCGACTGTAGTTGGTTTTTAAGCTATCCCCTTGTCCATATTTGGGTGACCCCACTTCCCCTTTTTGCCGACGACTTTGATGGACGATCCATTGTACTACATGGATGCCTTGCAGTTCTCCACTTTAATAAAATCTATGAACGAGCCATGCTAGACTGAAGTGAGGTCAGTTAGAAATATTGATGGTTTACCACAAGAATGCTTAATATTCCCGGCCTGACTGCACAAACATAACTATGGGTGGACCCATAACAGCAGGAAAAGTTAAACTTTACAACTAGTAATTTGAGCCAATAGCTGTAAAGTGTGGGAAGTATTGGCACCTAGTAATTACTTTTCTACTCATTGATCTCATTAGTTTGTGTTGACATTAGCATTGATGTTACACTGTTTTATACAGTGAAGTGTTTCCAGTATAAGTTTGAGTGGATTAATTAACTAGGTTTATTTTAAATTGAAATGTTTTAATTGTTAACCATTTATTATGCATTCTACTGTGTAGTTAATGTTACCCAGGCCTAAACAGTGATGTTAGGTAAGAGAGGTCATTAATTAATGTGGCTAATATCGTGTTGTCTAGTATTCAAACACAGGCTTTACGCTTACAGCCCTGCTTAACGGTATAAAACCTGTGGATTAGTCCAAGACTCTACAATGAGCACTTGAAGATATAATATGAAAATGATATAGACTACATAAACTTTAGTAATCAACTTACCAGTGGTCCGGGTAGAAGCGAGAAGTAACGAAGAAAGCATAAGTAATCTTGCGTAATTAATCATTTTGCATATCATTATGATGTCAAAATGACTGACTGTGGGTTTTCGTTTTGACTCAACCTATTATAAATAGTTGACAAATAAACGTAAAAATTCAAACATTCGTTTCACTATTCATTCAGTAGAAGCTGGCTATCCTTTTAAAGATAGACAACGTTTGAGAACGCGGAACTTTTCGCTTAACCTAACTTCGTTAAGCTGGATTCCATTGCCAACAATTACGCCTGCATATCCTAGTAAGGTTAACATTACTAGAATCTCTGCTATAAGATTACGCGAGACAGGCCTAGTGCAGGAAAACGCAAGCATGAATCAGGAAGTTCACGAGCAAAACAAACGGATGTAACCCACTGGATTAACTAAAGCAGCATTTATACAGTTAACCTTGCAGTGTAATTACAGTGAGCAGTAACCCCTTGTGACAGACTTATAAGTATTCTCCGAAATCATCCTAACATCTGAACTTTTTTTAACATGAATCGAAACTGCTATATTTGGTTCCATGTTTTTTTCTCTTTGGCTGGCTGAACGTTTTAATATTTGTTGTTTACTCTTTATTCTGTGCTTTGCCAATTCTACGATGTCATTCGAGTTCTTTCTCAAAACTGATGTTTCCCAGCTTGCTTATCTGCAAATTCTCCTTTTAGGAATCTCTGACTTACCGTGTTTTGACTGGCCTTGACAGATGAAGATTGTGGATCGCAGTTTCAATTTCAAGTGTTTATCAAGTGTGCGGACTAGATTAGATAATATATCATTGATTATGTCGGACATAACTTCGCCAATAGAGGAAGTTTATGTCACAGAGCGTTATATTTTAACTAGAGGTGTACCCAACCTTATGGTATATACGGAACTATGTGACCGTGCATGAGATAACCCTCACAAGATTAGTAAATTTGTGCTTTGTAAATTAGGAAAAGTAAATTTGCAAGAAATGCGCTCAGAAGGCAAGAAGGCATAAAATTGGTTAAATGGGTCAAGAAAATGGGTCACACGAGTTCTTTGCAAATTTATATTATTTGTTGTGTTAGCTTTCAAACTTTAAGTCATTATGAATCGTTTAGCTGCCTAAGTATTTTATTTCAATTTTACTGATGTCTTGCTACAAACACTTAAACATGTCCCTTGGTTCTATAATTTAGAGTTGTGTATATTGCAAATGAACAAGTGATGCAAATATTTTCCTTAATCAGTTTTTATGGAGAATTCACTGATGACTTCCAGACAGCAACTTACTTCGAGTCACAGTTCTGGTAACTTTTACTTGCCATATCTCAAATGTAGCCGCGAAGACACATCTTTAAGGAATAGTAACTGTATACTATTTGTGATAGAAACAACCGGTTCAATCTAAGTAATCAGCAATTCCAGCCCAATCCAGTGCAATTTCAAATTCAATTTCAAATTTTTTAGACCTTGCGATGGCTTTCTTATGCATGGACATAAATTTTAACTAGGATTTCATCAGGTCGTCACGGCTAAAAATTTTAATATTATAAAGAACGCGAACACAGGCTCTTAAACATCAAACACTGTTCGAATATCTTACTACAGACCCAGATGCTATTAAAACCAGATAAAATACTAGTCACATTAAAAAAATTATTATAATACAGAACCCAAAAAGAGATTCAAACATTAGACATTGCTGAAATGTATTACTACAGCTTCTGACGTTACTAAACACAAGTTCAAATGCTAAAAGTCAAATCAGAAAAGTCAGTGTTTAACTATTCAAAAAACCAATCTTCAATCAGGACATTTTTCAAGGCTATGGGATGTACCTTGATATTCGATGCTCCTAGGAAGCATAAACTTGTGCTATTTCTGAGGCTGACAAAATTGTTCAGCAATGTCGATGAAGTCATCTTTCAGTCCATGAAAATACATACTTACATAAAAGGACTGTGATGAATACAATACAATAGAATAATGTTAAAGCAAATTAAAAACTGCTCTCCATAGACCTATTCCTAGAATATTCACAATTCTAAAATACTCTCGATTTTCATAGAAAAGATTCACAGTTGGCTGCTCAGTTAAAACAATCTGAAGGCATTTATCGTGTTTACAAGCAAAACATGAAATATAATTATATCTCCTTCATTTTAGCCTATCTTAATCAAGCACCACCTATATGGGATGGATTTCGTATAAAAATGCAGATCGTAAAATGTACGTTCCTTCCCGGGTTTTATCCCTCAAGTGTGACAATGCGAGAAACATGTAACAAGTTATTGTAGTACAGTATATTGCTAATAAATAAATGTTGGACAGGCTCAAAGCATACACGCGCACTATTATGTATAACTACCGTATAGACAATTCATAATATAACTTTTCTCTGCGTAAGATACGTAGGACATTCAATATAGCTAAGGCTCAAATATCTGTTTAAATATACTTAAACTAAATACTGTAAAAAGGTGTAGGCCCTGTATATAGTTTATAGGGTTTCTGCATACGCAGTCTATTCTTCCATTTAAACCTCATATTCTAAATGCTCATTCTTGTTTTAATAATTGCAATTTATTCAGATTGAAGATTCAACATTCATATATCCATCCTGTTAAAACTCTTCCTTTGTTAAAACTGCATATGGATTTGTACGATTCAGGCGTGTTTGGCGTCGTCCCATCTTGATCTCTTCGCGGATGCTACTCTGGCCAGCAGGTATCTCGTCGTAATGAGTTTCACGCTGATCGGATGTTTTCATAGAATTTGGATTAAAATCAGGCTGTGCCACGCTGTTACCGGCTTCTAAATATATATAGGATACTTTAAATGTATATCAATTCTACAGTATGCAGGAATTTCTACTCCTATAAACAAAATATGACTTCGAACTAACACTTTAGCGGTTTACTTTTACGTCAAAATATATTTGACTGTAGTTTAATGTTTCCAAATTTTTATATTCATCATACCACATACTTTAAATTTCTGTCGAATATAACTCTTAAACATCTTTGACACAATTTCTTCAAAATAGAGTATGATTCCCTTACTAATGTAAAGGCTTGAGTTGGCACCGTTCCTTGGCTTGTAAACCTGATATTTCGTTCAACAGATTCAATGCATCACGAAAGTCTTCGCGTGCAATTTAATTGAGAGAAATCATTGGAGAAGTATGTCATACTCTTCTAATTGATAAGGTATACTTTGAGGTACTGTTATCACACATTTGTGCCAGTGACAGTCAGCAGGAGTAGGTCGCCAATTTGGAATTCCTGCATAGCGATAACAACTGATCAATGTCTAAAGAGCAGAAAAAAATTTAAAAGGAATTCAATTCAGTTCACCTGCAAGTTCATACGTATACCCTTTAGTTACCTGGTGTTCGCGATTTCGCACTGTATATTCTGGAGAATATAAAAAGCGCGATGACCAGCAAGCTGATTGATAGAAAGGCTCCCAAAATTATTGTAGTAGTAGGCGTGCTATTGCACTCTGTCAACAAATGTTAACTAGACTGAGCATAAATCAATTATAAACATATTTGTATGTATGTTTGTATGCAAGCACATATGTGCTCACGTAAGTTATGGCGTAAAAATGACGCCAGCGTTTCTATGAAAACAGTCAACATCAAAGATTATAGAGAGATGAAGTTAGAAGACTCACGCAAATTTGGACTAGCAGCAAACTTGATCACCTAGCTAGTGTTGACTTTGATTGTTTGGCTCACAGCGGAACCAAACATTGATTGCTTGACATTACGGGTAATTATTGGTTGCTTTGGTTTCAGTTCATTTTGGGACTAACACGTATATGGTTAGCAATTGTTGATACGAATTCCAGACTACTTTCGGAACAAGCATCTAGGTACGCTTTGACTAAATGTCCTACACTTTGAATGAGTTATCCATCTCTCTTATACTTCTTCCTATAATCTTTGGTCAACACTCTAGCACAAAGGACATGGCTCAGACAAGGCTTTCTGGAGAATAAAAGAAACTGGCTCAGACAACGTTGCCAATTTTAAAATCTGTTCTAATGAAAGTTTGTCTATTCTAGTCTAACACAAACACGTCTGCATGGTCAATTAAATACTAATTATGTAATTAAATGCACCGGTGTCCCTCGAGAGTGGCAAACTTATAAGGCGTTGTTCAGCCACATGTTGTGGAGGAACAACACAGATGCTCTCATATTATAGGCGAAGCCATTGCATCATGAACCAAGCGACTATGGTATGAACACTGAAGCCATCACAGGTCGATATTGATCCTACGTTGAATATGCTGTCATCTATCAACTTTAATCGGAAACCAGGCCGTTGGTTGGGTTCTACGTGTGTGCGAGAGCCTGCCACTGGTGACTTTTCTAGTTATGTGAGCAGTGTTTGTTTATTGATGAACTTCCTGTCTTTATTGCCATTTGACATTGTTTAGGCTATCGTAGAGAGGCAGGCTGATTGGTTTCTCTTAAAGGGAGTCTATATACTTTTTCTGCTTACAAAACATTGGAGATTTGATTACAATTACAATACATTTGTGAAAGAGAGAATTTTACCAATGCATACTCGCATTCGCCGATAGTCTTATACACAAGTAGCTGTAAGACCGTTTAATTATTAACATTTTTCACACGTTAATCTTTAAATGAGAATGTGGTTATTTACCAACACACTTCCCAAACTTTAACGTGAAGCCATCCTTGCATTCGCATCTGTAACTTCCAACGCTGTTGAAGCAGTACGCCGAGTTTGAATCGCACAAAGACGTATCCGATTGACATTCGTCAATATCTGCAGGAATTCAAAATGTATAATAACGCAATGCAAACCAGCGATATGAATGGCTATCATTTAGAAGTCACAGCTATTTAAGATCATTTGGCAGAAGGTGAACAAGAAAAGTCCCTAGCAGATCGAAAGATGAATAGGCGCACATTTTTGTCCTATAATCACAAACAGGTCTAAATCTGAGGCTCTGACTATAACCCTGTTTCAATAGAGTAAAGCTCCCTTGTTCGACTGACTATCTCAAAGTTGCACGAATTCTTTGCTATAAAAAATTTAATCAAAGTTATAAGCTATTGTGCATTAATTAAAACTACTCTTTAAACTCTAAAGTTGATACTAATGACTAATTAATGTAAAAACAGCAGTTTAAGAATGAGTGCCAATGTCATATAATGCAAATAACACATGTTGAGCAGCAATACTAAGCGCCAATACTTTTACATATGACTACGGCTCGTTTCCGACATTCAGACAATTGGCCGTTAACAATGCCTGCATCTAATGACAAAAATGAAGCAAATGATATGCTGTTTATATTTTACCTGTGCAATATTCCCACACAGTCATTCTATTGAAACCTTGTTTGCATCGACATCTTGAAACGTTCAAGTATTTTAAGCCAACATCGATACAACCTTCATTCAATTTACAGTCTGCATCACTTGAGCACCATAACATGTGATTCACTGAATAACACATAAACAGAATAATGTTCTCTCCATTACTCCAAGAGTATCTTTTTTCTATTGCTGGGGGTTTAATATCTCGAAACCCCTCCAATTTAGTGCCCCGTAGACGATTGTATTCATCAATCAACAACACAGGCTGCATTTCAATGCGTCTGTCAATTCATTCAGCATACCTTAATATGTGTTTGCGAAAAAGCATACTTCAGTATAGCTAGTGAAAATAACTTTTTATATAGAGACCAGGAAACTAATACATTTAAAGACATTATTGCTAGGTATTGCTATTGCAATTATCCGCAGTAGTCGTTGCCTGCTTGTCCTTTCATATCTACTATATGACCATCGAACGGGATCTTTGTAATCATTACCATATCCGAGCGCCGATAACTTAGGGCTCAGTGTGCAAATATTGCTTTTATCTTTAATGTTATATTCTGTGGAGTACCTTAGTTATCAGTATATGTTCTGGCAGGTCTCATGTCATTCAAAATTAGCCTTACAACTCATATGTTTAAGCTATATGTTTGCTAAGAATCGCAACCTGACTTTAGTTTCTGTAACTGGTTTGATTTTGACCGGGAGTCTCTAAGGAATAATTATTTTGACTACGACTTCAATTGAAGAGATCATCCAATGATGCTCTATGCATAAATAAATAAGTGAGTAAGTAGCCTTAATTTGCATCTGATAATCGCACCTGCATTACATTGTATGGATCAATCACATATATTTAAACTAGATTATAATACGGACAACTACACTAGCCATGCAAAGTATAACTAAAGATACATAGAATCATAAAACTGTTTTAAACAGTTTAGGTTTAACAATATTCAACATGAAAGGGTGTACTCTCTTTCGCAGAGAGTATTTGTGCTGACAAAGGGGTGGAAATAGCTGACGAAAGGGAAATTGCAATTTCTAGAAGAGCTTCCTTTCCGCTCCGGAATAAGCCAGTACCGCTCGAGCATTCAGCTCTTCTGCCGTATAGCTCTGCCCACATATTTGCCATATGCGAGCCTTTTTAATAACTGCGTTAGATTACAATAAATTCAGACTACTAAGCCCACCAATCGCAGTTTTAAAATGAAATCATACTTCAAAGTAAAGTTACTCTTGGTACAATAACACAAATCGCAAAATGCCTGGCTGCGACTCGCTGCGCACAGATTAAAAGGAATAATGAGGAATACAAGATCCCGAATAAGCCAGTAGTGCATACGTGATTCTTGAAATATTGATCTCTTGATCGTTAACTTAGGCGCTATAGAAGCCATCAGATCACATTAAAAATAAAATCACATGTTCCATTAGACTATGACACACACCAATCGCAGATTTAATATGAGATTATGCTACAAGGTAAAGTTACTATGGGTACGATAATACAACTTGCACAGTGCTTGGCTGCGACTCATTGTGCACAGTTTGCCAAAGTGTGTAGGCTACTTCTGTTGCGCCTAAAGCCTATTAACTTTTCGCAGTGAAATGCAGACTAACATTTCCTTATTTTGGACTATTGTATCCACTTATGCGCTTAATACAGTACTTTGGAAGTCCGAACTTCTACTTTACACGTTTTCGTCAATACAGGCATTTTAAAGGTTAATGATAAGTTTCTTTTGCACAAAATGATTAATGTAAAAACAATGATTCTTGATAGGCCTACATAAAATTACTGTTTAGAAAACATGCTGTTGAATCTCAAAATAAAGCAGATAATAACGCAGGGCTATAATGCTATTTAGGTGACAATATAATTGAGGTTAAAGAACAATGATCGCCTGTGCCAGGCCGCTACATAAATCTGCCTTTGTGTTCAGTGCAAACATTAATTAGTCTACCTGTATACAAGGCGTAGATGGGCGTTCCGTCCACCGTATTTCTTCCGCCACAGTATTGCAGTTTATTTCCAGCACAAGGAACTTGACAGTCACTATCTGATAAAATCTGGCCATGGTCGTCACCACATAAACAAGTATCTCCACCCTTGAAAATCAATAGCATTAAAATAACACTGGCCAACAGAAAAATTTTTTTTTCTTGTTGCCTTCGGTTTTAGACCTGTTCTTGGGGTAATTTTGGGCGCTGATTCAGAAAATGTCATTGGATTGAGTGCATCAGGTCTAGTTTCTCAGATATCGTCGATTTTGTAAAGAAAACCCAGTCCACTCTTTAAACGATGTCTTTGGCAAAACTAAAATGTCATAATAAGCTTTATTTATGGCTAATTATAATTCTTGCTGATTCATATAATGCCTACATCCTTATAATGTAAAATCAGCATATCTTGCCGCGTGCTGAGATATTGCTGATTCAACGAAATAACTATTCCGTAGCCTACAGCTTACTCAGCACTAAATTCATGGCCTCATTTAGAATTTATTTGTGCTTATACAGCGTTTCATGGTTTCGAACTATGTAAATAGATTATGCTGAAGTCAGCATTTATAGCCTATATAAACCGCCTCCTGAAAGCTAGAGCAGCCGCAGTCGTCTTAGGGCATATTAAGAGTTGGTCGCAAGAACAATCTGTGAATGTGAGCATTAAATAACTACATGTTCTTACTATTTTTTAGGTTAGTCATTTAATTCCTCAGATGCGAACATCCTTAAGGTTATGGCTACTTCCAGACGGAGCTGCATTAACCATCCAGACATATTCTGCTACATTTGTGGGGAATACACACTAAAAGCAAACAGGAAACCGATTTCTGAGTTTGTAAAAAGAGCATATGTAGGTTATTTTGGTGTCAAACTTGGAGATCAAGATAAGCAATGGGCTCCTCATACAGTATGCAAAACTTGTATTAAACAATTGCGCCACTGGACAATTGGAAAGAGAAGCTGGCTGAAATTTGGTGTACCGATGGTTTGGAGGGAACAGATAAACCACTTCGACGACTGTTACTTTTGTATGGTTAATATCATAGGCATCAATCGAAATAATCGTCACAAGTTGTCTTACCCTGATATACCTTCAGCCAGGAGACCTGTTCCACATTCGGATATTGTACCAGTTCCACCTTTTCGCGAACTACCTCAGCTCTCAGACGATGACACTTGCATGTCCAATATCGGACAAGATGACGAAAGTGAAGAAAGTGGGGGCAGTGACAGTGATTTCCAATCAACTTCACACAGTGAACGTTTTGACCAAAAAGAGTTGAGTGATCTGATCAGGGACTTAAATCTTTCCAAAGAGTCCTCTGAATTGCTTGCGTCCAGACTAAAGGAAAAGAATGCACTTCAGCCTGGAACGAAAATTACAATTTATAGAAACAGAGAAAAGGATTTGCTGCCATTCTTTACCGAAGACAACAACCTAGTATTCTGTAATGACATCAGCAACTTATTGAAGAAAATTGGTCTGTCGGATTACAGCCCAGATGAGTGGCGTCTTTTTATCGACAGTTCAAAACGTAGTCTGAAATGTGTGCTTTTAAATAACGGCAACAAATTTGGTTCTATTCCAATCGGTCACTCCACCAGGATGAAAGAAGAGTACAATGCCATCTCTTTAGTACTGGAAAAGATAAAATACAAAGAACATCAATGGGTAATTTGTGTAGACTTGAAGATGGTAAATTTCCTTTTTGGTCAACAAAGTGGCTACACAAAGTATCCCTGCTTTTTGTGTCTTTGGGACAGTAGAGCCAAGCATGAACATTGGACAAGAAAAGATTGGCCTTCGAGGAAAGACATGGTGGTTGGAGCTCAAAATGTAATCAAGGAATCTTTGGTGGCACGAGATAGGATCATACTGCCACCACTACATATAAAGCTAGGCCTGATGAAACAATTTGTCAGGGCTTTGAATAAAGAAGGTTCATGCTTCGAATACATAGTACACAAGTTACCAGGAATTACAATGGAAAAATTGAAGGCTGGAATCTTCGATGGTCCACAGATCAGGCAACTTATGAATGACCCACTTTTCATACCATCAATGAATGAAATCGAATCTTGTGCCTGGTCTTCCTTTGTTCTTGTAACTAAAAATTTTCTTGGCAACAAGAAGGCAGACAATTATGCACAACTAGTAGAGGATATGCTTCTTCATTTCAACAAGCTTGGCTGCAACATGAGCATTAAAGTCCATTATCTCCACAGTCACTTAGATCGCTTTCCAGAGAATCTTGGTGACTTCAGCGAAGAGCAAGGTGAAAGATTTCACCAAGACATCAAAACAATGGAAAATCGATATCAAGAAAGATGGGATGCACACATGATGGCAGACTATTGCTGGAATATTATGCGCGATTGTTCCGGCAGATGCCACACTCGGAAATCGTACAAAAGGAGCTTCTTCGGTGTCGAATGACTTGAAATTTTTATAACAAACTTGTTCTGTTTGGTATCATATAAGTACAGTTTCAGGTACTACCATTTTCTTTTAAGTATTTGTATTATTATGTTTATTTAGTGTATCACATAATAAATTGAGCACTACATAATTATAGCTATAGCCTTATGTTTTATGGGCGAGCAGAGGCAAGGACTGGTATATGGCATAATGTTCTATATCTCGAAAACTAGACCTGCTGGGAGAAAACTGGTGCCTTTTCTGGAAAATCAATAGCATTAAAATAATTTCTGAAACGAATTAAACAATTCATTACCGGGTGGCCCTAAGTAAATGTCGCAGCTGGTAATGATAATGATGGTATGTATATATATATATATATATATATATATATATATATATATATATATATATATATATATATATATATATATATATATATATATATATATATATATATATATATATATATATATATATATATATATATATATATATATATATATATATATATATATATATATATACTGATCGCTTCGCGCTGTCGTGGAAAGTTCTCACAGCTGGTTCTCACGTCTATCAGCGTCGTGGGGGTGGCAAATTTCTTATAAGCGCTTTCTTCTAAAGTAGTCGGCTACAGGACGTTGATGAAGTGAGAATGATATCGCAAAGATTCGTTGATTTAAAGAAATTTTTACTATTTTGAGAAATTTGGTAGATTTGTTGATTCGATATTATAGGTTAAAGGTGTCCGATTTTGTAACGCATCGGACTGTGTGCGATTTGCAGCGTAGAATCGATGACGGACCGTGTTCAATTCGGTAGAGTCCGAAAATGAACGAGTGCGCTATATAAAAGTTTGAAACATAAAAGAATTAGTTGCAGAGATGTATTCTGGATTGGTGGATACTTCGCAGCTATGAAACTCTAAACTTACGAAGCTGTTTCTTCTGAATAATTTGTGAAACGCTTCGAGGCTCGTCTTTGGTTTCAGTCGGCCAAGCCGCTCAGTCAAAACTGCCGCTGGGAGGGATCGCTTCAGAGAGTTAATTTAAATCTCTTTTCTAAACGGTTTCTTAAACATGAAGCAAGCAATTGCTGAGCTCCGAGTCTTACTTTTCTAAAGAAATGTTAGCGATAAGAATAAGTTTAAGTAGAACAGTATAATTCTCGAAGTTCGTCAAGTTGACGATATATGGTTCAGTTTCTTTCCGCAGTAATAATTAGATTAATATTGATTGTGTTATTGATTTGGAAATTCTAGTAAAGATGGTAGAGGGTGGCCTAATTCATTCAGATTTAGATTCAGACGAGGACACAGAGGTAGTGTTTCAATGGCGATGATAATGAAAAGGCAGACTCATCTAAAACAGAAATTCATAGAGCGCCAGAGTGAGGTGCAAAAACAATTAAGAGCAAGTCAAACTCATTTAGAGCAATGAAGAAAATCCACTCTCAATTAGAACATAAACTTCTGCATCGCCAGTCCTCCTAAGAAGAACGACTGATGGAATGATTCTCAGGGCCAAGAGACCAAATCTTTTGGCACCAGGTGAGGGAGGAAGAAGCTTTAGAACCTGATTTTAAGTCTGTTGTGGGGTCAAACCCTCAGGGTCGATGGTTTCTCGCTCATAAACCGTGTACACCACTCAAGCTTTTGAAGCTGAAGCGGCATCTGGTAAATAATCGTACAGACGTGCAATACAGGATCTAGGGCCTGCCATCCCTACGTCGTAGTGCTAGATTAAAGAGTAGGATTCCTCTGTACTACGGTAAAGGAGGACGGCGAGTAAGGTTAGTCGTCCCTCTCGAACAGGGTTTGAATCCTAGTCAAAACAACAGAAGGTTCGTTCTTCCTTCATCCAATGCCCCTCCAACAGCGAGTGTCGCCCTTAGATGACGTAGGGGCGGACTTTTCATTTCACGCCTAAAAGATGAAAATGTTGTCGGAATTCAACATTTGAAATATTACATTTTAGAGTATTTTAGACACTGCGGTGTCACTTATGTCCATTATATTAAACTGTTTAAAATTATCACATAAATAACATGAGATTACGATGTGGCGATAAAAATAGTCGTGGAGAATTACCTGAAGAAATGAGTATGTTTTGTTTAGTTGTCGGCATCTCTGTATGCAGAATTCGACGGTCAATGTATCGTTCGTTGGTAGTTCTAGAGCGACGAACCGGGTGGTGCTTCCTTTGTAGCAGCCAACGTAGTCAAGATGAACTAATGTTAAAAACACCAGTTATATATAAATAGCATCCCAACACTTCCTGCTTAGTTAAAACTGCAGAGGATAAAGTTTATCTTCGGTGTGACATTTATATGGCGCCTTATTAGGTGATTCCCTAACAAGTACAGTGCCGTGCATCCGAATCCAAACATCATCGTCTGAAATAATACAGTTTTATGCATATTTATGAAAACAATTACAACACATAATAGACACTATTCATATCATTTAGCAAATAGTCATATGTGATAGCGTGGCCATCGTCAAGAAGTAGGCCTATTGTAAAGATAAGCTCAGAATTAGTCGTTTTTCTTAAACTGGGATTTTCCTATACAATATTGCAAAATAAAAGTGATACTAAACATTTCTTAACATGCATCCTAGATTAGAACGTTTAAGTATTCATAAAGTATCGTGCAATGCTTGCTGTAAGCCACAACTGAGCTTATGGAGAGGCCTATATCCTGCAATATACGATTCATCTGTTGAAGTCATTCGATTTATGAAAAAAGGTTAAGAAACTTAACCCTTTTACATGTTTTCACTTGCAAACCATAGTATGTTCAGTCATCTCTGACTCTAAGTAATAAGCACGTATCTCAATTTTAGTACGCATCTATTTATTATGTGTCACCCATAATCTGTCCGCTATCATCAGCATATCCACATAAAAAATCACATAACACTATTAAATATGTAGTGAATAATAATTTATATGAAACTGAGATTAAACAAAAAGAGCTAGAAAAGGGTTAAAATAGATACTACTAGTGCACTACGAGCTTCAAAACCAAACGGCGCCGCGCAGGGTGATCCAGGCTTTACATCGAATCGGATTCAGTGCTATTTGTTTAAAGATGTAATATGAAATTCTATATCCAGCGAATATTATTGGTGAAATCGACAGAGAGTTTCTCGACAACTCAAATATTTTGATAACCCAAACGTTATCGTTAGAAGGTTTCGGCAATTTTTCAATGGCTACAAAGGGCTTTCGTTATTGCAACTATGAGGGAACTGAGGTTGCTTTTTGAGATGTTTAGAGTTTCCACGTAGTTTGATTAATAAAGTTACTTATTATTAATGTGTGAACAAAGATTCTTGAATTAAATTAAATCATTAGCAAGTAGGCCTAAAGCGACTCCTAATTGTCATAGATGCCTCAGTAAAGTCCCTTGTACCTGCATCGTTCTTGAACTAACCAGTGTGATTTTGTGGACTGTATCAAAAGTGAAAAACTCTAACCTTCCTCCTTCTCGCATAGAAATATCAATTTTCTTTTAAAAACTTACTCGGCCTGCATGTATTGTTGTCTCTGTATGACCCCTCTTTACATCTACACACTGAAAAGTTGGCAAAACCTAAGTCAAGGGTGTGGCAGTTTTCGTCAGATTCGCAGTCACCGTTGTTGATTTCACAATCTACAGAATTAGAGAATTGGCATCAACGACGTTATAAGATTCTGTAAATATCGCCGAAAACTATAACATGGTAGGTAGGCATATCTTGTGCTAAGTAATAGCCTAATGTTATTATATATTTCATAGTAGATAGCATGTCTGCCTTTAAACATAATGATGTAAAGCTTAACCCAAAGCCCTTGGTTCAAAATTAGCCCAAAGAATGCAGAAAGATACAGAAATAAAACCGTAAACAACAGCCAGTATTTATAGTGTTTATGGCTACCATTGACAAGTAAAACTTGTAGGGGTATTTCAACAGACTTAAAGCCAGAGTACATACCAAGCACTATTTGTGTACTATTTGGTACAATGTGGCTTTAACCGACGTTGTCATGTGGCTAAAATTCGACAAACTGCATATTATATGCTACTTATGTATAGATGAGCTGCGTCGAGCGGACACTTAGTGAAGCGTGACGTTCACATATGTTTAACCCACAGACTAGTACATATTTGTATATTTAATTGAAAGTGAAGAGATGTCAGATATAGAAGGAAAGACTAAGCAGAAAAAGTATAAATTGTGTGATGCCTGATTACAGTTGATTTTTCGAATTTTCAGTTGGTTTCATTAGCAAAGCCTTTTGAAAAGTTATCAATGTAAAGTGTACCAGGGATTGAATTAACTGCTAACTGGTAAGAAGGACGACAATCAAGTTGAGGAAAATCAATTTGCAACTCGTGCCAAGACGTGAAAGACTGAGGCCACAGACAATAACTATGTGTTTGATAAACTCTGAAACGAAGGTAGATTTTGCCAGCTGTTTTTCGGAGACACTATATTATGACACCTGAAACTAAAAGTTCCACTTCTTTGTTTCATTCAAGGCGTCATATGCAATATATGGCAGGATTTAAGAAAAGAACATTCTTTTAAGGTTACATTGCTTTAAATAAAATTAACTCAAATTACTTCGAACGCTTTCCTAAATGGATTACGTTGCAATAAGCCTACCTCGAATGTTACAAGCAACACCAGTCCATCCTGTTTTGCAAGTGCATGATCCATTAATGCATGGTCTGCCATCGACAGAGTGGATTCGGTCAGCGCAATTTCGTCCATAGAATCCGCGAGGACAAGCTACAATATTAATTCTTAAAGGTTCACCAAAGTCTCATATTTATAATACACATTTGCAAATTTTGGCATTATTTTACTATATGCATGTTTGTGGATAGAATTTACGTAGAAAACAAGTTTAAAAGACATTATAAAGCAAAGCATTAACTTTCTCAAAACACTTACAGAATAGTATTTAAGTGATAAATAATATTGGTGTGTGACTAAATACCGTGCATTCTGGAGTAATTTTAGTTTAGACCAAGGGTTCTGGTATGTTTTCTTGACTATTTGACCTTAGACCTCAAAAAGCATGTTGGGCTACTAAGCGGATGCTGTATCTTGCTTGGCAAGATATTTACGACTGAATGATTCCAACTTCAAGCTCATAACAAAGTAATTGTGCTTGTTCACTGCAGAAGGTTAGATCCACATCAGACCTTAGGCCGAATTTCGTTAAAACTTCAGTGTACGATTTACTTACTATAATAGACGCTGTTTGCATAGCCGCCGCCACACTTCTGATTCTTGTTACCAGGGCATGGCATATTGCAACTTCTTTCGGGTAAGGCACCGTATCTGTCGTATTTATTTCCACAGAAGCAGTGGGTAGCATACTAAAACAGGAAGTCATTCGTAGTTAATTTGGAGCAAAATATTTTTAAAACTCGATGGTAAGTTGCTGTAAGTTTAACAACTTTTACCAGTCATGGATTTCGACTTGGAAATGAACCTAGCTTGCCCTGAGTCTCCGATTTTACATTCATGAAGCGCATGTGATAAAAACTGGTTTGCACGACTTAGCTTTCATGTGATCGATGAAGAAATGTGGAATATATTTTTATTAATATTTTAGTTATTAACAACGCTTAGAGTAGAACGTGCAGATAGACCAAAAAGTCATCGAAATCGTAATTCTAATCGTAATCTAGAATATTTCTAATGCGCTACTTTAAAGCCAAGAGGAGGGCACCAGATTATTCACAAGCACTACATAAAGTCAGAGGGGTTGTCCAAAGATGCCATAGGAAGAGCAAAGTCCGATTACTAAAAGACCAGAGAGATATGGAGATAGAGCTACCGATTCCGTTCTATATTTTTAATGTATGCCGCGCTTATTGACTCTATCCAGTTGAGTGTTTTCAAGTGACGGTATTTCAACGGCTGCTGATCAGTGTTGTAGCTGCATTCAGGACTATTTTAAGATGCAAACTTAATCCCAACTTCAACATTTTGTAAAGCGCTATTACAGACTAATTGCAGTTCATCGGCTTATTCTAAGCCGTCAATCAATACAGTAAAATAGGGTAAGGTAATTGGGGACGGAATGGGGATTGCTTTCATATATCAACTGTGTCTAGCATCACTAAGTAGTATTCGTGGAAGGCTTAGTCCTGACTAAGAGATCTTTTGTTTAAGCGCACATGACAATATCAATAGCACAGGGAAACCAAAAACGACGGCTGTTTCACAACTCGATACATCAAGAGCATTATTTCGGAGTTTGTATAGCTCGTCAAAAATTGATGGATTAATCCTTTTGAAAAAAAAGTTGAAGGAGATAAATGAGATGGAGGTAATGATAAAAAGAGAGGGATACCTGAATAGGTGAGAATGAGTTGAGATGAATGAAAGAAAGATGGAAGGGGAAGGCTGAAGAAAGGACGCAAGGATGGGTCGAGGTGTGGAAAGATGAGGATGCCGAGGAAGGGAGACAAAGACTAGAAGAAGAAACAGAGGAAACGATAATAGAGGATGGAAAGATCAGGAATGAAGAAGAAGGAGATTAGAAGGACGGAAAACATAGGAGCGAAGCAAAGATTGCGAAGATAAAAGACTGAGAAAATCAGAGGATCAGAGACTGAATATCTTAATAAAGAGATGTCGAATACCTGCACTCCGGCATATGCATAGTTAATCGATAAACATGTTTGTATGCAGAATTCAACGCTGTTATTGGGGTATCCGTTAGATCCAAATTTATTGCCTGGATTCCACTCAGTCATCGCCCGTGCACTGGCGTCTTTGTAGCATCCAATATATTGTTCATTAACGTTACCTACAAGTAAAATTCCAGTTAGGCCTACTTGCATGTCAAAATAGATGCCATCGGGGATAAGAATTACAAATATCAAATTGTAAAATTGTGTTTTTAGCCGTAGGGTATCTATGTCGCGCTTTCAACGTGTCTCTACCTTTCTACCTATCTGTCATAAGCGAATTTCATAAATCATGGTTTTCCTTTAAAAGAAAACTGAACACTGTGACTGTGTTTTGTTGTAAAAAATATAGGTTTTATGGCTAAATGCAACAAAAACAACACATTTATTTCAGGGTTAAATAAAATGTACAATTGAAACATTATGATTGAATTCACGTGTGACGCGTAAATTCTGGAAGAAATTCTGAACTATATGAGAACTATTTTAGATTTTCCGTCGTCATTTACTCTTTCAAATAGCGGCTTTGGATGGCAAAAGTGATTCACTACAATGGAAAAGACAAGGCTCGGGTGTATTTTTCTTCTTCCCTTGCTCCTTCCCTTGTTTCTCCTCTTCATCCTTCTTATCCTTCATCTTTTCGATGATAGACCTTTTCACAACTTAGACCACATATGCATAGATAATATTTGGCGTATATATTTGGGGTATGTTTAGAGACGCTCATTAGTTTAGGCTCTAAAATGGTTTTGTTCCTTTGGATAACATGCTGCATTTCCGAAGAAACGCTGCTAAACTATGATATAAACAGCAGCATATGAAATCTAAAACTCCGACACGCTGTATCGAGGACGGTTATCGACAAGACAAGACGAGCAAAGCCTATAAACATAATGTTTAGCACGGCTTAAATGTTAAGATTTTTATAAAATGGTATCCGTATAATCTAGTAAGCATGCAATTAAGGCTTCCGCGTGTGTTGAGAATAATATTCTGCTTACTTTTGTCGCACGTCATCCCAGTCCACTGTTTTTCGCATCCTTCTGGACATTCGCCAGTGTTACGAATGCAAGGTAATTGTCTCTTGCAATGGCACACTTGATCACACTCAGGACCGAAGTAACCGACAGGACACACTGAAAACAGCGGACAGATATTTACAACAAGAGCAGTATCTTACACTATGAATAATGTCTTGGTCAATATTGATGCCTTAGTACATTAACTTTTTTATGAATCTTTATTAGTTAAATTAAACTGGCAAGCTAAACACCAAACAACCTCCAGAACAGATGCACAGCCTAAAGTTAGGCTGGGCAAATTCCACAGCCTTCAAATTCGGCCAGTCTTCATGATGGGCCTAAGCGAAATGTATCGATAACACGCCAAGCCCTAATTGTCTACATCAGCAGCACATAATTCACGTCACATCTTATCCAGCGGATGTAGGAACACGTCTGGAGCCAGTCTTAACCCTTGTCGTGATCCGTTGTCTACCGGAACCGTTCCAATGTTACACTGTCAATGTGAACCGCACTCATCGTATCAGAGTAAAACTGCCTCATCGCGACAATTAGCTTCACCGGTATTTCTTGAGCCACGAGTAAATTTCAGACGGGCATGCGGTCATCTGAGACAAAAGACTGCCCTCAGCTCGTGGTAAACAATCCACAGCGTTTGTCAAAATTCACTCGTAGTTTGAATCGATCCATTCAGGTTGAATATGCGATCAACTCTTCATCTCCCAGACGCCCTTCGACCCAGCTATAGCACGTTTTCCTGTACTGGATGAGGTCTGCAAGGACCTTATATGGGCACTGCCAACACGATAATGCCACGATTGTTGAAGTCCAGTCCCCGCAGTTGTCTTTGCCCTTAGAAAAGATAAGAATAATTCATGCAGTCCAGTAACTCGGTGCTGAGACAGAGTCCCAGATGCCTGTCATCACATAGGTTAACCATTTTGTACACGCCTTTCTCAAGTTTTAAGAATCTCAGCTGATATGAGGGTGATTCCTGGTGCTCTTCCGTTCTTCACCCGGCGCACTATAGTTCCGACCTCAGTCGCCACTATAAACTAATCTAATTTAATGACTTCCATGGCGACGCTATTATTATATCCAAGGTAACCGTTGATGGCCGATTCAAAATCATAATTTCATTGGAGAAGCCAGGTGAATTCGGCTCTACCATACTATCTGCAAATTAGCGCAAATTCTTTTATGCATCTTGACAGCAACTAGGAGCAATAGAATAGAGAAAAATAATTTGAATAATGTTGGTAGGCAAGTAAACACTTTGTACCGAAAAAGTTGGATGTTCAAAATAGGTACATCCATTATTAGTTTTGCTATAGAATGCGGTAGAAACTCTCCTTTTACTGCAAGGACCGGCTACAGGCGCTTATGCTATCATGTCTTTGTGAAGACACCAACATGCACAGCGTTGTTCTAAAAGCCTTAAAATTTGGGCAGCATGAGTAAAGACATTAACTGCAGAACTAAAATGGTTTAACTTCAGTTAGTAAACTGCTTCTATTGCGTAACACAAAGAACAGGGAAGTGCCAAATGGAGCTGTGCGGTTACAAATTCAGGAGCAGCAAGTACTCGGGACCATAGGGCAGCCTAGTGGAGTTGAAACATCAGTTTAATTCATTTGCTAATCTGTATTTGTTTATTTATGCGTATTTAGCCAATCTCTTTAGTGAAGTTTATTAAACATGTTGTTGATACATTGGATCAGGAAGAAATGTTGTTTGCTAAAGTTTATAACTAGTCCTAATCGCCTAACTAATAACACAAAATCCAACACCCTCCCTTTTAACTAATTTAACTAATGCCTCAACTATATACACATGGACATACATGCTGCCAGTAGTTATGCTACAAAGTTTCAAAAGTTCCAACTGCAAGGATCGATTAATTATTGACACTACTGAGACGGGGAGGCCCATCATGTCTATGTCAGCAACACATAATTAACATCGTTGCAGCAGTTATGTTGCGCTCACCTGTGTAGAGCGAATAAAATTGATCAATTCCTGTTCCTCCGCAAAGTTGCAACTGATCCCCGGAACACTTGACATTACACTTGCGATCAATCAGTTGTTGACCATAGTCATTTCTGCATATACATCTTCGTCCATTCTAACAATTTACATAACAAAATTTATATATTTAAAACTGATTTCCAATTCATTTTCGTTTACTTACCTTATTATTTTCGTGCTCGTTTTGGCTATTATGAATGTGGGATAGAAAATTTAATGCCCCGGAGCGATGGACAGATGTTGTAGGAAGTATGTACAGTTTTTAACAAGCTTAACGAATATACCAACCCAAACTATGTGCAAGATTCGTATTTGACTTCACAAAAGAATGTAATGATGACAATCGTTGCACCTCTAAACGACAGCGCGAACATTTCATTCGCCAGGGTCAGCTGAATACCAATCGCATGTAAAACCTCGGTTGAATGTAGGTGCCTGTGGCAGTTTGATAAGCAGCCCTCGCAACCTTGAATAGTGATACGTTGGATAGACTCCAGAAACAGGATGTTGATGTAATCGGTCTTGCAACGGATGAGCTCACTTCACTTGTAATGGAAATATGAAATGTCCACATAGCAACAACAACCGCATCTAGCAATTAGACATTTTATTTACATATCTTGCTAAGTAAGGCCTATGCTCTAACTAGCCTTACCTAAGTCAGCATCAGATTACTAACTTAATTTTATTTCTATAATAAAAGACCTTCTGCAACGGCCTGCACGAATCACCTGAGCCACATACCCCTGGAATGGACAATTCGGTGTCATATTGATCGAACAGTCTTTCACTGTTGCCGTTCTAACAAAATTGATTTCTCTTTGTACTGACCTTGGTAGAACCACCGCTTGAAGTACACTCTGTTGAACGATCTGATTCTCCAGTTCTTCGTCTCACCCAGAGATTTCTCCATTTCGCCGTTTCGCTGAATACTCAGAATTTACGACGTTCAAAGCCCTTCACGGAGCTAGATGACCAAACGTCGATCAACCACAAATCAAGACATCGATTGTCTCTCTGTCTCAGAATGCAACTCATCCAAAGTTCAGTCCGATTTTGACTTTCACCTCGAAGTTTTCGGCGCTTAGACGTGTCAATGTACGATCGATCACAAGACACAATAGCTGTGATCACCCGTTCGATAACTTCACAGTTCGCTTTCTTTTTCGATCGAACTACGGTTTTCGCAGTTCTTTCTGGATTCGATCTTACGCCCTACGCGAATTCCATACAACTGAAGTAGCTGCGTTCGCGCCTTGCTGCTTCACAGATATAATCTGCTTCAATCCAAACGACCCTAAATTCAAACTTCTTTGCTGGCTTCATGCTGAACATGCTATTTCCGAAGTACAGTGAGCAGTTTCCAAAAGCCTGATATTAATAAGTTTATGCCCTATGATGCTAACATACATAGATGTTGGCAATTGTATACAATTATTATCAAACATGGACGATGCTACATACGGCTTATAGGGTAGAACAGGATTGGTCATGTTATTTATGTTGTGCGCCTTCCGTTCGTATTGATGGGAAAGGCAACAACATATAAAAAGGGTGACTTTTATTTTTGGTTCAGACTGGCTTTGGTTTTCGTCCTGCGTGACCGTTGCAGTTGTTATCAATCTCTTCGACTAATCCTGTTTTAGTTTTTGGTTCTTCTGAGCCGTTTTTGTTTCCGCCTTTAGGTGGACGTTGTTGTTTACTCGACCATGTAGCTGTTCGCTGGGTTTTCCGCCGCTTGAGGTCGACGTCTTGTTACTATGTAAGTTCTTTTCGATCGTAATAGCATAGAGAATAAATATATTTTAACCAAACTGGTGTCTTTTTCCGTATTCTTAGATAACCTGTAGCAATAGCTACATCTAATCTAGCATCACATACATGTAGGCTTTGCAAACAAACGAGCTAACACATATAATATAGACGAATGCGAATATAAGGAGAGTCGTTACATTGACGCGAATCACATCCTTTCAACCTGTGCCTGCTTGCAGTTTATACAGGGTTTTGATTAACGAGGCATTAACGGGGGACAAGTGAGACCGTTAAAGAAAACTTCTATGTTCTAGATAATCTTTTTCTATTCGTCTGTCTATTTCACAGTGTCCGACTCTGTCTATAACTCTACGGATTCTGAAACGAGAGAGGTTGCTTTTAAAGAAAACGCAAACTATGGCTGCCCAAATCTGGCGGGAAGGCAGCCTTCATATGAGTGTAGTTAACGAAGACTGCGATAATTTGGCCCAAGAAATCAAAGAATCCTTTAAAAGGAAAAAAGTAGGAATAAGGTCCAAAACACATTGATACTTTTTTGGGAGATAAGAAACTATATTACGAATCTCACCGAGATTTTGTTTGGAGCAAGCACAGACACGCTGAAGGATTATTAAGGACTATTATAGGCTCTCTGAAGAAGCACTGTTAGAAAACTTGAATTTCAGAGGCTAGGTATTGTCTGAGAACAGGCGTAAGAACCTATCGGCAATTTAGTATATTGCAGTTTTCACGGTCTAAGAACATAATTTACGATTTAAATGCGGTATGTTTATAGAAAAAGATCCGACACGCTTCAAACTGTCTTGATTTAACTTGGTAATTGGTCTCTTACCGACCCAGCAACTCTTACTTCTCATTGGTATCACTAAGAGAGATTTGGCAAAAATAAATTAGCTCAAAATACTCTAAATGCTACGGTGAAACCGTTAGATAAACTAGTCAGTGTGCTCCAGGGAGAGGTACAACGACACATTCTCTGTCCTTTTCAGAGACCAGGTTGCGGCCAGGCGGGGGCGAGGGCCTACCCTGGTGCGTCGCGAGAGGGACTGATCGACAGTGAGAAGATAAAGGTTGTGCGAAACCCGGGGAAAGACGCGACCGCATTTCTCCTTGTCGAAACTCAGACGGCAGGAAGAGTTAAGGAGAGGACACGGCGGATCTTAACGCAGACAAAGAGAAGCCCTGTTACGCAAGGGAGCGGATCCTAACGCAGACTAAGAAAATACCCGGTACATCACAGTACGGGACGATTACCCCGATAATACCGGAGTCGAGATGGAAATTATCGACTCTTCTATTTCCTTGTCGCCACACACTAATCAGACGTCTGATGAAGAGCAGGGAAGGGGCCCTTCGTTCGTTGGTCGGTACTAAATTCCGTGTGTTCTTTTAGGGAAGGTAAGACAGGGGGCCTTCTCTTGAGTGTTCCATAGGGGTACATTATCCCCCGGAGCAGAATTTGCGAAATATGTTGGTCGGAAATTCCCAGTAGGGAGTCCTGGTGCGGAAACTGGTGCGGAAAAATACTCCGGGAGTCCTACATACGGGGATGGATCGAGAGAAAAGGTGATGATAGGAAGATGCGTCGCCCGATTTCCATGTGCCTAGGACAGAAAGACGTAGAGGTTCGTTGTGAGACTTCCCTTTCCAGGAACCAAGAAACCGACTGGTGTCTCAGAATATTGGCTGTAGCGGAACAGTTACGTGATGTAGAATGGTGATTACGAGAAAGTCCGTAGTAAGGAAGGCACGCAAGAAGGGAACGACTGCTGCCGGTAAAACACCGAACCCTGTTCTAAGAAAAGGCCATCCTCAGGGCGTTGCCCATCCGGCGACCACGGAAGAGGCAGACTCGGATCTCGAGACGGGGTTTTACAGTGCTGACTCCCTTAGGGAAGCGGCCGATCCTGAATCTACCCTAAAGAGAACAGACACTATGGGTGGAGTAGAAGAGGCAGCGAGGCAGGTAGCTCAGAGCCTAGAGGTGGCTGGAGATACCCGTGTCGCGTGAAGTTATGTCCCGACCGATAACGCCACATGCATTTATGCATGCATAAAATGGTTGCATTACATCTCTTTGTGAAGATATTGCCATGGAAGTTAAATAAAAATAAGCACAAAAAATGTTAGGAATTACTAACATTCAGCGATGCAAATGTCATCTCTGTATTTGTTTCATTGTAACATTTTTGAATACAAATTTCGATAGTTAGGTTATTTGCATCCTGTAGAACAGTTTCCGATTTCGGGTTCTGTCCGTTCCCTTCGAAGCAGCCTACGTACTTTTCATGCAGCTGTCCTGCAATTACAAGAATTATGATATCAGAAGTACATCCTGATACAAGTTTACATAGATGTGTATGAGATATAACAAATTCTCTTGTGACCCAGTCTTAGATCCGAAAACCTGCATTTTCGTCACAAAACATGTTATGGACACAAAGAAAAAATATCTACTAGTTAAAATGTAGTACCGTGCAAATGTATGTATGTATGTATGTATGCATGCATGTATGTATGTGTGTGTGTGGCTTTCTCGGTCTGGCTAACAGTTCACGGGGTAGCCCCATTCTACGCTCAGAACCACCCACCTCACTGCCCCTTGTACTTTCGCTGTAAATGGCTTTTCCGTATTTTCTTGGTCTTAATTAGTTTGTTTCCGGTCTCTTGCGTACCGGGGCTTTGCTTGGTCTGCGTTAGATCTGCGGTGTCTCCCCTTTGTATCTTCCTGCCGTCTGAATTTCGACAAGGAGAAACGCGGCCGCGTCTTTCTTCGAGTTTCGCACAACCTCTTATCTTCGAACTATCGTTACTTGCTCAGACCGTCTGGCGACCTCGAGACAGGGTGGGCCTGACCCCTGCCGGGTCAACAGAGCCAGCCAGAAAATAGGTTGGTTTGTTTCAGTTGCGACTTCCTTAGGAGCGCAAGAACCAGTTTTCTATTACGTCACGCGTTTTCTCCTACGGCAAATGCTACCCTTTGGGTTCACACAGACATGTCTACCGGTTCTCCCCCGAGCTTCTCACAACCTCTATCTTCCAACTATCGTGACTTACTCAGGCCGTCTCGCGACTTCGCAACAGGGTGGACTCGAGCCATGCTGGACCAACGGAGCCAGTCAGGAATCAAACAGACTGGTTCGTATCGGCTGCGACGTTCTCAAGAGCGCACTGACCAGATTTTCTCCTACGGGGTCAGTGGGATAGCTTTCGTAACTTTCCCACTCGCTTTACATAAATCTGTTCTATCTGACATTAGCCGAACTACTGGGCTAGGCTTCCCGATGCCATCCCTTTACTTGACACAGACATGTGCTCATTTCTTACGAACGGGGTTTTCCCCCGGGTTCTGTCCAACCTCAGAGTCCCAACGTGGTGACTCAGACTGCCTCGCGATCTATGGCAGAGTGGATCCTCGCTCTGCCATATCCGCGCCATCAGCACGAAAATAGACAGCGATTGTCGCGGTTGTTCCTCGTGGAGCGCACTGATTAGCCTTCTTCGGACTCTCTCGTCCGTGTATTTGTATCGTAAGCGGGACCGTATCTAACACGGGCTTCTCCGGACGTCACCCTCGTCCGTATATATTTGTACACGCTATGAATTCGCTCAAAAACACTTTAACTCGTATATTTGAAGGCATGCATCCATCCTTCACAACATAGGCACTGCAGCACACGACATCTCTTATTCAACCCAACTGTGGTGCTTATATAGCGCCCAGCTTAATAATGCTTAAATAAAGGTGCCTTAAGGTGACCGATAACGTGCTATGAAACAGACATTTAAAGACTTATACATTTAAACAATTTTGTTCATTATTTTACTAAAAATAAATTAAGAAGTCCGTTCGACCAAATTATTAAGCTATTATCAGGTTCAGTTTAAATTTAATAAAAATTAATTTCTAAAAATTCTATGCAGCTTAGCCGGCCGACCGAACACACAAGCGCAGCACTTCGTCGCTACCTAAAGTGCGTCATGGCTACTCCTGCCTCTTTCCAAACAGACCTGCCTTGCGACCGATCCGACACATATGTATGTATATATGTATGTATGTATGTATGTAGGCCTATGTATGTCAAAAGTCAAATCTGAATTATAATAGGCAACAGTTTGTAATAAACAGTAGGCCTATTAGTAAATGGCATAGGTAAGCATAGGCCTATTAGTAATCCTAAGTAAAGCAATTTGGGAACGGTTATAGCTTTTGACTCCTTGACTATCTGAATTATGTGTTTTCTGATAGTTTATTACTAACACTTGAATTAATTCTACTCGATTGAGGTCCTGGAAACGAATTGCAGTCATCAGCAAAGTTCTGAATTTCAGTATTATTATTCTGCATTCATTAAGCCTTACTATCTAACGAATAAGCACTAATCGATGGCGCTGATCACTTGTAAGTGAAGGACTTGCTCATACTCTTTACGCAGAAACCGTATCAGAGGAGGCTTTAACCCTTACTTCGGTACTTTCCGCGTTGCAAGCCTAGCACTCTAAACTGTTGGCTACTGTGGCCCATCATAATGCATTCATCACTAATAGAATGATTATTATTTTTGCATTGCCATTAACATTGATTGTGAAATTGTGTGTTACAATGAAGCGTTTCCACTTTGATCTTGGGTTGTTTAAAAATTAGGTCTATTTTAAATTCAAGTGTTTTAAATGTTCACCTGTTATTATGCATATTACTGTGTAGTTAATATTACCTAGTCATAATAAGTGATGCTGAGTAAGAGCTTACACATACGTGACTAACACGTCGGTGTCTAGCGTTGAAGCATATGCTATATGCATGCAGCACTGCTTAAAGGTATGGTCAATGGATTAGTGCAATGAACACGTAGAAATATCTTATGAAAATGGAAAGAATAAACATAATTTAGTAATCAACTTACCATTGATCCGGGTAGTAGCGGAAAGTAGCCAAGAAAGCATAATTAACACTGCGTAATTAATCATTTTGCTTATCATTCTGATGATTTAGATTATCAAAATGACTGATTATGGCTTTTCTTTTCGACGGATCGTATTATAGATAGTTAGTAAAATAACGCAAAATCAAACATTCGTTGCTTCATTCATTCAGCAGTAACTGGCTATCATTGTGGGGTTACTTAACGTCTGAATGCTAAGCGTAAATATACAGACTCTCTGCTATAAGGTTACACGAAATAAGCCCACTTGGCAGAAGAAAGCAGGCCTGAATCTGGTAGTTCCTGAGCAAACGAAAAGGATGTAACTCATTGGATTAACTAGAGCAGCATTTATACAGAAAACCATGCGGTGTAATTATAATGAGCAGCATCTCCTCGTGGAAGCCCTTCTGGAAGCCTGCACTGTACGCCCTAACGGATAATGTGTTACTCCACTGTAGCTAACCAGGCGAACATATCCTGTTTGGCCAAAATCTACTTGAAACAGACAAGATCATGGCATGATTTTGTAGCCAGAGGTTTCTCGCACGACAAATAGACATTGAAATTGACGTCTGCATTACCCACTGGTTGTCCAAGTGAGAGTAAATATACTAGATTGTCTACTATAAGATAACGTGAAATAGCCCCGCTGCAGGTAAACGCAGGTCTGATTCAGGAAGTTCGTGAGCAAAACACACTTATATAAAAAGTGAATTAACTAGTGCAACATTTAAACAGTTTGCCGTTAAACCTTTTTCTAAGTGTAATTATAATGACCAGCATCCCCTCTTGGAAGCCTTCTACCTCGCATTATAATTTAAAGCGAGCTTACAAGGATATCGTGTTCCATTTGAGTCAGGTAGGCTGTCCATCTTGTATGCAGAAAGGCTGCAGGTTTTGTCTATTGTCGCATTCTTTATGTATTACATCTAAGTACAGAACCTCCACTTAAAACAATTGCTAGAGCGTACTTCATAAATAATATCGCATTTATTATGTCATATAATTGCACTCTTAAAATAAGTGTCAGGAAATGATGAGGTTAACGTGGGGTCTAAATTACATATTGTTTGCCAAAATCTACTTCTCACTTCTCACAGACAAGATTGTTGTATGATTTTGAAGACAGTGGTTTCGCGCTCGATAAATAGACATTACAAGTATGATTTTACATATTTCGGCTACAATATTAAGTGACAATATTGTGGCATACGTAATTGGTAATAGGCCTATACAGACCCTAGTCCCAGTCTAGGTAATCGCCAGGTGGCGGTTACGTCTTTTGCCGTGAAGTGCGGTAATTTACAAGAAATACACAGATTAATCACTCACAGATTCAAGCTCATGCGAAGTTCTTGAAAACCGCTACATAAATAGGTAGTTTCCTAAATCATATGCACATTCTAATCTATCATACACATATAAACCTACATACATACAGTCATACACACAAAAATGACAGTAGTTAATAAAATGAAAAGATGTGTTATAAAATAAGTTATGAATTAAGCATTTTAAAAATAAATTCTTCAGAATTTAGCAGGTTCTTAGGACTCCCAAAAACGATATTTACATATATATTTATATACATACATGCATACACATATACTTACGTACACATACATACATATTTGCATGCATTCATTCACACATACATACATGTCTCACAATTAACAGAATCAGATTCTGTTTCACAATAACAGAATCAGATTCTGTTTCAATTGTAATTATAAATCGCAAATTTCTATAGGGCTACTTCAAGAGAAACTAATCAAAGGAGCTCCCGACTGAAAACACAGAACCATTATCGAATAGAATGGTTCCAAACAACTGTGGAAAAGAGGCAGAGCAGGGCTCAGAAGGTCATGCCGCAGTAGTTATGTGGCTACTTTTATCACCGTGGTCCTAATCAGAATGATTTACGTATATGTTTGCATCATGATGTTTAAGTTAGCACCTTTTATGCGCCCATAAGAAGAGCCTCACTCATGACTATCTAACTAAATTAAAAAAGAATGAGTTTTTAGGTGTGCTTAAATGCATGTTGAGCAGAGTCAAATGAAAAAGGACCTGTATGCAATAGATGACTGTTCTTGAACGATGGCCCGACACAAGAGAAGACGCAACTAGTTCCAGTTGTGCAAAAGTTATGTGCATGGCTATATGTGCCATGCATAACCTGGTGGGCATCAGAGAACAGCGATCGCCGACCCGACTGACAATCGCCACCAATTTCTTTAAAATAGGTATTGTCTTCGTCAACATCGTCATCCATTCACTTTTAATGTGCAGTCTTGTGTCTTATGGACTATTTTACTTCAGAGTTTGAAATCAATGCAAAAGTCAATAATAACATTGATTGGTGTCAGAAATCTCGAGTGAGCATTTGGCTATTGTAATTGCTTTCCTTCTGGTGTCACAAAAGGTTCTGAACTTTTTTCTCTGGCCAATAACAAAAGCCAACTAATTACACAATACAGTTGTACTGCTGATACTACGCTGGCTCTCTATGAAACCGGGAATCCAAACAAAAACTCCTCCCACAGTTAGCCAGGCATTGTCTTTATATAATCGACTTGTTTTGGTTTTTTTTACTTACTTCTGTTTAGACTCAATGTCAGTTGACCCGCAGCGCGAAACGGTTGAAGACAATGTAAGATATGACAGACGCACAAGTAAGCTATTCCTCGAAATCATCTGACACCTGAACTCATTTTTCCATGAATCGGTTTCATTCTTTTTCTCTTTGACTTGTTGTAAGTTTAGATTTTTGTTACTCTTTCTATTTACTTCACTTTGCAACTTCTATGACGTCATTGGGTTCGTTCACATAATTGATGTTTTCCAGATTACTCATATGCTAATTTTTATTTTCGGAATCTCTGACTTACCGTGTATTGACTGGACAGGAAGGATAATGACTGTGGAACGCAGTTTCAATTTTAAGCAAAGACCATGCGAAAACTCTATGATTACGTCGCTAATCAAATGCGCGGACTAGATTAGATTATATATCAATGCTAAAATGATTATGTCGGACGTCGCTTCACCTTTAAACGAAATGTATGTCACAGAGCGTTATATATCAACTAGAAATGTGCCCAACCATAATGTATATAAATGGAACTATGTGACCGTGCATGAAATAACCCTCATAAGATCGGAAAGGTGAATTTGCGAGAAATGCGCTCGAAAGGCAAATAGGCATAAAATTAGTTAAAATGGGTCAAGGAAATGGATCAAATGAGTGCTTTTGCATATTTATATTCTCTGTTATATTAGCTATCAAACAATGAGTCCTTATTATAGTTTAAGTGCCTAAATATTAACTCATTAACTCATTAACTGCAACAAACACTTAGTTAGACAAGTCCCTTGATTCTTTTATTTAGAGTTGTGTACTTTGACTATTACGGAAATGAACATGTCATGTAAATATTTTTCTTAATCAGTTTTTATGGAGATTTCACTGACGGCATATATATATTCACGACTTCTAGACACAGCGTCTTAGGTAGAGTCACAGTCATGGTAAATTTTAACTTGCGATTTCTCAAATGTAAACGCGAAGACACTAAGAATTGCAACTTTATACAACTTCTGATAGAAACGTGGGATTTTTATCAAAGAATTTATCAATTCCAGCTAAATCCAATGCAACATCAAACTCAGTTTTTATTTTTGCTGACTTTGTGATGGTTTTCTTATGCACGGTCATCTATTTCAACTACCATTTCATCAGAACGTCGTGGCTAAATGTTTTAATTTTATAACGAATCCGGAAGTCAGATTTTTAAATATCAGACACTCTTGGAATGTCTTACTTGAGTTCCTGATGTTACTTAACACAATTCAAATACTAGTGAAAGTAAATATTTTAATATAATCAAGAACCTAAAAATAGATTCCTGAACATTAAACCTTACTAGAGAGCCTGACGTTACTAAACAAATTCAATATGCTAAAAGTCAAATCTAAAAAAACCAGTGTTAAACTATTTTTAAAACGCAATCTTCGTGCAGGGCAATTTCTTAGGTTCTGGAATAAACCTTCACTGTCAGTGTTAAGGCTAAACGTGAACAAAACTAGAGACAATGACGTTACTAAAACAAATTTAAATACTGGAAGTCAAAACTGAATTCAGTGTTAGTATGCCAAAAGCGCAATCTTCAAATCAGGACATTATCCCAGGCTCCTGGATATACCTCCATCGTAGGAAGTATAAACTAAAGCTACTTCTGTGGTCAAAAATTGTTCAGTAATGCCGATGATACCATCTTGGTCCCAGGAAACACATTATTGAAGCTATAAGTCTTGCATAGAATTCGATAGTATTAAACAGTGGATTGTGATAAATATAATAAAAATTAATAATAATAAGACGACAGGAAATTGCTATTCACAGATCTAATCTTAGAATATCCATAATGCGAAAATAGTCTCGATTAACATAAAAGAGGTTCACAGTTGGAGATGTGCTAGGGTTCTAATCAAAGAGCTTTATATACTCAATTAGGACATTGAGAAACAGCTTGTAACCTGCAACCACTTAAAACAACGTGAAGACATTTATACTGTTTAAAAGAAATGCAAAAAATGTAACTATGGCTCTCTCATTTAAGCCAATCTTAATCACGCAATATCTATATATAGGTTAGATTTCTTACAAAAGCGGAGAACCCAAAATCTATGTTCCTTTACTCTATCTGTCCGGCTTTTATCCCTCAAGTGTGACAAGGCGAGAAACATGTAACACTGTATTGCAGCATATAGCTATTAAATAAATGTTGGACAGACATATACACGATAATATATAAATAAAAGATAGACAATTCATAATGTAACTTTCCCTGCTTAAACTGTGTATCACGTTCAATACAGTTGAGGCTCAAATTTAATTTTAAGTATATTTAAACTAAATAACATGGTGACTAGTTTATATGGTTTCTGCATCACACAGGCTAATTTTGCGTAAACTTCATGTGCTTATTTTTACCTCATTAACTGCAACACATTCAGATTGAAGAATCAACATTGACATAGTCATCCTATTTAAGTTCTTTTTCTTTTATTAATTCTGCATATTCAGAAGAAGGATTCAGGCCTATCTGGCGTTGCTTCATGTTGATCTGTTCGTAGACGCTACTTTCTGCAGCAGGTTCTGATACCTTACAGTAATTAGTTTCATGCTGATCTGATGTTTTCATAGATCTTGGTTTCAAATCAGGCTGTGCCACACTTTTACCGACTTCTAAAATATATGTAGGGTACTTTAACGTATATCAGTCCTACAAAATGCAAGAATTTCTACTTCGACAAACAAGTCATAGCTTTGAACTAAGATTTAATCCGTCTTACTTCAACGACAAAATACAATTACATTAACCTATTGTTTCAAAATTTTATGTTATTCAGCATATAACATACTTGAAATTTCTATTTGACATCACTTTTAAACACATTTGACAATATTTCCTCCAAATCTTTAAGATTCGCTTATTAATATAAAGGTTTTGAGTTAGCACTGTGCCCTGGCTTGAAAGCGTGCAATTTCGTTAGACAGATTCAATGCATCACAAAAGCCTTCGCGTGAAATTTATTTGAGAGAAATCTTTGAGGAAATATGTCATACTCTTCTAATTAACGAGGTATGCATTGAAGTGCCCCCTTATCGCACGTTTGCATCATTGACAATCAGTAGGAGTGGGACGCAAAATGGGAAAGCCTCGATAGCGATAATAATTTATAACAAGTGATGTTAAAGAGCAGTAAAATTTAAAAAGGACTTCAATTCAGTTCACATGCACGCTCGCACACAAACCTTAGTTACCTGGTTTTCTTGATTTCGCATTGTATATTCTGGAGAAAATAAGAAGCGTATTGACCAGCAAACTGATTGCTAGAAATGCTCCCAAAATTATTCCAGTAGTAGGCGTGCTATTCCACTCTGTTAACATATGTTAACGAGACTAAGCAAAAAGCAATTATCGTAAACATATCTTTGTATGTATGCATGTAAGCAAGCACGAACGAATAGAACTTGACTACGAATTCCAAAGCCGTGAACCAGCAACCGAGAACCCAACATTGTCCTGGTACGAGGGACAAGAGTTGTAGTGTCCACTGATCGGGTGCAATATTTTTTTGTATGACGGTTGAGCATGGAACAGAGATAGGTCAGCTGATTCAGACGTAGTACTTTGTGGATTATAACACAGATTTTAAACTGGATTCTTTGTTCGATGCGCAACCAGTGCAAGGAGGGCAGTATTGGTGTGATATGTTGATACTTAGCTGTTTCTGTCATGGCTCTGGCCAGAGAGTTTTGAACCATTTGCAATTTGTACAGATCCCTCTTTGCAATGCCATTAAGAAGCGGCATGGAAACCAAGAAGTGCTGGAAACCTATGCATTAGCCAGTGGGACCAAGACAGTATGAGGCAAAAGAGATCTGATTCTACATACCGTATGCGAAAATGAGCCTTGTGGAGTCGTATACAATGTGAACAAGAGCGGGCCTAATATAGACCCGTGTGGAACGCCACAATTCAATAAAGTGGGCGCGGAAGTGAGTTGGTTTATGCAGACTGATTGAGTACAAGGGTGGAGGAAAGATGTAAACCAATGGAGAGCGGGGCCGGAAAGACCAAACCAAAGTTTGATGCGATGAAGGAGTATGCCGTGATCAACAGTATCAAAAGCGGCAGATAGGCCAAGAAGAAGTGAGAGCAGTTACTTTTTCTTGGTCCATGGAGTTGATTATGTGATTGTGAAAGGCAAGTAGTGCGGTTGCAGTGGAATGGTATTTGCGGTAGGCAGATTGGAAGGGAAGGAACAGGATATGCGATGAAAGATGATTACTCAGGCGACTGGCGACTACTTTTTTCAGGATTTTGGAAATAAAATTCCCCGCTCTCTATGAAGAGAGAATAGAGATGGGGCGATAGTTTGATAGGTCATCAGGGGAAAGAGAAGGCTTTTACCGAAGAGGGTAAACCACGGCGTGAGCTAAACAAGTGGGGAAGCAGCCTTCAGCAAGAGATAAGACATCGAAACATGCTTTTAGAAGGGCGGTAGGAACATGCAAAAATGAGATAACGAATCTCAGCCTAGGTTGTTGGCTGGAATAGACTGAGACCCGGTGGAGGAGATTTAGGATATGATAGGCCACTGGAAGAAGAAGCGTTAGAAAACTTAAGTCTCAGGGTCGAGAACTTGTCAGAAAAAAATTGTAGCAACCTGTCGGCAAGGGAAGAATGTGATGAGGAGCTGTGTAGTATATGGCATTTGTCACAGTGCAGAATCTTGTTCACCGCCTGCCATAACAACTTAGGAGAAGAGGAGCATACAGAGGCCAGATTGGACAAGTAGGCGGATTTCGCATCTGAGACAAGTTTGCGGACACTACGACATTTTTGGCGCCTACATTTGAGGAGGCGAGAACGTAAATGGGAGCGTCGCCAACAACTCTCGTGCCTGCTACGCGGGCTTCTAGCAGTGGCAATGTCTGAGTTGTACCAAGGTTGGGAAAGTCGTGCGGCAACTCTCATAGACTTAGCTGAAGTGAGCTTATCCAGAATTTCAGGTAAAGGTTGAGAGCAAGAATATCTATCAGATTATATGCGATGTAATTCGAAAGAGATGGGGACTGAATGCGGACAGAATGAATACTAAGGTGGCAGAAATTAATGAATGAAACTATATGCTGATTATTCACGTCTTTTGTAAGCTAGTAAACCGAGAATTCGCAAAGGCATTGTAATCAATCGAGAACAGCAGATAGATACAACTTACATCAATGGACAGGTACTCTCTACACAATAAAATTGGCAGTTAACAATGCAAAACTACCCTTGAGCCTGTATTGACACAAGTAAAGCAAATAATATGCTATTTATATTTTACCTGTGCAATATTCCCATTTACTCCTTGCATGGAAACCTTTTTTGCATTGACATCGTGAAACATTCATGTAGTTTAAGTCATCAACAATACAAGCCTCATTCAGTTTACAGTCTGCATCACTTGAGCACCACAAAATGTGATTCACTGAATAATACATAAATAAGAATAATAATTAATAATAATTATATCGTGTTGTTCTCTGCATTACTCAAAGAGAATCTGTTTTCTATTGCTGGGGATTTACTATTTCTATAGCACCCAATATAGTTCCGTAGAATTTTTTTTGTTTTTCAATCAACATCATAGGCTGCATTCATTTCATTCAGCAAATCTTAACATGTGTTTGCGAGAAAGCACAATTCGATATAGCTAGTGAAAAATCTAGCTATTTAAAAAGACCTGGAAACCTATACATTTTAAGTCTTTATTGCAACTTGAACTCTAGTTTCCGTAACTGATTTGATTTCGACCAGGAGTTTATAAGGGATCCTGTCTTGAATACGATTTCAATTGAAGCGACCATCCATTGATGCTCTATGCATTAACTAAATAAGTGAGTAAGTAGCCTTTATTTTCATCCGAAAAACGCACATGCAATACATTGTATGGATCAATTACATATATAGTTAAGCTAGATTATAATACGGGCAACTACATAGAAAGACCTGCTCGACTAAATATAACTAAAGATGAAACAGTTTTTAAACAGTTCACATTTTACAGCAGCTATCATGAAACGGTGTACTCTCTTCCGCAGCGTGTACTTGTGCTCACAAAGGATGGCAAGAGCTGACGAAGGCAATGTTCGGCAAAATTCGATTTCTGGAAGAGCTTCCTGTCTGCCCAAGCAATCAGCTTTTCTGCAGCATAGCTCTGCCCACATAGTTGCAATCTGCGAGCCTTTTTAAGAGCTGCATTAATGCGCGCAACATCATGAGGAATGCAAAATCTAGCATAAGCCAGTAGTGCAAAAGTGAATCTCTAAATAATATCTATTGATCGCCAAATAACGGCGCTATATAAGTCACTTGATCATATTAAAAATCAGATATATTCCATTAGACAATGAATCACGCCAACCGCAGTTTTAAAATGAGATTATGCAAACTCGTTTAAACTAGTTACGCTGGTACGATAATACAACTTTCAAAGTGTTTGGCTGCTCTCTCTGTGCACAGATAACCGAAGGGTTTATGCTAATTCTGTTGCGCCCTAAACCCTGTTAACTTTAATCAGCGAGGGGCAGGCAAACAATTCGTCATTTTGAATTATCGTATCCACTTTTACGTTTTGTCCAGTACTTTGGAGTACTTTGGAGGTCCAATCATTTACTTTACACTTTTTCGTCAAGACTTATGTTTTGATGGTCAGTGAAGTTTCTTTTGAACAAATTGAATACACAGGCCTACATAAAATTACTTTGAAGAAAATATGTTTTTGAGTTTCCAAGTAAAGCAGATTATAACGGGGGGTGATAATACTATTTAAGTGGCAATGCTGTTTTGGGTAAAGAACGACGATCACCTGTTCCAAGGCCGCTACATAAATCCGCCGTTGTGTTCAATGCAAACTTTAATTAGTTCACCTGTATACACCGCGTAGCTGGGCGTTCCGTCCACCGTATTTCTTCCGCCGCAGTATTGCAGTTTATTTCCAGCGCAAGGAACAAGACAATCACGTTCTGGCGAAGTCTGATCGTAGTCATCTCCACACAGACATGTAGTTCCACCCTTGAAAATCATTAGCATCCAAATAATTATTTCAGGCTTACTGTACAAAAATGAAAATATAGAGTTCAACATTTCAAACATTGCATTTAGAGGTTTTTAGACATTGCAGTGCGTTTTTGTACGTTATATTAAGCTGTTTAAAAATTATGGCATAGTTACCGTCGGATTACGATATGGTGATAAAAAAATACTCATTGAGAAATACCTGAAGTATTGAGTATTTTTTGTTTAGTTGTCGGCATCTCTGTATGCAGAATTCGACGGTCAATGTATCGGTTGTTGGTAGTTCTTGAGCGACGAACTGGGTGGTGCTTCCTTTGTAGCAGCCAACGTAGTCAAGATAAGCTAAAGTTAAAGACACCAGTCATATATTAATAAGGCTCCAACAGTTCTTGCTTAGTTACTACTGCATGGGATGAATTTTGGCTTTGATATGACATTTATATGGTGCATAAGATCATCCGCTGAAATAGTACAATTTATGCATATGTCTGGAAACAAATGATAACATATATTAGATAATAGTCATACCAGTAAGCAACTATTCATATGAGCCAGTGTTGTTGTCGTCAAGAAGTAGGTCTATTGTAAAAATAAGCTGAGAATTGGTCGTTTTTCTTAACCTGAGATTTTCCTTTACAATATTGCGAAAGATGAAGTGATATCAAACGTTTTTTGATCTGTATCCTAGATTAGAAACGTTTAATTAATCATAAAGTATCGTGCAGTGCTTCCTGAAATCCACAACAGAGTTTATGAAGAGGTCTATATACTGCAATTTACCGGTTCAACAGTTGAATCCATTCTATAGCCGAGGCCACCTATAAAAAGCTAAGGAAACTTAACCCTTTCACATGTTTTTACTTGCAAACCATAGCCTAATCTGTCGTCTATGACTCTATGAATAAACGTGTATCTGAATTTTAGTACGCATCTACTCGTTAAGTGTCACCCATAATCTGTAATGTACTGCCCCAGCGCAATACAATATTGATCGCCTACTAAAACCTATGTACGCTATGAAAATGCTTATAATAAACTTTCATTCTATCATCATCATCAAAAATTCACATAAAACTATTGAATATGTAGTGAATAATAATTTATAGATAACTGAGATGAAATAAAGAGTTAGAAAAGGGTTAAAATAGATACTCCTAATGCATTACCAATTCGAAAACCAAACGACGCCACGCAGGGTGATCCAGGCTAAACATCGAAAAGCAGTCAATGTTATTTCTAATATGAAATTCTATACCCAGTTAATATTATTAGCAAAATTAACGCAGACTATTTGGACAACTCAAATATTTCGATAACCCAGATTTTATTGTTAGAAGGTTTTGGTAAATTTTCAGTATCTACAACGAACTTCCGGTGCTGCAACTGGTAGAGGACTGAGGTTGCCTTTTGGACGTTCAGAGTTTGCATAGAGTTTGAACAAAGGTGAATTACAATATTTTGAACTTATATATCTGAATTAAATGAAATCCTTAGCCAATCTGCATTACACGGACTTCTCATTGTTATAGATACCATAGTAAAGTCTTTTTATAACTATTGTACTTGCATCATTCTTGCACTAACCAGCTGCGTTTTGTGAGTTATACCAAAAGTGAAAACCTGTTATTTGCTTCCTTCTTGCATTGAGGTCTCAATCTCTCTTTTAAAAACTTACTCGGTCTGCATGTATTGTTATCTCTGTATGATCCCTCTTTACATCGACACACTGTTAAGTTGACAAAACCTAGGTCAACGGTTTCGCACTTTTCGTCATATTCGCAGTCACCGTTGTTGATTCCACAATCTACAAAATTAATGGATAAACTATAACGAGCTTATAGGAGTTGATGAATGTCGCCAAAAACTACGGCATAGTAGGTGGGCATATTATGTGCTAAACAATAATTTTCATATTTATTTCATAAATAATGATGTAAAGGTTAGTTGTTCAAAATTAGTCCAAAGAATGCAGAAAGATACAGAAAAAAGCAGCAAAAATAAGAGTGAATATTTTGAGTTTACTGTTACCACTCACAAGAAAAACCTCTAGAGATATCTCAGTAGATTTAAAGTCAGTGTACTTTCCAAGTATTACTTGTGTGCTTTGTGATATAATTTGGCCTCAACAGACGTTGTCATATAGCTAAAGTTTGACAAACACTGGAGGTCATATATTACTTATGTAAGTGAGTTGTGTCGAAGGAACATTTAGTGAAGCGTAACGTTCACATGTGTTTTATCCACAGACTTGTACATCTTTGTATATTTAATTGAAAGTAAAGAGATGTTTCGCGTAGAAGGAAAGACTAAGCAAAAATGTATAAATTCTGTGATGCCTGACTCCAATTGATATTTCGCATTTTAAGTTAGTTTCATTAGCAAAGCTTTTTGAAACGTTATCAATGTAAAGTCTACTAGTGACTGAATTAACTGCTAACTGGTCAGGAGCACGACAACCAAGTTGAGGAAAATGAATTTGCAACGGCCATGCGTGTCAAAGACGCGAAAGACTGAGGCCACTGGTCATCACAATATGTTTGATAAACGCTGAATGAAGGTACCATTTGTCAGCTGCCTTGCGGAGAAACTATATTATGAGACCTGAAACTACAAGTGCCAGTTTTTTGTTTCATTAGAGGCATCACCCGCAATATTTTTCACGATTTAAGACGAGAACATTATTTTAAGATTACATTGGGATAACTAAAATTTACTCCTAGTATAAAAGAACACACTAAGCCTATTTGGTAACTTGTTCCACAATATTTTGAAAATATTCTTTGTTACACTAGTGGTTTAACGAATTCCTTTGAACGCTTTCCAAAACGGACTAAGTAATGCTAGCAATAAGTCTACCTCTAATGTCACAAGCAACACCTGTCCATCCTGTTTTACAAGCACATGATCCATAAATGCATGGTCTTTCAACGACAGAGTGGATTCGGTCAGCACAATTTCGTCCATAAAATCCGCGAGGACACGCTACAATATCAATTCTTAAAGGTCGACCAATGTCTGGTATTTATAATACACATTTGTAAATTATAGAATTAGTTTACCATATGATTTTTATGGATAGAATTAACGTAGAAAATAAGTTTAAAAGGAGTTATGAAGGCTATGCATTAACTTTCTCAACACATTTAGACAATAGTATTTAAGTGATCAATTATTTTGGTGTGTGACTAAATACCGTGCATTCTGGAGTAATTTTAGTTTAGTCCAAAGGTTCTGCTACGTTTTCTTGACTATTTGACCTTAGAGCTTAAAAGCCATGTTAGGCTACTGAGCGGATGCTGTATTTCGATTGGCAAGATGTTTACGTCTGAATGCTTCCAACTTCTACCTCAAAACAAAACAATTATGATTGTTCACTGTAGAAGGTTATATCCACATCAGACCTTATGCTGAATTTCGTTAAAACTTCAGTGTAAGATTTACTTACTATAATAGACGCTGTTTGCCCAAGGACCACCACATTTCTGATTGTTGTTACCAGGACATGGCATATCGCAATTTGTTTCGGGTAAGGCACCGTATCTGTCGTATTTATTTCCACAGAAGCAGTGGGTAGCACACTAAAACAGGAAGTCATTCGTAGTTAATTTCGAGCAAAATATTTTAAAACTCGATGGTAAATGCCAGCAAGCCTAACACTTTTTACCAGTAATGTTATTCTATGATGAAATCATTGTCACTGATTAAGTTTATTAACATATCTTAGAGTCATTTGTTATTTTTATATGATAGAGAAGAATAGGCTTGAACCAAAATAATATAAATATTGTTCTGATTGCATTTTAATACAAACCCGCTAAGAGCATTGGTAAATGCCACTTGGTCTGTTTTTGCTGCTGTAAAACTGCTTGAGCTTTGGATTACGACTTGGAAATGAACCTAACTTGACCTGAGTCTCCGATTTTACATTCATGAAGCGCGTGTGAATAAGCTGGTTTGCCCGACTTAGTTGTCAAGTGATCTTGAAGAAATATGGAGTATATTATTACTTAATTATTATTAATAATATTTTTCATTAACAACGCTTAGAGTAGAACGGGCAAATAGACCAGAAAGTCATCTAATTCGTAATTCTAATCGTAATCTCCAAAATTTCTAAAGCTCTATTTTAAAGCAAAGCGGAAGGCACCAGATTATTCACAAGCGCTGCATGAAGTCAGAGGGGTTTTCCAAAGATGCCATAGGAAGAACAAAGTCCGATTACTAGAAGACCAGAGAGAGAGAGAGAGAGAGAGAGAGAGAGAGAGACAGAGAGAGAGAGTGAGAGAGAGAACGCGATGGAGCTACTGATTTTGTATTGTATTTTAGTGTATACCGAGCTTATTGAGTCTACCCAGTTGAATGTTTTCAAGTGACGGTATTTCAACGGCTGTTGATCATTGTTATAGCTGCATTCAGGACTATTTTAAGATGCAAACTCAATCGTAACCTCAAAAATTTGTAAAGCTCTACTTATAGACTAAGTGCAGTTCAACAGCTTATTCTAAGCAGTCAATCACTAATTAGATTAGTAAAATAAGGTAAGGTAATTAGGGACGGGAATGAGGCGCCTTGGTCCTGACGTTAATAGGTCTTTGTTTAAGCGCACATGACATATCGATATAACATAGGAACCATTCATGACGGCTGTTGCATGACTCGATACATCAAGAGCATTATAACGGAGTTTGTATGGTTCGTCATAACTTGACAGATTAATCCTTTTGAAAAGAAGGTGAAGGAGATAAAGAAGATTGAGGTGAGGATCACAAAGAGAGAGGGAGACGTGAATAGGTGAGAAAGAGTTGACATGAATGAAGGAAAGATGGAAGGGGAAGGCTGAAGGAAGGACGCAAGGATGGGTCGAGGTGTGGAAAGATGAGGATGCCGAGGAAGGGAGACAAAGACTAGAAGAAAAAACAGAGGAAACGATAATAGAGGATGGAAAGATCAGGAATGAAGAAGAAGGAGAGTAGACGGACGGAAAACATAGGAGCGAAGCAAAGATTGCGAAGATAAAAGACTGAGAAAATCAGAGGATCAGAGACTGAATATCTTAATAAAGAGACGTCAAATACCTGCACTCCGGCATATGCATAGTTAATCGATAAACATGTTTGTATGCAGAATTCAACGCTGTTATTGGGGTATCCGTTAGGCCCAAATTTATTGCCTGGATTCCACTCAGTCATCGCCCGTACACTGGCGTCTTTATAGCATCCAATGTATTGTTCATCAACGTTGCCTACAAGTAAAATTCCAGTTAGACCTACTTACAAGTTAAACTATTTGTCATCTGGGGTTAGAATTACAAATATAAATTGTGAAATTGTGTTTATAGCCGTAGGCTATCTTTGTCGCGCTTTCGGAGTGTCTCTGCCTTTCAATACCTATCTGTCTGAAAGATAATCAGTCATTAGCGAATTTCATAAATCATGGTTTTCCTTTAAAAGAAAACTGAACACTGTGACTGTGTTTTGTTGTAAAAAATATAAGTTTTGTGGTTAAATGCAACAAAAACAACACATTTATTTCAGGGTTAAATAAAATGTACAATTGGAACTTATGACTGAATTTCACGTGTTATGCGTAAATTATAGAAAGAACTCCTGAACAATATAAGAACTATTTTAGATTTTCAAATTAAAAGGCTCATCATCAGTAAACGTTTAAGTATTAAGAAATGTAGTCCTAATTGGAGTTTTTCTACTGTAATTCTTAAGTATTTTCCGCCCTCATTTACTATTTCAAATAGCAAAAGTGATCCACTACAATGGCAAAAACAAGGCTCGGGTTCATTTTCTTCTCCTCCTCCTCCTCCTCCTTTCTCTGCTTCTCCTCTTCCTCATTCTTATCCTTCATCTTTTCGATGATAGGCCTTTTCAAGACCAAGAGCACATATGCATAGAAAATATTTGGTGTATATATTTGGGGTATGTTCAGAGACGCTTATAATTTTAGGCTCTTCAATGATTTTGTTCCTTTGATCACTTGCTGCATTTCCGAAGAAACGCTGCCAAACTATGGTACAGACAACAGCTTACGAAAGCCCATAGGAAGACAAGTATCTGATCCATCACACAAACTCACCATCACTTCATCTCTTGTAATTTCTGCCCAAAAAACTGAAATTCTCCTCTTCCGCAGGTCCGTTCCTGATTCATCCGCTTCCTCTGCAGCAGATTCAATTCCAAACACCACCCATCGTAGCCGTCTGACTGCCTGCCTGCCTAACTCTTGGATCTTGACGTGGAACAATACCCTTCCTATCTATCTATTCTGTCTTGTCTGAGAGCCTGTGGATAAGCTGGTTCCCGCGACTTAGCTTTCTTGCGTTGGGAGCTATGAAAACCTCGAGTCTACGATTAAGATCTAGCGCGCACTAGATTAAAAAAAATAAACGCATGCCCCCTCAAGAGCTTCCCAAGCAGTGGTTGCCGTTGGTACCAAATGCTTACTTTGATTGATTGACATTCACTCGAAGATGGTAGGCCTACATGTATCATCGCCGTCAGGATATCATTCAGGCTGCTGTGTCTGTCTAGCATAAACACTCGACAGTAGCTTTCCGCTTGTTCATAAGAACACCTTGTGCCGACGTCATTACAAAGACTCTGCCTTGCCTTGGTTTAACCAAATCCGAGATTTTCTGGTTATAGACTGCACAAGTAAATCTGAAACTCGACAATATCCAGCCAGGAACGTGTCTACCTGTTGCAGGTCGACCAAATGAAAATAACGGTCGTGTGTCAATGGTAGATGGCCATATACCGTACAAAAATACGTGAAATATAAAACTCCGAAACGCTGACATGGACACAGCAGATGACAAATTTTTGAATTATCGAGCAAATTCCGCAGAATAGCTAATTTATCCAAATGAATAAGAAATATATAAACAACTGCCAGCTTGATCGCCGGACATCCGCTCTCTCATTAATTTTTATATGACACTCAATAATAATTTTATGACACGCATGTACACATAACGTAAGGAAGTACGTTTATGTATATGTATGCATATATGCATGATTATATGTATGTGTGTATGTATTTATGTATGCATGTACGCTTAAGATTACCTCAAATACGCGGCCTTTCGAAATCTGTAAAGGCATGCAGAGATGGCCATCTATGCATCTTTGAAATGGCTATGAAATGTGTTTAGAACAGTTAGGTAGCATAGCGTTGAATGCGGTATTCCTCGATCAGTGAACTCTTTTGGACAGTTTTGATCTTCGTGACTACGATTCTGAAGACCTGTGATCTTTAACTGTTTGTAACGCTTGAAGAAATGAATCGATTTTATAACAAGAACTATATAGTATATAGTCCTTGTTATACATAATATTATTATATATTCCAATTGTTATACATAATATTATTATATATTGCAATTCAAACGTCTCGCATCGAAATGGTTGAGGTCGAAACGGCATGTAAGCCAATTTTTACCATGTTCTTCCTCTGTGTTACTTCATTTTCTCTCTTTCTCTTTATTTCTCTTTATTTCTCTCATTACTTCCACTGCAGTCCTTTCCACCTTACTCACCTCTTTTCCCTCTCCTTTTACGCCCCTTGCAATGTGCTATGGGTCCGGAGAAAGGTATCACTCTGGAAATATTATTGTCAAAGCGCCTATGGGCGCGTTATAGTACACTTGAAATTCGTTAATAACATTTCAGTGAATTTCTGAGAGTGCATTTAATTTCGTTTGAGACATTCTGTTAATGTACAAACACTGTCGGTTGAAAAGAAAATAGTTATGTGATTATAAATGCTTAGTGGGGACTAAGACTGCATTGAGAAAGAGATCATCCAAGGCACAATTCCTGGGATCAGAGCTTGAGAAACAGCCAAGATGACAGGGATAGACAACATTAAGTCGTGGATTGAGTTATCATTCGACCAGTTATTACAGGAATCAAGGGACAGAAGCAGATAGAACAAAAATTGTCCGAGGCCAATCTTCGGCTCGAGGACGGTTATCGACAAGACAAGACGAGAGAAGCCCGTAAATATATAATGTTTAGCACGGCAAATGTTAAGATTTTTATAAAATGGTATCCGTGTAATCTAGTAAGCATGTAAATTAAGGCTTCCGCGTGTGTTGAGAATAATATTCTGCTTACTTATGTTGCACGCCATCCCAATCCACTGTCTTTCGCATCCTTCTGGGCATTCACCCGTGCCACGAATGCAAGGCATTTGTCTCTTGCAGTGGCACACTTGATCACACTCAGGACCGAAGTAACCGACAGGACACACTGAAAACAGCGGACAGATATTTACAACAAGAGCAGTGTCTTACACAATGAATGATGTCTTAGTCAATATTAACGCCTTAGTATATTAACTTTTTTTATGAATCTTTATTAGTTAACTTTAACTGACAATCTAAACACCAAACAAACTTCAGAAGAGATCGGAAGCCTAAGCTTAGGTTTGGCAAATTCAACACCCTTCAAACTAGGCTGATCTTTAGGATGGGCTTAACCAAACACAAAAAATAACACGCAAAGCCCTAATTATAAATGTGAATTCGTCAGATTCACTCCCGATGTGATATCGCAAACCAAAATGGAACAGAATGGTTTTTAGACGCTTACGGAATAAAGGCAAAGAAAGGCCAACGAGTTCATTTCGAAGGTTGCTGGGTAACCTATTTCAGATGGATGAGCGAATCACAGGGAAGTTTCTATACAGGGCTGTGGAAGTTCGATCCGGCGGGACAACCAAGCTACCTTGCACAGCACAGCGAAGAAATCTGCATCCTACGGGAATAGATGACACCGAGACATAAAGCTACCTAAGACAAGCTGCAGCACAGCCAGCACGACAATTACTGATAGGCAATAAGAACTTTAACTCAGTGCAATTTGTAATTTGCACAGGTCGCCCAAACAGCCACGTGATATATGCTGAAACCAGAGCAAACCAATGGATATGTGACATCTTGTCCGTGACAGAATGATGGTAGGTTCATTTTTTTCTTTGCAACACAGGATTTTGTAGTACTTGGACTTGGGGAAGAATGTAGACAAATACACCTAGCGTTTCCAAATATACCTACGCTACATGGTTTATTGTGCAGGCTGGAATATTCATCTAGCGAAAATCTCTCCGTAATGCCAGCAAAAGCTACCCCGATATCCTACCGCAACAACAACGCTATATGCAGGATATACGAAACCTACATAGGATTATTGTCATATGGACTTCATTTGTGTAACATACAGTATAACGTCGCTATTGGGGGAGGTCGCCGTTACTTTAGCATTGTTACAAAATGCGCTATATTTTAAGACCTTACCAGTTAAACCGTATACCTTTCCTGACCGGTATCGAATAAAGAGCGGAGGGCGACTGTATAAGTATAAGAAGACGATTTATAGAGCGTCGTAACACGGCCGAGGCAGGAAAAGGGTGCTGTACAAGTGTAGATGTGTTACAAATTCACCGACAGTCATATGATATTAGAAAAAGATAAGTCTTGAGTCGTGACTTGAATGCGTAAACAGGTGGGGTGGATTCTTCACATGGTCAGGAAGACTTCCCCAAGCAGTGGGTTCAGTGACAGAGAAGGAACATTCAGCGAACCTCGTGAACGACCGCGGGACGTACAGTTGATTCCTCGATAAAGACGCAGCCGATTTGATATGTTCTGGTTGTCTCCTGCTGGAATGCAGGAATCGGATATAAAGTCCGGGATAAGATCTTTCAGAGTCTTGTACGTGATTAGGCACAGTTTGCAGGTGATCCGCTAAGGAACATGCAACCAGTACAGGTTGCCACGCAGCCTGATTGGATGGTGTCCGGCCACAGTTCATTTGCTAATCTACATTTATTTATTTAGGCGTATTTAGGCAACCTCTCTCATGGATGTCTAATAAGCATGTTATTGTTATTGGATCAGGCAGAAATGGCGTTGGTGAAAGTTTATGACTAGTTCTAATAGCCCAACTAATTATTCAACATCCGAAATCCTTCGTTTTAATTCAGTTAACTAATGGCTCAACTATACAACATGGACATGCCAGCTGCCAGCAGCTACGGTACAAAAGTTTCAGAAGTTCGAACTGCAAGGATCACCTACTGACACAGAGAGGCCCATCATGTCTATGTCAGCAATACATAACTGCTGCAGCAATTTTGTTAAACTCACGTGTGTAGAGCGAATAAAATTGATCAATTCCTGTTCCTCCACAAAATTGCAACTGGTTGCCGGAACACTTCACATCACACTTGCGATCATTCAATCGTTGGCCATAGTCATTTCTGCATACACATCTTCGTCCATTCTAACAATTTACAAAATAAAATATATGCAGTTAAACTGAATTTCATTTCATTTTCGTTTATTTACCCTATTATTTTCTTGCTCGTTTTGACCTATTGTGAATCTGAGATAGAAAGTGTAACGCTTCCGAGCGATGGAAAGATATTCTGCAAAGTATGTACAGATTTTAACAAGCTTTGGGAATGGAGCTACCAAAACTATGTGCAAGATTCATATCTTCCGCTCAAGAGAAATAATATATTACAGTCAACAAGACGCATAAACAACGACCTTCTTGAACGCCGGACACCTAACGATTGTATGCATGTATCTATGTATGTATGTTTGCATGTGTGCTTGTATAGGCCTATGTAATTGCAATCACGACAATTCATACAGCATCGTCAGCAGCAAGCTAGTTCAAGATTGCAATTTCGTCGCGCACAAGAGTCAAACAACAAATGAATAATGGACTAAATACAAAATCAAAATCAAATGGTAATATTAGAGTTAGACAGTAAATAGAAATTTTTAGCTGTTAATAGGTAATAGATGGGATCTCAAAAGTCTCGTAAAAACAAGAACATTGGCGCTTCTTGGATGGCTACAGGAAGAGAGGAAGACAATTGGGCCGGCGACTCTAAAGACATGATCACCCATTTTAGTCTTAGATTATGGTAGTTAGTTTATTTTAGTTAATTTGTGAATGCGCATATTTGTAATCTAAACTTATCTTATGATTTCTGTAGTACAGTTAGTACAAGGCATCAGTCGACGATCGCTTCAAGTCAGGATCGCAGTCAAAAATCATAAACCGTCGGAGATGCCGATTCGAATTTCGGCAGGACAAAGAAAATAGAAGTCAGGCTGCGGTGGGAAAGCAAGTTGGAAGAGATGTGATTTAAGTTTAGACCTGAATAACATCAAAGAATTGGCAGAATGAACTGAAGTGGACAGTGAATTACAATTCCTTGGACCAGCTGCCGAGAAGGCCACAGAGCCCAACACTTTTCGGATATGGGTCACAGCAAGATTCAAAGTGTCCATTGATTGAATGCAGTGTCTACTAGTGTTAGGGGAGCAAGGAACGTAGACAGGTCGGCTGACTTAAATGCAGTACCTTGTGAATCTATATATGTATTTATGTGTGTATGTATTCATGTATACATGTATGTATGAATGTATATAGGCTGTATATGCACATATAAAATGGTTGCATTGCATTTCATAGTGAAGAAATTGCCATGGAAGATATTGTCATGGAAGTTAAATAAAAATAAGCACCAGAAAATGCCAGGAATTACTTACATGCAGCGCGGCAAATGTCATTTCTGTAGTAGTTTCACTGTAACATTTCTGAATACAAATTTCAATAGTTAGGTGATTTGCACCCTGTAGAACAGTTTCAGATCTCGGGTTCTTTCCGTTGCCTTCAAAGCAGCCGACGTACTTTCCATGCAACTGACCTATAATTACAAGAATTTCGCCATCAGTGATACATCCTGATTTAAGTTCACCTACCTAGATTTAAGTGATTCTCTCGTAACCCAGTCTTAGACTCGATAGCTTGCATTTTCGTCACCGAACATTTGTAATGGACATAAACAAAATATAATGTGTAAGTTTGCAATAAACAGCATTAGTCAGTGGTATAGGTAGGCATATTAGTAAGCCTAAGGAAGCCGTTTGTAAACGATTAAACTATTTGAATAATGCATTTTCTGATACTTTACTACTAACATTTGAATTAATTCTACTCGATTGAGGCCCTGGATACGAATTGCAGTCATCAAAAATTCTAAATTTCAGTACTATTATTATTGCTGCATTCATCAAACGTTACTTGCTCATTGAGCAAGCATAAATCGATGGAGCTGATCAGTTGGGACTGAAAAACTTGCTCATACGCAGAAACCGTATCAAAGAAAACCTGAACCCATGTTCCCGTACTCTCCGCGTTACAAGCCTAGCACTATAACCTATCGGCTACTGTGACCCATCATAATGACATCATGATAGAATGATAGCATTTTAGCTTGCCTTCAGCAAGAAGTATCAACATAATGTCAACAACAAACCAACTCCTATATTGGTCTAAATATTGCAAGCTTGTGATGCGCATGATGCCAATGATTGCCCGATTGGCTCTCATCAAAGCACTTGAAAAGAGATACCATAAGCCAAATCTTGGATTTATAACAGGGTCAGATGGGTTTTCCATTGACCCCTAAACATCATCGTCATCGTCTTCATCGTCGTCGTCATCATCAACATCATCATCATTTCCTGACGCTAGCCAGTTGGCGGCAAATGGGCGCGAATATGTGATCTCCATTCATTTGTTAATTCCAATGTTCTTCTCATGTTTAATCCAAATCTGATAATGTTTTCATTTAAAGTGATGCTCATTCAAGATTTTGGTGATCAACAAAGCATCCAAATATACTCTGAGCGAAAAAGTGAAACCCTACAAAATTTCAAGGAGTAATTGACTAAGAAATTGTCCTGCACTCGTGATAAGCTAGTGTCCTGAACTTAGATGTTAAGTAAGGCTATAGAAATCATCGACTTTATGACTTCTGATTTTATGACTACGATTGCAAAATTACACATGTACGACAACGAAAGTTGAACGCCAATACTTTCCAAACCACTAGTCAATTGTGGCAGCAGCAATTTTGGCATATGTTGGTTTTTAATAATGTTATTGCTGTTTTTACATATTTATCTCATTATTTTGCATTGATTATTAAATTGTGTCTACAGTGAAATGTTTCCAATGTTTGAACTTGGATTGGTTGAATAACTAGGCCCATTTTAAATTCAACTGTTTTAAATGTTCACCTGGATATTACAGCATATTTAATGTTTCCTAGTCATAAAGAATGATGCGCAGTAAAAGCGGACACTAATGTGACTAATACGTCGTTGTATTTTTATGCATAGACTATAGCTTACAGCAATGCTTAAAGGTATGGGATCGGTGGATTAACACAAGACTTTACAACGAACACGGAGAAATATTATATGAAAAATGGTGTAGACTAGACATTGTTTAGTAATCAACTTACCAGTGGTTCGGGTAGGAGAGGAGTAACCAAGAAAGCATAATTAACCCTGAGTAAGTAATCATTTTGCACATCCTTATGAATGTCAAATTGACTGACTATGGCGTTTCGTTTTGACTGAACCTATTATAGATAGTTAGAAAATAAATGCAATTTCAAACACTCGTTTGATCATTCATTCGATAGGAGCAGGCCATCTTTGGAAGGATAGATAATGTCTGAAAGCGGAACTTTTCGCGTGACCTAAATTTGTTAAGCTGGATTCCATCGCTAACAATAATTATCTAGTAATTGCAAAATTACTAAACTCCCTACTGTACGATTACTTGCGATAATCTTACTGCAGGAAAACCCAGACCTCTGGAAGTTCGTGAGCAACCAACACGGATGCAAAAAGTGAATTAACTGGGGCAGCATTTACGCAGTTAGCCGTTAAATCTTTTTTCTAGCGCAATTATAATGACGAGCTTCCCCTTCTTGGAGCATTCTATCCCGCATTACAATTTAATGCAAGCTTGCAAGGATAGCGTGATACGTTTCTCTTAAGTAGCCTGCCCACAATGTATGCAGAAGGGTTGCAGATTTTGCTATCATTGCATTCTTCATGTAATACAGCTAAATACAGAACCTTCATTTTTAACAATTGCTCCATCATATTTCATACATAATATCGCATTTATTATTTCATATAGTTGCGGTCTTGAAATAAGTTTCAGGAAATGAAGAGGCAAAAGAGGGACCTGAATAATATCCTGTTTAGCCAAAATCTACTTCTCACAGAGAAGATTGTGGCATGATTTTGCAAACAGTAGTTTATGCACGATAAGTAGACATTGAGAATATGGTTTTACATATTTCGGTTACAACACTAGGTGACAACATTGTGGTCTAAGTAATTGGTAATAGGCTTAAACAAACTATAGTCTCAGTCTATGTAATCGCAAGGTGGCGGTTATGGTCTTTTGTAGAGAAGTGTGGTAATTTACAAGAAATATATAGCTTTAAAACTCACAGATTCAAAGCTTTTGCGAAGTTGTTAAAAATCGCTATATAAATAGCTAGTTTTCTAAATCATACGCACATTCAGATCTAACATACACATATAAACCTACATACATACAGTCATACAAACATAAATGAAAGTAATTAATAGCAAGAAAAGATGTGTTACAAAACAAGTTAGAATTTAAGTACAGTATGTTAAAAATAAATCTTGACGGTTCTTGAATTCCAAAAATAACCATATACATACATACACATATTCTTACGATCATATATATGCACATTATACGTATATATTACTATCTATATGCATGCATTTATTCATGCATACTTACAAGTCTTAAACTTAGCAGAATATGCAGTGTTTTTCAAATTGTAATTATAAATCGTAAATTTGAATAGCGTCACCTAAAGATAAACTAATCAGAGAAGCTCCCGATCTCACAACACAGAACCACTATCAAATAGAATGGCTCCAAGTGCTTACGGAAAAGAGGCAGAACAGAGCTCAGAAGGTTATGTCACAGTAGTTATGTATATCACTACTTTTATCACCGAGTTCCTCTTCACAGCCATTTATATATATATATATGTTTGTATCATGATGCTTAAGTTAGCACTTTTCATGTGCCTGTAAGAAGGGCTGCACTCGTGACCATTTAACTAATCTAATCGAGTGAGTATTAGGTATGCTGAAATGAATATTGAGCAGAGTCAAATTGTCAAATTAAAAAGGACCTGCATGCACGCAACAGATGACTGTTCTTGGACGACGGCCTGTCACAGGGGTTAGCTCCAGTTAATGCGCGAAAGCGGGGCACATGCATATCCCGGCGGTCGTCATAGAGCAATAACTGATCGAGTCCACGATTTAATAACTTTAAAATTGTTGTTATACAGAATAACAAATATCAGATATAATTAAACTTTACATGCGTTTATGGCGACAAGGAGTTTGATGGCATCAACATACACATTAAAATCCTCAGCGTGCGTTAAGCAGCATAACATAACGTAACATATCATAACATAACATGAGTTTAAGTGATTCAGAAAATATTTTATCTGTGTTAGAACTACTGAAAGCTAAATGGAATGGTTCACAGCCAATTATTTTATGGCTACCTCTTAAACGCTCCGATATGGTATCCATTGTGACAAAACTATTATCAAAACAATTCAACCAGTCTACAACTCTTGCACTGACGAACTTCCGTCCTAATGCTTCTGTCGGTTGCTGAAATAATTTATATATTGGTACCTGGTCGTCTAATTTGGTGATAATTCGAAGAATCATTTCTGCATGTGAATCCATGAATAGAAACATTTAATATAGCGCCTTTTAAGTACCTCTCAAAATCGCTGCATATAGGAACTTCTAGCTATTCTAAGGTGATCAAACTGATTTTGCAGTAGTTTTAAAAAAGCAAATGGACTAGACTTTAACGCTTTAGAAATTTCCAAGTAGATGATTACGATCGCAAAATTACACATGAACGACAGCAAAAGTTAAACGCCAATACTTTTCAAACTTTACCACTGGTCATTTGCACAGGGTGTGGGTATTGGCGCTTAATATTTACTTTTATACATTTGATCTCATTAGTTTGCAATGCTATTAAAATTGATTGTTGAATTGCTTTATACAGTTAAGTGTTTCCATGTGATCTTGGGTTGGTTAAATAATTAGGTCTATTTTAAATTCAAGTATCTTAAATGTTCACCATTTATTCTAGATATTACTGTGTAGTTAATGTTACCTAGACAAAAAAAGTGATGCTTATAGAGCGGACACTAATGTGACTAATACACCGTTGTCTAGCGTTGAAGCATAGGTTATACGCATACAACATTGCTTCAATGTATGAATTTAAGAAAAATTATATGAATATGGTGCAAACTAGACATACTTCAGTAATCAACTTACCTGTGCTCTGGGTAGAAGCGAGAAGTGGCCAAGAAAGCATAATTAATCCTGCATAACTAATTTTTTTCCATATCATCATGGTGATTTAGAATGTCGAAATGACTGACTATGGGTTTTTGTTTCGACTGAACCTATTATAGGTAGTTCGCAAGTAATCGCAAAATCAAACACTCGTTTCACCATTCATTCAGTAGTAGCTGCCTTTCATTGTAAGGATAGATAAAGTCTGCATGAGGAACCGTTCTTCTTTCCTCTGACTGGAATTAATCTCTCGTAGGGGAAGGGTCAACCACTACTAACCTTTCGCTTGACCTAAATTCGTTAAGCTGGATTCCATCACCAACAATTACGCCCTATTACCCATTGGCTGTTCTAGTGAGCGTACAATTACTAGACTCTCTTCCATAAGATTACACGAGATAGGTCCACGGCAGAAAAACGCAGGCCTGCATCAGGAAGTTAATGAACAAACAAATGAATGAAATCCATTGGATTAGCTAGAGCAGGATTTATACATTCAGTTTTGCAGTGTAATTATCATGAGCTCCATTATATTTAATACATAATATCGCAATTATTATGTCAGATAAGTGAACTAAGTGTCTTGAAATGATAAAATAAAGTGGGATCTAAATATATGTAAATGTAAATATAGCCATTATCGGTAGTTAAACCGGTATCTATAATCATTAATCACAGAGGCGCTTTAACGTAGGCTTTTACCAGTGTAGCTAACCAGGCAAGCATATCCTGTTTAGCCACAATCTATTTTTAACAGACAAGATAGTGGTATGATTTGGCAAAAAGACATTGAGAGTCTAGTTCCACATATTTCCCTAAAACATTAAGTGACAACATTGTGGCCTAAGTAACTTCTGACAAGTCTGTGGATCGTAGTAACAGTAATATTAATAATAATAATAATAATAATAATAATAATAATAATAGTAAGTAACTTCTAATGTGCCGGTGCCTAATGTACAAAGCATCAACCGATGTCGCACCTAAACCAAGCCGAAATCAGGTCAATATCCAGAAGGTCAGTCCACAAGACAGAGAGGCAGCCTACGGTGGATAAGCAATTTGAAACACGTTAAGTTTTAAGTTGAGAACGAAATGACAAAAGAGACTGAGCAGAACGAGAGACACAGGAAAGGAATTCCAAAATTTAGGCCCAGCAACCGAAAAAGCACGTTTACCCACAACAGTTCTAGTCCAAGGTATTACCAGAGAAAGGCAATCAGATGTCCTTGCAGAAAAATTATGTCTTGGGAATAAGAACTGATTTTAAGTATTATGGTTGGCCAGAGTTTAATGTTTTATAAACCGTAAGTCCCAAATTGAAACAAATTCTTTGCTGAACAGGAAGCCAATGCAAAGAATTAAGCACAGCAGTTTGCCAAAGATATTCATGAAGACATGGAAACATAGCGCCTAATTCTGCGAATGTCACGAATATACATGGATGATAACTTACATACACCATTTACATAGTTTTTACAGACATGGTAAAATAAAAAAAACGCCCAAGTCACGAGCAGCATTGGTCGTCTCAACAAGTGAGTCTCCCGGCTGTAAGGATGCAAGCCATTCAAATTTCTTAAGTTGCTGCAGTGTGTCCTGTAGTAGAAATTCAGTCTTTGATGGGTAAAGGAGGAGTTTATTAGCCGCCATCGAAGACTGCGCCTCCTCAAAGGCATTAGACAACAGCTGCACCGACGAGTTGACAAGACAAACCATCAAATGAAATGTAGATTTCCGTATCATCTGAATAGAAATGATATCCCAGTTAGTGATTGCTAAACAATGTACCTAGAGATGTGGTGTTTAATGTAAACAAATGAGGACCAAGTACAGAACCATGTTGAACATCGCACGTCAACAAAACACTAGACGAATAATGCCCATTTAAATATACTGAATGAGTGCGTGGGCTGAGATAAGTAGCAAACCAATGTAGGACAGGACCAGAAACCCCATACAAGTGCTGGATATGCAAAATGAGAGCATGGTTGACAGTATCAAAGGCAGCAGACAAATCAAGGAGAACAACTGCTGTCACCTTACCCTTATCCGCTGAGCAAATGATATCATTGTGAACAGCAAGAAGTTGCGGTATGCAGATGGAAATGGAGAGATTAATGGGTTGGAAGACAGTTGAGTTTGCATACGATTCAAACTACCCGTTCAAGAATTTTAGCTCTTGTAAAGTACTTATAAGTAATCGTAATCGTAGTCGTAAACTTGAGATTTCTACAGCGCCCAAAAACGAAAGCTACGTCTAGAGGAACCAGCTTATTCACAGGCGCTCAGTCAAGATAAAATCGATAGGCAAGAAGGGTTCGGTTCCAGACCAAGATCCAAGAGTCAGGCAGGCATGCAGTCAGATGGCTACGGTGGACGGTGGTTGGAATCAGATCTGCAGGATAAACAAGGGAAGAAGAGGAATCAGGATATGATCCTCGGAAAAGGAGTGAGGCGAGTGCGTCTTGCATTGAAGTGCGGTTATTTGCAAGAAATACACAGCTTTGAAACTCACAGATTCCAAACTGTATAAAGTTCTTAAAAACCGCTACGTGAATAGCCAGTTTTATAATAAACACATTATAATCTATCAGGCACACATACGTTCATACATGCATAAATGAGGGTAGTTAATAAAAAGAAAACATGTGTTACAAAATAATCATTTCATGTAAATCTTGCAGATTCTTATTTAAGGGTTCCAAATTAACCAGAGATATACATCCATACCTGCATGCACATAAGCTTACGTACATATGCATATATACATGCATACGTATATACATGGATACACTGTGATTGGGAAATAGCGACCTCCTACAACTGTAATTTATATAACTGCGAATTATTTGTAGCTGTAAGGATATTCAAATGGATTTTAATCTTGACTTTAACGGCTAAGAATATTTGACTCTTGGACGGTCCCCATAAAATATGACATCACTTTAACATCATTTGCGGGGAAATGGCGTTCAGCGAAGAGGACAGATAATTACAAGTTTTTGCACCAAAAAAGAATTTCCAGAAAAGGCATGGAAACTCCGTAGATTTAAAGAAGATTGACAGAACCGGATCGTCAGGTCGTCAGGTAGGTAGCAGCAGAATACGAACTGCGAGATATAACGACAGCATCGAAAACGTTAAAGATCTTGTTTTGAGTCAAGAGGATAAACCGCAAACTCATCCCGCACAGCGACAAATTCAACGAGAAACTGGGCATTTCTCAGCGTTCAATAAATGAAATTGTGAAGAAAGACATTGGATAAAAATATTTCAAATGGTGTAAAGAGACTGAACTCACGGAGGCCAACGGAGGCCAACAAGGAGGCAAGACTTGAGCGCTGAAGGGTTTTGGTGACACGTTATTCTGACCATATGATCCAGTTCATTTTGTTCACTGATGAGAAATTTTTCACTGTCGCTGCACCATCTAGTAGTTAAAATGATCGTTTGTATTTTGCATTCGGTACTCGTAAGAAGAACAACCTTGGGAATCGTTTGCTTTGCACTCGCTCTACTTTCAGTCAATCGCTAACGGTTTCGGTGGGTGTGTCTGCACTTGGCAGAACAGGGATACACTTTGTGGAACCTGGCTGTAAAATTAACGGTACGTACGAACGGAGTGTCCTGTTAACGGAGAAACTCTTACCAGATATACGACAAATGTCAATTACACATTTCAGTAGGACAGTGCGCCAGCATACCGAGCTCATTTAACCGTCGAACTGCTGACGAACGAAACTCCTGATTTCATACCTTCTGCACTTTCACCAACAAACGGTCCAGACTTAAATCTTGAGTACTACAAAATCTGGGGAATAATGCAAGAAAAAATCTACAGAGCAAAACTTTGAAATGTCGATGAGCAATGTCAACGTGTTAGGCATTCGTGGGATGAATTGGATCAACGCATAATAATTTTTGACACAGCAATCAGACAGTGGCGGGAGCGCCTTACTTCCTGCGTCAAAGCCAAAGGAGGGCATTTTGAGCACAAATTATAGCTTAGTGCATCAAACATGTCAGTTAAATTGGTTATTGTCCAATTTTGATTAAAATTTTAATTGTTATTAAGTTTGACTGCAAGTTATTATGAAGTTTTCCAGGGGTCGCTTTTTTCAATCACTGTGCACGTTTATGCATGTATACATTCATGCACACGTACATAGCTTATACTTATTAGATTTCATGCTGATGTAAATTTAATTGTAATTGTAATTGCAAATTTATAAAGCGCGATTCAAGAGAAACTGATCAGAGGCGTTCTCGACCTGACAAAATAGAACCACTATCGAACAGAATGGTTCCAAATGCTTACGAAAAAGAGGCAAAACAGATCACGCCGCAGTAGTTATGTTACTACTTTTATCATCATGGTGTTAATCACAATCATTTATGTACATGTTTGTATCATGATACTAAATTTAGCACTTTTGTGTGCCTAAGAGTCGCGCTGCACTCGGAGGTATCTAACTAAGCTAAACAAGTGAGTCTTTAGAAATGCTTATAATGTTTGTTGGACAGAGTCAAATGGAAAAGGTCTTGTATGCAATGGAAGACTGTTCTTGTACGACAGTCCGACACAGAGGAAGGCGCGGTTAACTCCAGGTCATGCCCGAAAGCGTGGCACATGCATATCCCGGCGGGCAACGATCGCCGACCCGACTGACTATCGCCACCAATTCCATTACTTTAGGGATTGTCTTCGTCATTATTGTCATCCGTTCACCTTGAGTAAGCAGTTTGGATTCTTAAGGAATATTTTACTTCTTAGTTTGAAATTAATGCAACGTCAATAATAACATTAAGTGGCGCCTTTTGAATTCTCGAGTAAGAACTTGGCTATTGTAACTGCATTCGTTCTTGTGTCACAAAAGGTTATGACCATTAACAAAAACCAACTAATTAGACAATACAGCTATATACTGCTGGTACTATGCTAGGATCTAATTAAAAATTCATCCCACAGTTAACTAGGTATTCCCTTTATGTAAGTCGTTTTTTAAAGATTATTTTATATTAACTCTATATTAACTCATCGTTATCGTGGACAATATCAAGACTCAACCTCTTATTGAAAAATAGACAAGAGACAAGGGTGCAACAAAATTTTTATTGCAGTTAACCCTCAGCTCGAGAATTATATAAGAGAAGACAAGATATGATAGAGTCAATATTCTCCGAAACCAACGCACACCTAAACTCTTTTTACCATGAATCCAAACGCTCTATTTGGTGGGACATGAGGTATAAAAGATTTACAGTTGGCGATGTTCTATGGTTCTAATCCAAGAGCCTTACAGACTCAATTCATGTATCGCTATGAACGAAGATTGTTACCTTGTGTATTTGACAACTATTTTGTACATTTCTCTCAACTTCATAGCTATTCCACTAGATTTCAGGATAATGTTTGTGGTACTTTTGCAAGAACTAACACTAGATGCTTCAACATTAAATGCATTGATCCGTCAATTTGGAATAAATTACCTTTAGAAATCCGTAACCTAACTAGTCTGTATTTGTTTAAAAAACATCTGCGTAATTTCCTAATAATGTCACTAAGCTGTTGATTATAATGCTCATATCTGTTTAGTCTATAAATTTTTTATTTATATTTCTAGAAGTCACAGTTATGACTCATTTTCAGTTTCATAGAGATCACAATGGTGATCCACTTTCTTAGTTTCTTTTTTAGTTAAGTTCTAGTTAAGACTTTCTTTATAGTTCAATTGTACCTAATATCGGTTAAACATTTTTGTCGCCATATGCGTCGTTCTGTAATAGGCGGCCCTAATTTAGCGGGACTTAGGTCCCTTTTGGGTCTACCATTTGTATCCCAACATTCTATACAATGGTCAATGTATGTGTTCTTTTCTTTGTTCTTTTTGGAATCAATAAAGTTTCATTCAATCATAACCTGCAACCAGACAATCTACTCACTGAAAACAATCTGAAAGCATTTATTCTGTTTAAAAGCATTACATAAAATGTAATTATATCTCCCTCATTTAAGCCGATTTTAATCACACGTTACCTATATGGGATGGATTTCTCACAAAGGCGCAGAACCCAAAATCTATGTTCCTTTACTCTCTCTTCCCAGCTTTTATCCCTCAAGTGTGACAAGATGCGAAACATGTAACAATTTACTGTAGCACATAGCTATTAAGTAACTGGTGGACAGACATATACACGCACACAAAAATGCATAAATAAAAGATAGACAATTCATAAAGTAATTTACCCTGCTTAAAATGTGTAACACGTTGAATACAGTTTAGGCTCAAATTTATGTTTAAGTGTATTTAAACTAAATAACATGGTAAATAGTTTATAACGTTTCTGATTACATAGGCTAATTTTACGTAAAACTTTGTATTAGTAATGCTTATTTTTGCTTGAATAATTGCAATAGTCGACATTCAGATTGAAGATACAACATTGATATAGTCATCCTGTTTAAGCTCTTTTTCCTTTAGCAATTCTGCATATTCAGAAATAGAATTTGGGCGCATTTGGCGTTGCTCCATGTTGATCTCTTCGTAGATACTACTCTGGCCAGCAGGTTCTGGTATCTTGTCGTAATTACTTTCACGCTGATTTGATGATTTCACAGAACTTGGTTTCAAATCAGGCTGTGCCACACTTTTACCGACTTCTGAAAATATACAGGGTACTTTATTGTATATCAATCCTATAAAATGTAGGAATTTCTACTCCTACAAACAAGACATGACTTTGAACTAAAATTTTAACCGTTTTATCTTAACGCCAAAATACATTTGACAGTAATCTATTGTTTCAAAATTTTATGTTGTTCAACAAGTCACATACTTAAAATTTATGTTTGACAACTTTTAAACACCCTTGATAATATTTCTTAAAAATCGGTGTTTTTCCTTTACTAATATAAAGGCTTTGAGTTTGCACTGTTTCCTGGCTTGAAAACCCAATATTTCTTCCAACAGATCACGGAGCAGAATCAAGAGAATCTGCGCGTGCAATTTAACTTAGAGAAATCTCTGGAGAAATATGGCATACTTTTCTAATTAATGAGGTATACTTTCGAGGTGCTGTTGTCACACATGTGTTAATGACAGTCAGCAGAGGTGCGACGAAAATTTGGAAAGCCTCGATAGCGATAAGATACTAAGTGATGTCTGAACAGCAGTACAATTTACATGTAAAAAGGACTTCAATTCAGTTCACCTGCACGCTCGCACACACCCTTTATTTACCTGGTATTCTTGATTTCGCACTCTTTTTTCTCGAGAATATAAGAAACGCGTTGATCAGCAAACTGATTGCTAGAAAGACTCCCAAAATAATTCCAATTGTAAGCATGATATTCCACTCTGTTAACAAATGCTAACAATACTAAGAATAAAGCAATTGTAAACTATGCATGCATGAAAAATTATGGCGTCATAGAGACATCAATGTTTCTACGAAAACAGTCTACACATAAAGTTTATGGAGAGATTAACATAGAAGACTCACGTAAATTTGGAGTAGCAAGAGACTGGGTCACCTAAATAGTCTTTACCCTGATTGGTTGGCTTATAGCGGTACCATACCTTGCTTGGTTAGCTTTAAAGGTAAATTATTGGCTGCTATTGTTTTCAGTCTATTTTGTGACCAGATAAGTCTTTCTATGAATTCCAGTCTACTTTTCGGAAGAACAAGCATTGGGAACGCATTGATTCAGTGTCCTACTTTAGAAGGAGTTATACATCTTTCACTTTTCCCTGTAATAGTTGGTCAACACTCCAAATCAATAGAAATTGACTCATACAACGTTTCTTGCCTGTTGTGATCAATTAATCTTTCAAATTAAAAAATCTATTATAATAAAAGCTCTTTTCTAATTTAAATGCGATCTAACACTAACACGTGTTCGTGTTGCAGGGTGTTTTCATATTATAGGTGGAAGCACTGCAACATAAACCAAGCGACTATCGTATGAACACTGACAACAGTCACAGGTCGATATTGATACTACGTTGAACATGCTGTCATCTGTCAACTCTAGTTGAGAACCAAGCCGTTGGTTGGATTCTATGTGTGTACGGAAGCCTGCAACTGGTGACTTTTCTGCTTATCTGACCAATGTTTGTTTACTGATGAACTGTCTGTCCTTGCTGCCATTTAACATCGTTAACGCAGAGAAGGTTTGATTACAATTACAATGCATTTGTGAAAGAGAGAATTTCACCAATGCATACTCGCATTCGTCGATAGTCTTATAGGTGAGTGGCTGTAAAGCCGTTTTTTTGCCATTTTTTCACACGTTAATCTTAAATGTAAAAATGGTTATTTACCAATACATTTTCCAAACTTTTTCATGTAGCCATCTTTGCATTCACATCTGTAACTTCCAATGCTGTTGAAGCAGTAGGCCGAGTTTGAATCGCACAAGGACGTACCCGATTGACATTCGTCAATATCTGTAGTAATTCATAATATGCTATCACGCATTGTAAACCAGTGATATAACAGAATTTCATTTTTGGCATTTACACTTGTTTAGATCAGTTAGCGGAAGGTGAACGGAAAAAGACCCGAACAAGTCAAAAGTTGAAAAGTTGACAATTTTTTAAATTGTACTGCTGTGCAAATTTTCTGTCCTGCAATCATGAATCAGGTATGGATCTGAGGTTTGGGTGTACGCATGACTACTGTATAATCTAATGTAGTGTAACAAAACATTTATATAGCGCCCTTCACCTTCCAAAAGCTCTGCTTACACCGCCACCTAACTGATCTAAACAAGTGTCTCTTGTGGGCAAATAATAGCAAGGCTTTGATGTTACAAATCGAATGTATACCAACGTCTGGATAACATTCCCTGTACTTGTTGGCCAACTACATTGGTTTAGTTCGGTCCTATGTTTATATAGCTTACAACTATATTTCGCTAGGCATATTCGTAAAGCGGCTTGAGGCCTATTTCTATCGTCTTACTTTTGTTGTCTGACCGCTGTGACCCACACACGCCTACATTCCTCGCTTAGCTGAAGAACATGTGACGTGTTAACAAATGCATTACTTACTTACTTACTCTCTTAAAACCAAATGCGTCTGTTGTCGGAATTGTCGCGAACCCTGTCTAAATGTTTAAACCTGTGTAAAAAAACATTACCAATGCAAATGCCAATGGACACGTTTTCATATCCAGTCTTGCACTGACATTTGTAGCTGCCAAAGGTGTTTTTGCACAGTTCTGATTCAGCATCACATATGAGGGAATCGTTTCTACATTCGTCTATATCTAAAATATTTGAAATGCAAGATAAGCTGTTTCATTCAAAGAGCATTGTAATGGTAAACTTGAAAAGGTTTCGTATACATGAACACAAGTAATTTGTGGTTAAGCTATGACAAAAGCAGATTAAACTGTGTGAAAATGTCTAGTGCCTTTTAGAATAGTGAGACTGGGTGCTGGTCATTAAGAGATGAGATGTAAGCGTCACAGTAGAATGAAGGATGATATTAGCAAAAGACTGCTAGAGAACGAGTCTAATATAATGTTTAGGTAGACGTTAGGGAACCAGTCTGATAAGACATCATGTGGTTAGGCCTTAGAGAACCATTTTAAGACAATAGATGAGCTTAGTAGAGACTAAGGCACTTAATATTTAAGAATGTAAACAAAGATATTAAAATCAAGAACAATTGAAAACAAAGTAAGAAGTTGTAATTTGATTATTTTAATTATTATAGGTAAATTTGCTGGTTCGATATGATTGAACATTAATAGATATTTATTTATATTTATAGAGCAAGCAACAGGCAGATAATGTAGAATATAGGAAATGTTGACAGCCAAGTCGCATTAAGGACTAGTATACCGGATTGGGTCAGCTGTTGAACTTAACGAGAAATTTCTCTGTAGACATATCTTTGTCAATATCACAGATGGCAGACTGAGAATTCGCCATAGCTTCGTAATCAACCGAGAACACCTGACAGGTACAACTTATATCAATGACCAGACTCTCTACATAGTAACTCATTCTGCGACCTGTTATTTGCAAGTACCTACCTTCGCAATTGCCAGACATATTTACGAAGCCATCTTGGCATTCACATCCGTAGCTGCCAATGTTGTTGACGCAGTATTCTGAAACTAGATCGCACGTTGATGTACTTGACTGACATTCATCTATATCTGTGGAAAATCATAATATAAAACTGTATCATGAAAAAGTTTACCACAAAACTCACCAAACTGGAAGAGAAATTTAAGTGACGTGAAATGTTTCTATGGTTATGTCTGGCAGTGCGATTTAAGTAACATGAAATGTTCCTATGACTCTGACTACTGATTAAACGGTTTTCCTAGTATGTCCTGTCAAAATCATGCACGAATTTGGAATGCTCTCTAATGTCTTTAAATCTATGCACTAGAAAAATTTATCTATACATATGAGTTAGTTCAGTAATTTCTGCAAAACGGTTCTCATGATAGCCACCAAAATGTGCCGTCATGATGAAGCCCATGTAGATCACCGACAATATCTTGTCGCTGATATAGTGGCAAATTGTGTTTTTGTAAGCAACCTTTACGATTCACAGTACCTAGGCATCATCGATATTAAATCATTTACACCAAACTCGATCTCTGAATCTAAGTAGCATCAGTTTGAATAACACATTTATTGTAGATTTAAAATATGTGTTTTCAAAATGCCAAGAAAGAGAATAACAGAAATGAAGCCCTATGTAAACCAATGGAAAACTGTCTCTCGCGCAAACACAGCCATGAGCTGGAAAACAGCAGATACGTGAGTTGAAGGTTAAATATCGCTGCCTAACTTCAGCGTTTCCACAGCTGTTTCAGTTGACTGTATATGGAATGCGGGGCTATCATTAACCAAATGCGTCGGCTGACACGAACCCTATCTAAATGTTATAACCAATGCAAAAATAGTTACCTATGCAGTTGCCAATAGACGTGTTTTCATATCCAGACTTGCACTGACATTTGTAGCTGGCATACGTGTTTTTGCACAGCTCTGTTTCAGCATCGCAAACGAGGGAAGCGTTTCCACATTCGTCTATATCTAAAAATTTAAAAATGCAGAATAAACTATTTAAATCAAAGAAGTATTGTAACGGTAAATTTGACACTTTGTATATCTAAGCTATTCAATCATTGTCAAGCCACGTTAAAAGCGAATGACACTATATTCTGATTATTTACATGTTGTTTTTGTAAGCTAGTGAAACCGAGAATTCGCAAATCCATCAAAATAAATCGAGAACACCCGATAGGTACTAGTTATATCAATGGACAGACACTCTACATAGTCAGTGGAACTGCGACCTGTTGGTTGCATGTACCTACCTTCGCACTTGCCAGACATATTTATGAAGCCATCCCTGCATTCACATCTGTAGCTGCCAATGTTATTGACGCAATATTCTGAAACTGGATCGCACGTTGAAGTACCCGACTGGCATTCATCTATATCTGTATAGAACAATCACAATATAAAGTGACATGGTAACTGTAAGTGCGATCTCAAGTTAAAATAATTGTAATTGTTTCTAATCTATCATGCTGTATTAAATGGGATTAATTTAAACGCATGAAAGAATGTCGGTCCAATCAATGCACGAGAAAGCATTATAATAACCGTTCCAAAGTAGTGGACCAGCAAAAGATTGTCGATCCCAACAGTTTATCATCTTTTTGTCGCCAAAATGGACTAGGACTCATCAGCGATTGGTAGCCTATCGCAATATTTAAGCGGCAATTATTAACCAAATGACACAATTGTCGCTAACCCTGTCCAAATGTTATAATCAGAGGGAAAGCGTTACCTGTGCAGTTGCCAATGGACGTGCTTTCATATCCAAGCTTGCATTGACATGTGTAGCTGCCATACGTGTTTATGCACAGTTCTGTTACAGAATTGCAAACGAGGGATTCGTTTCTACATTCGTCTATATCTAAAAAAAATTAAAATACAGAATGAACTAGTTAATTTCAAAAATATTGTAATAATAAATTTGGCACTCTGTACATCTAAGCGGCAAAGTGGCCTATGGGTAACGCGATTGGTCAGTAATCATGGCTGCCGGTTCGACGCCGTGTAACTACCCTGGGCAAGTTGTTTGCGCATACCATGCCTCTGTTACCAAGCTGTAGAATTTGGTACCGATGCAAACCGGGATGTAAACGGCGTCCTGCGATGCACTGGCCCCGTTCCTGGACCTTGAGATTCGTTCAATGCCGGATCACGAGCCAAGAAAAGGAAATGAGCGCCTCCCATACGTCTCACTTGTGAGATATGGGATACTTTATTTTTATTTTTTGCAACTATGCTATTTATTCATTGTCAAGCCACGTTAACAGCGGATGAAACTGATTATTTACGCCTTTTGTAAGCTAGTAAAACCGACACATCACAAAGATATCGTAATCAATCGAGAACACTTTGATAGGTACAAGTTATATCAGTGGATAGACATTCTTTTCATAGTCACTCATTCTGTTTCCTATTGTTTGCATGTACCTACCTTGGCACTTGCCAGACATCGATGCGAAGCCATCTCTGCATTCACATCTGTAGCTGCCAATGCTGTTGACGCAATATTCTGAAACTGGATCGCACGTTGAAGTACCCGACTGGCATTCATCTATATCTGTATAGAACAATCACAATATAAAGTGACATAGTAACTGTAAGTGCGACCTCAAGTTAAAATAATTGTAATTGTTTCTAATCTATCATGCTGTATTAAATGGGATTAATTTAAACGCATGAAAGAATGTCGGTCCAATCAATGCACGAGAAAGCATTATAATAACCGTTCCAAAGTAGTGGACCAGCAAAAGATTGTCGATCCCAACAGTTTATCATCTTTTTGTCGCCAAAATGGACTAGGACTCATCAGCGATTGGTAGCCTATCGCAATATTTAAGCGGCAATTATTAACCAAATGACACAATTGTCGCTAACGCTGTCCAAATGTTATAATCAGAGGGAAAGCGTTACCTGTGCAGTTGCCAATGGATGTGTTTTCATATCCAAGCTTGCATTTACATTTGTAGCTGCCATACGTGTTTATCACAGTTCTGTTACAGAATTGCAAACGAGGGATTCGTTTCTACATTCGTCTATATCTAAAAAAAATTAAAATACAGAATGAACTAGTTAATTTCAAAAATATTGTAATAATAAATTTGGCACTATGTACATCTAAGCGGCAAGGTGGCCTATGGGTAACGCGATTGGTCAGTAATCATGGCTGCCGGTTCGACGCCGTGTAACCACCCTGGGCAAGTTGTTTGCGCATACCATGCCTCTGTTACCAAGCTGTAGAATTTGGTACCGATGTAAACGGGGATGTAAACGGCGTCCTGCGATGCACTGGCCCCGTTCCTGTACCTTGAGATTCGTCCACTGCCGGATCAAGAGCCAAGAAAAGGAAATGAGCGCCTCCCCTACGTCTCACTTGTGAGATATGGGATACTTTATTTTTATTTTTTGCAACTATGCTATTTATTCATTGTCAAGCCACGTTAACAGCGGATGAAACTGATTATTTACGCCTTTTGTAAGCTAGTAAAACCGACACATCACAAAGGTATCGTAATCAATCGAGAACACTTTGATAGGTACAAGTTATATCAGTGGATAGACATTCTTTTCATAGTCACTCATTCTGTTTCCTATTGTTTGCATGTACCTACCTTCGCACTTGCCAGACATCGATGCGAAGCCATCTCTGCATTCACATCTGTAGCTGCCAATGCTGTTGACGCAATATTCTGAAACTGGATCGCACGTTGATGTACCCGACTGACATTCATCTACGTCTGTAGAACAATCACAATGTAAAGTGACATCGTAACTAAAGTGCGACCTCAGGGTAAAATAATTGTAATTATTTCTAACCTTTCACGTTATGCTAAATAGGAATAATTCTATACGCTTGAAAGAATGACAGTCCAGTGCACGAGAAAGCACAAAAACCGTTCCAAAGCGGTGGACCGGCAAAAGATTGTCGATGCGGTCATTTTATCACCTTTCTGTCGCCAAAGTGGATTAGGATTCAGCAGTGATTGTTAAGTCACCACAAGAAGGATGCTTTATAACTGATTCTGTGTAATCTACAGCCTTGTTCGACTGACTATCTCAAAGTTGCACGAATTGTTCACAATAAACCTTATGTCAAAGTTATAAGCATTTCTGCATTGATTAGAATCAAGCCACAAACTCTCACGTTGATATTCATGACTAAATAATGTAAAAACTTAGCAGATTAAGAATGAGTGCTAATGTCACGCACTGCAAATGACACATGCTAAACAGCAATAACAACCGCCTATACTTTTTCATCTTACTACTGCTCGTTTCAGACATTCACACAATTGGCCGTTAACAATGCAATATTACTCTTCAGCCTCTAATGACAAAAGTGAAGCAAATAATATGCTATTTACATTTTACCTCTGCAGTTTTCCCATATAGTAATTCTGTGTAAACCTTGTTTGCATCGACATCGTGAAATGTTTATGTATTTCAAGTCAATAACGTTACAAGACTCGCTCGATTTACAGTCTGCATCACTTGAACACCATAAAATGTGATTCACTAAATAACACATAAACAGAATAATAATAAGACACCCTATATTATTTGGTTTGCAATTTCTTGTTTAGGTATTATACTGGTTGTTTGTATAGCTTCGCTTAATAAAGTGTTATTGAAAGGCATTAGCCAGTATAATCAATTACTTTTGACCTTTGAAACGCTTAAGAATTACGCTGCGAACATTTTTGTCCAGTAAAGTTCTTAAGCGAACCATAACAGATTATCGAATTAAGATTTAAATTTGACTAAACGATCATAGACTACTAAACTTCACATTGTTTGACAGTTTCTCACAGTCTATCGAAAACCCTGCTGTCGGATGGAACGAAAAATCCAACTTCAGAAAGGTTGAAATGCAACTTAAGCTGAGTCAGTAGGAAAACCGAGACTATGCAGAGCACCATTACTTTAGACGTTCGGACTACGTCAAGAGAAGCACGAATTGTTCAAGAAGATATAGCCTCTGGGAGTGAAGGACTTGAAGGACTGGCTCCGTGCATAGTAAACGAAGGCTTGAAGATGATTAGCTTGCCAGGTAAATTATATTATACAATGTCGGTGAACTGGAAGAGAGATTCTTGTTGTGCTTCTCTGTGTCGATTGAATGTTCTGAAGGCGAACGCAATCTTCTTCTAGTGATTTGGTTGCGAGCGGTGCTAGAGTTCAGCCGCTTAATCATCGGGGCACTTAGGCCTACTATTCCTGGTGGGTCTTGAATCGTCCGAAGATAACGAGACGTACTTTTGGTAATCCGTATATGAATGCATTATGTACCCATCAATTAACCCCTAATTGTCGTCCTATTAGGTGACGTTTTGTTCACTTCGAAAATTTTCTTATTTTAGGCTGCTATTCAATCTATCCCCTTGCGTCCAGACCCGCTACTGCGACGCTTTAGATTATGCCTGGATAGTCGGCTCATTTAAGGGCGACTTTGTGGATAGTCTTTAATTATAGAGTTGCACCTCCAATTGTCCCAAACTGTTTTGCCCGCATTGCTCGCCACCACTGCTGAGAAAAAATCGACGCCAGTGGACTTTGTGGCCTGGTTTGCAGAGCAGAAGGAGTCAAACAACAGCGGCACGGTTGTAATATGGAGATCGCTGAGAAGAGCTAAAATTCTTGTGCAGAAAGAGCCTCTTGACACTCATCCCTTGGTCGCGTGTCGGTGCCTAACATGAGACGTTACAGTAGAGGAACCTATGCAATGTCATATCAAGTTCACACATTGATCAGAGATGGTGAAGACACTGACCCCGCAGTCTCGTCAAAGAGGGTTAAATACGCCATCACTTGCACTCACGCCTTTGAGGCTGTGGCTTTAGTGACCCGCGATGCCTGGAGCAAGGAAGGACTGGAGTTCATCTCATAATTGGAAGCCGGACAACAGGTGCAACCCATCCATAATCCGCTGGACAACTCTTACTTGTTCCAGAACATTTCGGAAACTGATCAATGAGGAAACGCCATCTGCCTCTCCGGAATATTACCATCATGCTCTGAGCCCTCTTGATCTGGCGCTTCCTGCATTATTTAAGTAACTTATTGTAATATTTGTAGACTTTTCATAATAATAATAATAATAATAATAATAATAATAATAATAATAATTTTACTTGTTATCTAAATTAAAAGCTATGAAAGTGAAAATATTATGGAGGCAGATTATGCCTATGAGTTCTCTATATGAACCGTGGATTCACTTCATATTTTAGAGTGCAAATGTGAGTCAACATGAAGAGAAAAATTATAGTACACTTGTACTGGTATAAGCTAACCTGCATACACACTATTTGCATAGTATCCACCACAGATCTGACTCCGATTACCAGAACACGTCATATTACATCTGGCTTCAGGTAATGGACCATATCTATTGTAGGAATCTCCACAGAAGCAATCGTAACCATACTACAATGATCAATTTAAACTTAGTTTATATTAGCAATTGCAGTTGTAATCAGACATTTGTATAATGCTGCTTCAAAAGAAATTGTTCATAGGCGCTTTCTATGCTAGTCTAAATGATGTCAAAGTTCATTAGTAACGAAAATTGTACCAATAAGCAATGTCTAATAACTAAAAAAGTCACCAACGGCGGATTCCACACTTAGGCCCCAAACAACGGATTCCCATCCAGAATAATAGTCGACAACATGTGCAGAGCTTCGTGACTGTGCGGCATTGAGAATGGGGGATGGAAGACCGCCTTCGATGTAACACGGTTGCCTCACAGTCAAGCAGTCCATCCCTGAAGGAGGAAGCGGCAGAGTCCGGATATATTTCGAACCAGAAGATCTGTGTAGTCAGGCATTCGTCGACGCCGGCCAATTTGAAGTTGAACTTTTCCGTGATACAAGGTCCACCATGTTTCTTCCAACTTGCATGTTATCCATTGTCGAGGGTAGTACCACCGTTGTTTGAATCTTGGTTTTGGCCCGGTTGGTCTCCAATCCAAACTGATGGGCTTTCTTATCTAGTATTTCCAACGACAGGACCAAGGCCTCCAGAATTTCACCGAGAAGGGTCATGTCAGCGGCGAAGTCCAGATCGGAAAACATCTCTTGTCCCATGCGAACATCCGCTTGCAACCGTCTGCTTCAAAATCTGATCCATTGGTTGCAAAACCAGGTCTGAGACAAGTTTGCAGCCCTGTTACACCTCAATTTCCACGTTAAACCATACGGAAGTCAATGCTTACAGCACTTATTGTGTTGGTGAAAGCTCTCTGATTAAATCCACAATCCTCTGGGGTATCCTGAGAGAGGTGATAAGGTTTCAGAGAGCAGTAGGGTCTACAGAATCGAGAGCCGCCTTTCGATTCAGTAGACAGCATTATGAACGATACACCAATAAATGTTTGCAAACTCATCTAGCCAATGATGTACCCCGTTTCTCTATTTATATGTTGTGTAAACTAATACGCATATCTTCTGGCCAACAGGAAACATTAATTAATCATAAATATTTTTGTAAAAAACCTTAAATGGCATGCATATTCCTAGAAAACCATCTAATTCAACGTGGCATATTCTATATAAAACCAAGTGATTCTAGAGAAACAAATATATTTTAAACTAATATTGTAAATTGTAATAAATAGTAATTATTGTAATGATTGACATTCGGATTTGTGGTTTTACATGAATCACCGGGTACTTTTCTTCGTTTCACAATTTTTAACATCGAATTCGTTGAAAGCAAGGGTTGTAGTTTGGTAAAAAATTAGAAATTTATGATTACAGCTGCAGTTGCAAATAGATTAAAACAGATCAAATATGATACTCAATAAAATGTATTTTTTGCAGCAGAATGGACAAAAATACGCCACTCAAAACTATTCTAGTTACCTGCATTCCAGCGTAAGTGTAGTTGTGGTAAGCACAGTGCCTTATGCAGGATTCTATGGTGTTGTTCTGTCCAACATTCCAAGAGAATTTTCTGTCCATTGCTGGGGGGTTCTGTTTATCCTGATAGCACCCAATGTACTGCCGTAGATACGACTTAGCTATTCAAGCAACAACATAGGCTTAATTTCAAGTAGACTGTGTCAACTCATTCATCATGCTTTAACATATGTCTATGAAAGCGAACAATTCAATATACATTGTAGTAGCGAAAATAACAAAATTTTGCTTTCTAACAGACCTAGAAACTAATACATTTTAAGACGCTATTACTTGGTATCTCTGTTGCAAGCATCCGAAGTAATCATTGCCTGATTGTCCGTTCTTGTCCGCAGCTATCGATCCGGAAATGAATATGACCTTTGTAATGGTAACAATAACCAACCGCCTATAACTTGTGGTGCAGCGTAAGAGCACTGCTATTATATTTCATGTTTATTTTATGGAATAACTTAATTATTAGTAAATATTCTGTCAGGTCTCATGTGATCAGAAATAAACTTTTAACTCATCTGTTTGAGTTTGCCGACACAACGTAGCTTACCTTCTGGTTATTATAACTCATTTACTTTCGACAGAGATTCTCTAAAGGATTATAATATTGACTACGATTTCAATTAAAGCGACTATCTACTGGTGCCTTATGCACTATAAGTTGGGCTGCTGATTAATCGCCAATAACGCGTGCGATTAACGCGTTAAACGTTTTTGCGATTGAATTTTTAAAGCGTTAAACTCAAGCGTTAATTAAATCCGGTTTATATGACCTCGATTCACACCACAGTATCTATAATACTTGATTCATACTTTGTTAAAAATGCAGCGCCAAATGAATCAAGTTTATTAATAGTAGTCGCGGGTAACCAAAGTCAGCCTTGCTCGATCGCTTCCTGTTTTGTTTCTGGTCTTTCTTTTTTGATTTCGGTACTACAAAGTGTTGATACTAAATTTTATTTTATATAACAATTAAAAATAAGATCAAAGGCGGAAAAACGGTTTTGAATGGATAGTTTATATTTAAAACCAGTGACACTGTTATTTGCAAATATTGTTCATTCAATTGTTTCTATTATACAAAACTGTTTTATAAACTAAATTGAATAATTCAATATGCCTAAGCCAAAGGTTATTAAAACTGTTTCCTAATAGAAAGTAAGCTGACAAGCGCACATGCATGGTTCAATTACATGTGCATTTAAACTAGATTATAATACGGGCAACTGTTGTAGACAGACAAGCACGGCTATAACTAAAATATGTCGATTTACAAAACTATTTTTAGACAGTTTAGATTTAACAACAGTTAACATGAAAGACTGTAATCTCTTCGCATGAAGTACTTGTACTCAAAAAGATTTGGCAAGAGCTGATCAAGACAATGCCCGGCAAATTGCGATTTCTGATAGAGCTCTCTGTCTGCTCGAACATTCAGCTTCTCTGCCGTATAGCTCTGCCCACATATTTGCCATCTGCGCGCCTTTTTATGAGCAGCATTAACGTACACAACATCACAAGAAGTAACAAATCTAGCATAAGCTAGTAGTGCATAAGTGATTCTTGAAATAATGACCTCTTGATCGCTAAATTAGGCGCTATAAAAGTCATAAGATCATATTACTATCAGATATATTCCATTAGACTATGAAACATATCAATCGCAATTTTAAAATGAGATTACGCTACAAAGTAAAGTTACTCTGGGTACAATACTAGAACTCACAAAATATTTGCCTGCGACTCACTGCGCACAGATTAAAAGGCTACTTCTATGGCGCCTTAAACCCTGTTAACTGTATGCAGTGTTGTTTTGGGTAAAGGGAGATGATCGCCTGTTTCAATGGCGCTAAATAAATCCGCCGTTATGTTCAGTGCAAACATTAATTATTCCACCTGTATACACGGCGTAGATGGGGGTTCCGTCCACCGTATTCCATCCGCCGCAGTATTGCAGTTTATTCCCAGCGCAAGGAACTTGACAGTCACTATCTGGTGAAATCTGGCCATAGTCATCTCCACATAAACACGTTTCTCCACCCTTGAAAATCATTAGCATCCAAATAATTATGCCACGCTTACAAGATGAATATGTTGTTGGAGTTCAACATTTAAAATATTAGTTTTATAATATTTTAGACACTGCGGTGTGTTTTTGTCCATTTTATTAAACTGTTTAAAAATGATCACATAATTACCATCAGATTAGAATGTGGTGATAAAAATAGTCTCGGAGAAATACCTGAAGAATTGAGTATGTTTTGTTTAGTTGTCGGCATCTCCGTATGCAGAATCCCACAGTTAAAGTTTCATTTGTTGGTTGTTCTATAACGGAATACTGGGTGATGTTTCCTTTGTAGCAGCCAACGTAGTCAAGATAAACTAATGTTAAAGACACCAATCATACATTAATAACACCCCAGCGCTTCTTGCTTAGTTAAAACTGCAGAGGATGAATTTGGGCTTTGGTATGACATTTATATGGCGCCTATATGCCACAGTTTCGTTCATCCTCAACCAAACATCATCCTCCGAGGTAGTACAGTTTTATGAAACAATTTATAGCGCATAATAAATGCCATTCAAATCAATGAGCAAAGATTCATATCCGCATACGTATATGTTGCTGTCGTCAAAAGTAAACCTATTTAGAAAAAGAGCTCAGAATTGGTTGCTTTTCTTAACCTGTGATTTTTTTTGACAAAATGGCAGAAGATGAAGCAGTAATGAACTTTTTGATGTGACTGCTAAATAGTAAACGTTTTATTTATCATAAAGTATTGTATAATGCTTGCTGAAATCCACCTAAAAATGGATTCAGTGCTATTTGTTTTAGGATGCAATATGAAATTTTGTGTTCAGTAAATATTATTAGAAAAATCAAAAGAGAGTATTTTGTTAATCCAAACCTGATCGTGAGAAAGTTTCGGTAACTTTTCAACGGCGATTGAAGACCATTCTATCTGATCGTTGTCCAGTGTAGTCAGGTCGAGAGCAACTTTTCAGAAGGCGCTAAATAGGCCTTCATGTGCACTTGCGATTACGTACATACGTAGTTTATTTACTGTTATTAATCGCTGATGCAGATTCGAAGACATAAGGAACACCTTCGCAATTTTATCTTGCCAAACTTTAATTTTATTAAGTTAATTTTTTAGTTTTCAATTTATTTTTTTCACGTCCCTTTACTTTTAGGCGAGTTCTTTTACTAACTTGGTACTGGCTGACAGCCAGTCTTGTTAGCGTAACCCAAGTCGATGGTCTCACATTGTTCTTCTATCCCGCAGTCACCATTGTCGACTTTGCAATCTGTTCGATGAAAATGCAAATTCTTCATGCTTCGTTACTTTTATCATAATGAGGATGTTTAGCAAAGAGAACACTCACATAATAGTAAAACAGTTTGGTTATGTCCGCTTCGCATTGATTTATCATACAAGTCTCATTGATGGAAAATTACTGCAACTGCACAAAATCTTTTATAACTACTTTGTTTTATGCTTTGATGTAACGCCATAGTTACATTTAAAGGTAAGCTAAACCCAGCAAGTTAAATGACACTCCATATTGGCAAGGCCTATGAAATTGGAATTGTTCAGAAAATATCGTGTGTGCCTAAGTAGGGACAGACCTGCTTCAACTCAACGAAAAATTTAGATAAGTTAAAACAAACATGTTCAGAGGCAATATACGGTTACAGACACCGAAAACTGTGTTAGATTAACACAGAACTATTGTTGAATACAGAAAATTTAATAATGGGTGTAAAAACTACACAACACAGCCCTCCGTTGATTTAGTCGTCGTGTCTTGGGGTATTTCAGAACCTTAGCAGCGTGCTTACCATTGTGTGTAACAACATTTTCTTGGCGCCTCGTGTAAGCATCTCAAAGAACCTCATGCCCTGACGTAGATTAAAAATTAAAGTTTGCACTAGTTGATGTTCGTCTAGAAGAGTCTGCTGGTGATGTCGCTGGTATTAAGATCGCAGCCTAATTAGATCTTGCCAGTATGCACTGTTCCTTTAGCCTTTGAAACTTTTGTCAAATCCGTTTTCTTGTAACACACAAATGCAATATGTTTTGCATTTTGTTTAGCTAAGCAGCAGTGTTCTCAATTCAAGCAACTTACTTCTGATATTGCATGCGGAGCCTGTCCATCCTGGTTTGCAGAAGTTTAGGTTTGAAGTAAGGCAAAAACCGTTGAATCGACACGGGCCTCCGTGAGAGCAACTGCATCGTTTAGCGCAGTCTCGTCCATAGAAGCCGATGGGACACACTGAAATACAGATACAAAAATATTCAATCTTAGATTCATCTGTTGAGTCATCAGCCTATAATTCTTGTATGCAATCGCTGAACTTTAAGAATTCGCTTTAAACTCCAATCTAACAGTTTGCTGCATTCATCAGCCGATCTATTTATGTTCAGTACTTATGCACGAGAGCAACACATTTTTTAATTGATTATATTATCTGACACTGATTCTTGCTGTGTCTGGGGCGAGAGCACTGGTACGATTTTATTCAAATCAATAATGTCTTGCATTCCTACAAATTCCAGTATATTGCCCTCCAATCCAGACACAGCAATGGAATAAATCGTAATAGTAATATCAAAAATTGCTAAAGCACTACTTTACAGCTAAGTGCACGACACCCGCTTATTCGCGAGCGCTGTGTCAAATCACAGAGGTTGTCCAACGATGCCATGGAAAGAATAAGTCCGGTTGCTAGAAGCCCATGGAGAATAAACAGAGGAGGATCCAGAGGAAGAGTAAAGTCTGGTTGCAAGAATCCCAGACAGAAAAGGTGACAGAGAAGCTGTTACGGTGCGTTGTGTTAACTGGTAAAACAGATATTTCAAAGGTACGCACTCCTAGATGCCGACTTACAGCTTAGAACGAAACATAAAATCACAAGTTATATTACTTTTTCTAATGCCTCGCTTGCTGCTGCTGCTGCTGCTGCTATTGTAACAAAGAACGAATGATATCGCCAATAAGCAAAAGGCATTTCAAACTGAGCGTGTAGAGTTACATTTGCAGGATCCGCATCAGAGCTGCGTTAGCAAAATTGCATCTTTAGCGTTACATAGTAATAGAGTCCACTCGCATTGATATAACTTTCAAAAATCCTGGTTTGTCCTCAGTTTGAAGCTAATCGAAAGACGATAGCAGAGGATAGTAACAATAAAAAAATTTATAGAACTTCGTTGTGCGTTGCATCGGTCAAACACAAAGTATCAACTGTGCATGCTCCAGTTTGATTGGATTTATGACACTCTGCGGAGAATCGACGCGTTAACAACGAATAACGTATCCATAATACCCCTTGGCCTGTAACATCTTTCTGTGGTGCAAAAGTCCTGTTTCAATGACGCTTAACGCAAGTGAGTACATTAGTGTATAATTATCCTAATCACTCACCATAGAAAACGCTATTAGCAAAGCGGCCTCCACATTTCTGTCTTGAATTTGCGGGACAGGGAAAACTGCAGTTAACTTGTGTGCCATTGTGTGTTTTATTTCCATATCTGTCGTATTTTTCTCCACAATTACAGTCGTATCCGTACTGTAACAGGACATAAATACTCATCAAAGAAATAATACTGTGAGACTAAAATACTGTTGTGTAAAATTAGACCAAAGAATATCGCTAACCATATTAATCCCAAAGTCTAGTTTTTTAATCGCTTTTTCTATTCGGCCATTGTCACCTTTCGGTTTCGATTGAACAACTTAGTTATGTTTCTGTGCTTATTCTATGTAGCTGTCAATCTCATCAGACGGATCTCGAGAGTGTGAAAGGATTGGTACATACATACTGGCATGCCAAATTGTATCTTTTACATTAATTTAATGGCATTATAGACGTTCAATTTCATACTGAGTAAAAGTTTACTAATTTTTTGGGCGAGTTAATTTAGTAGAAATCAGACCAAATGAGAATTGTCGTTTTAAATGATATCCATGCTCGTTAAATTGCTACCATGTGATCAACATTCACCTTGATAATAATGAAAGCAGATTTAACAGTTTTCATGGGTGTTTATTTAATAAAATCCGCTTAAAGGAGCCCAAATAAAGAATCATTAGCTCTAATATGTAGACTCACCTGCATTCCTGCATATGTGAAATTATTGGTGGAACAGATTTCTATGCAGAATTTAATCGAGTTGGCGTGCATGCTTGTATGACCTGTTTGGTTGCCTGGATTTTTCACATCCGTCGCCTGTTGAGCCCCTGCTGGACCATCTCCATAACATCCTATGTACTGTTTATGAATGTCACCTGTTGCAAATTTAAAACTATGCGTTGACCACAATGACCAATAATAAGTGTAACAGAGAAATAATCTGCTTCCATCAGCCTGTCTTAAGCGCACATCAGTTTAACTAAAAGCGTGAGCTCTTGGATTCCAGACAGAGATTTTGAAACTGATCGCATAAAACGTTGCCATTAAGAGATTATGTTCTTAACTGAACTGATTTTAGGACTTATTATTCCTTTGATGAACCTTAAAGAACAATCATCGTCCATCGCTCAGTTTTTTGCATCCTTATCCTCTCATTCTTTTTTTTAATATTTATCAGCATTTCCTGTTATTTACTCTATTTACTTTATTTACTCTGAAAGACTCCCACTCCTGCCATTCCAATCCATTCTATCTACCTTACTCTATTCACTGTCCATTTCACTATTTTACATCCCATAAAGCGTGTCATAAATCCAGAAGATAGAAAAGTGTTGTAATCGAAATGCCTGAAAGTTATTGTGCATATTCACCTATTCGCTTTTAGGCACATAACATCCAAATTTAGTTAGGTTATTAGTATTCTGCAGATTGCAGATCTTGTCGGCCGAAAGAAATATATAATTAAATTACTATTTAATAAGGATAGACGGAAGCCTATGAAAGTCTAATAGTTTAAAAAATGATATTGAAATGACCAAATTTACAGTTAGAGTAATGTATCCATAAAAATCTCTTGTTATTTTGCTGCCTACTCATGTTGCAGTTTGTTCCAGTCCACTGGTCTTCGCATCCGTCTGGACAAATTCCAGTTTTTCGATCGCATGGTAAATGCCTCTTGCAATGACAAGACTTGTCACAGTCTTGGCCAAAGTAACCCACAGAACACACTACAGACAACATAATCATATACATATCGCAGTATTAAGACCAACATATGCAGTCGTTCTTGATATTTATTGAAAATATGGACGACTATTAAATCGCAGTCAGCTTCTTGCCGCTTGGACATACATCTTTAGTGGTAGACTGTTGCGGTTTAACTGACTGAATGGACCCTATGAGATCTTAAGTTTCTTTCAAGTTCACTAATTTAAGCGTATAAGGTGTATAAGACGACTCGATAACTATTTGAAATAAATGAATAATTAATTATTTTTAATTTACATACTAATGCCTTACCACTATAAGAATTTACACTGATAGCTAATAAGCGAAATTAGTCAGCTTATCTGCAACACTACAGCATTTACACGCCAGGTGCCAGCAGCTACAGCACAAAATTTCCAGAAGTTCGAACTGCAATGATCGGCGACAGGCGATGGTAGGTCCCTTATGTCTATGCAAGGAACACAGAATTGTGCAGCGGTGCAATAATTATATTGAGCTCACCTGTGTAGAGTGAATAAAATTTATGAGCTCCTGTTCCTCCACAAAATTGCAACTGGTTGCCATAACACTTCACATCACATTTTCGTTCACTCAATCGTTGACCATAGGCATTTCTGCATGTACACTTTTGTCCATTCTAACAATTTACATAATTAAAGTTATATATGTGATACTGATTTTCATTTTCGTTTATTTACATATTATTTACAATCCTTCTTCCTCTTATCTGTCTCTGCTCTCCAACCCCAAACATCACCCACCGTAGCTGCCACGGTGTCTTTCTGCCTGACTCTTGGATCTTGATCCGGAACCGAACCCTTTTGCCTATCGATTTTGTTTTGACTGAGCACCTATGAATAAGCTGGTCCCCGCGGCGCGGCTTTCGTTGGGCGCTGTAGAAATCTTGGAATTACGAATTACGATTTTCATGCTCGTATTAGCCTATTTTGAATCTGGGACACAAAATATAACGCAATGGACAGATTTTCGACGAATCATATACAGTTTATGCAGAGCTAAACTAGTATACCAACCCAAACTTTACACAAGATTCATACTTGGCTTTACAAAAGACTATTGTGATGACGCTTTTATCACTCATAAAGAACAGCGTTAACATTTCACAGATAAGGTCATGCTGAATAACAACCGCGTGTGGAATGTGGTTTGAATTTTCCTTACTGTGCGCCTGGCGGTACGATAAGCTGCCTTCACACCTCGAATTATAATACGCGGATAGACTGCAGATATGAAATGTTTAGACCTATGTTATCAGTCTTACAACGGGTGAGCTCATTTAACTTATAACGAAAATATTAAAGGCCACATAACACCAACAATCACATCTAGCAGTTAGACAAAAAGGCAGTTTATCTATATTTCTTGCTAAGTTTAGCCTATGTTCTAACGAGTCTTACCTGAGCCAGCTTAATTTTTTGTCTTCACTAAAAAAACTCCCTCGATGGCATGCAAGAATCATTCGAACTACAGATCACTAGTACGCGGACAATGCGGCGTCGTAACGTATCGGCCAGTCTTTGCCTTTTGGTGCTTTAAGAAAAAGAATTTTATTTCTATAGACTTTGTATAACCACCGGTTCCAGTTGACTCTAATGAACGATCAGACAGTCAAGACTTCTTTTCATTTAGGGATCTTCTTCTCGGTTTAACAGCTTCGGTAAATACTGAGACTCCGACTACGATCAATGTCCTTCTCGTAGCTAGATGAGCAAGCGTCGATCAACCACCATTCAAGACACGGTTTATCTTTGAATCTCAGAATATCACTCCTCGAAAGTTACAGATCGACTTTTGACTTTATCGTGAAGTTTTTACGGGTCTTAACCTGCAGTAGTACGATGACAAGGCACAATCGCTGTGAGCAACCGTTCAAGAACTTTGCTGATCGTCTTTCTTTCTTATCGAACTACCGTTCTCGCAGTTCTTTCTCGATGCAATCTGGAGCTAATGGATTAACTTTTATGAGACTTGTGCCTTTCACGAATCCATACAACTGAAGTAGTTGTGTTTTCGTCTTGTTGCGCTTTACAAAACTCGTCTGTTTCAGTCCAAACGACCATGCGCCAACCGTTAACTCAAAGTCCTTCAACTAGCTTCCTGCTCTCCATGCTTTTCCCCAAGTACAGTGAATATTTTCTCAAAAGCCTAATATTAATAACTTTATGCCCTACGACGCTGATATACAAATAGGCTGGCAATTATATATAATGAATATTATGCATAAATAGTATTACATATATTACATACGGCGTATAGGATGGGATCGAACAGGTTAAGTTGTTGTACGTTGTACGCCTTCTGTACATTTTGGCGGGATAGCCGATCCCGTATTAAGGGGTTGTTAGATTTTTGTCTCAGACTGGCTTTTGAATTTAGTCATGCATGACCGGTGTTGTTGTTACCAGTCTCTTCGACCAGTCATGTTTTAGTTTTCCTGCATGGATGAATTGTTTGATTCTTCTTCTTTTGCCGGTTTGGTTTTTTAGCCGTTCTGTCACAGTCTGTGGGAGGATGTTGTACTAGACGGAGGCTGTTGGCTGGGTTTTGTCAGCGCCTGAGGTCGACGTCTTGTTATTATGTAAGATTGTTTTACTTGTAAACAGCTTAGAGAATAAATAAATCATATCTAAGCTGGTATCTTCTGCCGAGTGCCTAGACAACCTGTAGAAAAAAGCTACATCTAGCCTAGCATCATATAGGCTTCACAAGCAAACAATCTGACTCATCTGATGTAGATAAATGGGGATTTAAGGAGAGCCGCTACTCTAACGGGATTCATACCTCATCGAACTGTGGTTGCTTGCAGTTTATGCAGGGTCTGTGATAACATGAGCGATCGTTAACGAAAACTTGTTTGTCCTCGATAGTATTTATATTCTCCTGCCTATTTCACAGTGTCAGACTATGTATCTAACTCTACGAGATCTCTAAGAGAGAATTTTAGTTATAGCGTGCCAAACTCTGACGGAGAAGCACCCTTCACATAGTGAGGGGTTGACAAAGGATGTGATAACTTGGCTGAAAGGTCACAGCATTCTCCTACAAGAACAGTCGGAATGGGATCCAATCACATTGTTCCTTTTTTGGGATAAAAGAAAATGTAATATCAAATTTCAGGCAGAGTCTTTGTTTGCAGTAAGCTAAGACACGGCGAATGACTATTATAGGTCATTCGAGGAAGGACCCTAGGAAAACTTCAGTTTCGCAGGTGAGATATTTATTTTCTGAGAAGAGGAATAAGAACCTATCTACAAGGAAGATATGCAATATGATGGTAGTATATTGTAGTTTTCGCAGTCTAAGAACTTGCTTGCTTTTAATAAACCTGTGTAATAAGGGCTCTCAGAGACAAGAGACGCACTTGGATTTGACTGCTGGGAAAAGCTTGCGAACAATTAGACAAGAGCGCCCAAATATGAAGAGATTAAGGTAAATATGAGCTTTTGAATATGTTCAGACCAAATACACTCTTCAAACCGTTTTCATAATAGAAAGTTGCCTTCATCATTTGACAACTACTTTCATCAGGGAACTGTTTTGCATGATTATAACACAAGAGCCTCTCAAAATTATCGAATTGACTTTATTTTATTTAATTAATTATTGAAAGGGTAAACAGTTTTCAATAAAATGTGCAGGTCAAGTATTATGGAATAGTCTTCCATCCAAAATGACCAAGTTATCTACCCTCAATCACTTTAAACATTTTTTGAAATATAAGCTGCTAATTAATAAATAATCACTGTTTTCTATTGTTTATTTCTAACCGCTTGTTCCTCTTAAGTATGTCATGACATGTAATCATATTTATACATCATAAAGCCGCGGGCATTGTGCTCATTGTGATTAGGGGAATCCTGTTTGTAGCGGGACTTGTTCCTATTAGATTACCTAATGAACATTTACATTTGACTGTCTACACTTACATTAACACTTGACTGTCTACACTTATAGTATTCTCATGATTTCACTTGCTAGCTGGCTTCTTGCGACTAATCTACTGCTAACCACTCTTCATTAGTATCACAAAGAGAGATCTGAATAAAAATAAATTAGCTCAAAATACTCTATATACAATGCATCAATATATTATACCCGCGTGACTTAATATCGAGCAAAGAATTCTGTATAAAATCTGTTTTATAATACTCAAAGTATTACATGTATACTGAAATCTGCCAAGCTATGCCTGCTCCTTGCTCACCCCATACTAGCAAAAGTAGCACTCGGTCAACGATTACTTCGACTCTTATTCTGCTTCGCACAAGGACAGTGTTGGACTCTTGGGCTTTTTCGGTGGCTAGAGCAAAGCTTTGAGATTCCCGGCCCAGCTATATATGTGTCCGTCAGTTATTTAATGTCATTCAGGTCTAAACCTCAGGATTCATCTGTTTCGACTAGCTAACTTGAATTATGGTTTCGCTTACAAGTCGCATTTTGACCGGGCTTCTCTGATATATTCTGAATTTGACTGAGAATTTTGAAGCAAATTTCTCTTATGACGAACTAATGTATACCAGTGAACATGAGGTATAAACAATGATCATCTTGTCCGCCGTGAATATGGATCTATGAACTGTATGTATGTGTGTAAGTATGTATGATATATATGCATGTATATATTTGTAATATATATATATATATGAATGCATTTCCGTATGTAATATGCATGCATTCACGAATGTATGTATGTATGTATGGATGGAAGTAGGCATGTATGTATGTATGTATGTGTACTGTAAGCGCATATGTGCATGCATTCATACATTCATGAAGGTCGGTACAAAAATTGACGCAAATTTATGTTTTAATTTTAATTTTCGTCTTAATTGATTGAGCTTCGGCAAAACATCTGTTTTATGGACTTACACAATTGAAATGTTTGCATGTGTGGATATTACCATGAAAGTTAACTGAAAATAAGAACCAGGAAGTGCTAGGAATGGCTTACATTCACGGCGGCAAATGTCATCTCCGTAGTAGTTTCATTGTAACATTTCTGAATACAAATTTCAATAGTCAGGTTATTTGCACCCAATAGAACAGTTTCCGATTTCATGCTGTTTCCGTTGCCTTCGAAGCAGCCGACGTACTTTTCATGCAACTGACCTACAATTGCAAGAATATTTTTTTGCCATACTTAATACGTTCTGATACACGTTCACATATACGTGTATGACATTTCTCTTGTGACCCATTCTTAGACGCGATAGCCTGCTTGTTCCTCACAGAACATTTGTAATGGAAATAAGCATAAAACACGACAGCTTTTAATAAAACAATATTAGTAAATGACATATGTATGCAATAATAAATTAAAAGCCTAAACCATCCGCCTAGAAACGCTCTATGCTACCGACTCAAAAACTGTTTGAACGGAACAGTGTATTTTCTGTTAGTTTAATGCCAACACTTGAATTTATTCTTGAATTTTGAGGACCACGGGTACGAATTCCAGTCATCTTCAGTTGTCTAAAAATTGTGGTATTATTATTATTTCTGCATTTCTTAAGCGCTACTATCTAATGACTAAGCATCAATCGATGGCGCTAAGTATTTTAAAGTAAAGGACTTGCTCAAAGTCCCTAAACTGTGACCATCTCAGGGGAAGTTCGAACACATCCGGAAATATGAAAATATTGTAAAATCGACAAGTGTTGAACTTGCCCGATGTTTTTGTTATTTCTTGCAGTTAATGATGGACCGCTGCTTTGTTGGCAGTTTGATGACTCGGTTGAATGATTTTTATGCAAAAGAGCATTCAATCCAAGAGGCGATTATTCCTATTTCCAATTTTTGCCATTTAATCTAACTGCCTTGCGCGACTCAATGAATAACTTTTTCTAGTTTACTGATATAACTTAAACCAATTTGGATTCACTAAGCACCACTTCATTGAAACTGTAGTGTGATGCCATTAGTCTCCAGCAGTTCTCCTGCCTCTGTTCTCGACATTTCTGATGCCAGGACATAAAAGCCCCACTATATCACTCTAAATCACTGCACTGGCCGAATTTCTCCAAGCAATTCAGTTCAAACTGTTTCACTGCATCATTCATGTAGCTCTTTGCAATACTCCAAACCCCAAATCTTCTACCATTAGGAGATCGTCCTATTATCTCATTCTTGTTCGTCCCCAGCCACTACTCATTATAAATCCTCTAACCGATCCGTAAGTAAAACTGCACTTTGCCTCTCTCCTATACCCCCGATTTCATTTCCTCCACTTCTCATGTCGTTCACCAAATATCATGTGTTTGAAGCGGTTTTATCTCAGACTTTCCATTCAAAACAAAGATCCCACATTATCAAGAAATCTCACCTTGATCCATACAAGCCGCCATCTTCTCATTTCTCACAACCAAAATACAACCCACCGTAACAGCGCCTTAGTCTTCGTTCTTCTCTGGCCTCTCGGCAACCGGATATGTTCTTCAGAGGGCATCGCTGGACACCCCTCCGACTTGACTAGCTCGTGCTGAGATGATATCCTGCCGCCTAGCTATTAAAACACTATGGGAATTTCCGAGTTTATGATTAAAGAAAACCTCCCATGTTCCATGAAGAACGTCGGGAGGCGCTCATGTCCTTTTCTTAGGCCCTTGAGCCAGAAATGGACGAATCCCAAGATCCTGGACATGGGGCCAACGCATAGCAGGACTTGCCTTTTACTCTCCAGATTACGCCGGTACCAAATTATACTATTATTAATTATAAATTATATAATAAATTAGATTATTATAATTAAAAAATTGTACTGCTTGGTGACCGAGGCACAGTGTGTGAAAACATTTTACCCAGAGTCCTTATGCAGAGTCGAACCCGCAACCGCATGATCATTGAACACACTCGTTACTGATGGACCACTGTGTCGCACGATTTTATTAATACGATTGCGAAATTACGCATGCACAACAGCGAAAGTTAAACCCCAATGCTTTTCAAACCTTCCCAGTGGCCTTAGAGCCAGCAGCTGTAAGGTTTGGGAAGTACTGAGGCTTAATAGTTGTTGTTTTCCAAATTAATCTCATTGTTTTGTATTGCCATAAGATATATTGTTAAACTGCTTTTGACAATGAAGTGTTTCCAATATGAGCTTGAGTTGGTTAAATAAATAGGTCTGTTTTGAATTGAAGTGTTTTTAATGTTCACCATATATTATCCTTGTTAATGCGTAGTTAATGTTGCTTAGGCCTGAAAAGTGTTGGTTGATAAAAGCGGTCACTAATGCAGCGAATACGTCGTTGTCTGGTGTTCAAGCATATGCTATACTCTTACAGAGCTGTTTTAAGGTATGGAACAAGCGGATTAGTGCAAGATACTTCAATAAGTAATGATAAATATTACATTAAAATGGTGTAGGCAAGGCATACTTTGGCGAAAATCTTACCAGTGATCCTGTTAGAAGCGAGAAGTAACCAACAAAATATAAGTAATCCTACATCATGAATCATTGTGCATTTAGACAGCAAATAAATGCGAAATCAAATATTCCTGTGGTTGGACAATGTTGTAACGATAGTCAAAGTCTGAATGCGAAACCTTTTGCTTGGCCTAAATTTATAATGCTGGATTTCATAGCTAACAATTGCGCCTCAATTATCCATTGGCTGTCCTAATGGGCCTAAACGAAAAATTAGTAGAATCCCTGCTATAAGATTACGCAAGCTAGGCTCATTGCAGAAAAAATGCGGGCCCAAATCAGAAAGCTCGTGAGCAAAAAACAAACATGGATGTCAAAAGAAAATTAATCAGAACAGCGGCTAACCGCGCAGCCTTTTTCTAAGTGTAATTATAATAACTAGCATCCCATTGTTGGATATGGCTGCCAACTTTGACTCGTCTAATCCGGGACCCCCCTCATAGTCACTCGATATGACAGTACCAATTTACCCTGTCCACATCACTGTGTGTAACGAATTTTGCATCAGTTTAAGTAGGATCTACTGCAAATAGTCGTTAAAAATTACAGTCAAATGATTTGACTCAAATCATCAAGAGACAAGTGGCTTATGTATAAAATTTGAATCAGCTTCAAGAGCAAAACGTTTATTAAATTCCAGTAACCTACCAGGCTTCAGGGTCTAATAGATAACTTATGACTCAAGGTTGCGCCGCTACTCGAATTTTAATACTAGATTACGTTATCAATGGCGAAGTGCTTGTCTCAGAGTATTATGTCACCTACCCAACCTAATGGAAAATATGGAAATAGTTGAACTAGCATTCAATCAGAACGTCACATTTAGAAATGTAATATGATAAAGAATCCAAAAACAAACTAATAAGCATCAAACACTATTCGAATATCTCAATAGAGAGCTTGACATTACTGAAAACAAATTCAAATATTTAGTAGTCAAATCTGAAAAGTCCGTGGTAAACTGTCTAAAAAAGCAATCATTAATCATGACATTACCCAAGACTCTGAATTACACCATCTCAATCTTACTGCGAAACATAAACTAAAGCTACTTCTAAGTTCGACAAATTGTTCAGTAATGCCGAAGATATCACAGTTTTGGTCCCATAAAACAGAAGCCACAAGCCCTGTATCAAATTCAGTAATATAAAATAGTGGACTGTGTTAAATAGTTACAATAAAATCAATAGTAATAAAATGAAAAGCAATTGCTATTCACCTGCCTAATCATAGAATATCCGTAATAAGCATTTTGGGTAAGCTAAAGACGTTTAATTTAAGTGGGTTCAAAGCTAAGGAAAAGTGACTTACAATATTCAAGATCGGAGTGCAGGGTCGAATCAGGATGTTCCGTGAGTAAGAAGCGCTAAGCTGGGCGTGGTAATCTGATAATTGGCTAGAGCAGCAATGATAAGTTTCATTTCGACTAGTTTTTCATTATTTATACTTAGAAAATCAGACTACCGACCCGGATTCTTCTGCGTATCATAGTAACAGACCTAGAATGCTCATATCGCTGTGGCAGTTTGATGTATTGTTAGTCATAGTAGGCCTGCACTCTACGGCTACATCGTATCCTGTTTGAGCTGATCATTTTAATGTTAGATACTTACAAGCTAGAGCGAAAATATTTTGGTTAACTTCTTTGCTGTCATAGAGATCGATAACTCTGAACATAACAATAATTCTCAGTATCGACGCAACCTCTAAATACACTACTGTAGACTGTATACGCTGATAATCTTCCAATGGGCATCTATTTGGAATAAGATAAAAATGTTAAAATAACTATTTAAAAAATAGATACTTAAACAGATAACTCAACAAATAATACACAACGAATAAATAATAATCAAATAAAGAATAAAGAATAAATAACAAATTAATTATTATGTGATTGATTGTTGGATTATATTGTATTGTATTGCAATGATAATCCTACCGTTGTCGAGTTTTATGTTTCAGTGGAGAAATCTTTATGACCAGAGAACGACCCTTATGAGGATTTTCTATTATGATAATTTTTCAGAAGTGAGCTACATTAGCATCAAATTTGGCTCGAGCTGTGTTTATCTGACTTTCCATAGTTACATAATATCCTTGATTTCTTGCAGATTATTTTCCAGGTGACAACCATTTCAGTGACCACCAAACTGACTCCTACGGGAATCCCAACACATAGTGCAGTGTAAAGTGTGCTAGAGGTATCTGTTAAAAATAAGAAAAAATTTTACGTATACCTTAAGAGTACTTTCATGAATTAGTACCTTATAGAACATGTCTAAACAAATGGGTATGACGCTAATTCAGATAATTTTAGCAACACCCAAACAATGCATTAAATAGCTCTACTGTTGACGCATTACGCATTATGTCAGGGGTTGTTGCATATGGGCTTTAGAGAAAATAGCCTTCGTCGCGCAGATGATGTTGAGGCAATTTCTTATGGGAAATACACAAAAATCTGGCTGCCATCGAGCCTCGTTGGGCACTGTTAACAATCGTCGTAAGCCGCATAAGATAAGTAGGAGCAACATCAGGATGGTTTGTGATCGAGGCATGGCTGTCTAATAACAATAGATCTCTTGGCGAACCCAATGGACAAAATCGCGAAGCTCACAATACAGGGAGGATGAAGCCTTTACCGCCCCAGACTTGTTGACGATGTCGCATTGTTGTGCAGAAGGCACAGACACGGGGAGAAAGTTCCAAAATCTAGGTCCAGCAACCGCAAAAACATATTTACCAAGGTCAGACTTTGACTAGGATACAGTTATCTGCGCAGTCATTAGCAACAATGATTATTGATATGGGTTGCAATTTCACGTCGAAGTTAAATCAGTTGTGTTATGAAAGTGATGCCATACAAGTCTCTAGTGTTTAAACTGAATTTGTGGCCAGTGTAAAGCCTAAACAATGTAAGGGTGATATAAATTTGTTTTCAAATATACAAGCCTTCTCTACAACCTTTCCGGTACTTATGAACATCTTGTTAGCCTGAAAATTTCTACGTAAAATTGGGTAGTGTTACTTTACTAAAATAGGCTGGAATAAATACGTTAATAAGTGAGTAGCGACATTATTCCGGTCAGATAACTTGTTTGTTTAATTAAGTAGTTTATTACATATTTAAAATAATTAATGGAGATAATATGTATATGCATATGCAAAGGTACAATGACGGTTTATAATTTCAACTGGAGATAATAATGACGAAATTAATTATATTATCGATCGCTATGAAAATTAATGACTCCACCTGGAATTAAAATCCAGCAAGGACTAGATTAAATAAAACAAACATACCTGGCGTCAAGAGAGTTGAAAGAATCGGTCGAATGCGATGGATTATTCCTGAAGTCAACTTAATGAATTGAACTCGGCCATCGAGTTCTTTGTGAAACTATATTGGGACATAGTTGTGTGGAGCACGTTCATTTTGTAAAGGATCAACAAGATTATTATCATTCGAGCAAAGAATGGTCTAACAATCGAACGGTCGAAATAGAGATATCGCCAGAGTTATATTCGGCTCAGCGATTGTGCATAAGGAATATATAGCAAAGAATCGTTATGAAGGTGTTCGCTTCTTTTCAGCAGATTACTTCCAACGATCAGTCTGTGGCCTGGGTAAAATTGAGGTCCTCTGATAGCAGGAGTTCGTCCAACTGCAATCGCTACTTAAAGAATTTCAGTTGAACTTATTCCACCCGACGCAAAAAACCTCGTAACACCGTCTCTTTCAAAGTGTGCTAGCATTACTACCTTTCAACCCGAAAAATAAGGCAATTATATACTTAGTTTAATTGGTGGCGAGTGGAGAGAAGTAACGCAATTGCTGTATGTATGTCTGACATGATTATTAATTTCTCAAAATTTATATAAAGATTGAGGTCTTCTATACGATGTTATTCCTCTAAATGTAAATTATACCTTCCCTACATTTTTTGATGAATGATAAGCATCCGCTACAGTGTGAGTTCAAAGAAAAACTGCATGTGAAAAGAATTGATTCGAGTTTTAGCCTCAGCTTAATCGGTAAAGAACGTGGTTGAGTCAAGTAGTATACAAATCTGTTGAAAACCAAACCCAAGCTGAAAATGTAAGACAATCAAATTTAATCACCTGTTGGCCTGTGATAAAAAAGAAGAGATTCTTTTCATACGTGGGTTTGGAAGCAGCTTATTGCATTTCATTCAAAACTGAAAACCAAATGAAAATAAACTTTTTGGAAAAAGCAGTTTGTAGAACAGTCGAACGATGTTGACGTCCTAATAGTCAAGTGTCGGAGTCATACACATGCTGAACTTGGTTCAATGCAAAAGCGGTGTATATTGACCCTCATTGAAACATTTCTTATGATAAATGCATCTTATGAGCTATCAGACTGTTCCTACTTTGACTTTTCCATTAAAACATTTAGCCATGATATCGAAGCTCATCAAAATCTGGCCCATATATAGGCCAAGTTTGATATAACAATGCAGTTATTATTATCGGCCTACACCTGCATGTGCATACGTTGTCCATACACTAGCATGACTTTTTCTGGATTTAGACCCATCGCGAATAACCTCAAAAGAATTAACTATTGTATATTTTATAACAAGGATGTTGTCTCGGTATCTAAAGTCTCGTCTCGATCAGATTGGCCAACGCCTCTGTTTCACGTCTATCTCGGGGAGGTCATCTCGGGTCTTGTCTCAGTCTTCTCTGTTGAGATCCTGTGTTTTTGACAAGTTAGAAATCTCAGTGCTGTCCATTGGTACTGCTAGGCGTTGAATATAGTCTGTATAGCCGGAAATTAGTTTATCACGGAGCTGTGATAAGGAAAAGAATCCATTTGCAGTCCGCTGTTGTGCATCTTAAGTTAGACTCTCATTTTCAATACACCATTACACCTTTCTGTTTTCGAAACAGTATTCTGGCTACTTAACGTAATCGTAATCGTAATCTCGAGATTTCTAAAGCGCCCAACGAAAGCTAAGTCGCGGTAACCAGCTTATTCACAGGCGCTCAGTCAAAGCAAAATCGATAGGCAAAAGGGTTCGGTTCCAGGTCAAGATCCAGGAGTCAGGCAGTCAGACAGTTGGCTGGCTACGGTGGATGATGTTTGAAATTGAAGCGAGAAGAGAGATAAGGGGAAGAGGAGGAATCAGGATAAGATTTCTGGAAAAGAAATGTTTTCAGTCTTGAGTGAAAGACCTGCGCAGAAACTGAAAGAGGTGAAGTGCTGGTGAGTTCGTATGATTGACCAGACAACTGTCGCAATTCTGGAGGTAGTTTATTCCAAAGGGTGGGGCAGCTATGGCTATGGAGCGATTTCCAAATTTTAAGGATGAGGTGACGGGAGGGCGAAGAAGTGTTAGGACAGATGAGGAGCGGGTTGAACGGAGTGGTTGGATAGTAAATAATTGACGAAGATAGGAGGGTTGGGAGGATTGAAGTGTGTTGTAAATGAGGGATAAGACTCTGTATTCGAATCTTTTCTATTCTATATTATATTCTATTCTGTGGATTAGCTATCTTGAGCGAGTTCGCAGTGGAAAAGTCATTCCTATTGTGTAGTACATTTTAAACAATGAGATTTAGTACACCATAGCTTGCTGATGTACCAGTCTAATAATAATTATTATACCCTGTACCTTCTGTATACTTCACATGTGAAAGTTAGGGATAGAACTGTTCATATGAACAAATGCAATGATTTATTTCGACAGAGCAAAATACAAGCCTGCTGATACTAAGTTGATAAACTGTATACTATTAGAGAATCCGTTTGTGAGGTTCTTAAAAGGCGCTATATAAATAGCCAGATGCATACATACATGCAATGCTACTACAAGTTGACCTTGGACATAAGCAGAAATCAGTGACAATGACACCCATGTGTCCTATATATTTTAATAAATAACTTTTTTCACTGCTGGATACCTTTATGTAATAGGTCCATGACAGGCGAAAGTCTACACCTTTGTGTAGTAGTTCCTCCTGGGACTGTCCCGAGGTCTTCGTCTCGAAGTCCCTGTCTTCGATTCGGACTCGTCTTTGAGATCCAAGATCTCGGTCTGGGTCTCGTCATGGACTGCTAGGTGAAAGTCTCGATCTCGTCTAGGTCTCGGGCGGGACGTCTCAGTTCTCGCCTCGGTCTCCGCTTCAGGGGTCTCGTGGGCATCCACGAGCGAGCGAGTGAGCGAGTAAGTGTTTGATAGGCCTTATCGTCTGTGAATAAGTTGATCTCCTGGCAATGATTTGTTTGACGCTGAGAAATTTCTGTGATCTACATTAAAGTTACACTACATTCTGTTGTAATATCACAGTTATAAGTCATTAACTCAATAACTCACTAATTAAATAACTAACCAACTAACTAGCTCAATAACTCACTCACTCATCTATTCACTCATTCATTCACTCATTCACTCACTCATTCATTCGCTCATCCATTCACTCACTCATTCACTCAATCATTCACTCACTCCTTTACTCACTCATTCATTCATTCACTCATTTATTCACTCACTTATTCATTCACTTATTCGTTCACTCTTTCATTCACTCATTCATTCACTCACTAACTCACTCACTCACTCTACAACTCATTCACTCACTAGTTCACTCATGTTTCTGCCGGCTATTAATGTCAAGTATTGTAAGTTTGTACCAAACGATATCCTAAATCAACAATAAAGTTGAAACGTAAGATTCAGTAGATAACCCCTATATGAAAATTCAATAGCTAAACAGCCTTGTTTACCATAGTTTTTTAAGGGCTTGGTATAATGCAGTTACACCCAGTATACACTCTCTCACAAGCGTCCCAGCATTCGTGACTTGTGAAACTTTTGAAAGGCTGCAAAACACGGCTCATTAGCATAACAAATGGATGCAACTTATAATTAGGCCTGTAGCAGTATCTACGTAATTGTCGCGTGTGACAGTAGCCACTTTCATGTATACTTCCACTGTAGTAATCTTCCATTCTATCTGTTCATCCTCTGTGGCAGCCTAAGACAGTTAAATGGTAGAGTACACGTTAGCCTTTATATAGGTCTACACTGTCTGAATAGCTTTCACAGGTAGGGTTTACTTTCAGAAATAGCAGTGAGTTACCGTTTGTGTCATGGTGGCAAGTTATTAATGCATATGCCTTCTGTATGTGCCTCCGAACAAGAAATATCTTAACATAAAACCGAACCCTTTAGCCTATCGATTTTTTGACTGAGTGCCTGTGAATAAGCTGGTCCCCGTGTCCTGGCTTTCGTTGGGCGCTGTAGAAATATCGGGATTACGATTAAGATCCTGTGCTAAATACCAATGCATCATGTGTATTTGTGAAATTGAAAATTTGTTGTCAAACCATGAAGCTCGTTAAGAAAGTTTGTCCCTTGTTTGATTGATATTGCAGTTATAGCTTAATAATTTTCTTCTACTTGAGGACACCGATATTGCAGAATTTGATTGTGTAGTAAATTACTCCCCATTGGCTTATATAACACAAGACATCCATAAACTAGTTTAGTAACACCAATCAACGACAGCTTAATGTTTCTTTTTAACATGTTTCAGATTTTTATTACACAGATGTAATATGCGGCCATATTGCAAATTGCAGCAAATTTCATTAAATTTAGAGGCAAAAATTTAAGGTCAAATAAAGACAAATCAAACATATGGCGCTTTAACAAACCAAAAGTTTCATATTTCCTTATTGGCTGTATTCTTAGTCTATATATGTGTGCATATCTCTCTTCGCTCTTTGACTTTCCTATTTGCATATCAGGTGTTGCTGTTAAATTAGTCATTGTAACAGAGATACACAAGTACCCGTACAAGGCGTACATTAATGCAGCCACTTAATTATGGTTCATTGCTTCCTGTTCTAGTAATCTACAGACGTGTGTAGACCTAATTATTTAATCAGTACCTCCACTCGTTTCTTTGGCAAAATAATTCATAGTTTGATTCGCTGTCAATAGTGTAGGAACATTCTGAATATATCCTACCAGTACAGTGGTGATACTGAATTTATAATTTTGTGGTTCCAATTTTTTCACTGAAGTTACTCTAAGCAAACCTAGAACTATGAAGAAAAGAATTCGATTATTTACGTCAATACTTCACTGTGTCTTTTATTTGAACTTGCTTAAAGCTTACTCAGAAGGTGAGTGACCTGCATTTCTCAAAAGTTATTTATTATTCTGGTCGCTCAGGTTCATGAAGTAATTATGTCAGAACTCGTAATAATTTGATGCTTTATCATGTAACGTATATTGCTCATTACTATCCATTTAGATATTAATGAGTCAACTCTCAATAAACCTCAAATGATATGTAGTTTATTTAGATTTTAACACAAACGACATTTTGAACTTTGCATTTAACCCGAACCCGTAATTACTTGACACCATTAAGCGTGGCTTAAGACTCAATTATTTCCTTACTAAGGCAATCTCAAATTTAGACTATCTGAATCTGAGATATACCCGAAAAGTAGAATATTGGAAATCCTATCGTTTTAGCTGTAACAAAAGGCAATATTTAATCAGGATCAGGATGATATTTTGGTGTGTCATGTAGACCTACTGTACACATGGCAACCAGAAACAAAGGGAAATTATCTTTTAACAATGTAAATGCAATCATAGCGATTTTCTATTATATAAGAGCGTATTTAAGCCAATGACACTCACGTTTGTATATCATGCTATCTAACTCTCAGCATCCCAAGACTTTTGAGTTTCTCCGTTCCCAAAATGACATATATTGTGACAGCTTTGTTGCTTTTGTAGCCCGTTATGGGATCGTGTTGGTTGTTTCAGATATCATTTACGATTAGTGACAGTCAAGCTGTTCTACATCTTTCGTATTGGTGACTATCCGATTGCTTTTTCCCAGTTATGAATTTAATGGTTATCTATAGTTTATAACGTTTTTCTTGCTCTTTAGGAAACCTTCAAAACCAATATGTTGGCTGCTATTATGACTCATCGAGCCAATCCAACTGGACAACAGTTCTTCTTAATAGCAGTGAAATGACTATAGAATCCTGTATACAAATGTGTGAAGAAAATACGACTACAACTTATGCCATTCTTCAGGTATTCTAATAGTGAATATTTGTGAATATAAAAACACAGTCTTTTAGCTAATAATCATCAGCAATATATTTATGTTCTCAACTAGTTAAGTGGTAATTATTTTGGATAAATCGACATGAGTGACGTAACCTTAATGAACAGAAGACAGGAGAGGGAGGTCAAGGAAGGAAAGAATGGGGCCACGACATTAGGGTAGAAGAGGGCCGCAAGGAGACTTGGGCCGGCCCTAAATCAGATTAACGGAAACGATACAGCAGTGAAACATTTTATAAAAACCTTTATTGAAAAATTTAATCGTGAAGCTTTGAGACTCAAACTTCAGTGTTGCATTATCATCTCTGTGCTTTTTTGCGCAAAGTTTTCAGAGGAATATGCGAGAGTTAGGTTAAACCGAACTATAATCGGTAACAAAGTTTTTCACACGTCAAATACATAGTTTATTGCTTAAATGCTTAATGTTAAACTTCATTCTGAATTCTGATTTTTATAATAGTCAAACAGATACAACTTTAAATTTTGGAAGAATCAGGAATTTAACAAAAACAAGTAAGGCCAACAAATTTGCAAGGCAAGGAGAACCAAAAGTAAGTTAAAGATGAATTTGAAAAATAAAATCAAAATTATTTAGGAAAAATATAGCAAGTGACAGTTTGACAAAACAGCTTGGCACATCCTCATTTATGTTTTTTAAAATTTTTATCTTAATTAATTTAGGCCCTTAAGAAGGATCTTAGGCTTCCCTTTATGCTTGAATACAAAATTAAACTGAACTGGATAATAAATAATTATAATTCAGCAACGTAATGTTTACAAATTACATTTCATTTATTGTTCATTAATTATTGTGTCTACTCGAGATGCTTCAATGATGCCTGCTCAAATTCTTAAACCTGCTAAACGAAGTACTTTGAACATGATAAAAATGCGTCTGATTTGTCTGACTTGACTCTGAGGCCATAGACGCCAAACGCCTGAGACTTCGACTTCAGCGTCGTTAGCGGAACACTCGCAAAGAATCTGACCGCGTGGCTTACAGACAGGCATGTCATTGGGCTAGCAAACTGATAAACAAATCCCATCAGGATTTTTCCGTGAACAGTTGGCATCTGCATCCAACATTGGGGAACGTTGGTCCATTTCAAAACACTTCATTATGTGGAAACAATTCATCATCGCAATACTGATGAGCTTGACAGACTATGTTCTTTGTTTTCAACATTTTTTATTTTTCATGGATAACATTGCTAGCTTAAAACGGTCAGTCGCCTCTATTGCTGCCTCTGCGACCGCATTTGTTTTTTCCGATCCTCTGTACTCAGTTTTTGCAACCCGTTACACTTCAAGAAGTCCACAAAATTATTACTTCTATGCAATGTAAATTATCATCTGTTGATCTTATCCGTACATCTCTGATAAAATCATCTCTTGATTTTTTTGACTCATCTGTAAAGTGGCTAATCTCTCCTTTTGCGACGGCGTCTTTTCTTCGTTGTTCAAGCAGCAGCAGCAGCAGCAGCAGCAGTCAATCCGCTAATCAAGAAACCTGGTCTTGAACCGGACTGTCTTTCCAGCTACCGCCCAATATCCAACCTCAGTAATATTTCAAAAATACTTGAACGGTTATTTTTTGCCAGACTTTAATCACACATCATTGGTTCACCTAATTTCAATATCCTTCAATCTGCCGACCGACCATCTCATACAACTGAAAATGCCTTGCTTTACAGCTCAAATAACATTTACTGTGCTGCGAACCTTAGCCAACCCACGCTTCTGGTCTCACTTGATCTTAGTGGCGCGTTTGACATCAATGATCATTGGATGCCTCTCTCCAGGCTTAGCAACAGTTTCGGCATTTCTGGAACTGCCCTCAGTTGGCTTTCATCCTGCTTGTCTGATCGCTCTCAAACCATTCGAATCGGCCAGTCAATTTCTACTCCTACTCCTCCAGACACTGGTGTTCCTCAGGGCTCTGTGCTTGGCCCAATACTTTTTTCTGCTTTCATTCCTCCTATTGGTCATCATATCTTATTTTAGCATTTCTCATTAGCAGTATGCTGATGACACTCAATTATATATTGCCCTCTCATCTGATAGTCTTGGTACCTCAATTGGCACGCCAGAACAGTGCATGCTTTCACTGCATTCCTCGTTCTAACAAAATTGTCTTTGTCTTAATCCCAAACAAGTCAGATGCAATTCTGCTTGGCACCCATCAACGTTTACGTCACTTTCCCCCATTCACCAAATTAATTTAGCCGGTACAAATGTTAACCTTTCAGAAAAAATTACAACAATTCGAGTCATTCTTCATGCCTCCTTTACCATGTTCCCGCTCGTAATACACGATCTAGTGACCATCTGATTCTGCGACAACCTTCTGTGAGTAAAGTCATTGGGGAACATGTTTTTATTTCAGCGTCGCCCATGATTTGGAACAACATTCCTTTCTCAATCAGATCCGCTTCATCGATCTCATGCTTCAACCGGCAACTTAAAACCTGTTATTTTCGTAACTCACCTATCACCTAGTTTTTCCTACTTTGCTACTGGCTGTCTCCTCTGAGCGACTGACCGTGTATCTGATTCATATTATTTTAGATGCCTGGCAGGTTAATCTCCTAATATTCATTCATTCATTCATTCATTCGTTCATTTTTGTGGATAGCATTTTCATAATTGTAGTAGTATTCGGTAGTACATACCACTGCGTTGTGCATGTAGGGTGGAAGGAACTGTCTGTGTGGAGATGTTATAAATGTTAGTGTCCCAAATAACGAATGTCAAATACCTTGCTCTGGTGATGGGAACGAAGTGTGTGGAGGAGTCCATGAAACAATGGTCTTCAGTGTGATTTACACAGGTTAGTTTTTTAAATTTTGCTAGTGCAACATTACAACATATTGAGCTATACGTGCTATTTATATATTATCACAGTGGTCTAAAAAGAAACATCAATTCTAAGCATGCATTTTAAAAAATTTATGATATGAGGCTGTCGTTTCCTATTCCATAAAATCTGTTCCTATCCTAGCTTAGCTTGACTTAACTAGTAATATATGTTTTCGTTATGTTACTTTATTAATTAAGTGTCTTCGAATTGAAAAATTTTAGTAGGTGCAAATAAGCAGAGAGTTACTATGAACAAGCATAGTATGAGCTAAACTGTTCTTTTAACAGTATGTCCTATTGGCTACTACGGTGCTGGATGCGATCAAGCGTGTCACTGCAAGCAGTACATTCCATGCTATCGGTTCAGTGGAGAATGTCCGAACGGATGCGAGAGCAGTTGGACTGGAGACAACTGCAGCCAAGGTAGTTCGCCGGCATATGTAGTCAGGAACTTTGACATTCAGAGTAATCAATGCCAGTAACTTTAAACCTCTTGGGATTTGTCTCAGATAAACCTATATTGAAATATATAAAAAATATATGCGCAAGTAAGATTGATGACAAACTTCAGTACTGACCTGTGACATCGATGCATGTAGCAAAAGGTAGTTTTGAATCACTCATAGAATTGAATACGAAGTGGACAGTTTCGTATTTCTAACAGCGCTAATCTTAAATTTGGTTGGCTTCTATCTTTAGAATCATAATAATCAGGCGAATATCAGTAACTAAACTGTCTGAACACGAATTAGAACTTATCAATAAGTAAAAAATTACAAGAACAATGTAGACAAATGCTAGAATGGTCGTCTGCTACTTAAAGCAGTTTCGATTTTTATTATAAAATATACAGTATCTTGCAATATGATTTTTTAAATGTAGAAGCAAACGTATCCGGCAGATATATAGGATGCTATGGAGATAATGTTGCTGACAGAGCAATGACACTCTACGGAGAATCTCCGACAGGAAACACAATAGAATTCTGCTCAGCGAATTGCTCTTTAAACAATATCACATATCTAGGATTGCAGGTAAGGCAGTGTGTAACGAAATATTATGAAAATCGTACTCTAATATTCATCATCATCATTATCATCATCATAATTGTCATCATCATCATCATCATCATCATCATCACCTGTGGCATGCTCCTCTCTGGAGCATTGCCGTTTCCACAACGCGCAACCAGCCGTCTTTATACTGGGCTCGTTTCCAGGCTGTATGTATCCCGAAGTTCAGTGGGCGCAGGTCAACATCCACTGTTCTTGACATACGTATTTCTCTCGATTCGCAGACCTCTGATGCGGATAGTTCGTTGTCGTACAGTTCAGATAAAATTAAGCAGTGGGCTTCCTACGTCAGAGAAATTTCATTTCTTGGTCTGCGTAGAATCGCAGGCTAAATATGACTCTATTAAGTGCACAGATTCTTCAGCATTTTGTCTCACCACGACTTCTTCACATCTTTCCAGCGCCAATGGACAAGAACGGACTCTCTTCTCTGATTCTTATCTTTATGAATGTTACCGACCACTGACGTGTGATTTCTTTCGCTTGGACAGGCATTCTGTTGTACATGCACAATTAAACGGGTCAAGTCACCGAAAGCAATGTTTTGATAACTATTTAGATCAATTTTCTTCACTCATTTCTCTCAGTCCGTTTTTCATTCGATCTGGAGTCTACTGACTAACTTTCGCAAGGCATCTTTAGTCTATGACAAACTCCACTCAGCTGAAGATTTTCCATCGATTGACTCTCACGCCGCAAGTTATCGTCTGCTTTTCAAACCGACAGATGAATAGGTCCCAATTCGTCACAGTACTTCAAAATTTTAGACTGGCTCTTGGTCTTACATGTTTAATTTGAAGAATACTATATCATTCCTTAAAACCTACTAGTATTATATTCCGTAATGCTGGCAGTCTATAATACTGGCACTCATATTATGATTTTAAAACTAGTACTGTACCTAGGCCTACTAACACGTCTAATCAAACAATTAATTTGAGGAATGACGCTACAGTTAGCTCTGAGTACTTGGGTTCTCTATATATTCACTTTGTACTATTAATATAATTAATTAATTACTATACAAATGCAGGCCTACATCTAATAAATTTCATATGATTAAGCTTAACTATCCAGCATTATAACTAACTTAGCTAGTTTTATATCTACTAAACTACCTCCTCGTAAGTTTGCGTGTTTCAATTTGCAGGCCCATGATGCCAATAGTTCGTTGTCGTACAGTTCAGACAGACTTAAGCAGTTGGCGTAGTACGTCAAGGAAATTCTTTCTCTTGATCTTTGTAGAATTCTAGGTTACAGATGACTGTTAATTATACAAATTCTTCAGCCTTTTATCTCATCAAGACTTCTCATCGCGCCTTTCCAGTGCCAATGAACAAGTACGGTCTCTATTGATGAACTGAGTCTTTCACAAACAGTTCGAAGATCGAATATCGATTAATCACACTTAAAAGGCAGTTGTCATTGAATCTTATCACTATGGATGACACTTTTCGAAAATTACACTTAACCTCCGACCATTGCCCTGAGATTTAGTTTGCTTTGACAGGTCTTCTATCGCGAGTAAACGGGCCAAATCACCGTTAGATCGATATAACTATATAAATCGTTGACAGTTCGATAGCTGCAGTTTACAGAACGATTTTTTTCAACTGAACTATTGTTCTCGCAGTCCTTTTATATTCTATCGGAGTTTACTGATTAACTTTCGCAAGGCATAAACATCTAATCAAATAGCCAAACTTTATGTAGATTACATTTAATTTGAGGAATGACGCTAAAGTAAGCTATGAGTCCTTGAGTTCTTTATGTATTCACTTTGTTCTATTAATATGATACATTAATTAATATACGAATGCAGACCTACGCTTTATATAGTATTTTTCTAGATTAAGGCATAAGGTGGGCTTATTGAAGCTTGTTTGATTTCAATCGAGCACGTAGTAATAAATCTTCCAATCGTGTTTAGTATTATTACCAATGTTTCTGTGGAGAAAGCTACGACAAATATGGTACATCAACAAACTGCGATACGCCATGTTCAGGGAATCCAGCGCAAATCTGTGGCGGCGCTCATGCAAATAGTGTATATTCTGGTTAGTCATTTACTTTCCGTTTTAAAACAATTTAAACTCAAGTTTCAATAAATTATTTACGACGTTCATTACTGAGAATTGTATCGAAATGAGAATGATCACCTTTACTGTTGATGTTAAAAACTGTAAAGCCGATGAAACTGCGTAGATGTCTATGCCAATTGTCAAAACCAGAACCAGTTATGCATGACAAAGTTTTTAAAAGAAATAAATTCAAAATACATTTCTAAATTGCTTATAATGTTTTAAACCGCGAACTAATTAGGTAGAGAAAGTGTAACAATCCGTTAAAATAGTCATACTTTATATTAATGTTTTTATTAGAGTGAGCTCTATAGGTTCCCATCTATAAATAATTTGTAAATTGTCTTTTAAGCTAAAGGTTATTCTGATTTAATCTTAAGGCGAAAAGTTGAGGCATTCGCATATAGTTTATTTACTGTAGATTAATAAGTTGCTTTCAGGGGTATAAGTATGATGTATTAATGAATTGGATAAGCATTATCAAGACGTTAAGCATTTGCATTGGTGTATAAAAGATATAGATTGATTCATTTAGCTTAGTTTTATCTACATGTATTTAGTTTCTGTTGCATAATTATGTACTGCCGATGTAAACTATCGCAGTTATGACTAGATTTCCCTCTTGCTGCACACGGATGTATTGATTCCTTTTAGTGACTCTCGTCATTCACACATAGCAACACCACCATTCCATGCTGTTCCACAAAGTACAGTACTAATCGCGTAACCCCTAAAGTCAACACAAGCAAGGGTCGATGTGATAAGGTCCCCTAGAAAGCAGCCGTTATGTACATTGCGCGGTGCTGGGATTGATTCACCGACATCTCGAGTTTCTCACTGTCAGACTATCATATCTGATGCTGTCCTTTACATCAGAATTTTCGCTTTAAGGCCTAAAGGATGCATTTTAACTATGTGCCAGATGTTATTGTTCAAGCGCAATTTTCGGTCATTTCAGTCTGTCCGAAAGGAACTTATGGAATAGATTGCATTGCTCAATGCAACTGCAATGAGAGCAGCATATGCCGTTATGGAACAGGTTTATGCGACTCTGGATGTAAGTCTGGATGGTCTGGAGACAGCTGCAATAACCGAAGTATGTTGAACCCAAGTGTCTTGAAAGATGAAATTTTAAATTTCAGCTAGTAAGTAAAAGTTGTCATTTTCAAGTGACTACTACATCGTTTACATTACAAGGACACCTTTCATATACACAAGATGGAAACAATATCAAGCCAACGGCGCCAGATTGAACTTCGTACAGATTATTTTGATCGCCAACTTGTGCTAATATACATGAGGGTGAATGTTAGCTGGGAATACAGTCTGTGCTCGTTCCTTGGTAGCAGACCAGAGACTTACTTATTACGACTACTAATCAGTGATATAATGTTATATAAGTTTATTATAGATAGAAGTATATTGCTCCAGATTCAGAATAAAGATTGCAAATGTATAACATAAACACTTAAATGGATGCAAAGGTCTACCCAAACTGGGCCAAGGTCCCGCTAAATTAGAACAGCCTGTAACACAACAATATATATATGGCAAATGGCAAATATGCCTTGTATAATAGCAGCTAATCAAGTCTTAAATACTTTGAAAACAACATCTGTCCACAGTGAATGGAAAAAATCAAAAACCACCTCAAATCGGCCTGGAAAAAGCCTACTACTTTGACAAACAAAAATTCAAATAAATTATTCAATGTTCAGTCGCAAGAATCACTTAGATACAGAACAATCTGCTTCTTAAATAAATATAAATTAGGTAAAGAACGTAAATTCTTAGGAATTGAGTTCCATAATAATGGGCCTACATATTCCAAAAAAACTGCTTGTATTAGTTCTGGACATTTTTTTTTATAATAGTTACATTGAGATCTCGCAGAATATATATGACAATCAGAAACACTCTTGAAATAATTACTGAATACAGTTGGCAATGCATTATTGTTATATCTAAACATGATCAAGGATATTTGGTACTTATTTATGTATACAAACTTCATAATATTAATGCCTCTAAAACATTGTTCGATAGTCATTCCATGCAACCTCCCGGCAATTCTAATCGAACGTCGTTGTAAAATGGATAGGCATGTTATTCTAGAGTATTTATTAGAGGCTCAAACGAGATTGTATTATGTTAGATATGGATACAAATTAACGAATAATAAAAGTTTATATATTAGTATGTATAAATATATTATACATTATATATATTATATATAATTTATGTAAAAATATTTTTCAGATATATATTATATAGAAAAATCATATAACCAGACTGTGAATGCAATTGAAATTCCCCAGTGAATGAAACTGTTGAAAGCGCAATTTCCAGAGCAATTTACATGCAAAAGCATAATCCGTATTTTGAAAGACATAATCTCATTGACTACTTTGAATGAAAGAGCGAACGTGCGATCGAATGAATGGAATTCGACTAATATGGCTCTAAAAGCATATAACCTACATGCTAAATTAGCAACGTCATAAAAGGTAAGATTTGAATATTGATTCTTCAGCCGATTAAAAGTTCGTGTGAACAGAGGTTCAACCTGTATGTTTTCTAGACTGTTCTAGTCATAATGGTGACTGTTCTGCAAATGAAACATGCGTCACAACCAACCTGAAATTTTCTTCTGTTAGTCAATGTCATTGCTCAACTGGATATCAAAGAACCAGGTTATGGGAAAACTGCATAGGTGAGAGAACATTGTTTTCGACATATTTACGACAGACAATTATGCTACAGTTTTGTATAAAATTCTTTGAAACAGGAAACAAGGCATAGTCCAGCACTACTTGTGGCACACAAATATCTTTATTCCTTTGTCAATTTCTTCCTTGTCTCAATGATTTCATTACAACACAGTTTGCAATGATAGGTTTGGCTGGAATCGCTAGAGCATGGTTTCTGCTTACACAGACAAATCAGCATCAGAAACAACATCAGTAGCCTTATTGTCATTTTTGGAGTATCTAACTCTGCTGTATGTTGCTTCTCTTTGGTTTGTAATAGCTGTTCAATATTTTTAAGTCATTGATTTTGGACTCTGAAGATAAAGCTGAATTATTGTCCCTAAAAATTTCTTCCAAAACCTGTGCAACCGTGTGCTAAGAACCCCACGTTGCCATCACTTTATCTTCTCAAACAATGCTAATTCCACACTAGAACGCTATCAACAATAAAGCTTTGACTACTGGATAACTCTTAGGGCTCACCAAGAATAATTTAAGCACTACAGAACAGTTAACACAGAATAATTTTGTCTTCTACGGCGAGTTAATACGACATCTCCAGATCTACAAAAAAAACAATACTTCAGCGGAAGAGTTAACTCGACTTGCCTAGTGGCTACGTAATGGCGAGTTAACTAGGCTTCCCCACCGAGGGGTTAGACTACGTTGACATCGATTTATCACCATTAAATATATCACGTGTGATACAGAGACATCATACGACTATAGACAGGTACCGTTTGCAAGAAGAAACACGCTGATTTGTTTTTACTGGACAATTTACTACATGATCATGTTCTGGGTAATCGCCCACTGACTTTAGGAGAATTAGGTCTTGCAATTATGATTTCATGGTGTAAATCAATCTAAGAAAGAGTGCATGTAAGTTTTCTGAGTCTGTTAATAAATCAAGAAATACAATGCACAGAGCCAACTCAATATCACTAAAAACATCATAAACTTTTACTTGAGGGTTTTATAACTTGGCAAAGAATTCGCCTTTTGAAATGATGCACCAAGATTCTAACCCCAATGCTGAGGTGACAGCCAAGAGCTTTAGCAGTCAGCCATCATGTTCGCGGAAACAACGTCGTTCTGCAAAATGGCGCACATTTTATTTCTTAATACTATAATGTTATTTTAATAAAAATATTTTTGTCATTGCAGATATAGACGAATGCGCCCTAGGTATTTGTGACAGCCAAACAACAACAACTTGTAACAACACTGTGGGTGATTTTGTCTGCAATTGCCTAAACGGATACGCACATGTAAACAAGACATTTTGCGAAGGTTGATATGAGCATCATCCTTTTTGACACATTTTGATAGACCTATCTATATCACATTACGTTCTGCTCAGTCGCTTGTATTATTACGTTCGCAACTTAAGACTTACATTATTCAACATGCTTTTCCACAACAGGTTGCCACCATGTATGCGGATACCAAAAAATTATGAACATTTTATTTCTCAATACTATAATGTTATTTTAATAAAAATATTATTGTCATTGCAGATATAGACGAATGCGCCCTAGGTATTTGTGACAGCCAAACAACAACTTGTAGCAACACTGTGGGTGATTTTGTCTGCAATTGCCGAGACGGATACGTACATGTAAACAAGACATTTTGCGAAGGTTGAGATGAACATCATCCTTTTTGACACATTTTGACATGTTCTGTTCAGTCGCTTGTATTATTACGTTCGCAGCTAAGACTTGCCTTTTTCAGCATGCTTATCCAATACAGGCTGTCTTTTCTGTCTTAGTAGACTGATCTGGATATTGACCTGACTACGACTTGGTTTTGGTGCGCACTTGGTTGATGCTTTGTTCATTAGACACCGGTACCATAGTAGCTATTCTGCCTGTATAATAGAGTTCACCGACTGTGATTGTGCAGTGTTTAAAGCAACATTTCCTAACAGGTGGCTTGTTTTTAATGAACCATTTAGATCATTTAGGTTAAAATGTTCCTTTCGGGAGGTACTTAAGCACTGTTATAAAATAATTAGTAAATATTACATACATGTTTGACTAAGATAACTTGTCATGACTCTTACAATATGATTCGCAAGAAAATTGCAATTAATCATGTCCTCCATTTCTGCCGATAAGCTAAAATGCTTTTCGCTACGGGAGACATAACCTGTAGTTCTGTCAGATGTCTGCAGAGGACCTGGTCGAAATAAAGACGGACTGCGTACAGCAACCGAGTACACGTAGCAGTAGCGACGTGTGATAGACTAATATTTCACTTTTCTCTACATTTATCACTTAAATTGAGCATTATTTATGTTTGAAACTCGTACGTAGCATGTTTCTAAGCTAATTAAGAAAATCCTGGTCGTTATTTTGATACAGATATGAACGAGTGTACTACTAATCCGGAAATTTGCAATTCCACTCTGAAAATCTGCGTAAACACCATTGGCGGCTACAAATGCAACTGCATACCAGGATATGTAATTGATGGCAACGACGCATGCATTGGTAATCATATACACCCTCGAGGATTCTATTGTATTTAAATTAAATTCACTTTATGTTTATTCTTGTTTAATTAACCCATTTGTGGCTTACGTTAGCTTAAACTTACACAAAGAAGATGCTGGTTTCTAGGCAGTAACATTACATGTTCTATTCTTAGCTATTTTAGGTGTAACTCTTTGGCTTGTGTGATTATCCGTGCAGAAAAATTTCAGTTTTCAGTTGTTATTTGTTCGTGTTCCTGGAGCGATTGTTTTATTTTCGTCGGCTGATATTTATTAACATGCTTCGTTCTACAAAGAAAAAGTAAGAAACTCTAACTGATATTTTACTAGTATGTTAAGAAAATTTTTGCCATAAGCGTTCTAAAGGTAGTGATGGTGGTTATTTTTAATGAGAATTTCCACATTGAACAATATCAGAAATTTCGACCTGTCAGTTTAAACTGACACTAGCCACAGGAGGGTGGGTTTTTCCAGTCATGTCTGTCTAACGAACATGAAAACGTACTGTATTTACCCGGCGGTGAAGATTATGAAATACTGAAAAAGTTCATAATATATTATGTTCATTATGGTTTGAACATACTCTAAGGATAGAAGTGTTTGTTGCAGGTACAATTTGCTTGAAGTCCTTCAAACGTTATAAGATTAGCACGACGAAAGGTTTCTGGGTGCCGACATCTCAATGCTTCCTTCCATCAACACTAGTAATGAAACAGATGAGGATTCTGGGATGGGTTTGGTGCTATTGGAGACCCTAAAAACCTCAATCAAAACCAGCTTCTAGCAGGGGCATGTGTCCGAGTGTGAAAGCCAGATGGGGATTTTACACTCGGCCTGGAGGAAGATTTGGAAAGTACTGAGAGCGCTGAAGAGAATCCGCCTGCTGGACCTCTGCTTGCGAAGAAGTCAAAAAGGAATCGAAAGTAAAACCTACTAACTCTACTAAGATTCCATTTCAGTTGATGCTGAAAGAATACAACATTAGGACCATTGTCTAATAATAAAGCTGCCGCATACAAAATGATCTGGAGTAAAGAAGATTTAAAAGAGGCATGTGGAAAGGCAAAATTTCAATGGGAAATTACCCCTCCAAAGTTAACGCTGCAGCTGTCATCAGCATCGTTGTTTTAACTGTTCTTCACAGCTGAGTTGATGAATCATATATGCAAAGAAAACAATGCGTGTGCCGCTCAACAGGGCCGTGGAAACTTTTATTTACATGTTCCGACCCTCAAGCTGTTTATTTCCATACTCATCAGCGGATATGCTCTTCTACCCCGCCGCCCAATGTATCGAGAAGCCAACGGTTATGTTCGTAATACGATGGTATCTGGAGCAATGTCTCGCAACCGGTTCAGTTCCATTATGAGCAATATTCATTTTGCCAACAACACCGACTTGAATCCAAGAGATAAATTTGTGAAGGTCCGCCCTCTACTGGATCTCATCATTGCTGCGTGCCTCGCCAACTTTCAACCGGAACAGATGCTTATTGTTGACGAAAGTTTGGTGCCCTACTATGGTTCAACCTTCAAGTTCGGCTACAAGATATGGGTATTAGCCACTCGTCTGGGCTATGTCGTAAGGTTCTTTCTATATCAAGATGCTGGCACGACTGACAAAAACCTAGGTCTCGGTGACTCAGTGGTCAACAGTCTTACCGAAGATTTACCAAAGCTCCCTGGTGGTTCATATGACATTATCTTTTATAACCTGTTCGCCAGCCCCCGATTGTTGCGCTTACTTGCGGACAAATCATGCCTGCAACCGGCACTCTGCGCCGAAATCGCACAGAAGGAGCTCCTCTGCGAAGCATTGAAGACATAAAGAAAGAGCCTCATGTCGCCTCAAAAAGGCTGTGGACCAGCTTTCCCTCCTCCGCGCATTCCTGCTGATCGTTGTGTCCACCACAAAGCCTCCACCGACTGGATCATCCAAGGTACTCAACGACGATGGGTTGCACCTGGGTGCAAAGGCACATCTGTGTTTGCTTGTGAGAAGTGCAATGTCGGGCTGCATACGGGACGCTTCAAGGCATTCCATTGCCAGTAATTTTGTTCAGTCTATTGCAGTAGTCACTGAGAGGCACCCCTTCCATTGAAGGAATTTGAAATCTTTATTGTCCTTTATCGTTTCTATTGTATGATCTTATCAGTGTATCATAGTACTCAAGATGCTGAGTAATATTAATCGAACATGGTAACAATGGCATACCTTATCTGAACTTATTTTTCAAACTGCTATGCTTGTTTGCTAAAGTTGGAATCTCTTCATTTAGTGTTAATTTGGACTGTCGTTGGTGTAGTTAGCGCTTGTACATAACAAAGTCGGAACATTTATAAAGCATTTAATTAGCATTACCTCAGGTCTACAAGTCTTTGTAGACTTGCAACAGATTCAAATATAAACTGTTTTCAGAGCATTTCATGCAGTAATTTAACTGTCTATGGTGTTTTGTTTTGTTTTGTAGTCATCGTCCACACCCGTACCCTGCTGTGGATTGCGTCAGTTTAAACTGGCGGTCATTTTTTTTTACCACATCTTTCAAAATGTATCAACATTTTAGAAAATATCGCTGAATACGATGTTTTGGGTCTAGACAAACATAAATACGTGAAAGAAACTATTAATTTCTGTCCTGGGTTGATGTGGATTAATGTAAACCTAACGTCTATATAACAATTCATATGTCAATTTGAGCCGAATTGTACATCATATAGGCCAACAGATTTTATTACCAATAGAAAATTTCGTGTTCATTGATCGCCTACGTTATGATTAAAAATCGTTTTACAATTTTCTTAGTAGTAGCGACGTCTGACAGAGTGTATGGCGCTACAATAGTTATCTTCTCATATATAATGCCATAGTTAAGACAACCGATCTAAGATCTTGCATATGCGTTACCTCTAGTAACACATTTTCTGAACAGACGTTGATGAGTGCGATTTTCCGATTCGCACATGCGATAGTGAAACTCAACACCGCAGCAACACAATGGGCAGCTACGTTTGTATCTGCCTAAGGATTTCAATTATTAAATAAAAGCACAGTCCAAAAATGCAAACGTAACCATTAGATATACTTAAATTCGAGATAATAACAATTGGTTGGGTTAGACTGGCAATGTACTTTGACTTGCATCATCTCTTCAGCTTTACTTACTTCCAATATTATTACCTTAACAGCCAGTCATTGTGAATTAATTATCGATATCATGTCCAAATTTACGTTCCAAGACACCATTTGTTTTTCGAAATCTACATTCGATAATATTGTTACGTTTTGCCTCAGTTATTAGTTTCTGTTCATGTGATTTTGCATCAATTTCTTAAACTTTACTAGTTAAATTTTTGTTATTAATAATTCAAATATACTATTTATTCTAGATATTAACGAATGCCTCTCTTCTCCATGTGGTAATTCGACAGTTTGCAATAACACTCGAGGCAGTTTCATTTGCGACTGCAAGCAGGGTTATACACGCAGCGATAACAATACAGTTTGTGAAGGCAGGCCTGCAAATATGTTATCAGACCCAATTACTAATAATTATACATTTGAAAGCGTTGTAGGTGACCCGAAACAACAGTTTAGTTCTCTTCTTACGAAAGTTAATCGTATCCGATCTCATAAATGGCGGTATTCGCAATCTGCTATTCTGTTAACATTTCAACTCAATTAACAGTTGGTGGAATATGTAATGTTACATTGAATCTGTCTGTATATATGTATATATGAGCCTAGACACTTAATACAACGCCTTTGGGTACCTCAGAAAAGCATAGCCTATGCTAGTCTAAATGGTATTAAGGCCATTAAGAACAAAAAGTTAACCAGAAAGCCAACAGCTCCGAAAGTTATAAAAGTCATAACTGACAATATTGCATTTATTATATTGGCTGCCCACTGAGCAAAGAATATCCAACTTAAAAGCTATCTCAAGGTTCACAAAGTATTACATTTAAATCGGCCGATCATCCTGTGCTTATTATTTGCCCATGCATACACCAGCAAATATTGCACTCGATCTTTAAAGTCATTCAGGTCTAAACTTAAGACTCATATGTTTTAACTAACTTTCCCACGGTAGCCTGAACTCTATTTTCTCTGACCCATTAGATTGCGACCAGGCATCTTCAATGGATTGCGATTTTGATTGTGGTATTCATATGCCACTTTGAGGCGAATAATTCCTTTGGCACATCATACAGTCCAAAAGATTTTATAACCAATAGAAAATTTCGTGTTCATTGATAGCCTACGTGATGATTAAGAATCCTTTTTTTAGATTATCTTAGCAGTATCAACGTCTGATATAATGTGCGGCGCTATATTAGTTCGCTTCTCAGGTATAATAATAACTTAAAACAACTGATCTAAGACCTTGGACATGCATTGTGTCGTGTAACACATTTTCTGAGCAGACGTTGATGAGTGTGCTTTACCGACTAGCACATGCGATAGTGAAACTCAACACTGCAGCAACACGATTGGCAGCTACCTTTGTGTCTGTAAATATGGATTTCAAATTATAAGTGAAAGCAACATCAATAAATGCCAAGGTAACCATTTGATATACTTGAATTTCTGATAGCAACATATAAATGGGTTACAAAGTCAATGTACTTTGACTTGCATCATCTCTTCAAATTTACCTAATTCCACTGTTATTAACTGATCAGTCAATCATTCTGAATTATCGATATCATGACGAAATTTACGTTCCAAAACATCAATAACTCTACGAGATCTATATTTAACAATATCGTTAAGTTTTGCCTCAGTAATTTGTTTTTATTACAGGTAAAGATTCCATTTACGTAATTTTTCATCAATTTCTTCAACTTTGCCAGCTAAATTTGTGTTATTAATAATTCATATATACTATTTGTTCTAGATATAATCGAATGTCTTTCTTCTTCATGTGATAATTCGACAATTTGCACTAACACTCGAGGCAGTTTTATTTGCAACTGTAAGCCGGGATTTACACGCAGGGACAAAAATTCATTTTGCGAAGGTTGGCCTATAAATTGTGTTCAGATCCAATTATTAATAATTGTAAATTTGAAAGCGTTATAGGTGATTCGGAGCAACAGTTTTTCCTATAAGAAGATACCCGTACCTGATCTCAAATATGATGGTATTCACAATCTTCTGTTCTATTAACATTGCTACTCAATGCACAGAACATAAAATATGCAAGATCACGCTAACTCTTTCTGTATAGGGACATATGAGTCTATATATTTTATATAACACCCTTTAAGTACCTCACAAAAGGGTTGCCTATGTTATACTATTTTACCATTAAGAACAAAAAGTTAACTAATAAGCCATTAATACTCGGGTAACTAGAAAAGTTATCACTGACAATTTAGCATTTATTACATTGGCTCTCCACTGAGCAGAATCTAGCCAAAAACCTGTCTCGTAGTTTACATGATATTACATTTAATTCGGCCGACCTCTCTCTAAACCCAAGTGCACCGATTAGTGGAAAGTAATGCTTAATGAACAACTAAGTTATCCTGATGCACAGTGCTTGATGCACTTGAAATCACAGTTGTTTACTTACTTACCATTTTGATAATTTGATGTGAGTGAAGAATGGGAAAAGAGGGAGAGGAAGGAAAGAGAAACGTAGCCGCCATAATTAGGGTGAAAAGTAATGCCCCAGGGAGGTACGGCTGGCACTGTTTGTAGTAAAACTAATACTACTACTACTACTACTACTACTACTATTATTATTATTATTATTATTATATTTTTTTTATTTTTTTATGAAGCGCCATCTTAAGAGGGCTCAGAACATGATAATATTGTCTCGGAGACGCATATGGCGTTTCCTTGTTGAACAACGAAATCTTCTGGAATAAGAAGGAGGTCTCTAATGGGTCACGGGTTGCACCTCTTGTCCTGCTTCCCAATTCTACGGTGAACTCCGGTCCTTTATTCTTTCCTCGCTCATGCGAGGTTTACTACGGTTCCACTTCAGACGAACATCGATTTGTGCTTTGTGTATTAAAATGACGGCTCTATATACGTCATTAGATTTGATTAGATTAATTAAGTATATAAAAATACATGCTACATTTGTACACACGTTCCTAGGGCATGCATGGTTACGTACATAGATACATAGATGCTTTCCTACAGGTAAATGCATATATATATACATACATATATACTGTACATTCATACATCAAGCCGGTTGCTGATCAACCTGGTCGACAGAGACTACGATCGGCGACACATGCATGGTCAACTCATTGTACCGCGTTCTCGTACGTCTGCTCGGGCGGGCCGCGCCTTCTCAACTGCGGGGCTGTCTCTCTGGAACACTCTTCCACCAGACATCCGATCCCTTGTCTTTTCAACAGTTCAAGAAACATTTTCTGCCCGTCTCAAGACGTTCCTATTTAGAGACCGTTAGGTAGCCGTGCTACAGCGCCTTTGTGAGTTACTTAAAAGGCGCTTTACAAATTTAGTGATACATACATACATACATACATACATACATACATGCATACATACATGCTCACTTGCATACATCTATACAGACAAAGCTCTGTTGACAACAGCATTTTGCTTGGTCTTGTTGACATTTTATTAACAGAGTCGAATAACGCGCCTACGCCTACTATTGAAATAATTTTGGGGGTGTTTCTGGCAGTCAGTTTGCTGATCAACATGCTTCTTATATTCTCCAGAATATACAAGGCGAGATCAAGAAAACCAGGTAACTAAGGAATGTGTGTGAGTGTGCAGGTGAACTAAATTCGAGTGTTTCTAAATTTACTGCTCTTCAACGTTACAAATGTGCAACAATCATATGTAAACATTAACTTATTGTCTTATCGCTACCGACGCTTAACAGATTTGAGTCCCGTACCTGCTGACTATTATTGATGTGATGACGGCACTTGAAAGTATACCTTACTAATTAGAACGGTATAATATATTTTACCAAAGCTCTAAGTAAAATGTACGCTCAAGATTCCGTGCTGCATTGAGATCTGTTAGAAACAGTAGAACAATGTCAAATGTATTTTGGCGTTAAAATAAAACGGCTAAACTTTTAGTTTTAATTTATGCTTTGTAGGAGCAAAAATTCCTGAATTGTAAGATTGATGAACATATACATTATCCATATATATGTATATATACACTTTTAGAAACAGGTAAAAGTGTGGCAGAGCCTGAGTTTAAACGAAGTTCCATGGAAACATCGGATGAGCTTGAAATTAATTACGACGAGATACCGGTATCTGCTGACCAAAGAAACGTGTATGAACATCTCAACATGGAGCAATGCCAAATAGGACTAAGTCCTACTTCTTCATACGCGGAATTAATAAAGTAGTAGCTGCTTTGGCTGCAGGCCGTGAGCTATTTCTCATTTGGTTGAGTCTGTAATAAAGAAAACACAGCTTAAACAAAATCACTATTTCAATGTTGACTCTTAAATCTGAATATATAGCAATTATTGAAGGAAAAATAAGCATTTAGAATATAAAGTTTTAACGTAAAATTAGCCTGCCTATGTAGACTCCCTATAAACTATTTACTTGTTATTTAGTTTGAATATATTTAAACACAAAATTTAGCCTTAACTGTATTGAACTTGCTATGCATTTTAAGCAGGAAAAGTTACATATTGAATTGTCTATCTCCTGCTTGTAAGTTATCGTGTGTGTATGCGTTAATTCTGTCTACCATTTACTTAATAGCTAGAATCTACATTAAATGGCTACATGTGTACCTCCACTGCCCCACTCGTTGTATTGAGGTCATCTTCAACGACGGCTGCTCGCCTTTTCACACTTGAGGAAGAAAATTCGAGCAAAAGGGTGCAGGATATTTACGATGAGTAGAAGCCCCGGCTGCAGGCTGCAGTGAGCTATTTTTCATTTGATTAGTTGAGTCTATAATGCTCTTGGATTAGAACCCCAGAACGTCTAAAACAATGAACCTATTCTATGTTAATCTGGAGTATTTGCCCATTATGGATATGTTAGGATTAGGTTGGCTCATACTTATCGCACTCCACTGTTCTTTATTACTAAATTCTATATAAGGTTTACAGCTTTAAATACTGGTCATATCAACCTTCGCAAAATGTCTTGTTTAATGTTCGAAAAGTCTATTATTATCGACATCATTAAACAATTATGTCGTTGGATAGCGATTGCTTTTGTTTTAGTATCATGATTTTTTATTAAATTTATCACAGCCCAATGTTTCACATTTCTGAATTCTGTACTAGGCTTACATCTTCTGTTTTAAGGGGCAAAATGTGTGTTTAAGTTGAAAGAAATTGAAAGTCGAAGAAGTGGAAAGATCAGGGTAAGCTTCCTTGAAAAGGTGAGATTTTGGTTTTGAATGGAATGCCTGAGGAGTAATGGATAGGGGGCTTGAGTCAGAGGGTGATGGGTGAAGGACAGAAGGCATAGAATAACAGAGCATTTGCTGGTACCCTTGGAATTCATGAGTTAGCAGCTGGCTATTGTAACTGTTTCTTTCTGGTGTCACAAAATGTTCTGAACTTCTTCCTCTGGTCCATAACAAAAGCCTACTAATTAGACAATACAGTTGTACGTCTAGTACTACGCTGCTTCTCTATAGAACCGAGAATCTCGTTAAAATTTCCTCCCACAATTAACTAAGTATTGCCTATATATAAGCCGACTTTTCTCGTTTATTTTACCTACGCGTGTATAGGACAGCAGTAATTCGTGACTAGATCAGTTTTTGACAAAGAGACAATGGTCAGAACCGGATGCAACAAACTTTTTCTGGTGCAGTTAACCCTCAGCTCAAAAACGTTTGAAGACAAGACATGACAGACCCATAAGTATTCTTCGAAATCATCTGATACCTTAACTCTTCCTACCATGAATCGAAACGGCTCTATTTGGTTTCATGAACTTTCTCTTCGTAGTAAGCTTAGATTTGTGTTCCTCTTTCTATTTGCCTTCTATGAGGTCATTCGTTTCGTTCTCAAAACTGATGTTTTCCAGCTTGTTTATCTCCGAATTCTCGTTTTTGGAATCTCTGACTTACCGTATTTTGCTTGGACCTGACGAATGCAGATTGTGGAACAAAGTTTCAATTCTAGGCGACGACCATTCGAAAACTCTGAGTTAAAATTGCGTCGCTAGTCAAGTGTGCGGAGTAGATTAGATTACCAATGTTAAAATGATTACGTGGGTCATAGTTTCGTCAATGGACGAAGTACATGTCACAGAGCGTTATGTGTCAAACAGAGGTGTACCCAACCTTATGGTGTGTACGGAAAATGACCGTGCACGAGAAAACCTTTCTAAAGTCGGAAGAGTAAATGAGCGAAAATAGGTCTCAGAAGGCACACACGGCATGAAACTGATCAAATGGATCAAATAAAATGGGTAAAATTGAGTTCTTTGCACATTTATATTTTTTGTTGTTGTGTTAGTTATCAAACTTTACGTCCTTATGTAAAGTTAAGCTCCCCTAAGTATTTTATTTCAATTTTAAGCGTTTTCAATGCAACAAAATCTTAATTAAACGTGTCTCTTAAATTAAGGTCATGTACATCGATTATTATGCTTATGTACAAGTCATTTAAATCTATTTCTTACTCAGTTTTATGGAGATTTCACAGGTGGAATAAATATTCACAACTCCAAGACACGGCACCTTAGGTTGCTTCATAGTCATGGCAAATTTTAACTCGAAATTTCTCAAAAGTAGCTACAAAGATACCTACGTAGATCTTTAAAAAATTGTAATTTTTTTGTGATAGAAACATACGGTTTATATCTAAGCATTCACAAATTTCAGCCCAACCCAGTGCAGTATCAAACAGTTCAATTTTTCTGTGTGATAATTTCCTTACGCGCAGTCACATATTTTAAGCAGTTCTTAATCAGAACGTCACGGCTAAATATTTTATTATGATCAAGATCCCCAAAACAGTTAAAAGCCTTACTGGAGATACTAGAAAGCCTGAAGTTACTAAACAGAAATTCAAATACTAGTCACAATAAAAGTGCTAACAGACTAGAGTAAACAAAAACAGACTCTTAGCATTAACAATGCTGAAATGTCTTACTAGAGATCCAGACGATCCTAAAAACAGATTCAAATGCTAGAAGTCAAATATGAAAAGTCAGTGTTAAACTACCTAAAACGCAATCTTCAATCATGACATTATCCGAGGCTGTGGGATATACCTCCATCCTCAGTGTTCCTACGAAGTATAAATTAAAGCTACTTCTGAGGTCGAAAATTGTTCAACAATGCCGATGATAGAATCTTTTGTTTCCAGAAAACACATACTTGAAGCTAAAAGTCTTGTATGGAATTGAATAAAACAAATATAACAAAAATTGATAATAATAAAACAAAATAAAACTGCTATCTACAGACGTAATCCTAGAATATTCATAATGCGAAAATACTCTCGAATAATTATCATAGAAAAGATACGCAGGTGGCGATGTTCTATAGTTCTAATCCAAGAGTCTTAGAGACCGAGTTAACAGCATGACAAGCAACTCATAACCTGTAACCAGAAAATATGGTACCTGAAAACAACCTGAAGACATTTATTCTGTTTAAAACCAATACATAAAATATGATTATATATCCCTCATTTAAGCCAACCTTAGTCACGCAATACTTACATAGGTTGGTTTCTTACGAAAGCGCAGAACCCAAAATCTATGTTGCTTCACTCTCTCTGCCCGGCTTTTATCCATCAAGTGTGACAAGGTGAGAAATATGTGATAATGTATTGTAGCACATAGCTATTAAGTAACTGTTGGACAGACGCATACAGGCGCACGATAATATATAAATAGAAGACAGACAATTCATAATGTAACTTTCGCTGCTTATAATGTGTAGCACGTTCAATGTCGTTCAGGCTAAAATTTATGTTTAAGTATATTTAGGCTAAAAATTATGTTTAAGTGTATTTAAACTAAATAGCATGGTAAATAGTTTATAATGTTTCTGATTACGTAGGCTAGTTTTACGTAAAACTTTGCATTAGTAGTGCTTATTTTTGCTTGAATAATTGCAATAGTCATAGTCGACATTCAGATTGAAGATACAGCATTGACATAGTCATCCTGTTTAAGCTCTGTTTCCGTTTGGAATTCTGCATATTCGGATGTAGGATTTAGGCGTATATGGCGTTGCTCCATGTTGATTTCTTCGTAGATGCTTCCTTCGGCAGGAGATTCTGATAAATCGTCGTAATTAGTTTCATGTTGTTCTGATGTTTTCATAGAAATTAGTTTCAAATCAGGCTGTGCCACACTTTTACCGGCTTCTAAAAAAATAGATAGGGTACATTAATATATATCAATCCTATAAAATTCAGGAATTTCTACTCCTACAAACAAGGTGTAACTTTGTACTAAAACTTTAGCCGTTTTGTTTTAACGTCAAGATACATTTGACAGCAATCTATTTTTTCCTAATTTCATGTTATTCAGCACATACTTGAAATTTCTGTTTGACATAACTTTTAAACACCTTCGACAATAATTCCTCAAAATCGGTAAGATCCCTTATAAAGGCTTTGAGTTGGCACTGTAGCCTTGAAAACCTGATAGTTCTTCCAACAGATCACGAAACAGCGTCACGAAAGTCTACGCGTGTTATTTAACAGAGAAATCTTTGGAGAAACATGTCATACTCTTCTAATTACTAAGGTATACTTGAAAGTGCAGTTATCACACGTTTGTATAATTTACACTCAGCAGGAGTAGGTCGCAAATTTGGAAAGCACCGATAGCGATAAGATAATAAGTGATTTTAAAGAGCAGTAAAATTTAAAAAAGGACTTCATTCAGTTCACCTACACACTCGCGCACACCCCTTAGTTACCTGGTTTTCTTGATTTCGCACTCTTTATTCTGGAGAATATGAGAAACGCGTTGACCAGCAAACTGATTGCTAGACAAGGGCCCAGAATTATTCCAACAGTAAGCGTGATATTCCACTCTGTTAACAAATGTTAACGAGATTAGATATAAAGCAATTGTAAACATATCTGTGTATGTATGTATGTATGCAAACACGTATGTGCGTATGAAAATTATAACGTCATAATGACGTCAGGATTTCTACAATAGTCAACACTAAAGATTATGGAGAGATGAAGATAGGAAACGCACGCAAATTTGGAGTAGCAGTAAACTTGATCACCTAGTTAGTGTTGGCCATAATTGTTTGTCTTACAGCGGTACCACACCTTGATTGGTTGGTTTTACAGGTAATTATTGGCTGCTATGGTTTTCAATCTAGTTTCCGACAAGCATGCATAAAGTTAACAATTGTTGCTATAAATTCCAGTCTACTTTCGTAATAGCAAGCATCGGGGCAAGCATTAATTAAGTATCCTATTTTTGAATGAGTTATCTATCTATCTTTTACTTCTCCCAGTGATCAGCCAATGTTGCAGACGGACAACTAAGATACTGTCATATTATAGAGAGAGGCACTGCATCATGAACCAAGCGACTGTAGAATGAACACTGAGCGTCCAGATTGACCAATAACGATCAGAGGTAGATGTTGATCACGCGTTGTGACACGCTGTCATCTGTCAATTCTAGGTAGGAATAAGGTCATCGGTTGGGTCCTGCGAGTGTGCTGGAGTCCGTCACTGGTGACTTTTCTAGTCAACTCAGCATTGTTCGCTTATTGATGGATGTCCTTAATCCTTAAAGACGACAACGTTTAGGTCAACGCTGACTCGTTCCCCTGAATGTCGGATAAATGTCGGATTAAATTCACAAAAAGTTTTCATTACAATAGCAATACATAAACGAAAGAGAATTTCATCAATGTATACTCACAGTCTTATAGACTGATAGCTGTAAAGCCGTTTATTTACAAGCAGTTTCTTCTCATATGTTAATGTTATGTGTGAAAATGGTTATTTACCAACACACTTCCCAAATATTAATGTGAAGCTATCTTTGCATTCACATCTGTAACTTCCTATGCTGTTGATGCAGTAAGCCGACTCTGGATTACACGAGGACGCGCCGGATTGACATTCGTCGATATCTGCAACAATCCACGTTATAAAATAACACAGCGTACACCACTGTTATGGAAGGCAATTAGTCAACAGTTTTTTAGAACATTTCGAGGGAGATGAACGAGAAACGAGCCGAATAAATCAAAAGACGACAATGCAAAAAAACTTTGCCAACGCTCTAACATTTTCTCTCCGGCAATCACGATTCAGGCCTTGATCCGAGCACGACAAACCATTTATATAACTCTTTTTAGCATCTCCCAAAGGTGCTGCTTATAACGTCATCGAACTTATCCAAACAAATGACTCAGCGGATTAGCAAATAATAGTACGTGTTTGATCTTACAAATATAATGCATACAAAGGCAGTGGTGGCCTACTTCGGGATATTATTCGTTTTACCTGTCCCAAGTTCGTTTATTGCGATTCTACCTGTATACTGCTGCGTGTTGTAGTAATAAAATGCTTTGCAATTACATCGGTTTTTATTGTTATTCCGATCCACTTGCCATTCACTATGCGTGCAAACATACATGCATATACACGTATACATGCGAACATACAGTACATACATATTACATATATACAAATATATAAACGCATACATGCAAACTTCAGGCATGGATGCATGGCCATTTATGAATTAAGTTATTTTCAACGCTATTGGTGTGGTGTTTGGCTAGGACTGCGATTCTTGAAAGTGACTGAACAAGGCATTGAGTACTAAGTTCAAATCAGCGCAGGCTAAAAGATTTAACAGCCTGATCTGTATTTTGTGTTAGTCTCATGTACAAAAACAATAATAGATTGATTGCTAGTAATGCTCCCAAAATTATTTTAGTAGCAGGCGTGCTATTGCACCCTGTTAACAAATGTTAACGAGGCTAAGCATAAGTCAGTTCTAAACATAGCTTTGTATATATGTATGAATGCACGTATGTGCGTATGTTATATTATGCAAGAATGACGTCACGTTTTTATGAAAACAGTCTACACCAAAGATAATGGAGAGATGAAGGCAGAAGACGCATGGAAATTTGAAGTAGCAGCAAACTTGATCGCCTAGTTAGCGTTGACCATTATTGTTTGGCTTACAGCGGTATCAAATCTTGCTTGGTTGATATTGCAGGTATTTTTGCTGCTATTGTTTTCTGTAAACTTTGTGACCAATATGTACATGCTTCCCTTTTGCTGCTATGAATTTCAGAATTCTATCCTACTTTTTGAATGAGTAGGCCTATATAGCTATACTCAATCTATACTATATCTGTCTATCTTAAACTTCTCCCTATAGATTTTGCCAACGCTCAAGTTAAAACAAACTGGTTCAGACAACGTTTATTGCTAATTATGATCAATCAGTCTGCCCAATTTAAAAACCTCTTCCAATGAAAGCTCGTCTAATCTAATATAACACGAAGTTTAACTCTAACACGCCTTTATGGCCAGTGTTGCTAATGCAATAGCATGTTCGATATCGACAATTAAATAAGCAAATGCATCGGTGTTTTTTGATCTATAAACCATGATACTATACTGGATATTACTCGGTAGAACCTTTCAGGGCCGTTGCACGCGCCTTTGAAGCTGTTGTTAATTGCGCGCGTTATAAATGTCTGTTTAATAATAACTACTAAAGCATTGTTCAGCCACGTGTTTCAGACGCACAACCAAGATGTCCTCATATTATAGGCGGAAACATTGCGTCATAAACCATGCGACTTTAGAAAGAACTTTGAGCGTCCAGATCAATCGATATCCATCCAAGGTCGATATTTTGATCCTAAGTTGAACATGCTGTCATTTGTCAACTCTAGTTGGAAATCAGGCCGTTGTTTGGGCTCTGCGAGTGTGCGGTAGCCTGCCACTGGTGACATTTACAGTTATCTGAGCATTGTTTGCATATTTTCTGAACTTTCTGCCCTTACTGTCACTTAACGTCGTCTAGGCTGGCACAGAAAGAGCAACTGATTAGCTTCCCTTGAAGCGATTCCATATAAATTTCTTATTACAATTACATAGAAGTTTTTATTCTTACAACACATATGCGAAAGAGAGAATTTCACCAACGCATATTCGCATTCCCCCGATCGCCTTTTAGACTGATGCCTGTAAAGCTGTTTATTTACTAACATTTTTACACGCTAATCTTAAATGTGAAAATGGTTACTTGCCAATGACAATCTTGAATTGCATGATGATATTGAGTGAATGTTTGTAATAAGACTTATTAACACCTTTAGGAGTTATAAATGAAATGCAATTACGAACTAAGTTCGGAATCTGACAATGTACTCATCAAGTTTGAAGTAAACGACCTAATACAAAAGTGAAACAAGACATATGCTAATTATATTTTACCTGTGCAATATTTCCATGTAGTCATTCTACGGAAACCTTGTTTGCATCTACATCGTGAAATATTCATATATTTTAAGTCTATAACGGTACATGTTTCGTTCGATTTGCAGTCTGTATCATTTGAGCACCAGAATTTGTCGTTTACTGAATAACACAGAAACATAATAGTAACAAGACAGCGTACACCACTTCGGTCTACAATTTCGTATGAATATATGATATTTTTAACTATGTGTTGCTGCGGCTTAAAATAAGCTGTACTTTATAGCGTGAACAACTATCTAACATTCTGCGTACACATCTGTTTATATGTTTATGAGTGCACCTTGACAATAAATCCAGGCTAATTTATGAAGCGTATACCAATCGCTTATGTCTGTGTGTATACTTGGCTGTTGCTTCACCTTCGAGAACATCAGTCAAATACGAGCTCGAGACTTTTCCAGAACTCAAACCATTTACAGCGAGCGGCGTCAGTAGGTCTTTTATTTTGCAGCTATAATGGTCCTTCGGTTTTTCTGATAACAATATTATGCAAAGCACTTCTAGTGCACTGTAAAAACGTTGTGATGCGTAGCATCGTATCGCATTGGGATGAGCGTTTTACGATGAGTAAAAATTGGAGGCTATGGGACGTTCTTCGTGTTTCATATTGAATTGAAGCGACAGAGGTGTAAACTATGTTGGATGGGTCATACGCTCACCGGTGCGAAACTCCCATCATAATTGCATATGATTAATTGCAAATAACTAATACTTGGGTACACTGTCGATGTGCATGGCTTGTATCTTATCTTTTCTTGTTCTGATATTGAACGTTTATCGTGATTCGAGACTTCATTAGTTGTGAAACCCTCTGTTAATATGCAACAATGGTTCTGAAACTTTTTGGTTTCAGGACCTCTTTACACTTTTCAAAATTAATGAGGACCCCAAAGAGCTTTTGTTTATGTGAGTTTTATCTACCCATATTTCCCGTTATAGAAATTAAAACTGAGAAATTAATGTATTAATTAATAACAAAATAATATTAATAAACAAATTGCATGTTAACATTAATAACATATTTTTTATGAAAATTAATTATATTTTCCAAAACAGCAAACAGTTTATGAGAAAAATGGCACTGTTTCACATTTTTGCAAATCTCTTAAATGTCTGGCTTAATAGAAGACAGCTGGATTCTCGGTTTACGGACTATCGCTCATAGGAACATCGCTCATAGGACTATCAATCATAGTTCTTTCGCTTGTAGGGCCTTTCACTCATAGGATTTTCTCCAATAATGCCTTTCACTCATAGAAATATCGCTCATTGGACCGTCACTTATTACGTCTACAATTTTTTAGCAAACTTCAAAGTAGTAATTATCTAGCAATTACAAAAGTAATGCTTCCAACTACCAGTTCTTCCAATTAAGTAAATAAAAGTAGGGAAAACAATTGACTTCAAATGAATTTTCAATAACTGTACAGCTATTACAACTAAGAATTCAATGTGCTGAAATTCTGCACTTCAAAGAAGTTTCTGCAAATATTTATTACATATATGTACATCAAAGCATTGATCATTTAATTGAACTGAAACGTTTCCTCTGTTTGGTATAAAAAGGGCCTGAAATGATAGCCAGTCAAACACTTGCAGCGATAGAGTCAAGAGTAAAGAAGAGAGCTTCGGCTCTTTGCTGCATGTAAAGAAGAAATCCGAAGCCAGTTTTGTAATGAAGGTGATTTCGGCATCTCAAAATCAGGAAAACAAACGTTCGTACTGACTGGGTTTGAATACTATCAACACCGCATAACTAAAGATGGCGATGAAGTTTGGAGTTGCTGCATGGCCCGCAGTTTTAAATGTAAGACAAATGTAGTTAGCACCGGAAGGAAAGTACTCAGGATCAACAAGGCGGAACACAGTCACGAAAGAAACGTAGTCAGAGCACTCGCTAAAAAGGGAGTTGGCCAGATGAAAACAATAGTGAACGAGATATTAGCTGGGTCAAGTGCAACACAAGGATTGATTTGCTCGAAGCTTCCGAATCACGTTTTGATAGCATTACAAAAGAAAACTTCGTTAAGCCGTGTACTTCGTCGTCACCAACAGAAAGTTTTGGCTTCTGGCGACGTTGAGACTGCTCTTCCTCCTTGTCCAACCGACCTGATGTAGACATTCCTGTACTTTTTTGCAGATTTTGTTCTGCATGACTCAGGACCGGGCCAGATCGTCTGCTGATTCTTGGATGCAACGAGCTGCTTGATGGGCTCGCAAGATCACAGTACTGGCTCGCAGATGGTACTTTTAATGTGGTACCTGGTCTTTTTTCAGCTCAACACCATCCACTTCCAATTCGTGACAGGAGTAAACCCAGAAGTGGTCTACTGCTTGCTGCCGAACAAATCACGTCAAACACTCGACCGTATGCTCGCGGAAGTAAAGTGTCTGATTCTGGCTGCGAATCCGGGGACATCCTTGTCGACTTCGAAGAGGCCACGATAGGAGCCTTTCGCAACGCGTTTCCGAATGCCAGGGAATATGGTTGCTATTTTACTCTTACGAAAAGTGAATGAAATCGGCATGAAATGGATTACGAAAGAAACGACGCGTGAGTAGATCTGTGCGATGCCTTGCGGCATTAGCGCATGTTCCTGTCGACGACGTAGTAGAAGCGTTTGAGATCCTGGCAGAGTCAATGCCGGTCGTTGATCACATGGACGAACTCGTCTCATATTTTTAGCACACGTCCTTTCGGGGTCGTCGTCTGAGAGGTCGAGGTGAAAATTATAAACCACCATTGTTCGACATCGATACATGCAACCGCAAGAACTACAAATAGCGTGGAAGGATGGCACCAAGGACTTCAAGCACTGTTTCAGTGCAGTCAACCGACAATGTGGAAGTTTCTCTCTGGACTCTAGAGCGATTGCGTGAAACAGAAATTAACCTTCTTTCAGGTTGTTACTGGTTTCGAGCAAAAGAGCGTCAAGCGCTATCGCTTCCTGAAGGATTGTGTCATAAGAGCAGTAGCAACACACGGGAAAATTGACATTCTGACGTATTTACGTGCCTTGGCTTACTTATCGTACAATCTTCAAGTCTACATTTCCAATGTTAACGTTCTGTTGACTTAATGCTGTATTGAGCTTTTATGTCAATTTACAATATAAACAAACATTGGCGGCTGTGTTTTATTAATAATTATTTCTGAAAACAAACCCTTCTTATTGCAAGGAAGTTTACAGAATGAGTAATTGTAGGCTGCTTATGAGCGATATTCTTATGAGTGAAAGATCCTATGAACGAAAATATGCGTGAAAGTGGTATGAGTGATGGTCCTATGAGCGATAGTCTTATGGGCGAAGGTCCTGGATTCGGATTCTCAAGCCTGCTTCTGCATTCAATCTGTTGAACATGATGTTTGGTTGAAGTATATGAAGAAAATCCAGCCTCACACACATATGTAGGTATAAAAGGGAGAAGTATTTTAATAGCCTTATATTAGTATGAAAATAGTTTAGACCTCGCGAACCCCTGAAATGGTCTCGGCGACCCCTAGGCGTCGCAAACCACACTTACCGCCTATATACAATTATAGTGTGGTTAACGTTAGTAAAAAACTATTGTAATTAACTTTGTATTTTATAGTTTAACCAGACTCGCTAAGAACTGTTCTAAGCGTTTTTCAGACTGCAATTATCAGTTTTAACCATATCTACAATAACTTGTAAGTTGGGATATGGTAATTTTGAAATTATTCTGCAGCTTAGAAGCTTAAATTGCTACCAATGAAAGCTATTGAAATAATATATAATGCGGAAAAACCTTACTTGATAAAGTACTAAATTATAATAAAAAACAACAAAATTCTGTACTTGAAAAGTGGATTCATTTATGTTTTGTAAAGTGCAAATGTGAGTCAACATGAGAATAAAAATTACAATGCAAGTGTGTTTTAATAACTAACCTGCATACACACTATATGCCAACTTTCCACCACAGCTTTGACTCTGATTGCTTGAACACGTCATATTACATCTGGATTCAGGTAATGAACCATATTTATCGTAGGAATCTCCACAGAAGCATTCGTTACCGTACTACAATGATCAGTTTAAAATTATTTGATATTAGTATTTGCAGTGGTAATCAGAAATTTGTATAGCGCTGGTTCAAAAGAACCTAATCATGGGCGCTCTCTACGCTAGTCTACATGATGTTGAAGTTCACTACCAATCAAAATTTTACCAATCAGCATTACTCAATGATTTTGCTTAGCATCGACCATCGACTGATGCCTTGAGCATTATTGCAGTGGCGCTACATAAGTTCTTAGATTAGACTCAAATGAGTAGGAAAGTTACCAGTGGCGGGTTCCCACACATCGCACCCAAACGAAGGATTTCCATCATAAATGATAGTTGATACCGTGTGCAGAGCTACATTATCGCGTGGCATCGAGAATGAACAGGCGATGAAGTCCGCCGTCGATGATACACGGTTGCCTCGCAGTCAAGCAGTCTCTCGAAAAATGGAGTGGCGGCAGTACCCAAATATCTTTCGAACCAGGAGATTTGACGGTCACTTTGAATTGAAACTTTCCATAACTGACGGTCGAAATGACTCCAGACACTCTTCGCTCTTCTATTACTGAATTCAAGATTTCCAGGTTGCCGACAGCATACGTAGGTCTAAAGCTCGACATTGTTCTGGTGGCACTTTTTGAATCTCTACACCTCTGGGAGACGCGGTTCTATTAACTTAAGTGTTTTAATAGGCGCTCACATGACCCACGCGACTTTATACACAGCGGCTAAAGGAGATTCTTAACAATAATTAATATGTAATTGATAAAAACGGCGGCACCTTTGATATTTAATAATGTAGAGCATGCACTGTTCGTGTTTTCTTACATCTTTTTAGAAGACATAAATAACGGACAAATACAGCTTTCCTTGCTTTGTGTGTTTCTCTGTACGTATTCTCGACAATGTACGATACACCAGCAACATTTGCAAAATCATCCGGCTACTGTTTTACTTTGTTTCTAGGTGTTGTGCCAACTGCTGCGCATTCTTCCGGGAAACACGAAACATTGACCATAAACATCTTAATCAGAAACCTAAAGCGGTGGGCATATTTCTAGAACACCAACTTATTTGGCGCGGCAAATTTTATACGAAACAAAATGATTTTAGAGAAGCAAACATATTTTAAAACGTCCATTTTAACAAACAGTATTTATTGGAATGATTAAAATGTGGAATTGTGACTTTTAGATGAATCACCATCTACGTTTCTTCGTTTCATAATTTATAACAACAAATATATTGGAAATAAGTCTAGAGTTTGGTCAAGAAACTGTGATGAGTTTTCCATGAAGTGTCGCTATGCAAAGTTGTCAGTATACTTGCTATTGAAATAGAGTAAAATCAGGCAAATTTTATGTGCAGTAAAACGTATATTATACCAGCAAAATTGGGTAATAATGCGCCAATTACAAATATTCTAGTTACCTGCAATCCAGCGTACGTGTAATTGTGATAAGCACAGTGTTTTATGCAGGATTCTATCGTATTGTCGTTTCCATTGCTCCAAGAGAATTTTCTTTCCAGTGCTGGGGTGTTATTTTCATTCCCATAGCACCCAATATACTGCTGTAGAAACGATTTTGCTGTTCAATCAACAACACAGGCTACATGTCAAGGAGTCTATGTCAACTCCTAAAACATACCTTAATGTGTTTGCAAAAAGCACACTTTAATAATGAAAATAACATTTTCAGTTCTAAAGAGACCTGCAGACCAATTCATTTTAAGACGTAATTCCTAGGTATCGCCATAGCAGACATCATTAGGAGTCGTTGCACGTTTGTCCGTTCATGGTTATGACCATCGATACGAAGATACGAAACTGAATATGACCTTTGTAATTGTTACCAAAACCAAGCACCTATTACTTGCGGTTCACTTATACAATATTGGTATTACCTCTAATGAGTTATTTTATGGAGTAACTTAATTAATAGTACCTGTTCTGTCTGATCTCATTTAACTGAGAACTAAAAATGCAACTCATGTTTTTCAGCCTGCCTACGCTCCGTAGCTTGATTTGATTTATACCGGAATTCTCTAAAGGATTATTAATTTGACTACGATTTCATATGAAGCGACCATCCATTGATGCCTATGTAGTAGTAAGGAAATAAGTAAATAGCCTTATTAGCGTCTGACAAGGACACATGCATTACATTGCATGGAACGATTACATATATATTTAAACTAGATTAAAACAGGGGCAAATATCATAGACAGACACGCGCAACTTAATCAAACAAAAGATACACACAAAATTACTTTTATACAGTTTGATTTGACAACAGGTAACAAGAAAGGGTATTCTTTCTTGTGAAGCAAGTACTTGTACTTAAGGCCGCTACATAAATTCGCCATTGTGCTAAGTGCAAACATTAATTAGTCTACCTGTATAAACGACGTAGATAGGCGTTTCGTCCTCAGTATTTCTTCCGCCGCAGTATTGCAGCTTATTTCCAGCGCAAGGAATTTGACAATCACTATCTGGTAAAATCTGGCCATAGTCATCTCCACATAAACATGTTACTCCACCCTTGAATATCAAAAAGCATCTAATTAATTATTACATGCCTGCAAGATGAGCATATTGAGGAGTTCAACAGTTAAAATATTATTTAAAAATATTTTAGACACTACGGTGTCTTTCTGTCCATTCTATTCAACCTTTTAATTTATGGATTATCACATCAGACTATGATATTGGGATATAAACAATTGTGAAAAATACCTGAATTATTGAGTATGTTTTGTTTAGTTGTTTGCATCTCTGTAGGCAGAATTCGATGGTCAGTGTATCGTTGGTTGGTAGTTCTACAACGGAGTACTGGGTCATGTTTCCCTTGTAGCAGCCAACGTAGTGAAGATAAGCTAAATTTGATGACACAAGTCATGTATTAATAAAACCCAGCACTTGTTTTTTGGCTGAAACTGCATGGGACGAAGTTTGGTTTTGGTACGACATTTATATGGCGCCTTACGGGGCGATTGCCTATATGCCACACTTCTGTTAATCCACATCCAAACAAAGTCCTCGGAAAAAGTAAGACATGCATTTCTAAGGAAACAAGTTATAAGTTACTATTCAAATCATTAAGGAAAGATTCATTTGCGAATGCGTTGCTGTCGTCAAGGAGTAGTTTCATTGTAAAAACCAGGTCGTAATTAGTTGTATTCCTTAATCTGAGATTTTCTTTTGCAGTACTGCAGATGATGAAGTGATATTAAAGGTTTCTGACATGTCTTCTAAATAAATACGTGTCTCCTAAATAAAGTATTGCATAATGCTTGCTTGAGTCCACCAAAGAGTTTATGAATATATCCTGCAACACCAGTTAAACAGTTGAATTCATTCTAATATCGAGACCCCCTGTGCATCAAGGAGGTAAAGTCACGTAACCCTATTAAATGTTTTTGCTTCCAAACCGTTGCCTAATCTGATTTCTATTCGATAAAAAGGTACCCAAATTTTATTACGCATCTACTCGTTACGTGTCACTCATAATCTGCAGTGCACTGATGCTGCTCAATATGGTTTTAATCGTCCATTGAAACATCGCTTCCTCTATGAAAATGTTCATAAAATATTTCCTTACTAATACATCAAAACTGATTAAGTGCTATTTGTTTGAGGATGTAAAATCGAATTCTATATCCAGTGAATAATATCAGTAAATTAATAGAGACTATGTTGGTAACCCAAACTTTATCATTAGCAGGTTTTTATAACTTTCAAATGCTTACTACGGACTTTCATTGCCGTAACTTTTAAGGGACTGAAGGCTACCTTTGAGATGTTCATAGTTTACACGGGGTTTGATTAATAACTTATAATATTATCGACACATATTCTTGAATTAAAACAAATCATTGAGAAGCTGTATCAATTGCCAGTGGACATTACAGTGATACCTCATTGTCATAGTTGCCTTAGTATAGTCGGTCAAAAGTATTGCATTGCGCTAGCCAATGTGGTTTTTGTGGATCATCTCAAAAGTCAAAAACCGTTACCTGCCTCGTTCTTGTTTAAGCGTATCAATTTTCTTTTAAAAACTTACTCCGCCTGCATGTATTGTTGTCTCTATAAGATCCGTCTTTACATCGACACATTGACCTGTTAGCAAAACCCAAGTCAAAGGTTTCGCACTTTTCGTCAGATACGCAGTCACCGTTGTTAATTCCACAATCTACAAAATAAGGGGACAAACATAAAACGAGGCTACAAAATTATGTTAATATTGCCAAAAATTATACCATGATAGGTAGGCATATTACTGTATGTGCTAAATATTACTGTTCATGTATATTTCAGAATAGATAGCATGACTGCATTTTAAAAATAATGTTATAAAGCTTTGTAGTTCAAAATTGACGCAAAGAATGCAGAAAGACACAGAAATAAAACTATAAAATAAAAGTCAATATTTTCAAGTGAAACTGACAAGAAAAACCTTTCGAGGTATTTCATTGTGCCTAAAGACAACATGCATACCAAGTATTATTTGTGTGCTATGTGATATAATAGGGCCTTTATAGACGTTATAACATGGCTAAAGTTAGACATACAGTGCAGTTTATGTGCTATTTATGTAAATGAGTTGCGTCAAGCCGGCAGTTCGTGAAGCGTTATATTCTTATGTATTTTATCTAAATTATTATAATTATTATTATGAAAATCTTTAACGTGCGCAAAGTCACAGAAATGCGTATCGGCGGCGCGGATAGTCAGTCGCTAGGTGAAAAGAATTAGATATCCAGATGTTTGAAAGCCAAGGAGAAACAATGACTTTTCAGCCGTTTCTCAGAGGAAGAAAAGGAATTCGAGCTGCGGAGAAGCATTAGTAGACGGGGCAGCTGTGTGGAATGCAAGAGAACCCAGGATAGTTCTGCATCGTGGTGCCTGAAAATCGTAGGCTGCTGGGAGGGATGTAAGGAGAGACTACTAACTGAAGGTAAGTAGGAATGCTTATGGTAAGAGTTTTATAGGTCATACAGACTAGTTTAAATCTTATCCGAATTCCAGAGGAAGCCAGTGCAGTTGACTTAATACAGATAAGGAATTTGTGCGAGGAGGTACATGCAGCACCTCACGAGCTAGGGAATTTTGAATGCGTTGAGGTCTTTTGAATTCAAGATTTGAGATACCTGTAAAAACCGAGTTGGTATAATCAAGGCGAGAGCAGACTAGAGAACAGACTATAGTTTGTGTCATGTCTTTGGTATGAGCAGACGTAGTGTGACCTAATGCCCTGATATGATAGAAACAAGATTTGCAGAGGTTTGTTATGTGGGGTCGAAATGTGAGTTTGCTGTCCAAAATTACACCAAATAAGCGCCATCGATCCAGAGAGGTTTGAACACTTTTCAGCTCTGTGCACTTGTACATCGTTGTATGTTTGACTGAAAGTTACATGTAAGAGAGATCGTATCATGTAGCTCGAAAGACTAAACAGAAAAATTGTAAATTGTCTGATGCTTGACTTCAGTTAGATTTTTCAAAATTTAAGTTGATTTTATTAATACAAGCAGTGACAGAAATAACTGCTAAGTGGTCAGGGACACGACATCCAAATTGAGGGTCTGGAAATCAATTGGCAAAAGCCAAGCGTGCCAAGGATATGAAAGATTGAGGCCACAATGTGTCTGATAACTCTGATACGAAGGTACAATTTGCCAGCTCTTTTGCGGAAAACCTAGGTCTATTGTGACTTTTGGAACTAAAAGCGCCAGATTTGAATCATTTTGGACATCGTATGCAATGTAATTTATTATGTAGGTCGAGAACAGTTAAATTTATAGTGCCCTAAATAAAATTTCCTCCTAATGGAAACGAACACAATAAGTTTATTTCGCTTACTCCATCAACATTTTAATGCAAATTTCGTTGGCTGCACTATTGACATTTCAAATTAGTTTGAGCGCTGTCCTAAATCGACTAAGTAATACCAGCAATAGGCCTACCTCTAGTGTTACAAGTAACACCTGTCCATCCTGTTTTGCAAGTGCATGATCCATTGATGCATGGTCTTCCATCGAAAGAATTGATTCGCTCAGCGCAGTTTCGTCCATAAAATCCGCGAGGACATGCTGCAATAGAAATTTTTCACGGTCGATTATAGTCTCGTATTTATAATGGACACGTGAAGATAGTGTTTTAGTTGACCACGTGCTTTTTTGAATAATTTTAGGTTAGAAAATAACTTACAAAAGAATGCTAAAGGTCATCCATTAACTTTCTCAACGCTTCAGTTTACTGACGTCAGCACACGTGCGTGGAAAGGATTCGATGCTGATCGATTTCGTGCAGATCTTCTATCAAGCCAATTGTGTCATATGCGTACTGAGGCCGGGTTATCACTTGATCCGCTGCAGCACATCTACTATGACAGACCGATACAGCAGATTGACAGAAGAAGCCCAGCACCGAGAGGAGTGTCGTCATCGGACGTTTTAACCTGCCTGAGGGCAGAGAACCAAAAGAAAGAAGACATCTATGATACTTACTGCCTATGCTCCTGGAAAAACATGCACCAGGTCGTCCAGTGCACAAGCGATATCAGCCACTTACACCATGTTTGACAATGAATGTGCCGCTTCTAGGAGAAGGTCTCGAGCTCTTGAACGCCATTACTGCAGAACTGTAAAGTCGGTGATCGACACGACTGGATTGAGCAGGTACGAATACTGCACAGACTTTACGAGCAGAAGCAAAATAAGTATTGGGAGGCGCGGGTGAAGGATAGCTCTGGCAAAACAAAGAAGCTATGGGAGACACTGCCTGCTGCCCTAGATAAAGGGATAAAGGTATCATCGGGGTCATCTAGTGAATTGACTGCTTCTGATATTTTTAGGGCATTTTGCAACAAGGTTGAACAAGGTCTTCAACGTCGTCAGTCTCTGAGCCAACTTTTGAGGATGACCACTGTTCTTCATCTCTTGATCAGTTCAACGTATTTGATGTTGCTACCATTTCTCAGCTCATTTTGAATGCACCAAACAAAAGCTGTGAGCTAGATCCTGCACCAGCATGGATTGTAAAGCAGTTTGCTAATGAGATTGCACCCTTTATCACTTTTTTATCTTTCCTCCAAGTCAGAAGTGTGCAAAAGTTACACCTGGTTTGAAAAAGACTAATCTGGATCCCCATAACCCTACAAACTACGGGCCGATTTCGAACTTATCATTTCTATCAAAACTACTTGAACTACTTAATTCGCAATTTAACGCTTATCTCCTGCATAACAACTTAATACCTGCCGAACGATCTGCAAATCGACATTTCCACTCAACTGGGACTGCCGTCCTGAAGGTTTTATCAGACGTCTATTCAGCCGCCGATAAAAAGAAGGTAACACTCCTCGCCATGCTTGACTTAAGTTCAACCTTTGATACCGTCGATTATCGGATTCTGCTTAAGAGGCAACAGCACATATTTGGTCTGACAGGCACTGTGCAACAAGGTTCGTTTCTTACTTATCTGACAGGTCGCTGCGAGTACGGAATGGAGGACTGACCTTGGAAGTTGTGCATCTTGCCTGTGGAGTACCCCAAGGAAGCGTACTTGGACCTGTATTATTTGTCCTGTATACCGCTGATGACGTCACTGTCATAACGAATCTGGGATTTTAGGTCCATGCATATGCTGACGATTTGCAGATGTATCATCATTCTGACCATTTATCCAGTCCTGTGTTAGTACCTCAACTATCGATCTCTGTGCAGGTAGTACTGAAGTGGATGGCCAGCAACAGGCTATTTAAATTCATCAAAACATAAATAATCTCTCGACACTATCTTAAGGATTGCCCACCTAGTCCAGTGCTGCTATCTGATGCCTATATTGCCCGTCAACATGAGTACGTGACCTCGGAGTTCTAGTCGACAACCACCTATCGCTAACCTCGCATATCAATCACTTGACCAGCGTCTGCTACTACCATATTCGTCAAAAGCGCGCTGTTCGTCGCTCGCTTACTCAAAAGACAGCGCATGCCTTGGTACGAACTTTGGGTATGTGTCGGCTTGATTACTGTAACGGTATTCTAGCAGGTTTACCCCGATACTTATACAGCAAACTTCAATCTGTTTTGCCGTACTGCCTCGCGACTTGTACTCCGTCTGCCAAGTTCAGCCAGTGTGTCAGATCAGTTGAGGCAGCAATTACATTGGCTGTCTTTTCCATAAAGAGTTGACTACAAACTAGTTATGAATGCCTACAAATGCCAGCATAGACTGGCTCCATCCTATCTATCCAGGTTCTGCATTCCGGTTGCGACAGTTCCTAGTCGATTCTGCTTACTTTCTGCGACCAACCGAAATCTCATAGTTCCAAAGATTTACACTGCATTTGGCTCTCGTGGATTTTGTTACTCTTGCCCCACCGTATGGAATGCCTTACCGACTAACATCAAAGATAACACTCTTCCAATATCAAGTTTTAAAAAGAAACTTAAAACTTACATGCTTAATGGGTCTACCTATATTTCTGTGCATTCCTATTGATTTATAAGCCATGGTATGACTCGATATTACTCGGTGTGACTTTTTAGGGTTGATGCACGCGCAGTTGAGGCTGTTTTTAATTGCACGCGTTATAAATGTCTGTTTAATAATTAATAATAATCTTAGATAATAATATTTATGCGATAAATTATTTTAGTCTGTGACTAAATACCGTACTTTCTAGAGTGATGCTAATTTTCGCCCAAAGATTCTGCTTGAATTTCGCCGATTATTTGAACTTAAAGCTCAAAAGCCATGTTGTGGTACTGAGCGGATTCTGCATCTCGCTTCGACAAATTGTTTACTTATGATTTCTTCCTAAATCAAGCTCAAACGCAAGCAATTATGCTTGCCCACAGTAATGGGTTAGATCCACATCAGACATTATTCCGAATTTAATTTTAACTTCAATGTAAAATTTACTTACTATAATAGATGCTATTAGACCAGTTGCCACCACACTTCTGAATGTTGTTAGCAGGGCATGTCATACTGCAATTTGTATCGGATAAGGCACCGTATTTATCATATTTATTTCCACAGTTGCAGTCATAACCATACTAAAACAAAGATGTCATTCGTAGTTAAATTGAAGTTAAATGCTTTAAAAACTCGTTGGTTAATGTAGTTAGCCTAAGACATGTTACCAATCAATGTTATGCTATGACAAGATCATTGTTGATGATAATAATTTATTAACAGATTCTAGAGCCTTTCAACTTACTGTGATTTTGCATTTTGGACACTTGAAAACATTTCTTTTCCAAAAAACTTATCCTGATACTTCTCTCTACTCGTTTCAATTTCAAACACCATCCACCGTAGCCGTCCGACTGTCTGACTGCCTGACTCCTGGATCTTGATCTGGAACCGAACCCTTTTGCCTATCGATTTTGTTTTGACTGAGCACCTATGAATAAGCTGGTTCCCGCGATTTAGCTTCCGTTGGGTGCTGTAGAAATCTCGAGATTATGATTACGATTACGATTGTAGGTCTATTCCATATAAAAATATCTTCTTGATGGCAAAACCATGTATGTGCAAAACCCGCGATGAGCAGTGGTTATTTGCAACTTTCTCAGTTGGATAAATACGTGAGCTTTGGAATTCGACTTGGATATGAACCTGACTTGACCATAGTCTACGATTTTATTTTCAGTAAGCGTTGGTAAAGTCGCTAGTTTGCGCGACTTTATCTTTTGTGTTCGATGAAGAAACGTGGAGTATTTGTTATGGTTCAACCATTAAACTGAAATAGCAAAAATGACAACGGAGAAAAGACTAGGCTTTTACTTTTAGTATTTACATATGATGCAAAGTTAATGGATGATGGTTAAATAATCTATTTTTACTTTGAAAGGATTCATTTTTACTCACCTAGCCAACCATACGATTCTCGACTCCTACAGCTTAAATATTACCGGCCGTACATGAAAGGTAAATTAAGACATGATAGACAGATGCATTATGACTTTATAAGACGCCGCAATGGATTGGTTACTGGTGTCACGGATATCATTAAACAACAAGGAATTTTAGCCAAGACCCGAGAATAGACATATTATATATATGTATATATATATATATATAAGTACTCAAATATCATAAGAAGGCAAAGTTTTTAGCACAATGGTCCTAAGTGATGAAGAATCATTTGAAGACTGTTCATGTTTGTCATGGAACCGTGCAATGCAACAACGGATGTTATAGCGTTATATCTTAGTAGTTGGAAACAACACTAAGAGTCGGACGGGCATAGACCATGATAGGCCTGAAAATCATGATAAGCTACTGATATCTGTACTGTATCCTTTAATGTATACCGAGCTATTTGCCTCTATATCCAGTTGAAATGTTTTAAAGTGACCGTGTTTTCATGGCGTTTGATAGGTGTTGTAGGGTTAGGGTTAGCGTTAGGACTGTTTTATGACACAAAATCGATCGTAGCCTAAAAATTTGTAAAGCTCTACTTAATGGCTAAACGCAGGGCATCAGCTTATTCAATACGGCTAAATAGTCGTTTAATAATTTTCAGTTTAGTAGAATAAGATAAGGCAATTATAAGGGAAGAGAAGAGAAATTGCTATCCTATATCAGCTGCATTTAGCTGCACTAATCAGTATTCATGGGAAGTTGATTCTGACGTTAAGAGATCTTTTTCTTAAAGCGTACACGACATCATCGATATAGAGAGGAACCATCATCGACGGCTATTGCTTGGCTGAATATATCATGAGTATTGTTTCGCAGGTTCTATGGCTCATATACTGATCAACCAATTCTTAATGAAAAGGAAGGAGAAGTAGAAGAAGCAGCAGAAGAAGGAGAATATAGACTAAGGAGAGAGGGAGGGTTGGATAGGAGAAAAAGAGATGAAAGAAGGGGGTCAAAGGAAGAAGGGAAGAGAGAAGGGGAAGAGAGAAGGGGAGGATGCAAGGATGTGTCAAGGTGTGGAAAATGGAGAGGATAAAGAAGAGAGAGAGAGAGAGAGAAAGAAGAGGAAGTGAGGAGGATAGAAGAGGATGGGGAGAGAAGGGCAGATGATGAAGAAGAGAATAAAATAAAAAAATAGATGAAAAGGAGAGATTGTGAGGATAAAAGAATGACAGAATCAGATAATTAGAGACTGAATATCCTAATATAGCGATGTCAAACACCTGCATTCCGGCATATGCATAGTTGTACGATAAACATATTTGTATGCAGAAGTCAACGCTGTTGGCAAAATCTCTGTTAGGTCCAGTTTGATCGCCTGGATTCTTTTCATCCATCGCTCGTACATGACTGTCTCTGAAGCATCCAATGTACTGTTGATCAGCGTTGCCTACAAGTTAAATTGCAGTTAGGCCTACTTACAAGTTAAAATACTTGCCAACGGGGTAAGAATTACAAATATTATGTCATTGTGAAATAGTGATTTTAGCCAAAGCTGTCTTTGTCGCTCTTATTATTATTTATTATTTCTGCATTTATTAAACACCACTATTCAATGACTAAGCATCAATCGATGGCGTTGAGCAGTTGTGAGTGAAAGAATTGCTCAAGGTCCCTACACAGTAACCGCCTCGGGGAGACTCGAACCCGTACTCTCCGCGTTACTAGCCGAGCGTTCTATCCAATCGGCCACCGCGTCCCACGTCGGCCACCGCGTCCCACGTCGGCCACCGCCCCATCTGTCTACCTATCTGCCTGAGGTATAATCATTCATTAGAGAAGTTTTATAATTTATGGTTCTTTTTAAAACCGCTAATGTTTTATTGTAAATTCACAACTTTAGTAGTTAAATGCAATAAACTTAACAATTGTAATCAGGTGTCAAATCAGTTGTAAAATAAAAACTCTATGGCAGATTTTCGCGTGTTAGGGTAAAATTACAGCAAAAATTCTGAACCTTATAAGAAGGACTCCCGGTAGATCACAAGGTCCAGATGGGAGATACGCAGGATCCTTCTGAGGCACCACATATCGAAATTGTGTAGCTTCGTATTTAGGACCTCAGTATTTGCCTCGTAGCCGTCATTCGCTGGAGGCACTTATTTTAAAATCCATAGCTTTAAGAGGTTAAATGCCAAAAAAAATAATACTTTTATTCTGGTGGTAAAGTAGTTGTAAAATTAAAGCGCTTTGGCCGATTTCACTTGTAGGACCCTTCTGAGGCACCACGTATTGAAGCTCTTTAGCTTCGTATTCAGGACGCTAGTGGTTATATAAGCCTATATGGTTGTAACATAGCTGTTATTCGTTGAACGAACTTCCATTTATTTCGCAGATAATCCCCAAGTAGAGACCGTTCCACTCTTTGCCACCTGAAAACGCTCTGGGTTGGAGCATAATTGTGCTTCATTTCTCGTAGATTAGAGCACAAGTGAATAATTTAATTGGATTTTGGTAAAGATTGGACAAAATCTTATAATGTAATATATGGTAATTTTAATCAAGATTAAAGATAAACTGAGATTATTTCAACTGGCTACAAAATATCTATTTCCCTTTTTCCCAATTTTCATTGAATACTCTAGAATGAGTTTCATGTTACTTTTGTTGCAGCTGGCTCCAGTCCAATTTTCATCACAGCCGTTGGTACAACCACCCGTGATGCGATTGCATGGCAATTGATTCTTGCAGTGACACACTTTTCTGCAGTCATGACCGAAGTTTCCAACTGGACAGACTAAAGCGAAAAAATTAATGAATGTTTACTCGAGCAGTACTTATGAAACACATTGGAGTGAGTTACACCAAGGTGTAGAGCAGTTGAAAATGGCTAACATAATTATGACAAGAAAGATCAATACTGCGAATTGAATACACGATCAAACACAAAAACCGGCTTTCAACAAATTAACCAATAATATGCATGTAATCGTATACATGTCCACGTTTTGAACGTTTATCTTTATTTTTTCACCGCCTCGAACAATATTGTAAGCTAGCCGACATAAATTTAGTATAGGCATATATATTTTTATTATATAGGTGTTTCAATAAGGAGTTCAACTTATGCTACAACGCTTACCTGTGTAGGCGGAATATATCGCCATCGATCCAGTTCTTAACATTCCACCACAGAATTGCCAATTGGAACCTGTGCATCTGATTCCGCAATGGGTGTCAGAAAGCTGTACATCGTATGTATCACTACAGAAGCACGTGCTTCCATTCTGAAAAAAAACATCGAGTTCCTGTCTTTGATCGTGCATTTACGTACTACACTGAAAATATAATTCGATGGAATCTTATTCCTAAAACCGCTTTATCTATCTGATTACGCATCTACAACATAGGCACTTGTTAGATTGATATGTGCAAATCATATGGATGCATTTCTCACAAATGCACATGTCTATCTGATAGGATATCAGTTAGTGGTCTTTAATATCTCAGTGAAGTTCACCGAACATTTGTATATCACAGATCAAAATTGTAATTTTTAACAGTTAAGTTTATTGTATAGATATGATGAGCAGAACAGCACAAGTTGTACCTATGCATGACAGTGGATGATCCGCTTGAGCTGATGCACCAGAGCGTAACCTACTAAAGTAAAGCTCCATAGTGAAAAGTAGTGGAGGCGACCATTTCCAGCTCTTTAACCCTTGAACCTCCATTGAACGTATCCCAAAGTTTTCGGACAAGGGCCTAGTGCCTCGCGGGACTTGCCGTTTACAACCGGACTTACGCCGGTAAAAAAATCATACCGTTTTTGACATAAGCACATGTGCTCAAACACCTTGCACAGCGTCGTTACATGGATTCGCTCACCAGGCTGAAATCCGCCACCTTTCGTTTTGCCAGCTACCTGCATCAAAAGTCTTAAAACAGCAACGAAACGAAGCAACTTACTTAAAATAGGCATTGTGTGAATGTCCTTTATGGCATCGTTGACACAGTATGGTCACTTCTCCAGTGGGAGTGACTGAAGAGGAAGGATGTGGAATCGAAAGGTCACTACGACCTGGGCATGAGCAAGAAATGCGGAAAAGGGATGAGGAGAGGGAGAGAGACAGATATAGGAAGAGAGATGGGGAGAAAAGCAGGGATTATGGAGGAAGGAAGGATGGATAAATGTTGAAAGGGATGGAGAGGGGAAGGAATGGAGAGATTGGATAAAAGAAGAGATGAAAAGAGGAAAGGATAAAATCAGAGAGAGAAGAAGAAGGAAGGAAAGAGAAAGAGCTCACAATATATATTATATAGCAGAGGAAGGGATGAAGGAAGAAATAGAGAGAGGGAAAGAGGAAGGAAAGAGAAGGGAAGCAAAGAGAGAAAGCGATATAGATATAAAAGGAACGATCTGGTCCGTAGATGCTCTGTGATGGAGATGCTAGTTTTATAAAGATGCTACTCGAAAATAGTTACCACGACCCCTGCAAATGTGAGCAGAGTTTGACGTCGGCATTTCGCAATACACGCGTCAAGGGTTAAATCAGTTGCGTTCCTCAAATCAGTTTCTTTCGTCGATTGTACTTCAGTGCTTTGGAAGCATCCAATATAATACCTTTCAATTTTTCCTGCAATTTTAACAAGCTTAATTTCATCCTGAACGCATTCTGAACGACATCAAATTCTTACAAACGTCATTTCTGTAAGAATGGTTTGGCACGTAAAATATTGTTCTTCAAAAGAAAAGAAATATTGTAACTTTTTAATTTTTATCATAACTCGTGATTTACAGCGCCGTTAACTTTAATTATCAATTACACATACATACATGTATACATACAAACATACATGCATACACATGTATACATATGCATGTATGTGCATACATATAAATCTGTCTATAGAGGCGCATCTACACACATACTTATCCGCATACATTCATACACATGTATGCGTGTGCATGTATTTGCGTACATGCATAAGCATATGCACAAAATATACATGGATCTATGTAGGCCTATCTATGCGTACATGACTATGCGGATGCATACATACATACACATGCAAATGTATGCATGTGTGTGCGTACACGCATACATACATGCACACATATACATGCTTATATGTATGTAAATGCATATCCATAAGACAGATTTACATAACACCTTACAGTTTCATTTTCTAAATGCCTTCTTCTGTATTCCTTTGCGTGACCTGGGTGTGACACTTATCCAGGGAAAATCTGAGCGAGTGACGATAATAGGTCGATTATGCTTTTGTTAATTTATGTCAGGTCCTAATTCTACGTCACTCGCTTGCTCCTACAGAGCTGCCTCTATTCTGATGTATGCATTCATATCCACTAGGGTTGATCATGGTAAAGTAACTTATACGAGCATTTCTCTTTTTCGCATTAGCCAACTTCAATCCGTTTTAAACGCAGCAGCTAGGCTACTGGTGGGATTACAGAGTTTGGTGATGTATCTTATTGCAAGCGGGGCGAACTGTATTTGTTGCCCATGCGAAGACGCGTTTAGTTTCAGATCCTTATGCTGAGCTTTAACTGGGTGATGCGGCTGTTCTTCCGTCCCTAACTCACTTCTACAAAGGCAACGTGGTAGATTCGCCATAGTTGACCCTTCAGTCTGGAACAGACTGCAATGTAACTTGTCCTTTCTAGCATCTATTTTGCCAGCTATTGAAGACCATTCAGTTTGATCTTGGTTTTGTTTGCAGGTTAGGAGCACCTGCGTGGCGTTTTGTTGAACAGGGGCTATAAAAATGTGCAGCTACTATTACGCTTAGTTTCTGTTGCGCTGCAGATGATTCCAAAACATATAAGGAACGTCTACAAAAATTTATCTTGGTAAACATTAATTTTGTTAAGTTGATTTCCCTGGTGGTTTAATTAACTCATTAATTAGCTTTTACTTATTGCGATCTAGTTTGCTTACTTGGTACAGACTGACAAGCAGTTTTATTAGCGTAACCCAAGTCGATGGTTTCACATTGTTCTTCTATTCCACAGTCTCCATTGTCGACTTTGCAATCTGTTCCATGAAAATGAAAACTTTTCATGTATCGTTACAGTTATCATAATGAGAATGTTTTGCAAAGAGGAGACTTACATAATAGTAATCTTATCATTATGTCTGCCTTCTTATTCAATTGTGCAGAAAATGCAATGCTCAGTTTAATTCATATGTCGTATATCATAAATGAATTTTATGCATCAAGATTATTCTGCATCATGACGTTACGTTGGGTAATGTTACAAGATAGTAAATGTAAGACACTTCCTAATTTAAGAAGAAGAATGACTACACAATTGAACTGATTTGTGTACGACAAACGGAATATGCTTGAAGGCCTATTGCTCTCACCTGTCTTATCATTAAGACTTAACAATTATTGATGTCCTTGTTTTGACACCAATGAATGTAGCTTAAGATACCTGGTTCACAATTCTTCTGGGTAACAAATGCTTGAATTCTTACCTCTTTTCCCTTTCTGGGTAAGGTAAAGGTTTAACTTAAATTTCAGATTTACCAAATAGCCCTAATCTACCGTATGAAGTCGCCCTTCACTCTACCAGGGCGTTTGTTAATGCAACCTATTTTGAGAGTGATTTTTATGACTTTAATAGGTTATTTAGTAACATTTATTTTAGATATTTAAAAACAAAAATTTATCTTAATACCATCAAAAATAACATATTTCTGTTACACGTGGTATAAAATCTGAAAATCGAAAAACGTAGTCATTTTACATTGAATGCTTGAAAAAATCGTTATTATTTCAAAATTCAACGCTTTACCCATTTATAAATTTTCCGGTTTTTATTTAGTTCTAGTGTCGAGTCACATGACCATGGCAGGATTAAACTCGTAGCAACAACAGTCATGTTAAAGCATTAAAAAGTCGCTTTCCGGCCTAAAGATCAGAAACATAACGACAATTACCTCATTCTCAGCCACTGTTCGGAAGTGTGGACTTCAACTGTAGCCTACTATCAAAGATATTGCATGCGCTCCAAAAGCTGACATTATTGTCACTAAAATCCTTATGGGTAACAATTAGCAAGCCCCTAAAGGACTGCAAATGAACGATTGGTTGTTTGAGAACGAAATGGCTAAAGTCTTTGAAAGGAACTAAACTTTCATAATATTGAATTTTATACATTTTAGGGAAGAATTCACTATAGTACGCCTCAGTGGATATCGTTGAGCTCGTAAAAGTACACCAATACAAACAGAGACAGAGAGAGGGAGACGGACAGACAGAGACAGAGAGTGCGAGTGAGAGAGCGAGAGAGGGAGAGAGGCAGAGAGAAAGAGGGGGGACAGCAAGGGAGAACGTCAGAAAGTATGAGTGCCAGAAAATGTTCCGATGCGACCCTGTCTTTAGTCTGATTTCAGATATCCGAGCTTTTGTCTGTTGTGAACGTTTCAACTAGTCTTCAACGTGTGTGTGGTAAGTGAACTGTGACGGATTGTTAGAGGTGAGAACTGATAAGAAAAAAGTTAGAGCTTAGACCCGAGCAGCATGAGAACTGCGAATTGAAAGAGAGCTACGACACTTTAGTTGTTAATAGATCGGTGTTCTAAATTTTTAATAAATGGATTTAAGAAAACGTAGCTCGCGTTCTTCTCACAATGAGAGTCAGACATAGTTCTTATAACTTTCTAGGCCTACTGTTTTACTAACTTGTTGCAGGTGGACACGAAGTTGTGTTAGCGTAGCCCAAGTCGATGGTTTCACATCGCTCCTCTGTCCCGCAGTCACCGTTGTTCACTTTGCAATCTGTTCAATCAGTTTGAAATGCTTTAGCCATTGTTAGATCTATCATAATGAAAATATCCAGTGAATAGAAGATTCACAGAGTAGTAAGCCTATCGTATCTCAGCATTCATATTTAATTGTGCTGAAATGAAATGTTCTGTTTAATTCTCATACAGTTCATCATATATTATTATCACCACAGTTGCATAATGACGTCGATAGTGTCTGTGAATTTTCATGATATAGATCCAAACCACAACAAAATTTAAGGCAAGATAATTCCAGGTACTTAAGCGACAGTCCAATGTAATAAAGCTTATGTTTCATTATTTTAAATTGTTTGAGGTGCATTTTAGTGTATGCATCGGTTATCGAACTTACAGTAAGAAGAGTAGTTACAGAGAGACGGCAATAGTGAAGCAAGAGGAGAAACGAGTTGAGCGGAAAATTGGAGGTTGAAGGTTAGCGAAAGAACTTTGAAATGAATGCGTTCAGGATTTTCATCCAGTGGAGTGAATTCAGAAAATCCCCAAAGCTTATCTGTATAAGGGTCTGCTCGTGATGATGATAGTATTAAGATCGCAGCCCAATTAAATGTTGCAAATATGCCTTGTATCCTTAGATTTCAAAATATTTGTTCCCATCAGTTTTCTAGTTACACACAACTGCAATCTGTTTTGCATTTTTGTTTAGTTAAACAGTGTTCTAAAATCAAACAAATTACCTCTAATGTTGCATGCAGAGCCTGTCCATCCTGGTCTGCAGAAGTTGAGCGTCGAATTAAGACAAGAACCGTTGAATCGACAAGGGCGTCCGTTAGAGCAATTGCATCGGTTAACGCAGTTTTGTCCATAGAAGCCGATGGGACATACTGAAATACATTTCTGCAGATATTTGATCTTCGATTCCAGTTGAGTCATCGACCTATAATTCCTGTATGCAATCGTTTTACTTCCTGCGTATCGGTCAAAGAAGTCTGTTTAAAATCCAATCTAGCTGACATTTTGCTGCATTCATCAGCCGATCTATTTTTGTTCAGCATATATGCGTGAGAGGAACAAATTTTGTAAATGATTCTATTATCACACACTGATGCTTGCTGTAGCTTGCACCAATATGGTGTTAGGTCTTCCGGCATTCTCGGCAATATAGCTTTAAAATCCGATGCCAGTTTTCTGCGCTCCGTCCCTTCATTGATGTTATTCATGTATAAACTCCAATTCCATCTTGTTGAGCTTGTTTACTTTATGTATCCTGTCTATCGTTATGTCTGACCTGTAGGATTCCTAAGACTATTCTCCAACATATTACCACTATTGACATTTGTTTCACTTCGCTCTACCAACGATTTATTCATTGTGCCTTACTATAAAGGCTTTCCAGAAGTATTGGAATAGGTCAGCTTATTAAAAAAACAAGGATGTCAATTAATTTTTTTCGTTCTTCACGTTAAAAACCTATAATATTAATTGTGTTTGCCGAATGTAGGTCTAGATACGTTCATAATTTTATTTTATTGAGAGTAATTTAAATGGAACTGGCAACAATGACCTATGTTTGTGAGAAACCACCAGTTTCATCATTTTCATAATAGAGCCGAGTGGGTGGAGCTGTTGCGTGCGATTTATACAATTGGCGGGAAAGCCGATCTTTAAAATGTGTCATGTTTAACTTGTTCAGACTGAATTTGTAGTTGTCGGTCCTGTGTTGACCATTTTGTTGTCAGTCTCTTGGCTAGTCTTGTTAGCCTCCACACGCCGATTACTATTTGGTTTTTGTGAACCATTTTGCTTTTTGTGTACAGTGGGCCACGGTAGCCGATTGGTTAGAACGCTAAGCGTCTAACGCATAGAGTCCGGGTTCGAGCCTCACCCGAGGCTGTTACTCTCTAGAGACCTTGAGCAAGTCTTTGCCACTTAGTTGCTCAGCGCTACTGATGATCCGTCACATGATCGTGTGCGCACTTTTTCAGCTTTGGAGGGAGTGCAGTATCAAACGCAGTTGTATTTGTAATTATTGAGCCGTTTTTCGTTACCGTTTGAGCTGGGCGTTTTGGTTCTTCACCGTCTCAGGTCGGTATCACGTTGCTCTATGTGGGCCATATATATATATATTATATATATATATATATGTGTGTGTGTGTGTGATTGTAAATTGCATAGGAAATCAACCAAATTTTGTCATAAACTGGTGTCCTGCTATATATCCTTAGACAACTTCTATTAATGCGTAATACATTTGTGCGAATATAAAGGGTCTCTTAAGCTAACAAAGGGTCTCTTAAGCTAATGAGTACAATAACAATTCAAACCACACAACAATATGCGTATTCTTAAAAGCTAGTGCAAGAAACGTCTCATCCAGTGGTGCGGGCATGGTGGCAGAATAGACAAATTGTTGTTACATTCTCTTATGTGATTTGATGTATGATCAAATTTAAGTAGATTGGGCGCTAGACTGGTGGCAAAGTTGAGGAAAAGCTCGCGCTACAGATTCGTAACTTCGTCAAGCATCAAAACATGGAATCCAAGTAATTCAGGAGCGTCGCCATGAAGGAATTGAATGGGCGTTGAGCGACAGGTTAAGTTGTACTGATCAAATATGACGCTGCTTGTACCATGACTTCAGTTTGGTCAGCCACTCAAAGTTCTTCGCCTACGATCACTCCAATTTCACCGACGAGGGGTTGCAGAGTCCAGTCGGAGAAAAGATGAGCCCTTCTTTATGAATTTCATGTTTCGTTCTAAAGCTGTAAGTCGGCCTCTTGGATTACATACCCTTGAAATGTCCGTTTTACCAGTTAACACAACCCACCATGACAGCTCCTCTGTCACCTTCTCTCTCTGGGATTCTAGCAATTGAACTTTATTCTTCCCATGGCATCTTTGGACAATCCCTCTGATTTGAAACGAGCTCTAGTGAATAAGCGGGTGCCGCGCGCTTAGCTGTAAAGTAGTGCTTTAGAAATTGTTGATATTACGATTACGATTTATTCTATTGCTGTGTCTGGATTGGAGGGCAATATATTGAACTCTGTAGGAATGCAAGACACAACTGATTTGAAAAACTCGTACTACTGCTCTCGCCCCAATGATGTACACTTTATAATACTATTTCTAATGCCTAGCTTGCTGTTATTGTAACAAAGAACGGGTGATGGCGCCAGTCAGCAGAAGCCATTTCAAGCTGAGCGTGAAGAGTTACATTTTCTGGGTCCGCATCAGAGCTGCTTTAGCAAAATTTTATCCTTAACGTTACATAGAAATAGAAGCCACCCGCATTGGTATAGTCTGCAAAAATCCTGGTTTGACTTCGGTTTGAAGATAACAGAAAGAGGATAGTAACAATCCAAAAATTGGAGAACTTCGTTGTGCGTTAATAATAATAATAATAATAATAATAATAATAATAATAATAATAATAATAATAATAATAAGACAATTTATATAGCGCCGTAACACAACCGAAGTCGAAAAAAGGGCGCTGTACATTAAAGAGGACATTTCAGCCATCGAAGGATAGGCTGAAAAGGAGAGTTTTTAGCCGTGTTTTAAATGTGTCCAGTGACTTGACATGCTCGGGAAGACTGTTCCACGCCGCCGGTCCGGCAACCGCGAAGGAGCGTTCTCCGAATTTTGTTGCGGTTCTGCGGACGTGTAACTAATTACTCGCAGACAACTTTATCGCATACAAAAAGTATCAACTTTACATGCTATACAGTGCTGGCCAGAGCATTAGAAACGCATGAAAAAAACACTGAAAAGTGTATAAAATTATGCTTTCAATGCTCTGCACTAGTAATATCTTGGTTTTTTGAATTTATTATATTCTTTGGTTATAGGTGAAGGTTAGTTTTCATTCGAAAATAATTTTTTTCATGGAAATTTTTCTTCTTTTGTCTAAAATGGGTAAAAGGTCAGAACATTAGAAACACATGAATGAAACTGTAAAACGTTCATGAAATTATATTATCAATGCTCTGCGCTAGTGATATCTATGTTTTTTGAGTAGATTATGTTCTTTGGTTATGTAGGTGAAGGTCATTTGTCATTGAAGTAATTGTTTTTCCAGGAAAGTTTTATTTTTTTATTATCGAAATGGGTAAAATTAAAGATTTAACACCGCGGAAGGTTTCTGCTGTGAAAACTTTGATTAAGGAGCAGTGCTACAGTCAGAGGGAGATTGCTAAAAAATGTGACATTTCTGCAGCTTCTGTTAACAGAGTTAAAAGAGAATTAGATCTTGGTCAAGATTTCTGTGAAGAAAGAACCAAGAACAGGCAGCGTAGCGGCATAAAATCAAGGTTTTCTACTCGGACCAGACGAATTCTGATCAAACTCTGTAAATCCAATCGTAGAGCAACAAGTTGTGAGCTCTCTCGTCAGGTATCAGAGTATGGCGTAAAGGTTTCACCCAGAACTGTGAGACGTGAGTTGTGTAATGCTGGATTAACTGCTCGGCGTCCTGTTAAGAAAGCCAAACTCGCACCGGCCATGATGAAGAAGAGGTTGTTATGGGCAAAACAGTACAAAGATTGGACTGCCAATGACTGGATGAAGGTGTGCTTCAGTGATGAGAGCAAAATTGATATTCTTTGGGAGGTGTTGCCCCAACCGTGCGCCAAGACCAATACATTGAAATGTTGCGGGCTAGGCTGCTTCCCCAAATGGCCGCATGGTTTCCTAACGGCGATGGCATTTTCTATGAATCCATTAGACATCTCCTGAAATGCTAAAGAAAGGCATGCTAATTGCTAATTTCATTGTTTTTTCATGATTTTCACAAGTGTTTCTAATGCTCTGGCCAGCACTGTATTTTGGTTGGATTTATGACGCTCTGCTAAGAACCGACGCGTTAAAAAAGAATAACGTATCCATAATATCCCTTAGCCTGTAACACCTTTCTGTGGTGCAAATGTACTGTTTGAATCTTAATGCAAGTGTGTACACGAGTATATATAACTGTCCTAGTTACTCACCATAGAAAACACTGTTAGCAAAGTGGCCTCCACATTTCTGTATTGCATTTCTAGGACAGGGAAAACTACAGTTAACTTGTGCGCCACTGTGTGTTTTATTTCCATATTTGTCGTATTTTTCTCCACAATAACAGTCATATCCGTACTGTAACAGAACAGAAATACTCATCAAACAAATAATACTATGAGATTAAAATACTGTTGTGTAAAATTAGACCAAAGATCATCGCTAACCATCTAAATCCCAAAGTCTAGGTTTTTTAATCGCTTTTCCTCGGCCATTGTCACCTTTCTGATATCGGCTGAACAACTTAGTTCTGTTTCTGCGCTTATTATATGTAGCTCTCAATTTCATCAGACGGACCTCAAGGGTGTGAAAGGATTGGTAATGTATACATAATGGTATGCCAACTTATATCCTTTACATTAATTTTATGGCATTATAGACGTTTGAAGATTGGATAAGATTTTCAAATTCATACTGAATAAAAGTTTACTAATTTTTTGGGCGAGTTAATTCAGTAGAAATCAGACCAAATGAGAATTGTTGTTTTAAATGTTTTCCATGCTTGTTAAATTGCTATTGTGTGATCGACATTCAGTTGAATAAGGTTATAAATAAAGAAAGTAGATTTAACACTTTTCACGGGTGTTTGTCTAATATAGACTGCTTAAATGATCCCATATAAGAATCATTAGCTGTAATATGTAGACTCACTTGCATTCCTGCATATGTGAAATTATTGGTGGAACAGATTTCTATGCAGAATTCAATCGAGTTGGCGTGCATTTTTGTATGCCCTGTTTTGCCGCCTGGATTTCCCACATCCATAGCTTTATTATCCCTCAATCCATCTCCGTAACATCCTATGTACTGTTTATGAATGTCACCTGTTGCAAATTTAAAACAATGTATTAGCCATAATGACCAATAAGTGTACTAGAGAAATAATCTACTTCCATCAGCCTGTCTTAAGCGCACATCAGTTTAATTAAAAGCGTGAGCTATCGGATTCTAGACTGAGATTTTGTAATTGATCGCATAAAACGGTGCCAATAAAAGATTATGTTCTTAATTGAACTGATTTTAGGACTCATTTTTCCTTTGATGAACCTTATTGAACAAGCCTTCATACATTGCTCATGTATGAGCATTTTTATCGCTCTCTCATTCCTTTTTTATTATTTCTCATCATTTCATATTATTTAATCCAACTCCCACTCCTGTCATTCCACTCTATTCTATCTTCCTTACTCTCTTCACTGTCCTTTTCGTTATTTTACATCCCGTAAAGCGTGCCATAAATCCAGCAGAGAGAAAAGTACTGTAATAGAAATGCCTGAACGTTATTGTGCATATTCATCTAGGCACATAACACCCAAATTTACTTACGTGCGAAATTATTAGTATTTCGTAAAATGCAATTCTTGCCCGCCGAAAGGAAATTATAATTTTAAGATTTAATTTGATAGACGGAAGCCTGTGAAAGTCTTATAGTTTAGAATTATAGGGAAATTATATTAAAATGATCATGTTCATGGAGTAAAGCATCCACAAAGATCTTTTGTTATTTTCTGCCTACTTATGTTGCAGTTTGTTCCCGTCCACTGCTCTTCGCATCCATCTGGACAAATTCCAGTTTTACGATCGCATGGTAAATGTCTCTTGCACTGGCAAGACTGGTCACAGTTTTGACCAAAGTAACCGACAGTACACACTAAAGACAACATAATCATGTACATGTGGCAATATTAAGACCAACATAAAGAGTTGTCTTTGATATCAATTGAAACACGAACGACTATTAACTCGCAGTCAGATTCTTGCCGCTGGGACATACAGCTGCAGTGGTAGACTGTTGTGGTTTAACTGACTGAATGATCCCTTTGCGATCTGTAGGTTCCTTTAAAGTTAACTATTTTAACCGTGTGAGTCTAAAACTACACGACTACTCTCTAGCTGCTTGAAATAAATATATAGGTTATAATAATAATCGTAATGCTTATGCATTACCACTATAAGAATTACACTGATAGTTAATAAGTGGAATTAGCCAGTTTATCTGCAACACTGCAGAACCGTGGCAGGATTAGTTTTGTACAATTTTGACCTAAACATCAGATTGTAGGATGTAAATTTAGAACGCGCAAGGCGACAGCAGACGTCGAAGAGGCAAGCGCCCAAAGTTTTACGTAGCCTCGAGAAAAGTCGCAACTGGGTGTGCAACGGTTTTTAAAGATTGTTTAAAATTATTATTATCTAATATTTCTTTAGGATAGCAAGAATTAGAGCTCGGCAATTTCTCGTATCAAGTTTAAGAAATCGTTTTGAAAAAGATTTATATCAACTCCCTGGCCCAAAATTCTTAGCGGGATCTTCAGCAACGGCCTCCCGTAGAAGGTGTCGACTGAGCGGCTTGGACGACGACGACCAGAACTGGTATCGGGGAAACGATGAGCCTCGATGCGTTTCACAAATTTGTGGGAAGAAAAAGCTCTCAAAATTTAGGTTTCGTAGCTACGAAATATCCACCAATCGAGAATGTATCGCCGCAACTAATTCTTTTAAGCTTCGAACAGCATACAGCGCATTCAATCGTATCTGGGCTATATCGAGTTGAACACGGTCCGCCACCGATTCTACGCTAGAATCACACGTAATTCGATGCGATACAAAATCGAAAATCGTTAAACTATGATGTTAAATCGAAATAACTTCCATTCGTGAATGCCGGATGTCATTGGTCATAGAGCCCTGGCATGGTCATGCTACCATTTGCAGTGCGCAGTGTATCCAAACATGCTGAACATTCTTGTTTGAATGATCTTCGACACCGTAATGTGCATCGAACGCCGATATACCGTCGCGTTGGTGACATGCGCCATTTAGGGAATACTCATTATTCTCCACTTTGGTTAACGTCCAAGTCACTGCCCCTTATAGAAAGACGGGCAATAGGTATGCTCAGAACAGCCGGAGTTTGATAGCTGGATGTTGGTACACAAGTTCTTCGTTCTAGCTTGAAATGGCCAAGTGCCACCGAACCTCATATACGCTATTACAATAGGTCACAACACAAGAACCGAGGTGGGGCACCCATAAAAAACCAATTGCACGTGGTGTCCTGCCACCTGTAAGTGATCCACTGTCCAGAGTGTTGTCCAATTAATTTGTAGTTCGTATATATGTGATTTATGATCCAATATCAATAGTGACAGAAACATGATCTCTCGCATCGGAACACAGAGAACCAAGTCGTCGGAAATGTCCAGATTGATCGATAAACCACTCCGACCCAATACATGGATCTTTTTGCCTTTGTTCTTCTGTCGTCTGCACGATCTTACCCATCGCATGTATGAACAGGTCTGGAGCCATTTTCCATCCGGGCCGTGATCCGCTATCCACTCCAAACAGTTCCAATGTTACACTATCAGTATGAACCACACTCATCGTATCTGTGCATCGTATCCGAGTACAACTCCCTCATCAGACGTCAATCTTCACCATTATTCCATGAGTCGGGATAGTTCTTCAGTTGACAAGATCAAATGAGTCAAAGGCTGCCCTCAGGTCGACGCAAGCAATCCACAGCGTATGTCTGAATTCTCTTGTAGTTTGTATCAATCTATTCAGAGTGAATAAGCGATCAGTTGTTATTCTCCCAGAATTGAATTCACTGTGCACCCTTAGTCCAAGCTGTAGCAGGTCTGTCTAAACCCTAAACAGGATGAGGTCTAGAAAGACTTTAGCGAGCTCTGACAATAGGGCGCTGCCAGGATTGTTGTTGCAGTCACAGCGGTTCTCTTTACCCTTGCAAAACGAGCGGAAAATTCATCCGCTCCAGTCACTCGGTGCCAAGACAGAGTTCCAGATCTCTGTTAACACACAGGTGAGGTATTTCCTCATGATTTAAGCATCTCTACTATTATGCGGCAGATTCCTGGTGCCTTTCCGTTCTTCAGCCGGTGCATGCAAGTTCCCATCTTAGTCGCCAAGTTCCCATCTTAGTCTCCATCCTCTTGTTCAGTTAGTGTTCAGCAGTCGATTGGTGGATTCTAAACTAATTTAAATAAATGACTGTCATAGCGGCATTACCATAATGCCCAAGGCGCCAATTGATGTTCGCTTTAAGTGAAACCGTAATCAGAAATCATAATTCTTTTGAGAAGCCAGGTGAATTCGGCTCCACCATACTGTTACCAAATTAATGCAAATGCTTTTATGCATCTTGAAAGCAAATACGAGCAATAAAATAAACGACAATAATTTGAGATCATTTTAGTAGGCAAGTATGCACTTTGTACTGAAAATGCTGGATGTTCAAAATCAGTACATCCAGTATTTTTTATAATGCGGTAAAAAATCTCCTTTGCAGTACTGTTTTAAAGTTTAGTTCATACTCTTATATCGAACGGCAAGGATCGGCTACAGGCTCGTGGGCCCTCATGTTTATGCGAGGAACACGAAAATGCTTTGTTCTGAAAGCCTTAAAATTTGAGCAACATGAGCAAAAGCATACTTCCGCACTAAACTGTATTAATATCAGTTAACAAACTGCTTCTATTAAATAATATAAAAAATAGGAAGTGCCAAACGGAGCTATGAGGTCCCAGGCTTAGGAGCAGTAAGGGCGCGAAACCACATTGCTGCCTAGTTGAGTTGAAACAGTTTAGTTCATTTTCTCATCTATAATTATTTATTTATGCATATCAGGCTACCGCTTTCCTGATGTCTGACAAACAATTTATGAAAGTTCGAGAGAGAAATGGCTTTGGCAAAAAGTTTATAACTAGTTTCGATAGCCCAATTATACAACATCCGACAACATCCAGTTTAACACAATTAGCTAATAGCTCAACTCTACAGCATTTACACGCCAGGTGCCAACAACACCACAAAAGTTCCAGAAGTTCGAATTGCAATTATCAGCGATGGGCGCGGGGAGGCTCCTTATGTCTATGCAAGGAATTCAGAAATGCGCAGCGATGCAATAATTATATTGAGCTCACCTGTGTAGAGTGAATAAAATTTATGAGCTGCTGTTCCTCCACAAAATTGCAACTGGTTGCCATAACACTTCACATCACATTTTCGATCACTCAATCGTTGACCAGAGTCATTTCTGCATGTACACTTTCGCCCATTCTAACAATTTACATGATTAAAGTTATATATGTGATACTGATTTTCATTTACATTTTCGTTTATTTACATATCATTTTCATGCTCGTATTAGCTTATTTTGAATCTGGGTTAGAAAATATAACGCAGTGGACAGATTTTCGCCGAATCATATACAGTTTATGTAGAGGTAAACTAGTAGACTAACCCAAACTTTATATAAGATTCCTATTTGGCTTTACAAAAGACGCTCTTATCACTCATAAACAACAACGTGAACATTTCACATGATAACGTCATGCTGGATAACAATCGCGTATGGAATGTCGTTTGAATTTTGCTTACTGTGCGCCTGGCGGTATGATAAACTGCCTTCATACCTCGAATTAAAATACGCGATAGAATGCAGAAATTAAATGTTTTTGCCAAAGTCATAAGTCTTACAACGCGTTGGGGCTCATTTAACTTATAATGAAAATATTAAAGGCTACACAACACCAACAATCACATCTAGCAGTTATACAGTTTATCCATATTTCTTGCTAAGTTAAGCCTATGTTCTAAAGAACCTTACCTGAGCCAGCATCACATTACTGGCTTAATGTTATGTCTATACTAAAAAAAAACTTCCTCGATGGCATGCAAGAATCACTCGAACCACAGACCACTAATACCCGGTGTCGTCACGAATCGAATAGTCTTCCTGTTGGCGCTCAAAGAAAAAGAATTCTCTTCCTATTGACTCTGTATAACCACCGGTACAAGTTGACTCTAATGAACGATCAGACAGTCAAGACTTCTTTTCATTTAGGGATCTTCTTCTCGGTTTAACAGCTTCGGTAAATACTGAGACTCTGACTACGATCAATGTCCTTCTCGTAGCTAGATGAGCAAGCGTCGATCAACCACAATTCAAGACACGGTTTATCTTTGAATCTCAGAATATCACTCCTCGAAAGTTACAATCGACTTTTGACTTTATCGTGAAGTTTTACGGGTCTTAACCTGCAGTAGTACGATGACACGGCACAATTGCTGTGAGGAACCGTTCAAGAACTTTACTGATCGTCTTTCTTTCTTATCGAACTACCGTTCTCGCATTTCTTTCTCGATGCGATCTGGAGCTAATCGATTAACTTCTATGAGACTTATGCCTTTCACGAATCTATACAACTGAAGTAGTTGTGTTATCGTCTTGTCGCGCTTTACAAAACTCGTCTGTCTCAGTTCAAACGACTATGAGCTAACCGTTAATTCAAAGTCCTTTAACTGACTTCCTGGTTTCCATGCTTTTTCCCAAGTATAAACATTTTCTCAAAAGCCTAATATTAGTAATTTTACGCCCTATGATGCTGATATAGAGATAGGGTGGCAATTATATACAATGAATATTATGCATAAATATTATTACATACGGCGTATAGGATGGGACCGAATAGGTTAAGTTGTTGTACGTTGTACGCCTTCTGTACATCTCGACGGGATAGCCCACCCCGTATAAAGGGGTTGTGTTTCAGTTTGCCTCACACTGGCATTTGGATTTAGTTTTGCATGACCGATGTTGTTGTTACCAGTCTGTTCGACCAGTCATGTTTTAGTTTTCCTGCATGATTCTTCTTCTTTGCCGGTTTGGTTTTTAAGCCGTTTTGTCACCGTCTAGTGGTGGACGTTGTTGTTTTCTCCACCTGTGGCTGTTGGTGGGTTTTGTCACCGCCTGAGGTCGACGTCTTGTTATTACGTAAGATTGTTTTACTTGTAAACAGCTTAGAGAAAAAATAAATCATAACTTAGCTGGTATCTTCTGCCATATGGCTAGACAACCTGTAGCAAATGCTATATCTAACCTAGCATCATATAGGCTTTACAAGCAAACAAGCTGTCTCATCTAACGTAGATAAAAGGGAATTTAAGGAGAGCCGCTACACTAGCGGGACTCAGACCTCATCGAACTATGGCTACTTGCAGTTTATATAGGTTTTGTGATAACATGAGCGATCGTTAACGAAAACTTGTTTGTCCTCAATAGTATTTATATTCTCCTGCCTATTTCACAGTGTCTGACTATGTCTCTAACTCTATGAGATAAAGAAGAGAGAGAGTTTTAGTTATAGCGTGCCAAAAGCTGACGGAGAAGCAGCCTTCACATAGTGAGGGGTTGACAAAGGATGCAATAACTTGGCTCAAAAGTCACAGCATTCTTCTATAAGAACAGTAGGAATGGGGTCCAAACACATTGTTCCTTTTTTTCGGATAAAACAAAATTTAATCGTGAATTTAAGCCACAGTCTTTATTTGGAGTAAGCTATGACACGGCGAAGGACAATTATAGGCGGTTCGAGGAAGGACCGCAGGAAAACTTCAGTTTCAGAGGTGAGATATTTATTTTTCTGAGAAGAGGCATAACAACTAAGATGAAATGTGATGGTAATATATTGTAGTTTTCGCAGTCTAAGAACTTTCTTACTGCTTGCTTTTAATAAACCTGTAGAATAAGAGCTCTCAGAGACAATAGAAGTACTTTGATTTGACTGCTGTAAAAATCTTGCGAAACAATTCGACAAGAGCGCCTAAATATGAATAGTTTAAGGTAAATAGGAGCTGTTTAATTGTTCATATTACAAATACATGCCTCAAACCGTTTTCATACTAGAATGTTGCCTTTATCATTTGGCAATTACTTTCATCAGGGAACTGCTGTGTGATTATAACAAAAGATCCTATCAAAATTATCGAATTTATTTTATTTATTTCATGTATTTAATTATTTACAGGGTAAACAGTTTTCAATAATATGTGCAGGTCAAGTATTGTGAAATAGTCTTCCATCCCAAATGACCAAGTTATCAACTCTCAAACACTTTAAAAAGTCTTTGAAATATAGCCTGTTAAGTAACCAAAAATCACTGTTTTCTTTTGCATCCAACATTGTTAATATTGTTTATTTGCAACAGCCTGTTCCTCCTCTTAAGTATGTCATGACATGTAATCATATTTGTACATCATAAAGCCGCTGGTACTGTGCTTATAATAATTAGGGTAACCCTGTTTGTCCCTATTGGGTTACCTATTGAACATTAGCATTTGAATGTCTATACTTATAGTATTCTATTTCGGACGTGGGATTCAACAGTTTGATGATGATAATGTTGATGTTTCAATAAACAATGTATCAGATTCAGCCAGTTAAACTATCATGGTTTCACTTGCTAGCTGCCTTTCTAGTCGACTCATCAACTGACACTCACTCTTCACTGGTATCACAAAGAGAGATTTGCATAAAAATAAATTACCTCAAAATAATCTCTATGCAATGCATCAACATAAGTATTACATCCGCGTTGCACTCATTACACTGGCACCCTATCAAGCAAAGAATTCTGTATAAAATATCTGTTTTATAATACATGTATACTGAAATCTGCCAAGCTATGTCTGCTCCTTGCTCACCACATACCAGCAAAAGTTGCACTCGATCAACGATTACTTCGACTCTTATTCTGCTTCGAACAAGGACAGTGTTGGACTCTTGGGCGTTTTTGGTGGCTAGAATAAAGCTTTGAGATTCCCGGCCCAGCTATATATGTGTCCCTCAATTATTTAATGTCATTCAGGTCTAAACCTCTAGACTCATCTGTTTCGACTAGCTAAGTTAAATTATGGTTTCGCTTACAAGTCGTATTTTGACCGGGCTTCTCTGATAGATTGTGATTTTGACAGAGAATTTTGAAGCAAATTCCTCTTATGACGAACTAATGTATACCAATGAACATGAGGTATAAGCAATAATCATCTTGATCGCCGGATGCTTAGTGGATATGCATCCATGTACTCTATTTATTTGTATACGTATGTATGATGTATATATGTGTATGTATATATTAATAATGTATATATAATAATGTATTTGCTTATGTAGCCATGCACGCACGTATGTATGTATTGCATGCATGCATTTATGTATGTATGCATGGATCCATTCCATTCCATTCCATCCATTCTCAGCCTTCCTCGTTCCGAGATTCGGCCGCATCATGCACAATGTTCCTCCAGTGTTCTCTGTCCTCGACCAGCCTGAGCATCTCCTCCATTGTTAGCCCAGTCCATGCCCTGATGTTGTCCAACCAGTTTATTCTCGGTCTTCCTCTTTTCCGTCCTCCCGGTATTGTGCCCTGTATTATCTCCTTCTCGATGCATGTTCCCTCTTTCCTCATGATGTGGCCAAAATAGATCAATTTCCTTTTCCTTACTGTCCTCAAAAGATTCCTCTCTACTCCAGCCGTTTCCAGTACCCATTCATTTGACCGCTTTTCCATCCACGATATTTGCATGATCATTCTTAGACATTTCATCTCGAACGCTTCTATCCTCCTCTCTTCCTCCTTCCTCAAAGTCCAGCTCTCACATCCGTATAGCGCCACCGGCCATACTAACGTCATCAAGAGCCATGCATGGATGTAGGTACGTATGTATGCATGTATAACTGTAAGCGCATGCATGCGCATGCATTCATACACTCATGAAGGTCTGTAAAAAAATTGATAAAAATTTCTGTTTTAATTTTAATTTTCGTCTTAATTGATTGAGCTTCGAAATGCCATAAAACTTAACTGAAAATAAATACCAGAAAGTGCTAGGAATTGCTTACATTCAGGGCGGCAAATGTCACATCCGAGTTAGTTTCATTGTAACATTTCTGAATACAAATTTCAATAGTCAGATTATTTGCACCCTGTAGAACAGTTTCCGATTTCGAGTTATTTCCATTGCCTTCAAAGCAGCCGACGTACTTTTCATGCAGCTGACCTAGAATTGCAAGAATTTTTTTTATTTAGCTATCAGTAACACAATCAATCAAGCAATCAAGCAGTGCCTGTTTGTTTACTTCAGTTAGTTCATTTGCTGTACGTTTCGTGAAACATTTCAAACGTCTTCTTGACTCAACAGAAGTGATTGAACTTGTCCGATGTTTCTGTTATTTCTTGCAGTTCGTGGTCGACCGCTACCTCGTTGACAGTTTGATGACTCAGTTGAATCGATTTATATGCAGAAGAGCATTCATTCCAGAAAGCGAAGCGTCCATTCCTATTTCCAATCTTTGCTATTTAATCTAATTGAATGCAGTCCCTTGCTCGGCTCAATGAATAACTTTCTTCTAGTTTACTGATATAACTTACCAATTTAGATTCACTAAGCACCACTCCATTTGAAACTGTAGTGTAATATTCCTTGCCATTAGCCTCCAGCAGTTCTCCTGCCTCTGCGTTCTCGACATTTCTGATGCCAGGACATCCAAACCCCACTATATCACCTTAAATCACTGCACTGGCCGAATTTCCCCAAGCAATTCAGTCCAAACTTTTCACTACATCATTCGTGTAGCTCTTTGCAATACTCCAAACCCCTAAATCTTCAACCAACCAACTATGAGATCGTCCTGTTATCTCATTCTTGTTCATCCCCAGTCACTACTCATCATAAGTTCTTTAACCGATCCGTATGCGAAACTGCACTTTGCCTCTTGAATGACACCTCTCCTATACCCCCGTTTTCATTTCCTCCACTTCTCATGTCGTTCACCAAACATCATATTTCTGAAGCGGTTCTATCTCACGCTTTTCATTCAGAATTAAGATCCCACGTTATCAAGAAATTTTACCTGATCCATCTAAACTGCCGCCTTCTCATTTCTCACAACCAAAACACAACACACCGTAACAGCGCCTCAGTCTTCTTTCTTCTCTGGCTTCTCAGGATCCTACCAGGATCGTGTTCTTCACACGGTATCGCTAGACACCCCTCCGACTTGACGTTGCTCGTGCTGAGCTGGTGTCCTGTCGCCGAGCTATTAAAACACTTTGGGAAATTCCGAGTTTATTATTTCCGATTTCATGATTAAGGAAAAGCTCCCGTGTTTTGTGAAGAACGTACGGAGGCGCTCATTTCCTTTTCTTGGGCATGCACTTGAGCAGAAATGAACGAATCCTAAGGTCATGGACATGTGGCCAACGCATCGCAGGACTTGCTGTTTACTTTCCAGCTTCCGCCGGTACCAAATTAAACTGTTTATTATTAATTATAAATTATATAATAAATTAGATTATAAATAATTATAAAATTGTACTGCTTGGTGACCGAGGCACGGTGTGTGCAAACATCTTACCCAAAGTCGTTATGCGGAGTCGAATCCGCAACCGCATGATAATTGAACACACTCGTTACTGATGGACCACTGTTCCGCACGACTTTATGAATACAATTGCGAAATTACGCATGTACAACAGCGAAAGGAAACGCCAATACTTTTCAATCCTTCCCAGTTGCCTTTGAGCCAGAAACTGCAAGGTTTTGGAAGTGTTGGGGCTTAATAATTGCTATTTTTCAAATTAATGTCATTGTTTCGTATTGCTATAAAATTGATTGTTAAACTGCTTTTTACAATGAAGTGATTCCAATATAAGCTTGAGTTGGTCAAATAACGAGGTCTATTTTGAAATGAAGTGTTTTAAATGTTCACCAGATATTATTCTTGCTAATGCGTAGTTAATGTTATTTAGGCCTAAAAAGTGTTGGTTGGTCACTAATGTAGCTAATACGTCATGTTCAAGCATAGGCTATACACTTGCAGCACTGCCTAAAGATATGGAACCAGTAAAGCAAGACTCTTGAATAAGTATTGAGATATATTACATTAAAATGGTGTAGGCTAGGCGAACTTTCGTGAACAACTTACCAGTGATCCTGTTAAAAGCGAGAAGTAGCCAACAAAATTTAATTAATCCTGCGTTATGAATCATTGTGCATTTAGACAGGAAATAAATGCGAAATCAAATATTTCAGTGGTTAGCCAGTGTTTTAACGATAGTCAAGTCTGAATGTGAAACCTTTTGCTTGGCCTAAATTTATAATGCTGGATTTCATAGCTAACAATTGCGACTCAATTATTTATTCATTGGCTCTCCTAATAGGCCTAAACGAAAAATTATTAGAATCTCTGCTATAAGATCACGGAAGCTAGGCTCACTGCAGAAAAAAGGCAGGCCCAATTCAGAAAGTTTGTGAGCAAAAAACAAACATGGTTTTTCCAAAGTAAATTAACCAGAGCAGCATTTCATAAGTTAACCGCGCAGCCTTTTTTCTAAGTGTAATTATAATAACCAGCATCCCATTGTTGGATAGGGCTGCCAACTTTCAATTCTGCCAATCCGGGACGCCCTCAGTCACTCGATATGCCAGTACCAATTTACCCTGTCCACATCACTGTATGTAACGAATACAGTCTAATGCAGGATCTACTGCAAATAGTCGTTAAAAATTACAGTGAAATTATTTGACTAAAAACATCAAGCGACAGGTGCAAAACGCTTATTAAATTCGTTATATATATATATATATATATATATATATATATATATATATATATATATATATTATATATATATATATATGAACTTCGCTCGTGCTAGGCCCTGAAGCCTTGTAGGTTACTATATATATTATACATATGCATGATGTATGCAATTTGCAGATGTCATATATTGGGTCTACTAACCTAATTACCCTCTATTCTATGGTGACTCTGTAAAACTTATTTACGGCCGGCTGTCCGAGTTTAGTGTGCGAAAAGGAGAACATTTGGTGAAGTGGATATTTACACCAAGTTCCGGGACAAGTTGGGATCAATCCGGGCCACGGCACCAACAAAGCCGATTCCGGGACTGTCCAGGCGAATCTGGGACGATTGGCAACCCTATTGTTGGATCCTTCTACCCCGATTACAACTTGATGCAAGTTCACAAGGATGGCGTGTTAAATTCCAGTGTCTGCCTGTCTGAGTTAGGCTGCCCAACCTGTGTGCAAAGGCCAACAGATTTCAGCTTCTATCGAACCATCCCTAAGTACAGAGTCTTCATTTTAATTATTGATCCATTACATTTTATACATAATATCGCATTTATTATTTTATATAATTGCACTCTTGAAACAAATCTATAAAAATGATGATGTAAAAGTGGGATTTAAATAATAGCCTAAACCCACTTTTAACAAAGACAACTGTAGCATGGTTTTGCAGACAGCAGACTGTTGCACGATTAATAGGCAGTAAAGGTCTATCTTTGAATATTTCGGCTAACACATTTGGTCACATCAGTGTGGCCTAATAACTGCTAGGTAATCGCCAGATGGTGGTTGCGTCTTTTGCACTGAAGTGATTTCCAAGAAATATGCAGCTTCAACGCTCAAAAATTCAAAGCCTGTGCAAAGTTCTTAAAGAAAGCTTTATGAATAGCCGGTTACTTATATTCATACATTCTTCTTCTTTTACCGTCCTTTATTCTAAGTATTTAACTCCCTGTCCTCATACCTATACATACATATATATATAGCCTATCATGCATGCATACATACACATACAAACACACATACGTACAGACATCCCTGCCTAAATACATAAATGAATGCATACAGACAGTGGTATATAGAGGCATGCCTGCAATGCCATATATATACGTATATATATAAACGTTCATACATACATTACATACATATACACATACATACATGTCTCGCACTTAACAGAATCCGGAATCTTTTTAAATTGTAATTTTAATTGCAAATTTATATGCTCCGGGAGAAACTCATTAGATGTGCTCCCAACCTAACAACACAACATCACTTTCAAATTAAATGGTCTTCAAGCGCTTACAGAAAACCGCAAAGAAAGACCACAGATGTCATGTTGCAGAAGTTATACGACTTCTGATAACTTAGCAGCTTTGTATACTTCTCAGAAGCGCGGCACTCGTGACTATCTAATTGCTCTAAATAAATAAGTTTTTAGGTATGCTGAAAATGCATCTTCAGCATAGCCAAACTAAAAACTACTTGTATGCAATTGATGGCTGCTACAGGACAACGGTCCAACACAGGAACATGTGTGATGAGTTCAAGTTGTTCCGCTGAAGTGCAGTACATGTATATCCTCGCGGGCTGCAGAGCCTAGCTATCGCCGATCCGATTGACTATCATCTTTATAATCTTTATAATCGACATTGTTGTCGCTATCATCTTCCTCTTCTCATCTTTAGTATGCAGTCTGATTTCCTATTGCTCCACAGTTTGACACTAGAACGGGATTAACTATAACACTGCTCATGGAAATTTTTAGTAGGTACTTGGTCACTGAAACTGCTTTATATCTGGTGTCAATGAGGTTCTGAATTTCTTTCCGTGTACCATAATAAAAGCCAACTAAGTATATATCACGACAATACTGCTACTGTTACGCTGTTTCCCTATCGAACCGGGAATCTATTTAAAAGTTTTCCACAGTTATTTAGAAATTACCTTTACATAAGCCGCCGTGTTTTCGTTTAACTTACCTTCTCCTGTTGACTCATTGTTGTTGTGGGCAACATACAATAAAGTCGTGGAATGAACTATCATTCGACACGTTATAGGGGACAAGGGAGGGAAGCGTTTGCAACAAGATTGACTGTGGTGCAGACAACCATCGGCTCGAGAACAACAGAGACTCACGATATTCTCCAAAATCAATCGACATACTTTTCACCATGAATCCAACGGATAATAGTCGGTGCCACGAGTTTTTCACTGACTGAACTTCGCCACTGCCGTACTACTGTGCCAGATAAGGAGTATGACGACGTCAACGGCCTTTGATGCCCTAAGATGTCGTTAAACATTGGAATTACTTCCACTGACTGCCTTGTAGAATCTCTTACTTAGCAGTTTGCAGTTTCAGTTTGAAACGACGATTAATAGATAACTCATGAATCAAGGTTGCGCCGCTACTCGAGGTTTGATACGAGATTACGTTATCAATGGCGAAGTGCTTGTCGCAGTGTAGCATGTCAGCTAGAGGTCTACCCAACCTTATGAAAAATGTGTTAATACTTGAACTAGATGAATTAGCATTCAATAAGAATGTCACATTTAAAAATGTAATATGATAAAGAATCCAAAAACAAACTCATGAGCATCAAACACTATTCGAATATCTCACTAGAGATATTGACGTAACTAAAAAGAAATGCAAATATCAATAGCCAAATCTGAAAAGACCGTGGTAAACTGTCTAAAAAGCAATCATCAATCAGGACATTACCCAAGACTCTAGAACAATCTTGTTGGCGAAGCATAAACTAAAGCTACTTCTGTGTTCGACAAATTGTTCAGTAATGCCAAAGATATCACAGTTTTGGTCCCATAAAGCAGAAGCCGCAAGCCTTGTATAAAATTCAGTAATATAAAACAGTGGATTGTGTGAAATAATTACAATGAAATTAATAGTAATAAAATGAAAGGAATTGCTATTAATCGGCCTAATCATAGAATATACGAAATGAGAATTTTGGATAAGCTGCAGACGCTTAATTTGAGTGGATTTAAGGCTAAGGAAAAGTGACGTACAATATTGAAGATCGGAGTGCAGGGTCGAATCAGGATGTTCCATGAGTAAGAAGCGCTAAACTGGGGTCATAATATGATAATTGGCTAGAGCAGCAATGATATGTTTCATTTCGACTAGTTTTTCACTATGTATACTTAGACAATCAGACTTCCGATCCGGATTCTTCTGCGTATCATAGTAACAGGCCTAGAATGCTTATATCGCCGTGGCAATTTGATGTATTGTTAGTCACAGTAGACCTGCACTCTACGGCTACCTCGCATCCTGTTTGAGCTGATCCTTTTACAGCTAGATAGCAAGCTACTTTTGAGAGAAAATATTTTGATTAACTTCCTTTGCTGTCATAGAGGTTGATAACTTTCTGACCATAACAATAATTCTCAATATCAACTCAACCTCTAAATATACTACTGTAGACTGTATACGCTGAAAATTTTCCGATGGGCATCTTTTTAAAATCCAACGCACAGTTTTAAGGTGTTTCAGTTTATAAAAGCCGACATAAATCCGTTCATTTCACAACCTTTAAAATCAGAAGTATTTGTCCAAATTATCCGACATCTTGTCATGCCAAGCACCACACCATGGTACGTATCTTTTTCAGTTGCTGTTAAGACATTTGGATGTTGCTGCTCCTGCTGTCAGCGTTACCATTTATCCTATGACTTTCGGGTCTGGTAGCAATAGCTATCGTTTCAGGCTTTCTTAACAATCAACTAAGGGAGTTTGAAATAGATAATAGAATGCTGCTCAAATCATTGTGTTGGATGTTCATGAAGTTTATCATCATTAAAAAAGCTAACTGTCCAGCCAACTTAATAATCAACTCATCTATTTATAGTTTTTAAAAAGAAAGCTTACTGAAAATTTACGCTCATATGCACAAGAGCATGTAAAGACTTTCAATAAAATACAAGCAAACCAGGTTATTTAATCACCTTGATGTCAGTAAATCTTGTACAGCATTTACGCCAATGAGAATGTAACACGCATGAGAATGTAAAGACTTAAGATAACAGTAGAAGCAATCCAGTTGATTAGAATTATTTTACTGTTACGTTGCAGTCCTGGTTAAAAATCCTTTTAAACTTAGTCCAGATACTTAAAGAGCTTGCTGCACATATACATAGCCAATATGTGTGGCTATGCATTTATAAACAAAGCTTTTGTATAAACACTGTATTTGATAAGCATAAATATATAAATATATATTATTCTTTACACATTATGTATTTAGGCTCAGCAAAAAATGTATTGCTTTATAAATGTGATAGCTAAGGCCTGTATTTATCTGACTTTCCATAGTTACCTGATTTCCTTGACTTCTTGCAGATTATTTTCGAGATGACAACAATCGCAATGACCACCAAAGTGACTCATATGGGAATCCCAACACCTAATGCAGTGTAAAGTGCGCTTGAGGTACAAATTTTAAGTATATTTTAAAAGTACGATCATGAATTATTACCTAATAAAACATATCTGTACATTGTTTAACAAATGGGTATAGCGCTAATTCAGATAATTTTAGCAACACCCAAACCAGGCATTAATTGACGAATTACGCATTATGTCAGGAGTTGTTGCATCTGGGTTTTAGAGACATTAGCCTTTGTCGCCCTAATCATGTTGACCCAATTTCTTAGGGGAAACACAAAAATCTGGCAGCCATCGACTCCCGTTTGGCCCTGCTAACAATCGACTTAAAACGCATACGATTATTAGGAGCAGCATTACTATGGTTTGTGATCGAGGCATGGCCGTCTTACAAAAATAGTTCTCGTGCGACCCCAACGGAAAAATCATGAAGCCCACGGTCAATGGAGGATGATGCCTTCATCGCCCCATGCTTGTTGACGATGTCACGTTGTTGTAAGAAATGTGAAGGTTAATTCTCTTGCTGGTGCTGGATACTTTGGCCGAGGAAGTAAATACTTTCGGACTGAAACTGAACTAGGGTAAAACCAAGATCCAGACAACTACATAATGTGTCCTGATCTGTATGTTCAAATAGCCGTAAGAAACGGTGGTGATCGTGGACAACTTCGCTCATCTTGTAAGTCAGACCGCTGCCAATGGTGCCAGTGTAGGATGTGTTACCTGTGCTGCTCTAAGGTTGTGAGTCATGGACAACGGCTGTGGCCTTTGTTACCAAAATTAGACAGTTTCGATATATGGTGCCTAGGGGTAATCGTCAAAAACCCACAGTACACTAAACTTGATAGCAATCTGGAGGCTGGGGCAAGGACGGAAACTATATCAGTTTCTGACGTCGTCCGAGAGGTCAGACTGCGAGCGTTGTGTCATATCGTACAAGTATACACCCAAGGAGAACCATGGATGAGCTATACTGCAAAGAATAAAACCCATGTTTCTTGCCTTACAGTTTCTGGGATTTTCATTAAATGTTTCTGTCTTGTGCTGAATCATACCGCCACCAATTGCATAGCCCAAAAGCGACCCTTTTCTCCAATTTTGCAGTACTCTGAGCGAATTGTTAGGACACCTCTGCGTGCTGTCAAGAGAAAAGTTCTGCGAAATACTTAGATAACGTAGTGACTACTATGCCACACTTAAAGTGGCATAGCACATCGTTTAAGTAGTTGTCCAGATTGAAAATACCATTCAGGCACTTTCGTAAGGCCCAGAGAACGTTGGTAGACGTTACGCGTATTCGCTTTCCATTCGATTTCATGACCCCGTTTACACGGTATTTCTTAGGGACCTAACGGCAATCGACCGATTACACTGGGTAACACAATTTTTGTTCCTGCGTAGTAAGTGTTATTTCTTACTTGCCTATGCCTCAGAAGTATAGAAAATGGCTGCTATTTCCTTCAAACTTTGCTTTTGTGACCAGGACAATGATATTTCGAAATTTACTTATTTCCATTGAATTAAGGGGCGAATTTACATGTTTTCGTGCAAATAAATTTTAAAAACAACATGAATCAATATAAACATGTATTTACTCTAAAGTTATACAAAAATGACCACAAAAGATTTAGAAGTGAGTAGTTTTTCGAGATTTACGATTATACTGTAAATCACTTTGACGAATCAGCCCCCAAATGTAGTCTCCCGTTGTGTTCTCGTTATACTCTTTTAGGTAGTCCAGTATATCCTAGTGCAAGCGCTCGCCTTGCTCCTCTGAGTACGCTCCCATGGTCTGCTTGAAGTTATCAAGATGAGCATCAAGGATATTGTCTTTGAGGGACATCCTGCAGCCCATTTTGCCGCAGTTCTTCACCAGAGTCTCGTAATCGTAATCGCAATCCTAATTCCGAGATTTCTACAGCGCCCAACGAAGGCCGCCCCGCGGAGACCAATTTATTCACAGGCGCTCAGTCAAAACAAAATCGATAGGCAAAAGGGTTCGGTTCCAGGTCAAGATCCAAAAGTCAGACGGAGAGACAGCGTGGCAGCTACGGTGGTATAATGTTTGGGGTTGGAGAGGAGAGAGAGATTAGAGGATTGCCCAGGAAGCCCCTAACCACTGCGACAAAGCAGTTCCAAGCCACTTTCTCCTTCCTAGTGAGCTTCTTGGGAAGTCTTTGCACTCCAGGATCTTCTTTATCTGTGGTCCGACGAAGACATCCGGATTGACCTTTGCCTCAGACAGCTTCGGGAAGAAGTCTTGAAGGTACTTGAAGGCTTTGACTCCTTATCTAGAGCTGTGACAAATTGTTCCATAAGCCCCAATTTGATGTGCAGTGGTGGCATCAGCAACTTCTGGGGTCCATAAGTGGCTCCCACTTGACGTTTTTCCTCCCCACAGAAAATTTGGTCCGCTGTGACCAGTCCCGCCTGTGTTAGTGCATCTTCAACCTAAAAAATAAAAAAAATAGTTTTGTTGTTTGTCAAAAGGTTAATTTTGATAGCTTATGGGTCCATTAAATCTCTAATGCAGAATTCAGGTGTCTGTTTAAAATTACCTCACATACGCGCCCTTGAAGTTCTTTCTAAAAGCCTTTGAAACACTTATCCCCATCAGTTTTCTTGTTATACACAACTATAACATGTCTTACATTTTGTTTAGCTAAACAATGTTCTCGATTCAAGCAAGTTACCTCTAATGTTGCACACAGAAGCTGTCCATCCTGATTGGCAAACGTCTGGCGGAGATGGAATACAAGAACCATCGAAGCGGCTTGGTCCCTCGTTGAAACAATGACATCGATTTAAACATTGTCGTCCATAAAAGACAATGGGACAAGCTGAAATAGCAGTCATGAATACTTAATCAGATGAGTCATCGACATATAGTACTTCTGTACTGCACAGCTGACACTACCAATCAAGTACAAAATTCTTAAAATCTAATATATATGATAGCATATTGTGTTAAAGCTGCAGACGCGCCGACCCATCTGCATATTAGTCAACACTCTGAACCGAAATATGATCACCTGACAGTGTCATTCAAGCTATACCTCGTACCAATACAGTATTGAGCTCTAATTCTTCTTAGTAGTCAGTCCGAGGTTTTGGGGTTCATGGCTTCTTTTGTTCTCCGTGGCTTTTGCGATGATTGGGCAGTTGACTAACGAGCTATCTTCTATCTACCAACCGCCTTATTCGGGAGGGGGTCGTATTTAATGGCGCAGCAGTGCATTGCCTTAGGATTCATTTGCAACTAGACTCATATGCCACGAGAGCCGCTGCACAGTTATTTAGATATAACAAACCGTAGATATAAATAACTAGCTATAATAATGCGCTTATGTATTTTCAGCATTTAGGAGAACATAATTATAAGATAGATTTTAGGTGCATATTTAAAGGAATTTTATGCAGTTATAGAACCAAGTCGTTTCTTTCGTGAGAAAGCAGCATATACGACTGTTTAAAAATCAGTTTAAGAATAGGTGTTAACGGCAATGTAACACAAGCGACACAAGCTAAACGGCACAAATGAAGCGCCAATACTTTAAGCCTGGTTCAGATGACAAGTGTAAGGGTTATAAGGTATAGAAGCTTAACATTCCCTGCCTGCAGTTAGATTATTTCATTTGTGATGGCGAATTGCAGAACAATCTATTGAACAACCGATTTTTCTGCCAATTCCTTTACAATAGGCATCGTCTTCGATCGATTGTCATCCACTCACCTTCAATGTGCAGTTTGGACTCTTATGGAATATTTTATTCCTTAGTTTGAAATTAATGCAAAGTCAATAATAACATTAAATGGCGCCCTTTGAATTCTCGAGTAAGAACTTGGCTATTGTAGCTGCTTTCTTTCTTGTGTTGTGAAAGGTTCTCAAGTTTCTTTCCAAGGCCATTAACAAAAGCCACCTAATTAGACAATACAGTTGTGCTGCTGGTACTACTCTAGATTCTAATTAAAAATTCCTCCCAGTTAACTAGGTGTTGCCTTTATGTAAGTCGTTTTAAAAAGATTTTGTTACCTACTTCTATATTGACTCATTGTTATCGTGGACAATATCAAGACTCAACCTGTTATTGCAAAAAAGACAAGGGACATAAACGGGTGCAAAAAATTTTTTTGGTGCAGTTTAAGACACGACAAGATATGCCAGACTCAGTATTCTCCGAAAATCTGACACCTGAACTTTTTTTACCATGAATCGAACGCTCTATTTCTGGAGAATGAGGTTTCTCTTTCGCTGTAAGATTAGATTTTTGTTCTTTATTTCTTTTTGCTTCATTTTCCCACTTCTATGATGTTACTCAAGTGTGCGGACTAGATTAAATTACCAATGTTAAAATGATTACGTGCGTCATAGCTTCGTCAATGGACGAAGTACATGTCACAGAGCGTTATATGTCAAACAGAGGTGTACCCAACCTTATGGTATATACGGAAAATGACCGTGCATGAGAAAACCCTCATAAAGTCGGAAGAGTAAATTAGCGAAAATAGGTCTCAGAAGGCACATATGGCATGAAACTGATCAAATGGATCAAATAAAATGGGTCAAATTGAGTTCTTTGCACATTTATATTTTTAGTTGTTGTGCCAGTTATCAAACTTTAAGTCCTTGTGTATAGTTAAGCTCCCTTAAGTATTTTATTTCAATTTTATCATGATGCCCTGCATTAAAATCTTAGTTAAGCATGTCCTTAGTGTCGTAATTAATCTAAGGTCGTGTACATCGATTATTAGGCATATGAACAATTCATGTAAATATATTTCTTACTCATTTTTATGGGGATTTCACAGGTGGAATAAATATTTACAACTCCTAGGCACAGCGACTTCGGTTGCGTCATAGTGGTAAATTTTAACTCGAAATCAGCCCTATATCTTTAAAAAGTTGTAACATTGTCCTATTTCAAACTCAGTTCAATTTTGCTTTGTGATAGTTTCCTTATGCATAGTCACATAGTTTAAGTAGGTTTTAAACAGAACGTCACGGCTAATCATTTTATTACCATCAAGATCCCAAAACAGTTAAAAGCCTTACTGGAGATACTAGAAAGCCTGAAGTTACTAAACACAAATTCAAATGCCAGTCACAATAAAAGAGTTAATAGACTAGAGCAAACAAAAACAGACTCTTAAGCATTAACAATGCTGAAATGTCTTATCAGATATCCAGACGTTCCTAAAAACAGATACAAATGCTAGAAGTCAAATCTGAAAAGTCAATGTTAAACATTATCCAAAGTTTTGAGATATACCTCCATCCTCAGTGTTCCTACGAAGTATAAATTAATGCTACTTCTGAGGTCGAAAATTGCTCAATAATGCCGATAATGTTTTGATCCAGGAAACACACACTGGAAGATAAATAGGTCTTGCACGGAATTGAATAACATAAAACAGTGAAATTTGATAAACATCTGTTTAATATTAATAAAATGACAGAAAATTGTTATTCATTGGTCTAATCTTAGAATATCCATGTAATGCGAAACTACTCTTGATTATTACAGAAAAGGTTCACAGTTGGCGATGTTCTATGCTTCTAATCCAAGAGTCTTACAGACTCAACATCAGAAGAAACAGCTCATAACCTGCAACCAGATAATCTATTCACTGGAAACAACCTGAAAACATTTATTCTGTTTAAAAGCAATACATAAAATATAATTATATATCCCTCATTTAAACCGATCTCAATCACGCGATACCCACATGGGATGGATTTCTCACAAAAGCGCAGAACCCAAAATCTATGTTCTTTTGCACTGCCCGGCTTTTATCCCTCAAGCTTGACAAGGTGAGAAACATGTAGCAATTTTTTGTGGCACATAGCTATGAAGTAAATGTTGGACAGACGTATACACGCGCAGGATAATGCATAAACAGAAGAGAGACAATTCATAATGTAACTTTCGCTGCTTAAACTGTGTAGCACATTCAGTACAGTTCAGGTTAAAACTTATGCTTAAGTACACTTTAACCAAATAACATGGTAAATAGTATACATGGTTTCTGCATACGCAGGCTAATCTTAGGTAAAACTTTATTTTTTTATTGCTAATTTTTGCTTCAATACTTGCAGCACATTCAGACTGAATTCTCAACATTGATATAGTCACCGTCTTTAAGCTCTTTTTTCTTTATTAATTCTGCATATTCAGAAGTAGGATTCAGTCCTGTTTGGCGTTGCTCCATGTTGATCTGTTCGTAGACGCTACTCTGATCAGCACGTTCCGGTATCTCGTCGTAATTACATTCATGTTGATTTGATGTTTTCATAGAACTTGGTTTCAAGTCAGGCTGTGCCACACTTTTACCGGCTTCTAAACATATATAGGGTATCTTAATGTATATCAATCCTACAAAATGTAGGAATTTCTTTTCCTACCAACCAGACATAACTTTGAACTTAAACTTTAGCCGTTTCTCTTTTACATAAAAATATGCTTGACAGTAGCCTAATGTTACCAACATTTTTATATTCAGCATATCACATACTTTTAATTTCTGTTTGACATAACTTTTAAACACCTATGACAATATTTTCACAAAATCGATATGATACATTTATTAGAATAAAGGCTTTGAGTTTGCATTGTTTCCTGGCTTGAAAAAATCACGAAACAGCACCCTGAAAGTCTACGCGATGAATTTAACTTAGTGAAATCTGTGGAGAAATATGTCATACTCTTCTAATTTATAAGGTATACTTTGAAATACAGTTATCACACATTTGTGTCATTGACAGTTGGCAGGAGCAGGTCGCACATTTGGAGATTCTCGATAGCGATAAGATAATAAGTGATGTCTAAAGAGCAGTAAAATTTAAAAACGATTTCATTCACTTCACCTACAAACTCGCACACACCCCTTAGTTACCTGGTTTTCTTGATTTCGCACTGTATATTCTGGAGAAAATAAGAATCACGTTGATCAGCAAACTGATTGCTAGGAAGACTCCCAAAATTATTCCAGTAGTAAGCGTGATATTCCACTCTGTTAACAAATGCTAACGAGACTAAGCGTAAAGCAATGCTACACATATATTTGCATGTATGCATGTATGTGAAATTACGGGGTAATCGGGAAGCCTATAAAAACAGTCTACACCAAAGTTTATGGGGAGATGAGGAGCAAAGACTCAAGGAAATTTGGAGTAGCAGGAAACTTTGTCGCCGTGTTAGTGTTTACCCCCGATTGTTTGGCTTGTAGGGGTACCAAACCTTGACTTGTTGTCTTTAAAGATAATTATTGGCTGTTATGGTTTTCATTCTATTTTGGGACCAACATGTATAAGGTTAGCATTTGTTTCTATGAATTCCAGTCTACTTTCGAAAAAGCAGGCATAGGAGCACGCCTTGACTCAATGTACTATATTTCTAAATGAGCCATCCAAATTTTACTTCTTTTACTTGGTCAACGCTCCAACTCAAAAGAAATTAGCTCAGACAACGTTTCTTTCTCTTAAAGACCAAATAGTTCTTCCAATTTAAAAATCTATTCGAATAAAAGCTCGTTTTTCTAATTTAACATACAATCTAACACTATCACGTCTTCACGGACTCTCAAGATGTTCTCCTATTATAGAATAAACCATGCTACTATATTCGCCGATAGTTTTATTGACGGATTGCTGTAAAGCCGTTTGTTTCCTAAACTTTCACACGTTTATCTTAAACGTGAACATGGTTATTTACCAACACATTTCCCAGACTTTAACATGAAGCCATCTTTGCATTCACATGTGTAACTTCCAATGTTGTTTAAGCAGTAGGCCGAGTTTGAATCGCACAAAGACGCTCCCGATTGACATTCATCAATATCTGCAGTAATTCACAATATGCAATCACGCATTCTAAACCAGTGATGCAATAGGCTATTGCTTAGCAGTCACAGATGTTTAGCGGAAGATGAACCAAAAAGATCCTAGCACTTCGAAAGACGAGTAGGCGCACATTTTTGAATCAGACCCTAGCAACCAATCGACACCAGACTTCATTAATGATGAATATATATATATATCTGGAACCGGGTATGAAATGTTAATATGCTCCCCGGTTCGCGTCCCGATCTTGACTCAGATATTTAAATCTCGGAATAGTATTTTTTTTATTTTCCTAAGATTCTCAACGAAAATAGTTATATCGACAGTTAAGCAATATTTAGCAGTGAAACCCGGAATATTAGTAGATAAGTTTACAAAATAGCGCAAATTTTCAATTTAAACAATTGCCTTTGTTTGAAAAAGTCGTTTTTTTATAAAATGAGAGCTTTAGAGTGACGACTTTCGCAATGGTTAATTCTAATTCTAATTATTATTATTATTATTATTATTATTATTATTATTATTATTATTGTTGTTGTTGTTGTTGTTGTGGTTGTTGTTACGAGTTTTAAACATTCATAATGCTCAATTTAGGTAACTAAAGTTAGAGAATAGTGAGACATTATTCTATCAGACGTCGCTACATCTAAGTGCATTCGGTTGCTTTGCACAGTCCGGCTTTAATTCGAGCATATCCTCTGCAGACATATGACAGAACTAACTGCAGTCCATGTCTTTTGTAGGGAACAGCATTTTACTTTATCGGTAGAAATGAAAAACATAATTATTTGCATTTTTCTAGCGAATTATATTGTAAGGGTCACAACAAGTCATCTTAGACGAATATGTGTGTAATAATTACTAAATATTTTTATAACAGTGCCTCAGTACCTTCCGAAACCGCACTTTTTAACATAAATGAAGAACAAGCAACCTGTAAGTATATGATGCTTTAAAGACTGCACGTTCACAACTCAGGACTCTATCATACAATAGCTTCTATGGTGCCAGTGTCTAATGAACAGAGCATCAACAAACAGCGCACCAAAACCAAGTCGTAGTCAGGTCAATATCCAGAGCAGTTCACTAAGACAGGGAAGGCAACCGCTGGTGGATAAGTATGTTGAAAAAAAGACTTAAATTTCGAACTAAATGACATAACCGACTGAGGAGAACGTGATTGTAGATAGGCCTATCAAAATGCGTCAAAAAATTATGTTCATATCAACCTTCGCAAAGTGTCTTGTTTACAAGTGCGTATCCGTTTAGGCAATTGCAGACAAAATCACCCACAGTGTTGTTACAAGTTGTTGTTGTTTGGCTGCCACGAAGGCCCAGGGTGCATTCGTCTATATCTGCAATGAAAATAATATTTTTATTAAATTAACACTCTAGTATTAAGAGTAAAATGTACGCCTTTTTGCAGAACGAAGTGGTATCCGCACTACATGGTGGCTGACTGCTAATGCTCTTGGCTGTCACCTCAGCATCGTGGTTCGAATCGTGGTGCATGATCTCAAATGGTCAATTCTTTATCAAGTTAAAAAAGCCTAAGAAACAGTTTATACATTTTGCAGAGCTATTGATTTGGCTTTGTGTATTGTATTCTTTGAGTTATTAACAGACTTACATGCAGTCTTTGTTAGATTGATTTACATTATGAAATCATAATTGCGAGACCGAAAACAATTAAAATCACTGGGCGATTATCGAGAATATGATCATGTAGTCATAAAAACGAATCAACATGTTTCTTCTTGCAAACGGTACCACATTATTCGTATGCTGTATCTTTCTTGCATGAAATGTACTTAATTTCGGAAAATTAATGTCAACGTAGTCTAACCCCTTGCCTGGGAAATCCTTTTTAGCTCGCTATAGGATAGCCACCTTGCGGCTAAAAAAGGCGAGTTAACTCGTCCGCTGATGTATTGCTTTTGTACGTCTGAAGATACCGTATTAACTCGCCGTAGAAGACAGAATTATGTTGGGTAAGCTGTTCTGTAGTTCATAAATTGTTCTTGGTGAGCTATAGGTATTATCCAGTACTCAAAACTCTCTTGTTGACAGTGATCTAGGATGGAATTAGCATTGTTTGAAAAGACAAAGGAATGGCAACGTGGGGTTCTACGCCAGCGGCAGGACAAGTATTGGAAGAAATTTTACGGACAATAATTTAATATTATCTCCAGAGTCAAAAATCAATTACTTGGGGTCCGTAAAGCTACTACAACGCAAATAGAAGCAACTACATCAGAGGTAGAGACTCAAATAATTAAACTAAAGCTACTCATGTAATTTCTTATGCTTATGCGGCTTTTCTAATTATCTGATTTATTATTATTATTATTATTACAAACATTTTTACGCACGCCATCACATAATCAGAAACGTTATCCATACTCAGAAACTAATAACTATGGCAGAACTTAAAGATATTGTTAAATATGGATCTCTTGGAGCTTTTGATGCTTTGGAATGTAAATTTGGTCATGATATCAATCACTCAGAATGCTTGGATGTCAGGTAATTGGAAGTTAATAAAATTGAAGAGATGATGCAAGTCAAAGCACATTGACATTCTAACCCATCCAAATGTTATTATCTAAAATGTATGTTTATCTAATGGTTACCTTCGCATTTATTGAGGGTGATTTCATTTAACATTTGAAATCCATTTTTGCAGATACAAACATAGCTGCCCATTGTGTTGTTGCAGTGTTGAGTTTCATTATCGCATGTGCGATTCGGAAAAGTACACTCATCAACGTCTGCTCAGAAAATGTGTTATTAGAGGTAACGCATATGCAAGATCTTAGATCGTTTGTTTTAAGCCATTCTATATGAGAAGATAACTACTGTAGGGCCATACCTCCATCATCAGACTGCGCTACTACTAAGAAAATTGTAAAACGAATCTTAATCATCACTTAGGCTATCATTGAACACGAAAATTTCTATTGGCAGTAATAAAATCTGTTGACCTATATGATTTACAAGAGGAATCATTCGGCTCAAATTGACATATAAATTGTTATATAGGATTGTTAGGATTACAGTAAATAAGTTTCAACATAAATTGAATTTAATTTAAATATAATTCATAGAACCGTAGATTACCAGTGCATGCATCATTGTTATCAGTTACATATCCTGGCATGCAGTCGCATTTGTAACTGCCAATGGTGTTTTTGCATATTTTCAGAGTGGAATTGCAAATTCCGGGAGTAATCGTACACTCATTTATATCTGCATCAAAATAAGAACCAGGCTTTTCTTAATTAGCATAGAAACATGCTACTTACGAGTTTTAGACTTAAATAAGGCTCAATTTAAGTAATTAAAGTTAGAGAATAGTGCGAGATGATTCTATCGGACGTCGCTACTACTGAGTGTGTTCGGTTGTTCTACGCCGTCCGGCTTTAATTCCACCACGTCCTCTGTAGACATCTGACAGAGAAACTACAGGTCATGTCTTCTGTAGCGAACAGCATTTTAGCTTATCGGTAGAAATGGAAAACATAATTATTTGCACTTTTCTTGCGAATCATATTGTAAGGACCACGACAAGTTATTGTTGTCAAATATGTATGTGATATTTACTAATTATTTTATAACAGTGTTTAACTACCTCCCGGAACTCACTTTTGAACCTAACTGAGCTAATAGTTCATTAAAAACAAGTCCCCTGTAAGCAAATAATGCTTTAAAGATTGCATGCTCACAACCGAGGACTCTATCATACAATAGCTTCATAAAATAGCTTCTGTAGTGCCAGTGTCAAACGAACAAAGCATCAACAGATAGCGCACCAAAACTAAGTCAGGTCAATATCCAGGTCAGTCCACTAAAACAGGGAAGCCAGCCTATGGTGGATATGCAAGTTGAAAAGATAAGTCTTAAATTGCGAACGAAATGACATGAGCGATTGAGCAAAATGAAATGTGATGTAGATAGGCCTATTAAAATGTATCAAAAAGGATGATGTTCATATCAACCTCCGCAAAATGTCTTGTTTGCATGTGCGTATCCGTTTACGCAATTGCAGACAAAATCACCCACAGTATTGATACAAGTTGTTGTTTGGCTATCACAAAGGCCTATGGTGCATTCGTCTATATCTGCAATGACAATACTATTTTTATTAACTTAACACTGTAGTACAGTGTATTAAGAAATAAAATGTACGCCTTTCTGCAGAACGAAGTGATATCCGCAAACATGGTGACTGACTTCTAATACTCTTGGCTGTCACCTCAGCATCGGGGTTCGAATCTTGGTGCATGATTTCAAAAGGTAAATTCATTGTCAAGTTATAAAACCCTTAAGGAAAACTTTACGCATTTTTCAGTGCTATTGAGTTTTCTCTGTATAGTGTATTTCTTTAGTTATTAACAGACTCAGAAAACTTACATGCAGTCTGTCTTAGATTGATTTTCATCATGAAATCATAATTACGAGACCGAATATTAATGGAGTCAGTGGGCGATTATCAAGAATATGATCATGTAGTAAATTGTCCATAAAACGAATCATTTCTAGCAAAGGGTTCCTGTCTAATCGTATGATGTATCTTTCTCGCACATAATCTATTTAATTTCGGAAATCAATATCAACGTAGTCTAACCCCTTGTCTGGGGAAGCCTAGTTAACTTGCCTAGATAACTAGTTAACTCGTCATAGGGTAGCCACTGTTCGGCTAGGAAAGTCGAGTTAACTCGTCCGGTTGAAGTATTCTTTTGTGGATCTGGAGATACTGTATTAACTCGCCGTAGAAGACAAAAATTATTCGGATTAGCTGTTCTGTAGCACTTAAATTGTTCTTGGTGAGCTATAGTAGACGACCTCTACGTGTTATCCAGTCAGTACGCAAAGCTCTCTTGTTGACGGAGTTCTAGGATGGAATTCGCATTGTTTGAGAAGACAAAGGCATGACAACGTGAGGGTCTTAAGCGAATGGCAACAGAGTTCTTGAAAGAAGTTTTACAGAGAGTAATTCAGAATTATCTGCAGAGTCAAATATCAATGACTTGGAGTCTGCACAGCTATTATAACGCAAATAGAAGCAACTACAGCAGAAGCAGAGATTCCAAGAATTAAACTAAAACTACTCATATCGTTTCTTATGCTGACTTGCCAGTCTGAGCAGAAACCATGTTCTGGCGAATCCAGCAATATTTGTAATTGCAAATGGTGTTGTAATAAAGTCACCGAGATGGACAGAAATTAAGAAAGGAATCAATACGTTTTTGTCCCACAAGTGGTGCTGGACTGTGCCTTGTTTTATGCTTCAAAGAATATTATTCTAGCCAGCAGCATTCTTGTTTATCCTAAATAGTGGCATTTAGGCTCATTATGAACGCTTTTGTGCTTTCACTTTTGAAATATTATTATAAAGTTGACAAATAGTTGTCTAAATGAAGAACATTTAGTTAGCAGTAAATAAAACAGCATCTTACAAAAAAGTGCTTTTCAGCAAATAAGTTTCCCAAGGGGCTAGTTGTTAACCTGGGGTTTTTCCACAGTTAAGAGGCTGATACAAGTCGATGATGTCGGATGCTCTCTTCTCATCCGAAAGATGATCTTAGGCTGTGGATTACGATGTGAAAAACCTTTGCCTATTATTTGGTCCGTGGTTCAAAGCCCTTGTCAGAGATGAGTTACTCTGGGATTCCATCTCTGACGGCGCAATCGGCCAATAACATGTCGAAAACAATGTTCTCTCACCTATGCAGTTATTCCATAACCTGGTTCTTTGATATCCAGGTGTGCAATGGCATTGACTAACAGAAGAAAACTTCAGGTTGGTTGTGACGCATGTTTCATTTGCAGAACAGTCGCCATTAAAGCTAGAACAGTCTAGAAAACATATAGGTCGAACCCCTGGTCGAATCCACACAAACTTTGTATCGACTAAAGAATCTATATTGAAATCTTATTTTTAATGACCTTGAGACATTAACACGTACACTTAGGCCCTGTGCTTTAAGAGCCATATTACTCGAACGCCATTCATTCGTTTGATCGTTCGCTCTTTCTTTCAAAGCATTCAAATAGGTTAAGCTTTAGAAAATATGGACTATGCTTTTGCATGAAAATTATTCTGGGAACTACACTTTCAACAGTTTTCATTCACTGGCGAATTTCAAGAGCATTCACAGTCTGGTCATATGATATTGTTATATACAATATATATCTGCAGCATATATTTTGCATATATATTATATATGATATATAATTTATGTTATGTATAGTCTTTATTTATACATTACTGTATATAAAATATATAATATTATCTGACTGTATAGTAATCGTAATAAATAAGTCTCTGGTCTGCTACCAAAGAACGAGCCAGCTAACATCCAAACCCATGTATATTAGCACAAGTTGGCCATCAAAATACATTAATTTGTATCATGTTCAATTTGGTGTCATTGGTTTTTTTATTGCGTCCATATTGTGAATATAAAAGGGTGTCCTTGTAATGTAAACGATGTAGTAGTCGTATGAAAATGACGACTCTTACTTAAAATACAATATACATTAAAATATAACTTTCAAGACACTTGGGTTGAACATACCCCGGTTATTGCAGCTGCTGCCAGACCATCCAGGATTACATGTAGAGTTGCAGAAACCTGTTCCATAACGGCATATTCTGCTATCACGGCAGTTGCACTGAGCAACGCAATCTTTTCCGTAATATCCTTTCGGACACACTGATATTACATAAAATTACGGCTGAACAATAAAATCTGACACACAAGTTTACATGCATCGTTTGTGTCTTAAAATAGAAAAGAATCCAAAAGAAGAAACAACATCGAATATAATAAGTCTGATAACTGGAAAGTTCGTGCTATCCGAGATTAAGTCGTGCGCAGTTTCACTGTAATGGCTGCATCTAGGAGCCCATATCACATCGAGCCTTGCTTGTGTTTTATTTAGTGATTACATAGTAACTACTTTGTGCGCGAAGGGAATGGTGATGTTGCTAAGTGTGATTAACGAAAGTCACTATAAGCGATAGGAGGAAAGGGCAGTCACTAAGCCCAAACATAAAATCTAGTTATAACTTCTTTACTATACACCGATACATATACAACAGAAACTAAATACACGTAGAATAAACTAAGCAAATAAATAAATCTATATCAGTTATACACCAAAACAGAAGTCTAACGTCTCAAAAACTTTAGCCCATACATCAATACATCAATACTTGTACAATTGTACGGAACTTATTAGCCTACACTAAGTAAACTAGACTTGAATGCTTCAACTCTACAACACATGGATAAGTCAAAACAACCTTTGCTTTAAAACAACCCAAATAAAAACAATTTACAAATTAATTATATGTGAGAACCTATAAAGCTCACTCGAGTAAAACATAGGTTAAGTATTGCAATTACAGCTTAGGTGCACAATTTCTTTTTCTGTCTAAAGCATTTATTGCAGTTTAAATGTTAATTTAGATTTATTTATTTCAGAAATTTTGTCATAGATAACTGGTTATAGTTTTGACAATTGGTGTAGAAATCTATGTAAAAAGGTTTAAAGCTTTAAAGTTTTTAACACCACCAGTAAAAGCGAACAATTCCATTTCGATATAATTGTAGATAGTAAACGTCGTAAATTATTAATTAGAAACTTGAGTTTAAATCATTTTAAACATAAACTAAATGACTAACCAGAATATACACTGCTTGCATAAGAGCCGCCACAGATTTGTGCTTGATTTCCTGAACATGACATATTGCAGTTCCTTGCTCGACCATATTTATCGTAGCTTTCTCCGCAGAAACAGTGATTACTATACTGAACACGACCGGAAGATTTATTACTACGTGTTCGTTTGAAATAAAGCACTTTTCAGTAAGCCTAGCGCTAGCATAACACGTTATAAAATGTAGGCCTACATTGATATGTCAATTAATTTATTTTATTAATAATACAAGTGTATATATAAAGAACCCATGAACTGATAGAATATTGTAGCGCTTTTCCTCAATTGCAATTAATGTACATAAATAAAATTGTTTCGTTAGATGTGTAAGTAGATACGTGTTTTAATTATGTAAGTGCCAGTATCACAGAATATAATGCTATTAAGTTTTGAAGAATGGTTCTTCAAACAAACATGTAAGGCAGAGAGTCAGTCTGAAATTTTGAATTACTTAGACGAATCGGACGAAATTATCTGTCGGTTTGAAAAACATACTAAAACTTGCGGCGCGAGTCAACCGTTGGAAATCTTCAGTTAACCCATTAGTGCCTGATTTTTCAAAAACATATTAATTCACTTTTAGATTGTTGCATATACAGAACAATCACAAGGAAAAATATTAATTTCATCAATACTTGTATAATAGGTGAATTTGAGCTACTTTTATAAGCGTCCCATTTTTGGGACGCTAGGCACGAGAGGGTGGCTGAAGCAACGAACATGTAGTCACAACCACAACTTGCATTCTTGCACAAAATAAATGTCAAATCAGTTTAATTAAAACAAGAATGTCACTATCCACAAATATCTGCAACAAACAGAAAAACTGCACAAAATGATCCATTACTCCATGAGTGTAATGAATATAATACAGGTAGTTTGTTCGCCTACAGTTCTCAAACTATTTAGACAGCAAAAGAACTTGCATTTAAATAGTCTAAGAAAATAATATATTAATACTAATAGTACAAAATTATTAGTAATACAACATGTAATAGCAGAGCTTAATATTACAGAACACAGTTACCGAGTGTTTCGTTGTGACAGTAGGGCCTACAAACATGCCCCTTGTCAATTTTCTATTACATTTCATGAAATTGTTCAAGGCAGTCAATGTGCAGGTCAGCGTTGCACTTCTTGCATTGTTTTCTGACCTCGAGACTACGAACTGCACTATATTTCAATTGCTTTGATGTAGTGTTTGCCTTCCCTGTGGACCATTTCCTTTCTTTTTTCTGTTTGGATGCTGGAACATATGATATACTGTTCGTTTGGTAGCCGTGGTAGGCTTAGTCGAGCTGCTCTCCGACGAAGTCTTTGCTGCATTCTTCATCGTGGTAGACATACCAGCATCGAGGGATTCGCAAAAACGCAGTGATGGCTTCAACAGTATTCGCCATGAACTGGTGACTGTTACAGCACCTGCTGAAGAAGTCTCTGCAGTACCATCTGGAGTCCAACAGCTAGATGGCGATGTCTCTGCCACACTACATGACTTGGATAGTCTTCTCCTAGAACCATTGGTGGTTGAACTTTTCGCTGTATCTGACACTCTCGTACCACGGTGAGTCTCTGCTGCAGAACCATTTGCAGTCAAATAGCTGGTCGATGGAGATTCCGTCATAATCGCTATCACTGTCGATGTAGACACAGTGTGTGATTCATTACCTCCATCAATCCTGGTGTTCTTCTACCCTTCTCACATTTGCTACTGCCTCTGCTCCCAGTTGTCTGTGAGTCAGGCTATGACACATGCCTTCATCTTCATCGCCACTATTCTCATTGCTACAGTTTGGATCACACGGCAGCGTGATAATTCTGCACGTGTGAAGTCGTCATCTTCTAGCATTGCCAGTACCTGATGAACAGCAAATTCTTTCTGCCTCGACATGCTAAGTTTCACCACAACAAAATGCGGATATATTTACGTATTTTATGATCAAAGTATGTGCCCAAATTGAAAGACTCTTGAGCCAGACCGCACAGCCCAAATTGAGAACAATATGGAACTTTACAGGCCTAATCGGTCAATATTTCACCAATTCTAGAAATCAGATAAAGACCTCACAATACATATAGTACACATAATGTGAAGGACTACTTAAATTATGCATATATACATAATAATAACTCAGAAATTAATGTATGCAATTTTGCAAGTTTGAAACTGAGTCGTACAAAAACGCCCATCCTCTCAAGCCTAGCGTCCCATAAATGGACGCCCCGTCAAACAGCACTAAAATTTCCAAAATGACTGTATAAATTAGACAAAGTTATTGAAACGGTTGCAAAACATACTGACCTTCGTGTATGTTACGATAAACTTGTCGAATTAATAATTATATCCGAAATAATGAAGAGTTAGTATGTATAAATCTCACAACAAGGTACGGTAGGTCTTTGCAATAAACAAACGCCATCAACACGCTCAAAAAATTATTTAAGTAGACTAACATTAGTCCATAAATGTTGTATAGAGTCTGACAAACAATTTGATATAAAATACTTGTCAAATTAATGGATATTTGAATTTATTCGAAATTTTAAACTGGCCATCCCATTTATGGGACGCTAGGCACAAATGGGTTAAACGGAGTTTGTCGAAGACTAGAGATGGCTTGCGAAAGTTAATCAGTAAACTCCAGATCGAATAAAAACGGACTGCGAGAACTTTAGTTTGATCGAAGAAAAATCGATTTGTATAGCTATGGAACCACTTTTTGTATATTAAACTTACGGTGACTGGGCCCGTTTAATTGTGCGCTTGCGATAAAACACTTGTAGAAGCAAAAGGTGTCATGCGGCAATGGTAGGAGGTTTATTGTAACTTTCGCAAAGTGCCATCCATCGAGGTAAGATTCGGAGACAATTTGCTTTTTAAAGTGTGATTAAACGAAATTCGATAGCTGAACTTGTTTGCGAAAAGGCTATTCGTCCAGAGGGCCCGTCCTTGTCTACTGACTCTGGAAGACGTGAAGAAGTTGTAAAGAGATGAAACGCTGAAGAATCTGCACACTTCACAGAGTCATCTTTAGCCTACGATTCTGCGAGGACCGAGAGAAAGAATTTCCGTGATGTATGATGCTAACTGCTTAAGTCTATCTGAACTGAACGACAACGAACTATCCGCATCAGGGGTCTGCGAATCGAGAGAAACACGCGTGCCAAGTGAATACATAGAAAATCCATGGGCCGATAATCTACTGTAGCGCTTTTCCTCAAATTACAATTAATCTACATAAAATAAAACTGTTTCATTAGATGTATCAGTAGATATCAGTTTTAATCATAAACTGTCAGTATCACAGAATTGGGAGGTAGCTTAGTAGATATAAAACTAGCTTAGTTAGATGCTGGTTAGATAAACTTAATTACATAACAATTTAATAAGTGTAACGTGTAGGTTTCCAAGATTAAACTTGAGTAGTTGTGATTTGTTCACTGTTAATTGTTGGATATTAAATTTTTCATAACTGAGAGAGCAGTAAAAATCCATTATCCAGTAACATTGATATGCTCCCCTTCACCTCATTCACTTCTGCACTTTGATCTCCTCGTTGCCGCGCCGTAGCACCCGACACTCGGCCACTCAAGATCTCCTGTTTGTCTCTCGCATGCGACCCGCTGCGGCCCAGGATAGAAGCTTTGCTTACGTTGGTCTAACTTGCTGGAATCGTCTCCCTCGAGACTAGCGACTTGGGCTCCTTTCTATCCCCTTCTCAGTGTTCGGCAGGCGCCTGTAAACTATACTGTTTAACAGTTATTTTACTTTTTCGGGTCGGAAGCACCTCTATTGAGTTTATCCTCTAAGAGGTGCTTTATAAATCTCAAATTAGAATTACAATTACAATTAAACTTTATAACATGTGTCGGTGAAACAGAACGGGAGATTCTGTTGTCCGAAAGAAGAAGCGAAAGAGTTGATGCTGAAGTAGTTCAGTCGAGTTTCACCATGCTATCAGAGTATCGCCCGTGTATTTACTGACGGCCAACTCAAATCGTGACATAAGCTCTCTCTGTTGTAGGTTTCCTCTCAGCTCTCAGCTTCTGTGTTTTCTCTGCAGTGGTCTTCTTAGTCGACGACTTATGCTGCTATTTATATAATTCATAGGGTTCTTAGTGATGCGAGGAATTTGTGGGTTGGCTGTTGCTGTATAAGCTTACCACTAGCTTGAGTAATAGGAGTATTGTGTTCGGTGCTGTATTTCCGCAGTGCTGCAGTGCCAAACCCTATTTAGTTTCTACGATACATGTTATGTCACACCCTCCTCTCTCTTTGTCTATACGTCTATCCATCTAGTTATAGTTTCTATATGTGCAGTCCATCGCTATCTTTACGGCTGCAAGTCTCTAATCAAAACAATCCTTCAAAAGTCAGAATTATATCTATTTCAGTCGGGCGGTTACTTGAATTCGTCATACAACCATATTTGTAGTCAGACAAAAAGAGACTTTCTTTATGTGTGTTTGTGACTCTTCCAAATCAATGGCGTTTAAATTACAAAGGCCCGCAGTTGTAAAAGAGTTTTATGCAAAGCTAAAAATCAGAGGCTAACCGAGAACCTCACATATTATAAAAAGACTCGCATATTTGACGAAGGATATATTGCCAAATTAGTTGGGGACGGTTCCTCAACGATGGATCAAAATAGTGCACAATCCGTGTCAAACACTTTGAAAATCTTCCTTGCCAAATAAATGTGTTGTCTATTCACTCTGAATGTTCCCTAAATTAATGAATGCTTGTGAATCGTGAACAGCGCAGTCAGCACTATCCAAGTAATGGGTAAAATGTGTTTTCGCTTTTACTGCACACCACATTTAACTAACCGAATTTCTCTAATGACCTCCGACTACATGTCTTTGGAAATATGCATAGCATACTCTAAGAACCTAACTATCCGAAATTTTGCTGTATGTTCGGAAAAAAGGTGACGTTGGCAGGCTATTGTCCACACGTAAAAACCAAAGCAACTGGTTATTGTCCATGATTGAGTGATGGCAGGTTCAGAGCTTTTGATCCCTGTTGCGCGGAAGACTACAAATGACGACAGGTGCATTCGTTGAACACCATAACTTAAAAGTAGTTTGTCATCTGACGCACAGTATTTTGTCAGCACTTGTGACGTCACTTAGCCGAAGACCTACATAGAATTGGATATATTGTAGGGATAAAGTTGAAGAGAGAAAGATTACAAATATGCCTGTATTTGAAGCACAAGGTCTTAATGAAACCAATTTTCTAGAAAACAGGTTGTCCATACACGAAGCAAAAGATACAGAGGCTAAAGGAGTAGATTGATAGCTAGATATTCCTACGTACGTGCACACATAAGTAACATATATACATACATACATACACACATACATACATACATACATGCAAACAGACGTAACATATTCGTTCGACAGCTAGATAGATAGTGGATAGCTAGACAGATATACAGAAGGATAGATAGATAGATAGGTAGATAGATAGATAGATAGACAAGCAGGCAGACAGACAGACAGATAGATAGATAGACAGACAGACAGACAGACAGATAGACAGATAGATAGACAGATAGATTGATAGACAGGTAGATAGAATTATAAGGATATTAACATTTTAGAATATTAATGCCTGACTATATAAGTACATTACAATCTCGTTAAACGCTCTCCTACCTGCAATCCTACATACGTGCTGCTGTTTGAAGCGCATGTCGCTGAGCATAATTCTATTGTGTTTTTTATCCCATAATCTGCGACGTGTGTCATTGCTCGATCAAGCGCTTCTTTAAAGCATCCGATATATCTGCGGAACACGTTTGCTTCTATACATTAAAAAAGAAAGCATTGTTAAGAAATATTTTAAACATAAACCAGAACTTTTTAAGTAGCATACGATTATTCTTTCATTTGTCTACGTTGTACCTTTAATGTTTTACTTAGGCTACCGCACTGATAAGTTCCAATTCGTGTCAAGAGTTTAGTGACTGTAATATATTTCATTATTCTCATTAAACTTAGCCCATAAATTATAGATGTTGTATTATTATCGAATAATACTAAGCTGAAGATAGAAGCCAAGCAAATTTAAGTTTAGCGTCGCCATAAATACTAAACTGTCCACATTGCACTTCAATCCTATGATTGATAAATCTGTTGGTACATGTATCAATTTCACACGTTAATATCGACGTTTGTCACCTGTTTTACTCAATTATAAATTTTGAATGCATTTCAAAATAAGCTCATCTTAGACAAATCCAACGAGTTTAAAGTTACTGGTATTGATTACTCCGCCAAAGTTCTTGACTACATTTGCCGGCGAACTACCTTTGCTGCAGTTATCTCCAGTCCAACTGGTCTCGCATCCGTTCGGACATTCTCCACTAAACCGATAGCATGGAATGTACTGCTTGCAGTGACACACTTGATCGCATCCAACACCGTAGTAGCCAATAGGACATACTGTTAAAACATCAGTTTGGCATAAATAATGCTTGCGCATAGTAACTTTTACTGGAAATTTTCAACTTCCAAAACCTTTCAATTCAAAGAGATAAAAAGTAATGGTACGAAAACATATATGACTAGTTAACTCAAACAAAGTTAAGTGTAGGATGGGATAAGATATGATAAGGTAGGAGAGGATAAGAATGGATTAGATAGAATCCGATAGACTATGATAGGATATGATATGACACGGCAGGAAAAACAAAACAGGAAGGGTAAAGCAAGTCAAGGAAACATAAAGGCATTTATACACCTAGCTTAACAAATACGACGCTGACGCCCAAGAAAACCGCTGATACTGTCAAGTCAGAGATCAAGTTTCATGTATAAATGCGCTATATAACTGTGACGTTTATAAGAAGGCGCACTGAAAATGAGTTTCGTGCTAGCGATGTTATTAGAGTCTTTTTAAATATTCTCACAATTATAGCTATTGCCTCACTTCAGATCTCGTAATAAGGTCTTGTTAAATAAGACAAAATGAGTTGAGATGAGGTGAAGTAGGCTAGATAAGAAACTTGAGATAAATGATACTGTAAGACGAAAATGAAAGATGGGAAAAGATAATAAAAGATAACATAAGCTAAAATTATAACACAAGATTGAATAAGATAAAGTAAGGCAAAGTACAGTAAGATAAGGTAAAAATAGACAACACACGATATGAAGAGCTTTGAATGAGATTGAACGGGATAGAAAAAATGAGGTGGAATTGGTTTAAAAGAGGCGAAGCGTGATGAAACGACGTGAGCTAACCTTATCTAACATTTAGGATACGAGGTGACTAGGCGTCTGATAACCTTTCACTTGTGAGAATTATTGTATAAGACAGCATAGAATAAACTGAATATTCTTTCAGTCTCATATTCTGAATTTTCCAAATGTATGTTTATAAGTGATGTTTCCTTTTAGACCACCGTAATAATAAATAAATAACACGCATAGCACAATATGCTGTAACATTGCACTGGCGAATTTCAAATTACTAACCTGTGTAAATCACGTTGAAGACATTTGTTTCACTGAATCCTCCACACACCTCATTCCCATTACCAGAGCAAGGTATTTGACATGCGTGATTTGGGACACTAGCATTTATAACATCTCCACACAAACAGTTCCTTCCACCCTACATGCAGAAAGATACTGTAAATACAACTTATTGTTACGTAAATCATGAAATGCTCTCCATAAAATAGCAAGTCAGACAAATTATCATATTACAACTACCTCGCTCAGCAGGTTAAAACATTTGAGCAGAATTCATCGAAACATCTCTACTCGACACAAAAACAAATGCACATAAAATGCAATTTGTAAACACTACGTTGCTGAAGTGCAATTATTAGTTTTTCATTCCAATTTGTTATTGAATCATAAAAGAACGCCAACGATCCTTTTAAGAGGCTTAAATTATTTAAGAAAAAATCAATGAAAATAAATGAGGATTTGCCAACCAGTTATAGGAGGTGAAACTGTCATTTGCTATTATTTGCCTACATTATTTTGGCTTTATTTTTAAAAATCATCTTTAATTTAGTTTTGATTGTCTCCATGTTGCAGATATGTTGGCATAACTTATTCTTGTTGAATTCTTTATTCGTACATAATCTAATGTTTAACTGTCTGATTATAACAATATCAATTCTCAAGCATCAAGCATTGAAGCAATAAACTGTTTATTTGACTTGTGTGAAAGCCTTTGTTACCGACTACGGTTCAGTTTTACTTGACTCCTGTATATTTCCCCGAAAAATGTTGGACGCAAAAGCGCATAGAAGAAAATGGAACACCGAGGATTCGAGGCTCAAAGCTTCACGACGAAATTCTTCAATCAGCAATTTAATAAAAGTAATAAGGTTTCATCGCTATATCGTTTCCGTCAAACTGATTCAGGGCCGGCCCAAATCTGCCCTCGACCCTCTTCTGCCTTAGTGCGGCGGCCCCATCCTTTCCTTCCTTCGCCCCTCTCAACTCTCTACTTTTCCATTAATGTTAAGTTACTCATGCCAATTTATCCAAACAAGTTACCACTTAAGTGAACATGCGTCATTTCGAGCCTACTGAGGATTATTCATCAGGACAACAGTTGTTCCGTGACCGTTAATTTTCACTTATCGGTGGAGGGTTTAATGGGCCCCGTTGGGCAGTGAGTTATGAACTACGATTGGCCGCAGAAGTTCCTCCCGTCAATATCAATGTAAGAAAAAATCGTGGGCACAGGTTCTGTGAGCCCCTAAAATCAGCGGTCCTGCTCGGTTGAACACCTATAATTTGCCCAAGGCCGGCCGTGATTGGATTTGTCTAGGCATATCTAGTTAAGAACTTAAATTTAGAGCTGCTGATTATTAAATACGAGAATGTTTTCTTATATGCACATATATTCAATATCAGAATACCTGAAGTATGGCATAAGTTGGTGTATTATATTCTTTACACTTTTGTATACAGGATCTCACAGTCATTGCACTGCTATTTAGAAGAACTGTTGTCCAATTGGATTGGCTTGACGAGTCAAAATAGCAACCAATATATTGATTTTGAAGGCTTCCTGAACAGCAAGAAAAACGTTACAAACCATAGACAGCCTTCACAACTGGAACAAGCAATCGGATTGTCATCAATATGAAAAATATAGCTCAGCTTGACTGTTACTAATTGTAAGTGATACCTCAAACAACCGAACTGATCCTACCATCAGCAGCCAACAAAGTTGTCACAATATGTTTAATATGTGGAGTTTTTATGGGGTCCGCATCGACCGTCGGGCCAATTCGAGAGCGCAAAAACTCAAAACTCGGAATGCCGAGGGTTAAATTGCATGATATACAAACGTGATTGTTAGTGGTTTGATTATGCTACTATACAATAGAAAATCGATAGGATTGCATTTACATTGCTTTAAGAAAATTGTCTGTTACGTTCCTGGTTGCTGTGTGTACAGTACTTGACACATCAAAGTATCATCTTGACCCTGATTAAATATCTTGCATCTTGTTACAGCTAAAACACGATAGCAGTTTCAATATTTCTTTTAGAATTCACCTCAGATTTAGATTATCTAAATTTTAGACTGCCCTAAACAAGGAAACACTAGAGTATTATACCACACTCAGCAGAGGCAAACAATCGTAGGATTGGGTTTGAACATGGTCCAAAATGTCGTCAGGGTTTAATTCTCACTAAACCACATATCACATAAAATTCTTTGAGCGTTTGCTAATTTATATCTAAATGGCAGTAATGAGAACCATACGCTACATTGAGAGTAACTATCAAATTATTACAAGTTCTGTCATAATTACTTCATCAACTTGAGCTATGTGAATAATAAATAACTTCAGAGACGCAGGTCACTTACCTTCTGAGTAAGCTTTAAGCAAGATCAAATAAAAGGCACAGTGAAGTATTGACGTAAATAATCGATTTCTTTTCTTTATAGTTCTAAGTTTGCTTGGCGAAACTTTAATGAAAAAATTGGACCACAAAAGTATAAGTTCAATATCATCACTGTACTGGTAGGATATATGCAGAATGTTCTTGCACTACAGGACGTCGATGCAAACTGTGAATTATTTCGTCAAAGGAATGAGTGGAGGTACTGATTACAATAATTAGGCCTTGTATTTATGTGGCTGCATTAATTTCCCCGTACTCCTATATCTCAAGTACGATGATTAACATAACTGTTTCACCTGCTATGTGAATAGGAAAGCAGAAGATCGAAGAGAGCGATGCACAAATACACAGACTAAGAATACAGACAATAAAGATTCTGGTGGAAATCTCAGTTTTGGCGTGGTAGAGCGCCATATGTTTTGATATGTCTTAATTTGACCTTAAAATTTTTTGCCTCTAAATTTAATAACATTTGCTGCAATTTGCAATGGCAGAAAATTACAACTGTGTAATTAAAATCTGAAACATTAAGCTGTGGTTTATTGGTGTTACTAAACTTGCTTATGAATGTATTGTGTTGTAAGGTAATGGGGAGTAACTTACTGCACAATCATTTTCTGCAATATCAGTCTCCTGAAGTTGAAGAAAATTATTAAGCTAATAGGACAATATCAATCAAACAAGGGACACATTTTCTTAACGAGCTTCACGGGTTGACAACGATATTTCAATTTCACAAATACGCATGATGCATTGGTATTTAACACAGGAGGCACATATGAAAGGCAGATGGATTAGTAAGTTGTCACCATGACACAAACGGTAGCTGACTGCTATTTCTGACAGTAAGCCTCTGTCCCACAGAAAACAATTCAGGCAGTGTAGACCTATATAAATGCTTACGTATATTCTACCATTTAACTGTCATAGGCTGCCACAGAGAATGAACAGATAGAATGGAAGGTTACTACGCTGGAATAATGCATGAAAACTGCTTCTGTCACTCCCGCGACAATTACATAGACACTGCTGCAGGGCTAATTATAAATTGCAACCATTTGTTATGCTAATGAGTCGTGATTTGAAGCCTTTAAAACGGTTCGTAAGTCACGAAAACTGGAACACTTGTGAGGGAGTGTATATTGGGTGTAACCGCCCGCATTATACCATGCCTTCAAAAAATTAAGTTACACAAGGCAGTTTAGCTATTGAATTTTCACATAGGGGTTTTCCACTGAATCTTACGTTTCAACTTTATTGTTGATTTAGGCTATCGTTTGGTGCAAACTTATAATTCATGATATTAATAACCAGCAGAAATATGAGTGGTTGGTGAGTGAGGGAGTGAGTGAGTGAGCGATCGAGTTAGTGAGCGATCGAATGAGTGAGTTAGTGAGTGAATGAATGAATGAATGAACGAATGAGTGAGTGAGTGAGTGATAGGTCTTAGCGTCTGGGAATATGTTGATCTGTCACAGTTATTAGTCATTAACTCAATAACTCACTAACTAACTAACTCACTCACTCGCTCACTCGCCAACCCACCCACACACCCACTCACAAACATACTCACTCACTCATTCACTCACTCACTCAAATAGGTCAGAGAATAATGTTCCACCTGCCAAACTGCAAACTTCTCCATAAGCCTGGATGCAAATTTTACCTTTTAATTCGACCGGTAGCTGATGTTATTTGGTTTCAGTGTCGTTTTCTCCAGCGATGATAGAACAGTTTTGCACTTTTGTGTAGCTGAAAGGCATCCTTATGACATATACTAAAAAGACATCCTGATGCCATCTACGAATTGCAGTTGCTATAAAAGGTTAAAAGGTACGCAGAAAATACGGCATTACATTAAATATAGCAAGTCTAAGTGACATAATGTAACGGAAATTGCTATAGCGCCAGGCGTATCGGCTGCCTGTATGATGCAATCCGGCGATTGCGACGCATCATGTTGGCGCTAGGAAGTAAGGACCTGTAGCTCTAATATTTCGGCTCCAGTTCGTAGGTTTCGCGATTGCTGTGAACATAATTAGCAGGGGAGAAGTAGATTAGCCGCTTCTAGTTAGGAATTGGTGGAGTCTTTACGAGAAGATTTAATAGGAGCGCCAAGCCGAGCTAGAAAAGTCTGTCATACTATACAAAATGTCTCGTGATATGCAATCTAAATAGATGGCACAAAGAATTGAAACAGCTCATCAACGATTTCGCGCAAAAAGAAAATACACACGTGCCTCGCCAGTAATCATTTCTGACGTCATCTTCTTCAGCGCAAGCTCGCCCGCCAACCAATGACAGTCATGGGATGCAAACGTAAGCCTATCCAAACAGTGTACAACATGATGACTCATCGACGTTTTGTCATTGGAAAATTCCGTTAAAGACGCGCGTCATCTAGGCACGCCTGTTTCTCACTCGTCAACTCCTTGATGAACGTTGCCGACGGCGGATGACAGCTAGGGTGATAGGTGAGGGCGATGGTGAGCACCCCGCATGTTGTTCGGAAGGATTCGACTAGGAGCTCAAGGTGGTTAAAGTTGCCTCTCGTTCCACACATTTTCTCGGTGGCAAATAGCGATCCCACGGAGATGCAAGCGGATCATGATCACCACGTGGCGATTCGGCGATATGACATCGTGTAGGTGCAGATCTTCGTAATGCGACACCCGAGGCTGATTACTGTCGTATCTCAACCACAACGAAGATATCTGATCACGGCTGCTACAGAATCGTCTATCGCATCGTGTTGTTCGCCGAGACTCCGGGCATTCCAAATACCAAGCCGCAATCCAGCATGTGGCTTTGTACAGCTAGCTTGTTGAGTTGTGCAGGCTGCATTCGGTGTGTATATTGACGGGATGATTGGCCGGGAACGTGAAAGCCTTAATTTAGTAAAAAGTAGATCTTTCTTGGCTTGGGTTTTGACGGAGACCTGACAGTCAGGATGTGTAACATCAGTGTCTCCGTAGTGCAAATAAGTGGCACGTGTTCATATCGCGCTAGGCACCAACTCAAGTTCAAAGTTTATAAAAATGTCACGTTACCAACTTTTATTTCAGAAGAGAAAAAGATACCTTTAGGCCTCTTACTGCTAATTCTGTGCACGAGAAACATGAAAACTTTCAAAATCGCACTAGATAGGCACACGTGGTGCAAACACACCATTTGGCACCACCTAGACTCAAGTGTAGCAAATTGGCGTGCTTACACCCACTGTAACCTCGTAGTAGCGGAGTTATAACCTAAGCATGCCAGTGAACAAGACTCTCACAGATGCGGCAAAATGACACGCTACCTGCAAGGCTAAGCAGTTCGAGAATGGTAAAAATCGTGCACGATTTATAAACGTGGTAGATATGAAGGCGGCATCGCAGATCACGACACCTTCGCTAGGAGTAGATTCAAATTGTCGTGTCATCAGCGCTATGTTACTGCTGTGTATTTTCTCAAGCATTTATTATCATTCGAGGTCGCGCTAACCGGATCAGTAAAATCAAAGATCCAAAGGACTATTTATGAAATTTGTTTTTACACGCAGCATACCACTGCGCAAAAATTGTCGAGGCTGAGAAACTGATAGAAGCAGTATATAATGGCGATTCCATGACTGCAACTATTCCATATACAGGGTAGAATAGCCGAATCTACTGCGCAATACGTTGTGATCCACAGGGCTGCGATCACATAGAAAAGAACAAGCGGTCATATGTCCAAAATACAATTGTTTCTTGCCTATATAGAAATATCTTCGATACATCTGCACGCAGGCATCTAAAATGAGATTCCAAATTGTAATCAACGTGCCAAATTTTAAGAAGGGTGTATAAAGGGTTAAAACACGTCGTTTCATATGCTTTACAAAGTTACCATTAACACTAAGCTAAACTACAGTGGCTATCTGCTAAAAAGAATTAAATTGATATATTAAACAACGTACCAGTGATTTTGGCTCCCGCAAGATATGAGCAACAAAACATAAATAACTCTGCACAGTTAATAATTCCTCGCATTTTGCATGTCGTTTTAATTATAACAAACGTTCGAGAGCTGTGTCGCTTTTCTGTAAGCCTGTAAATGTCTCGCAATTAAAGCAGAACGTTTTCAGTCTAGACAGTAGAGGAAATGCAAGTTCATATGCTACACAGAGCTAAATCATCTAAATATTCTGTACCGGCAAAAAAGCATCGTATTGTGTTGTTTTCCTGCTATGCTTACCAGCATACTTGAAATGCAATCTATGATGGTCTGCACTCAGTGTAGCTTCAAGCGTGTGCTACAGTATTACGAGCCCAGCGTTCATGAGTGGGGGTGAAAATTTGCCTAAGATCTGATGTTTGTAGTATGAGCTTTAGCCAGCAAGCAACAATCACATCGTATCCTATTCAGCTGATATTTTCCAGCCTTCTTTCAGTTTGACTTTCTCGTGTTTCTACAACCTCCCGAGAATCTCCGTTTGGTTAATACCCGTATAAGTCTAAGATGACAGATATTCGCACTTAAATTTAAAATACCATCTTTAGTTCCAATGGCTTAAAGGAATAAGATATACCTTCCGGAATAACGCAGTTTTTGTACCGCGGATTAGGTGTTCGGCTTTAAATGACCTATGCATGTATGTTATACATGTATACATGAGAGTGCTGTGGGTATACATATATCTAAACACTAATGAGGCGTTTTTTGCGTACCTCACACAAGCCCTATGCTCGCTTGCATAAACTAAGCTTCGTATATTAACCACAATTTTCATCTCTAAGCGAATAAAGATTAGATAACCGGAAAAGTTACTAATGGCGGACTATCACATATACGTATAGCCCAGCCAACGGATCTCCATCTAGAGCGAACAGCTGAAATTATGGTGAGAGTTTCTGGTTGAGTTAGTACTGCCAACTTTCGATTCTGCCAATCCAGGACGCCCGCATATAGTCACTCGATATGCCAGTCCCAATTAACCCTGTCCACATAACTGTATGTAACGAATCTTGCGTCAGCCTAGGATCTACTGCAAATAGCCGCTAAAAATTACAGTCAAATGATTTGACTCAAATCATCAAGAGACAACTGGCCTATATATAAAATTTGAATCAACTTCAAGAGCAAAACGTTTAATAAATTCCAGTAACCTACCAGGCTTCAGGGCCTAGCCCGATCGAAGTTCATTTAGGCTTATAAAGCATGATACATGCAATTTGCAGATGTCATTTATTGGGTCTGCTAAACTAACTACACTCTATTCTATGGTCACTCTGTAAAACTTATTTACGGGCGGATGTTGGAGTTTTGTTGAGAAAAGAAGAGCAACATTTGGTGAAGTGGATATTTACACAAAGTTCCGGGACAATTTGGAATCAATCTGGGACACAGGACGCACAAGGCCTATTCCAGGAGGGTTGGCAGCCCTAGACTGAGTTGCATTAAGGATGGAGAATTATGACAACCGAAAGGAATTCGCAGTATATAGATAGGGTCACCGACTGGTAGTCCCACCGAATCCGAGCATGACGGAAATTCGGCAGTAACAGTAATTGATCGTAGGCCTCTATATTATAATTATTTAATTCCTCGATTGACGGTCGACACCACTCCAAGGAGTCTTTCCTGCATAATCGAGTCTTTTCGGCCTCACGCGGCACATATATATGTCTGTGGTTGACACTGTCGAGAAGAGAACTAGTCTACCTGTTACTGGTCTAACATCTCAAAATGATCGTCGGGCTTCGTTTATGTCCAAATAAAGAAGCAGTGACAAACGTGTCTCAATACTCTAGGCTTATTCTATTAATTTATTAGAAGATATCAACGCCATCAAGTTTGACAAGGCTCCGTCATGTTAAACTTGACCACTTGGTCGCTTGGTACTTGACCAGACACTCCACTGTTCCTACTCCGGACGAATGAACAGAAACAACGGTCTGGCGATCATCCACCGCGAAACGCTAACCATCAGAACTCATCCACTTCAGAATACGGTAAGAACAAACAGCTTCCACTTCCAAGCTGTTCCAACTATCATCCAGAACTTCTCGTTCCTCATCGTCAACATCTACAAATGGCCTGATTTAAACCTTAACGACTACTACCATGCATTTAACAACCTTCTTGCAGCAACTACTACGACGATTGGCAGCCATCGTCTCATTATCTGCGGAGACTTTAACTGGCCTGAAAGCAACTCATCCGGGATCTCCTACGATCTAACCACTGCATTTGACTTCTTTTGAATGAAGCAGCTCGCGTCAAGTCCAACACGTACTGCTGTTCGATCTAGCTTTTTCGGAATAAACTCAACATTGATCAAGGAATTACAGGTGTGTAGTAGTCACGGATTGTCCGACAACAGCCTGGTGAAGTGGATGGTAGTACGGTTGTACGGAGCCCCAACAGCAGAAAACCAGTTATGACTATCTAACGAAAACGCTCAACCTTTGACTCCATCCAGCAAGCGTCGATCAACTTCGTTACTGTTTTTTGCTAGTGAGGATAGCTATGACGGCTCATTTCAGATAGATGACGTTGTTACCGATATCGTGCATCAGTTGGCTCCGATTGGCAGCCTCATGAAGAGCCTAGGAAAGAAGGTCAATCGCTGATTGTATGCAGAGGCAAAACGACTTCGAATATACCTAAAGCCGATGGAAGGCTACCGATGGTGAAATTGTCCGCCGCGCCTATCAGTAACTTATCTTTCAGACCATTCCGGAACGCCAACAAACTCGTCAACAAATCACGCCTATAACACTACAGTTACGCCATTTCGGAAAAGCCAAACGAATCTCGTCGACAGTGGTCGGTATTGAATGCTGTACTGCATTCCACAGTACCACCTTAGTTGTTACCTACTGAAGAATGTCAGATACACTGTACCACGTTCTCAGGCGTCTTCATCACTAATATTAAGCCAATTAAAGTATCGATTGCCAAGTATCTGTCCGGACAACCCATGGACCTCTAGCATCAGATACGGACCATGTCGGCAAGCATTTCGACGATCTTAGACCTGTGGATGCTGTGGAAACCTTCAAACTACTTTCTTCCTTATGGAAAAATCATCTCTGATCGATGCTTTCCCATCGTCCCTGTTAAAGTCGGGTGCAGCAGACTTGTTCACTCCAATCATCTTTCGTCTCTACAATTTTTCTTTCAGCAGTGAACGGTTTCCAGTCTGCTATAGATCTGCCGAAGTAGGAAAGTCTTGGATCTGGACGATCTCTCTACTACAGACCATTTTCAACCTTAATTACTCTGTCAATAATTGCGGCCTTCCTGTCTGTGTAATTTTGAGAGTCATCAGTCAGCTTATCGTCCGTATTAATCGACTAAAATAGAATTAATGAAGATCCTTGATGATGTCTATACCGCTTGTGGACGACGTCAACCCATTCTACTCGGTCTCGATCTCTCGGCAGCCTTCAATACGATCGACAAAGCAACACTCATCTGCAGAAGACATTCGGCCTCAGCGGCGCTGCGCTGATTTGGATCTCCAGTTACCTGACCGACCGGTTACAACACGTCAGCATTGGATCATCAAGGTCCCAGTTGTCTACCAGCGAATTCGGCGTCCCACAATTATCGGTCATCGGCCCCATACTTTTAAGCTGTATTTGGCTCCAGGAGTAGATGTTGTTTCCGAAATCGGTCGTTACCTGTATGCCGATGACACACAGCCGTACACAGCACTCGATCATATTGACTCCGACAACAGCAATCTAACGCAGAGTACTTAATTAAGCAGTACGCTGCTAGTTTTTAACAGTCTGAAACCAAAGAAGTCTGGTCATTGTACTTAGCCTACTTCCCTCCTCTTCAATAAAATCGAAAATAGTCAACATAATGGGTGCGGACATTGTATTGTCAGGAACGTTTATGAGTCTTGAGGTGACACTCGACTCCAAACTAACCAGCATGTCAACGCTGTCTGCAAAGCATCGTATTTCCCATAAAAGCCACGCGTCATATTCGATCGTGCTTGCCACGGGAACTTATAAAAACAGTTGCTTGCAGTGTAGTTAAACTCGACTACTGTAATTTGCTGTTCTACGAAACTACAAAGGCTAACGTCGGCACACTGCAACGCGTCCAGAACTCGTTAGACCCACTGGTGACAGGAACCCGCATGTATGATCTCGTCACAGCTGTATTACTAAAGCTACATTGCTGACTGCCAAATCCAGAATTACTGGACTTATATGCAAGACTCTCTTAGTTTATCAACCGGTTTACCAATAGTCGTCCTACAGCCTCACCAGCCATCCAGACCTTTGCGACCAGCAATAGAAAACCTTTTGTCTCTTTCTGACATCAGAGACAATCGGTCTGAATTCTCCCGATGTGGACTCAGCAAATATGCACCAGCCATCTAGAATAGTCTACCTGTTTTCGTTACTCACAACATAATCTCGTTAGACATATTCGCAAAGACCTATTTGTATCGTCTGGCTTTTGTTATCTGATCACTGTAAGCCACCCACGCCTACGATTCCTCGCTCAGCTGGTGGACAAATAGCATTTTAACAATTTAATGCATTAGTTACTTAATTCTGTGCTTGTCATAGGAAACACCAGAAAGTGAAAGACATTGAAGACAGTACGGTACAAAGATTTAATAGTGTGAACAATACAATAATAGCATTAAGAATAATATAGGACAGTTGTTTTTATGGGTGAGTTTTATAGGTGAGTTATATTACAATATGTTTTACAAAAGTTATTGCGGTATGCCAAACTACTAAAGAAGATTTCAGATTGTTCTCAAGTTCTGAACAACAATCGTATTAGATGATAAGTAGGCATTGTTAAAATTAAGGCGTTATTCAATGAATATTTGTGAAACGTTGCATTTGGATGCTCGGATGATATACTATTGAGTCTGAACCACCTTCAGGTAAACCATCGTTTCTTTTTGAACATGATCATAAATGGTATTCAAGTGCATACATTTACTCGACATTTAAAACTGTCTTCTTTCGTCGCAGCTCAACTGCGAGTGGTTCTGAGCAGATGCCTTTATGGGGCGCTGCATAAATCACTAAATGATATTAACCTACACCACATAACGTTTATTTATTTACAAATTGTTTTCAAAACAATACACAAAATCTCGTTTAAGTCATTATTACCTAACTGACAGAAAATGTCATATTAAGTAAGTCTTTCTTTTCCCAAAAAGACATTCAAACATTACTAATTACAAATGTAGCTTGCATAATTTAGCATATACAGTTATTTTAATTTTAACTAACAATTAATTATCTGCATCACCTTTCTTTTAAAACAGGTCTTCACAAGCAATCGAAATAAAGGTAATTGCACAGAAAAGCAGCCTGTAGGCCATAAAGATTGTGTCTGTTTTAAGCTCTGTATACGATGCTGACAAGCACAAAAAGTTAAGCAACATCGAACTCCTGTAGTACTTGGATGGGTGATCGTCCAAAAACAGCAAAGGCATCTCATTCTCCTCGGCTGCCCATACTTTGCTGGTCGGTATTCCACGCTTTTGTATAACTACAAGGCTGTCGCCATTCAAGCTAATACGTCAAAGATTACTTGAAAAACTTGTTAAGAAGTTGAGAAATGTAGCACTATGCCGTGTAAATTTGTACTTTTAAAATCTTTTGAATTATGGGCGTCAAAAACCGTCAAAATCAATAAAAGCGGAGGGACTCTAGCCAAATTTGAGGGAAAAAACAGAAATGTGCAGGCTATAAACTTTCTTTCTTGGCTATACTGTACATATTCTAGGATAATCTGTAACGCGTTCCATTTACCAAGAGAACAGGCTACATGCTAAGCTGGTATGCTAATCATATCACACGTTGTGTAGAGAATGAGTCTATTATTGTTCAACAGCAATGTTCTTTCATGTAAATGACATTGAAATAACTATACATCGCCTAAAATTCCTCGCTCAGTGATGGACACATGGCGTGTTAACAATTGCATTACTTACTTACTTACTCACTTACTCACTTACTTACTTACATAATGCCGATATATACTAACAAAATGTTGGTGTTTTTTGCTCGTGGAGTACCTCAGTTGGAAAAGTGCTATGTGGTCGACATCAAGATATATTGTGCAACCACGTTGTGCAAATCGATATAAGATGACTGAAAATAAATGTCACAATCATAATTAGTTTTCTCCAAGTATAAAGTACCATGCGTATTTCTAAACGGCTTACCAAGTGCAAAAGAATAATCAATGTCAATTTGCCGCATATTTTGGGACGTTTCGGATCACTTCAAACTTAGCTACACTTACCCTGCCTTAAATTAGGATGACATTTAATGATCAGTTAATGCAATACCTTTTCGCACAACACAATATGGAGATTTGGCTGACTTGCTTCTTCTGTTGTTAATTTCAATTTTGCAAATTTATATACTGTTTGGTATAGGAATAACTTAGACCATGGCAAGGTGACAGACTGAGAATACGCCTGCCTTTCATCTCTGCGCTAGATGTACGAATTCAGGCGATTCGTGTAAAATTTGTCCGATTGTTGAAAATCTGTTGTCCTTTTTCTTTAATTGCAAGTCTTTTAGCAATACTGTCGATAGGGTTTGATGAATGAGTGATTGACGACCTTATCACATCTCGACTTATCTTACTGAGAGTCCATTAATTATCAAAGCAGTTTAAAATAATGCTGTCTATTTCAACTAATATAGTTAGAAGTAATAGTGTGCACAATTATTCTGGTGAAAAAATAAATAAATTTGGCTACAAGTACAATGCGCTTACTGATCACTTACCAAGGAGTTAAAAAGCTCTGGTTTTGACTTCCTGATGTTCAGTACAATTTGGTAGAGGTCAATCATTTGTTCTTGCTTTATCATCTCGAATGCATTGAACACAGCCAAACAGAATCCGTTCAGCGAAGAGTCACTTTTGAACATCAAAACAATGATTTTGTCAGCAGATACGGAATGAATTGCAATGCTCAAACTACAGTAGAACATATATGCATCATTGCGCTGTACAATATTAAGTTACTTGAGCCAATTGTTAGGATTAGGCTTCTTGTATAACTTGTTATAATATAAAGATTCAGTAAAGTTTAATATATTCAATTTTAAGAAGCTCATTTTTTTAATTTTACCATTTTGACCAGTGATTAACTTTCGAAATGTTTATTCATTTTGTTAGTATAAAGTACTGCCAAATACAGTGGTTAAAAACTATTACATAAACATTGTGCAGTTAACTGGGTTTTTGTTTGGTCAAACGTACAGACACTTACAAGTACCAGTATCAACACCCAAGAGCACTGGAAAATGTTGTCCATGGCTTCAAAGCAACAAACAGTTTAGCTCAAATTATATGACAATTGTAATATACTTTGAAAGTATGGTCTGACCATACCTGGATATTACCATCACAGGAGCATCGTTCTTTTTGGATGTAAGGCTGTTAACGACGTTGTGCAATGACAGCAAGCAACTGGCATCTCCTGAACTCTTTCCCAAGAACTCAGTAACATGGAGAACTGTAATTTGAGCCTTTTCTGGAGTTGATCCCTTGTACACAAGAAATGACAGTTACTTTGCAAGCCAGAAGATAACAGTCAAGCAAGGGACTGGAATTGCAAGCCCTGGGGTTTCTTAATAAGATCACATGGCCAATACCACCAAATCCATATAAATGTGAACTCGTATTTGCCTATTGTAGGTTATTTATCTTGGGATACTGACACAGAGTTTCACCTCTTTAAAAATGTACAAGACATGCATTGAGATACAGCTCAATCACAGTTCTGGAAATCTCAAGCTCCACGAGTTTCCAAATCTCTCATGTAGCTAGCTTTTCATTTCAAGATTAAAAGTTGACTCCTCTTTTATTAACCATGGTCTCTAATATATGGGAGTTGAAATGAAGCGTCTGAGCTTTTAAGGGGCTTTATCAAATTTGATTCGTGTTGTCATGTTATTGTGTTGTGCATTATAGCGTCGAATATGCAAGCTTGCTGCCTTAATTGGTGTAGACCTATTTATAAATAGGCAGGCTAATAACAAGTAATAATCTATCAAACTACTGAACCATTTGCCTTTAAGACCTCCTTAACAGTCGCTGTACTGATGTTTACATGTATACTAACTGGACTTGTGCCTTCGCAAATTTAACTGTTCTCTACTGAAATTTAGATTACTTTAACTTTTAGAGGTTGACATATTTGGCTGAGCAGACCAACTCACGGTGTTTTGGTATGTATCTGAAGAGCTAACATTGGCGTAAGTGCCTTCTTCCTGTGCTTTGAATTCGGTTATAGTGCAGCGTGAACCGTAATCCTCCTCAGTCTTGCTCTCGCAAACCAACCTGCAGTCACTCAACATTATTGGATTATTTTTAGTTGGGATAAACGAATCCTCTGAACCCTAAAAGTAACAAACGCCATGCAGCATTGTTTAGATCAACATACTAGTTAGATGAGCTAATGTGGCTTCAAATAAGTTGATGCATACGTATTGCTTGCCTGTTGAATTTTTGGCGATCACTTTTAGTCATCGAGTATTTGTGGAACTTGTGCTTATAAAAAAATTGCTAAATAGATTCACACAGTTCCTACGATGTACTGTATTATTGGAAAATAAATGCATAGCATCAAACCTGGGCGGCATAGCGGTGTGCATTTTACTATACAATGTAACAGTAATTCGATAATGCCCTCCTTACAAAGTTCAGAAGTGCACATTGAAACCGGGAAACAAGAAACATTAAGAACTAAAAGAACTGCATGAGTTCAGTTCTCCGCTTAGAGTATTAAGTATTTTGCAACAAGAAACGAGCAAATCAAAAATAAGACATACAAATTTCCAGAGCAGATGTGTATCCATAAAAGCCAACCGCTCTTAGACCACCATTAAGTAATTTAATAAACAAAGTTTGACGTCGATTTATCTTCCTTCCAATTCTGTACAATGCACACGGATTGTATGTAGCAATGTAAACTAGCTTCTAAAGGCCAGGGATAAGACCGTAGTTAGTACACTCTGACTTTAGATAATCATTTAAGTAGATGCATAATTATACATGACTTTAAGTAACCAATGACATTATTACACAATCATATATAGGAGTAAGTATATTTACTCGAGTCGGATCAAGAAATATCATTAAGGTGCAACTTTGTTCTCGACGCAATTCCCATAAATTTGTGAAAGGATCGGCAGGTTGTAGAGATATATAGGCATCTTTCAATTTCCAGCTCTGTTTAGAAGCAATCAGAAACATGCATATACTCTTGAGTCCAGTAAAAGTCAAACATCTTAGTAGGTCTGTATTAAAAGTGTAGAGTTGTGTCTTAGAAGAAATTAACGAATAAATGTCAATTACTGGCTATGCCTTTGAACTGTTGCATTTGATTTCCAAAGTTTACAACTATAGCCAGCAATCTCGCGGCATAGGATAACACGCATAGCAATAAGCGTGGCATTATTTTCAACTAAATACTGAATATTCAGGTTGAAATATGAGTGATACAGAGAATAATCTAGTATACTATAGCCATACGCTATAATTATTTTAAAATTACATTAGCATCTGTCTTTCCCCGCTAGTAATAACTTTATCACTTTATTGCTCTTCCGCTCTTCTGTTAGTTGAGTTTGTTATTTGTCTTTCAGTAAGCATTCTAAATGTCACGCTTGCATCAACAAGTAAAAGCAAATTAGCAATTGATTTTATTCACCAAGCTGTATGCCGTTGCTTTATTTTACCTGGACGAAAAGTGCGTTCATGGCATTCATCTTTTCATATGCAACAACGTTCGACCAGACATGATATATGCCTAAAAATAACATAAAATCGCTGAAAGATATCGACGACACACTTTGATCATTCTTAGAATAGTAATGACAGTTTTAATGCACCTTATGAATATTTTAAATATGTTCTTTGATTTCGTGACCAAATTATCGAATGTTGGCCGTATTGCGTCATATCGTTACAATTGTTTACGCAAGAATATTTATGAGTCTATTTCATATCTATACTTAAATGTACTTAAAATCAAATCGTTATATCAAGTCATTTGATGCATGCACATGCATACTTTCATACCTACATAAATACATAGATGTATGCTTAAGTACATACATATATAGATACATATAGATGCAGATGCATTCAAAGACAAATTGTAGAAAACGTGTATCCATTCTTATTAAGAGAGAGGTTAACAGTCTCATTAACTCTCGACCAATAAAATATATATAACAGTTCATAGGCCTATTCAAAACAAAATAAAGCATGCATAAAAATCAGTTCATGCAAGCAAACAAAATACCATAGGTATCAGTTTCTCAAACAGGTTAAACCCTGCAATTGCGCAATTTTAATTAAGTCAAATAATTAAAGCATAACAATAGAAAACCTGTTTCTTCCGGGTTCACATTCACTTGTTCTAAGAACTAAAAATAACACAATACACTTTTGAAATCATTATGTAAACCTTCAGTACCGTGACACTAACACGATTACAGTTTTGGATGCTTTCTAAATGTCTTTTAATCTCATATCTTTTACATGATCATCAGATATTTCAGAGGGATCTCTTTGTTTTAAACTTTGACTTATGTCAAAATGCGAGTTTATCCTATTGCACCAATCATAAAATTTATAATTACGCGATATTCTATCAATATTCGTGAATATCGTGACTTCTGCAAAGGAACTATTTTACCCCACAGTCAAAACTTCGTTTTGTGGCTTAGATTTAAGCCACAAAACGAAGTTTGGGCACTGAAATGTCAGTTGCAAATGTCCCTATAGGCCATTTCTTTCCTAATAAGGGCTTTCTGTACCGTAATCTCTTTGCTCTGAACATGAATGGGCATCTTGGCAGACATCTTAATAACGATTTTTTAAAATATATTAGCATGGCATGAACATATATTTATAACAAAATAAAGTTAACTATATTAATAATATTGCAAATGCTTGAGAATATAAAAGTACATAGATTTCGATTTTGTATGGTGCCACATCTAGGCAAGTTTAAACGCAAAATGGCAATTTCATGCGATTATGGAACGTACCTGAAACTGTTTCTCCAGAGTTGATTTTCCAGAAGTAGCATCTTTATTCTGAAATTGCGTGTACTTTGACAGAAATTGTGCGGTTGGAATAACGGTGTCTCCTATCTCGAAGGCCAACAGAAGAGCATCGTGGACGAAAACATACTGTGCCTTTTAAACACACATTTGAAATTCTAAATGTCGGATTGAGTAGAATTAGCCTACCGATGCTTCATGTATCGGTGCTTGATAAATGAACCGTTTTATGTTGCTACTTATATTATCTAATGACTTTTATAGTACAGTTTTCTTAATTCCTAAAGCATCAAGCGATGGTCTCATGAAGTGAAACCGTAGTCAAAAATCGTAATACATTGGAAAAGCTAGGTATACACGCAATAAGTCAGATAAACCAGAAGTCAAGCAACGGCGGGTAAGCAAGCTGAAACATATGAGTTTAAGCTTAGAACTAACCGACATTAGAGAACCAACAGAACGCAATGAACTAGCTAGTGAATTCCAAAGCATCGGAACAGCCACCAAGGAGGCCCGAGAGCCCAACACGGTTCGGTGCGTGGCACAGTTAAGAGTCAAAGAGGCAAGAGTTAAAGTATCCGTTGATCAAGTGTTGCGTAAGTACAGTCCTATTTGAAAATAATTATAAACTAGTTTGTTATACCAACCAGGTTTTCATATTATACACAACGCTTTTATCTCAGATGAGCAAAATTGAAACATAAACACAACTTTAGTTAGGCATCAAGCAAAATCCAATGTCTGCGAGTCGAAAGTTCATTAGGACAATATCTATGTACAGGGTCATATCATACGGGAAAGTGACAGGAAGCCTAATACTTCAGCAGATATCGTAGTATATTCATGAACTTAACTGTTCCTTAATTAAATTCTGAGGAATGGCTTCTTGTGTAGATGGTCAAAGTTAGAAAAGGATCGACGGATTTGCATTTGCACCTACAGGTGCCAAAAGAGTTACCTACCAGGTTTTGAATCATGTGAGACCTCTGTTCTCGCAGCTTTTGAAGACAGTCGAATATTCTGACATCGTGCTCTACCTTCTCTTGTTCCAGGAGGTAATCAATGGCAATGAATGTGCCGGTTCTTCCAGCACCAGCACTATAAGTAGATCAGCTGTCTATAAACCTCAATGCTTCGACAGTCTGTAAAGTTACTGCTATAAATTAGTGGTTTGTTATTCAGAGCGTTTGTTTTATGCGAATGTTTATACCAGATGAATATTTCATCTATTAATTTTAAATTTCATTGGTTTTCCTGAGAAATTAATTTTAGATGATTACTGAAACGGCTGTTAGATAACAAAGATATGCAAACGCTACAATTTTAGGAATAACAAAACAAAAAGAATGAATAGCTTAAATTTAGCTTTTCAACATAAGGTCACTTATTAGCATAAATGTCAGACAAAAACCTTCAGTATGTACCTGCAGTGTACCAGAATATACTGATCCGGCTTCATTCGTTGACGAACTATGCGACGGAATGTAAGAAAACCTTTGATATCACTCGGAACTCCATGGTCGGGCCATGAAAGGTAATGAAATTGTGTTAATTCAACAGTTTGTGAATTCTAAACATAAAACCCATAATTTGTAATCAATATTGTATTTTTAATTTGTTGAAGATAGATCGATTTAGAACTGTCTGAGTGCTCTTGGAGGTTCTTAAAAGATGGAATAAATATACTCATATATATATAGAACATACGTGCTGGAAAAATTTAGCAGAGCACTTAATAATTTAGTTACTTGACGATAGTACCAGGTTAAATCAACGCTGTTGATGAAGTTGATTCAGGTGATTACATGCACTCATCACCACATATTCTCGCCACTATTTTTAAGTCAAGGAAATACAAGTAGTTCCCAAGAATACATAATCTATGATTCTATGATGGCTATTAACTGACTCAAGGCAAATCAAGAACCATTTCGAAAGCGATACATATTAGACGGTAGCCTAGTTGCATTAGTGATGTTGCCTTGATTTAGGTACCAAAAGTTGTTTCCTTTATTGTTTAGTACTGGAATTGATACTCATTTGTGCTGCATATCGTTAACCAATCTGCCATGCTTCTTATTATTTTGGATTACATGAGACATATTCTCCACTGGTTGCCGATTTCTGACTACACATGGCTTAATGGCTTCAGTGGCTAGTGCTGCTCCGGATTGAATCAGCAAAATATGTTCCTGTCTTCGCCTAGTCTGGTCGTCAGTCGTTGTGTTCTTCGACCTGACCCTTGCATCCATATGCCTACATTGTGATGTGCACGCCTTCTTTGTGAAACAGTCTTCTAATTGACCTTTCTTCAGTATCGATTAATGCGGATATCATAACATTGCATTCCATAGAGTTTCAGAGAGACGATGTTTCCATCTGACTTATATCCATGTAAAGAGCTCTTCTGAGAGATCCAAAAGTGGCGCTAAACAAATGTTAAGCTAACATTACAATTAAGCCACAAAACATGGAAACGTCATGACGAAGACTTTCAGTTTAATTACATTAGACTTTCTTCATAGAGACAGGCGTTCTGCTCCTGTCGATTCTTAACATGAGTTTTGGTAAGTATACCTTGGAACATCGAATGCATCTAACTGTGTAGTCTGGCCAAGAATCTTCTGACTTGAGAGTGACAGTTATGTCTCCGTAAGCCACTGGACGCCCAAGCTCTGGCCAGTACTGCTCACATTTATTCTATAGAAAACATACAAATATGATATAAATGATAAACATATTTGATTTTAAAAATTTGATGGGGTGGTTTAGATGATAAAGAGAGGGTCCACAATTATAGAAAGACAAGAGGTGACTGACAAATAAAAATAGGAAAACATCTTAAATGTGATCATGATAGAAGAAATCATTTTGCTTAATTCCAAACAGGATATTTTAATTTGTTTTGTCAGCAACATGGTTTCTCCGGGCACAATAGGCCTTTGCCAACAGCCTATTAACCTCATTACGGAATCGAATCAAAGCTTAACTTCAGGATTATGACACGAATGAATACGAGTAAAATATGATGTTGTGATATAGATGCAAAATGGAACAGTGTACTGTAATTTCACTGACATAGTTTTTGCTGCTTCAAAAAAGTCATTGCAGATGAGCTTTGAAGATAATATTTTCTTCTGCTAAAGATTTAACAGCTGATATTCCTAAATGCTCATTACGGCATAGAACTGCAACAAATTAATGTTTCGAAAAATTATTCTTTAATTTTGGCATAATAAATGTACTTTCAACTGTTATTACTCAATAAACAAACAAACAATTTATTCTACCTTTCGATTTTCCACTAATTTTGTTATCATGACAATTAGATGAACGCGATTCTCGATAATCATCCTCCAGAAATCCTCTAAAGTCTCTTCGCGAGGCCCTGTACGATTGTTTTATTAACAGAAGAAAGCACTGCTTTATACCCATATAAATAAGTAAATTTGCCTTCACAAACTGCCCTCTCCGAATAACCACCGTAAGAAAGACCATGCCTACTCCCCGGTCTAATTTTAAACAATTAAAACAATAGGCCTAGGAAACTGACCTCCCCTCAGTTGCCAACGGACAATCGCCCTATAAAGAATGCTCCTCTGTGGATTGACCCCAGGTTAAAACTGCCCATCAATAAAATTTTCACGATTCAGATTAAAATGCTTACGGAGACAGACCTGTTCTTATCTGTTTCATTAAGCTTGCTAATGGAACGGAAATTAACTAGAGTATAATTTGTGTTTTAATATATCTAGGTGGAAGCACAGAATTAATTATTAATAGAATCTTACTTAAAGTGCAAGAGATTAGGATGGAAGAGTAAATAGTTACCTTGTGCTGCAATGAACTTGGTCCTATTGTCGTAGCCCTAGAACATATATAAACTATGTTAGTACCAACAATAACTATAGAGTTTGAACCATGATGTTTCCAGTTTACATTTGCGATTTACGATGTTCTTTAGGCTCGTCTGGGAAAGAAAAAAAAACTAGAAAAGATAATATGTCGGAGTGCCGCCGGTAACTAGACCATTCCAAGTGGTTGGACATATTCAAAACATGATAAAACTTTTAAAAAATCAGCTCAAATATTGTAAATGTTCTTTTAATATATTTCGGGAAGAAAACCGTTTCTCATGTTTCATATATATTGCAATTGAAAAATGGCTGCTATTACATGAAAGATATGTGATTTAACAATTTGTCCAGTTGTTATTACCTGAACATAGCTGGCATTGATGTATTGAGAAGTGTCTTCGTCAGTTATTCGTGGCAAAATCACACGATTCGACTCGTCTAAAAGAAAAAAATAAGCTACAATAAGAAAAATAAAAATGACAACCAAACAAATCAATTACAGTATGTCATTATCGAACCCTACTAAATCAGTTCAAGTCAGTCAGCTTCCTTATAAAGAGTAAAATCACTGATTTTTTTATATTTAAAATCATAAAAAATCGACTTGTTATGGGATCTTATATTATTCAGTCCATTATAGCGTAATATAGTATAAGCTAGTGTAATCAAATTTATGCTATTCAAAGTAAAGACCTTTAGCGTGAGGTAACGGGCCCCTAAAGTATTGTAGTCTATAGGAGCAACCATTTAAACGCTTAGTAAAGGAAACTATTTCTCTGCGCAGATTCCTTAATTAATTATGGTAGTTCATTTTCGTTCAAATACTTTATCATGTTTCACTGCGATTAAGGCCTTTGGATTCTATCATTTGAGATTGATTACTGTGAAAAACTGGATACAACTAAATGGTGCAATTATGCCTTGGTTTCCATTTTGGCTTTCATATTGTAGTCTAAATATTTAATTTAATTTAAGTTACAAATGTACTAGCAATAATGGATTACATGGAATAATATTTATAAATCTGTTTTTCTTTTTGACTTCATCGCTGGTTCCAATTGCACAGAAGTCCTTTGCTTTCAAGTTCACGCTCTGCAAATCAAGATTTGCACAACAATTTATTCCTTTCTATTCATTAAATAACAAGAGAAATTATGAACGAAAGATACAAAATCGTGACCGAAACGAATATTTCAAATGAGTTATACAAATGGTGTTACAAAGAGTCAACATCATTTATTATTTCGCATAGCTTCACAAAGCCATAGAGATTCGAAATAAGCCTAGGTAGTCAATCAAGTAAAGTTTTCGGTATGCGAGAGTTATTAAACAATGTATTTGCTATTTAATTGACTGATAACGTGAAGCGCTGTTTACGTCGGGACTTCTTCACGGTTAAATATTTAATAAAATACTGCTTAAATTAAAATCTGCTATTGTTTCTTTGGGCATCGGTCTATGGTCCTGTCAATCAAAACCAAAAGAAAAGTTGCAATCCGCATTTGTTCGGTTGAAGACCAGTAGACCGTCCCATTGGGGCAGCGGAACAGCTTAACAGTGAAAAATGATGTAGAGAAAATAAGGTTTTACATTATAGTCTAGGTTATTGGTTGACATTGTATGATGCCTTATAAAGGACTTCATGTTTTATCAACCGTGTCTGTTCATACAGTTTTATACATATAATTTAAATAGTTGAACCGGAATGTTCAACAGGTTTATTCGCATATGTTAGGCCTATTTGAGCGATAACTATGAAGTCGATTATTGCTCATTGTGCTAAGGTCAAAGCTTTACTCTGAACACCTACCTCAAATTCCTTTTTTAGACTATCTGGATCGCATAGTTTGATTTGCACTGTGTTCAATGCTTTGCCTGTAGCAGGCCCAATTTCTTCATATGGGCATTCTGCATAAAGACTTATAACTCGATCTGGAACCAAGTTTTCTAAAACAATTTCGACGTCACTGACGAATAACAGAAATAAAATGCTTAATTTGCTAAACTATGACACTGTCATAAGGCTACATTATATCCATGTAATTTCAATAGTTGAACGTTTTTTAATAGTAGCGACTTGTAATAGATTGTACGCGCCACAAAATTATTTTTTAGATAAGATCATAATAAGCTTGTGACGAGCAGCGCCTTTTAATAGCCGAATACGTAAAAGAATGTAAGATGCTACAAAGTTATCTTTTCAGAAAAATCCTAATTTTAAAGAACCAGTCTAACAGATCGTTTATGCATTGGTTAAACGTAAAAAAATTACTTTGTGATGAGCCGGGAATCTCTGCAAACTCTGGACTGTGCTCATCCAACTTTTCAGGTTGTCTTCGTCTGTATACATACAGTTTAATTTAGCTTGCTAATTATAACGTCCCAAAACCAGTTTCGGTACTATTACATATAATATAATTAGTAATTATATTTGATAGACCCCTTTTAGTACAAAGTTCAGTATTGCAAATTAAAATTTGATCTAATATACCATAGGTTGATTTTACTGGGTGCAATTTGTTACCTAAATATTGAGTCGTCAGATAAGCTGGAAAGCTTTCCAGCAACGACGCTGAAAAGTACCTTTAGCACGGTACTACATCAATAAAGCAGAAGCAAAATCTAGAAACGAGTGATGCAGGTCTTTGTGTTGGCGGCGATTTAACAAGAATGATCTGTACGTTAGGACATATTGTAGGTGTGTAGCCAAGCATAACAGAGCTCTCAAGGAAGTTTAAGTGAATATATTAGTAGACTGCTTATGCTATTCAATAAACTCATGGTAAATGAAAGTCAATGTAATTACCTGTAAAAATAGAGCACTAGAAACACAACTGCTGCAATCAGAGCCAAACCAAGAATAGAGCCAACTACAGCTGCAGCAATTGTTCCAGCATTTCCAAGGGGAGCCGTCGATTCTGTTGCTGCAAAAATTCAATATACAGTTATAACCATTGTCACAAAATGCGCTAGAAGATGACACCGGACCTTGTGCGCGGGAGAGCTTACCCAGTGGGGGCTCCGGAAGTAGTGGCTGGGGCACACGTTGACCTAGGGGGCGGGTGGTCCGAGAGGTCAGAAGACATTCGCTGGTTGAAGTCGCTGGGAAAGAGAGTGAAGAAAGAAGGATTCGGTCAGAGGAACCAGTGGCTAGAATTCGGGGAATTCGAAGAAGGATTCGGTCGGACGGAAGGACTGGAGGAGCGATGAGAGTCTGAGAAGCCGAGAAGAGCTTAGAGTCGCTTAGTCTTCGTCTTCGTAAGTAAAGATAGGGGCCTATATGTGTATATATATATTGAGTGTGAAGTTGTGTATTTATTCAGAGTGTATATAAGCCTATATGTTTGTGGGTGCTTAGTTCAAGAATATGCTTTAAGTCGTATATATATATAGTCTCGAGTGTGTGTACACTTTGACAATTTGAGGGTTCGCTTTAGTCAAGCTGAATTGCGATATATATATATATAGGTATATATCTAGCGTGAATGATTCTTTTGTCGAACTGGAGTTCTAAATGAGAGAATTTAGCTACCGGGTGGTTGGCTGGTTGGTTGGTTTGGAGTGGAACAGTGGATCAAGCCAAGTTCTTTTGATGGTCATTCTGCTCGTAGAGAAACGGAGCTGAAATCGCGCTGAAGGAAGGGTCAATGTAAATATGAACTGTACATAATTTTCTTGTAAGTAACTCATTTGTTAATATAAACTCGGGTTCTGTGTTTGAATTTCATGCAAGCTAAAACGAACTCGTAACAACCATGGAGAGAATACCATTTCTAGTCTGGATATACATGTGCTAATTGTACATGTATGGCTATATATAGGCCTGGCATGTACTTGTACATTTATTGATATATGTGCTTACATGTATAAGCACGGCTACGAATTCATGTATAAATGTGACTATACATGTGCGTGTTCTACATGTGCTGTATTGATTTGTTATAACTGCACATTTGTACTTGGTACAAATTTGCGAATGAAAAATAATAATAATATAAAAAAATAATAATAAACATTAGTTTTACTACAAATAGAGCCTGATTCATCCTAATTATGGCGGCTTCCTATCCTTTCCCTTCCGCTCCCTCTCTTCCCTTCTGCCAGTAAGTTTACTTCATTCATATCATTTGATCAAACAGTAAGTAAGAAAACAACCGTGTGTTCTAGTGCATTAAGCACGGTGGATCTGGATAACTTAGTTGCTCAGTAAGCGTTACTTTTCACTTATCGGTGCAATGTGGTTTAATGGGCCCCGTTGGGCAGGAGCTATGAGGAATCGCGGCCGCAAATACCGCCAATTTTTAATTTAACAAGAATTCGGCGGCCACCTATAATCAGTAACCCCATTTTAAGAGTAACTTAAAACACGCCTAAGGCCGACCCGAATACCAATAAGTAATGATATGGTCTAATGCTTGGCTTAAGATTCAATGATATTATATGAATAATATAAAACAGCCCGTACTTAGTCAGTTTTGTATAAAATAATAATTCCATAAATATAAGTGTTTATTGTTCACAGAAAATAACTATTATACTATGGAATCTATTCGTTATCATAATGCTCACTTCAAGCGAAACGACAATCGATATCGCAATATATTGGAGTAGCCTGGTCAGAATCAGAAAGGTAAGAGAAACTAGAAGTCAGGCTACCCTGGGTAAGCAAGTGAAACAGGTGAGTCTTAAGTTTAGACCTGAATCACATTAAGAATCTGGTGAAAGGCACGGAACTGGCCAGTGAATTCAAACGCTTTGGACCAGTCAACGAAAACACCCGTGAGCCCAACACTGTTCTGATTCGAAGTATAACAAGAGTCAAAATGTCCAATGATGAAGTGCAACATTTGATGGAACCAGGGACGAACAAGAAGTACAGATAGGTCGGCTGATTTAAATGCAATACCTTGTGGTCGACGAGATAGATTTTAAGTTGGATATTCTTTGCTCAGTGGGCAGCCAATGTAATAAATGCATTATTGTCAGTTATGACTTTTATAGCTTTCGGAGCATTGTTGGCTTGCTTATCAACTTTTTATTCTTAATAGCTTTAATACCACTTAGACTAGCATAGGTAACGCTTTTGTGAGATACCTAAAAGGTGTTGTATTAAGTGTATAAGCTCATATATAGATATATGCAGACAGATTCAATGTGACGTTACATATTCGACCAACTGTTAATTGAGTAGAAATGTCAACAGAATAGCAGATTGTGAATACCGCCATACTTGAAATCGGATACGATTAACTTTCGTAAGAAGAGAACTAAGCTGTTGTTTTCGGATCACCTATGACGCTTTCAGATTTATAATTGTTAGTAATTGGTTCTGACGACATATTTATAGGCCTACCTTCACAAACTGAATTGTTATCGCTGCGTGTAAATCCCTGCTTGCAGTCGCAAATAAAACTGCCTCGAGTGTTATTGCAAATTGTGGAATTATCACAAGGAGAAGAGAGGCATTCGTTAATATCTAGAATAAATAGTTTTTAGAGTTATTCATAACAAAAATTTAACTAGTAAAGTTGAAGAAATTGATGCAAAATCACATGAACAGAAACTTTGCCTATAGTTAGAAACGAATAACTGAGGCAAAACTTAACGATATTATCGAATGTAGATCTCAAGAAAGAAATGTTTTGCAGCGCAAATTTGGACATGATATCGATAATTAATTCAGAATGATTGGTTCTGAAGGTAACAATATTGGAAGTAAGTAAAGTTGAAGAGATGAAACAAGTCAAAGTAGGCCTACATTGCAAGTCTTACCCATCCAAATGTTATTATCTAAAATTTAAGTATATCTAATGGTTACCTTCGCATTTTTGGACGATGCTTTCATTTATCATTTGAAATCCATATTTGCAGGTACAAACATAGCTGCCCACTGTGTTGCTGCAGTGTTGACTTTCACTATCGCATGTGCTAGTCGGTAAAGCACACTCATCAGCGTCTGATCAGAAAATGTTTTACACGATACAATGCATATCCAAGATCTTAGATCAGTTGTTGTAATCCTTTTGTTGTATTAATGCTTTTATTTTTGAATTATTAGTATAAATTTGAAAAATACTTGTCTGAATGAAGAACATTTAGTTAGCAGTCAGTGAAACAGCATCTTAATAAAATGTGTTTATCAGCAAGTAAGTTTGCCAAGGGGCTGATTGTTAAACCCATGGGGTGTTCCACAGTTAAGAGACTAAAACAAGTCGATGATGTCGGATGATCCCATTTCATCCGAATGATCTTCAGGCTGTGGATTAAGGTGTGAAAATGCTTACATGTAGTCTATTATTTGGTTCGCGGTGAAAATCCCTTGTCAGAGAAGAGTTACTCCGAGATTCCATCTACGACGGCACAACCGGCCATTAATATGTCGAAAACAATGTTCTCTCACCTATGCAGTTTTCCCATAAACTGGTTCTTTGATATCCAGCTGAGCAATGACATTGACTAACAGAAGAAAATGTCAGGTTGGTTGTGACGCATGTTTCATTTGCAGGACAGTCACCATTATGACTAGAACAGTCTAGAAAACATACAGGTTGAACCTCTGTTCACATGAGCCTTTTATCGTCTGAAGAAACTATATTCAATTCTTACCTTTTATGACCTTGATAACGTAACATGTAGGTTATATGCTTCTAGGGACAAATTGATCAAACTCCATTCATTCGATCGCTCGTTCGCTCTTTCAATCAAAGTATTCAATGAGGTTAAGCCTTTGAAAATATTGTTTATGCTTATGCATGTAAATTGTTCTCGGAATTGCGCTTCCAACAGCTTTCATTTACTGTGGAATTTCAAAAGCATTTACAGTCTGGTTATATGATTGTTCTATATCATATTTATCTAAAATATATATTTTACATAAATTATATATAATACATATTATGTATAGTATATTTATATATATATTAATTTATAAACTTATATTATTTATTAATTTATCCATGTCTGACATATTGCAACCTCGTTTGAGCTTCTAATTACCACTCCAGATTAGCAAACCTATCCATTTTACAACGAAGTTTGATTAGAATAATCGCTGAGAGGTTGCATGGGATGACTATTGAACAATGTTTTAAAGGTTTTAATATTATGAAGTTTGAATACATAAATAAGTATCAATTATCCTCGTTCATGTTTATATATAACCATAATGCATTGCCAACTGTATTTAGTAAGTATTTCCAAAATGTTTCTGATTGTCATACATATTCTACGAGATCTCAATGTAACTGCTATAAAATTTTTGCCAGAAATAATACAAGACAGTTTGCTTTGAAATATGCAGGCCCATTATCATGGAACTCAATTCCTAAGAATTTGCGTTCTTTACCTAATTTATATTTATTTAAGAAGCAGATTGTTCGGTATCTAAGTGATCCTTGAGACTGAACATTGTATAATAAATTTGAATTTTAGTTTGCCAAAGTAGTAGGCTTTTCCAGGCCGATTTCACCTGGTTTTGTTTTTTCTTTTGACTGTGGAGAGATGTTATTTTCATATTAGTTAAGAATTTATTAGCTGCTAGTATACAAGGCATTTTCCATATATATATATGTATATTATATATATATATATAATATATATATATATTATATATATATAATGTTGTGTTACAGGTTGCCCTAAAATTAGCGGGACGCTGACCCCTTGTGGGTAGACCTTTGCATCCATTTAAGCTTTTATGTTATACGTTTGCGAACTTTATTCTGAATCTGGAGCAATAAACTTCTATAATATGTATCTATAATATATAACATTATATGACTGTATATTATTCGTAATAAATAAGTTTCTGGTCTGCTACCAAAGAACGCGCATCAACTGTTTGCACAGATAATATCCATGCCCATTTATATTAGCACAAGTTGGCGATCAAAATAATCTGTACGAAGTTCAATCTGGCGCCATTGGCTTTTCATTGTGCATATGAAAGGTGTCCTTGTAATGTAAACGATGTAGTAGTCATTGTTAAACATTATGGCAGCTATCACTGCACTGTTATTTAATAGATGACAGTAGCAGTAATGGACTTCTTAAGTTGTTCACTAGAGGGCAAGGGTGTGTACTCTCACAGTGATATATAGTTTGAGTTTGACTATGGCGGAAAGAGTCGGGAATTTCATTTTGAATATCTTTAAAGAAAATAATTAAACTTTATTGTATATTATTTATCAGTCATTTTAAAATGACGAATCTTACTTACTTGATGAAATTTAAAATACATCTTTTAAGACACTTGGATTCAACATACCTCGATTACTGCAGCTGTTGCCAGACCATCCAGGCTTACATTCAGAGTTGCATAGACCTGTTCCATAAGGGCATATTCTGCTATCACGGCAGTTGCATTGAGCAATGCAATCTTTTCCGTAAGTTCCTTTCGGACACACTGAAATTACAGAAAATTGCGGCTGAACAATAACACCTGGCACACAGTTTAAATGCATCAATTAAACCTTAAAACGAAAAGAATAATTAGGAGACCGCATCGAATTCGATACATATGACAGTGAGAAACTCGTGATGTCCGTGAATCAATCCTTGCACCGTGCAATGTTCATAATGGCTGATTTCTAGGGGACCTTATCACATCGACCCTTGCTTGTGTTGACTTTAGGGGTTACGTGTTTAGTACTTTGTGGAACAGTATGGACTGGTGGTGTTGCTATGTGTGAATGACGAGAGTCATTAGAATGTTTCATTACACCCGTGTGAGATAAGAGGGAAGGGGAAGCCCCTCTGCCCAAACATAAGAATTCGTTAAATCTAGTCATAACTGCGCTAGTTTTCATCGGCGGTATATATGCAGCAGAAACTAAATACATGTAGATAAAACTAAGCTAAATGAATCAATCTATATCTTTTATACACCAGTGCAAATGCTAAATGTCTTGAGGATGCTAGCCTATTCATTAATACATCATTACCTATACCACTGAATGAAACTTATTAATCTACAATAAATAAACTGTGTGAATGCCTCAACTTTTCAGCATAAGAATAAGTCAAAACAACCTTTACCTTAAAAGACAATTTACAAATTATTTATACAATTTACAAATTATTTATAGATGGTAACCTATAGAGCTCACTCTAATAAAAAATTAATATAAAGTATGACTGTTTTAATGGATTGCTACACTTTCTGTACGTAATTTGTTCGCGGTCAAAAACATTATAAGCAATTTAGAAAAGTAATTTGAATTTATTTCTTTAAAAAACTTTGTGACTGGTTCTGGTTTTGAAAACTGGCACAGATATCTGCATAGTTTCATCGGCTTTACAGTTTTTAACATCAGCAGTAAATGTAACCATTCTCATTTCGATACAATACTCAGTAATAAACGTCGTAAATAATTTATTGAAACTTGAGTTTAAATTGTTTTAAAACGGAAAGTAAATGACTAACCAGAATATACACTATTTGCATGATCGCCGCCACAGATTTGCGCTGGATTCCCTGAACATGGCGTATCGCAGTTTGTTGCTGTACCATGTTTGTCGTAGCTTTCTCCGCAGAAACACTCGGAATAATACTAAACACGATTGGAAAATTTATTACTACGTGCTCGATTGAAATCAAGCTTCAATAAGCCCACCTTATGCCTAAATCTAGAAAAATACTATATAAAGCGTAGGTCTGCATTTGTATATTAATTAATTTATTATATTAATAGTGTAAAGTGAATACATAGAAAACCCAAGGGCTCATAGCTTACTGTAGCGCAATTCCTCAAATTACAATTAATCTACATTCAGTATGGCTGTTTGATTAGATGTGTCAGACTAAAGATGACTTGCGAAAGTTAATCAGTAACTCCGCTACTACGACATGAACCTCGTCTGTTTTTTTCTGCCTGCCTATCTAGGGTATCTCATTATAATTTATACACGTGCAGCTCACCGCACCCTTACATCTGACTGTCCATTGAAAATTAGTCTTCAGAGATCAGATTATTATCTAATCCAGCGGTTACTTGAATCTGTTTCAACTAGATTTTTTGATGATATAAAACGAATATTAATATTTGACTTGTGGTTCCAGCGCAAAGACACACATCGAATGTTCTGATATTCAAACGGCGGACATATCAGGAAGGAGTCAGACTACGTCCTTCTGAACACCATATGGAGGCTGCTGCAAGACTCCAAAAGTGCAGCGTGTCATGGAATTTGACACCGACCACAGAGCAGTTGTCGCCAGGCTGTAGGTAAAATTCAGGTGCCGGAGAAGAAGGTTTCCGTCAAAACCTCGATTCAATATCGATAGGGTAAAGTACCCAGCTGACACGTGTCGTATGTGATCCAGCCTTTCCCGGCCTCTCTCACTGTCTAGATGTCTCTCGGCTGCCTCAGTGAGGTTGTCACGAAAGGTTTCCCAGTTGTTATCCGCCAACCAGTTTGCCCAACCTCTCTGCTATGTTGGCGTCAAATGGGTACTTGGGGTACTTATAAAATATCGAGAGTACAGTGGACCATTGCTCAATTTTGGATTATATGCGGGTGGCAGAAAACCAGTTGGAGCTGGTACGTAGGTTTTTCTAACTCGGTTCCCATGTCGAAGCTGATGGCGACAGTAGACCTGAGGTTCTGCGGCGCAAAGCCATCACCCGGGATTGCATGAGCAGTCTACAACGAGGAATATGGTACACTAAACTCCGGCTAGTCACGAGACTCCGCCTGTTCAAGGCATATATATTACCAGTTCTTCTGTATGGAGCAGATACATGGTCGTTTACTAAGGATCTCGAGACGAAGCTCGACGCCTTCTAGCGGGTGTTGCCTCAGGAAGATACCGCGCATTCCCTACACAGCAGATGTCACCAACGCAGAGATATGCCGCCACAAGATGCACATCCCAGTGTCGGAGATGGTTCAAGCAAGGAGGCTCCGGATGTTTGGACACATCGCGCGCTGCAAATGTGACCAGGACCACGGCAAGGCCTTCCAAGCGATGATTTCGGGTCCTCCAATAGGATGGAAGAGACCTGTGTGAGACAACCTCGCTACACATGGCCAAGATTAGTGGATGTTGACCTGCACCCAATGAACTTCGGGATACACACAGACAGGAAACGAGCCCAGAATAAAGTCGGCTAGTTGCGCTTTGTGGAAACGGCAATGCTCCAGAGAGGAGCATACCACAGATGATGATGATGATAATGATGAATATTTGACTACGGTTATCATAAAATGTCGTTACACGCTGTCTTACCTGCAATCCTACATATGTGATATTGTTTGAAGAGCAAATCGCTGAGCAGAATTCTATTGTGTTTTCATCCGGATATTCTCCGTAGGCTGTCATTGCTCTATCACCATTTTTATCTCCATAGCATCCGATATATCTGCTGGATACGTTTGCTTCTACATTTAAGAAAAGCACATTGCAATATATATTTTATAATAAAAATCAGAACTGTTTTAAGTAGCAGACGACTATTCTAACATTTGTCTACGTTGTTCTTGTAATGTTTTACTTATTGATAAGTTCTAATTCGTGTCAAGACAGTTTAGTTACTGAAATTCACCTGATTATTCTGATACTAAAAATAGAAACCAACCAAATTTAAGATTAGCGTTGTTAGAAATACGAAACTGTCCACTTGGTATTCAATTCTATTAGTGATTCAAAACTACCTTTTGGTACATGCATCGACGTCACAGGTCAGTATTGACGTTTGTCATCAATTTTACTTGAGCTTATATTTTTAATACATTTCAATATAGGCTTATCTGAGACAAATCCCAAGAGTTTTAGAGTTATTAGTATTGATTACTTTGAATATCAAAGTTCCTGACTACATATGCCGGCGAACTACCTTGGCTGCAAGTGTTTCCAGTCCAACTGCTCTCGCATCCGTTCGGACATTCTCCACTGAACCGATAACATGGAATATACTGCTTGCAGTGACACACTTGATCGCATCCACCACCGTAGTAGCCAATAGGACATACTGTTAAAACATCAGTTTAGCTCATAATATGCTTGTGCACATAAACTCTTTCTGGTTATTTTTCATAAAATTTTTCAATTCAAAGAGGCTTAATAATAAAATAACATAACGAAAGCATATAATTATGCCTAGTTAAGTCAAGCTAAGCTAGGATAGGAAAAGATTTTGTAGGATAGGAAAGGATAGTCTCGTATCATAAATCTGTAAAATTCATGTTTAGAATTGATGTTTCTTTTTAGACCACTGTGATAATAGATAAATAGCACGTATAGCTCAATATGTTTTAACGTTGCACTAGCAAAAATCAAAATTACTAACCTGTGTAAATCACACTGAAGACCATTGTTTCATGGACTCCTCCACACACTTCGCTTCCATCACCAGAGCAAGGTATTTGACATTCGTTATTTGGGACACTAACATTTATAATATCTCCACACAGACAGTTCCTTCCACCCTACATGCACAACGCAGTGGTAATATACTACAGTTAATACTACTATAATTACGAAAATCTATCCACCAAAATGAATGAATAAGTATTAAGAGATTAACCTACCAGGCAACAAAAATAATTTGAATCAGATACACGGTCAGCCGCTCAGGGGAGACAGCCAGTGGCAAAGTAGAGAAAACTAAGTGATAGGTGAGTTAGCAAAATAAAAGGTTTTAAGTTGCCGCTTGAAGCATGAGATTGATGGAGCGGATCTGATTGAGAAAGGAATGTTGTTCCAAATCGTGGGCGAGGCCGAACTGAAGCATGTTCCCCAATGACTTTGCCCACAGAGAGTTGTCGCAGAATCAGATGGTCACTAGATCGTGTATTACGAAGGGAAACATGATGAAGGTGGTGGCATCAAGAATGACTCGAAGGGTTGTAATTTTTTCTGAAAGGTTAACATTCGTACCGGCTAAATTAATTTGGTGAATGGGAGGAAAGTGACGTCAACGTTGATGGGTGCCAAGGAGAATCGCATCTGACTTGTTTGGGATTAAGACAAAGACCATTTTGATACACCCAGGAACGCAGTGAAAGCATGCACTGTTCAGGCGTGCCAACGCAGGTACCAAGGCTATCAGATGAGAGGGCAATATATAATTGAGTGTCATCAGCATACTGCTAATGAGAAATTGCAAAATAAGATATAAGATGACCAACAGGAGAAATGAAAGCAGAAAAAAGTATTGGGCCAAGCACAAAGCCCTGACGAACACCAGTGTCAATAGGGTAGGAGTATATAGAAATTGACTGGCCAATTCGAATGGTTTGAAAGCGACCTGACAAGTAGGTTGAAAGCCAATTGAAGGCAGTTCCAGAAATGCCGAAACTGGTGCTAAGCCTGGAGATGATCATCCCATGACCAATTATGTCAAAAGCGGCACTGAAATCAAGTGAAACCAGAAGCGTGGGTTGGCCAAGGTCCGCAGCACAGTAATTGTTATTTAAGCTTATTTGAGTATTAGAAAAATCAGAATTCAAAAAAACTTCAACATTAAGCATTTAAGCAACAAACTATGTTTTTGACTTGTCTGAAAAACTTTGTTACCGATTATTGTTCGGTTTGACTTAACTCGTATATTTCCCTGAAAATGTTGCGCACAAAAGCACAGAGAAGATGAAGCAACCCTGAAGATGTGAGTCTCAAAACTTCACGATTAAATTTTTCACTTAACATTTTCATAAAATAATAAGGTTGCATCGCTGTATCGTTTTCGTTAATTGGATATAGGGCCGGCCAAGTCTCCCTGCGATCCTTTTCTACCCTAATGTCGCGGCCCCATCCTTTCCTTCCTTCACCTCCCTCTCCTCTCTTCTATTCATTAAGTTTACGTCACTCATTTCAAATTATCCAAAATAATTACCACTGAACTAGTTAAGAACATAAATTTATTGTTGCTGAATATTAGCTAAAAGACTATTCTTATATTCACAAATATTTACTATTAGAATACCTGAAGTATGGCATACGTTGTAGTCGTATTTTGTTTACACATTTGTATACAGGATTCTACAGTCATTGCACTGCTATTTAGAAGAACTGTTGTCCAGTTGGATTGGCTCGATGAGTCAAAATAGCAACCAATATATTGGTTTTGGAGGCTTCCTGCACAGCAAGAAAAAAGTTATAGACTACAGACAACCATCAAATTCATTACTGGCAAAAAGCAGTCGGATAGTCACCAATACGAAAGATATAGAACAGCTTGACTGTCACTAATTGTAAATGATATCTGACACAACCAACATGATCCCACAACGGCCTATAAAAGCAACAAAGCTGTCACAATATATATCATTTCGGGAACGGAGAAACTCAAAAGTCTTGGGATGCCGAGGTTTAAATAGCATGATATACAAGTGTGATTGTCATTGGCTTAAATACGCTATTATATAATAGAAAATCGCTATGATTGCATTTACATTGTTAAAAGACAATTTTCCTTTGTTTCTGGTTGCCATGTATACAGTAGGCCTGAATGACACGCCAAAGTATCAACTTGATCCTGATTAAATATTGCCTTTTGTTACAGCTAAAACGATAGGATTTCCAATATTCTACTTTTTGGATATATCTCAGATTCAGATCGTCTAAATTTGAGACTGCCTTAGTAAGGAATTACTTGAGTCTTAAGCCACGCTCAATGGCGTCAAATAATTATTTGATCCGGTTAACAGCAAAGTTCAAAATGTCGTGGGTGCTAAAATCTAAATAAACTACATATCATTTGAGGTCTATTAAGAGTTTAGACATTATTATCTAAATGCATAGTAATGAGCAATGTGTATCTGTGTTAAAATGACTCATTTAACAGCTACACCTAATATGTAAATAATAAAGTCAAAGAGCGAAGAGAGATATGCACAGATAATTTATTATATAGACTAAGAATACAGGCAATAAAGAAATCTCAAACTTTTGGTTTGGTAAAGCGCCATATGTTTCGATTTTTCTTCATTTGACCTTAAATTTTCTGCCTCTAAATTTAGTGAAGTTTGCTGCGATTTGCAATGTGGCCGAATATTACAACTGTGCAATAAATATCTGAAACATTTTAAAAAGAAACATTAAGCTGTCGTTAATTTTTGTTACTAAACAAGATTATGGATTATTGTGTTATAAGGCAATGGGGAGTAATTTACTACTCAATCATTTTCTGCAATATCGGTGTCCTCAAGTAGAAGAAACTCATTAAGCTAAAACTTCAATTTCAATCAAACAAGGAAATCACTTTCACGAGCTTCAATGTTTGACAACAAATTTTACAGGATAAAGCATCGAATTATTACGAGTTCAGTCATAATTACTTCATGAATCCGAGCTACCAGAATAATAAATAACTTCAGAGAGATGCAGGTCACTCACCTTCAGAGTAAGCTTTAAGCAAGTTCAAATAAAAGACACAGTGAAGTATTGACGTAAACAATCGAATTCTTTTCTTCATAGTTCTAGGTTTGCTTAGCGTAACTTCGATGGAAAAATGGGAACCACAAAATTATGAATTCGGTATCATCACTGTACTGGTTGGATATATGCAGAATGTTCCTACACTATTGACAGCGAATCACACTATCAGTTATTTTGCCAAAGGAATGAGTGGAGGTACTGATTAAATAATTAGGTCTACACACGTCTGTAGATTACCAGAACAGGAAGCAGTAAATTGTATTTAAGTGGCTACATTAACGTACACCTTGTACGGGTACTTGTGTATCTCTGTTACAATGATTAATTTAACAGCTGCACCTGATATGTAAATAGGAAAGTCAAAGAGCGAAGAGAGATATGCACACATATACAGACTAAGAATACAGCCAATAAAGAAATCTGAAACTTTTGGTTTGGTAAAGCGCCATATGTTTGATTTGTCTTCATTTGACCTTAAATTTTTGCCTCTAAATTTAATGAAATTTGCTGCAATTTGCAATATGGCCGCATACTACATCTGTGTAATAAAAATCTGAAACATGTTAAAAAGAAACATTAAACTGTCGTTGATTGGTGTTTCTAAACTAGCTTATGGATGTACTGTGATATAAGGCAATGGAGAGTAATTTACTACACAATCATTTTCTGCAATATAGGTGTCCTCAAGTAGAAGAAAATTATTTAGCTAAAACTGCAATATCAATCAAACAAGGAACACACTTTTACGAGCTTCATGGTTTGAGAACAAATTTTCAATTTAACAAATACCCATGATGCATTGGTATTTAGCTTAGGGTCGTAATCGTAATCCCGAGAATTTTTCAGCACCCAACGAAAGCCAGGACACGGGGACCAGCTTATTCACAGGCGCTGAGTCAAAAAAATCGATAGGCAAAATGGTTCGGTTTTATTATTGCGATATTTATGGTTCGGAGACACATATAAAAGGCATATGTATTAATTAGTTGCCACCATGACACAAGCGGTAGCTCACTGCTATTTCTGAAAATAAACCCTACCTGAGAAAGCAATTCAGGCAGTGTAGACCTATATAAAGGCTAATGTGTACTCTACCATTTAACTGTCTTAGGCTGTAACAGATAATGAACAGATAGAATGGAAGATTAATACAATGGAAGTATACATGAAAATTGCTACTGCCACACGCGACAATTACGTTACACTGCTGCAGGGCTAATTATAAGTTGCATCCGTTTGTTATGCTAATGAGCCGTGTTTTGCAGCCTTTAAAACGGTTCACAAGTCACGAATACCGGGACGTTTGTGAGAGAGTGTATGTTGAGTGTAACTGCATTATACCAAGCCTTTAAAAAGCTAAGTTACTTAAGGCTGTCTAGCTATTGAATGTTCATATAGGGGTTATCCACTTAATCTTTGAGTTAAAAAATGAGTGAATAAATGAGTGAGTTAGTGAATGAGTGGGTTAGGTGGTGAGTGAGTGAGTGAATAGTAGGGTGTGTGAGTGAGTGAGTGTGTGAATGAATGAGTGCATAAGTGAGTGAATGAATGAGCGAGTGAATAAATGGGTGAATGACTGAGTGAATGACTGAGTGAATTAATAAGTGAATGAATGAATGAGCGAGTGAGCGAGTGAATGAATGAGTGAATGAATAAATCAATGAGTGAATAAATGAGTGAATAAATGAGTGAATGAATAAGTGAGTGAGTAAATGAGTGAATGAGTAAGTGAGTGAGTGAGTTAGTGAGTTAGTTTATTGTTTAGTTATTTAATTAGTGAGCTATTGAGTTAATGACTAATAAGTGTGAGATTGTAGCGCAATGTAGTGTATTTTTAATGTAGATCACAGAAATTTCTCAGTGCTAAACAAATCATTGCCAGGAGATCAACTTATTCACAGACGCTAAGACCTATCAAACACATACTCATTCCCTCACTCGCTCGCTCGTGGATGCCCACGAAACCCCTGAAGCCGAGACCGAGACGAGAACTGAGACGTCCCGCCCGAGACCTAGACGAGATCGAGACTTTCACATAGCAGTCCATGACGAGACCCAGACCGAGATCTTGGATCTCAAAAACGAGACCGAATCGAAGACCTAGGGACACCGAGACCAAGACCTACGGACAGTCCCAGGAGGAACTACTATACAAAGGTGTAGACTTTCGCCTGTCATGGATCTATTACATAAAGGTATCCAGCAGTGATAAAGTTTTTGTATTAAACATAAAGTAAATAGGACACATGGGTATCATTGTCATTGATTTCTGCTGATGTCCAAGGTGAACATGTGTATAATTATTATTATACTAGTACATTAGTAAGACATGGTGCACTAAATCTCATTGTTTAAATGTACTACTCATTAGGAATGACTTTTCCGTTGACAACTCGCTCAAGATAGCTAATGCATAGCTATTAGGCCCTACGTTACGTAGCCACAATGATGTTACGAAAACAGAAAGGTGTTATGGTGTATTGAAAATGAGATTCTAACTTCAAATGCATAACAGCGGACTGCAAATGGATTGTTTATCCTTATCATAGCACCGTGATAAACGCATTTCCGGCTATACAGACTATATTGTACGCCTGGTAGTACCAATGGACAGGACTGATGTTTCCAACTTGTCAAAAACACTGAGTTTCGGAACTTGACAACGGGATCTCAACAGAGAAGTCGGAGACAAGACCCGAGACGACCTCCCCGAGTTAGAGGTGAAACAGAGACGTTGGCCAATCTGATCGAGACGAGACCGAAACTACATCCCTGTTATAAAATCTAAAATAATTAAATGTTTTGAGGTTTTTCGTGATAGGCCTAAGTCCAGAAAAGTCAGGCTAATGACTTGAGCAAAGTATGCACAGCGTATGCATAACGTATGCACAAAGTGTGCATATGCAGGTGTAGGCCGATAATAATAACTGTATTGTTATATCAAACTAGGCCTATATATGGGCCAGGTTTTTGATGAGCTTCGATATCATGCCTAAATGTTTTAATGGCAAAGCCAGTGTAAGAACAGGCTGATGGCTCATATGATAAATTTATCATAAGAGTTGTTTCAAAGAGGGTCAATATACACCACTTTTGCAATGAACTAAGTCCAGTATATGTATGCCGCCGACACTTGACAATTAGAACGTCAACATCGTTTGACTGTTCTACAGACTGTTTTTTTTTCAAAACGTTTATATTTTCATCTGGCTTTCAGTCTTGAACGAAATGCAATAAGCTGCTTCCAAACCACATGTGAAAAGAATCTCTTCTGTTTTTTCATATCCCAACAGATGATAATATTTGATTGTCTAACTTTTTCAGCTTGGGTGTGATTTTCAATAGGTTTGTGCAGTAGTTAACTCAACCGCGTTCTTTTGCGATTACGCTGAGGCTAAAACTCGAATCAGTTCTTTTCACATGCAGTTTGTCTTTGAACTCACACTGTAGGGTATTCTTATCATTCGTCGAAAAATGTAGGGAAGGTATAATCTACATTAAGAGGAATAACATCGTATACAAAGACCTCAGTCCTTAAATAAAGTTTGAGAAATTAGTAATCATGTCAGATATACATACATGGTTCAATTTCACAAGTAGTCACGAATGGGTTCGATTGCTTAGCTTTTATTTGCGAAGCACCTAAGCACTTAACGAGACGAATAGCTATAATATTTTTGATGACCAAGTTCTATGAAAATATCAGATCAGCGTCAAATCTATTACGACGAGGTATCAGAACCTGCTTCCCAGAGCAGTCTAAACTTACTCTTACCAGACAGAATTGTGACATGATTTGTTGTTTCTTCCACAATAAGTTGACGTTTAAAGTATAGTTTTACATATTGGGCTTCAACATTAGATGAAATGACTGGTGATCTAGCCTAGGTAATCGCCAGGTGGCGATTGCGTCTTTTGCAGTGCGGTCACTTGCAAGAAATGCACATCTTTAACACTCACAAGTTCAAAGCCTGTGCAAAGTTCTTAAAAACCGCTACATAAATAGCCAGTGACCTAATGCATACGTACATATAAACTATCATACACACATATATATATATACATAGATACAAACATAAATAAACAGTAATTAACAAAAATAAAACATGTCTTTCAAAATAAGTTAGGTATTAAGCATTTTAGAAGCAAATTTTGTAGGTCGTTATGAATGTACTGGTAGTAATAAGAATTGAGAATCTAAATAAAATTTATATAAGCGGGTGCAAGAAAATTGTAGGTGGTCCAGCCAGCCATGCGCTCGAGAACGGTTGAAGACAAAACAATACATTCTCATGCGATATTCTCCGAAATCACCCGAAACATGAACTCCTTTTTATCATGAATCGAAGCGGGTGTAGTCGGTGCCATGAGGTTTTCATTGACTGTCTTATAGATCCTCTGACTTACCGCAATGCAGTTCCAATTTGAAGCGACGATCAATAAATAAATTATGAATCAAGACTGCGCCGCTACACCAGTGTTCTTACTAGATTACGTAATCAATGGCGAAGTGCATGTTGAAGAGTGTTCTATGTCACCTAGCGGTCTACCCAAACTAATGGCAAATATGGAAATATGTGAACTAGCATTTAATTAGAACATCAGGATTAAAAGTTTAATATTATAAAAAACAGACTCAAGCATTAAAATTTTCAAGTGCCTCATTGGAGACCTTGACTTTACTAAAAACAAATTCAAATACTAGAATTCAAATATGTAAAGTCCGTGACAAACTGTCTAAAAATCAATCATCAATCAGGATATTACCCAAGGCTGTGTAAAATGCCTCATTGCTACTGTGAAGCATAAACTAAGGCTACTTCTGAGGTCGACAAACTGTTCAATAATGCCGATGATATCACACATTTGGTCCCATAAAGAAGAAGATGTAAGCCTAATATAGAATTCAGTAATTTAAAACACTGGACTGTGAAAAATATAATAAAAAATTATGATACTGAAACAAAGGCAATAGCTATCCAACGACATAATTGTTTAATAATGCCGATAATGATAGAATTTTCGTCCATTAAACGTATTTAAAGCTGTAAACTTTTTATAGAATTTAGTAATATAAAACAGTGAACTGCGATAAATATAATAAAAGTTAATGATAATAAAACAAAAGTAATTGCTGTCAACCGAGCTAGTCCTAAGATATCTATAATGGGCAAATACTCTCAATTAACATAGAACAGGTTCATTTTTGAGACTGTATGAAGACACGAACAATCTGTTGGAGTAGGTGAAGGGAATAATACTAGAAACTGCTGAGAAACACATTCCGAAGAAAAAGAAAGGTTATGGGGTTCTAATCCAAGAGCATTATAGACTCAACTAATCAAATGAGAAATAGCTCACAGCCTGCAGCCGGGGCATCTACTCATTGAAAACATACTGCAATGTCTTTGTTCGAATTTCCTTCCTCGAGTGTGACAAGACGAGCAACCGTCGTTAAAGATGACCTCGATACAAATGAGTATGGCAATAGAGGAACAAATGTAACCATTTAATGTAGCGTAGAGCTATTAAGTAAAAATTTATGTTTAAGTGTATTTAAACTAAATAAAAAGTAAATAGTTTTTTTAGGGTTCCTGCATAGCAAAATGGACTAAACACAGATTCATTTCGGAAATACGCAGCATACCACTACTCAAAAATTGTTGAGGATAAAAATGAGCGACGAAATATAGTCACGATTTCATGACTGCAGTGATTTAATAAGATAGCTGAATATACTGGGCACTATTGCGATCGACATGGCTTAACGTGGCGATCACATACAAAAGAGCAAGTGTCACGTGTCCAAATACAAAGATCGCTTGTTTGGATAGAAATATCTTCAATACGTCTGCACGCAGGCATTTGAAACGAGGTTCTAGATTGTAAGACAACATGTTCAGGGTACATGTATATAAAGAATTAAAACACGCCTTTTTCTATGCTTCACAAAGTTTCCGTTAACACCAAGCTAAACTACAGTGCCTGTCTGTAACAAGGAATTATGTTGATGTAAAAAACCTACCAATTATTTGGGCTCTCGAGAGATGTAAGCAACAAAACATAATTAACTCTGCATAGTTAAATATGTATCGCATTTTGAGTGTCGTTTTGAATTAAGACAAGCGTTCTAGAGCTCTGCCGCTTTTTTGTACGATTAAGCCTGTAAATGTCTTGCAATTAAAGCAAATCGTTTCCAACCTAGATGATATTGGAATTGAAAGTTTTTAATATTATGTTATAAACAGCGGGTTCATCTAGATAGTTTGGCCAACTATAGCATCCTACAGTAGTGTTGCTTTTCTGTCAGGCTAACCAGCATACTTGAAATTCAGTCTATATAGTCTGCAATTAAAGAATTAAATGTGGTTCATTCAATATATTCAATGTTCCCTATCACCATTTGTGGCAGTATTATGAGCCTAACGTGCATAAATGGGGTGAAAATTTGCCTGTTATAGGATGTTTGCAATACGAGCCTTAGCCAGCAAGCAACAGTCACAGAGTCTTCTTCCAGTCTGACTTTCTGTTTCTCTACGACCTCCCAAAAGTCTCCTTCTTGTTAAGACCCATACAAAGTCTAATATGACAGGATATTATCAACGCGCTTTGGTTAGCCACCTTTCCTAACAGATTTTATACATCTACATTTTGGAGCTGAAAGTTATCCATCACATAAACACTGAAGTTTAAAATACCATCTTCAGTTCCGTCAGCTGAAAGGAATACCAGGCAAAACGACTTCGAAGACATCTGAAAAGGCGAAATAAGGATACCGAAGATGAATTTGTCTGCCGCGCGTATCAGTCAGCATGCCGGAACGCCAACAAACTCATCTATGGATCACCCCTACAACACTACAGTAACTCCACTGCGGAAAAGCCAAACGGATCTCGTCAACAATGGTCGGTAGTAAATGATGTACTGCATTTCACAGTATCGACCGATATGTTACCGACTGAGAAATGCCAGAAACGCTACGCCACGTTCTCAGACTTCTTGATCAAAAAGATTAAGTCAGTAAAGGTATCGTTTGCCAAGTAATTTTCCAGACAACCCAAATATCCTCTTGCATCAGATAGGGACAAGTCGGCACGGATCTCGACAACCTCAGACCTGTAGATGCTATGGATATCTTCAAACTACTGTTTCCTTATCGAGAAAATCATCTTCAAAGGATGCTTTTCCATCGTCTTTGATAAAATCGTGTACGAACGTGTTCACTTCAATAATCGTTCGTCTCTGCAATTTGTCTTGCAGCAGCGAACGGTTTCCAGCATGTTACAGATCTGCCTTTATCACACCTCAGCTGAAGAAGGAAGATCTTGCTCTTCAATAAAATCGATCGAGGGCCGAACAAAAGTCAACACAGTGGATCCAAACATTGCATTGTCAGGAATATCTATGAGTCTTGGGGTGACGCACGACTCTTAACTACATGTAACATTTGACCAGCACATCACCGCTTTCTGCGAAGCATCGTATACCCACAGAAATGCCATGCGTCACGTTCGATTGGCACCGCAACATATCAAACCAGTCGCTTGTAGTGTTATAAAACGTAGCATCCGTCATTTGCTGCTACAGGACACTACAAAGTCTAACATTGACAAAGTGTAATGTGTCGGGAACTCGCTAGTCTGTCAGGTGACAGGAACCCACGTATGTCATCACTTCACCGCTGTACGGTAAAGCTACATAGGCTGACTGCCAAGTAGGGATTCACAAAATAGCTCTACTTATATGCAAGACTCTCAACTTATCAACCCGCTTACCTGTTCTTGTCCCTGCAACTTTACCAGCCACCCATATTCCTGCGAGCAGCTACGCAAAATCGTTTTGTCTCTTTCAGACATCAGAGACTATTGGTCTGAATTCTCCAGACATGAATTCAGCAATTCTGCACCAGCCATCTGGAATAGTCTCTCTGCTTTCATCACAACAATATCTCTCTGGACATATTCGAAAGCGGCTTAAAACCTATTTGTACCATCTTGCTGTTGTTATCTGATCGCTTTAACCCACCCACGCCTACGATTCCTCCCTAAGCTGATGGACAAATGGCGTTTTAACAATTTAATGCATTAGTTATTTACTTACTTGTTTACTTACTCATTCTGAGCTTAGCAAAGGAACGACAGAAAGTGGAAGTGATTGAGGCCAGTGCGGTACAAAGACTCAATAGTGTGAGCAATACAATGGTAGAATTAAGAATAATATACGACAGTTGCTTTTATTGATGAATTATATTACAATATGTTTACCAAACGTTATTGAGACATGCTTTACCCTCAGTGGCTAACCTATAAAAATTCACATATTGGCTAACATGGGGTGAATATTTCACCCCATGATACTTGAGGAGACTAACATAAAATTGCACCATGTCCAGTGAACAGCGGTAGTTGTATCAAGTTCAACATAAAATTGCAAAACTAAGAAACCTAAATAATGTCAACTGTCAGCACATCATCGAGGCTACAGTCATCATCAGACGAAACATCATCAGTGGCAAGGCCTCCATCAGCGTCGCTCGGTAAATCGCTACTTGTATCACTGTCTTCGCGACCATTATCGATTTCTCTGTGCTTGAGGATCCCAGGTTCGCTTCCCAGTCGTGGCTTATTTCAGAGATTTAAATCTCCGTCTAGTACGGTCCGTGCACGGGGACCTTAAATGGCGTGGCGCCCATTCAAACGGGCAGTGGTGGAGAAGGATCTCACCCGATAAATTCATTGCAAATGTAAGCAGGGTAGAGGCCATACGGTCGCTATATAAAACCTATACATTTATTTATTCAACATTATCTAGCTCCGATATATCGCTACTGTCATCACACTCTACATTTTCATCATAGTTGTCATCATTTGCAATCCATTCTGATATCAATTTACTAGCATTAGCGGCAGATTACCTTCGAGACACCCTACCCGCTAATTATCATAAAAAAGGCCAAGGTGTGACGTCAGTTTCTTAGTCACGTGACTATGTATCAAAAATACGTAAAACAAAAATATGAAATCCAGCAAAAATCATCTAGGAACAGATACACCAAAGCGTATGGCATAGCTTCAAAGCTGTAAAACACAGGAGCACAAATATTGACAGTGGGGTGAAAAACTCACCCCAGGTTAGCTTTTAAAGGTTAACTATTGAAGCAATAATTACTGAAGCAGATTTAAGATTGTTCGGAAATTCTGAACAACAGTTGTATTAGATGATGAAAAGGAGTTGTTGAAATTAGAGCATTATTCAAAGTGTTCTTGTGAAACGTAGCATTTGCATATTCCGGTTAACTGTTATTGAATCTGAACCACCTTCAGATAAGCCTGCGTTTCTATAAATGCTATAAATTGCATACATTTTCTCGACATTTAAAACTGTCTTCTTTCGTCGCAGCTCAACTGGGAGTGGATCTGGTTATATGTCTATATGCGACGCTGCATAAATTACTCAGTGATGTTAGGGTAAACAACATAACGCTTATTACTTCACATTTACATTGTTCACAAAGCAATGCACACAATCCCGTTTAAGTCATTATTACCTAATTGACTGAATATTTCAGCTGAAGTAAGTCTTTCTTTTCTCTAAAATCATGCAAACATTACTATTTTCAACTACAGCTTGCATAACTTAGCCCAAATAGTAATTCTAATTTTACCTAACAACCAAATATCTGCATCACCTTCCTTTTAAAATAGTTTTCACAAGCAATCGAAATAAAGATATTTGGTAATATCAGATGCACAGAAAAGCAGGCTCTATGCCAGAAAGTTTGCTTCTGTTTTAAGCTCCGTATACGACGCTGCCAAGCACAAAAATTTAAGCAACATCGAACTTCTGTAGCACTTGGATAGGCGATCGTCCAAAAACAGTAGAGGGATCTCATTCTGCTCAGCTCTCCATCCTTTACTGGTCGGTATTACACGCTTTTATATAGCTACAAAGCTGTCGCCATCCAAGCTCATACGTTAAGGTTTATTTGAAAAACTAGTAAACAAATTGAGAAATGTAGCACGATGCCGTGTAAATTTGTACTTTTAAAATCTTTAGAACTATGGTCATCAAAATCAACAAAGGCGGAGGAGCTCTAGCCGAATTTGAAAAAAAAAACAGAAATGTGCAGGATATAAACTTTCTTTCTTGGCTATACTGTACATAATGTAGGATAACCTCTAACGCGATCCATTTACCATGAGACCAGGCTACACGCGAAGCTAGTATGCTAATCATATCACACGTGTGTTAAGAATGAGGCTACTGTTGTTCCACATCAATGTTCTTTCGTGGAAAAGACATTAAGTAATTATACATCTCCTACAATTCCTCGCTCAGCCTATGGACACACGGCGTGTTAACAAATGCAATACTTACTTACTTACTGAATTACTCAATGCCGGTATATACGGAAATAATATTGGTGTTTTTTGCTGGTGGAGTGCATCAGTTGGAAAAGTGCTATGTGGTCGACATCAAGATGTATTGTTCAACCATGTTGTGCAAATCGATATAAGATGACTGAAAATAAATGTCACAATCGTAATTAGTTTTCTCGAAATATAAAATATTAATAGATATTAATTAATAATTAATAATAATAATTAATTAATATTATAAATATAAAATACCATGGGTATTTCTAAGCGGCTTACTAAGTACCCAAGACTAATCAATGTCCATTTGCCGCATATTTTGGGATGTTTTGGATCACTTTAAACCTAGCTACACTTACCCTGCCTTAATTAAGGATGACACTTAATAATTAGTTAATGCAATACCTTTTCGCATGACGCAATTTGGAGATTTGACTGACCTTCTTCATCTGTTGTTAATTTCAATTTTACAAATTTATATACTGTTTGGTATAGGAATAACTTATTGCCTTTCACTTCTGCGCTAGAAATTCGACTTCCTGCGACTCAGGTAAAATTTGAATATTGTTGACAGATTGTTGAAAAGTTGTTGTCCTATTTCTTTAATACCAGGCATTTTAGCACAACTACTGACAGGGTTTGACGAATGAGCGATTGTCTACCTTACCACATCTCGCCTTATCGTACTGTGTGTCCGTTAATTATCAAAGCAGTTAAAAATAATGCTGTTTATTTCAACTAATATAGTAAGAAGTAACAGTGTGTACAATGATTCTGGTGAAAAAAATTAGTACAACGGGCTTACTGATCACTTACCAAGGAGTTAAAAAGCTCTGGTTTTGACTTCCTGATGTTCAGTACAATTTGGTAGAGGTCAATCATTTGTTCTTGCTTTATCATATCGAATGCATTGAACGCAGCCAAACAGAACCCACTCAGCGAAAAGTCACTTAGGAACATCAAAACAACGATTTCGTCAGCATATACGGAATGAATTGCAACGTTTAAACTTCAGTAGAACAGTAGAAACTACAATGCATCATTGCGCTGTACAATATTAAGTTACTTGAACCAATTATTAGGATTAGCCTACTTGTATAACTTGTGATTATATAAAGATACACTTAAGGTTTCTTCATTCAATTTCAAGAATCTCATTTTACAATTTTACCATTTTGACCAGTGATTATTTTTCGAAATGTTTATTCATTTTAATAGTAAAAAGTACTGCCAAATACTGCGATTAAAAATTCCTACATAAGCAATGTGCAGTTCCTCTAGTGAACTGAATTTTAGGTTGGTCAAAGGCCCAGATACCTATAGATAACTAAATGTGTAACAACGTCCAAGAGCAGGGGAAAATGTTGTCCATAGTATGAAGGCAGCAAACAGTTTAGCTCAAAGCATATTGCAATTGTCATATAATTTGAGCTAAACTGTTTGCTGACAATTGTAATATACTTTGAAAGTATGGTTGAGAAATTTTCTGACTATACCTAGATATCACCATCACAGGGACATCTTTCTTTTTTGATGTAAGGCTGTTAACGACGTTGTACAATAACAACAGGCGACTGGCATCTCCTGAACTCTTTTCCAAGAACTCAGTAACATGGAGAACTGTAATTTCAGCCTTTTCTGATGTTGATCCCTTGTACACAAGAAACGAAAGTTACTTTGCAAGGCAGAAGAATTCAGTCAGGCAAGAGAGTGGAATTGCAAGCTCTGGGCTTTCTTAATAAGATCACATGGCTAGTACCACCAAATCCTTATAAATGTCAACTGGTGTTTGCCTATTGTAGGTTATTTATCTTGAGATACCTTCACATGCAGGGTTTCATATTTTTTCATAGGCATATTTTGAAAATTACGCTTGGTACAATGTGCAATCCATGCACTGAGATACAGCTCAATCACAGTTCTGGAAATCTCTAGCTCCTCAAGTTTCCAAATCTCTCATGTAGCTAGCTTTTCATTTCAAGTTTAAAAGTTGACTCCTCTTTAATTACCCAAGTTATTATTATGTGGGAGTTAAAATGAACCCGCTGAGCTATTTAAGGGTAAGGGTCTTTATCAAATTTGAGTCGTGTTGTTATCTTATTGTATCTTGCATTTTAGTGTCGTAACATTCTGAACATATGCAAGTTTGCTGCCTTAAGGGACAAGTTAAAAACAAGTAATAATCTATCAAACTACTGAACCAGCGCCTTTGAAGGCTCCTTAACAGTCTCTGTACTGATGTTTACATGTATACTAACTGGACTTGTACCTTCGCAAATTTAACTATTCTCTACTGGAATTTAGACTATGTTAACAACATGGTAGAATGCGAAATTTTTGGCTTAGTAGACATCAACTCACGGTGTTTTGGTATACATCTGAAGAGCTAACATTGGCGTAAGTGCCTTCTTCCTGTACCCTGAACTCAGTTAAAGTGCAGCGTGAACCGTAGTCCTCCTCAGTCTTCCTCTCGTAAACCAACGTGCAGTCATTCAACATTATTGGATTATTTTTAGTTGGGATAAAAGAATCCTCTGAACCCTGAAAGTAAAAAAGCCATGCATTTAAATTTAGCTAAACATACTGGTTAGATGAATAAATGTGACTTCAAAATAGATTGATGCATACATATTGCCTGCCTGTTGACTTTTTGCGATCACTTTAGTCATCGAGTAAAAGGTAGCAACTTGCGCTTATAAAAAGATTGCTAAATAGATTCACACAGTTCCTACGATGTACTGTATTACTGGGAATAAATGCGTGGCATCAATCCTGGGCCGCATAGCATTATGCATTTTACTATATAATAATACAACTGTAATTAGATAATGCCCTCATTACAAAGTTGAGACGTGCACATTGGAGCCGGGAAACAAGAACATTAGGAACTAGAAAGAACTGGATGAGTTCAGTTCTCACTTTAGAGCGAAAGAAAGTTATTTTAATCATTTTACATTAGGTATTTTGCAACAAGAACAAGCAAATCATAAAACAGAAATACAAATTCCCAGAGCAGATGTGTATGCATAAAAGCCAACCACTCTTAGACCATCAGTAAGTGCTTTGATAAAACAAAGCTTTGATGTCGGTTTATCTTCCTTCTATTTCTGTACAATGAACGTGGATTGTACGCAACAATGTGAACTGGCTTTTAAAGGCCAGGGATAAGACTGGAGTTATTACACACTCACTTTAGATAATCATTCAAATAACTGCATAATTATACATGCCCCTAAGTAACCAATTACATCATTACCCTATCACAAATAGGACTAAGTATATTTACTCGAGTCCGCTCGAGAAATATCATTACGGTGCAACTTTGTTCTCGACGCAATTCCCATATATTTGTGAAAGGATCGGCAGGTTGTAGAGATATATAGGCACCTTTCAATTTCCAGCTCTGTTTAGAAGTAATCAGAAACATACATATACTCTTGAGTCTAGTAAAAACCAAACATCTTAATAAGTCTCTACTAAAAGTGTAAAGTTTTGTCTTAGATGAAATTAATGAATGAATGTCAATTTCTGCATATGCCTTTGAATTTTTAAGTTTGATTTCCAAAGTTTACAACTATAGCCAGCAGAGGCTTCAATCATATATGGATGCCCCCGGGCTCCAGGCCCAGGCAATATTTTGAGCATGAGGACTCGGCCATTAGTTGGACCCCAGCAATATTTTAGCTGTAAAGTCAGTAAAATGCAGTTGTGGACTGATAAAATTCTCATTCTTCCTGCATCAGGCCTATTCTTGACCCCTCTACCAAGGGCTTTGGAACCCGACAGGGGCTTTGCACCTAGACCCCCACTATAGGCCCGGGCACCTCCAATGTTTACTACGGATCGACGCCTCTGGTAACCAGTAATCTCGTGGCATAGGCTACCATGCATAGCAATAAGTATAACATCAGTTTCAACTAAATACTGAATGTTCAGGTTGAAATATGAACGATACAGAGAATAATCTAGTACCCAAATGGTATAATTATTACTTTTCCAGGTAGCAATGACTTTATCACTTTATTGCTCTTTCGCTCTTCTGCTAACTGAGTTTGTTATTTGTCTTGCAGTAAGCATTCTAAATGTCACGCTTGCATAAACAAATAGAGACAGATAAGCAACTGATTTTATTTACCAAGCTGTATATCGTTGCTTTATTTTACCTGGAGGAAAACTGCGTTCATGGCATTCATCTTTTCATGCGCAACAACGTTCGAAGAGACACGATATTTGCCTAAAAATAATAAACATTACAGTCTTCAGGTCAGGCGTTCTGGTACGTGAAATCGTAGAAAGATATGAACGACACATTTTGGTGATTATTAGAATAATATTGGTAGTTTTAATGCACTTATGGATACTTTAAATATGTTGTTTGATCTCTTGAGCAAATTATTGAATGTTGGCCTGTTGCTTCATATCGTTACAATCCTTTACGCAAGATAATTTATGATTCTATTGCATATCTATACTTAAATGTACTTAAAATAAAATCGTTATGTCAAGTTATTTGATACATGCACTTGCATACATACATAAATACATAAATACTTAGATGCATGCATAAGTACAGTACATACATATATAGAGACATATACGGGTCATTCACAGAAAAATTGTAGAAAACGTGTATCGATTCTTATTAAGAGAGAGGTTAACAATCTCATTAATTCTCGCATAAAATAAAAAGATATTTATAACTATTAAATAATAAAATATTTTTAACAGTTTATAGACCTATTCAAAGCAAAATGAAGCCTGCATAAAAATCAGGTCATGCAGAGAAGCAAAATACCATAGGTCTCACTTTTTCAAATAGGTTAAACCCTACATTTGCGTAATTTTATTTAAGTCGAATAATTAAGGCACAACAATACCCAACCTGTTTCTTCCGGGTCCACATTCATTTGTTCTAAGAACTAAAAATCACACCATACACTTTTAAAATCATTATGTAAGCCTTCATTACCGTGACTATGGTACGGTTACCGTTTTCGCTGTTTTCTAAATGTATTTTAATCTCCTATCTTTTGCATGATCACCAGGTATTCCAGAAGGATCTCTTTGTATTCAACTTTGACTTACGTCAAAAGGCCATCCACAACATTCACAATTACGTGAGGTTCTATCAATATTCGCCAATATCGAGACGTCTGCAACAGGAACTATTTTACCCAACAGTAAGAACTACGTTTTGTGGCTTAACTGACTCGAGATTTACACTGAACACTGAAATGGCAGTCGCAAATGCCACTATAAGCCATTTCTTTCCTAACATGGTCTTTCTGTACCTTAATCTCTTTGCTCCGGACATGAATAGGCAATAAAGTTCTTCGTAGACATCTTGATGATTTTTTGCATTTGCTAGCACGGCGTGAACTTATATTCGTAACAAAGGAAAGTTAACTATAATATTACTATTTGAAATGCCTGAGAATATAGATGCGTATAGACTTCGATTGTGTATGATGGCGCTATTAGTCTTGTTTACACCTACCATGGCCATCTAGGACGATTATGGAACGCACCTGAAACTGTTTCTCCAGAGTTGATTTTCCACAAGTAGCATCCTTATTTTGAAATTGCGTGTACTTTGACAGAAATTGTGCGGTTGGAATAGCGGTCTCTCCGATCTCGAAGGCTAACAGAAGAGCATCGTGGACGAAAACATACTGCGCCTTTGAAATAAACATTTGAATTTCTAAATGTCGGATTGAGTTTAATTAGGCTTTATATCGATACTGACCTGATTGCGGCTGGACTTTGGTGAGCCATCGTTTGATGCCTTGTGCATTAGACACTGGAGCATTAGAAGTTTCTAATTATTATTATGCTTTATAAATGAACTGTTTGAGATTGCTACTTTTCTAATTTAATTATTTATATGGTACCCTTTACATTAATGATTAAAACATCAACCGATGGTTGCTTAAAGTGCTGCCATAGTCAAAAATCGTAATATGTTGGAGAAGCCAGGTGGACATCCAATAAGTTAGAAGCCAGAGAAACCAAAAGTCAAGCGACGGCAGGTAGGCAAGCTGAAACAGATGAGTTTAAGCTTAGAACTGAACGACGTCACAGAACCAACAGAATGAAAAGAACTAGGTAGTGAATTCCAAAGCCTTGGACCAGCCACCGAGAAGGCTCGAGAGTCTAACACGGATTGGTGCGTGGCAGTCTTCAAGAGTCAAAGTATCCGTTTATCATGTGTTACGAAACAAGTGCGGTCCTATTTTAAAATAGATATAGACTGGTTTGCTATGCCATAATATACATAACGCAATTATCTTAGGCGAACATAATTGAAACATAAGCAACACAACTTTAGTTAGACATCAAGCAAAATCCAATGTCTGCAAGGTGAAAGCTCAGCAGGACAATCCATATATTCAGGGTCATATCATACTGGAAAATGCCAGGAATTCTAATACTTCAGCAGATATCGTAGTATATTCACCAGCTACTGTTCTTTAATCAAATTCTGAGGAATGGCTTCTTGTATAGGTGGCCAAAGTTGGAAAAGGATCGACAGATTTGTATTTGCACCTTCATGTACCAACCGAGATACCTACTAGGTTTTGAATCATGTGAGACCTCTGTTCTCGTAGCTCTTTAAGACAGTCGAGAATTTTGACATCGTGCTCTACCTTCTCTTGTTCAAGGAGGTAATCAATGGCAATGAATGTACCGGTTCTTCCGGCACCAGCACTATAAATAGAGTAGCTATCTATAAACCTCAATGTCTCAATTCACAACAGTCTGTAAAGTTACTGCTATAAATTAAGTAGTTTGTTGTTCAAAGCGGTTGGTTCATGCGAATGATTTTTAACACATGAATATTTAATCTCTTAATTTTAAATTTCAATTGGCTTTCCTGAGAAATTAATTTTAAATGTTTACTGAAACTGCTGTTAGATAACAAAGATATGCAAACGCAAAAATTTTAAGAATAACAAAACAAAATGAATGGTTTGAATTCAGCTTTTCAAGAGAAGGTCACTTATTAGTATAAATATTAGACAAAAACCTTCAGTATATACCTGCAGTGTATCAGAGTAAACTTATCCGGCTTCATCCTGTGATGAACTATGCGATGGAATGTAAGAAAACCTTTGATATCACTAAGAACTCCATGGTCAGGCCAGGAAAAGTAATGAAACTGAGTTAATTCAACCTTTTTTGAATTCTAAAAATAAAACCCATCATCTGTAATCAATATTTTTTATTTAATTTTTTGATGGTAGAGCGAGTTAGAACTGTCTCAGTGCTTTTGAAGGTTCTTAAAAGACGGAATACATGTATTCGTATATTTTTTATCACATAACTGCTGGTTGAAGTTGATCCAAGTGAACATATGTACTCATTGCCACATATTCTCGCCACTAGTCTTGAGTCAAGAAAACACATGTAGTTCTCAAGATGCATAATCTGTGATAGCTGTTAACTGACTCCAGGCAAATCAAGAACCATTTCGAACGCGAAGCATATTAGACTGTAGCCTAGTTTGCATTAATGATAGTGCCTTGATTTAGGAATTAAAAGTTGCTTGCATTATTGAATAGTACTGGAATTAGCATTCATTTGTGTTGCATGCCTCAAAGCCAATCTGCCACGATTCTCGCATTATTTTGGATTGCATGCGACATATTCTACATTGGCTGGCTATTTCTCACTACATGCTAGGCCATAATGGCTTCAGGGGCTAGTGCTGCTCTGGAGTGAAACGACAAAATATGTTCCTGTCTTCGCCTAGTCTGGTCGTCAGTCGTTGTGTTCGAAGTGTAATGAACCTACTGATCTTTGCATCCATATGCCTATAGATACATGGTAATGTGCACGCCTTCTTTGTGAAAATGTCTTCTGACTTTTCTTCAGTAACGATTAATGCGGATATCATAACATTGTATTCTAAAGAGGCTCAGATAGACGGTTTTTCCATCCGACTTATATCCAAGTAAAGAGCGCTTGTGAGGGATTCCCAAGTGGTGCTAAACAAATGTTATGCTAGCATTACAATTAATGCACAAAACGGGAAAATGTCATGACGAAGACTTTCACTTTAATTACATTAGATTTTTTTCATAGAGACAGGCGTTTTGTTCCTGCCGACTCTAAACATGAGGTTTGGTAAATATACCTTGGAACATTGAATGCATCTAACTGTGTAGTCTGGCCAAGAATCTTCTGACTTGAGAGTCACAGTTATGTCTCCATAAATCACTGAATGGCCAAGCTCTGGCCAATACTGTTCACATTTGTTCTATAGAAAACATACACACATCATAGAAATGACAAACAAATTTGATCGTAATAATTTGGACGAGTGTTTTAGATGATAAAGAGAATATTCACGACTAGAGAAAACACAAGAGGTGATTAAATATAACAGGGAACATCTTAAATGTGATCATGCCAGAAGAAAACATTTTGCTTAATTCCAAGCGTCCTTTTTCATATTTTTGCCTGCAACATGCTTTGCCCTTACCCAGTAGGCCTTTACCAGCAGGTTTATGACACGAATGAATACGAGTAAAACATGGTGCTGTGACATAGATGCAAAATCGAAAAGTGTACTATAATTTCACTGACATAGTTTTTGCTGCTTCAATAAGGTCACTGCAAAAGAGCTTTGAAGATAATATTTTCTGCTGCTAAAGAATTAACAGCTGAAATTTCTATATGCTCATTACGTCTTTAAAATGCAACAATTTAATGTATTGAAAAATTGTTCTTTAAATTTTGGCATAACAAATGTACTTTTAAACTGTGATTGCTCAATAAGAAAAACAAATAGTTAATTCTACCTTTTGATTTTCCTCTAATTTTGTTAACATGACAATTAGTTGAACGCGATTCTCGATAATCATTCTCCAGAAATCCTCCAAAGTCTCTTCACGAGGCCCTGTACGATTGTTTTATTAGCAGAAGGAAGCACTCCTTTATACCTCATTAAGTCAGTAAATATGCCTCCACAAACTGCCCTCTCCGAATAACCACCCGTAAGAAAGGACAATACCCACAACCGGGTTTAATTTTAAACAGTTAAAACAATAGGCCTAGGAAAGTGACCTCTTCTCAATTGCCCACGGACAATCGTCCTTTAATAAGGAATACACGTTTCAGGATTGACCCCAGGTTAAAACTATCCATCAATAAAACTTTAACCATTCAGGATAAAATGCTTACGGAGACCCGCCTGTTCTTACCTGTTTTATTAAGATTACTAATGGAATGGAAATTAAGTAGAGTACAACTTTGATTTAATGTATCTAGTCGGGAGCATTGAATTAATTATTAATAGAATCTTCTTAGAGATACCTTGTAAAATGCAAGAGATTAGGATGGAAGAGTAAATAGTTACCTTGTGCTGCAATGAACTTGGTCCTATTGTCGTAGCCCTAAAGCATACATAGACTATGCTAATACCACCACTAAATGCAGAGTTTGAACCATGATGTTTTTTGAGTTTATAATTACGATTTACGATGTTCTTTAGGCTCGGCTGGAAAAGAAAGGTTACTTGAAAAGATGTCATTATGTCTGGGTGCCGCCGGTAACTAGACCATTCAAAGTTGTTGGACATATTCGGAACATGATCAACTTTTTAAATTGTCATCTCAAATATTGTAAATTTTCTTTTAATATATTTCAGCAAGAAAACCATTCACCATGTTTCATATATATTGCACTTGAAAATAGGCTACAATAACGTGAAAGGTTTGTGATTTAACAATTTGTCCAGTTAATATTACCTGAACATAGCTGGCATTGATGTATTGAGAAGTGTCTTCGTCCTTTATTCGTGACAAAATGACACGATTCGACTCGTCTAAAAGAAAAAAATAGGCTACAATAAGCAAAATAAAAATGACAACCAAACAAATATAGTATGTCAATATCGAACCATACTAAATCAGTTCAAGTCTGTCAGCTTCCTCATAAAGATTAAAATCATTCTGTTATATTTAAAATCATAAAAATGGACTTGTAATGAGATCTGATATTATTTAGTCCATTATCGCGCAATATAGTAAAGGTCGTGTAATTAAATGTAATGCTGTTCAAATTAAAGAACTTTAGCGTGAGGTAACCGGCCGTAGACTATTGTAGTGTACTGGAGCAATCATTTAGCTGCTTAATAAAAGGAAACTTTTCCTCTGCGCAGATTCTTTAATTAAGGTAGTTGAATTTTGCGGTAAAACAAAACATTTTAAATACTGTATCATGTTTCACTGCGATTAAGGCCTTTGGATTCTACCATTTGAGATTGATAACTGTGAATAATTGGGTACAACAAAAGTTTGCAATTAGGCCTTGGTTTTCATTTTTCTTCCATATTGTAGTTTAAATATTTCAAAATATTTCATTTAATTTAAGTCTCTTAAAAACACTCTTAGGCACATACAAATGTAGTAGCAATAATGGATTACATGGAATAATATTTATAAATCTGTTCTTCCTTTTGACTTCATCTCTGGTTCCAATTTCACAGAAGTCTTTTGCTTTTAAGCCCACGCTCTGTAAATCAAGATGCACATAACAATTTATTCCTTTCTTTTCATTAAATAACGAGATAAATTATAGGCGAAAGCTACGAAGACGTGACCAAAGCGAATATTCCAAATGAGTAATGTAAGTGGTGCAACAAAGTGTCCACATCGTTTGTTATTTCGCATCACTTCACAAAGCCATAGAAATTCGAAATAAGCCTAGGTATCCAATTAAGCTATGAAAGAAAGTAAAGTATTCGGTATGCGAGTGTTATTTAACAATGTATTTACTATTTAATTGACTGATACCGTGAATCCCTGTTTACGTCGGGACTTCTTCACGGTTAAATATCTAATAAAATTCCGACTTAAACCAAGATCTTCTATTGTTCCTTAGGACAACGATCTATGGTCCTGTTAATCGAACTAATTATTAATAGAAAAGTTACGATCCGGCATTAGTTCTGATGAAGTCCAGTGAAACATGATGTACAGAAAATAAGGTTTTACATTATAGTCTATGGAATTGGTTGACATTGTATGATGCCTTACAAAGGACCATATTTTATTAACCATGTCTGGCGAAAAGCTCAGTAGCTTTATTCCCATATGCTACTGTAGGCCTATTTGAGCGATAATTATGAAGTCGGTTATTGCACATTTGTTATGGTCTTTGTTTTGATCTTTACACTTACCTCAAATTCCTTTTCTAGGCTATCTGGATCGCATAGTTTGTTTTGCACTGTGTTCAATGCTTTGCTAATAGTAGGCCCAATTTCTTCATATAGACATTCTGCATAAAGACTCATAGCTCGATCTTGAAGCAAGTATTCTAAAACGATTTCGACATCACTATTGAATAACAGAAATAAAATGCTTAATCTGCTTAACTATAGCACTGTCACAAGGCTACTTTATATACATATATTTTCAATGGTCAAACGTTTTATTTTAATAGTAGCGACTTGTAAAAGATTGTCGCGCCACAAGATTATTTTTTAGATAAGATCATAATAAGCTTGTGACGAGCAGCGGCTTTTAATAGATGAATACGTAATAGAATGTAAGATGCCACGAAATTATCTTTTCAGAAAAATCCTAATTTTAAAGGACCAGTCTAACAGATCTTTATGTATTGATTAAAGGTAAGCAATTACTTTGTGATGAGGATGGTATCTCTCCCAACTCTGGACTGTGCTCAGCCAACTTTTCAGATTGTCTTCGTCTGTATACATACAGTTTAATTTAGCCTGCTAATTATAACGTCCCAAAACCAGTTTCAGTACTTTTATATACAATATATTTAGTCATTGTATTTGATGGGCCCCTTTTAGTACAAACTTCCGTATTGCAAATTAAAATTCGATCTAATATACCATAGGTTGATTTTACTCAGTGCAATTTGTTACCAACATACCGAATCATCAGATAAGCTGGAAAGCTTTCCGACGATGACGCTGAAAAGCACCTTTTGCACGGTAATGCAGGAATAAAACAGAAGCAAAATCTACAAGCTCGTAATGCAGATCTTTGTGTTGGCGGCGATTTAACAAGAAATATCTGTACGTTAGGACATATAGACATAGGCATAACAGAGCCTGAAGTTCGCTTAAGTGAGTATTTCAGTAGACTGCCTGTTGTATGCTATTCAATAAACTCATGGTGAATGGAAGTCAATATAATTACCTGTAAAAATAAAGCACTAGAAACACAAAGGCTACAATCAGAGCCAAACCAAGAATAGAGCCAACCACACCTCCAGCATTGCCACTTTCAGGGGGAGTCGCCGATTTTGTTGCTACAAAAATACAAATTACAGTTATAACCTTGGAGAGAATTACCATGTCTAGCCTGGCGATACATGTGCTAATTGCATATGTATGGCCGGATATAGGCCTACACATGCACTTGTATGTTTATTGCTATATGTGTGTACATGTATATGCAGGACTATAAATGCATGTATAAATGCGTGACTCTACATGTGCTTGTTCTGCAAGTGCTGTATTGATTTGTTATAACTGTACATTTGAACTTGGTAAACTTTGCAAATGAATAATATTATTAATAATAATAATAATAATAATAACAAGAAGTAGAAGAAGAAGAAGAATAACAACAACCACAACAAAAACAAAAACAACAACTAATAGTTTTCCTACAAATAGTGCCGGCCTTATCCTCCCAATGACCCCGATCCATCCTAATTATGGCGTCTTCATATCGTTTTCCCTTCCACTTCCTCCCTTTCCTTCTTCCAATAAGGTTACTTCACTCATATCAATTGATCAAAATAGCAAGTAAATAAACAACCGTGTGTTCTAGTGCCTTTAAGCACTATGGATCAGGATAACCTAGTCACCCAGTAAGCGTTATTTTCCCCTTATCGGTCCACTGGGGTTTAATGGGCCCGGTTGGTCAGAGGACTATGAACTATAGGGAGCGGTGGCCGCAATTACCGTCAATTTTTAATTGGAAAAAATTACGGCCAAGAATTCGACGGCAACCTATAATCTGCAGCCCCTTCATGAGAGCAACTTAAAACAAGCCTAAGGCCGACCCGGCTACTAATAATTAATGATAGGGCCTAATGCTTGGCTTAAAATTCACTTATATACAGATGAGTACTATAAAAAGTCCGTACTAATAAAGCATGCTTTGCGTAAAATAATAATTCAATAAACATAAGTGCGCATAGCTCACACAAATAGGCCTAATTAGCATAGTATCGACTCTAATAACGTCTAAAGCTTCGTTGTTATGATGCTCACTTCAAGCTAAACGGCAACCAGTGTGACAATACGTTAGAGAAACCTGGTCAGAATCCGATAGGTCAGAGAAACCAGAATTCAGGCTACCATGGGTAAGCAAGTTGAAGCAGACGAGTCTTAGGTTTAGACCTGATTCACATTAAGCAGCAGGTGAAAGGCACGGGACTGGGGATTGAATTCGAAGGCTTTGGACCAGTCAACGAAAAACGTCTGTGAGCCCGACATTGTTGTGATGAGAACAAGAGCCAAAGTGTCCAATGATAGAGTGCAATATATGCTAATATTGTGGCGGATCGGCCACAAGGCGAGCCTGCCAGGAGTAGATATGAGTGCTAAAGACTATCATGAGTCCAAGGTACCACAGGTCCATCCAGTCGCCTTCCAACCCTCTCTCTGCACGTAACGACAATTGATTTACATATCCCGTTCCGAGCTCAACGGTAAGGGGCATCAGGGTGCAGTTCCTACTGCATCGAAAGCTCGAACCGACCGGTAGCCTTTAGATGCCTGCAGGCGGGTGTTACTCGACCTCACCAAATAGAACCTTTCACCCAACGGGGCAAATTACTGATCAACCTCAGAACGATATAATGGGCGATCAAGAAGCAGAGGTAGGTCGGCTGATTGAAGTGTAATACTTTTTTGAACAAAGAAGACAGATTTTAAGCTAATACTTTAGTGAACAAAGAAGACAGATTTTAAGCTGGATTTTTACTCAACGGGCAGCCAATTTAGTAATTATTTTCACTGGCGGCTTTCCTAAATATCTGAGATTTATTATTATTATTATTATTATTATTATTACGAAAATTTTTACGCGCGCCGTCAAATTATCAGAAACGCTACCCATACTCAGAAAATAAATAACTATGGCAGAACTTAAAGATATTGTTAAATATGGATCTCGTAGAGCTTTTGATGCTTTGGAATGTAAATTTGGTCATGATATCAATAACTCAGAATGCTTGGATGTTCAGGTAATTGGAAGTTAATAAAGTTGAAGAGAGGATGCAAGTCAAAGTACATTGACATTCTAACCCATCTAAATGTTATTATCTAAAATTTATGTATATCTAATGGTTACCTTCGCATTCATTGAGGGTGTTTCAGTTAACATTTGAAATCCTTTTTTGTAGATACAAACATAGCTGCCCATTGTGTTGTTGCAGTGTTGAGTTTCACTATCGCATGTGCGATTCGGAAAAGCACACTCATCAATGTCTGCTCAGAAAATGTGTTACTAGAGGTAACGCATATGCAAGATCTTAGATCAGTTGTTTTAAGCCATTATATATGAGAAGATAACTAGGCTGCTGCAGCGCCATACACTCTATCAGACGTCGCTACTAATACGGAAATTGTAAAACGTAGACAACACGTAGGCTATAAATGAACACGAAAATTTCTATTGGCAGTAAAATCTGTTGGCCTATATGATTTACAAGAGGAATCATTCGGCTCAAATTGACATATAAATTGTTATATAGGATTGTTAGGATTACATTAAGTAAGTTTCAACATAAAGTGAATTTAATTTAAATATCATTCATAGAACCCTAGAGGGTACATCTGATTACCAATGCATGTGCCGTTGTTATCAGTTACATATCCTGGCATGCAGTCGCATTTGTAGCTGCCATTGGTGTTTTTGCATATTTTCAGAGTGGAATTGCAAATTCCGGGAGTAATCGTACACTCATTTATATCTGCATCAAAATAAGAACCAGGCTTTTCTTAATTAGCATAGAAACATGCTACTTACGAGTTTTAGACTTAAATAAGGCTCAATTTAAGTAATTAAAGTTAGAGAATAGTGCGAGATGATTCTATCAGACGTCGCTACTACTGAGTGTGTTCGGTTGTTCTACGCAGTCCGGCTTTAATTCGATCACGGCCTCTGCAAATATCTGACAGAAGAAACTACAGGTCATGTCTTCTGTAGCGAACAGCATTTTAGCTTATCGGTAGAAATGGAAATCATAATTATTTGCATTTTTCTTGCGAGTCATATTGTAAGGGTCACGACAAGTTATCGTTGCCAATTATGTATGTGATATTTACTAATTATTTTATTACAGTGCTTAACTACCTCCCGAAACTCACTTTTGAACCTAACTGAGCTAATAGTTCATTAAAAACAAGTCCTCTGTAAGCAAATAATCCTGTAAAGACTGAATGCTCACAACCGAGGACTCTATCATGCAATAGCTTCATAAAATAGCTTCTGTAGTGCCAGTGTCTAACGAACAAAGCATCAACAGATAGCGCACCAAAACTAAGTCAGGTCAATATCCAGGTCAGTCCACTAAGACAGGGAAGCCAGTCTATGGTGGATATGCAAGTTCAAAAAGAAAATTCTTAATTGCGAACGAAATGACATGAGCGATTGAGCAGAATGAAATGTGATGTAGATAGGCCTAATAAAATATGTCAAAAAGGATGATGTTCATATCAACCTCCGCAAAATGTCTTATTTACAAGTGCATATCCGTTTAGGCAATTGCAGACAAAATCACCCACAGTATTGATACAAGTTGTTGTTTAACTATCACAAAGACCTAGGGTGCATTCGTCTATATCTGCAATGACAATAATATTTTTACTAAACTAACTCTGTAGTACAGTGTATTAAGAAATAAAATGTACGCCTTTCTGCAGAACGACGTGACATCCGCAAACATGGTGACTGACTGCTAATGCTCTTGGTTGTCACCTCAGCATCGGGGTTCGAATCTTGGTGCATGATTTCAAAAGGTAAATTCTTTGTCACGTTATAAAACGTTTAAGGAAAACTTCACGCATTTTTCAGTGCTATTGAGTTTTCTCTGTATAGTGTATTTCTTGAGTTATTAACAGACTCAGAAAACTTACATGCGGTCTGTTTTAGATTGACTTTCATCATGAAATCATAATTACGAGACCGAATATTACTGGAGTCAGTGGGGGTTATCAAGAATATGATCATGTAGTAAATTGTCCATAAAACGAATCAACGTGTTACTTCTTGCAAAGGGTTCCTGTCTACTCGTATAATATATCTTTCTCGCACATAATCTTTTTAATTTCGGCAAATCAACATCAACGTAGTCTAACCCCTTGCCTGGGGAAGCCTAGTTAACTAGCCTAGACTCGTCATAGGGTAGGTTAACTCGTCCGGTAGATACTGTATTAGAATGTTGGGTTAGCTGGTAGCACTTAGATTGTAAGCTATAGTAGGTACCTCTACGTGTTATAGTACTCAAAGCTCTACGGTGTTCTAGGGTATGGCAAAGAGGGGTGAACGGCAAATTTTAAGAGAGTAATTCAGCATTATCTGCAGAGTCAATGACTTGGAGCCTGTACAGCTATTACAACGCAAAGAGAAGCAACTACAGCAGAAGCAGAGACTCCAAGAATTAAACTAAAACTACTCATGTCGTTTCTTATGCTGACTTGCCAGTCTGAACAGAAACCATGTTCTGGCGAATCCAGTCATATTTGTCATTGCAAATGGTGTTGTAGTAAAGTGCAAATGGTGTTGTAGTAAAGTCACTGAGACGGGAAAGAAATTGAGAAAGGAATCAAGACGTTTTTGTCCCACAAGTGGTGCTGGACTTTGTCTTGTTTCCTGTTTCAAAGAATATTATTCTAACCTGCAGCATACTTGTTTACCCTAAATAGTGACATTTAGGCGCATTATGAACACTTTTGTACTTTCACTTTTGAAATATTATTATAAAATTGATAAATAGATGTCTGAATGAAGAACATTTAATTAGCAGTAAATGAAACAGCATCTTGCAAAAATGTGCTTTTCAGCAAATAAGTTTCCCAAGGGGCTAGTTGTTAACCCGGGGGTATTCCACAGCTAAGAGGCTGATACAAGTCGATGATGTCGGATGTTCTCTTCCCATCTGAAAAATGATCTTAGGCTGTGGAATAAGATGTGAAAAAGCTTTGCCTGTTATTTGTTCCGTGGTTCAAATCCCTTGTCAGAGATACTCTGAGATTCCATTCTGACGGCGCAATCTAATATGTCGAAAACAATGTTCTCTCACCTATGCAGTAATCCCATAACCTGGTTCTTTGATATCCAGATGTGCAATGGCATTGACTAACAGAAGAAAACTTCAGGTTGGTTGTGACGCATGTTTCATTTGCAGAGCTGTCGCCATTACCGCTAGAACAGTCTAGAAAACATATAGGTCGAACCCCTGGTCAAACCCACACACACTTTTTATCGACTAAGGAAACTATATTCAAATCTTATTTTTAATGACCTTGAGGCATTGATACGTACACGTAGGCCCTGAGCTTTAAGAGCCAAATTAGTCGAACTCCATTCATTCGTTTGATCGTTCGCTCTTTCTTTCAAAGCATTCAAATAGGTTAAGCTTTAGAAAATATGGACTATGCTTTTGCATGAAAATTATTCTGGGAATTACACTTTCAACAGTTTTCATTCACTGGCAAATTTCAAGAGCATTCACAGTCTGGTCATATGGTACTGTTATATAATATATATCTGCAGCATATATTTTGCTTATATATATTATACATAATATATAATATATGTTATGCATATTTATATTTATACATTACTATATATATGATATAATATCATCTGACTGTATAGTAATCGTAATAAATAAGTCTCTGGTCTGCTACCAAAGAACGAGAACTATTTGCCCAGCTAAAATACAAACCCATGTACAGTATATTAGCACAAGTTGGCCATCAAATTACAGTAATTTGTATCAAGTTCAATTTGGCGGCAGTGGCTTTTTATTGCGTCCATATTGTGAATATGAAAGGGTGTCCTTGTAATGTAAACGATGTAGTAGTCATTTGAAAATGACGAATCTTGCTTACTTGATGAGATTTAAAATTCATCTTTCAAGACACCTGAGTTCAACATACCTCGGTTATTGCAGCTGCTGCCAGACCATCCAGGATTACATGTAGAGTTGCAGAAACCTGTTCCATAACGGCATATGCTGCTATCACGGCAGTTGCACTGAGCAACGCAATCTTTTCCGTAATTTCCTTTCGGACACACTGAAATTACATAAAATTACGGCTGAACAATAAAATCAGACACATACGTTACATGCATCGTTTGTGTCTTAAAAAAGAAAAGAACTCGAAAGAAGAAACAACATCGAATATAATAAGTCTGATAGTTGGAAAGTTCGTGCTGTCCGAGATTCAGTCGTGCGAAGTTTCACTGTAATGGCTGCATCTAGTAGACCATATCACATCTAGTCTTGCTTGTGTTGGATTCAGTGACTACATATTAAGTACTTTGTGCACGAAGGGAGTGGTGATGTTGCTGAGTGTGAATAACGAAAGTCAGTATAAGTGAAGCGAACCAGCCTTTTGTCGTGGCGCTATCTAAATGCTTTGCCGATACGTAGGTTTGTTCGGTAGAGGTCGCTTTGCCCTAGCAGGCACACGCTGCGTGTGAGGTCTTTGCCCTAGCGTAGATGGAGGTAGATAGAGGTCGCTCCAGTGACTGCGGTAGGCCGCATACAGCGACTGAAGGCGAGGGAGAGCTAAGGGAGCAATATAAAAGGATTTGCGCGGTTGAAAGATTGCCGCTTTCTTTGTGAATTCTCGACTGGTAAAGACCCTAGTCGATAGTTCGAATCTTATGGATTTTTGATAGTTTCTTTTGGTATAGGTGTTGAACCCTGTACGTAGAATTCGAGGCGATTTTTCTAATGATTCTTTGTGGATTTAAAGCGGATAGTTGAAATTATATTCTGGAGTTCAAGTCGATCAAAAATTCTAAATTCTCGAGTTCGGTTCGCGCTGAGTCGAAGCGTGAATCTTTTGCTCAGAAGATTCTTTACTGGATTTTCTGGATTCGAAGCCTGAGTCTTCGAGTTGTTGGACTCGATTGTGCGTTTCAACGTGCTACGCTCAGTCACAACGAATTGCTGACAATTTTATTGGTTTTAATGTAAATAAAGTTGATTATTAATTCAATCATTAAAACTGTGTTTGTTGTAAAATGGCTGAGGCACTCGGCTGTGAAGTAACTGTAGAGCAGATAGAAGGATTGACAATGGAGTCTTCGTCAACATCAGTTGCCGAGGCTGAAACCACACATTTGAAGCAAGAGAAAATCTTGAGAACAATGAAAGATTTTATGTTGCGCCAATCTTCTCAAGAAACTGGTGCGAGAGAGAAAAGTAAGATTGTTGTAGGGGAAAAGGACCCTTATCCATCAGGAGATGTGATAACCTTCTGCCCGAAGGTCACGGACACCACTCTAAGTTCGGGAATCGAACCGGCATCTGGTAAGGCTATTAAAGGTATTACCCCACAGGAATTACCAACCCTGCGGCGTAGTGCACGATTACAGAATAAAATTCCAACCTATTATGGAGAGGCTGGACATAGGGTACAATTTGCCACCTCTCATGAACAGGGTTCGAATCCAGGTAGGAGCAGTTACGGAACTAAATCACCGCAATACTACCCCCTACAACAACACGTCACAGCCCCTAATGGTGTGGGGGCGGGCGTAACATAAGTTATAAGAGGGAAAGGGCAGTCACTAAGTCCAAGCATAAAATCTAGTTATAACTTCTTTACTATACATCGATACATATGCAGCAGAAACTAAATACACTTTAAAAAAACTAAGTAAAATAAATAAATCTATATCAGTTATACACCAAAACAGAAGTTTAACGTCTCGAGAACATTAGCCCATACATCAATACTTGTACAAATGAACGGAACTTATTCGCCTACACTAAGTAAGCTAAGCTTGAATGCTTCAACTCTACAACACATGGATAAGTCAAAATAACCTATGCTTTAAAACAACTCAAATAAAGACATTTTACAAATTCATTATATGTGGGAATCTATAAAGTTCACTCTTGTAAAACATAGGTCAGGTGTTACTATTTAAGGGTATGTTATAGCTTCGGTACGCAATTTCTTTTGCTGTCTAAAGCATTTATTGCAGTTTAAAATGTTAATTTAGATTTATTTCTTTTAGAAATTTTGTCACAGATAACTGGTTTTAGTTTTGACAATTGGTGTAGAAATCTACGTAATTATATCGGCTTTAAAGTTTTTAACACCAGCAGTAAAAGTTAACAATTCCATTTCGATACATTGTTAGTAATAAACGTCGTAAATAATTAATTAGAAACTTGAGTTTAAATCATTTTAAAACATAAACTAGATGACTAACCAGAATATACACTGTTTGCATAAGAGCCGCCACAGATTTGCGCTTGATTCCCTGGACATGACATATTGCAGTTTGTTGCTGTACCATGTTTGTCGTAGCTTTCTCCGCAGAAACAGTGAATACCATACTGAACACGATCGGAAGATTTATTACTACATGTTCGTTTGAAATAAATCATACTTCAATATGACTACAGTACGCTTAATGCTAGAAAAAACGCTACAAAATGTAGGCCTACATTTATATATTATCTAATTAATTTTATTATTGATACAAGTGAATATATAGAGAACCCATGGGCCGATAGCCTATTGTAGCGCTATTCCTCAAATTACAATTAATCTACATAAAATAAAACTGCTTCATTAGATGTGTAAGTAGATACCTGTTTTAATCATGTAAGTGCTAGTTTCACAGAATATAATACTATTACGTTTTGATGAATGGTGTAGTATTCTTGAAATAAACATGTAAGGCAGAGAATCAGTCTGAAATTTTGAATTACTGAGACGAATCGGACGAAATTATCTGTCTGTTGGAAAAGCATACTTAAACTTGCGGCGCGAGTCAACCGCTGGGAAATCTTCAGTTAAACGGAGTTTGTCGAAAACTAAAATGGTTTGCGAAAGTTAAGCAGTTAACTCCAGATCGAATAAAAAAACTGGCTCTGAGAACGTTACCTGTATCGAAGAAAAATTGATTTGTATAGCTGTGGAATGACTGTCGATCTGTATAGTTATCAAACTTACGGTGATTGGGCCCGTTTAATTGTGCGCTTGCGATAAAAGACTTGTAGAATCGAAAGATATCATACGGCAATGGTCGGAGGTTAATTATAACATTCCAAAAGTGACATCCATCGAGGTAAGATTAAGAGACAATTTGTTTTTTAAAGTGTGATTAATCGATATTCGATCGCTGAACTTGTTTGCTAAAGGCTTTTCGTCAAAAGACCCCGTTCTTGTCTACTGACTCTGAAAGACGTGAAGAAATCGTGATGAGATGAAAGGCTGAAGAATCTGTACACTCACCAGAGTCATCTTCTATAGCCTACGATTCTACGAGGACCAAGAGAAAGAATTTCCTTGACGTGGGATAATATCTGCTTAAGTCTGTCTGAACTGAACGACAACGAATTATCCGCATCAGGGGTCTGCGAATCGAGAGAAACACGCGTACCAAGTGAATACATAGAAAACACATGGGCCAATAGCCTATTGTAGCGCTTTTCATCAAATTACAATTGAAATACATAAAATAAAACTGTTTCATTATATTTATCAGCAGATACCAGTTTCAATCATATAATTGTCAGTATCACAGAATTAGGAGGTAGCTTAGTAGATATAAAACTAGCTTAGTTAGATGCTGGTTAGGTAAGCTTAATTATATAACAATTTAATAGGTCTAACGTATAGGTTTCCAAGATTAACCTTGATTAGTTGTGATTTGTTCACTGTTAATTGTTGGATATTAAATTTTTTATAACTAAGATAGCAGTAAATCCATTATTCAGTAACATTGATATGCTCCCATTTACCTCATTTACTTCTGCACTTTGTTCTCCTCGTTGCCGGGCCGTAGCACCCGTCACTCGGCCACTCAAGATCTCTGCCCCTCGCATGCGAACCGCTGCGGCCCGGTCTAGAAGCTTTGCCTACATTGGTTCCACTTGCTGGAATCGTCTCCCTCCAGACTTGCAACTTGAGCTCCTTTCTCTCCCCTTCTCAGTGTTCCGCAGGCGCCTGTAGACTGTACTGTTTAACAGTGGTTTTACTTTTTCGGGACGGAAGCATCTCTATTGAGTTTATCCTCTAAGAGGTGCTTTATAGATCTCAAATTAGAATTACAATTACAATTAAACTTTATAACATGTGTCGGTGAAACAGAACGGGAGATTCTGTTGTCCGAAAGAAGAAGCGAAAGACTTGATGCTGAAGTAGTTCATTCGAGTTTCAACATGCTATCAGAGTATCGTCCGTGTATTTACTGACCGTCAACTCAAATCGTGACATAAGCTCTCTCTGTTCTAGGCTTCCTCTCAGCTCTCGGTTTCTGTGTTTCCTCTGCAGTGTTCTTCTTAGTCGACGACTTATGCTGCTATTTATATAATTCATAGGGTTCTTAGTGATGCGAGGATTTTGTGGCTTGGCTGTTGCTGTATAAGCTTACGAATGACTAGCTTGAGTAATAAGAGTATTGTGTTCAGTGTTGTATTTCCGCAGTGCTGCAGTGCTCAACCTTATTTAGTTTCTACGATACGTGATATGTCACTTCTTGCTCTCTCTCTCTTTGTCTTTACGTCTATCCATCACCTTGTAGTTTCTATATGTGCAGTCCATCGCTATCTTTACAGTTGCAAGTCTCGCAATCAAAATAATCCTTCAAAAAGTCAGAATTATATCTATTTCAATCTGGCAGTTATTTGAATCCGTCATACAACCACATTTTTAGTCAGATAAAAAGAGCCTTTCTTTATGTGTATTTGTGACTCTTTCAAATCGGAGGCGTTTAAATAATAATGGCCCGCAGTTGTAAAAGACTTGGATCCAAATCTAAAAATTATAGGCTCACCGAGAGCCTGTAAAATTACAATAAGACTTGCATATTTGGCGAAGGATATATTGCGAAAATAAATTGGAGGGCGGTTCCTCAACGACAGATCAAAATAGTGCAAAACCCGTGTCAAACACTTTGAAAATCTTCACTGCAGAATAAATGCGTTGCCTATTCACTCTGAATGGTCCGCAGATTAATGACTGCTTGTGAATCGAGAACAGTGCAGTCAGCGCTATCTAAGTAATGGGTACGGGTAAAAATGTGTTTTCGCTTTTACTGCACACCACATTTAATTAACCGAATTTTTCTAATGACCTCCGACTATATACATGTCTTTGGAAATGTGCATAGCACCTTCCAAGAACCTCACTATTCGAAAGTTTGCTGTATGTTCGGATAACAGGTGACGCTGGCAGGCTAAAAACCAAAGCAACTGGTTATTTTCCATGAATAACTAATGACAGCTTCGTGGCTTTTGATCCCTTTTGCGCGGAAAACGACAAATGACGACAGATACATTCGTTGAACACCATAACTTAAAAGCAATTTATGTCATCTGACACACAGTCTACTGTTAGCACCTGTGACGTCATTTAGCCGAAGACCTACATAGAGTTGGGTATATTGTAACCATAGAGATGAAGAAAGTTTAGAAATATGCATGTATTTGAAGCACAAGATCGTACCAATTTCAAGAAAAGCGGCTGTCCATACACTAAGCGAAAGAAATAGAGACAGAAAGGAGTAGATTGATAGCTAGATATATCTACGCACGTGCATACTTAAATAACACATGCAAACAGACATAACATATTCGTTGGATAGATAAATAGATGGTAGATCGATAGACAGATAGATAGATGGATGGATAGATAATAAGGTAAGTAGGTAGGTAGGTAGGTAGGTAGGTAGGTAGGTAGGTAGGTAGGTAGGTAGTAGGTAGGTAGGTAGGTAGGTAGGTAGGTAGGTAGATAGGTAGGTAGATAGATAGATAGATTGATAGATAGATTGATAGATAGATAGATATACAGACAGACAGACATGCAGAGAGGTAGACAGATAGATATACAGGTAGAATTATTAGGATATTGACGTTTTAGAATATTATCATTTGATTACGAGTACCATAAAATTTCGTTACACGTTCTCCTACCTGCAATCCTAAATACGTGCTGCTGTTTGAAGCGCATATCGCTGAGCAGAATTCTATTGTGTTTGCTTTCTCATATGTCTTTGTTTCATATGTCATTGCTCTATCACTATCATCTTTATAGCATCCGATATATCTGCCGGATACGTTTGCTTCTATATTTAACAAGAAAGCATCTTCAGGAAATATTTTTAATATAAATCAAAACTGTTTTAAGTAGCAGGCGGCTTTTCTTTCATTTGTCTAAGTGGTACTTTTAATGTTTTACTTAGGCTTCCGCACTGACAAGATCCAACTCGTGTCAAGAGTTTAAATACTGTAACATATTTGATTATTCTCACTTCATTTAGGCCAAAAATTATAGATGTTGTATTATTATCTAACAATACTAAGTTGAAGATAGAAGCCAAGCAAAGCTAAGTTTAACGTTGTCATAAATACGAAACTGTCCCTTTTGCATTTCAATTCTATGAGTGATATTAAACTACTTTTTGGTACATGCATCAATTTCACACGTTAATATCGACGTTTGTCACCAGTTTTACTCACGTATATATTTTGAATGCATTTCAAAATAGGCTAATCTTAGACAAATCCAAAGAGTTTAAAGATACTGGTATTGATTACTCTGCCAAAGTTCTTGACTACATTTGCCGGCGAACTACCTTTGCTGCAAGTGTTTCCAGTCCATCTACTATCGCATCCGTTGGGACATTCTCCACTAAACCGATAACATGGAATGTACTGCTTGCAGTGACACACTTGATCGCATCCACCACCGTAGTAGCCAACAGGGCACACTGTTAAAACATCAGTCTAGCGTAAATAATGCTTGTGCATAGTAACTTTTACCGGAAATTTGTACCTTCCGAAACCTTTCAATTCAAAGAGATAATAAAGTAATGGAACGAAAACATATATGCCTAGTTAAGTCAAAGTAAGCTAAGCCAGGATGGGATAAGATAAGCTAAGATAGAAGAGGAGAGGATAAGGTACGATAGGATAGGATTCGATAGACTATGATAAAATAGCACGGTGCAGGAAAAACAAAACAGGACAGGTAAAGAAAATCAAGGAAACACAAAAGCATTTACGCATTTAAGTTAACAAATACGTCGCTGACGCCCAAGAGAGCCGCTGATACTGTCAAGTCAGAGAACAAGTGCCATGTATAAATGCGCTATATAACTGTGATGTTAATAAGAATGCGCATTGAAAATGAGTTTCGTTCTAGCGATTTTCTTAGAGACTTTTTAAATAATCTCGCAGTTATAGCCTATGTCCGACTTCAGCTCTCGTATTAAGGTCTTGTAATAAGACAGATGACAAAATGAGTAAGATGAGATAGGAAAGGAGGAATTAATAACACGAGATTGAAAGATAACCTAAGACGAGGATGAAAGAAGAGACAAGATAATAAAAGATAACAAGCTAATAATTAAAATAGAAGATAGAATAAGAAAAAGTAAGGCAAAATATAGTAGGATAAGGTAAAAATATACAAAACACGATATGAGAGCGCTGAATGAGGTTGAATTGGATAGAAAAAAAATGAGGTGGAATTGATTAGTATGAGGCGAAACGAAATGAAACGAAGTAACCTAACCTTATCTAACATTTAGGACACGGCGTGACTAGGTAGGCGTAAGATAAACTTTTACTTTTAGGAACTTACTGTATAAGACAGCAAAAAAGCTGAAATCCACTTATTCTCATATTCTAAAGTATCAAGATGTGTGCTTAGAAAAGATGTTTCTTTTTCGACCACCGTAATAATAAATAAATAGCGCAATAACACGCATAGCACAATGTGCTGTAACGTTGCACTGGACAACTACAAAATTACTAACCTGTGTAAATCACGTTAAAGACCATTGCTTCACTGGATCCTCCACATACTTCGGTCTCATTGCCAGAGCAAGGTATTTGACATGCGTTATTTGGGACACTTGCATTTATAACATCTCCACACAGACATGTCCTTCCACCCTACATGCACAGCACAGTTGTATACACTTCTTATTATCATAGAAATAGCATAATGATGTCCATAAAATAACAAGTCAGACACTCTATCGTATTACAATCACCTCGCTCAGCAGGTTAAAGCATATGAGCAGAATTCATCGAAACATCTCGATTCGACACAGAAACAAATGCACATAGAATGCAATTTGTAAACATTACGTTGCTGAAGCACAATTATTGGTTATTCAATCCAATTTGTTATTGAATCATAAAAGCACGCCAACGAACCTTTCAAGAAGCTTAAGTTATTTAAGAAAAAATGAATGAAAATAATTGAGGATTTGCCGCCCAGTTATCGGAGGAGGAACTTTCATTTGCTATTATTTGCCTACATTATTTAGCTTTATTTTTCAAAATCCTCATTCACTTAGTTTTGGTTGTCTCCACGTTGCACATTTTGGCCTAACTTTTGAATTCTTTATTCGTCAATAATGTAATGTTTTAGCTGTATGACTATTTAAAAAACCAGAATTTATTGAGTTTAGCATCAAGCATTGAAGCAATAAACTATTAATTTGACTTGTATGAAAACCTTTGTTACCAACTATGCTACAGTTTTACTTGACTCGTGTACATTTCCCCGAAAAATGTTGGGCGCAAAAAACACACAGAAGAAATTGCAACACTGAGGATTTGAGGCTCAAAGCTTCACTATTAAATTCTTCAATAAGCAATTTCATAAAATAGTAAGGTTTCATTGCTATATCGTTTCCGTCAAATGGATTCAGGACCGGCCCAAGTCTCCCCTCGACCCTCTTCTAGCTACCTTAAGAGAGTACTAGTCACTCCAGGCCGTTGCCCGTCGCTTTTTGAATTTCTTCACTTTGACTTATTCAGTTAGCACTGGGCAAAACCTCCTCCCTCTCGGGAGTGGCCCGGAGGCAGATTCGTGCACGAGGCACTCATCAATCAAGTGTGTCGATACAGTTTCCGTCACCAGTTCAGAGCAAGCTGTAGTGCCCTCATCCTTCACCCCTGGGTCGGAGGATCCGGTATTTTCACCCTGCACGCAACAGGGCCACAAACTGCGAGCCAATCACTTGCCTTACAGGCGGTCGCTCTCCCACCATCCGGTTCGACCAGGGGCCACCAGGCACCGATCCCCAGACGGGCACCACTGCGCAGCCCCCACGACCACGGTACGTGACATTTATTCCGCCCCGCATTACGTACTCTGTCCCAGTGACGGCCAGTGAGGAAGGTGCAATCACTACTGCACCGACCGGTTGGCACTCGACCCGACTCTTTTAACATTTCCGCATTAAGTGGGCAGCGGTGGGCCCATTCCCCTTCCGTCCTGTACGGTGATTGTCCCCTCGCAGAACGCTGTCCCTGACGGGATTTTGTTCTGCTCAGAGCGCCGGTCGCAGGCAGGGCCAACAAGAGAGCCCGTGGTTGCCTGACAAGACGGTGGAGCTAAGGGTGTTGCGGCACCCCGCTCCGGAGTCGAAGCTGATCTCACCACTCGTATCCAAGCCTTTCGTTTTCACCGCGACGAGAACACACGGCTACTAACTACTAAGCCTTTCCGCTCATGGTACCCAACCAATCAGCCTCTGGTAAGGCTGGACACCTCATTTGCCATCTAACGATTGACCGGCCGCCCCAAGCCGCGAAGCGTCAAAGCTTCACTATTAAATTCTTCAATAAGCAATTTCATAAAATAGTCATAAGGTTTCATTGCTATATCGTTTCCGTCAAATGGATTCAGGACCGGCCCAAGTCTCCCCTCGACCCTCTTCTACCTTAATGTGGCGGCCCCATCCTTTCCTTCCTTTGCCTGACTCTTCTCTACTTTCCCATTTATGCTACCCTACTCGTGTCAATTTATCCAAACGAATTACCACTTAAGTGAACATGCATGATTTCGAGCCTACTGATGGTTATTCATCAGGATAACTTAGTTGTTCCGTGAGTTTTAATTTTCATTTATCGGTGGAGGGTTTAATGGGCCGCTTTGGGCAACGAGTAATGAACTACGATAGATTGGCCGTGGCCTTTATTCCCGTCAATATCAATGTAAGAAAAAATCGTGGGCACAGGTTTTGCAAGCCCCTAAAATCTGCGGCCCTGCTCGGTTGAACACCTAGAATTTGCCTTAGGCCGGCCTTGATTGTATTTGCTTAGGCATATCTAGTTAAGAACATATATTTACAGCTGCTGATTATTAACTATGAGACTGTTTTCTTATATGCACAAATATTTGATATCAGAATACCTGAAGTATGGCATAAGTTGTTGCTGTCTTTTCTTTACAAGTTTGTATACAGGATCTCACAGTCATTGCACTGCTATTTAGAAGAACTGCTGTCCAATTGGATTGGCTTGATGAGTCAAAATAGCAGCCAATATATTGGTTTTGAAGGCTTCCTGAACAGCAAGAAAAACGTTATAAATCATAGACAGCCTTCTCAACTGGAACAAGCATTCGTATAGTCATCAATACGAAAAATATAGCTCAGCTTGACTGTTACTAATTCTAAGTGATACCTGAAACAACCGAACTGATCCTACCATCAGCAGCCAACAAAGCTGTCACAGTATGTGTTAAATCTGTGGAGTTTTTATGGGGTCCGCGCCGACCCTCGGGCCAATTTGGGAGCGCAGAAACTCAAACCTCTTGGGATGCCGAGGGTTAAATTGCATGATATACAAACGTGATTGTTAGTGGTTTGAATACGTTATTATACAAGAGAAAATCGATATGATTGCATTCACATTGCTTTAAGAAAATTTTCTTTTATGTTCTTGGTTGCCATGTATACATTGCTTGACCACCAAAATATCATCTTGACCCTGATTAAATCCTGCCACTTGTTACATCTAGAATACGATAGGAGTTTCAATATTATATTTCTTTTAGAATTCACCTCAGATTTAGAATACCTAAATGTTTGACTGCCCTAAACAAGGAAACACTAGAGTATTACATCACGCTCAGCAGAGGCAAGTAATCGTAGGATACGGTTTGAACAGGGTCCAAAATGTCGTCATGGTTTAATTCTCACTAAACTACATATCACATAAGGTTCATTGAGCGTTTGCTCATTTATGTATAAAAGGGCAGTAATGAGAACCATACACTACATTGAGAATATCTTTCAAATTATTACAAGTTCTGCCAAAATTACTTCATCAACTTGAGCTATGTGAATAATAAATAACTTCAGAGAGACGCAGGTCACTCACCTTCTGAGTAAGCTTTAAGCAAGATCAAATAAAAGGCAGAGTGAAGTATTGACGCAAATAATCGATTTCTTTTCTTCATAGTTCTAGATTTGCTTGGCGTAACTTTAATGAAAAATTTGGACCACAAAATTATAAGTTCAATATCATCACTGTACTGGTAGGATATATTCCGAATGTTCCTACACTATAGGACATCGATCCAAACTATGAATTATTTTGTCAAAGGAACGAGTGGAGGTACTGATTACAATAGTTAGGCCTTGTATTTATGTGGCTGCATTAATTTCCTGATACTCGTATATCTCAACTACGATGATTAATATAACTGTTTCACCTGCTATGTAAATAGGAAAGTCGAAGAGCGAAGAGAGCGATGCACAAATACATAGACTAAGAATACAGCCAATAAAGATACTGGTGGAAATCTCAAACTTTTGGTTTGGTAGAGCGCCATATGTTTTGATATGTCTTAATTTGACCTTAATTTTTTTGCCTCTAAATTTAATAACATTTGCTGCAATTTGCAATGGCAGAAAATTACAACTGTGTACTTAAAATCTGAAACATTAAGCTGTGGTTTATTGATGTTACTAAACTAGCCTATGGATGTATTGTGTTGTAAAGTAATGGGGAATAATTTACTACACAATCATTTTCTGCAATATCATTGTCCTCAAGTTGAAGAAAATTATTAAGCTAATACGACAATATCAATCAAACAAGGGAAACATTTTCTTAACGAGCTTCACAGTTTGGCAACGAATTTTCAATTTCACAAATACACATGATGCATTGGTATTTAACATAGGAGGCACATATGAAAGGCAGATGCATTAGTAAGTTGCCACCAAGACACAAACGGTAGTTGACTGCTATTTTTGGAGCAAGCCTCTGTCCCACAGAAAACAATTCAGGCAGTGTAGACCTATATAAACGCTGACGTGTAATCTACCATTTAACTGTCTTAGGCTGTCACAGAGAATGAACAGATAGAATGGAAGATAACTACGCTGGAATTATACATGAACTGTCACCCCCGCGACAATTACATAGACACTGCTGCAGGGTTAATTATAAGTTGCATCCGTTTGTTATGCTAATGAGCCGTGTTTCGCAGCCTTTAAAACGGTTCACAAGTCGCGAATACTTGATGGGCACTTGTGAGAGATTGTATATTGGGCGTAATTGATTTGTACCAACTCTTCAAAAACCTAAGTTACACAAGGCTGTTTAGCTATTGAATTTTCATATACGGGTTATCCACTGAATCTTACGTTTCAGCTTTGTTGTTGATTTAGGCAATCGTTTGGTGCAAACTAATAATTCATGATATTAATAACCAGCAGAAATATGAGTGGCTGGTGAGTGTGTGAGTGACTGAGTGAGCGATCGGGTTAGTGAGCGATCGATTGAGTGAGTTAGTGAATTATTGATAGGCCTTAGCGTCTGTGAATACGTTGATCTGTCAGTTATTAGTCATTAACTCATTAACTCACTAACTAACTAACTCACTCACTCGCTCGCTCGCCCACCCATCCACCCACCCACACACCCACACCAACTCACCCACCCACCCACTCACCCACCCACTCACTTCGATTGGTCAGAGAATAGTGTACCACCTGCCAAACTGCAAACTTCTCCGTAAGCCTGGATGCAAATTTTACGTTTTAATTCGACCGGTAGCTAGTGACTGATATTATTTCGTTTCAGTGTCGTTTTCTTCAGAGATGATAGAACATTTTTGCACTTTTGTCTAGCTGAAAGGCATCCTTATGACATATACTAAAAAGACATCCTTATGCCATCTACGAATTGCAGTTGCTATAAAGGGTTAAAATGTACACAGAAAATACGGCGCTACATTAAATATTGCAAGTCTAAGTGGCTTACTATGCAAACGTCGTGTGATATGCAATCTAAATAGATTGCTTACAGAATTGAAGCAGCTCATCAACGATTTCGCTTCGCGCAAAAAGAAAATACACACGTGCCTCGGCAGTACTCACTGCTGACGTCACCTTCTTCCTGCCAAACAGTCACAGACATTGAATGCAAACATACCCAAACTGTCATTGGAAAATTCCGTCATTGGAAAATTCCGTTACAGACGCGCGTCATCTTGGCACACCTGTTTCTCAATCATCAACTTCTTGATCAGCGTTGCCGATGGTGGCTGACAGCTGGGTCGATAGTTGAGGGCGATGGTGAGCAACCCGCGTGTTGTTCGGAAGGATTCGACTAGGATCTCAAGGTGGTTAAAGCTGCCTCTAGTTCTACACATTTCTTGTTGGAAAATAGCGATCCCACGACGGTGATGCAAGCGGATCATGATCACCACGTGGCGAATCGGCGATATGACACCGTGTAGGTGCAGATCTTCGTAATGCGAACGCGAGGCTGATTACTGTCATATCTCAACCACAACGAAGATATCTGGTCACGGTTGTTAACAGAATCGGCTATCGCATCGATTTGCAGGGAACGTGAAAGTCTTAATTCAGTTAAAACTAAGTCTTTCTTGCCTTGGGTTTTGCCGTCTTGGGTTTTGTGTAGCGTCAGTGTCTCCGAACTGCAAACAAGTGGGGCGTGTTCAAATGACGCTGGGAAGCAACTCATGATCGAAGTTTATAAAAATGTTAAAAAACCAATGTTTGTTTCAGAACATTCAAAACCCTTTAGGCAAGAAGATACTCATAGGCCTATTACTGCTAATTCTGTCCGCGAGAGAACGAGAAAACTTTCAAAATCCCACTAGATAGGCACACGTGATGCAAACAAACCACTTGGCACCACCTAGACTCCAGTGGAGCAAACTGGCGTGCTTACACCCACTACAACCTCGTAGTAGTGGAGTTATAACCTAAGCATACCAGTGAACAAGACTCCCACAGATGTGGCACAAATGACATGCTACCTGCAAGGCTAAGCTGTTCGAGAATGGTAAAATTCGTGCACGGTTTAAAAAGTTGTAGATTTGAAGACGGCATCGTAGGTCACGAAACCTTTGCTAGCAGTAGATTCAAGTTGTCATGTCATCAGCGCTATGTTACTGCTGTATATTTTTCTGAAGGATTTATTATCATTCGAGGTCGTGCCAAACGGATCGGTAAAATTAGAGATGCAAAAGGACTATTTATGAAATTTGTTTGTATACGCAGCTTATCACTGCGCAAAAATCGTAGAGGATGAGAAACTGATAAAAGCAGTATATAACGGTGATTCCATGACTGCAAAGATTTCATAATACAGGATAGGGTAGTCGAATATAATACGTAATATGTTATGATCTGCATCGCTGCTATCACGTAGAAAAGAACAGGCGTCATGTGTCCAAATACAATTATTTCTTGCATATATAGAAATATATTCAATGCATCTGCACGCAGGCATCTAAAATGAGATTCCAAATTGTAATCAACATGCGAAATTTTAAGAAGGGTGTATAAAGGTTAAAACATGTCGTTTCATATGCTTTACAAAGTTACCATTAACACTAACCTAAACTACAGTGGCTATCGGCTAAAAGGAATTAAATTAATGTATTAGACAACTTACCAGTGATTTGGGCTCCCGCAAGGTATGAGCAACAAAACATAATTAACTCCTCATAGTTAATAATTCCTCGCATTTTGCATGCTTTTAATAAAAAAAACGTTCGAGAGCTCTGCCACTTTTGTTGACTAATAAGCCTGTAAATGTCTCGCAATTAAAGCGAAACGATTTTAGTCTAGACAAAACAGGAAATGCAAGTTAATATGGTACACATAGCTAAATCATCTAAATATTCTGTACCGGCAAAAAATCATCCTATTGTGTTGTTGTTCTGCTAATCTTACCAGCATACTTGAAACGCAATCTATGATGGTCTGCACGTAATGCACCCTAAAGCATGTGCTGCTGTATTACGAGCCCAACGTTCATGAGTGGGGGTGAAAATTTGCCTATGATAGGATGTTTGTAACATGAGCTTCAGCCAGCAAGCAACAATCACATCGCATTATATTCAGTTGAAATTTTCCTGTCTCCTTTCAGTTCGACTTTCTCGTGTTTCTATAACCTCCTGAAAATCTCCTTTTGCTTAAGACCCATATAAGTGTAAAGTGATATGATACTCTAGACAATCTGTAATTAACCATCTTACCCGGCATTCGATTTGATCTGTCTATATTTTGGAGCTGAACGTTGTTCATCGCAAACGCACTTAAATTTAAAATACCATCTTAGTTTTCATAGGCTTGAAAGAACCAGATATACCCTCCGGAGTAGCTCAGTTTTTGTAACGCCAGTTAGGTATGTGGTTTTACAGACTTATGTGTGTCTATATGTGAGTGCTGTGCATATGTTGCCTGTTCGACTAGTTCAAAATGATTGTCGGGCTTGGTTTATGTCCTAATAAGTAGTAATGAGCTGTGACAAACGTGTCTCTGGATACTATGCTTATTATAATATTTATTGAAAGATCCCAACGCCATCAAGTTTCACATGGCTCCGTCATATTACACTTGACCACTTGGTCGCTTGATACGTGACCAGACACTCCAATGTTCCTCCTCCGGACGAATGGATAGAAACAGCGGTCTGGCGATCATCCACCAATCAGAACGCATCCACTTCAGAATACGGTAACAACAAACAGTTTCCACTTCCCAGCTGCTCCAACTATCATCTAGAACTTCTCGTTCCCCATCAACATCTATAAATGACCTGATTTAAACCTTAACGCCTACTAACATGAATTTAGCAACCTCCTTGCAGCAACTACTATGACGATTGGCAGCCATCGACTCATCATCTGCGGAGACTTTAATTGGCCTGAAAACAACTCGTCCAGGATCTGCTACAATCAAACCACTGTATTTGACGTTCTTGGTTTGAAGCAGCTAGCGTCAAGTCTAACATACGGATGCAAGTACGATGCTCGTCTGCTCGATCTAGCTTTTTCGGAAAAAACTTAACATTGATCAAACATTTACAGATGTGCAGCAGCCTCGGACTGTCCGATCACAGCCTGGTGAAGTGGACGGTAGTACGGTCGTACGGAGCCCCAACAGGAGAAACCAGTTACGACCATCTACCGGAAGCTGAAGAAGCTCAACCTTGACTCCATCCAACAAGAGTCGATTAACTTCGTTACTGTTTTTCGCTGCTGAAGACAGCTATGACGGCTCTGTTCATATAGATGACGTTGTTACCGATATCCTGCATCAGTTGGCTCAGATTGGCAGACTCACAAAGTGCTTATGAAAGAAAGTCAATCGCTGATTGTATGCCGAGGCAAAAACGACTTCGAATATACCTAAAAGCTGATGGAAGGCTACCGATGATGAAATTGTCCGCCGCGCCTATCAGTCAGCATGCCGGAACGCCAACAAACTCATCAACAAATCACGCCTACAACTCTACAGTTACGCCATTTCGGAAACGCCAACAATGGTCAGTAGTGAATGCTGTTCTGCATTTAACAGTACTATCTGAGTTGCTACCTACTGAAGAATGTCAAAAACACTGTACCACGTTCTCAGGCGTCTTTATCGCTAATATTAAGCCAATTAATGTGTCGATTGCCAAGCATCTGTCCAGACAACCCTTAGACCTCTAGCATCAGATAGGGACCATGTCGGCAGGCATTTCCTCGACCTTAGAGAGTGGATGCTGTGGAAACCTTCAAACTACTTTCTTCCTTACGGAAAAATCATCTTTGTTGGATGTTTTCCCATCGTCCCTGTTAAAATCGTGTGCGGACGTGTTCACTCCAATCATCGTTCGTCTCTGCAATTTTTCTTTCAGCAGCGAACGGTTTCCAGTCTGCTACAGATCTGCCGAAGAAGGAAAGTCTTGGATCTGGATGATCTTCCTACTGTAGGCCATTTTCAACTTTAGTTACTCGGTCAATAATTGCGGCCTTCCTGGCTGTGTAAATTTAAGAGTCACCAGTCAGCTTATCGTCCGTATTACTCGACTAAAATAGACTTACTGAAGATCCTTGATGATGTCTATACCGCTTCTGGACGACGTCAACCCATTCTACTCGGTCTCTATCTCTCGGCAGCCTTCGATACGATCGACAAAGCAACACTCATCTGCAGAAGACATTCGGCCTCAGCGGCATTGCGCTGATTTGGATCTGCAATTACCTGACGGACCGGTTACAACACGTCAGTATTGGATCATCAAGGTCCCTGTCGTCTGCCAGCGAATTAGGCGTCCCATAATCGTCGTCGGTCCTCGGCCCCATACTTTTCACGCTGTATGTGGTTCCAGGAGTAGATGTTGTTTCCGAAATCGGTCGTTATCATTATGCCGTTGACACACAGCCGCACACGGCGCTCGAATCTTTTATCTCCGAGAACAGCAATCTAACGCAGAGTACTGAAGCAGTACTCTGCTAGTTTCTAACCAACAGTCTCTGAATCCAAAGACATTTGAAGTCATTGCACTTAGCAAACTTTAGCACACCTCCCTCCTCTTCAATAAAATCGAAAATAGTCAACATTGCGGGTGCGGACATTGCATTGTCAGGAACATTTACGAGTCTTGAGGTGACACTTTATTCCAAACTAACCAGCATATCAACGCTGTCTGCAAAGCATCGTATTGTACATAAAAGTCACGCGTCATGTACGATCGTGCTTGCCAACGGAACTTATAAAAACAGTCGCTTGCAGTGTAGTGAAACTCGACTACTATAATGTGCTGTTATACGGAACCACAAAGGCTATCGTCACCACATTGCAACGCGTCCAGAACTCGTTAGCCCCACTGGTGACAGGAACCCGCATGTATGATCACGTCACAGCTGTAATAGCAAAGCTACATTGCTGCCTGCCAAGTCCAGAATTACTTACATGATAGCTCTTCTTATATGCAATACTCTCTTAGTTTATCAACCGGCTTAGCTGTCGTCGTCCTACAGCCTTACTAGCCCTCCAGACCTTTGTGACCAGCAATAGAAAACCTTTTGTCTCTTTCTGACATCAGAGACAATCGGTCTGAATTCTCCAGACGTGGACTCAGCAATTCATTACTCACAATATCTCGTTAGACATATCCGTAAAGATCTATTTGTACCGTCTGGCTTTTGTTATCTGATCGCTGTAAGCCACCCACGCCTACGATTCCTCGCTCAGCTGATGGACAAATAGCATTTTGACAATTTAATGCATTACTTACTTAATCACTTACTCATTCTGTGCTTAGCAAAGCAAACATTAGAAAGTGGAAGAGAACTCGTTAGCCCCAGTGCGGTACAAAGATTGGATAGTTTGAGCAATACAGTGATAACATTACGAATTATATGACAATTGTTTTTTACAGGTGAGTTATATTACAGTATGTTTTAAAAAAGTAATTGCGGCATGCCAAACTAGTGAAGCAGATTTCAGATTGTTCTCAAGTTCTGAACAACAATCGTATTAGATGATGAGCAGGCATTGTTAAAATTAAGGCGATATTCAATGAATACTTGTAAAACGTAGCATTTGGATGTTCGTGTGATCCACTATTGAGTCTGAACCACCTTAAGATAAAGCTTCGTTTATCTTTGAACATGATCATAAATGGTATTCAAGTGCATACATTTACTCGACATTTAAAACTGTCTTCTTTCGTCGCAGCTGAGCTAGGAGTGGTTCTGAGTAGATGCCTTTATGGGGCGCTGCATAAATTACTCAGTGATATTAGGCTACACTACATAACGTTTATCAATTCTCAGTTACATTGTCTACAAAGATATACACAAAATGCCGTTTAAGTCATTATTACCTAATTGAATGAAGGTCTTATTAAGTAAGTCTTTCTTTTCCCCAAAAGGCATTCAAACATTACTAATTACAAATATAGCTTGCATAATTTTGCAAAAAACAGTCATTTTAATTTTAACTAACAACCAATTATCTACATCACCTTTCTTTTAAAACAAGCCTTTACAAACAATCGAAATAAAGGTAATTGCACAGAAAAGCAGGCTGTAGGCCATAAAGATTGTGTCTGTTTTAAGCTCTGTATACGACTCTGGCAAGCAAAGTGATGTTAAGCAACATCGAAATCCTGTATTACTTGGATGGGTGATCATTCAAAAACAGCAAAGGTTCTCATTCTCTCAGCTGCCCATTGGTGGTGTTCCACGCTTTTATATAGCTTCAAGGCTGTCGTCATCTTAGCTAATACGTCAAAGATTACTTGAAACATTTGTTAACAAGTAGAGAAATGTAGCATGATGCCGTGTTAATTTGTACTTTTAAAATCTTTAGAATTATTGGCGTCAAAATCAACAAAGGCGGAGGAATTCTAGCCGAATTTGAGAAAAAACAGAAATGTTCAGACTATAAACTTTCTGTCTTGGCTGTACTGTACATATTCTATGATAATCCGTAACGCGATCCATTTACCATGAGACCAGGCTACATGCGAAGCTGGTATGCTAATCATATCACACGTTGTGTCAAGAATGAGCCTACTATTGTTCCACATCAATGTTCTTTCATGGAAATGACATTGAAGTAATTATACATCCCCTACAATTCCTCGCTCAGCCGATGGACATACGGCTTGCTAACAATTGCATTACTTACTTACTTACTTACATAATGCCGATGTATATTCTAAAATAATGTTGGAGTTTTTCGGTTGTGGAGTTCATCAGTTGGAAAAGTGCTATTCGGTCGACGTCAAGATGTATTGTTCAACCAAGTTATGCAAATCGATATAAGATGACTGAAAAGAAATGTCAGAATCATAATTAGTTTTCTCGAAATATAAAGTACCTTGTGTATTTCTAAGCGGCCTACTAAATGCAAAAGAATATTCAATGTCCATTTGCCGCATATTTTTGAGATGCTTTGGATCACTTCAAACCTAGCTACACTTACACTGCCTTAATTAAGGATGACATTTAATGATCAGTTAATGCAAAATCTTATCGCAAATGCAATATGCAATATGTGAAATGCAATATGTGAAATTTGGCTGACTTGCTTCTTCTGTTGATAATTTCAATTTTGCAAATTTATATACTGTTTGGTATAGGAATAACTTAGACCATGGCAGGGTGACAGATTGAGAATGCGTCTGCCTTTCACATTTGCGCTAGAGGTTCAAATTCCTGCGATTCATGTAAAATTTGCAAATTGTTGTCCTATTGTTGAAAAGTTGTTCTCCTTTTTCTTTAATGCCAAGCCTTTTAACACTACTGCCATAGAGTTTGACAAATGAGCGATTGCCGACCTTACCACATCTCGCCTTATCTTACTGAGAGTCCGTTAATTGTCAAAGTAGTTAAAATAGTGCTGTATATTTCAACTAATATAGTTAGAAGTAACAGTTGGTATAATGAAAAAGTAAGTAAATTTGGCCAGATGTACAACGCGCTTACTGACCACTTACCAAAGAGTTAAAAAGCTCTGGTTTTGACTTCCTGATGTTCAGTACAATTTGGTGGAGGTCAATCATTTGTTCTTGCTTTATCATCTCGAATGCACTGAACGCAGCCAAACAGAATCCACTCAGCGAAGAGTCACTTTAAAACATCAAAACAACGATTTTGTCAGCAGGCACGCAATAAATTGCAAACTACAGGAGAACACATATGCATATTGCGCTGTACAATAATAAGTTACTTGAACCAATTATTAGAATTAGGCTACTTGTATAACTTGTAATCGTGTAAAGCGAGACTTGAAATGTTTATTCATTCAATTTTTAGAAGCTCATTTTATAGTTTTACCATTTTTGCCAGTGATTAACTTTCAAAACGTTTATTCATTTTTTAGTGTAAAGTACTGCCAAATACTGCGAATAATAAGTCCTACATAAACATTGTGCAGTGCCTCTAGTGAACTGGGTTTTCGTTTGGTCAAAGGGACAGATACCTACAGGTAATCGTACGTGTGCCAAAGAGGAAACTGTTGTCCATTTCTTGAAGGCAACAAACAGTTTAGCTCAAATTTTACGACAATGTAATATACTTTGAAAGTATGGTTGAGAATTTTTCTGACTATACCTGGATATCACCATCACAGGAACATCGTTCTTTTTGGATGTAAGGCTGTTAACGACGTTGTACAATGATAACAGGTGACTGACATCTTCTGAACTCTTTTCCAAGAACTCAGTAACTTGGAGAACTGTAATTTGAGCCTTCGCTGATGCTGATCCCTTGTACACAAGAAATGAAAGTTAATTTGCAAGCCAGAAGATTACAGTCAGGCAAGGGACTGGAATTGCAAGCTCTGGGCTTTCTTATTAAGACCATATGGCTAATACCACCCAATCCTTATAAATGTCAACTCGTGTTTGCCTATTGTAGATTTTTGTCTTGAGATTCTGTCACAGGGTGTCATCTCTTTAATAAGCATATTTTGGAAATTACAGTGCATATGATATAATGTACAAGCCATGCATTAAGCTAAAGCTCAATCACAGTTCTGGAAATCTCTAGCGCCACGAGTTTCCAAATCTCTCATGTAGCCAGCTTTTCATTTCAAGTTTAAACGTTGACTCCTCTTTAATTAACCACGTTCTCTTACATGTGGGAGTTAAAATGAAGAGGCTGAGCTATTTAAGGGGCTTTATCAAATTTGAGTGGTGTTGTCATGTGATTTTGTCTTACATTTTAGTGTCGAATCTTTTTGAACATATGCAAGCTTGCTGCCCTAAATAGTGTAGGCTTATTTATAAACAGGCATGTTGATAACATGTAATGTTCTATCAAACTACTGAACCAGCGCCTTTACAGTAAGAGCTCCTTAACAGTCGCAGTACTGATGCTTACATGTATACTAATTGGACTTGTGCTATGGCAAATATGACTGTTCTCTACTTAACAACATGGTATGGAGTGACATATTTGGCTGAGTAGACATCAACTCACGGTGTTTTGGTATACATCTGAAGAGCTAACATTGGCGTAAGTGCCTTCTTCCTGTGCTTTGAATTCGGTTATAGTGCAGCGTGAACCGTAGTCCTCCTTAGTCTTGCTCTCGCAAACCAATGTGCAGTCTTTCAACATTATTGGATTATTTTTAGTTGGGATAAACGAATCCCCTGAACCCTAAAAGCAAAAAAACGCCAATCAGCACTGTTTAGTTAAAAATACTGTTTAGATGAGTTATTGCGGCTTCAAATATGTTGATTCATACCATACATACTGCCTACCTGTTGACCTTTTGGCGATCACTTTTAGTCATCGAGTATTTGTGCAACTTATGCCTATAAGAAAGTTGTTAAATAGATTCACACAGTTCCTACGATGTACTGTTTTACTGGGAAATAAATGCATCGCATCAAACCTGCTCCGCATAGCAATGTGCATTTCACTATATAATAATACAATAGTAATTTGATAATGCCCTCCTTACAAAGTTTAGGAGTGCACATTGAAGCCGAGAAATAGGAAACATTAAGAACTTAAATGAACTAGATGAGTTCAGTTCTCAGTTTAGAGCGAAAGATAGTTATTTGAATCATTTTACATTAAGTATTTTGCAACAGGAACAAGCAAATCATAAATTAGAAATAAAAATTCCCAGAGCAGATGTCTATGCATAAAAGCCAACAACGCTTAGACCACCATATAGTGCTTTAATAAACAAAGCCCTGACGTCGATTTATCTTCCTTCTAATTCTGTGCAGTCCACATGGATTGTGTGTAGCAATGTAAACTAGCTTCTAAAGGCCAGGGATAAGACCGTAGTTAGTACACACTGACTTTAGATAATTTTAAGTAAACGCATAATTATACATGACTTTAAGTAACCAATTACATCATTACACAATCATATATAGGACTAAGTATATTTACTCGAGTCGGATCGAGAAATATCATTAAGGTGCAACTTTGTTCTCGACGCAATTCCCATATATTTGTGAAAGGATCGGCAGGTTGTAGAGATATATAGGCATCTTTCAATTTCCAGCTCTGTTTAGAAGCAATCAGAAACATGCATATACTCTTGAGTCTAGTAAAAACCAAACATCTTAATAAGTCTCTACTAAAAGTTTAGAGTTGAGTCTTAGAAGAAATTAAAGAATGAATGTCAATTACTGGCCATGCCTCTGAGCTGTTACTTTTGATTTACAGAGTTTACTACTATAGCCAGCAATCTCTTGGCATAGGCCTAACATGCATAGCAGTAAGCATACCATCAGTTTCAATTACATACTGAATATTCAGGTTAAAATATGAGTGATACAGAGAATAATCTAGTAGCCATAACGTATAATTATTTTAAAATTATATTTGTATCCAGTCTTTTCCCACTAGTAATAACTTTATCACGTTATTGCTCTTCCGCTCTTTTGCTAGCTGAGTTTGTTATTTGTCTTGCAGTAAGCATTCTAAATGTCACTCTTGCATCAACAAGTAAAGACAAATTAGCAACTGATTTTATTCACCAAGCTGTATACCGTTGCTTTATGTTACCTGGACGAAAAGTGCGTTCATAGCATTCATCTTTTCATGTCCAACAACGTTCGACCAGACACGATATTTGCCTATAAATAATAAACATTACAGTCTTCAGGTCAGGCGTTCTAGCACATGAAATCGCTGTAAGTTGTCAACGACACACTTTGAGCATTATTAGAATAGTATTGATAGTTTTAATGCACTTATGGATAATTTAAATATGTTCTTTGATCTCGTGACCAAATTATCAAATGTTGGCAGTATTACGTCATACCGTTACAATTCTTTACGCAAGATTATTTATGATTCTATTGCATATCTATACTTAAAGGTACTTAAAATCAAATCGTTATATCTAGTCAGTTGACACATGCACATAAATATATTCATACATATATAAATACATCAGTGCATGCATAAGTTAGATACATATATATACACACACATATATATATACAGATGCATTCAAAGACAAATCGTAGAAAACGTGTCCATTCTTATTAAGAAAGAGTTTAATAATCTCATTAACTCTCGCGCAATAAAAAATTTAAAACAGTTTATAATCTATTCAATACAAAATGAAGCATACATAAAATCAGGCCATACAAGCAAACAAAATACCACATGTTTCAGCTCTTCAACTGTTCAACAGTATTTTCCTGCATTTGCGCAATATTATTTAAGTCGAATAATTATAGAATAACAATAGTCAACCTGTTTCTTCTGGGTCCACCTTCACTTGTTCTAAGAACTAAAAATCACACAATACACTTTGAAATCATTATGTAAACTTTCAATACCGTGAATCTAACAAGATTACAGTTGTGTTGCTTTCTAAATATCTTTTGACCTCCAATATTTTGCTTGATCACCAGATATTCCAGAGGGATCTCTTTGTCTTCAACTTTGACTTGTGTCAAAATGCGAGTTTATCCTATTGCGCCAATCATAAGATTCAGAAATATGCGAAGTTCTCTCATATTCGCGAATATCGTGACGTCTGCAACAGGAACTATTTTACCGAACAGTCAAAACTACGTTTTGTGGCTTAACTGATGGATCGACTCAAGATTTACGTACACTGAGCACTAAAATGTCAGTCGCAAATGCCACTACAGGCCATTTCTTTCCTTACATAGTTTTCTGTACTTTAAACTCTTTGTTCTGGACATGATTAGGCAGACATCTTAATAACGATTTTTTGGGAATTTGCTAACACCGCATGAACATAAATTCATAACAAAATAAAGTTAACTATGTTAATACTGTTGTAAATGCCTGAGACTATGGATGTATATAGATTTCGATTTTGTATGGCGGCTCTACTAAACATGTTTGTAATTGTATTTGTAATCGTAATATAAGATTCATAAAGCGCCTCCTAGGGAATAAACTCAACAGGGGTGCTCTTTTACACATACCATGGCTATCTCGTGCGATTATGGAACTTACCTGAAACTGTTTCTCCAGAGTTGATTTTCCAGATGTTGCATCTTTATCCTGAAATTGCCTGCACTTTGACAGAAATTGTGTGGTTGGAATAACGGTGTCTCCAACCTCGAAGGCCAACAGAAGAGCATCGTGGACGAAAACATACTGCGCCTTTGAAATAAACATTTGAAATTCTAAATGTCGGATTGAGTTTAATAGGCAACAGTCAACCTAGTTCTTTGCGTTCTGTTGGTTCTCTGACGTCGTTCAGTTCTGAGCTTAAACTCATCTGTTTCAGCTTACCTACCCGATAGTCAATATTGCAGGTGCGGACATTTCACTATCAGGAACATTTAAGAGTGACACTCGAAACTAACATCCAACCAGCATGTCACCGCTGTCTGCAAGGCTTCGCGTTTCCATATTAAAGCCATATGTCATATTCGATCGTGCTTGCCACCGGAACTTATGAAAACAGTAGCTTATAACGTAGTCATGGCAAAACTCGACTACTGTAATTCCCTATTGTACGGCACTACAAAGTCCAACATTGCCAAACTGCAACGCGTACAGAACTCGCTAGCCCGACATCAAACGATGGTCGCTTTAAGTGAAACCGTTGTCAAAAATCGTAATACGTTTGAGAAGCCAGGTGGACATGCAATAAGTCAGAGAAACCAGAAGTCAAGCGACAGCGGGTATGCAAGCTGAAACAGATGAGTCTAAGCATAGAAGTGAACGACATTAGAGAACCAACAGAACGCAAAGAACTAGGTAGTGAATTCCAAAGCTTTCGACCAACCACCGAGGGCCGAACACAGTTTGTGCATGGCACAGTCAAGAGTCAAAGAGCCAAGAGTCAAAGTATCCGTTGTTCGAGGGTTACAAAACAAGTGCGGTCCAATTTGAAAATAACTATAGACTATTCTATCATGTCAACCAGTTTTTCATACTGCATACCACGATTTTATCCCAGATGAACAAAATTAAAGCATAAACAACACAACTTTAGTTACACACCAAGCAAAATCCAATGTCTGTAAGGTAAAAGCTCAGCAGGACAATCCGCATGTTCAGGCTCATATCATAGGGGAAAATGCCAGGAATTCTAATACTTCATCAAATATCGTAGTATATTCATCAGCTTAACTGTTCCTTAATTAAATTATGAGGAATTGCTTCTTGTATAGGTGGTCAAAGTTAGAAAAGGATCGACAGATTTGCATTTGCACCTACAGGTACCAAAAGAGGTACCTACCAGATTTTGAATCATGTGAGACCTCTGTTCTCGTAGCTCTTTAAGACATTCGAGTATTCTGACATCGTGCTCTACCTTCTCTTGTTCAAGGAGGTAATCAATGGCAATGAATGTACCGGTTCTTCCAGCACCAGCACTATAAATAGATTAGCTACCTATAAACCAGTGTCTCAGTTTACAATAACCTGTAAAGTTACTGCTATAAATTAAGTAGTTTGTTGTTCAAAGCTGTTGGTTCATGCGAATGATTTTTAACACATGAATATTTAATCTCTTAATTTTAAATTTCAATTGGCTTTCCTGAGAAATAAATTTTAAATGTTTACTGAAACGGCTGTTAGATAATAAAGATATGCAAAGGCTAAAATTTTAGCAATAACAAAACAAAATGAATGGTTTGAATTCAGTTTTTCAATAGAAGGTCACTTATTGTTATAAATGTCAGCCAAAAACCGTCAATACGTACCTACAGTGTACCAGAGTATACTTATCCGGCTTCATACGTTGACGAACTATGCGACGGAATGTAAGAAAACCTTTGATATCACTAGGAACTCCATGGTCGGGCCAAGAAAGGTAATGAAATTGTGTTAATTCAACAGTTTTTGAATTCTAAAAATAAAACCCATAATTTGTAATCAATATTTAATGTTTAATTTGTTGATGATAAATCGAGTTACTGTAGAACTGTCTCAGTGCTTTTGGAGATTTTTAAAAGACGGAATACATATATGCATATATATACACAACATATGTGCTGGAAAATTTAGCAGAGCACTTATTTAGCTATTTGACGATAGTGCCAGGTAAAATCAGATGTTCAAGTTAACCCTGGTGATTACCTGCACTCATCACCACATATTCTCGCCACTAGTTTTGAGTCAAGGAAACACAACTAGTTCTCAAGAATACATAATCTATGATAGCTATTAATTGATTCAAGGCAAATCAAGAACCATTTCGAACGCGACACATATTAGACGGTAGCCTAGTTTAAGTTAATGATGTTGCCTTGATTTAGGGATCAAAAGCTGCTTGCATTATTGATTAGTACTGGAGTTAGTACTCATTCGTGCTGAATGCCCATAGGCCAATCTGCCACGCTTCTCTCATTCTGGATACATGCGAGATATTCTCCAATGGCTGCCGATTTTCTGACTACACTCTAGATCATAATGGATTCAGTGGCTAGTGCTGCTTCAGATTGAATCAGCAAAATATGTTTCTGTCCTCGCCTAGTCTGGTCGTCAGTCGTTGTTATAATTCGAAGTATAATGACTTCACCGACCCTTGCATCCATATGCCTACACGATGATGTGCACGCCTTCTTTGCGAAACAGTCTTCTAATTGGCCTTTCTTCTGTATCGATTAATGCGAATATCATAACATTGCATTCTAAAGAGGTTCAGATACGATGTTTCCATCGACTTGTATCCATGTTGAGAGATCCTAAAGCGCTTATCAATGTTAGCTAACAGCACAACTCGTGAAAATGTCATGCGAAGACTTTCGGTCATTAGACTTTCTAACTTCAGTATAATTACATTAGAAATTCTGATTACAATATACTTTCTTCATAGAGACAGGCGTTCTGCTCCTGCCGATTCTAAGCATAAGCTTGAATAATATTTATTTACCTTGGAACATTGAATGCATCTAACTGTGTAGTCTGGCCAAGAATCTTCTGACTTGAGAGTCACAGTTATGTCTCCATAAACCACCGGATGTCCACGCTCTGGCCAGTACTGCTCACATTTATTCTACAGAAAACAAACACACACATCATAGAAATGATAAACATATTTGTTTTTAATAATTTGGTGGAGTGGTTTAGATGATAACGAGAGGGTCCACAATTATAGAAAGACAAGAGGTGACTAATAAATAAAAAAATAGGAAAACATCTTAAATGTGATCATTACAGAAGAAAACATTTTGTTTACTTCCAAACGTGCTTTTTCATATATGATTTGCCCTTCCACAATAGGCACCAGCCAACAGCCTATGAACCTCATTACGGAATTGAATGAAAGCTTAACTTCAGGATTATGACAAGAATGAATACGAGTAAAACATGGTGTTGTGACGTAGATGCAAAATCGAACAGTGTACAGATGTACTATAATTTCACTGACATAGTTCTTGCTGCTTCATAAAGGTCATTGCAGAATAGCTTTGAAGATAATATTTTCTGCTGCTAAGGGATTAGCAGCTGATATTCCTAAATGCCCATTATTACGGCTTAAAAACGCAAAAATTTAATGTCTTTAAAAATGTTCTTGAAATTTTGGCATAATAAATGTGCTTTTAAACTGTTCTTACTCAAAGAAGAAAACTAATAGTTTATTCTACCTTTCGATTTTCCATTAAATTTGTAATCATGACAATTAGATGAACGCGGTTCTCGATAATCATCCTCCAGAAATCCTCTAAAGTATCTTCACGAGGCCCTGTACGATTGTTTTATTAGCAGAAGAAAGCACTGCTATATACCTCATTAAGTCAGTAAATATGCCTCCACAAACACTCTCTCCAAATAAAAACCCGTAAGAAAAGATCATACCCACTGCCGGGCCTAATTTTAAACAATTAAAACAATAGGCCTAGGAAACTGACCTCACCTCAATTGCCCTATAAGGAATGCATGTCTCTGGATCGACTCCAGGTTAAAACTACCTACCAATAAAATTTCCACGATTAAAGTTACAATGCTTACGGAGACCCATCTGTTCTTATCTGTTTCATTAAGATAAATAATGGAATGGAAATTAACTAGAGTATAACTTTGATTTAATATATCTAGCTGGAAGCATAGAATCAATAATTAATAGAATCTTACTTAGAGATAAAGTGCCACAGATTAGGTTGGAAGAGTAAACAGTTACCTTGTGAAGCAATGAACTTCGTCCTATTGTCGTAGCCCTAGAGCATACATAGACTATGTTAACACCAACAATAAAGGCAGAGTTTGAACCATGATGTTTCGATTCTACAGTTACGATTTATGATGTTCCTTATTCTCTTCTGGGAAAGAAAAAGAACTAGAAAAGATCACATTATGTCGGGGCGCCGCCGGTAGCTAGACCATTCCAAGTTGTTGGACATTTTCGGAACATGATCAAATTTTTAAATTGGCAGCTCAAATGTTGTAAATGTCCTTTAATCATATTTCGGTAAGAAAACCATTTCCCATGTTTCATATATGTTACACTTGAAAATTGGCTGCTATAACATGAGAGATTTGCAATATAACAATGTAGTCCAGTTAATATTACCTGAACATAGCTGGCATTGATGTATTGAGAAGTGTCTTCGTCAGTTGTTTGTGACAAAATCACACGATTCGACTCGTCTAAAAGAAAAAATAGGCTACAGTAAGAAAAAATGAAAAACATATTGACAACTAAACAACCCGGTCACATCATGTCTTTATCAAACCCTTCCAAATCCAGTCATCTTCCGCAGAAACCGTAAAACACTGAGTTCTATTTAAAATCATAACAATAATAGGATCTGATACAATCCAATCCATTATAGCGCAATATAGTATAATAAAGTAATAAAATGTAATGCTATAATAAATGTAATAAAATGTAATGTAAGCATAATGTAGAATGTAATATAATGTGTTGTAAGAGTAATAAAATGTAATATAGAATGACATAAAATGTAGTGTAAGTGTAATAACATGTAATTTAAAATGCAATGTAGAATGTAATGAATGTAATGCAAGTGTAATAAAATGAAACATTGTTTAAGTTCCAGCGCTTTAGCGGAGGTAACGGGCCGTAGAGTAGTGTAGTGTATTGGAGCATTCACATAGCCTCTCATAAAAGCAAACTTTTCCTCTGCGCAGATTCCTTAAGGTAGATCAATTTCGCGGCAATTCAAAACAGTTTAAATACTTTATCATGTTTCATTGCGATTAAAGCTATTGGATTTTACTATTTGAGTTTGATAATTGTGAATAATTGGATACAACTAAATGGTGCAGTTATGCCTTGTTTTTCATTTTTGCGTTAATATTTTACTCTGAATATTTCATTTAATTTAAGTCTCTTAAAAATATTCTTTGGTACATACAAATATAGTCATAATAATGGATTACATGGAATAATATTTATAAATCTGTTCTTCTTCTTGACTTCATCTCGGCTTCCAATCGCACAGAAGTCTTTTGCTTTCAAGTTCACGTTCTGTAAATCAAGATTCCCACAACAATTTATTCCTTTCATTTTGTAAAATAACGAGAGAAATTAGAGACGAAAGACTTACAAGATTAATCGGTTAAATATTTAATAAAATTTCGACTTAAGTTAAAATCTTCTATTGTTGCTTTGGGTATCGATCTATGGACAACGGAACAGCATACCAGTGAAACATGAAGTACAGAAAATAAGGTTTCACATTATTATCTGGTTGACATTGTATGGTGACTTATAAGGGACTTCATGTTTTATTAACCGTGTCTGGCGGAATGTTTAGCAGCTTTATTCGCATATGCTAGGCCTATTTGAGCGATAATTATGCAGTCGATTATTGCTCACTGTGCTATGATCAATGATTTGCCGTTTACACCTACCTCAAATTCCTTTTTTAGACTATCTGGATCACAAAGTTTGTTTTGCACTGTGTTTAAAGCTTTGCCTATAGTAGGCCCAATTTCTTCATAAGGACATTCTGCATAAAGACTCATAGCTCGATCTCGAAGCAAGTTTTCTAAAACAATTTCGACATCAATAATGAATAACAGAATGAAATGCTTAATTTGCTTAACTATAACATTGTCATAAGGCTACTTTATATACATATAATTTCAATAGTTTAACGTTTTATTTTAATAGTAGCGACTTGGAATACATTGTACGCGCCACAAAATAATTTTTTAGATAAGATCATAATAAGCTTGTGACGAGCAGCAGCTTTTAATAGATGAATACGTAATCGAACGTAAGATGCCACGAAATTATCTTTTCAGAAAAATCCTAATTTTAACAGATCGTTTATGCATTGATTAAAGGTAAATAATTACTTTGTGATGAGCCAGGTATCTCTTCGAACTCTGGATTGTGCTCAACCAACTTTTCAGATTGTCTTCGTCTGTATACATACAGTTTAATTTAGCCTGCTAATTATAACGTCCCAAAACCAGTTTCGGTACTTAAATGTTTTTATGTAATATAATTAGTAATTGTATTTGATAGACCCCTTTTAGTAAAAACTTCCGTATTGCAAATTAAAATTTGATCTAATATACCATAGGTTGATTTTACTCGGTTCAATTTGTTAACTACGTATTGAATCGTCGGATAAGCTGGAATTCTTTCCAACAATGACGCTGCAAAGTACCTTTTGCACGGCAATAAATCAATAAAGCAGAAGCAAAATCAACAAACGCATAATGCAGGTCTTTTGTTGGCGGCGATTTAACAAGAATAATCTGTACTTTAGGACATATTGCACGTGTGTTGCCAAGCATAACAGAGCTCTGAAGGAAGTTTAAGTGAATATTTCACTAGATTGCTTATGCTATTCAATAAACTCGTGGTAAATGGAAGTCAATGTAATTACCTGTAAAAATAAAGCACTAGAAACACAACGGCTAAAATCAGAGCCAAACCAAGAATAGAGCCAACCACAGCTCCAGCAATTGCCCCAGCATTGCCATTTTCAGGGGGAGGCGCCGATTTTGTTGCTGCAAAAATACAAATTACAGTTATAACCATGAAGAGAACTACCATGTCTAGTCTGGCTATACATGTGCTAATTGTACATGTATGGTTATAGTTTAAAGGACCCCGTTGGGCAGGGGCTATGGGGAATCGCGCCGCAAATACTGCCAATTTTTAACTTAAAAATTCGGCGGCCAACTATAATCTGCAGCCCAATTTAAGTGCAACTGAAAAATAAGCCTAAGGCCGGCCCGAATACTAATAAGTACTTATAGGGCCTAAAGTTTGGCTTAAGATTCGATTATATTAGACGAATAATATAAAACAGCCCGAACTTAGTCTGTTTTATATAAAATAATAATTCGATAAATATAAGTTCTTGTTGTTCACAGAAAATATGCCTAATTATGAAAGTATCGAAAGCTTCGTTATCATAATGCTCACTTCAAACGAAACGACGATCGATATCGCACGACGTTGGACAAGTCAGAATCCGAAAGGTCTGAGAAACTAGAAGTCAGGCTATCCTGGGTAAGCAAGTGAAACAGATGAGTCTTAAGTTTATACCTGATTCACATTAAGCAACAGGTGAAAGGCACGAAACTGGGCAGCGAATCGAAAAGCTTTGGACCATGCAGTCAAAAAAGACACCTGTGAGCCCAACTCTGTTGTGATGCGAACTAGTGTCAAAATGTCCAATGATAGAGTGCAATATATGCTGATATAATGAGCGAATAAGAAGCAGAGGTAGGTGATAGAGTGCAACATTTGCTGGTATCAGGGCGAAAAAAAAGATAGGTCGGCTGATTTAAATTTGATTCCTTGTGGACGACAAGGTAGATTTTAAGTTGGATACTGTTTGTTCAGTGGGCGGCCAATGTAATAATGCAATATTGTCATTTGTTACTTTTATAGCTTTCGGAGCATTGTTGGCTTATTGCTTAACTCTTTATTCTTAATAGCTTTAATACCATTTAGACTAGCACAGGCAACGCTTTTGTGAGGTACCTAAAAGGTGTTATATTAAGTGTATATACATATATACAGACAGATTCAATGTGTCATTACATATTCGACCAACTGTTATTTGAGTAGAAATGTTAACAGAATAGCAGATTGTGAATACCGCTATATTTGAGATCGGATACGATTAACTTTTGTATGAAAAGAACTAAGCTGTTGCTTCAAATCACCACTAGCGCTTTCAAATTTATAATTATTAGTAATTGGGTCTGATAACATATTTTCAGGCCTACCTTCACAAATTGAATTGTTTGTTTTGGACCAGTCAAATCCTGGCTTACAGTTGCAATTGAAACTGCCTTGAGTGTTTTTGCAAATTGTCGAATTATCACATGGAGATGAGAGGCATTCGTTGACATCTAGAATAAATAATGGACTATATTTGAATTATTAGTGACAAAAATTTAACTGGTAAAGTTGAAGAAATTGATGCAAAATCACATGAAGAGAAACTTTACCTATAATCAGAAACTAATAACTGTGGCAAAACTTAACGATATCATCGTAGATCTCGAAGAACAAATGACGTTTTTGGAAAGTAAATTTGGACGTGATATCGACAATTCAGAATAATTGGCTGTTTAGGTAGTCAAAGTAGGCTTACGTTGCCATTATAACCCATCTAAATGAAATGATTTAAAATTTATGAATATCGTCTAATGGTCACCTTCGCATTTATTGACGGTGCTTTCATTTATCATTTGAAATCCATTTTTGCAGATACAAACGTAGCTCCCGATTGTGTTGTTGCAGCGTTGAGTTTCACTATCGCATGTGCGAATCGCTAAAGCACACTCATCAACGTCTGCTCAGAAAATGTGTAAAACGATACAATGCATATCCAAGATCTTAGATCAGCTGTTTTAAGTTATTATTTATATTTGAGAAGATTACTACTGTAGCGCCGTACATTCTATCAGACATCGCTACTACTAAAAAACGTAGAACGAATCTTAATCATCACGAAGGCAATCAATGAACACGAAATTTTCTATTGGTTATAAAATATATTGGCCTATATGATGTACAAGAGGAATCATTCGGCTCACAGTGACATATAAATTGTTATATAGGCGTTAGGATTATATTAAATTATTTTCAATATAAAGTGATATTAATTTAAATATAATTATTTGTAGAATCATCGAGGGTGTATAACATGAATACCAATGCATGCTTCGTTGCTATCAATTACATATCCTGGCATGCAGTTGCATTCGTAGCTGCCGACGGTATTTTTGCAGATTTTCAGAGTGGAATTGCAAATTCCGGGAGTAGTCACACACTCATTTATATCTGTATCAAAATAACAACCAGGCTTTTCTTAATTAGCATAGAAATATTTTACTTGTGTGTTTTAAACATGAGTAATGTTCAATTTGAGTAAATAAATTTAGAGAATAGTGAGAGATGATTCTATCTGACGTCGCTACTGCAACGTGTACTCGGTTGCTCTACGCAGTCCGGCTTTCAACCATGTCCTGTGATAGGATCTACAACAGGTTTTGTCATCTGTAGCGAAAAGCATTTTAACTTATCGGCAGAAATGGATAACATGATTATTTGCAATTTTCTTGCGAATCATATTGTAAGGGTCACCACAAGTTATCTTAGTCAAATATGAATGTGATAGTTACTAATTATTTTATAACAGTGCTTAAGGACCTCCGGAAAACGCACTTTTCAACCTAAATGATCTAAATGGTCCATCAAGAACAAACCACCTGTAAGCAAATGATGCTTCAAACACTACACACTCACAATCGATGAACTCTATTATACAGGCAGAGTAGTTACTATTGTGCAAGTGTCTAATGAACAAAGCATCAACCGATAGCGCACCAAAACCAAGTCGTAGTCAGGTCAATATCCAGATCAGTCCACTAAGACAGAGAGGGCAGCCTGTAGTGGATAAGCATGTTGAAAAAGGTAAGTCTTAAGTTGCGAACGAAATGGCACAAGCGACTGAGCAAAGCAAAGTGTGATAATAGGCCTATCAAAGTGTTTGAAAAAGAATAATGTTCATATCAACCTTCGCAAAATGTCTTGTTTACAAGTGAGTATCCGTCTCGGCAATTGCAGACAAAATTACCCACAGTGTTGTTACAAGTTGTTGTTTGGCTATCACAAAGGCCTATGGTGCATTCGTCTATATCTGCAATGACAATAATATCACTGTGTAACAAATTTTAACTTTCGATTTGTCCCTGGACAGTTAGAGTTATTTCCTAATTGCTTATGCCTCAAAATAATAGGAAATGACTGTTATTTCCCACAAACTTTGTTTTTGTGACCAGGACAGTGATATTCTGAAAATTTTGAAGAACATTCAAGATGATTTAGGTACTGATTAAACTTAATGCAACTGCTAGAACTTTTTAGAACTTTCGAGAATATTTTAGAATGTCCGAAAACTTTCTTGAACTTTTCCAGAAATATAAATAACAGTATAAATACAATAACCTTAAGGCCACCAGTTCACTGTATCTGTAGCTGCCTAAGTGGATACATATCTGATATGGCTCAAGAGGCCGCAAGCATCCGGCAGACGCATTTTGCTAAGAAGGCAGTAGGTCAGAGAGCGAGGAAAGCGTTGGAGATCCAGATTACAATTTCCGAGCTGACGAGAGAAACTCATACTATTCCAGCCAAAAAGACCTCAGCGACTTGATCAAAGATCTTGGTCTCACCAAGTTTAATGCCGAGCTTTTGACGTCTAAGCTCAGACAGTGGCACTTGTTTGGGTGAAAGTGTGGAAGTTGCAGATCAGAGGAAGCGTCGCCAAGCTTTTTCCAGCTTCTTCACCAGTCAAGATGGGCTCTGCTCCTGCCACAATGTGACCGGCCTGTTTGAGGCAATTGGAATCGACTGTAACCCAAACGAGTGGCGTCTCTTCATTGACAGTTCATCTAGGAGCCTCAAAGCCGTGCTGCTCCATAACAGGAGCTAATACCCATCTCTTCAAATGGCACGCTCGATGCACCTCAGAGAGGATTACAACAGCATCAAGAGCTCGTTCAGACGCCTTGAAGTATGATGAGTACGGCTGGGAGGTCATCAGAGACTTCAAAATGGTAGCATTCTTGATGGGTCTCAAAGACGATAGCTTCCCTGCTATCTTTGCCTGTGTGGCAGCAGGGACAACAAGGTGCACTACCACAGGCGGGTCTGGCCACAGCGGACCAAGTTCACTGTGGGGAGAAACAACGTCAACCGGGAGCCACTGGTGGACACCTAGAAGGTGCTAATGCCACCACTTCACATCAAATTGGGCTTTATGAAACAATTCGTCACAGCTCTAGATAAGCAGTTGGCAGCCTTAAGGTACCTTAAAGACGTCTTCCCTAAGCTGTCTGAGGCAAAGGTCAAAACCAGTGTCTTCGTCGGACCACAGTTATAGAAGATCCTGGAGTGCAAAGAATTCCCCAAGAAGATCACAAGCAAGGAGAAAGCGACTTGGAGCAGCTTTGTTGCAGTGGTTAGGGACTTCCTGGTCAATCACAAGGTCGAAAAATGTGGGGAGATGGTTGAGACTGGTGAAAAACTACGGCAAAATGAGCTGCAGGATATCACTCAAAGTTCATATCCTTGATGCTCAGCTTGATAACTTCAAGAAGAACATGGAAGCGTACTCTGAGGAGCAAGGCGAGAGCATCCGCCAGTAAATATTAGACTTTGAACGTGGCTACCAAGGACAGAATAACGAGAACATGACGGGAGACTACATTTGGGGGCTTATTCGTGAAACTGATTTACAATATAAACGTAAATCTCAGAAAACTACTCACTTCTAAATCTTTTGTGGCCATTTTTGAATAACTATAGTGTAAATACATGTTAATTTTGATTCATGTGTTTCTTGTTTTCTGACTTTTTGTGAAGGAAAACGCGCAAATTCGCCCATTTTTTCAAAGGAAATAGGTAAATTTCAGATTATTACTGTCCTGGTCACAAAACCAAAGTTTGTGGGGTATAACAGTCATTTTCCGTACTTTTGGGCCATAGGCAAGAAGGAAATAACACTTACTACCCAGGAAAAAAATTGTTACACAGTGTATTTTATTAAAATAACACTGTAATATTAAGAAATAAAATGTACGCCATTTTGCACAACGACGTGGTGTCCGCATATATGGTGGCCGACTGCTAATGCTCTTGGCTGTCACCTCAGCATCGGGGTTCGATTCTTGGTGCATGATTTCAAAAGATGAATTCTTTGTCAACTTATAAAACCCTTAAGAAAAAGGTCTCAAGTTTGCAATGCTGTTGAGCTCTGTGTGGTGTATTTCTTGAGTTATTAACAGACTCAGAAATTTGCAGGTACTTTATCTTAGACTGTTTTACATCATGAGACCATAATTGCAAGAAAGGGTACTACTATTGTCAATGGACGATTATGGAGAATATAGTAGTATGTTATCCAGTAAAAACGAATCAACGTGTTTCTTCTTGCAAACGGTAAGCGCTTATTTCGTATCAGGTCTCTGTATCACAGTTGATGTTTTAATTTCGGCTTGTCATTATCAACGTAGTCTAACGCCTTGCCTGAGTAAGCCCAGTTAACTTGTCATACGGTACCCACTAGGCAACTGAGCAAACTGAGTTAACTTGTCCGCTGCAGTATTGATTGTGTAGGCCGTTGAAGACGAAATTATTCTGGGTTAGCTATTCTGTAGTGTTTAAATTATTCTAGGTGAGCTATAGTAGGTCAGCAGTAAGGGTAATCCAGTAGTCAAAGCTCTCTTATTGGCAGTGTACTAGTGTGAAATTAGCATTATTTGAGAAGATAAAGAGATGGCAACGTTGGGTCTTAAGCGCACGGCAGCACAGGTTTTGAAAGAAATTTTGCGGACCACAATTCAGCATTGTCTCCAGAGTCCAAAATTAATTACTCGAAATTTGGACAGCTATTTCAACCCAAATAGAAGCATCTACAGCAGAGTTAGAGACTATAAGAATGAAACTGAACTGATGTAGTTTCTGATGCTTACTTGTCTTTCTGAGCAGAAAACTATGTTCTAGCTAGGAATCATGTAGCACATACTCGTTATTGTAACTGATCAGTAGTAAAGTCATTGAAACAGGAAGGAAACTGAGAAAAAAATAGATATATTTTTGTGCCACAGGTAGGGTTAAACTTTGCGTTGTTTCCTGTGTTAAAGATTGTCGTACTAAATTGTAGCACATTTGTTTGCCATAAATAGTGTTAATTAGGCTTATTATGAACCTGTTACTTTTACTTTTACTTTTGAATTACTATTATAAGCTTGAAAAATACTTGCTTGAATGAAAAACATTTAGTTACCAATAAGTCGAACAACATCTTACAAAAATGTGTTTTTTTAGCAAACTAGTTTCCCCAGGGGCTGGTTATTAACCCCATATGGTGTTCCACAGTTAAGAGGCTAATACAAGCCGATGATCAGAACTGTTCTCATCAGAATGATAGTCTTAGGTTGTGGATAAGCTGGAGAAAGGCTTAGCCTATTATATGGTCTGGGGTTTTAAATGCCTAGTCCGAGATCAGTTACTCCGAGATTTCATTTACGATGGCACGACCGGCCATTGATATGTCGAAAGCAATGTTCTCTCACCTATGCAGTTATCCCATAACCTAGTTCTTTGATAACCAGGTGAACAATAGCATCGACTAACAGAAGAAGACTTTATGCTGGTTGTGATGCATGTTTCATTTGCTGAGCAGGCACCGTTCTGAGTAGAACAATCTAGAAAACATAAAGATTGAACCATTGTTCTCAGGAACATCTCGAGAAGTTCCTGCGAACAGTGGACGACCGAGAAAAGGTTTAAACATTAACATGTTGTTCCTGTGTTTTAGAGCCAAAATAATAAAACTTTATTCATTCATTAGCTCATTCACTCTTTCATACAAAGAATTTAATTAAAGAGATTATGCTTTTCAAAATATCTATTACGCTTCTCTCTCCTTCCGGCTGGAATTAATCCCTCCTAGGGGAGGAGTCTGTCACACGAATCCTTCTTTTCCATTTGTTTCTATCTCCAGTATCTCCTTTCTTTAGTCTGAGGAGCTTTAGGTCTTGCTGATCATGTCTCCCAATCTCTTCTTTTGTCGTCCACGACTGCGGCGTCCGTAAACCTCTGATGTCATAATTCTTTTAATGCAGCTTTTCTCATCTGTCCTCATCACATGACCATAGAAGCTCAACCTGGCTTCTCGTACCTTGTCAGATAAACATGCCACTCCCAATATCTGTCTGTATACTCATTCCTTTCTTGCCTTTCAGTAAGATTCCAAGTATTCATCTCAGCATTCTCATTTCTGTTCTCTCCAGAAGCTTCTCCTCCTCTTTCATCAATGCCTAGGCTTCTGCTCCGTATATCATCACTGGTCTTATCACTGTTTTGTATACCTGTCCTTTGAGTTGAACCGGCATTTTGACATCGCATAATACACCCGATAGGTCTTTCCATTTTTGCCACACTGCCTTAAGCCTGTTCTTAACATCATGTTTGCATCCTCCTTTAGAATCCATTACTGACCCAAGATATTTAAAGGTTTCTACTTGTTTCAGTGCGTTTCCTGCGATGTTCTTGACCACAAGCGTCTCATCCATTTTGTTGCAGACCATGGCCTCTGTTTTGTTGATATTTATTTTAAGACCCTTGCTCTCCAGTACTCTCTGTCAATCAGTGAAACACCTTTGTATCTTTGTCGCTGCGTCATCTGTCACTATGAGGTCATCAGCATACAACATATGCCATGGTACTTCTCACGATTTCCGATATAGCATCCATTACTATGATGAACAGCAGATGACTCAGGCAGGATCCCTGATGTACACCCACTCGAATATCAAATTTTACTGTGTTTCCTATAATGCTCCTCGCTGAAGTCTGTGCATCCTCGTAAACTGATTCACCAGGCACACTATTTTCTCCGATACTCCCTTTTCCCCAGACTCCAATACACGACCTTTCTTGGTACTCTGTCAAAATCCTTCTTCAAATCCACAAAAGTCCAATATCTCTTGTTGTTTCCTTCTAGTGTTTTCTCCTGCACCTGCCTCATTATGAATATTGCATCCGTAGTGCCTCTACCTGATCTAAAGCCAAACTAAAGCCAATATATCATGCAGCTTGACCCGTTCCCTAGTAGGCTTTCGATCACCCTTTCGTACACTTTCAGTAAAATTAATTCCTCTGTAGTTGCTACATTCAAATACGTCTCATATTTGTTTATATATTGCTACTATTTCTCTTTCCTTCAGATCTTGTGGCAGCCTTTCCTGTTTCATAAAGTCGTTTAAAATGATGTTTAGCCATTCGAGACCATCACGTCCAAGTGCTTTAAACATTTCGTCGGTCATTCCCGATGGCCCCGGTGCTTTGTTGATTTTCATCTTTTCAATTGCTATATCGATCTCTTTGCGGGTAATTTCATCTTCCGGTTCGTTACAGTCAAATATCTGTTATGCTTCAGCATGGGAATCATTGTGGAAATTACGCTTTCAGTAGCTTTCATTCACTGGCGAATTCGAAGAGCATCTCCAGTCTGGTTATATGATATTCCTATATAATATTTATAATATACATAATATATATTATATATTATGTATATTAAAATATATATTATATATTATGTATATTATAGTATATATTATAAATACAAACTCGCTTATCTTCCAACCAACTAATCTCACCATTTCAGTCTGCATACCGCAAGTTTCATTCAACTGAATCCGCCCTTGTTACTGTTCATAACGATATCTTATCTCCATGGATAAGGGTAAGGTGAACAGCACTTATTCTCCTTGCTTGTATGCAGCGTGTTATAATGTGGACCATTCTCCACTGTAGCATTGTCTCCAGCATTGGTTTGGGTTTTTGGTCCCGATGCAATGCTACTGATCTCAGCCCACCCACTCAGTTAGTATATTTCAATGCACATTATTATTCGTCTCGTGTTTTGAGGAGTTGTGGTGTTCCGCAGTGTTCTGTGCTTGGTCCTCTTTTGTATATACACCAAACCCCTAGGTATAGATTTCTGAACAATCATTCACTAGGATATCATACCTATGCAGATGATACCCAACTCTACATTTTGTTTGACGGTTTATCTTGTCACACGCCTGTGTAGCTGCTTTCTGATGCCTTTGAGGACTGCAGTCTTAGATGGCAGCTAATAAATTCCTCTTAACCCTATCGAAATCAGAATTTCTACCATTAGGCACTCAACAGCCACTTAAAAAGTTCGAATGGGCTTAAATCCTTAAATCTGGGTTACTCATTTTTTGAGTTGACTGATGCTGCTCGTGACTTGGACGTTGTTTTTGATTCTACTATGTCTTTCACAAACTATGTAAATGGCATACTTAAGTCGTCATACATGCATATTCGAGATATTTGTAGAATAAGGCGTTATATTCCCATGTCTTTTCGATATCCTTGGCAAACGCATTGGTCTCCAGTCGCCTAGAATACTGTAACTCGCTTCTTGTAGGTATTACAAAATAAAACTTGCAGAAACTCCAGAGTTCAAATTTCATTGGTTATAGACATAACAAATACGTCAAAATATAAGCATAAAATCCCTGTGCTTAAATCTTTGTATTGGCTTCTTGCTCAGTAAAAGGATTTGTTTCAAAATGGGCCTTGCAGTTTATAAAACGTTGAACTTTGGTCAACCAGAATACTAAAAATCAACTCTTATTCCACAGACTTACAATCCTTCTGCAAGGTAATCTTACTGTTTTTCCCTGGTCATACCTAGGACTAGAACTGATGTTGGTGAACGAGCTTTTTCGGTTACTGGACCGAAATTTTGGAACTCTCTCCCTGTGTATGTTCGTTCTGCTCAGTCGCTTCTGTCATTTCGTTCTCAACTTAAAACTTACCTTTCTCGAATTGCTTATAGGTTGTCATAGGTTGCCTTTGTGTCTTTCTGGATATTGACCTGATTGCGGTTTGGCTTTGATGCACCTTCGGCTGATGCCTAGTGCATTAGGCACGGACGAGATAAAAGTTACTACAGTAATTAATATTGATAATAATGAAATTCCTATATAGTATATATATATATGATGTATATATTATACATATAATAAAATTACTAGATAATATATATATTATATAGTATAATATGACTATATAATAGTCATAAGTTACGCGTCTCTGGTCTGCTATCAAAGAACGAGCACCAACTTTTTGTCCAGCTAACGTACACACCCATGTATATAAGAGCAATTTTGCGATCAAAATAATATAATTTGTATCAAGTGCGATCTGGTGCTATTGGCTTTTTATTGTGCATATGGAAGGTTGTCCTTGTAAGTAAACAATTTAATAGTCATTTGCAACTGACGACTCTTACGTACTAGTTGAAATTTAAAATACATCTTTTAAGACATTTGGATTCAACATACCTCGATTACTGCAGCTGTTGCCAGACCATCCAGGCTTACATTCAGAGTTGCATAGACCTGTTCCATAGGGACATCTTCTGCTATCACGGCAGTTGCATTGAGCAACGCAATCTCTTCCGTAAGTTCCTTTCGGACACACTGAAATTACAGAAACTTACAACTGAACAACAAAATTTGGCACACACGTGTACATACATCGTTTACGCCTTTAAAAGAAACAGCTTAAATAAGAAACAAAATGCAGTGCGATAAGCCTAATAGTTGTGTAGCGATCATCCCTTTAATTCGCGTTTCTATTTGGTTGAACTAAGCTGAGAACATCTTACTTACCTATTTAGTTAGTGTATAGTAGTTTAATGTAGTATGTTTGTAGTAGAAGATTTGTGCATAGAGGCTGCACTTAGTATAGTTCGGTATGCAGGCCAAAATATGAGTAACAGCTACACTATAGAACACGGCCAACTTAAGTAGAAAATGGGCTTAATGAATTGTATGGGACTATGCCACGTCAGAACGTTGGATTATAACCTGCATGCTCAACGTACTGTGATTAAGTATGATGCTAGATAAGTGATTGTCAATGAGTATGATAGCCGTAAAGCGTTTTAAATATGGAATATCATTTTCAGTACATCAATTAACACAAAGGAAAATGTTTTAAAGTGAGTAGGCCTATGTTAATACATCAAGACTTATACCACTGAAACAATGGCGGCTCCAGGATTGCCTGCATGGGGGTCAAGAACATGTCAAGAGGGACGCCACATTCTGATAGTGCACAATGCACGGGTCTGGTCTGATGGGCGCCGGCATATAACCAAAAGAGGTGCGGGGCGAACCGCCCCTCTGGCCTATAGCTAAATCCGTCACTGAACTGAGAGGACCTTATTCGCCTACACTAAGAAAACTAAGATTTGAATCCCTCAGCTCTACAACAGGTGGATAAGTCAAAACAACCATTGCTTTAAAACAACTCAAGTAAAGACAATTTGCAGATTAATTAGGCCTATATATGGGACCCTATAAAACTCACTCTTGTAAAACATCAGTGTTAAAGAATTATTATTTAATGGTGTGTTACAGCTTCGGTACACAATTTCACCCATTCAAAAATGTTAATTTAAATTTTTTTCAAAATTTTGTCACAGATAGCTGGTTCTGGTTTTGACAATTGGCGTAGAAATCCGCATAATCACATAAGCTATAAGCTTTTTAGCACCAGCACTAAAGGTGATCGTTCCCATTGGGCCTACAACATAATTATACAGTATGTAGGCCCTAATAAACGTCGTAAATACTTGATAAGAAACTTGAGTTTAAATTATTTAAAAACAGAAACACAGAAACTAAATGACTAACCAGCATGTACACTGTTTGCAAAAGCGCCGCCGCAGATTTGCGCTGGATTCCCTGAACATGGCGTATCGCAGTTTGTTGCTGTACCATGTTTGTCGTAGCTTTCTCCACAGAAACACTCGGAATAATACTAAACACGATTGGAAGATTTATTACTACGTGTTTGTTTGAAATAAAGCAAGTTTTAATAAGCCCACAGTATGCCTAAAGCTAGCATAAATCGTTATGAAATTGTGGCGCATCGGTCACAAGGCAGGTCTGTTTGGAAAGAAGCAGGAGTAGCTATGACGCGCTTAAGGTACCGACTTCTCTATATGCTTGTCCCCACACACTAATCAGAGGACTGATTGAAGTGCGGGCAAGGGCCCCTCGTGCGTTAGTCGGTACGAAGGTTCATGTGTTCTTTTACAGAAGGTTAGAGAGGGGATCTTCTCTTTAGTGTTCCGTAGGGGTATCCTACCTCCCGAAGCAGAATTTACGAACTCTGTTGGTCGACAATTGCCAACACAGAGACTTGGAACGGAAACTTACTGCGGGAATCCTACACACGGAGATGGAGCGAGAGACAGCTGGTCAATAGTAGGAAGATGTGTCGCCCGATATCCATGTGCCTAGGGCGGAAAGACGCAGAGGCGCGTCTTAAGATTTCCCTGTTCCAGGAACCAGGAAAACGACTGGTGTCTCAGAATATTGGCGGTAGCGGGAGAGTTACGAGATGTAGAATGGTGGTTACGAGAAAGCCCGTAGTAAAGAAGGCACGGAGAAAGGGAACGACTATTGCCGGTAAAGGAACGAACCCTGTTCTGAGTAAAGACTATATCTTCAGGACGTTGCGACCGAGGAAGAGGCAGAGTCGGATCCCGAGACATAACATTACAGTGTTGACTCCCTTAAGGAAGCGGCCAATTCTAAAACTTCCTAAGAGAGTACGAACAATACGGGCAGAGACGATACGGAGAGGCCATTTTACGTCGGAAGTAGAAGGGGCTGTGAGGCGGGTCGATCCAAGCGCAGAGCTGGGCTGGAGTTATATCCGCTCCCTGCGAAGTTATGCCCCCACCGAGAACGCCGTAAAATGGAAGCCTACATTTTAGATATTAATTAATTTCTTTTATTAATAATATTAAGTGAATACACAGAGAACCCATGGGCCATTAGTCTATTGTACCGCTATTCCTCAAATTGCAGTTAATTTTTTACATAAAATATCACTGTCTGATTAGATAGGTAAGTAATACTAGCTTTAATTATGTAAGTGCCAGTATCGTAGAATGACACAGAGAATATAATAGACCTACTATTTGGTTTTGAGGAATGATGTAGTGTTCTTCAAACGAGACGTATAAGACAGAGAGTCAGTATAAAATTTTTAATTGCTGCGACTAATTGGGATGGTTCAATCTGCTATAACAGTTCTTAGAGAGAAAATTCTCAGAGGGCCTGCCTTCATGAGAACCCCGCGAAATTATACAAGTCTTTGGAAGCGGGTTGCAACAGTTCCGTGATTAAAAAAATAGTTGGAGGGCGATTCCGCAATGACAGATCAAAATAGTGCAAAAGCCCTGTCAAACACCGTAAAAGTCTTCACTAAATAATAAATGCGCTGTCTATTCACTCTAAATGTCCCCTAACTTAGTAACTGTTTGTGAATCGTGAACAGCGCGATCAGTGCAGTGCAAAAATGGGTAAAAATGCGTTTTCGCTGTTGCTGCTTATCACACTTTACTGCAGTGCAAAATTAAACTAAATGTCTATAATGCCCTCTTAGATGTATATTTCGAAGCCCGACTACCTGCATTTGAATATGTACAAAGCACCTTGTAAGAACTTTCTTAGCCTAAATTATACTTTAGTTCATTAAGGACGACAAGCTCTTTTGCAGGAAAATGCTGTTCGAATAACAGGAGACGTTGGCAGGCTCTTGCGCACCCGTTGAACCAAACCAACTGATTGGCAGATGACAGGTTCAGGCCTCTTGATTGCTCTTGCTCTAAAGACAACGAGTGACTTTAGCCGAGTGAAGCGTTCGCAGCTCACGGTCACACTGACAGATTTGCGTCCTCTGTTATAGAATATCCCTTACGCCACAAAACAAGTCGTGCAGGACACCAGCGCAAGGAGCAAGCTAGTGAGTAAGTACGTAACACATTTGTTAACACGCCATATGCTCATCAGCTGATCGAGGAGTCGTAGGCAAGTAAGATTAAAGTATCGACAAGAGATTCCAAGACATAGTCGATGTATAGTCTATTCCACGACGCTTACCCGTGGAAGAAATGCATAGTAAGAAAGATAATAAAGTGTAGAGTGAATGTAAGCCTAGCTTGGTCAGAATAGGGCTTTGCGTTGATGTTCTCAATGGGGTGAATCAAAAGCAAAGCGAAGACTTCTATCTTGACAAATGCATGCTCGAAATGTCGAAAAAGTTTAGGGTTTTACAAAATATCGAGTGCAGCATGATTTCGAGTGGAGGAGCTTATCTAATCTGACGCTGTAACTTCTGTAGCGCCCTTATAAACACGTGCAAGATCTCAATCGATGGTCGCTTTAAGTAAGACCGTAGTCAAAATTACAACATGTTGGAGAAGCTCGGTCAAAAATCCGAAGGATCAAGGAAAACCTGGTGCCAGGCTTCGGTGTATGGGAAGAAAAGGAACTAAACAGTGGCTGATCAAAGTATTGAAGGATAGCAGAAGGCCGGTGCATTCGTTTAACACCATAATATGATGTAATCTGTGCCATAATGTGCAAAGTTTCTTGATAGCACTTGCGACGGCATGTAGCCGAAGACCTACATAGAGTTGGGTCTATTGTGGAGATAGAGATGAAGAAAGAAAAGTTTGAAATATCCCTGCATTTGAAGCACAAGGTCTTACTTAAATAAATTTTCTAGAAAAGCGGCTCTCCATATACTACGCGAAAGAGACAGAGACAGAAGGAGTAGATTGATAACTAGATATACCTACGTACATGCAAACATACATAACATATATACAGACATACACGAATACAGATATAACATATTCGTTCGATAGCTAGATAGATAGTAGATAGATAGACAGATAGACAGATGAATGGATAGATAGATAGGCAAGCAAGTAGACAGGTAGGTAGATAGATGAATGGATGGATGGATGGATGAATTGATCGATCGATCGATCGATAGATAGATAGATAGATAGATAGATAGATAGATAGATAGATAGATAGATAGATAGATAGATAGATAGATAGATAGATAGATAGATAGATAGATAGATAGATAGATAGATAGATAGATAGATAGATAGATAGATAGATAGATAGACAGATAGATAGACAGACAGACAAACAGCTATACAGACAGACAGATAGATAGATAGATAGATAGATAGATAGATAGATAGATAGATAGATAGATAGATAGACAGATAGACAGACAGACAGATAGAGAGATAGATAGATAGATAGGCAGATAGACAGACAGAGACAGACAGACATATAGATAGATAGTTAGATAGATAAATAGATAGATAGATAGACAGACAGTCAGATAGACAAACAGACAGATAGACAGACTGACAGATAGATAGATAGATAGACAGACATACAGACAGAGACAAACAGACAGATAGATAGATAGATAGATAGATAGATAAATAGATAGATAGATAGATAGATAGACAGATAGACAAGCAGAGAGAGACAGACAGACAGACAGATAGACAGACAGATAAATAGATAGATAGACAGACAGATAGACAGTGACAGACAGACAGACAGACAGACAGATAGATAGATAGATAGATAGACAGATAGATAGACAGACAGACAGACAGCCAGACAGATAGATAGACAGATAGATAGACAGACAGACAGACAGCCAGACAGACAGACAGATAGATAGATAGATAGATAGATAGATAGATAGATAGATAGATAGATAGATAGATAGATAGATAGATAGATAGACAGACAGATAGATAGATAGATTAGTATATCAACACTTTAGAATATTAATATTTGACTACAAGTACCATAAAATGTCGTTCCAGGTAGTCCTACCTGCAATCCTACATACGTGATATTGTTTGAAGCGCAAATCGCTGAACAGAATTCTATTGTGTTTTCTCTCCCTTTATTTCCGAAGTATGTCATTGCTCTATTAAGCGTATCTTTATAGCATCCGATATATCTGCCGGATACGTTTGCTTCTATATAAAAAGAAAGCATCTTTAGGAAATATTTTAAATATAAATCAGAACTGTTTTAATTAGCAGGCGACTCTTCTTTCATCTGTCTGCGTTGTACTTTCAATGTTTTACTTAGCCTACCGCACTGATAAGGTTCCAACTCGTGTCAGGAGTTTAGTTACTGTAATATATTTGATTATTCTCATTATTTAACTTAGACCATAAATTATAGATGTTCTATTATTATCTAATAATGCTAACCTGAAGATGGAAACCAAGCGAATTTAAGTTTAGTGTTGTCATAAAGACGAAACTGTCCACTTTGTTCTTTAATTCTATGAGCGATATTAAACTACTTTTTGGTACATGTATCAATTTCATACGTTAATATCGACGTTTGTCACCAGTTTTACTCACGTATATATTTTGAATGCATTTCAAAATAGGCTCATCTTAGACAAATCCAAAGAGTTTAAAGTTACTGGTATTGATTACTCCACCAAAGTTCTTGAGCACATTTGAAGGCGAACTACCTTTGCTGCAATTGTTTCCAGTCCATCTACTATCGCATCCGTTGGGACATTCTCCACTAAACCGATAACATGGAATGTACTGCTTGCAGTGACACACTTGATCGCATCCAACACCGTAGTAGCCAACAGGGCATACTGTTAAAACATCAGTTTAGCATAAATAATGCTTGTGCATAGTAACTTTTGCAGAAAATTTTCAACTTCCGAAACCTTTCAATTCAAAGAGATAATAAAGTAATGGAACGAAAACATACACGCCTAGTCACGTTAACTAAGCTAAGCTAGGATGTGATAAGATATGAAAAGGTAGAGGAGCATAAGATAGGATAGAATGGAATCCGATAGACTATGATAGGATAGCACAGGGCAGGGAAAAACAAAACACAGCAGGTAGAGTAAGTCAACAAAACGCAAAGCAAGTCATGACAAGATAAGGTGAGATAGGATGAGGTAGGCGATGTAAGAAGGGTAAGATTACATATGAAAAAATGAAATATAAAATAAAATATTAAGACAATTGAAAATAACATAAGCTGATAATTATAACGCAAGTTAGCATAAGATAAAGTATGGTAAAGTTCAGTAAGAAAGGTGAGAAGAGACAAAACACGATATGAGGGTGCTGGATGAGATTGAATTGGGTGGAAAAAGTGAGGTGGAATTGATCAAAGTTGAGGCGATATTAGTTGAAACGACGTAAGCTGACCTTATCTAACATATAGGGCATGAGATGACTAGGCGTAAGATAAACTTTTATTTTTAAAGACTTACTTACCCACTTATTCTCATATCCTAAATTTTTCAGATGTATGTTTAGAAGTGTTTTTAGATCGTAATCGTAATCTCGAGATTTCTATAGCGCCCAACGAAAGCCAAGTCGCGGGAACCAGCTTATTTACAGGCGCTCAGTCAAAACAAAATTGATAGGCAAAAGGGTAAAAATAAATAAATAGCACGATATGATATTCAATATGCTGTGATGTTGCACTAGCAAATTCAAAATTACTAACCTGTGTAAATCACGTTAAAGACCATTGTTTCATTGGTTCCTCCACAAACTTCATTCCCATCACCAGAGCAAGGAATTTGACATTCGTTATTTGGGACACTAGCATTTATCACATCTCCACACAGACAGTTCCTTCCGCCCTATATGCACAACTCAGTATTTACTACTGGTTAATACTGAAATCACAAAATGCTATTCACAAAATAACAAAGCAGCCACATTTTCATCATGTCAAAAGTATTTTATTCAGCAAGTTTAAATGTTTCACCAGAAAACATGGAACCACTTCGAATAGACACAATAATAAATATACATGAAATGTACTTTGTTAAATAACGTTGTTTAATTGTAATTGTTCATTATTCAATCTAATTCCATACTAAAGTTAGTTTTAAACACCGCCGAAGAAAGAAACGCCTTTAACCTTGTTAAAAAGCCTTGTTAAAACGCCTTGTTAAAATGTCTTGTTAAAACGCCTTTAACCTTGTCAAATGTTAAAATTACATAAGATAAAACTAAACATAAATGAGAATTTTCTTCGCAGTTATCGAAAGAACTCTCAGTAGTTTTTCTTGAGAAGGCCTAAACTATTTGGCTGTATTTTTTCAAATCAATATCACTTTCTGTCGGCCGTCTTCCCGGTGCAAATTTGTTGGCCCTACTTGTGTTTGTTGAATTCCTAATTCGCCCGAAATTTAATGTTCTATCTGTCAGACTATTAGAAAAATTAGAATTCAGTAAAATTCAGCATCAAACATTGAAGCAATAAGTTATTCATTTGACATGCGTGGAAACCTCTGTTACCACTATGGTTCCGTTTTACTTAGCTCATGCATATTTTTTGTAAATAGTTGCACACAAAAAGAATAGCAGAGATAATCTAAAACTGAAGATTTGAGGTTCAAAGCTTCACGATTAAATACTTGAAAAATAATTTTATGAAATAATAAGGGTTCATCGCTATATCGTTTAGGTTAATTGAATTCAGGGCTGTCCTTAATCTCCCCGCGGGGCTCTTCAACCCTACTTTGGTGGCCCAGTCCTTTCCTGCCTTTACCTCCTTCTCTTGTCTTCTCTCCCATTAAGGTCCGTTACTTCACTCAATTCAATAGATCCAAAATAATTACCACTTAAACGAGGTGTGATTTCGAGCCAAATGAGCGCTGTACATAAGTATAGCTTTGTTTTTTTCTTTTGCGCTAACTTAAACTTACTGGAGGAGGTTTAATGCCCCGTTGGGTAGTGAGTTATGGACTATGATGTCATTCACGTCAATATTCATGCAAGAGATAATCGCGGTCAAGGATTCGGGGACCCCAAAATCGGCGACCCTGTGCGGCTGACCACCTAGAATATGCCTAAGGCCGGCCCTGATTGGATTTATCTAGGCAAAAATATTCTCTATTAGAGTACCTGAAGTATGGCATAAGTTTTTGTCGTATTTTCTTTACACGTTTGTATACAAGATTCTATAGTCATTTTACTGCTATTTAGAAGAACTGTTGTCCAGTTGGATTGGCTTGATGAGTCAGAATAGCAGCCAATATATTGGTTTTGAAGGCTCCCTGAACAGCAAGAAAAACGTTATAAACAACAGATAACCTTCATTAATACGAAAATGTAGATAAACTTGACTGGTATAAATTTGTAATTTATATCTGAAACAACCTAAATGATCCTACCATCAGAAGCTAATGAGAGCTGCATAAGCCAAGAAAACTATGACTATATATATATATATATATTAAATTTATTGGGTTTCTACGGGTCCCGCCGACCCTTGAGCCAAGTCGGACGCGCATAAACTCAAAAATCGTGGGATGCCGAGGGTTAAACAGTATGATATCCAAACTTGATTGCTATTGGTTTAAGCACGCTATTATAGAAGAGAAATTCGTTTCGATTTAACTTAAGTTGCTAGAAGAAAACTGTCCTACTATGTTCCTATTTTTCATATGTACAGTACTTGACACACTAAAGTATCATCTTCACCTTGATAACATCTTGCCTCTTGTCAAAGCTAAAAGACGATAGGATTTTCAATATTTACTTTTCGAATTAACCTCATAACAGATCGTCTAAACTTGAGACTGCCTTAATAAGGAAACACTATCGTTTTATTCCACGCCGAGTGGCGTCGACTATTTATGAGGTCGGGCTTAAAATAATGTCGTCGGGATTTAAATCGAAACAAACTGCATATCATTTGAGGTTTTTAAGAGTTTACGCAGTAAATGAGTATTATACAATACAGGATAAACATCAAATTATTACAAATTCTGTCATAATTACTTCATGAATCTGAGCTAGCAGAATAATAAATAACGTCAGACAGATTCAGGTCACTTACCTTCTGAGTAAGCTTTAAGCAAGTTCAAATAAAAGGCACAGTGAAGTATTGACGTAAATAATCGATTTCTTTTCTTCATAGTTCTAGGTTTGCTTAGCGTAACTTCAACGAAAAAATTGGAACCACAAAATTATAAATTCAATATCACCACTGTACTGGTAGGATATAAATGCAGAATATGCCTACACTAATGACAGCGAATCAAACTATGAATTATTTTGTCAAAGGAACGAGGGGAGGTACTAATTACAATAATTAGGTCTATACACGTCTGTAAATTACTAGAACAGGAAGCAATAAATTGTATTTAAGTGGCTGCATTAATTAATGGGTACTTGGCTATCTTTATTATATTGACTTATGCAGCTGTTATACTTGATATGCAAATAGGAAAGTCGGAGCTATGCACATATGGATTAAGAATACAGCCAATAAAGAAATCTCAAACTTTTGGTTTGGTAAAGCGCCATATGTTTTGATTTGTCTTTGTTTGAACTTAAATGTTTTGCCACTAAATTTAGTGAAGTTTGCTGCAATTTGCAATGTGACAGAAAATTACACTGAGTAATAAAAATCTTAAACGCATTAAAAAGAAACATTAAGCTATCGTTGATTGGTGTTACTAAACTAGCTCATGGACGTATTGTGTTATAAGGCAATGGGGAGTAATTTTACTACACAAACGTGTTCTGCAACATCGGTGTCATCAAGGTGAAGAAAATGATTAAGCTAAAACGGTAATATCAAACAAGGGACGCATTTTCTTAACGAGCTTCTTGGTTTGACAACGAATTTTCAATTTCACCAGTACACATGATGCACTGGTATTTAACACCGGATCGTAATCGTTATCGTAATCCCGAGATTTCTACAGCGCCCAACGAAAGCCATGTCACGGGAACCAGCTGATTCACAGGTACTCAGTCAAAAAAAAATCGATAGGCAAAAGGGTTCGGTTTCATGTAGAGATATTTATGGTTCGGAGGCACATATAAAAGGGATATGCATGAATAAGTTGCCACTATGACACAAACGGTAGCTCACTGCTATTTCTGACAGTAAATCCTACCACAGAAAGCAATTACGGCAGTGTAGACCTATAGAAAGGCTAACGTGTACTCTACCATGTAACTGTCTTAGGCTGCCACAGAGAATGAACAGATAGAATGGAAGATTACTACAGTGGAAGTATACATGAAAGTGGCTACTGTCACACGCGACAATTACATAGACACTGCAGGGCTAAATATAAGTTGCATCCGTTTGTTATGCTAATGAGCCGTGTTTTGCAGCCTTTAAAACGGTTCACAGGTCACGAATACGGGGTCACTTGTGAGAGAGTATATAGTGGGTGTAACTGCATTATACTATGCCTTCAAAAAACCTCAGTTACACAAGACTGCTCAGCTATTGAATTTTCATATAAGGGTTATCCACTGAATCTTACGTTTCAACTTTATTGTTGATTTAGGCTATCGTTTGGTGCAAACTTACAATACATGATATTAATAATCAGCAGAAGGATGAGTGATTGGTGACTGAGTGAGTGAGTGTGTGAGTGGGTGGGTGAGTCAATCAGTCACTCAGTCAGTCAATCAGTTAGCCAGTTAGTTAGTTATTTAGTTAGTTAGTTATTTAATTAGTGAGTTGATGACTAGTAACTGAGATTGTAACTCAGTATAGTGTATTTTTAATATAGATCACAGAAATTTCTCAGCACGAAACAAATCATTGCCAGGAGATCAACATATTCACAGACGCTAAGGCCTATTAAAAACAGTCACTCCCTTGCTCACTCGCTCACTAGCGCGCTCGCTCACTCGCTCATTCGCTCACTCGCTCGCTCGCGGATGCCCACAAGACCTCTGAGGCGGAGACCGAGACGAGAACTGAGAAGTCCCGCCCGCGACTTAGGCGAGATCGAGACCTTCACCTAGCAGGCCATGACGAAACCCAGACCGAGATCTTGCATCTCCAAGACGAGACCGAATCAAAGACCTAATGACACCGAGACCAAGACCTATGGACAGTGGCAGAGGAACTACTACACAAAGGTGTAGGCTTTCGCCTGTCATGAACCTAATACGCAGAGATATCCAGCAGTGAAAAAAATTATTGAATTAAACAGAAAGTAAATAGGACACATGGGTGCCATTGTCACTGAATTCTGCTGATGTCCAAGGTCAACGTATAGTAGCATTGCCTGTATGTATGTATGTATGTGTGTGCATGTATCCGACTATTTATATAGCGCTTTTAAGAATCTCTCAAACGAATTCTCTAATAGTATACAGTTTTATCAACTTATTATGAGCAGTCTTCTATTATGCTCTGTCGAAATAAAACATTGCATTTGTTCATATGAACAGGCCTATCCCCAAGTTTTACGTGGCAAGTATACAGAAGGTACCGGGTATAATAATTATTATTATATTGGTACATTAGTAAGCTATGGTGTACTGAATTTCATTGTTTAAAATGTATTACTCATTATTAATGACTTTTCCGCTGCCAATCCCCTCTTAGTAGCTAATAGGCCTACATGGCTATTAAGCCATAAGTTACGTAGCCAGAATGGTTACAAAAAAGGTGGGTGTTATGGTATATTGGAAATGAGATTCTAACTTCAAATGCAGAAGAGCGGACCGCAGATGAATTGTTTATTCTTATCATGGCACCGTGATAAACTTATTTCCGGCTATACAGACTGATAGTACCAACGGACAACATTGAGATTTCCAACTTGTCAAAAACACTGAGTTTCGGGACTTAACCACGGGATCTCAAAAGAGAAGACTGAGACAAGACCCGAGACGACCTCCCCAAGATAGAGGTGACACCGAGACGTTGGCCAATCTGATCGAGACGAGACTTTAGATACCAAGACTACGTCGTTGTTATAAAATCTACAATAGTTAAATGTTTTGAGGTTTTTTGTGTTACGCCTAAATCCAGAAATGTCAGGCAAATGTATGGACAACGTATGGACAACGTATGGACAACGTATGGACAACGTATGGACAACGTATGGACAATGTAAGCACTACGTAAGCACTACGTAAGCGCAAGCAGATGTAGGCGGATAATAACTGTATTAATGTATCAAACTAAGCCTATAAATGGGTCCGATTTTGATGAGCTTCCATATCATGCGTAAATGTTTCAATGGCAAAGTCAATGTAGGAATGGGCTGATGGCTCATAAAATGCATTTATCTTACGAGTTGCTTCAAAGCGTGTCAATGCGCACCACCCTTTGCATTGAACTTAGCCCAGCATGTGTGTGCCGCTGACACTAGACAATTAGGACGTCACCATCGTTTGACTGTTCTATAAACTGCTTTTTCCAAAACGGTTATTTTCCTCTAGCTTTCAGTCTTAAACGAAATGCAATAAGCTGCTTCCAAACCAACGTATGGAAAAATCTCTACATTTTTATCACATGCCAACAGATGATAACATTTGATTGTCTTACTTTTTCGGCTTGGGTGTGATTTTCAACAGGTTTGTGTAATACTTGACTCAACCACGTTCTTTACCGATTATGCTGATGTTAAAAAGTGAATCAATTCCTTTCGCATGCAGTTCGTCTTTTGAATTCACGGTGTAGCGTATGCTTATCCTTCGTCGAAATATGTAGTGAAGGTATAATCTACATTAAGAGGAATAACATCGTTTAGAAGAGCTCAGTCTTTAGGTAAAGTTTGAGAAATTAGTATCATGTCAGACATACGTAAAGCAATTACCTTAATTCTATCCATTCGGCACCAGCTGAACTAAGTATACTTATATGTACCTTATTTTTCGGGTTGAAAGGCAGCAATGCGAGTTAAACTTGGCAAGAGAACGTCTCACGAGAAGGTTTCTTGCATCGGATGCGATAAGTCCAACTGGAATTCTTTATGTAGCGATCGCAGTTCGACGAACTCTTGCTATCAGATGACCTCAATTACACCTATTCCACAGGATGATCGTTAGAAGTAGGCCTAATCTTCTGAAAAGAAGCAAAGACCTTCATAACGACTCCTTGCTGCATATTTCGTATGCACAATCGCTGAGTCGCATGTAATTCTATTTCGACTGTTCGATCGTTAGACCCTCGAATGACAATAATCCTGTTGATAGTTTGCAAATAAACGTCCTCCACAACTAGATCCTAACATAGTTTCACAAAGAACTCGTTGGACGAGTTCAATTCATCGAGTTGACTTTAGGAATAGTCCACCGCAATCGACCGATTCATTCACCCTTCTTGACGCCAGTTATGTTTGTTTTTCTTCAAACTAGTCCTTGCCGGATTTTAATTCGACGTGGAGTCATTAGTTTTGATAGCGATCGATTACATAATTAATTTCGTCATTATTGGCTACAGTTGAAATTATAGACTGTCATTGTACCTTTGCATACGTATACACATTTTCTCTCTATTGTGCCCAATCACTATGTTAAAGGTGCCGTTTTAATTGAATTAATTATTTTAAATATGTAATAAACTACTTAATTAAACAAACAAGTTATGACCAGAGTAATATCGCTACTCACTTACTAGCGTATTTATTCCACCCTATTTCAGTAAAGTGACACTGCCCAGTGTTACGTAGAAATTTTCAAGCTGACAAGATGCTCAGAAGTACCGGAAAGGTCGTATTGAAGGCTCGTATATTTTAAAACAAATTTATATCACTCTTGCATTGCTTAGGCTTTTCACTGGCCACCAATCCAGTTTAAACACTAGAGACTTGTATGGCATCACTTTCATAACACAACTGATTTAACTTCGACGTGAAATTGCAACCCATATCAATAATCATTGTTGCTAATGACTGCGCAGATAACTGTATCCTAGTCACAGTCTGTCCTTGGTAAGCATGTTTTTGCGGTTGCTGGACCTAGATTTTGGAACTCTCTCTCCGTCTGTGCGTTCTGCTCAGTCACTTGTGTCATTTCTTTTCAGAGGCGCCAAAAATGCGCTTTATAAAAGTTCAGATACATACATACATACATGTACATGCATATATACATACAGCTCGTTCTCACTTTAAGACTTGCCTTTTCAAATTGTTTATCCACCGTAGGCTGCCTCTTTGCCTCAATAGACTGACCTTCTGGATATAGACTTGACTGCGGACTGGCTTTGATGCGTCATCGGTCGATGCTTGTGCACTAGACACCGACGCAATAGAAGTCACTAAATACAATTACAATAGTTCTTTAGAATGTTGTAGATCTGTTTAGAAGCGTCCCTCTCTTCGATCAGCGTCATTTGCAAAGTTTTTTTGGTGGCTTTTCGGTCGGTATATAAAACCTACACATCTACATTTACATTTGCATTTTTACAAGGTAACCCTGTAACTTGGAATTATATATATACTTGCTTAACGTTTTTACGTAATTTGAAAGCTTTGTTTTCCACCACTATCTGCTATGGTTCATATTTTTTACCTCTTTCAGTCTGTTTATGTTTCTTAATGTTTGCTGTTTCTCGACTTCAATGTGCACTTCTGAACTATGTAAAGATGGCATTATTATATTATAATTGTATTATATAATTTTCTCATTGTAAGATGTTAAAGAAATGGCACCTGCCGTAAAATTCCACACGCTTAGAGCATATTAAAATTGCAGAGAGACATACTTTTAATTAAATCTTGCAAGGTTTGACTAATGAAAACTACAGATTTCTATGTTAAAGATACAGGTCCATTAGATCTGTTTGCTATAGCTCTCGCCATAAAAGCGCATGCCTAAAGATTTATTTCTATATAATAGGCCGTTCGTGTACGGCGTACTGCACAACCAACACAATAGCCCACTGTACCAGATCTGCTGGTAGGCTGCACTTACACAGGTAGGTTTTTACTACATGAATGCGCCAGCTGCGATGTCAGCTGAGGGACTTTATGACAGTTTAAAATGGTATTCATTTATTCAGGCCTGGATTTATAATAAATGCGCTGTTGACTCTTTGTAATAATTTTTTAATAAATGCGTTCTTCAAACTTTTAAGCATTGGAGATTTAAGAGTTATGGCCACTTAAAGACCACCACCCTAACGCGACAAAAATAGCAGCATCAGAATTTGATTTTGCAACCAGGAAACCCATTTTTATGAAATCAGATATTTGCCAGGTCATATTTAGTGGTAGTGCTAGGCTGGATCCGAAGTATAATGCATCAAGCCATATTAAAAGGACAGAAGTCTGAATACCATGCAGCCCACGTCAAGCCCAGCTGTAAATTAGCTATGCGGCGTACTCAGTTGCCTATGTAGGTTAGTACTCGCATCATAGCACAAGTATAATTCTAGCCTAGTCATGTGCCTAAACGCCTTAGCAAGTAGGCCCCTCTGCTTTAAGAATTTTTTCAATGTCGATGGTATAAAGAGATTAAATTACAAATTATATGCTAATGACAAATATTTTTTGCTATCAGTAGACTATTAATTAATGGTCTAAACATACAAATAAATAAAAACTCGTAAGTTTACATATTGATACAGTCAAAGTTTCAGCATTCCTGGGCTGTGAGAGTTTTATATAGCTCTGGTTGTATTTACAGCGGCCCGTATAAGTGTGTATGAAGAGCTGAACAAACTTTGCATAGCAGGCTATATAATGGTGGTATTAATAACTCAAAGTATCATTACTGATTCATACCCATAAAGTGAAAATTCAGGTCGTGACATGACTGTGAATTTGTTCTCAGATGTATATCATATGGTAAAGGTAATTATAATGATTTAGTCTTAGTAAGACACAAAGGCGGCTTAACTAAGGAGTGTTAACATGCTGTAACACATCAAGGCAGAATGACTACAAAGACTCAGTAGGGAGGACAGATTCAGGAAGCAAGACACGTTGGTATGTCCTACTCAGCGTGCAAAGTTTTATTAATATTATACGGACCAGGAAGTTTAAATGTGTATTTAACTGCCAAGTCTCGAAGTCGGTAATACAACAGAATAGAATTGTGTTTAATATAGCACTCCAAAGTTCAGAAGTGCACACACGACCATACGACGTAGCTCAATGGCACTGAACAAACGTGTGTAAAGGTCTTGCTCAAGATCCCTACACAGTAACCGCTTCAAAGGACGCTCGAACCTGTACTTTCCGCATTACAAGCCGAGCGTTTTAGCTTATTGGTTACCGTGCCAATGAGACTCAGTAGGTCAGGTTCCACGTATGCATGAAAGCCTGCTCATGTAAGCCTGATATGTTTCCAGATGACTGAGCTTCGTTGGCATTTGTCGTTTCTAACGAATTCGGACATTATTAGTCTGGCGAGGTGCTCCTTCGAGAGGTACTATGTAAATGTTTCGTAATATGACAGTACAATATTGTAGCCTGAGCACAGGCAGTCAAATGCCCATGCATGAGACCAGATTACTTATTAATAGTATATCTTTAAATAAAAAAGCCAGTTGATTAAATTGGGAACAAGAAATATTCCAGTTGCACTCAAACAATATTCCTATAAAGTTCTGCACCACGTTGATGGCAGCTGAGTTTTCAGATTTTGTTATATGCAGTTCATCAGTAACTCCATGTTGAAGAGAAGAAATCCTATGCTGTCGACATCCTTATATATCTTCCAACTAGATCGTGTAATTCGATAAAAGATAACTGTAAAATATACAAAACCAATGAGATATCTTCAAATTGCATATATCATGAATGTTGTATCTCTTTCCCATTCATTAAAAGATGAACAAGAAACGACAACTTTATACTCAATTGTTTAATGTTTCAAAATAGAAATAATAGAATAATAACTCCTTTACGCAAATAGGCTGACAAGCACAGTTAAAGGGGTGCTAAGGTAGCTGACTATATTATAGTCGACTGTGGTAGGAAAGCTATATTCATATCTACAAATGAATTACTTAGTTTCAATTAGTAATATATAAATACTTCTTATAGTAATACAGCTCTTTCCCCTTTTAATAAGCATCAAATTATGGCTCTGTAGCAACTGCACGCCTACAAGCATATTCTGTGGCCCTCCTCATTAAAACTTTAAAAGGTTTCATAACACACAAACACACATATTCAGTGAACGGCTTCTGCCGCTGTCAACGTCTGCAATGTTCACAAATACAAATATATAGCGCTCTATGTTGTTGTAACGGTGTTTCTGCAGGTAGTAGGTGTAGTATTGATAATTACTCACCATCGAACTAAATAAGTCTGTTTTTGATTTTCTTATGTTCACAACAGTCTGATAAACATCAACTTCTTTTTCGTGCTTTATCATGTCGAATGCGTTGAATGCAGCAAGACAGAATCCGTTAAGAGAGCAATCGGTTCTACAATTCACAAAGTTTCGCCGATGTTCAAAGGTCGGATGACAATGTTAAGACATTAACACTAACACTTAAAACCTGTTATCTGTGTTTAGACGTATTGCAATGGATCAGCAGAATTTATGGCTCGCTGTAATTAAAAAATGGCAAATTGGCAATCTGGTCAGGCCTTCATTTTTTTGTGAGCAGACACAGTTTGAATCATTTTAGTGAAATTTATGCCTGATGTGTGGCTGTCAAAGTCTCCAAAAGTTACAAAAAGGCTCTGAATTTATGTTTAGCCAGAAGTTGGCCAGTTGTATTGAGGTTTTGCTGCTGTAACTAGGGCATGAATTAGCTGGCCTCCTGCAGGAGTGAATAACATTAGACATGATCTTAGAAAGTGTTGTGTAATCTCAGTTATGCCGAAGGACAATGTGTCTTTCTTTGATGAACTGTTGTTGTGGGTTTCCTTTGTGCTGATCACAAGACAGGATGAGGACGTAAACGTAATATATTTACCATCGTAAGTTGTTGATAAATACACAAATGTCTCTTTTTGAACCATAATAATTCACCTACACAAGTATAGACAAATGCCGTTATTTAAACTACATATACAAACATCAATAAAAATGCACATAACCGAAAGAGTGTCTACCTGGTGACCACCATAACTGGAGCGAAATTCTTTGTAGACTTCAGGCCATAAATCGCATTATACAGTGAAAATATGGGATCTATGTCTCCTGATATTTTTGTCAACGATTCGGTAACATGTAGAACGGTAAGCTGAGTTAGTTCTATATCCGTATTCTTCCAACAGAAATACCACACTTGTGTTACATGTATAGTTAGTATAATCGCTGTGATGGGAAATATAGTGATATTGTATCAATATCGTTACCATTAATCGCAACAAAACTAATAATATGAACAAAACTTCTATAGGGCTGTCAGCAAATACGTTTAAATTAGTGTGGTGAACCTTAGAAAGTTGAGAGATCTTTCGTTAACAAAAAGCCCCTTTAAAAGACAGCATCCCAAACAGCCACGTTCATTATGCCCATAGCTAGCCCACAGCTGTCAATGGTAGAAACTAGTGGCCATCAGCTGTGGGTCCAATATGGGCGTAACGAGCTTAACTCACAAGGTTCGGGCCAAGATAGCTTTTGGCTCCATAATGAGTTAGTTAGCCGTAAGGAATAATAATAGCAGTTTTAGTTGGGTGATCGTGTTCGACAGCTCAGGTGTTTGTGCAAATGTCCAGCTGAAAGTACAAGTGGAATAAAGTATAGTTATCCATAGTCAATGTCATTAGTGTCTTAAGCTAAAGAGGTGCAATTTCTTTTCAGGCAAATTTTGTTGTAGTATGTATTAACTCACAACATTTGCGTAGATATCTGTAGATTGTGCGGCGGTGTTTACGTAGAGTTCTTCAACATTCCTACATTCCGTTAGAATGCAGCATGAACCGTAATCCTCCGGAGTTTCGCTGTCAAGAAGCAGCATGGACTCGTTTAAAGCGATTGGCTTCGCTTTCGTTGGAAGAAACTGAGAACCCGAACCCTTGAGAGAAAATTATGACACAATGCGTATCATATTCACAATTTATCTTGCCAATACACCTAACTTAGCCTATATATACCGGTATAATCGGAGAATAACGATATGTAAACCCACTTTGTTTTTAATTTGTTTTATTTATTTCTTCATGGAATCGATACTTACCTAAGAATAATATCATACGTTTTAATCATTCTTATGCAGTTTATGCTACAAGGAGTTTTCAGATAAAAAAGTTAATGGATTTTAAAAAAATATATCCATAAACAACAAATTACTGCACTCGTGTTATCGGCTTTATAATTTGTCCAAAATACCAGCCACACATTGAATAAGAGGAATAACAGTGTGGTGCAATCTAATATGTAATTCTTAGTACTTGCGCTGACAATTAATACTATAGAGCACCCTGTATAGAAGTAGATCGCTACTGATGCTGCTGTATAAATTGTCGTCATTACATTACTATGCATTGCGTCACATTACGAACGAAGAAATAAATGAGATTAAACGCTTGTGCCAATACACATAATTACATGATTCAGTTATACTACTTTACACGTGTTCTTTATTTGTATAGCTAGCATATACATCAAAACCGGAGAGAGGGTTTTTAGCCAGTTAAGACATTAAATTAAAGAAGTTCTACTTATTACGAAATGTTCTTACCGTTAGGTCTTATGTTTTCCATTTACCATCACTTAAGTTAATTTTTAAACTTCGAAGGAGAAAGCCCATGTTGTAAATTTGCAGTAACGGTTGAGAATATCTACCTGTGTTGCATCTATAAAGACGATAGCCAAGCATTTATGTTCTCTGCGCAAATTCCAGAAATCATTCGGAGACTCCGGCAACTTCATAGATATATAAGCATCCTTCTGCTTCCAACACTTTGAAAGAAGTTAAAAAATTAAATCATACATTGCAGGTGAAATAGACATAAAGTTACACATAGCAGATGTGTGAACCGTCGACTTTTATGTAGAATGGACTTTAAAGTTCAACATAAAAAGGATCTACAATTTTTGTTATGGCTTATTATATTTTACTTTGAATTCATGTATATTACTGTCAAACCTAGTTAAGCCATATCTGTAGAAGTATTTTAGCCATCAGTTTACTTTCAAATATCTAAATACAAATCAAACTTGCGTGAAGTGATGATACGGTCATAAAAATATACTTTAGATTTTGTATCTGATGCGATTTGGCAACTTCCATTTCGTTACTTTTAAGTATGTGGTTAGTTCATATTGCGTTGTAATGTGACAAATATAACACTTTAAGTTTTAGTAAGCAATTTGGTATTTTCTTGAATGACAGGCAAGTTTTACTTGAAGTAAAGTGATCAAAATCTCAGTATTTATATGGAATGGAAAACTGGTGATTAAATGCAAATAATTGCTCATCTTTCATTGCAATACAATCCCTCTTCTTCTTCTGGTTCTCTGCCTCAGGCAGGTTCATACGTCCGATGACGCCACTCCTCTCGGTGCTTAGCTTCTTCTTTCAATCTGCTGTATCCGTCTGTCGTCATCCAATCCAGCAGCATCTGTCTGGGTCTTCCTCTTGTCCTCTTCCCCTCCATTCCGCCCTGAATTACGATTCTCATTTGTTACGGTTCACAATCCCTCATTATTTATATATTAGTGACTCAAACGATTGCATATAAGCAACAAAGGATTCGTGTCTCGCCATTACTGAATGATTATATATTACGCATTCATTTTCAGTTGACCATTGTTGTCGTTCACACATTCTGTAGACTGAGAATTAATCACAACAGTGCTCGCATGCTTTTAATTTTTACAGGTCCATAGATGTATAGGAGATTCCTTTATGCAGCATACCTGGACGAACACTGCATCCATATCTGTAATCTTGTTTTTCTGAACTGAAGTTGACCATAAGCAGTTTCGCGCTTCAGTGGCAGAAAAAGAAGTAGCCTTGTCAATTAGTCGTAAAGAATACGTTCAGTTAATCTAGCACCTTAAAGAACCCTATAGAATACAATTTCAGGGCATCTTAAAGGCGTAATTAGAGAAGATCTGTGTCACAGATTCTACGTGGTTATACATTTCATAAGCGGATTGTACGAGAAGCCTTCACAATGTTTTTTAATCAAAACATGATGCCGAACAGCATGCTCACAATAACTCTATAAGCAACAGATTATTGGATAAGTTACCGATTTTTTATAATAATATATTTCTTTAACAGCTACATGTAAATCAACATAACAGTGGATAGCCTTCTATCAGTGTCAATAATTCACTATATAGCCTATTAAAACACGTAGTCCTAGTTAAATATTTCTTAAAATTCTCAATTTTAGCACTGAACTGTTTTATTTTATTTACTGTCATATTATAATTTAACGCCAATATCAAACTGAGTTATACCAACCAGATATAACCTACTTTATTGACATGTTTCTCATCCTTAGGACTATATGGTGACCGTTTCAAGTCTCATGTTAAATAAGTAAGTCACTGTGAAATACTTCGGATGCCACGACTCATCGCCTTTTAATAAGAATCCCGTGAATTGTTTGAACAGCTATTGACGATATGGGAAAAGCTAGCGTTCACATTCACGTAAAGAAAGCAACATACCAATTTCCTCTGGATTGTTCTTAGTATCTTCTATAGTCTGTGAAATAATATGACGCAAATAATAGAATTACAATTTCGTGTTATCAAATTGCTAACATCTGTACCCGTGCGGAAATCATTCTTCACCAAATTAAAGTAAAAATTAGCAAGCGTCTGAAAAGAGGAAACTCCTTCAAACAATTTAATATAGCACAACTTTTCAATACACAGTTTGCCTACGATTGTTTCACTCTCTGATTCTATTTCTGGTCACACTTTTCAGTCGTCCTTTTCAAGAATAATAATCATCACGTGAAGCTAGATCTGTGGCAAATGCGTCAAAATCTTACCTCAAACTGCACTTCCAACGCAGATTTTTCGGAATGTGTTTTCTTCTCTTGCCAAAACTGATACTTCGCTAGAAATTGCTCGACTGGAATTGCTGTGTTTCCGATCGCAAAAGCAATCAGCAGAGCGGTATGAACGAATTCATATTGTCTCTAATTGAATGAATAAAGATAAATAACTCTGAACATTATTAAAGATAAACTTACTTAAACTATAATGAAGATATAAATTATGTCCTTGTAGCACCAGTTAGAAGTAAACGAAAGCATTCCTGTAAGAATAAACGAAAGCAATCAAGATGACAAAGCGGGGGCATTAGCTAGAGAAACTGTAAGAAGTTCGGAGGCATATGCTGTCTTTTCATGATTTACTACATAGCCGTTGTCTACTTATTCATAAAATGAAGATTTCATCCATTATTCAGTCACATTTATCACACATTTTAAGAATAGTATTCTAAAAAAATGTACATTATGCAAATCTTAATTTCTACTAAAAGGTAAAAAGTAGCTCATGATTAAAATAATTGTAGTTTGTATAAACGAATGCTGTACGTGTATTTGTAATTGCAAATCACGAATTTGTAATTGTAAAGTAACCGTAGTTTGTATAAACACAAAACACGTGCTGTAGACCATGTTGCGACAATTTGATAAAGGAAAAAACATATATACAACAAACACTGAATAAAAACAACTCAAATTGCTACAACGCCTCTGTACAAATTCAAAACTTTTGGCTCTTTAAAATGACTGTTTAAATGTGGAAAAAACAGCATCGACAGCGATACATTATTGTTATCCTGCCTCAAGAGGCTCAGAGTAGTTTGTTTTTTATGAGGCGACATATAAACTGACCAATGCAATACAGTATAATGCCTACAAATACACCTCACCAGATTTTGAATCATAACCGGTCTTTGTTCTCGCATTTGTTTAAGACAACCGTGCACATCGACGTCGAATTCCACTTTCTCCTGTTCCAAGAGGTAATCAACGGCGATGAAAGTACCAGTCCTCCCTGCACCTGCACTGTAAGTGATAGGAAGACAACTCAGATGTCGATTCATTCTGCCACAGCCTTTAATTTAACATTTGCCATCTTCTGAATACAAATTGCCTTATTACACATACATGCATTAAAGAAGTTTGGTGTTTTCGTTTACATAAGCAATGTGAAGGTTTCAATGTGCATTGTCGTGGTCTAAAATCTTTAAATTTTTTATAGCACTTACTACGCAACAAGTTAGTATATATTTAACTGAAGCGAGGATGTAATGTTCGCTATCGTATATCATGTATGTTGACCATCGTATATTGCAACAGGTCAACTAGATATTAAGAGACGTTATGAAAGTATAACATGACGCTATAAAACATTTGTGATAATATAAATTAAATTACATATGAAATTATGCATATGTAAAAACATGCACTAAATACGCTATGAAATTAGAAATTTCCAAAGGACATATACCTGCAGTGAACGAGAGTATATTTGTTTGGTAACATATGCTGACGAATCTTTCTATGAAATTCCAGAAAACCTTTGGCGTCAGTAGGAACTCCATGGTCAGGCCAAGCCATGTAATGCCACTGTGTTAATTCAACTGTCTGAGATTTCTGAATAGACATTAAACATTGTAATTTAGCTTAGAGTTCAAAATGTAAAAATTCTTCACTTGCACGCGAAACTCTACTATATAGTGGATTTTATAATGGATTTTCTACGTTATAAAAGGCATTGTTTTTAAAGTCGAGTTTCTCGCACTGTTTTCTGTTTAATTAGTTGTGTATGGTTTCTTACGGTAGGTTTTTGAAAGTCTTCGAAATTATTTCATAATTGTGGTAAGCTTACCTTAGTTGCCTGGATCTGCCTGACAGTGTAATCAGGCCACGAATCTTCTGACTTCAGTGTCACGGTAATGTCACCATAAACTACTGGTTGTCCAGCGTTAGACCAGTACTTCTCACATTTAACCTTAGGAACAGTAAACTGTTTTTAGCCAGTAAATAGCTTTAATATAAATTTAAATTCAGTATATGTTAACACAAAGATTTATGGATAGTATTATCATCATCATCATCATTAACTTCTAGGGCGCCGTTGTCTAATGTACAAGACAACCGATGGCGTACCAAAATCAAGCCGTAGCAGTAAGATTACAAGGGTACATTACTAAATTTACCGCTCAGAATCAGCGTTTGTTGTTTTAAAGCAACTAAACGATTTATAGCCTATAATATATAGGTTCATGACATTTGTTTCCGAAAATTGTGCACCGTCCAATCAAACATAAACTACATATTCTTATAGTATTATCATTGTTTAAACATAACAAAGACACTTATCATGCATCAGTTATATATGCTTATGGTCGTTGAGGCATGAATATGCAGACAATAGTTAGCGTTCACATAATTATAATTAAAATTCAATTAAAATTAAAAGATAGGAGTGTTTACGCCTACCTTTTGGTCTTCTACCAACTTAGTAATCATGACAGTGAGTCGGATGTCTTTCTCAAGGATCATTCTCCAGAAATCTTCCACAGTTTCTTCACGGGGTCCTTTAGAAATATGACTAATGGTGCATAATAGTTCGTAATAATAAAATAGTATAAAATACCGCATGTAATAGCCGGAATATGGAACTGCTAACAACTCTCCTCTGTGCATTTTGATAATCATCACTGCATAATGATTCGTCTCCGATTGCAGTTTGATACAATTGGACTTTTTATTAAGTCATGCCAAAGGGTCATCAGTGCAATACAATATCTTAAAAATTTCTAAGGTTTACTGTATTTGGTGCCTAATAAGAATCAAGTAATATCACAGAGCTGTACAAAATTCATAATCTTCATACGTGCATATAAAGGGTTAAATTATGATAGCCCAATATCCTCCTGTAGGAGCCAATTTCAGTAAAGAGAACAAGTTGACAATGTTAATGTCTTACCTTGTGCAGCTATAAACTTGTCCACATCATTGTAACCCTGAAACATACATAGAAAAATAAGAAACTGAAAACGGCATTGATAACTTTGAATGCATCTTGCTGAAGTCAGATCCAGAGAACTTTAGTCATAAGCTTAGAGTTCTGACTTGCGATGGAATACTGCTGTCAAATGTAATTGATTTACTGATTTTAATCGCACACTTGATATTTCTTCAAGGCTTGGTTAATCTAGATTCTAGATCATCAGCTAACTGCAGAGCACGGAAGTCTATTGGTTGTACCGCTTGGCTTGTAACACGCAGAGCATCAGTTCGAACCTCCAATCAGACAATTATTGTGCAGGGACTTTGAGCAAGTTCTTCGCTCACAACTCATCAACGCCATCTGTTCATGCTTAGCTGCGTTTAATAAAGTTTTGAAATAGTAATAATAATTATTTCATGGGTGCTCGGCCAATGCAGATTTGCGAAGGTAGATGTGAACAATTTTTCTTTGTCTTTGTTCTCAGATACTTCGAACCGCTGGCTTGCCCAATTCACAGCGTAGCGCTAACTCATGTAAAGGCAGTCGATTTTCGATACTATATAGTATCGAAAATCAAAGACTGCCATAACAGTTTCTAAACGCATGAATCTATCAACAACATCTGTGACTCAAACTTTCAACTTAGCGCATGACAGACCAGCGCCACAATTTTTTGCTCCCTCTCATAAATTGACTTGGGTCTGCTTATATAGGCGCCTTTTCGCGAAGAGAGCAAATTAATACAAGCTGGTTTATACCCGCCTCGTGATACTGCGCAATCGTGGAATTAAAAAAAACACTCATCCCAACGTGGAGGATTGTTTCTCTCGCGACCCCTCACGTAATAAATGTGCATGGGCCAGTGCGCCACCACCCAATGCCTACCAACCAGCACGTTATCCTCGCGCTACAAACGAGTCAATAACTTAAATTTCCCATACAAACGCTCAAACTTGCAGACTTCTATTACGTTCACAGCATAGATTATCTAAGTTGGGCTGTCTTTATAGCACACTAATAGACCAGTAATTACCATGGCCAATAAAATTTTACCTGAATGTAGCTGGCATTGATGTATTGAGAAGTATCGTCATCTGTGGCTCTAGATAGAACCACACGATTCCAATCATCTGAAACAGTCATTTTTTTCCTTTTTAAAGTGCAGAATGCGTAATCTAAGTGAAGTGACAGATTTCCCCATCCGATGCACGAGAAAACTCGCAGTGTCCAACTTAATCTACCAATGTTACCAAGATAAGAAAGTAGCGATGCCCAAAGAAGCTCAACTATTGTTATAATTCTGACGAACTACTTTCTTTGACAAATAACAACCAAATCATCAAGAGCCGTTTCGAATTCTAAAATGCATATATAGATGCATATATGTATTAAATTCTTAAGCTAGTCAGAAGATTCGTTTATATTCAAACGTTACATGGGATGATATTGATAAATCTGTTCTTCTGTTTCACTTCTTCTCTTGTTCCGAGAGCACTGAAGTCTTTCGTTTTCCTCGGCACACCCTAAAAGTAATGATTTTAACATCTTTTAAGAAAGTTATAAAAATTTAGTAAAACTACGAAATCACTAGAACAAATGACGCAATTACTACTGCCATGTTCTACCTGATAACTTCTGCTATAAGCAGCCAAAGGCCTAAACCAACAGATTCTTTAACACTTTGGTTGTTCAGAAGATGACACAGCTCTCAAATGCATAGATTGTGTGCTCGATTTTGATTAGATCTATCACTATGACAAATATATTACTATATAGAGCCAACATAAGTTAAGAAACGTGAAAAAGTTAGTAGAAAATCTGTGTGGTAGAATCATAAGTCCTAAAAGGGGGAGTTTCGACATAAAAACTTCATAGAGAAGTAAATGTTTTCTTTTAGTCGCATTGTCCTGTTCAGAGGTTAGAAATAACTGACCAGCTTCAAGACATGACCGGCATAACAGTGACTCATTTGCGTCGAAACACCGAATATGGCTGCCTTGGTGCAAATTCGTGCTTAACTGCTACACAGCCACGTGTTAGCTGAGGTTCTAAATAGGCGCTATATAAATAGCGACGTACCTGCATAAATACATCCATACATGTATACATGCATACACACATACATACATACAGTGGTGACGAGTTGACAGGTAGCTAACCCAAAGTATTAGTAAGCATTTATAACGACCTCAAATTCTTTTTGCAGTTTTTCGGGATCGGACAGTTTGCTGCATATTGTAGTAAGAGCGTTGCTGATTCGAATTGAGTTGCACTCTCCTCCGTAAAGACTTGTAACTTGTCGTTTGCCAGTATGCAACAAGTTAGCTGTTTCAATAGAACATCACGATAGAATCAGTAATAATAATTGAAAACACATATGATTATTGCTCTCATTCTGGTACTGACAACGTAAAGCTTTTTTTAGTTGATTAAAAAAATTAATTACTATAAATTTTACCGGCTTTCAGAAAATATTGTAAGTGAACAACTTTCAGATAAACGGGAAAATGTTCTTAAATGTCGTGAATCAACTGAGATATTATATGTTGCCCATAATATATATGTGTGACCCATAAGATCTGCCACTTGTCTCTATTTTACTCACAAATGAAAGCCTGTGGTACATTACTTATGAGTTAGTCCTACCTTCTAGAACAATCTTCCCCTGCACATTCATATAGTATTGCCTTGTTTACAGCGCTTTTGATAAGTTCTTCAAAGGCGCTTTAGAAATATCCACAAAAAACAAGCATATATACATGTTTGGCATACATACACACACAAGTATACGTACATACAAATGTAAATGCACGTATACTTACATAAAAGTACACGCACGTAGAGGTATCCGCACATACTGTATGTACGTAGATACACACGTACATGCATACCTATGTGTAGAAATACATATATAAATACATAAATGCACATATGCATACAGTCATATGTGCATGCATTCATATATGCAGTACACTGCACTGCCGATTATGGCATGCATGATCAGGTACACCGCCACGAATGCCTAAGCGAATGCGCTTCCCAGGAAACACTGTGTTTACTATAAAAATAGACTGAATAGCGCCACTAGACACAAACTGACGCTTTGATGCGCTTGAAGTATCTTCAAGATCGTTCCAACTGACATTCGAGTCTTTAGTTTCTTTACGTCTGGAAATCAACAGTTGCATATATTTAATGTTACGATTTCCAGTTTTAGTTACACTAGAATATAAGTAACATCAACAAGTCAAGGAAACTAATATATGTTGGTCAAATTATGAGGAAAATGGAGCCTGTTGGGAGAGAGAAATAATGCAGGGTACAACATCTAAAGAGCTAGCACGTGGAAGACCACGAATAGCCGGGACTGAGAATATAAAGTTTTGGACAGGATTAACTATGAGTCAGTTGCTGAGGGTAATAGAAGATAGAAATATCTAGAGACGTGATGCGGCCCACCTTCGGGTCAAAAATGACTAAAGACATGACAAGACGAGTCTATAATGTTTGTGGTTGCATATGAAAAATGAGTGGTGGCCTTTTCTTGCGTTACTAAAATCGGGGGAACCAGTTTAATCACTTACTGATTCAGACAAATGGACGAAGCAGTTTTGTTCAGACTCGGTTTGTAGCCAAAATCGAAATGTCAAGAAAGCCGATTAGACAGGCAAACGGCGATGATCGATGGTGTTTGAAGTTGCAGCGACCAGAGAGATAAGGATAAAAGGAAGAATGATGAAAGAAACTTTGAAAATTGTCTCCTTTCGGCGAAAAATACTCGAAGAAATTGCAAACGAAGTACAGAGGTTACAGTAGTAGCATGGGTCAGTGTGGTGGCGCTATAATGTAAATTTTAAAAGGTAACTGAAGGACAGAGTAGAAGAGGTAAAAAGGGTTGGCGAGGATGATTGGGTTCCGCATAACTGACAAAGTTAAGGTGAATGATTTAAGTAAGTAAATGTGAGAACAACATAGATTCTTCTGAAAACCAAACTATAAACAAAGCATCAAAGTTTTAAAAGACAATATTTTCTTGATCTGAATATATAACTGAATGTTTTCCTTCGTCCTATAAGCTTCGTAATTGTTATCATGATGTGATATATTGTTGCATCATGTAATTTCATGTAGGGTAACATTCAAATTTATATTTCGCTTATTTGTCTTAAGTTCAATCACATAGAAGAAGGCACGGGTTTGAGAGTGTTAAAATTCTCATATGAACTATTAGGTGTGACTTTTGAATTAAAATACCTGTAGAAACGCAGCACAAAAAAGACGATGATGACAATTAGAATTACTCCAAGAATAGATCCAATCACAGCTCCCGCAATTGCTCCAGGATTAGACGTTTTTTCTGAAACTGGAATTTAGGTTAGAAATGTATTGCAAAATATAAAGAGATGATCAGACAGAGTATTAGGTGTCTTACGGAATTAATATGAGCCTAGTCTTAATGTACTTCCCAGAAATACTTTTACATACTTCAATAAATTGATCTAAGTTGTACTGCATCACGAATGTGTTTAAATATATTTATCTATTCTTATAATTACTGTGATTGTCATAGGTAAAATAAGGTAAATATAGATAAGTTAATAGCTCATTCATGTGTGCTGTTATAAGAGACACTGCTGTTCATGAATAATTCCGAAAAGTTAACCAAGCTTAATAATATCAAATAAATTTGGAACGTAATGACTGGTTGTTATATTATGGTAGTCCCTGAAGTCAGCTTTAGTCGTTGGCGTTTGCGCTAAGCGTATCATGCAATTATGTCTACCACAAGCACTGTGTGATAATGATGTTATTTACTTTTCATGCATAAGATTTCTTTGTGTTCCTGGTATCCGTCAAGGCAACTGCATTTGAAGCTACCAATTGTGTTGGTACAATTCGATGTTGCATTGTCGCAAACGGTAGTTTGGCTGCACTCGTTTATATCTGCCGACAAAAAATAATCTCAGAGAGCTTAAGTATGCTATACATTTTTATGAGGTCTACTTTACTATGTAAAAATACTAGGTAATAAAAGCCTACCCCATTGACATTGTGGTGATAAAAAATCTATATGCCCACCACGGCACATGAAGAGGAAAAATTGAATAGTGTATATGAGTTGATAAAAGGAAATATAGGGAACATCAAAGGAAGGTGATATACAGTAGTTATGGGAGACTGATTACGTCGGTTGGAGAACAGGCCAAGAAAATTTATGTCGGAATGTATGGATTCGGAAAAAAAGAAGATCTACTGTATTTTCTATTAAACACTCATAGGCTGTTAAAGTAGATTTTAATTTGGCAATAATAGTCATAATTAGTTATTTGTTATGTTTCAATTTGACCAAAATATAAATAAATTAAAATTTAAACAACTGTTGAAATCACAGTTTTTGCGTTGACCTATATGCGATATTTGAGAGAGACCGCAACTACCGATCACCAAACATAATTGACCAAATACATTTATGCCTTTCGAAACATTAGGGGAAAACTGTCATTTATTATGCTAATGCTCTTTCACTGTAATACATTACCATTAGTTCAATTTTTAAATCTAAAAATGACAGCGTTGTTTGCTGCACAACTACAGCAGATATTCAGCAATCGCCTTCTGACTGTTTACCCGCCTGACTCTTGGATCTTGACGTGAAACCGAACCTAATCTTACTTGTCTATCAATTCGGATTTCACTGAGCGCTTATGGATATGGTTGCCATGATTCAGCTCAGTTTGGGCTGTAGAACTCTCGAGATTTAAGATTACAATTACAAATCGGATTACAATTACAAAACTAATACTGTAAAGGCTTGATAAGTAAACAATACAACTTCCAGCAGCATATAATTGACCAATACCTGTACAGAATAAAGGACTTTCGCTTGGCTGAAATCCAAGTTTACAGTTGCATTTAAAACTGCCATTGGTGTTACTGCAGGCCGTCGACAATAGGTCACATGTTACACGAGAGCATTCGTCGATATCTAAAGTAATCCATAAAGTTGAAAGTATTAGCACTAGTACACCCACTGACGTCCATGGTGGTACTCTTTTCACTGAATGTCTACACTGGTGTATACCTGCATAATAGATTCATGTCATAATGCACGCGTCTCATGCCAGAGATTCCACGCGCATGGCGACAGATAACTCTAACAAGTGAGAGATAAAGACTCTATGAGACTGAAGTTAGGCAGTGTTTTTTCGACATTTTCTGAACCCAGAAGATAACTCTTCTACATTTAAAAGAGCTTGATCATAAAACGATGACATGAGACGAGTCCCTGTCAGGATGATTCTGGGTCTTCTTACATCGGCAAGAAGGCTACTTATATAGAGCACAACATTCGCCGATTAGGCCAATATTCACTTATTACTTTGGCACTCTTATGCTGGGAGCAGTTATTAGCCATGTTTTCTGTAACAGCTGTCATGCAAATTTACCTTTACACTGCTATACAATGCAAATTACTATTCGAACTTCTTCTGATGGCATGGAATTCATTTGGGTAATACCGGCTTTTAGTCTGCCAATATTCTTAAAGTAGCTAAACTCAGTCAAAATGTTATTTTGTCTACTTTAAGAACAATGTGCCACCCTGGTGTTCATATGAAAAGAGATCATATAAAGAAGTATAAAATTATCCATAGTATTAAGATGTTTTCTTTTTATCGTGTTATGCAGCGTACAATCAGTCTGCGGTTTGCATTAACTAGACTCGTGATTTTACCGACGCAAGACTTTCCGTTCCAATGCTCATATCCAGCCTTGCAGGTACATTCGTAACTTCCTATTGTGTTGTTGCAATCCGTTGTTGAAGTATCGCAAAGACCCAGCCAACATTCGTCTACATCTGCAGAAAATAAACCATGAGGCATCGAAATATCATGAATAGCCTATAGGTAGCAATAAATTCAATCTGAAGTAAAATCAAACAATAATTATCATAACCCAACAGAATAATTTTATTTTTTCGTGTCAACGTAGCTTAATTTACTATATACAGATATATATTCACCCATAATAATTATACAGATTGTACTGGAAGAAAGATTGATGGCGTCCTTGTCTGTTGTTGGCAAGGATCTGAAGGTGAACGCAAACCTTTTTCCCTTATCTGCTGGCGAGCGGTGCTGCAGATCAGTGACATAATCTTCGGAGGACTTAGCCTTTTATCTACAGCTGGTTGGTTCAGAATCATCCGAAGATAACAAGACGTGTTTTTATGTTATTGGGATATTTATAAAATATTATAATATATAATAATTACTAAAATAAATTTTTCATAAAAACGACTTCTTCAAAAGTACATAAATCGCTTCGGTCAATGACTATGCACGGGGTCAGTCCGTTTACAAGATGCACGTGTTATTTAATCTTCGGCTTATCGGAATATACGCGCTTGATCGTCAGCTAAGCGAATTCCTTCGCTCCAGCCCAAAATGTCACTTTTTACTTCTTTCATTCACCACTCATCTTTCACATCGACCTGTAGATCGTAAGTCTCTGCCCCATCCACACTTCAATCAACGGACCTCTGTCCTTTCTTTGTCTCACCCTCTTTCGGTCTCCTTTATGACCCCTGTTCATCCAACACCTCTCAAAACACAGATGCTCTTGTTTAAAACTGCCTGCTGTTGCTTTGTCCAAAGAAAGGAGTGCAATTCATAGAATATACATGTAAGTGCAACTGATTAGCGATGGAATTATATTAGGAAACAATAACTTTTTTGTGGCTATTTATTTTCGCAATGCACAAAGTTAGAGACAATAAATTGTCAGTAAAGAATGTCCTCAATATACTTATTTAAAATGTAAATATTTGACTTCGTTTTAGGTAAGGTGTTTGCATAATATAATGAACTAATCTAAGCACTTCGAAGCTTGTGATATTCGACTTTGCAGTGCACTCTTGGTGCAGTAATCCCATCGTTCGGAAAGCAAATGTTAAAATATATGTAGACTTAACTAGTTCTTAGACTAAGAGCAGTCTTACAGATTACGAAGAAACTTTACAAAAAAGGTTTTATATGACAATATATATACATATATATATATAATTTCACAAACCTTCGCATATGTCCCAGAAAGTATTCCTTTTGAATCCTGACGAGCACTGGCATCGAGTGACTGTTGCAAAATTCAAGTCGATCGCGGCGCAGGTTTCATTCTGGTAACAATCTCCACCTTCAGTTGAGCAATCTAAAATAAAGTTTCAAACTTGTGTTTTAAGATGGTAAAACAAAGATGTAAGTTTGCTCATCGTGAAGCTCATGTCTCTATCAGAGTTTGCAAAACTCGTTTCAAAATAATTGGTGTTGAACTAACTTCGAATATTGCAACTAGTTCCAGACCATCCAGCTTTGCAGGTAGAATTACATTCACCAGTACTGTAGACACATCGACTGTTATTGTAGCAGTTGCACTGATGGTGACACTTTGGACCATAGTATCCAGCTGGACATACTAAAAAAATTTAAAAGATCTTCATATTTAATGCATGTAACATCTGTTTGTATAAAAAATATACCAATCTAGTAACAAATTAGTGGGCTATGGATACTGCAGAAAAAAGAGGAGCTGCTAGGAGTAATGAAACACAGGAAGATATCATATCTCTGGCATGTGCTACAAACTGTGGAGATTGCCTGATGAAGGAGGTCATCCAAGGCACAATTCCTGGATCATGCACAATGAAAAGACCTAACAAGCCACTGATCGACAACACTAAGTCGTGAACTGAACTATCGTTTTACTAGTTACTGAAAGACACAACGGGTAGAAACAGGTGCAACAAAATTGTCAGTAGAAGAACTGCTTTAATATGTCAGGAAAGACAGTTGAAGACAAGACAAGACAAGGCAAGAGATGTCCACTGGATTATATCACTGGAATAATGTCCATGGAAATGACTTTTTGTATACTTATTAAACAAAATTCAAAGGCGAATCACTCAACGTTCTGAATAAAATTTTCATAGTCAACTCCGTAAAACCATTTTGGCTGCACTTAGTTGCAGCTTTCCAAAAAAGTGTAAGCAAAAAGTACTAAACATCAGAAATCTACAATGATTGAAAATTGATTGCTGTGACAAATAAATGCAGTTTTTGCACAGAAATTACTTAGTGAAAATGACAGAGACAACAGCCTAGAGCTTTGCTTGTAGTTATGTATTATGAGACCATCTAAGTAGTTGTTAAGAAAGCAAAGGTTAGTCCATCTAACCTACCAGAATAGACACTATTGGCAAAAGATCCGCCACAGAATTGAGACGCGTTAGCTTCGCATTTTTCATTGCAGTTGCTGTCGTTTATTTGGCCATATTTTGCGTAGATTTCTCCACAGAAGCAAAATGTACGAGACTGAAGTCACACAAATATTTGTTACTGTGGCATGATTGTACCCATCCCCCAACCAACCTCAGCCTCCTTAGTGACCAACCCAACAAACCTCAACCTCCTTAGCAACAATCTCAACTTCCTTAGCAATCAATGTCAACCTCCTTAACAATAAACCTCAACTTCAACAAACCTCAACCTCCTTAGGAACCAACCTCAACCTCCTTAGCAATAGACCTCAACCTCAACCAACTTCAACCTCCTTAGGAACCAACCTCAACCTTCTTAGCAATAAATCTCAACCTCAACCAACCTCAACCTCCTTACCAAACGGCCTTCTGGACTACCTATAAAGGGGTGTGACGAGGGGAAGAAAATGCGAAGCAGCAAAAATTAAATTTAGACTTTGTGTTCTTTCGTACTGGCGTAATAAAAATCGAAACGAGAAGACTTCATTGACTTCCTTCCTGAAAGACCACGGGAACCTTACCTCACTGATCGGAACCTGGGGACGGCGCTGGTTAAGTTATCCTGGTGCACGTTTGAACCAGGTCGCCTACAGGGCACACCCTCTGTTCGTCAGTATATATCTTCGACATACGATTACGATTCTTACAATTCTGAACTAAAATGATATGTAACCAGGACATCTAAGACGCAGCAATAACCTAATTGTGCTCTCATAAAACCCAGGTATTCTGTTGTGATGGCAATTTGTGTGTTACATTTCAGTCAGTTGATTACTGATTCAGATCTGTTCACTGCAGATGATTTGGCTGAACAGGTAAAGAGTACTATAACAAATTACACTGGACAAAGACTCCCCGATTCATACCTGCTATCGGCGATCTTCTGAACCTATAACAAGGTGGCTTTCCTCAGAGGCATTAGAGGTTAAGAGAGAAAAATTTAGGCCTTGAGGAGGACAGACAACAGTATTGTTATCAGTGCCGCCTCACAAACAAGCTCATAAATAATTCTCGGAGCTCTTACTACTCTAGCCAGCTGAAAAGTGTTCAGTAGGTACTCTCTTGGGACCGACGGCGCATCTCCCAGCGTCTTTTGCATTCAAAGGACACTATCAACTAGGGGAGAGTGCTCCAAGATGCCCACGCTAAGGAAGATTGCATATTTCTTCTGTGTTTATGGCATGAGAAGGACAAATCTGTACCCAATACAAAGACTGGACATTCCTTATGCTACTAGAGCAAGGACAATAGTTTATTCAATAAGATAATTTTTTTTAATTTAAAAAAGTACATAGTCTCAAACTGGGCATCTTAGGAACCCCATGCTGCAAGAAGCCCATGGGATGGGCATCTTGGAATAATGGAAATTGATTATAAATGAATGATGTGGAAATCCCTCATCTTTGCCGGCCAATGAAGTAAAATTTATATAAACTGAAAAAGCATAACCATAAACGAAAAGATTATTCAACTACTGATATTAAACAAACATGAACATGAAGAGCAAATATAAATAAATGTTAAACTTATGTCGTAAGATGTTATTGTTGATTTGAACTGTCAAGTATAACTAACGACAAAAGTCGCACTTGAATCCTTTTGATGTCTCCCCTGTACGCTCTTCATGATACCAACTATTAAGCATACTGCATTTCAACCATTTCTCCCTATAGCAGCACTGTCTCTAAAGCATTCATTACACATAAGGCATTTTTCATCTCCTTCACAGTCCAACTTGGGTTTGTTTTTAGCTTTCTTTTTTGACTGAGGTTCCTGGACACTAATTCTTGCTTTTTTCTGCCTTGGTTTGTCTCGTTTGCATGTAAGTTTCTGTCTCTTCTTTAGTTCCTTCATTTTGGTTTTTACTGCACCAGTTGCTGAAGAATCAGTGACCTGCAATGTGCCACAGTATTTGGTTAGCACTATCTTCTTCTTTGTCTTTCCTATCTTTTCTAATACCTTCTTATTAAATCGTGAACTGATAAACACCTCAGTCGTCTCAGACTTCCTTTTCTGTTCTCTTGTTCTGTTTTTGGCAATGGTGAAATAGATTCAATAAAATTGCTGACCACTGACAACTTCCCTGGTAGGCCTATCAACATGAGGGCCAGAAACTATGTTCTGACTTAGGCAAATTTTTTGCTAACAAAATTAACAATCTGAAATGTAGAATTGCTCAGTGCTTATCTAAGACTCTGACTTCTCTGGTATTGCCTTTAATGATAGTTCACTTGTCACACACTTTGAAGTCCTGTCTTCCCTTAATCGCACTGTCCCTAATCCTCTCCAATGGACTTCATAATTACATCATTCTTTGCCTCTTGTCTGATGTTTTCTCACATCTGATCGCACACATGGCCAACTTTTTTGCTGAAGGCTGTTTTCCGTTATGTTTTAAAACTGCATTAGTTATGCTTTTACTTTAAAAACCTCACCTGGACACCTACAACCTCTCAAATTTTAGACCCTTGAGTGTCTCTTGCATACACGGATTAAGAAACAAGTTACTTCATCTCCTAACTCTAGTCCTTACCAACCAGCTTACCACTGAAACCGCTCTTCCCTTCGCATTGAACAATATTTTCTCATCTGTCGATAGTGGAAAGGCGTGCCTTTCAGTATGCCTTGACATTAGTGCTGCTTTTGACGCTGCTGACTAACAACTTCTTTCCAGAATCAGCAAAAGCTTTCATGTTTCTAGGACACCCTTAAACTGGCTAGCTTCTTACCTCTGCAATTGGTCTCAGCAAGTAAGCATTGGATGTTCTTGGTCTGATCCTTCTTTCTGCACTGCTGATGCCCCACAAGGATCTGTCTTTGGCCCATCATTATTCACTATCTTCACTTCACCAGTCAGCCGCATATCCGAACACTTTGGAGGCCAGTTACAGCAGTACGCTGATGATTATCAGCTTTACATTGCTCTGTTACCCACTGATCAATCAGGCAAGGTTAAACTTGAAGTGTCTCTCTACTATTCATTCATGATTTTGTTTTAATGGTTTAGCCATAAACCCAGAAAAATCTGAGGCGATCATGTTTGGCCCACGCTAAAGCCAACGCCAGTAACTCAGAACTTGAGCTAAAAGTCTTCAGCGCATCCAAAATTCCCTCGCTCGTGTGGTGTTGCGTGCACCTCCTCAGCCTACAATCTTCGGATGCGGGCCTCCTATCTGAGCCATGATGCAGATCTGTCCTAGACTCTCGTGCATGTCACACCGCTGCTTTGAAGGAATTGAACCAACTACTAATGTTTTTTCGAAGCTCAAACTCTTTTTCTTCCTTTAGGAAATGCCTGAAAACTCACTGTTTTTTCTCACTGGCTTTCAAACATCTGGATATCTGTTTTTCATTTGGCGCCTCATATTCGCATTTCTGTATGCGCGCATTAAAAATCTTCGTAATATTAATAATACATTTTGCACATTTTTGTCTCTATAAGCACTCAGTTCATAATTCATTGTTATTATTATTTCATATTTACAGGTAAAGATCGCATAAAAACAGCAATAGCAGCCCAGTTTTATCGTATTTCTATTCAAGTAAGATATACAATCTTGAATATTTTCCTTCACTGAACCCCAATATTATTTGCTTGAACTGCACTCTTTTAACTATGGACTAAGCTGATGCACTAGAAGGTCAATTTTGATGATAGAATTAGGATGGTTCATCGTATTTTATTGCCCATGAGATCAAATTATGATGGGCTCATGCTATTTTCTATCCATGAAAAATGTTTGCATAAAACAAACTTTAATACGTTTACCTGCAAACCCGCAAATGAGCTGTTCATCGAAATACATCTGTCCGAGCAAAATTCCACTGTCATTCGATTATCCTGGTAAAGTGGTAGTGGTGAAGGAATGGCTCGGTCGTCAGCATCCCGAAAGCAGCCGATATACTTTAAAGACAAGTATGCTACAATAAAAGAAGAATCAACAAAGTAGCTTTATTACATTAAATAATTTATTACGTTTTGTCAGCATTTGCTTATACATCTTGTTGATCAGCATAATCATCAGCATCATCATTATTACTGGTCAGCAGTGGTGGTTTCCACCTCTGAGGCTTTGCGTTCACTACGCCTTGTATGTGATTGATTTATAAGGAAAGTACCGCAGCTGTCTGAGTATTTCTGTAGGTCTGAGCAGGCTACTACTGAAGTAGAGTTTGAGAGCACAGTTTGTCTAACTAAAATTGTTCTAATAATCATTTTGCTGGTGTTCTATAGGCAAACCACTATTTTACTAGTATTTTTACTAATTTATGCAATTTGACTCGGTTTTGATGCAGAGTTGATTTATGCTTCATGGTTATACATGGCTGCGATATAGAGGGCAGTATATCAGAGGAGATAAAAGTGTTGCGTAGTATTATATAAGTATAGAGTCTAGGTTATATTAAATAAAATAAAAATGCGACACAGCACAGCGACTTGCATTCGTAAGAGTAAACGATGACATACAGTAAACGTGGTGCGCCGCGCTCCATGGTATTTTGAAGCAGTGTTTTGAGAGTCGATTATATTTCGAAGATCATGCAGCAAGAGATGAATATGCATTTCTAAAAGCTTTAGAAATGCAAAGCACCTCCGATATAGTCTGCTATGAGATCAATCAATTAAGATTGGCTAAAGTCACTTTTAGATGACCAATTGAATATTGAAGATTATTTACTAGTGTTGCATGCTGCACCGAACCAATTTTCTTCGCATTCATTTGGACAATGTCCGGTCATTCGATCACAAGGAGCTTGTCTTCTGCAATGACATACTTGGTCACACATGAATCCGTAATAGCCGAAATCACATACTGTTCAAAGTAAAAAAGAACATCATATGAACATTTACGGTGCAAGTAAGTCATATATTTATAGGCGACAATACGAAAGTAGCTGCCCGATACGATACATACTTGTATGCTTGCTATGAAATGAAGATTGTATTTCTATTGTTTGCATTAATAAAGAAATCTTATCAATAGCAATATTATAGACCCTACTCATGGTATTACTTTACCAACCATTATATTATACAAAAAATAAACAATTACAGTGTATCGATCGCAGCACATCATTTTAAACTAATGCAGTCTAAAGGCCCGTCAATTTAAGGCAACGGATACCAATATCAATCAACTTCAGGCTAATGGCTGAGCCATGAGAATGAGTCATTGCGAACAACGTGGTTACAGTATACAATGCAATACAACTGTAATTTGATAAAACCCTCCTTACGAAGTTTAGCAGTGCACATTGCAGCCTGGAAACAGAAAATATTACGAACCATAGGCAGACTGAGAGAGGAGGAAAACTGCATTAAAACATTATGACAGCTGAGGTTTACTGACGCCGCAGTCGTGGACGACAAAAGAAGATATGGGGAGACATGATTCAGCAAGACATAAAGCTCCTCAGATTGAAGAAAGAAGATACTGAAGACAGCAACAAATGGAAAAGAAGGATTCGTGTGGCTGACCCCTCTCCTAGGAGGGATTAATTCCAGCCAGAAGGAAGAATAGACAGACTGGAAGAGGTAAGTTTTAAATTTTAGAGCGAAAGATACTCTCGATGTGAGAGTTGCGAACATGAAGATGTAGAGAGTTCCAAACGCAGCAACTGTGAATGAACATCGGCCAAAGACAAGAAGTGTACCAGGAACAACATACTTTCCAGAAGAAGCTGATCGGAAAGAGGATCAGACTGTAATACATATATAGGGTGCGACTATGGATGATGAGTATAGGTAACAGATGATTTGCATGTGCTTTTACATGAGAAGTGCCAGCTTGAAAGCTGATACGTTCAGTTACAGGAAGCCAGTGTAGAGCACGAAGAGCAGATGCGATATGGTCTCAGTAAGACAGAATAAGACAGTTACAGACCGGGTAAACATTTAGACATAGTTGGCCCAATTGTTGCAAATAGCCTAGGCGTTCATAAAATGTCACCAGTGAAATAGGTATAGAGTATTCTCAGAGAAAGGCTAAATAGGTAATGTGCCATCCATGCGGCCATTGGTTTTCACACTTGATCAGGAATTCGAACGAACTAAGGCCAGGTAGTTCGTAGAAAGCCATGTTCGTAGAGTATCAAAAGGCTCGTCGGTGGTAAAGGAAAGGAGGAGGAAGAAGATTCTGGTAAGTGATCTGTTAAAATTACAGAACGGGATGACTGCAGTGGCTGGCTGACGATTGTGACGGGTATGTCTTTATTTGATCAAATAAGATTCCCTCAATAATGCTGAACTTGGATCTGTTAATTCATCTAGGGACTCTTTAGTTAGTCTTCTTAATCTTAATTAATCTTTTATATCGGTACGCGTTTCGCTCCCCTTTCTGTGAGTTAGCTTCTGGTTTTACAATTATTTGTAAGGTCTTCGATCTTCTTACAATTAAGTGGGAGTTCCGTGAACCCTAAGATAGTGATATCTGCAACTTCACATAGGTAGCGATGTATTTAGAGTTGGGTATCCTCGGCATAAATGTGGAAGTCTATGCTATGACGAGAGGCAACGGCTGAGAGTGCAGGGGATAGTGGATGTACAGCATGGACCCTAAAGAGCACGGAAGTGATGAATGGCATGAGGCAGCCACTGCGAGCGTACGAAGTACCATTAAAGATGTAGGAGACAAGCCAGGTTGAGGTATGCACCAGAGATGCTGAAGGACTATAGCAAGGTTTGGAGTAGGATAGAGTGATCTACACAGTCAAAAGCAGGAGATAAATCAAGAAGTATTATGGCAGTTGCACATTCCTTGTCAGCAACAAGGGCAAGGTCATTATAGATTTTCGGCACAGCTTTTCCTTAAAATGGAATTGCCTAATCTCTGACTGAAGAAAAGGGAGTAGGTTGTTTACAGAGAACTGAAAGGTGACTGCAAGAGAAGACTGGACCACTTTCTTTATCATTTAAGATAAGAAAGAAACATTAGAGATAGGCCAATAGTTGAAGCAAAGAGACCGCTCTTCTTAAGACGTGGACGTATAGCTACACTCTTCTGAGAGGAAGGAAGTGTGCCAGAAAAGGTTAATTAGAAAAGCTATGATAATGGCAAAGATCTGAGGTTGAATCTTTATTTTCCACTTTGTTTTGTTTCCAATGTCACGTGTAACGTAGCTGAAAAGATACTGCAAAACAATTAGGAAACTCAATCTGTACCGGCGTAAAGTGAATAGAAAGCTGTATGTCCTCTCAATCCACCGCAGTACTCTGACTGATTACCAGGACAGGGTGAGTTACAAGAAGTATCCAGTGAACTGACTTCGAACTGGTTCCCGCAGAGACATGCTTCTGAACTCTGGAAAAAATACAATATGCACAACTCACGGAAACAGTTGTCGGATAATTAAAATTTCTGCAATACCTGATTTGGCCTTCAAGGAATCCAGGAATACACAGATCATACAATGTATTTGTTTTGACTAAAACTGAAAAAGGTATTAGACTCAGATTCCATAAATTGAAACTTTAATCTCAGCTTGAAAAGCTTTCTGCAGGCACCGAGAACTTAACCAGTACTAAGGACATTAAAGTGCGTATTCAGTCGTCAATTAACATCATTCAGAAAATGACTCTTAGTATATCACTGCTTTGGGCTAGAATAAAACCTAGTAAAAAGGATCAATGCTCAGGGAATAAAGTGTATGTCAAGGAGATATGTTGCATTATTTTTTAAACAATTTTAAAAATTTATAAGCTCTGAATACGCGTATATGAACCAGTATCTCGGCTAGTATGGTCAGTACAGGAGAACCTAAAGGGGCGTGGCGCCCATTCAAACGGGAAGCGGTGGCAACGGATCTCACCCGATTAATTTATTGCAAAATGAACAGGGCCGAGGCCATACGATCGCTTTAGAAAAACACGTACATTTACATTTACGGCTAAACGCGTCGTAGTTCTTACAATATCATAACGTAATCTTTATGAGGTCAAAGTTGATATTTAATTAATTATAGCGTGTAGGAGTTAGCGATTCCACTGAAACGATATAAATGGATGGCTAAATGGAGATGCCATTAAGATTAAATAAATTGCATGTTTATGTATTAATCAAAATTTGTTATATCATAATATAATCACCTGGAGCGCAGAATAGGTTGCATTAAGAAGTCGACACTGCCTAATGCATTGCTCGATAGTCAAACTAGCTTTATCTTGAAGAGAACGTCTCTCCATGGAAGACTGGTTGTTTCGATCGTAATAGCAACCAATGTAATTGTCCTGAATGTTTCCTTCATAAAAATAATACATAATAAAAGTAAGAATTTTATAAAGAAGTGTATACGTTACACGTTTATTAAGTACTTGTAATTACTAACTTCTATCGCGCCTGTGTCTAATGCACAAAGCATCAAGCGATGGCGCACCAAAACCAAGCCGTAATCAAGTCAATATCCATAAGGTCAGTCCGATAAGACAGAGGCTTCATAATTATTGTTTTTAAGTAAACAGAAAAAGATAAGTTTAAGTTGAGAATCCAATGACACAAGAGACTGAAATTCTACTTCCAGCAAAGAACAGTTCTTGTCTTATGTAAGGCCAGGGAAAGACAATCAGATGACTTGGTGGAATAATGATAAGCCTGGGGGATGAGGACTGGTTTTAAGTATTTGTAATAATCTGAAATTCAGCATATTATGGTAGGAAAAATTTCACCAGAAACGATACAATAGGCCTCTTAGCCGACAATCGGCATGTTGATTGTCCGAACGGCTCTACGCAAATTGTTAGCTTAGATCTGATTAGATCTTCGATTAGTTGCCTGCCACAAGTGGCGCGGTTTCTATGATTTTGTCCTTATTATAATTGCCATATCTCACACCAATGTCGTCCATATGCCATTCTGATGTTCATTTATCCACACATGTGCACCTTAAAGTGTCTGTATAGACAACATGCATAAAATCCACCATCTTTAATGGGAGTTTCCAGTTGCAGAGGAACATTCACTGCGGCTATTTTTCCACCTAGTCAACATGGTACAATAAAATGCGGGAAGAGAAGCGGTGTTTTAAAATAAAACCCTTAATTTACACAAATTAAAGACATGCGAGTCAACATCTTCACTAATATGGACAACTGACCACCTTCGCCATGGTAATTGCTTTCTACCTTAGCACCACGCTGTCTCCCGGATTCTGACCTGGCACCGAAATAGATCCATAAACCTGGTTCTTGCAGACTTGATTGTATGTAGCGCCGTTGGTGAGCTGGTCTTCTAGACTCAGAATTTGAGTGGCGCTGAGAAATTTCGAGATTTAAATTTACATTAGCATTATTATTTACAGAGTACTGCCTCGACAACTGTGGCATATTATTCTGCTGTCCGTGCCTTTGGAGTCCGAAGGAACAACTCCTCAGTTTAGATCAAGAATGGATGTCTGAGCCAACACTATTTGATGCTTTTTCAAGCTGGGTCCGTATTTAGAAAAAAACCCTACGAAGTCACTGGTCACTAAATGAAGTCATAACATCAATGAACTGAACGTGGAAGTAAAACTGTCTTTAATAATGTTTTGTAGCTGTATTGGTTGTTATTGCCTCATAGATTTTAAAGCCTATTTGCTACACTAATAAAAATAGCAGTAACACGCCACAGCTGTAAGCATAAGCTTTTCCAAACAGCGAAGTTCCTTTATAAGCGAACATTTGGCCATTCGTTACTATGAACTGAACACTGTATTGAAAAGATCTGGACAAATGTTTTAGTTCATTGCTACAGAGATTTGTCAAGATGTTAATTTCCATGTTAACAAGTCTCACTTAAGAACGCATAATATTAATGTTTTAAAAGTCTTAACTGGCTTATTTACTGTATTATATGACCTGCAAACCCGTCCGGAATTTATACATAAATTGGCCTGGCATACAGTTGATGTGGTGCACATTTGAATAATATACTGAGCAATTACATAAATTCAGTGACCTTTGGCCCATATTTTGCAAAACCTTTGGTTTTCAAAAGAATTGTTTGCAGTTCATAGCTCACACTGATTGGTACTTGTAAACTGCCACTTCTATAGGGTCGGTGTCTAGTACACAAGGCATCGACCGATGGCGCACCAAAATCAAGCCGAAGTCAGTTCAGTATCCAAAAAGTCAGTCCACTGAAACAGAGAGGCTGAAAAGTAAGTCTTAAGTTGAGAGCTTAATGGCACAAGAGACTGGGCAGAACGACCAGATGCGGGAAGACAGATCCAAAATGTAGGTTCAGTATCCGAGAGAGCTCATCCACCAAGAATATATAGTTTTTGGTACAAATATAGAACGAGAAATCCGATGACCTGGTTAAATAATAATAGGTTTGGGGAATAAGGACTGATTTTAAATTTTGTGGTTGGTCCGATTTTATGATTTATAAATCATAAGCCCCAATTTGAACAAATCCTTACTAAACAGGGAGCCATTACAAAATTTTAGTACAGAGGTCATATAGGCCTACTCATATTTAGATGCATCAGTTAATGCTCTAACCCGGAGGTAAATAAACACATGTAAATTGAATATAAATAAACATCTTCCTTACTAGTTTGACTGTAAATTTTCTTATACTTTTATAATTAAATATTACTTGATGAAATAATCCCATTTGATAACCTTCCACTCGGTTCCGAGATTATTCAACTCTTGTACATCCTATCACTCTGGCTATTATGCATCATAGTCGGCAACTGTGCGGCGGACTCCGGCTTTCCATAGACATCGCTGCGTCCCTCCGACCCTCGGCCAAAACTGTTTGTCCACTCTTGTGTTTTTCGGTTGCTGTATCTAATTGTGAAATTATCTTCCGGCACCTGATCGTTCTGCTCAGCTTTTTTGTCATTTCGGTCTCAGCTCAAGGATTCCTTTTTTCAACCGAATTCCTTTTTTCAACCGACTAATCCAACTCAGGCTGTCTTTCTATCTCAGTTGACTAACCTTCAGGTTATTACCTGTTTACGGTTTGGTTACGGTGCTCCATCAGTTGATGCCCTGTGCATCATACACTGGCGCTACACAAGCTGAAGTTGTTAATTAATATCAATTAATAATATTCACAGTCTGGCACTCCTAAACAGTAGATGATCCCTAAGCTATTTGCACACTCGTCTAATCTAATTATTAAAAACCAGATGAAGGAACATTTCAAAAGTTACTCAAAACAGTGCTTAAGCAGCACCATAGAGTATGCGTGTGTATGTATTTTTTTACATACCGCCATTTTTACGTGTGAAAGGCTCTGTGTTTATATCCGTTAGGCTATGCAAGCACGTTTTGTAATCGAAGCAGTACAAGGAATAACACGTTATGTGCGTATGCATATGTATGTACATATAGCGTCTTAATCTACATCGGTGTCGTAAGTTAAATGCCATGTATCTGAAAATTTATCCTGCGTCTTAAGACACGTAGTTTTAGATCAAATCTTGGAATGGCAAATATATCCAAATAAAGTTGCAGTCACGAGGTAAACTGACCTTCAGTGAAGAATGAAAATGACTGAATTATGCTTAGTAAATTAAATCCAGCAATGATCCAGTTTCCTTCCATATTATTTTTTTGGTGTATGCTATACGGTTATCAGTTCCCTACATCGTCGAAGCTACCTATGAAGTTACAGTTGTTATATCAAACTGCAGGCACATAAATTCACTGACGCATCCTGTAGGCCTATTTGTGAGGCGTATGCCTGCTAAGGGACTAGAGCATTGTATTATTACGCTAATGCTTAGCCATTAATCAACATCTGAAGTGCGCTACATATTCGATTGTTAGTGATAGCTCATGCGTGAATTCAACCAGGAATCAAAACGACTGTAGGAATCGTTAACAAAAACGCTTGCAAATGCCAAAGACACTCAGACTTTCAAAGTTTACAACCATAACATATATTTGCATAACAGTCGCTCACTGGGCCGATGACTCACTGATGTCACAATAGGCCAACCTGTGACACCAACAGGTCAACTGTCATATTCATTGCGTTATATGTGTGTGCATGTTCGTGATACTGTCCTGAGGATAGGTTATTGCATTAAGCTATGATATATTGGAAAAATGCAAGAAAGCTACGAGCAAAGAATATATTGCTGCACGGAATTTTCAAAATATGGGATCATTGCAGCACGATATAGTATTCGTTACATTTCGTTGAGAAAAAAAGTTTTGGTTTATTAATGAAACTCTGTCTGGCGCAGTAAATTTTCAGACAAGCCGAATCCGACTTGCACAGGATGACCGTCCCTGGATACCACGCCTCTTATTAACCTTATGTAGATGGTTTCGTTAGCTTCTTTAGTCATTAATAATATGACGATTATTCTATCTATTCTTGCCTGCAAATTTTATGTATTGTTCCTTGTCTTATAGATCTATTAGGAGTTGAGCCAAGTCATAGAAACGTTAAAAACGCGATTTTTATTAAACAGAAAACTAGACAACATTAAGAAGCGATAAAAACTTTGAGTGCTGACTGAGTAGTACAACGAAGCCAAATTGGCCTGCTGTCTTACTTCTAGCAATTATGGTCATCCATAGAAAGGAGAAACAACTCAATTTGAAATGCATAATATACATGAACAACTTTACAAATCTTCCTAATCATAAGTCAACTTTTATTTAAAAACAACATATATAATAAACTGCCACACAAATCCCAAAAACATAAGAAAACGGTCCTAAAAATAGAACTCATTAAAAATCTGAATTTAAAAGATAGATCTCTGCTTTGCCTATTTATTTGTTCAAAGATGGTTCCTTCATAGTCTTCACGTGTCTTGTGCAGTTTCTTTACACATGGGTATCATACAGTTTACGGCACGAGAGCTGAAATATCCATTGGACAGAACCATCTAGGTTGGTTTCGTCCATTTGATTGTGAATATGTGTAATACGGCGTTTTCTAGAAGCCGCCGTCTATTACAACAGCGCTAAAAGTCTCCAGATTAGATAAGCTTAGATTAGATTAGATGAGGTCAGATAAGGTCATGTCATGTCATGCCTTATCAAATCAATCAGATACAAAATCATATCATTTATCATATCAGGTCATATCATATTAGGTCAGATCATATTCGATCAGATACGCTCTTATACACTGGAACATCGTTGCCAGAGACGACGTTCCCGGCTGTTTTGATTTTAATTTCTGGTTGTATTTTTACACAGAAAATCTATTTAAAACAGCTATACATTCGGTTTTGGTTTGTAAAATTGAAGTTTCTATATAATTTTGTCTTTCTGTATTGCTAAGAAAAGTTTTAATTATTTTTTTTCTAGTTATTTCCTTCCCTTTCGATTTGTGGGCATCGTGACGTGCGTTTTTTTGTATTTCATAATAGTTGTAGGCACAGCAGGTTCCCAAACATAATATCTTAAGTTATGCCTTTAGGTCCACACTAACATTGACTGATTTGGTTAAGTTGATGAATTGCTCATGAAGTGAGGAACTGTTGTTTTCTTATTTAGGACACACTTATTTTGCATTTGAACCAATTAAAAAACAAATCTTATAAGCATTATCGACACACACACGCACACTTGTCTTTTAATAGTAGCAGCACATTATTTTTGCTAAATATAGGTCTTTCTTTAGTTATGTTAAATGTTTGTCAATTACCAAGCCACTACAGGACATTGTACAGTTAGCAACATGCGTTACAGACATATCTGTGACTCACTCAGTATCTCACCCACAGTGAGTCAAGTGAGTCACTGGACGCAAAGAACAGATCTGAAGCGAATGTTGTTAGATTACAGCAAATCAATCGTAGAATGTGTACATCACGCATTTTTCTATCTGTATTCACATATGCTTGAAATTTAATTTAAGACTATGTATAACTAATAATAACACTATCACAAAAGTAATCTTGACTAAGTACGACTGTCTTTATCAGTGAAACCATCGTATGGCTTCTCTTCAAACTGTCTAACATCCAGTTCTGTTGCAGCTTGACATTTCTGTCCTGTAGACATTTTGATGTCTCCCATTTAGATCGTGTAATTCGACAAATAGTTCCTGTATAAATGAAATGCACATTTATGATGAGTTCATTTTATCTTTATAAAAGAATTTACATAATTTACTTTGGCTCACTAGAGAATATGAGATTTGCCTTCATTCTAAACCCCTTCTTTGAGACTTCAGTTTATGCACAATAGTAGAACAGTTATACATATGCAATCATATAACATGTAGAACTTCAGTGAATACAAAAATAATTATTGGATCTTCAGCGACGATTGTACAAACAGAAGCTAACCATTAACCGAAAATTTCATAGGGTCATCACTTTATGCTTTCTTGAAGTTTTTCCTCTCAGCCTTGATAGTTTTTTAAGAAGATTTGTTTATAGATTGGTTGCGCAGAACGATATAAATGAAAACTTCCAAGTAACAATTTTACAATAGACAATTTTGACATATATTGTTGGTATTTATAATGTTTTACATATTTATTTACCATTGATTTAAATAGTCCTGTCTTTTATTTTATTTCTTTATGTTAAGTACAATCTGATAGCGATGAACTTCATTTTCATGCTTTATCACGTCGAATGCGTTGAAAGCAGCCAAATAGAATCCGTTCATGAGAGAGCAGTCTGTCCTATAAGTACATTCAGAAACTGTAAGTGAATCTTTGTAGCCAAGATAAGCATTATAATAAGAACAAATCACCCAATGTTTACGGCTCAATAAAAAAATAACTTTATTTCCACGTGATATTTGAATTTAACACTCTTGTCCTCCCTGACAGGTCTTAAATTGCCGAAATGTTTCTACTGCCCGTAGTAATACATAAATATAGTTTCGTTTATAAACGAAGAATTTGGTCTACCCATTTCATCAATCACTATAATACTAACACTTGTACTGGCGTCTAAGTACATACAAGAGCACTATTTTGACTAAATGACATAGCGAATATATTTATGTCCATAAAAAACGTATTTGGTGACCATCATAACAGGAAAGCAGTTCTTGGCAGACGTCGTATTTTGAATGGCGTTGTACAATAAAAACAGTAAATCCTTATTTTCATATCTCTTCGTCAACGTTTCAGTCACGTATAGAACTGTAAATTGAGTTCTTTCCGAATTTGTACCCTTGCAGAAAGGAGAATAAAACTTGGTTTTAAAATATTGTTAGCAATTGTATTAACATCAGAGTGAAAAGTGGCTTGTCTGCGAAAGTCAAAGACGATGTTGATGTATGACCTGCATTACCTCGTCATTAGCTATTACAATATCAGTAGCCTACTACAATACATCTATATAATTTGATAATGCCCAGAGCATGTCGAAAAACACGAAGTCTGGGAACAGGAAACATTAAGAACTTTACACAGACTGGCACAGGTACGTTTTCAGTTTAGATAGTCGCGAAAATGAGGAGATAGAGGATTCCAGATGGAGGGACCAGCAACTGTGAACGAACGCTGGCCAAAGACAAGACGTGTACCAGGAACCATATACTTTCCAAAAATGCTTATCAAACAGAAGATCGGCCTTTAACAGAGCTACAGGGTGTAACCATGGATGATACGTAGGATGGCAGATCTGCACGTGGTCTGAAATACCACCGCGTAATACCATCACTAAGAGCAGTGGCGATATAATTAGCCAATACTTCAGCAATTAAGCATTATTTAAATTGTGTTATTACACAGTTGCCCTAAATAACTGATAATTATAATAGATAAGATTTAGTACAGCATGCTTATGAGGGGTAGACCTATGTGGCACGTATACTATTTGTTAAACCATCCACGCCGACAGGCTGTCTGACACACCCACACCCATGCAGAAAATGGCCACGTAGGCTTATAAGACAAAAATGCACAGCCAGGGCCAAAGAGACAGAGACATAGATAGAGACAGAGAGACGAAAGAGACAGAGAGACGAAAGAGATATAGAGTCTCTGCCTGAGCATACGAGAACCTTGTGCATGCAGTCCTCCATCTTAAATAGCCAAATAAGGCAATTAAATACTGCTCGACTAATGGATATAACCCCAAATAATTATTATTTATCACTATTATTAGTAAGACAAGGTCATAACAACAGGAATTAATTGCCGGCTTCAGCAGTTCTTAAACAAATGGTAAAACATGATAACAAAACAAGCAATAGCAGAAAATAGGGTAACCTGAGGAAAACCTCAGAGATCTCAGAGATTGATGGGTTATAGCATGAAGTAGTGGTTAATATTTTCAAAGTATTATTTAAGCACATACAATATGCATTTTACATTTTAATTATACAAGAATCACACAAAACTAAATTCCAACAGACAGGTAATGCCAAGTCATTGCAATGCCAACACCTTGCAATGCCAATTATTATTAGTGCCTTATTTTTCCACACTGCTATTATCATTTCATTTAGCCTAGTGTTATCCAATGTAGGGACTTTGAAAAAGTCCTTCACGCCCATTTCCTCAGCGCCATCGACTGATGTTTTGTCATTATATAGTGGCGCTTAATAAGTTCATAAATATATTAAATATTAATATTATTATATCAACGAAAAGTCCCCAAAGGCGCGTTCATGTTAAATCTTTAACTGAAAAGGGTGTATACGAAACTTCGGTCAGCAGCAATTCAAACTAGTAGACCTTGTTTTGCTAACTGTTCTTTACTGGCCTCAGAGTTTCGACACATTTAACGTTTAAAAAATGTAAATCAGATAAATAGATAATGATTTGATAAAAATGAATAGGCACAGCATAACAGAGGCCTACCTTCTATGCAAACTATAAATAAACCCACGAAACAAATAATGAAAATCACTTTATTGCGCGTAACCATATAAATCGCCATATTATGGCGATTTTTAATTGCCAAAATCTCTGTATTAGCAGTAGGAATTGATGGGATAGTTACGTAAGTTGCTGTTCTCTTATAAGTTAAACACAAAAATGAGTGCATGTAGGTTATATGCGGGCTGCTACCTGACACTCTGCTGAAACTAATCCGAGTACTGACTCAATTCGTTTAGCAATCAGGAAGAAGGTCAAGTACATGGCAGGTAGGTCACGATCTGATGCATTCTGTGTTCAACAGGAAAACAAGGAACTGAACTTTAACTGCTAAGCCAAAATTTGTGCCAGTAAATAGGTCAAGCATTAAAAGAAAGGGTAACATGGAAATCTAATCTAAAGATTTCTACGGCTCCGTTTCGCCGCCGTTACCATAATGTACAAGGCATCAGTCGAAAACAAAAATCATAATCCGTTGGAGAGGCCAGGTCGAATTCCGATAGGTCAGAGAAACCAGAAGCGAGATTACGGTAGGTAAGCAAGTTGAAAGAGATGCGTCTTTAGTTTAGACCTGAATGATAACAAGTTATTGACAGAACGAACTGAACTGAGCCATGGATTCCAAATCTTTGGACCAACCACCAAGAAGGCTCAATAGCCCAATACTGTTCGGCTCGTGGAATGTACAAATACTTCTAGGCGTCGAGAAACTTGAGCAGTTGAGACAGGAGATTGGAAGATACAACTATATTGGGAATACCGGAGACGCAATGGGCAAGATCTGGCGAAATGAAGGGTGTAGGTTTCCTACTAAGCAGAAGAGCCAGAGAGACCCTATGTGACTATTTGGCTGTGGCCCAGTAAATGCTATATTTCACGGAACTCCACTAAACATCGCAGTGATTCAGATCTACACACCTACAGCGGACAATACACAAGAAAATATTAAAAGAATTCTACGAAACTCTGGAACAAGTATTGGAATAGTTACCGAAAAGAGATATAAAGATCATCACAGGGGACTGGAATGTGAAGGTGGACAGAGACAACAGAAGATGGGAACTCGCAATGGGTAGATATGGTTATGGGGTTAAGAATGAGAAAGATGAGCGACTTCTTGAACTCACGTCAAAGCACAATATGTGCATTTGCAACTCAAGATTTCAGCAAAAGGAATGCAGAAAATGGACCTGGATGGGTTCAGAAGGAACGGAAAGCATACAAACATGATCGACCTCATGCTGGTGGAGAGGAGATGCAAATCAGCAATCCGCAGTTACAGAACATACCAGGAAGCAGACATCTCCTCCGATCAAAGCCTGGTCATGGCTAGATTTTTGGTGCGGTTGAAATGAACACAGGGACAGAAGACATATGAGCCACAACTGGAAACTGAGGCACTGAGGAGAACGGAGGTGATGAAGGCATAAACGGAAGAGTGAGACAAGAGTATTGAGTACGACAGGAGAAACAGGCTTGGGTAGTAAAGTCACCAAACTCAATGCAACAGTACAGGGAGCAATGAAGCTTCAGAAGAAAGCGGAACAACCATGGATAACAGAGGTCACACTGGAGATGGCTAAGCAAAAGCCAGAAATGAAGCAAAGACGGTAGGCATCAGATGAAAGGGCTATGGATTACAGAAGGTAGTGTAACAAGGTCAGAAAAGCTGTTTGATTGATTGATTGATTGATTGACTGATTGACTCTTTATTGATCCCAAATTCAACATATCAGGTTACACATAAAACGTACAGTTTGCCAGGGTACAAAAGGCAAACCCAGAAGGGACCAGGGCCCGGCTTAAATGGGGTCACCTATTAACATCAGTGACGTAAGATGGCAATCGAAATGTAAACAAAGCAAGTATCATTATGTAAGCAAACTAAATAAGTTATGTACAGTCCGTATACATATGAAACTAAAAATAAAACTATATAGAAGTCCGGTGCATTACACAGTCCTATATTAAAAAAACTCAGAAAAAAAGAAGCAAAAACTAATGGTTTGTATGAACAATTCAGTTGGCAGTCAAACAGATGTTATTAAATAGTGACGCATCTGCTTTTTGAACAGTTCCAAACTTGACAACAAACGAATGCTCATTGGTAAAGTGTTCCAAATTGAAGGGCCAGCACACTTAATATTGAATAATCGAGTGTTGTTGCGAGCAAAACTGGCATAATAATTACCGTGAATCCTAGTAAAATATGAGTGATGATCGATGATGTTGAAGTAGCCATCAAACTTCGATGGCAATAATTTATGTTGATATTTATACATAAATACAGAGATCTGAAACTTATTAATGGAATTAATTTTTAAAATATTTAGATTGACAAAACAGGGTTCAATATCGTTCGCTTGGAAAGTTTTTGTAATAATTCTAAGAACACGGCGCTGCAAAACAGATAAACATTTTATACTCGAAGGATAATTAGAGGCCCATAAAAGGTTACAGTAGGATAAGTGAGGATAAATCAATGAATAATACAAATTAATTAAGATCTGTTGGGGTAGGATATAGCGAATGCGTGACAATGTACCAGAACATTTAGCAATTTTACTTGATATATGAGATATATGCTCTTTCCAAATTAAATGAGAGTCAATAAAAACTCCAAGAAATTTACATGAATTCACTTGAGTAATCAGTTGGTTATCGATAAAAATATTAATAGCTGATTTACAAAGAACCTTCCGATACGATCTAAATAATATAAAATTAGTCTTATGTAAATTCAAGGATAGCCTATTAGCACGAAACCAGTCAGCAACTGATACAAGTTCTTATTGACAGACTCAATCAGAGCATCCAACGATTTATTAGATAAAAAAAAAACATTCGCATCGTCGGCAAACAATATAAAATGAAGTGACTTAGATGAGGTCGGAAGGTCGTTTATGTACAACAGAAACAAAAGTGGGCCTAGAATAGAGCCTTGCGGAACTCCACAACGGATGGATCTGATGCTAGACAGGACCCCATTACACAAAACTTGCTGTTGCCTGTCATGGAGGTAGCTCTTAAACCAACAGAGGGGAAGTCCTCGTATTTCATAAAATTCAAGCTTCCTTATCAAGATAGCATGATCTACAGTATCAAAAGCTTTTGCCAAGTCGAGAAAAATTCCAACAGAGAACAGATTGTCGTCGATAGCCTAGGAAATGTTATCGTGTAGATCTAAAAGCGCCATTGGGGTAGATAGGCCCGTTTGGAATCCAAATTGGCTAGGATATATAATATTCATTTTTTGAATATAGTTATAAAAGCGTTCGTGCATCAATTTTTCAAAATGTTTTGAAAAGAAAGGAGATAGAATTAGAGTCAGTATATATACCTAATTCCCTCAATACTAAGACCATCAACAGATTTAACCAGATCACCTGACCCGACCAGTGATCGCACAATACTCCAAGCTTTTTTAATGCTATTTTTACAAGCAGTAAATTAATCAGCAAAATACTGTTGTTCAGCTTTAATTCTAATTTGTTTAAATTTATTTCTATAACTGATGAATTTAGATTTATTTACATCAGAAGGATTTTTTAAATATTTAAGATATAAATTAGATTTTTTCTTGCAGGATTTGAACACATCAGGTGTCATCCAAGGTTGCTTTATACGATTATGCTTAGAATGGTTGGCAGGGACCAGAGGGAGTGCCGTATCGTACGCATTCTTATACAGGTCAATTAACAATGCATAAGCTAGTCAAGGGTCACGATTTTCACAAGCATTGGTTATACGTGTCCAGTCAATCCTACCCAATATTGAGTGGAAATGTTTGATCGACTCATCAGTAATTAGTCGCTTAGTATGCAAATTATGACTGCTTACTATAACAGGGTTTAAGCAGCCCCAAGCAATGACAGGTATATGGTCAGATATCTCACTTATAAGAATTGATGAGTCGAATGAACTTTCATAAACATTAGTGTAAATATTATCAATTAAAGTGGCAGAGGTATCAGTTATTCGCGTTGGTTTAAGTATTAATGGGATGAAATGGTAGGAGTAAAGGTTGTTGTAGAAATTTTGAGTATGAGCATGATTCTCAATTTTAAAAAGATCAACATTAAAATCACCCCCAATAAATACTTTTTTCCCAGTAAGCGACAGATAAGATAATAATTGTTCCATTTCTACATTGAAGAGTTCTAAAGGTGACCCAGGCGGATGATAGACTACGCCATATATACAGTCTTTTCCTTTATCTTGAGATATAGTTATGAATATACACTCATAGGCTACATGGTCAGACAACAGTTTTTCTAAATCCAGTATTTTAAATTTGATACCTGTCTTTATAAGAAATGCTACACTGCCTCCTTTGCCAGAAGTTCTACATTTGGATACGAATTGATAACCTGGAATGCTTATGGTGGGCTCAGTAACAAAGTCGAGCCATGTTTCCATTAAAGCTAACACAGTAACTGGAATCTGTGACAACAGAATCAGAATCTCAGGGATTTTGGGATAAAGGCTTCTACAGTTTAAGTGCATAAATTTAAACGCGTCATAGGATAAAGAAGAAAGTTTAGCAGCTAAAGAATCAACAGTAAGATATGAGCTGTTACAAGGACCGGAGGTAAAATAATTTTCATCAGGGTCCAAATCTCTGTTATTTAAGAGAGCACCCTTCTCTTCTCCAACAAATGGGTCAAATTTCAATTTGTCATATTGTTTAGATAAATTCAATGGAGAGTCACCCAAAGCAGAAATAGCAACAAGGAAAAGAAATTCATCATTTATTTGATTGAATGGGAGGATCGACTCAATGCACTGTGAACAGTACCAGGACTCAGGCTGAGCCTTAAACTTATCTGGGTCCAAATCAGTACATCTTAAATGAACAGCATTGCTGCAGATTGCACAGATTGCATATTCATGAGTAGATTTTATACGACTGCTACATACAAAACATGATGGTGGAACTAGAAATTCAATCGTTAGTGACAACTGGCATCTGGTGAGGTTTGTAAATGTAAATATGCTATTTAGCGTATGTCACATGCACACAGTTGCAGAAAAAAATGAAGAGGTAATTAGAAAGAAAAAAATCAGTATGATCAGTCAATCGTTACAATCGGGCGTAGTAACATGCATATACACAAGCGTCTGACACACATAAGTACATATACATCCACATAGGCCCGTACATACATATACACACAGTGCAAATACCTAATCCATATGTAGAGTTCAGAGCTTTTCTAAGTCATTCAACGTTGAGATTCTTAGAGGTTTCTCTTCCGTGGAGTTTGATCGCATGACGTATACTATGCCGCCCATTGTCCAAGTTCTAGTGACCTTCTTCGTCTTGAGCATTAATCGGGCATGAGCAAAGATTTCCGCGTTTCTCTTTGTCAAATACTCGCTGACGAAGACAGGATGCTCCGATGATTGACGGGTGCCTCGAAGTGACTTTCTGGCTCGATAAACGTCATCTCGTACCCGACAGGATGCGAAGCGGACAACGATGGGCCTGTGACTGTCCTTGTTTCCTCGCGAAATTCTGTGAACAGATGAAATGTCATGAGGCTGTAATTGCAACCCGAGGCGTTCGTTACAATAGCCAATGACCGCACGTTCGGTCTGTAGGTAAGACTGTGTAGGTGGGAGACGAGGTGCAGCGCCAGGTCCAGCCGCCTTTGCAGAGGCGTCAGCGTTTTCATGTCTACCAGAAACGATTTCGGAGAACGACGACTCAGGCAAACCATGAATGAGTAGACAGTCCTGTCGAAGTTCATTTTCGACGAAATCCAAGCGCGCTTTTAGAGCGTTATTCTCGTCTGTTACAACGCGTAATTTCTCGTTTATCGGCTTACATTGTGCTTCAATCATTCCTGCAACCAGGTTTTGTACAGTTTGCTCAAACGCGGTAGTAAATTTCGTGAACATCTGTTCAATGGACGGTGACAGGCGGGCTGTGAGACGGGAAACTAAGGCGTCCATTACACGGTCGTCCGTAATTAGGATACCTCTCTTGCTCTGGGCCTCGTCACCAACATAGCTGTCTTTCTGACCCATTCCTACCATTACGCCCTGAAAGATGAAATCATTGTCATAACTACGTGCTCAGATAGTTTAGAATATTTCTAATTTACGAACAATTTCGGACTTACATTTCACTTAACAGTGGAAAATGTTGAATTAAAATTTCCACATGAAATCAAGTGGTCAGGATCGACAGTGGGTTTCAGTCACAACTTTAGTTCTAATGGAATTGACCAATGCCATTATTCAAATATGCCTGTTATGAATTTTTGAGCATTAGCGATATCATAGTATCATAACAATGGCGCCTTATCATATTCTTGTCCCTCTACCATCAGTATAAACAGAAGGAACCGAATTACAGCAACGTTCACTACAGGAAGTATTCCGGCCACAGCTAGTTTAAAAATAACTTCGTCGAGATGTACCTGGTGCCTTGGTCTTCCGACCTTGGATGGAAAGACGGCTCTTGGTGCACCGTCTCCAGCGAATCCGGCTTTGCACATGCCAGATCCGTTGTCGATCACCAAAGCGGCGACGTCGTCGTCGGCCATGGTGAGGACGGTTGTGGATTTCTGTTAGTCTAAAGACAGTCAATAACAAAACTCACATGAACTAATGTGCTTTCATCGACGATCAGCTAGTTAGGTAAATAAGGTAAGTACAGAGAGGCAGGGTAAGATTAGAAAAGAGAAGGTAAAGTAAGGTAAGACAAAGCAAGGGTACCTGACCCCATAAAGGTTAAGATTGTATAACTAGCTTCTCATTTTTAGCATGGAAAACTTAAGGAAAGATAAATATACTTCTATGCAATTTAATCACATCAAATTATCGACTGCTGATTTACAGTCCTATAAGTCTTGAATTTCAGACCATTTACCTGTAAACAAGTATACTCGTTCAACCACTCAGCAGCCGAGTCGCTCAGTCAAGTGAATACTGATGGCCTACCGATTGCTCTTATATAGGCCTCTCTTCTGGCGTTAAAATTTATGAACCTCAAATACAGCCTTATACGGACCGCTCTACTTTTAGCTGGATCATGACCATATAAGGTAAGAAAAGACGGCAACGATAAAAACTGCATATAAGCTAGACGGTATGCATGAATAAGCAAGGTGTGCAAACTTCCGGAGGGCATTAGGCCTATCTAGTGATCACCGAGCGATTCGATCATCGAGTGAATCGAACGACATGTCGACACGCCGTTTTGTTGGTCGAATTCCTGCTGTTGTATTACACTTCTCATGCACCTGCTTGCTACCTGAGGGCTGTTTACTTGCCCTGAGCGCTATACGTGGAGGCCGTGAATAGATTGCTTATGAATACGTATTCAGGCATACAGGTGTTTAAGCCAGTGTATGTTTGCATATCATCATCAGACCCATGGGCAGAAAGCTCTTAGATGTCCAGGGCACATGTTATCACCTCTCTCCATACTCTGCGGTCATGCGCCATTATGCTCAAGCTGTGTAAATCCTTCTGGCACCAATCTTTAATATCATCCATCCACTCCCTGTTAGGTCTTCCTCGTCGCGCATTTTTATCCATAGTTCCCATCATCACAGCTTTAAATTTTATGCCATTTTCAATTCCACATACATGCCCGAATAAACGTAGTTTCGTCTCATTGTTGTTGGTATTAGTATTATTGTTTGCATATAACAGTCGTTATATACAACGATAATATTAAGACCATTTATAGAGCGCCGTATTACATTAGATCTGCGCTGCATATCCAACGAGATCGCAGGATGGCCGAGCGGTTAAGGCGTCGGTTTTTCACCTTAGTGATCTGAGTTCGGATCCAGGGCTCTTTATGTGAAACTAACATAGACTGCCATAATTTTGAAACAGTGTGTAGTTTCGGATGCCATCTTCGTATATACATGAGCCTCCTTAAATAAAACATACACATAGGCAAGTGCAGGGAATTAAGCAATGTGGAGCAGGGTTAGTAGACCCTACTTGGATGAGTAACCGAGGTAAACCAGGCAACCTTTTGCCCATCAGCTTTCTATCCCTCCGAAGTCGATAAAGGAATACGATAGTTTGTTTGGGAGGTTTAAAAGATCGTTGAAATAATGTGACTGTGTTTTGGGCTCAGCCGAAAGATTCTTAGAACCAGAGGAACACTCTCTTGTGCCAAAAAAGTTGTATAAACAAGTGTGATGGCATGTCACATACAGGTAGGTAAGTGCGTACTTATGTAAATATGTTGTTATATATGAATGCAAGTAAGTTTGTTTAAGTAAAATAAGTGCGAGTGTATCATAGGCTGCAATGCTACGATAGTGCAACTTTGTGTTAATGAAGATATGCCTTAAGCTTATAGGAAGTGAGACTTTTACTCCTCTGTAAATTCTAAAATCTTAAAGCGATTGACTCGAATTTTATTTGGAGTGATTTAGTCGCCGAACTAATATAACGAGCTTCTGCTGAGCAGTACATCAGCACGCCAGTTTGGCAAAAATTCCCCTTCTGGGGAAATCCCTAGTGCTCACCGTTACCTACGAACCATGATAGAGATTGCCAAAAACGAACCGGTTTTTTGAAAACTTTGCCCAGACTTCTCTAAAAAAACCTTTTCGAAAGAATTTCCCTTTTGAGGAAATCCTATGTTATTCCTAGTTAGCGACAGACCATGAAAGCAACTGCCCAAAACTGTCTCGATTCGGAGAAATTTTGCCTCAGTATACCGCATTCATAAACAACTTTTTTGTTCTCAAGGTGTTCGTCAGTGTTTATCATGAGATAACAGTCGTGCGTTTAAAGTTATTATTAGGTCTAAGCAGAGCGATTGCAACACGGAAGGCGCTTTTGTAAATGTAAATGTACACGCTTTTTCTTTAGCGACCGTATGGCCTCGACCTGCTCATTTTAAAAATGAATTGATCGCCTGAGATCCTTCATCACCGCTGCCCAATTGTATGGACGCCACGCCATTTAAGGTACACGTGTACGGACCGTGCTAGCCCGAGATTCAAACCAATATGGAGGCCCCTATGTAGGCCTATAGGACCTACTAACAGCGATACCCAACATAGTTCAAGGATAGTTGGATGCCTTAGGCTATGCATGGACGCTTACATAGCTCTTACTAACAACCTTTAGAAGGCTCTCTTAGTCAAAGATTAATGATGTTGTAGTTGAATAAGAACGAAATTATGCTGTGCGTTCTGTCTGTTTGTACTTCTTTATTATTCATCCATGCAGCCCATGGTTCACGTGACTATATCCATTGCAACGCAGGTGACTCACTTGACAACTACATATGTTTATGCAGCGATATAACCACCATTGATGGTATAATTCGAAAATAACAATTGTTGTCGGGACGAAACGCATAAAACCCGCAAAATCCAGCAGTTGACTCACTTTTAAAGTTTTGCAGCCTGTGATCCACAGGACAAGCCTTTGTCACTTTAACACTGAAAAACGCCACTACGAAGCCAAAATATTAGAACCAAATTGCTTATTTGTGCAATTTTAGTCATTATTAGATGAATATATAAGTCCAATCCAATCGTAAATAGGACTAATCGTTATTTGTTAGACTGAGCGCAAATTAGGATGAAAACATAAAAATTACAGCAGCCAAGGAGAGTAAATGCATCTTGAGCCTATGCCCAAAATGTGCATTCATTTGGACATTCGTACGCATCTTCTACCAACCGCTTATATGCGTTCCATGCAACGCCCTCTACTTTAAATGTGCTCCAAACATTGCTCTCGAACTTTCATACAATAGAATGCTACACTACTTAAAATGCAGAAAATATATTTTCATCTTAGTTATGCATCAACCGCGACTCCCTCTTAGGTAAGATATGGTAAAGCATCAAAGGTAAGGTAAGGTAAGGTGAGGCAAGATAAGGTATTAAAAGTAATACGAAGTGAGGTAATCGTTCCTTTATGACGCGTCTCTATCGGCATTAGTCGTTTTGATAATTTTGGTAATTGATAATTTGGCCAAACTGCAGACTTGACAACAGGAATCCTGCAATTACGTTGTTTTCCTTACGGCTCACATGACCTGATTACGAACTGTCAGTTTAGCATGATATGCTGGGAAACAAACTTCGGATTTTGGTTTGGATGTAAACACATTAGCAGTCGGCCACCGGGTCACGTGTAATAAGCATATAATTATGTCATGATATCAGTTGTTCAGCTACCTCTCATCGTTAGAGCTTACTTAGTCCTATTCTTTTTGCTAGACCCTACTGAGCTTATTTGTGTATGGGAAACTCAGTGGCAGTGACAAATAGCGCGTCCAATGCAGAACTTTTGACGTCTTTTATGCTGGCGAATACTTTGTAAAATTTCATTGGTATATTTAATTTTTCGCATTCAGACAACTTCTATATTATAAGTAAATTAAATATGCAATGGCATGTTTCTGTAGCGGCCGTGTAGCCTCGACCCTCCTCATTTTTAATGAATTTATTAGGTAAGAACCTTCGACACCGCTGCCCTTTTGAACGGGTGCCACACCATTTAAGGCCCCGTGTACGAAACCGAGATTAAAATCTCTTAAATCCACTACTGCATGCGAACCGAAATTAAAATCTCTTAAATCCGCTGTCTGCATGCGAACTGGCACCCTCAATTACAGACGTACTTTTAGCCAATATGGCCAACCAGGCGAGCAGTGACTACACCACCAAACGATGGAGCATCAAAAGTCGCCTCAAATTCTCATCAGTGAAATTAAGGGCGCTAAATCAAGAAAGCATAGTCACGCAAAACAGACGGAGTTGGGCGGCACTGATCCACTCGCGAGGTCAACCTTCGCGAAGCGACACGGCGTTTTGGCATGACATAGCCCAGTAATCAGCGATCATCTGCAGCAAGATGCTGCCAGCCGTCTCTTCTCTGGGTTCGTTTCCGGGCTGTGTAAGAAGCGTTCGAAACTGCAACTAGAGCTCGATGGTATAGGTAACAGCTAGGATGGAGTATTTTAGCATTCCGTTCCACTCGCTTATGTAAATTTAGCTGAAAAATTAGAACTAATTACTGATCCGATATTCAGTATATATGCGTAATGGTAGGATTGGGAAACCCCATCTAAAAAACTACAAATGCAATATCACTTTCAGTAATACTCGCTTATATTTGAATATGTAACTAAACACACTAAAATTATTTGCACTTTTATATTTATGTATCCTAACGGCGTCACAATTTGAAGAATTTATAAACACAACGAAGTCCATTAACATAAACTTGAAGAAACGCTCTCAAAACTAAGATCTCTTAATTGAGAACTGACTAATGTCCGGACATCATGATACTCTTCAAATGACTACTAACAACCTGATAAATTTGTAGAAAATATATTGCAAATTTAAGTCTAGAAGCACTTTTGGTGGACAATGGATGGGCCAGATTCGTCGTATTCTTGCTTGCTGATCCACATCTGCTGGAAGGTAGAAAGAGAGGCAAGAATGGAACCTCCGATCCAGACGGAGTATTTGCGCTTCAGAGGTGCAATGATTTTGATCTTCATCGTCGCTGGAGCCAGGGCCGTGACTTCTTTATGCATACGGTCGGCGATGCCTGGGAACATCGTTGAACCACCCGACAGAACGGTGTTGGCGTAAAGATCTTTACCGATATCGACATCACACTTCATGATGCTGTTGTATGTCGTTTCGTGGATTCCACACGATTCCATTCCCAAGAAGCTTGGCTGGAACAAAGCCTCTGGGCATCGGAATCTTTCGTTACCGATTGTGATCACCTGATCATCGGGTAGTTCGTAGCTCTTCTCCAGGGATGACGACGCGGAAGCTGTTTGCATTTCCTGTTCGAAATCCAAGGCAACGTAGCACAGCTTCTCCTTGATATCACGAACGATTTCCCTCTCGGCTGTCGTTGTGAAGCTGTAACCTCTTTCTGTGAGGATCTTCATCAGGTAGTCGGTGAGGTCTCTGCCTGCCAGATCCAAACGGAGGATGGCATGTGCCATGGCAGGGCATAGCCTTCGTAGATGGGGAGAGTGTCGGTGACACCATCACCAGAGTCGAGGACGATGCCAGTTGTACGACCAGAAGCGTACAGAGACAGGACAGCCTGGATGGCTACGTACATGGCTGGCGAGTTGAATGTTTCGAACATGATATGGAATTTAAAAGAATTAACTCTTCGCTAAAAGGCTCCTAACAGGGAAATATACAGCAATTTACAACAATTTTTTAAAATTTACTCTTTCTCACTGCCATGTGTTATGGTTATATTTATCTGATCCTATATGAAATTAATGCCACTTGATAATGTTCAAGTCGCTTCTTCAAATCGATTTGCCTCTAGTCAGCTTTTATAGGAACATGGTTGGCCAATCCACAATGACAAATTTATATTGATTCTGCCATTTTAATATATTAAGCAGCTAATTCTAGTTGTAGAGCCAAATCTCTGAACACGGTTAGTTCCTATTATCAAAGCAACCTAAAGTAACTCTACAGGCTTGTTGACCCAGAAATGTGACTCAGGCAAACTCTAACCCAAAACAGGTTTTTGTCTTAAAAGAAACAAAGTGAAGTCTGTAGTAGGACGTGGATAACTGAAGACTGGTCAAAGGATTAAATTTTGTCTGGCTAGAGGCACTGCTGTACTTTAACACTCTACCTGTGTCATCTTTTCTCTGTTAGCTTTTGGGTTGAGTGGAGCCTCTGTGAGCAGAACAGGGTGTTCTTCTGGAGCAACACGGAGTTCGTTATAGAAAGTATGATGCCAAATCTTCTCCATATCGTCCCAGTTGGTGACGATTCCGTGTTCGATTGGGTACTTGAGTGTGAGAATACCTCTCTTGCTCTGGGCCTCATCACCAACGTAGCTGTCTTTCTGGCCCATACCGACCATCACACCCTAATGTAACAAACATTGACTTAATTTACATCTACAAGATTATAACATATCACCATACTGGAAAGGGATTTAAGAATAACCTATATTGCTTTAAAAATACACCTACGAAATTGGGTTTCAGAAAATCATTCTTTCTTGTGTTTCTATGCCACTTGGCTGCAGTTTCTGTAGACTGTCTCTTACACAAACTATTCATTGGTTGGCATAATAAAGAGTTTATGTTATGTATCTCAAAGTAAGTAAAAACAGTTACTTCCTAGATGCAATGATCAAGCATTGGATTTGTGTGCTAACATCCTTTTCAGAGCAGATGTTTGAGCAGATTGCCAGAGTGAGATGAGGCAAAATACTGAATTATTTTTATTTTCCTCATTCCATGACAGTCCTATGAGTATACTTGCTTAGGCTAGACTTTTGAGCTTCTTCAAAAATGGCAATGAAGTGGCTATATGGGTTAAGAGGAATTTGAGTAGCCCACTAACGTAGAATATCTGTGTGGCAGCAGAAAGTATGCAAGGCTGTAGTGTAATTTAATTGTCTAATATTACTGATTACTACTTCAAAATTGTTATAACAATTACACAAATTGAAGCCTATAATGAAGGTGTTCTATTTTTTCAAAGCTCTTTTTCTAGAAGAGGAAACGTTCTTCTTAAATCAGATGAAACCTCCTCTGAGAACGGAAGGGCCAAAAACGAAGCCTTTAAGCAGTAAATACCTAATGACACACAAAAGTGGCCAATAGCAGAAAAGTGTTACGTCCGATATAAATATATATAGCTTAGTCCTTCCTCTGTTTTCTCAATATCCAAAAATGCGTTACTTGATGCCTTGGACGACCAACGATAGATGGAAAGACGGCTCTTGGGGCATCGTCTCCAGCGAATCCGGCTTTGCACATTCCAGAACCGTTGTCGATAACCAATGCAGCAACATCGTCATTGGCCATTTTGATAGGTTTGGTTTGTTGTTGGAGCTGCAACGGAACAAAACTCGTTAGTTTAATTCCAGATGCAATGACGACAATTTATGTAGCCTCACCAGCAACGAGCTGCTTCTAGGGTGCTTTATAAGGTAAATTGTCAACACAAGTAGGCATACTAGTAGTTACATAATAGATAGATATGATGCATGTGACGCATTTCCATTCGTGACGACTTTCAAACTTTTTGCAGAATTTTTTACACCAATACAGTCTCTGTAAACCGCACTGTGAACCACGGAAATTATGTGATTGGTTAAAATTCTAACAGACACCTTTTATGAATTGTAAAATAATATGCCAGATTAAATAGCATCAGAACCATTAAATAACACAAATATGCTTTCGCTTTTTACAGGTGAACCAATGAAAGATCTGGGACCGTGTCAGTCTTACTATTTTCCAGTTCAAGTGTTTAGCGACATCTTACAGCATCAAAGGTCGTTGACGTCGCCCTCCTTTATCCAGGCTTAGAACTGGCACTACTCGAGTACGGCAGTGGTGGACTTCTACTATTTTACATTTATGAATTAAACTAGTAAACCACAGAAAGACAATAAACTAATAACAGTGTGACATTAACTTAACATCCGGCATTTTCAAATTCAAATATCACAAAACAAGGACCTACCTTGAAAAAAAGAACAGCGGCTTCCCCAGTCGTCGTTCGCTATCGTACTTGATAACCGTCTACAAGGTCTTAATTATACATCTCTATCGCCTACGCGCAGGCTTACCGGTTGAGCAATCGAATGTGCTTTCTCAAACAATGCGCGCCTTTCAGTTGCCGATGCCCAGTTAACGGCTAAGCGAATCGGAGTTATCAGAATTTTAAATTAGTGAATCACCGCCCTCCGCACGATTCCAGACACCGCGGTTCACGTAGACCGCTTTGCTGAGCGCTCCTAGACCACACGATTAGATAGCGGTCCGCAAGCTAGTCGGTGTGGTGCGATATCGGTCCGGGGCAGAAACGGTTCCGATTCCACTATTTTGTTGACAAGGTTCACATTGAAGCGAATTTTAAGTCATTTTGTTGTCTTGATAGCAATATTTGATGCGAAACAATATTTCAGTAGATGAGAAAATATAAGCCCTAGAATTCACCCAAGAAGTCCGTATTTCTAAATTTCCCGTCTAAACTTTTTCCTCTCCCCGAATTACAATTATCTGACCCATCTCATTAACTCACCAAAACTTCACACTTTGCAAGCTATGCGCAAGCGTCTGTCTCTCAAAACGAAAAACACTCCTCTTGCACAAATTCTATCCTGATTCCTCTTCTTCCTCTAATCTCGAGTTGACGATTACTTTTGCAGTCGTAATTGACCTGACTTCATCGGTCACGTGAACTGATCACAATTTAATCGAATGCAGAGTTCCATCACTTACCTACAACATATTTCAATCCTCCCAACTCTCCTATCTTCGTCAGTTATTTACAGTCCAAACACTCCGCTCAACACGTTCCTCTTCTGCCCTAACACTTCTCCGCCCGTCCCTCACCTCATCCTTAAAATTTGGTAATCGCTCCATAGCCATAGCTGCCCCACCACTCTAGAATAAACTTCGACCAGAAATGCGACGGTTATCTGACCCATCATACAAACTCATCGATGCTCCACCGCTTGCAATTTCTGCGAATTTGTGTATTTGGAAAGCCTGCTTACATGGGACAATGACTCTAGCTAAGAGATAAAGCGAAGAATAGCAATAGCAAGCGTAGCAATGACGGGTTTCAAGAACATCTGGAGAAGCAGGAAGAACAATGTACACACCAAAGTGAAAATTATCAAAACATGTACATTCGGTGTGTTGCTGTATGTAAATGAAACTTGGACGCTGCACAGAAAAACAAAAATAGATTACTGGCATTTGAGATGAGATGTCACAGATGCATATGACACATCATATGGCAACAGAGTATTGCAAATATTGAGGTGCGAAGACAAGTGGGTTGCACAAGAAACATCGTGTAGCAAGTCATGGAAAGGAAATTAAATAATCTCTTTGGACACATCTCCAGAATGGATAACACCAGGATGGTCGAACAAGTTGTTTGGAATTATGGGTGACGGAAGTATACCGAATAGGGAATGGCTGGGTGACGTCAGAGAGTGGTGCGGGATAGACGTGAACAGGTTGAGACTGTTGGCACAAGACAGAGGACAGAGGTTATCAACAGTGAAGCTTGCGATCGACACCAACACACTGGCGATGAGCCCATGGGCCTAAAGAAGAAAAGAAGATGCTGACATTCTGGGAAAGAGTTCTGAACGATTTGTAATGTGTGCAAATCTCCCTTAGTGATGCCAACAAAAGTGAGTTTATGTAGATTTCCATTGTTTTCTGCCCTGTGCCAAGTCAAGTCTGCTAGTAGTCAATGCATTAGCTAGTTGGATAAAGACAGTTTGAGGCAAATGAGATCTGATTCTACGATTATCCCGTATGTGAGATATGAGCTGATTTGAAAGGCTACTAATTCTAGATTGCGAAAGCATTAAGTAATAATTTCATTATATTTTTCTGTAATATTTCAAGAATTGACACGATATCAAGTAATAAATACTGCTATTTGTATAGAATTCGTTAAGAAATTTTATTAAAAGTTGAGGCATTTGGCAAATTTCGTATATAAGCCTCTTAAACAAAATATCGTAGTCAAAGAATATTTATCGGATGTAGGAACTGGACATTTCGTTGCGCAATTATTTCAATATGACATAGCAGTATACATTTCACCAGTTTTCTTAACATAATTAAGGTAAGTCGTTAATTAACGCAATTTGCATGTTAACTTTTCCATTGTCGTTGGTTTATCTGTGATTATAAAATATCTGTAATAGTCATCTATTTCTCAAGATGAATCGACATGACCTCCTGCTGACAATGACTGGAAGTACATAATAATTACACATTAGTAACAACATGTGAACTACATTTTAAAATCTTACATGTGAGCTACATTTATACAGTTTACACGAAGCGAAGTGCTCTAACTAAAATCACTATTTTCATAATAGCATGGTATAATGGTATATGCATTATATCCTTAGTACATTAATAATACATAATACAATACTAATTACAATGGGCAACAAAGATTTTCCTTCTGGAACACTTTTGGGTGTATCTTATGGATTTTGGCCTGCTGATCACGAAACTCACCTTCAGATTTTCCTATCATGCATCGTTTTGTTTGAATCGACTATGTGATTTCCTCTCATATTTTCAGTCTATGCTGCGCACAAAGTAAGCTATTCTATTTAACCCTGGGCATGCACTCGGTGCAGGTTTCACAACGTGCAATGGGAATGGTAAAGCTTAGCAATGGCTGGGAATGCTAAGTCTGGATGGATGCTGGTAGGACAGCCTATACAATAAGAAAGCCTACCTACAAGAAGCTCGCATACACAGATGGTATGCATTACGTTGATATCAGTTTGTACGTATGTTGATGCACAAGTTCTACAACCATAGATAGCAAAGTGTGCATACTTATTGATTGTCTACAGGACTATTTGTTACAGCAGAAATGTCTCTTCAATGTCGAAACATTCTGCTACATTTGTGGCGAGTATGTTTTAAGAGGTAGCATGACTGCACTTGTTAAGAAAGCGTGTGAGCTCTGCTTCGATTCTTTCGGATTCGCCAAGAATATATGAGAAATTTCTTTGCGCAGATTGACAACCTCTGTTCCTGCACTGACAATGATGGGTCGTTCAAGACTCTGGGTTGTGAGCAAGACTCAAAACAATGGCGTCACTTTATGGATTCGTCGCTAATAAGCCTGAAAGCCTGGCTATGCAGTACATACGAAAGAAATCTACGAATACGTAGAACTGTTGTTGAAACACAAGCAGCACAACAACTTCACCTGTACTTTCTAGTCAACAATGTATACCTTATAGTATAAAATAATATCGCACTTCAGATTTGTGCATTAAAGGGAAGAGGACAAGAAATAGCGGTTGCGTTTGGATCCCCACAAAGGATTTTTCTGCGGTGTGTTATCACAAAACTCATAGTCGCAGTGTGAAACAACGCTTATCGACGAGGCCTAACAGCCTATATGGATTTGCCTCCCATCGCAACCTAAGTTATTGTAAGAAAACGCCGCTTGAGCATAAGTCGTTTTTGGCAGCGTGAATTTATTAATTTTCTGACCAGTTGAGCATCGTTTTTTTATTTCATTGGTTGGCTGTATAGTGTTAGAATTTCTGACATTATCCGACACTAATGTGGTCAGAAAATATTTGCTTGCGTAAATATTTCCTACGTATGAACATTTATCGTTCACATTGTTACATTTACTGAATTTACTGCTCTCATAGGGTTTAGTAAAATGCCGTTCACTTGGTAATAAACACGTCAAATTTGTTTAAATTATGACATCACGTGTAAGCTATGTATGAGATTTAAGACTGACCGCTGTTTTTCTTTCCAACGCATGTAGCGTGAACATGATGTGTTCAGTAATTTGTAATTTATAATAAGTAACTTTGAACGATGGCGCATCACAGTCTGAGATTACCTTCGATTTACAATATACATGAACCCACACAGCAAACCGTGAAAAACACTTTGGGCTATGCAAGCAATGAAAATTCCATATTCCTGATCAGCTGGCTCTCATCAATCTATGAAGATAGGAGTAACTGATGCTGCACCTAGAAAACAATTTCGCGTAATTCCAGTTGCTACAATGTAGCTTAATTTTAAATTAAATTCTACTAACAGGATACGAAAGCTTGGTCTCTGGAATAAGGACAAGTCGGCTGGAACTGTGCAATTATAGTCAGCGCAAATACGCTTAAACTCAGGGAACAAGGACTGAACATCATAAAACGGCGAGATTATTGTTGACTGCAGATATAGGTCACGGCAGAGCTATTAATTAATCAGCTCAATGCACAAGTGAATTACAGTCCTTTTTAAAGCACATGGGTTTTGATTTTTATGTGATTTTGATGCTACTGATAAACTTTCTACTATAACAAATGAAGGATTTGTGTTGACATTCGAGCGACTGTTCTTCGTTGTTGAATGTTCTGTTGCTGAATTTTAAAACTTCTGTTCTGTAGCGGATTTTCATAAGGTATCCAGATAAAGCGTAATAAATCTCTCATAAGATGGTCAGCCGGCAAGTGCAACAGTACTCTGCTGTTGTGGGTGTCATTGAGGTAGACTTACCAACAATGAAGCAGAAAACCTGAAACATCCTTTTAATAATATTTCAAGCTTTCAGTGATAATTTGTAAATCAACGTTATTACCAGTTGATTCATCTCATGATATTATACACACAGGCTTAATGTACTCATCGAGAAATTTAACGAAGAACAAACATATATAGGCCTACTGACAAAATGTAATATTCTCCAACTGTGTGAAGAAACAATCTGCTTACATGTACCTCTTGAACATAGTTTAAAAACTGTGTGATGTAATTATGTATGTATGCATGCGTGCATGCATGCGTGCATACATAACGTAGGCCCGCATTAGGGATGTTGCATGGTTGCTGCCATGCTAGTTGCTAAAGTGTGGCTGCTGCTCGACGGAATGATCGGGCGGATGCTGCAGAGGTCGCCTCCAATAGATAAAGACGACGAGCCAAGAGTCAAGTAAACAATTGTTCTTTATAGGATTAAACTTGTAATAACTTCAAAAACAACAACTAGATAAATTCTATTATACAGGCCTCTGAAATCGTGTTCTTTTTTGTTTTGACATTGACAATAATTATGCGGGTGAGTCCAAATATAACTATACGAAAGGGTCATTGCAAATAGCTGTATAGCAACCATTATTGTAACCTCTTACAGGTTGTCGTAACTAATCTAATAAATATGCAACAAATGCGATCGCACTTCAACACGTATGTACAAGAATTAACAAGCTATAAAACATCTAGTTAAAACAAATTATTAAGAGAACCGTTTTTAATAAAATCGAGAAAAGCGTAAAACAGGAGTAGAACTTGTAATATCTTTTAGGAATGCTCGCGTTAAAACTTTAGAGAATATATGAAATAACAAAGATAATCTATTGAGATTGTTACGAATTAGTTTTAGCATCACAATAAGAATGATATCTAAAGTTATGTCAGTGTTTTGGAAAGTTATCAAATTTGAAGGACATCGAAAATAACAATAAACTAACGTCTTTGAGAATACTGGAATAAAAATCCTACAGGAATACAATAGTTGTCTATATAAATCGAGTATAGAAAAATAGGTCGAATAGGCGAAACTTTTCTGAATGAACAAGAAACATAATGGACTGTGAATTTAGTAAGCGTACAACAAACTTTGCTGCAAAATATATCATAGCAAACTTCAGTAAACGTGAAAAATAATAAATTCAAAGGTCCACTAAAAGATTGCACCTTATTTCAACAAGCGTTAAATTTATGCAAACAAATTCCTATATTATTGTCGCATATAGTGTTTAATTATAATCCTACACAAGATTCTGTTTTGCAATGTACGAGTCTAGTTTATCATTCCAGTACAGTGCCCTTGCTCAACGAATAACATTTCTTGGCCTTCACTTCATTCAGTTATTTTCCGGATTCCTTTGATTATTTGGGAAAATTAAGGACTTATAAACTGTTAAATAGAGATATGATCTGGCTTTTTCAGCTTTAGCCTGGTTTGGTTTTCTTCTTTCTTTTCTTATGAGTGTATTGCCATCAGGCAGGCCAGGATTCCAACGACACCATTCTTCTCTATCGTCTGTCATTTCCTAAACTTTCTTGTTGCTCTTTCTGATTCCTTATCCATCATCACGTCCGCAGGCGGAGTTTTTAGTCTTCCCACCGCTATCTTTCCTTAGTCTAGTGAGATCTAATCTAGAGTTGTCTAGTTTATTATCAGCTCATCTCCTCTAAAATCATTTCATCGATAGATCTTGATAGCATCATTATCATAACACTGAATGCGCCAATAGATGACAGTACCGTAGAGAAATCGTAGTGCATGTCAATAATCAACTGTAAAGATCAATGACTTAGTGAGAATGTGTTTAATTGGTTAAAGAGATTACTGAATAAAATGAAACAAACTTGTTCCGACATATATAGTCTATTTCGTGCTTAAAGATTGGCTATGTGCATTCACGCCAATGTTTAACTATATTGTTAATAGACATACGCAGTATTTGTTTACAGTATATAGGATAGACGACTTCCCATTTGGACACAGATGATGCTTCAACATCTTGTTCATTTTGTTTCCTCGTAAAGAGGTTCTTGAGAGATGGTTTCAGCTGCTAAACCAGATGTCAGTTCAATGTATTTGCCCACGACAGAGTATAATTCTTTGTATAATGGCTGAAATTAGAAAACATTTATGCCTGTTGCTTTAAACCATAGCAATAAGATATCTGGTGAAAAGTAGCTCAAATAATATGCTTTTACAAGAAAGAAGTATTAATATGCGTGGAACTTTGGCCATCAAAATTATGTAAACTATTTATTGAAAACGTTGATAAGAATGAATAAATATAAATGTAAATATTTATATAAATATAAAAAGTTGATACGAATAAATAATGTGTAAATATTGTGGCTAAGAATACTTAATAAAAAGAACTGAAAATACTTGCCAGTGTGAAGCTAAACTGAGGTCTTGACTTTTGGATACACTGAACAATCTGGAATATGTCGACTTCTTTGTCTTCTCTGATCATATCAAAGGCAATTAAAGCAGCCAGACAAAATGCACTCACTGAGTTACCGGCTCTACAAACAAGCAGTACATAAAGTCCATATCTGCATATTTGCTACAGAAAGCATTCTGTGAATGAAAACCATGTTATTACTGGCGACCTTATGACCCCATAAAGATTTTCGAAGCTGACAAATTTTTTCCCCGATATTTTCTCAAACTGAATGTTAATAGAGTTATGATTTAAAAATCTAGTTATTCTCTTTTTATTAATTTGAAATGTGAATGTCCATGGTTAAAGCTGTGACTTCTTAACATCGGCCTACTGTCCCAACTGTGCATTATTATTACAATTATTTAGAGCATCAAGCATGTTATATAAGCAGATAATTTACTTGAAATATTACTATACACTTTATGAATTTATAGGAATATTTATTCATTTGGTAACAAAATGAAAATATTACCTTGATATTATGACAGCTGGTCTTGCTGTTTTAGCAGCATTCAGCTTCTCTATGCAATTATAGATTGAAATCAAAACATTACAATCGAGGAACTCTGAATTCGCCAAATTTGTTACATGAAGAACTGTCATTTCTGTTCTCACTGACACGGATTCCTGGACAAATGGAATTAATGAAACATAAGTTACTTGGGACCCACCGTATTAGAAATTGTGCCATTTCATAATTGCTAACACAGCATAGGTATCGATTGTAAGGTACCGTATGTGACTGTCTGGTGTAGTTCTTTAGAGGTCTCTAAGTTCGAATGTTATCATTTATATGAAAAGCGTTTTAGAGAGTTTTCCAAAAGGGGCTGAATAAATATTCAGTTACAGTTACAGTTATAAAAGTCAAGCACAATAAAAGACTCCAGAACGTCTTCGCTCTTTATTGTATAGCTGCTTTTTCATAGTTTTAGACATATTCGGGTTAATTTGACGATACATACTTGACTACCTAGTTCCATAGTTAGGTCTGTTTCGAACAAGTATGAAAGCGAGTTTTGAGAAGTTATAGGGGTAAAAAAGTAATTTTAGTATCCCGAAAAGTTCGCTGGAATACGTACTGCGTTTGCATAGACGCTAACGTTTGCGTATGTGTCGTCTGACACTTTTAGTTGCGATATATTGTAACATGTGCCATAGTCTTCCTTCGACGAACTGTCGCAAATAACAGTGGACGAACGTAGCGCAATTGGCTTCTCTTTTGTAGGGAAAAGGAAATCTACTGTTCCCTGAAAACATTAGCATCCAGCAAAATAAAACCCAGCTTTTATGAAAACAGTCATCATACATGTGTAATAATGACTCAAAATGCGGAATGTGCAGTCTGTGACCGACATTTTGTCAAAAGTTCTTAGTTATCATGCCAATCATCTGCTAGAAATGTTGCACTAATTTTCTTCACGTACTACCTAGACCGAAAGGAAACTGGATCCTCTACTATTTCTTTTTTTCTTCATCAACTTGCTAGCACCAGTGAACATTGTCTGGCTTCCACTAACTCCACTGCGTGCCCGGAGGTCATCGACACATACCCTGATGCGAAGTCCACAGTGGTTGGATCTTCTTTTTGCCATGGCTCAGTACCAACGTTCATGGCGTCCCCCAATTTTTCCTCAAATGCCAGTAGTAGCCTCTCCAGTATTTCCGCCAGTAAGGCGACATCATCTGCATAATCTAGGTCACTGAAGGTATCTCCAATGATAGCACTCAACATGCTTTGATGTATCGTGGGCTCCATACTTTTATCCATCGATGGCGTAAACATGTCTTTAGCCTTCCAATCACTGCAAAACGCTATTGTCTACACTGATCCATTCGAAGACTACCCATCTACTCGTATGCAAATGAGGATGTCCGAGCGCAGAGCACGCATAAAATCGACAAACTTTGAAGGGCGCAAGAGCCACAGCTCATCTCTATCAACCAAGAACTATTCGAGCAAAAGCATACCAGTTGCATCCTTCTTTTAGTCTTTCAGCTCGCGAATGCATCATTTGCTTTGCATAATTTTGTTGTCCCATAAGAATTTCCTCTGCTTCCTGAAAGGCGTTTTTGAATCTATCTCAATCTGCTCAATTAGATGTCGAGCTTTTTTAACAAAACGATCCTGGAGAGGTCTAATGTTGTACCTCAAGATCGCATTTGACCCGGCATACTTTGTCTACAAGCTATTTGACAGTTTGTAAATGACCGCTGAGAATCACACTCCAGCAGACGCTAAACTCTAGACTCAGTAACTCCGGTCACCTGGCGTGCAAATTGATGTGATAGATATCCTACTTAGTGATATGACCGTTGAAGTATCAATTGTGCCGATTAATATCGCGCTTCATGAAGCAGAAGTCACAGATCCAGAGTCTTGAACCAGTATCTTCTAGTGTTAAGTGCAATGCATTTCTGGATTTATATAGCATTCTTAATAAAGAACTAACCAAACACGATGACAATAAAATTTTGGAATAAGCCTGTCAGTTAACAATAATCTTACCAATTTTCCGTCCAAGAAAATCACGGCACCACAATTAAATTCTTTAATTAGTGAGTAGAAATCGTCAATAGCTGTAGAACGTGGCAATGCTAGTGTTATGTATGCATCCTTCTGTTTCCAGCCCTGCAATATAGAAGTAACTGAAACTAATTTCAGTCAACATATTGATGGCAGTTGTAAATCTTGGCCTATGCTTAAGGTTAAATACTGAACAAATATATATTGAGAATTAGAACAAAAGGGTTTTCTGTGGCTGGCCAGGTAACGCGATTCAAGTAAAATAAAATGAAACTTTCTAATATGGCAGTCGGAGTATAATCAAAAATCTCTCAAAAAGATAATGATACGCTTTAGATCTGCCTTCAGAATGACTCTGGAACTATATACCTTTAGAAATGTGACATTCATTTCAGTAATTCTGCGTTTGTCAACAGACTTCGAGGAAACGCGAGGTTTGCCTAAAATATGGATTGCATTGCAATCAAATAAAAATTAGCATAAAAGCACTTACAAAAAGCCAAAATTTCACAACGAATTGCAATCTACTCAACGGCATGTCTCATCTGATATTTTATTTCATGGCATATCGTTAAGCCATATATTAAATAGGCTTATAGAAAACAATTTGAGGTTAGAAATGTAATTTGTGGGATTCGTACAACCCCATTACAAGATTACAACAGTAAGTGTTGTTCCACAGATAGAACAGACAGGCAATTTGAATAGCTTCAGTTTTTCATCTTTGGTGATAAGATTTAGGCTATAATATCTTACAGTGACCATATATTTTCTTGTTTGTAATTATATTTTCATTTAGCATCTCACTACTTATGTCCAAAAGTTATTTTCACCATATAAATCTGATTTTGTAAAATCCATAAAAACGAATGGAGAGATTCAAAGCAAATTAGAAAATATGCTGCCTCGAACGTAATAAAATTTTATTTTGAGATCTTACTTTCTTTTGACGAGTTATCTTTCTTGTCTGTTATGCTCTGAAAGAGACATTTAACTTAAAATCGTATAATGTGTAAAGAACACATTTTATTCATGAGTTTTTAAAAGTGGCGGTATACAGTATTTATTGTGCAGTGCGTTTCATCTGTCATCAGCATAATTATCTATTGAAGATATTCAACACCTCATTTGAAATCAAGGTTTTATTGTCGACTTTATTGTCGATTCGTTCTCGGCATCTTGGTGGTTGTCCCCTTCTAGCTCGTAACATCTTTCCGCCACAAAATGCGTCGAATTGAAACAAAGCGCCAAATAATGTCATGATGGAATATATCTGACACTATCTTACCTTGGTCACTTTACTGTAATTTAACTGCAATTATAACTTTAATTATATAAATGATGTGCATGCATCATGAACGGATGATCGAATTGCGAGATCTAGAGAATCCAGAAGACGCCGTGATCTTCTTTGAGCTGAACCAAGCAAATCGTAATGTGAGATTAATTTAAGTGAGGAGACCTTTGTCAAAAGAGGACGGTTTTGTGAAAGTCCGTTGAGTAATTAAACAACATAAATGAAGAAAGGCTATTATGCGAACCTGCAACTGAGCGTCTAACTTGCTCATTCCAGTGTTAGGGCCTTTTTTCTGTAGAGCAGTAAACTTCGCAACAAATTTATCGCAAGGTATAGTTGTATCCCCGACTGTATATTCAAACAGCAGAGCGCTGTGAACGAATTGGTATTGTGCCTGTGTTGAAAGAGAAACACCTCAAATTAGTTGTTTTCTAAGTAAACTATTATTGCATCTATAAAACACTTATATGGTGAAATCCATTTTGCATGTACGTGCACTGCGCACAGCAGGCTTACAAGAATTTTTGAATGTCTATAAATCTACATATAAAACCCAGGACAACGCTTCTTAGGAGTTTCTGTAAGGGCGAGTTGATGAGTTTTATCTATAATCCTTTAATTTTTTATCTTGAACTTTCAATTGAATTTTCCTATTTATCTTCACCTAGAGTCAATTTCATAATGCAGGTCTGCGCTTTTGTAAATTTATATCATGTAATATTTCACGGTTTCAAATTAATAATAATGTGACGTAAAGTCTTTACCTTCCTGTTTAGAACACAGAATTCTATTTTTAATATTCTCTAAGCAGCAGCGGTTTGTACATTTTATTTTCCTTTATCTGTTTCTATATGAGATTCAAATTCTGGAAGCGATGCTAAAATAACTTAAAAGCGACTTTTCAAAGAAGATTGATTATATCACTGGACAACAAATTTTTACAAAAGTCATGTTACTGAAATGAAATTAGTCAGTTCTTATCAATTTGTATGTGCTGAACACGAATATTACAGTGAAAATGCCGAATTGGCTCTAGTTTTTTTGTAATCTGAAATGAAGTAATTTTATATCGCACAATGCATGCCAATAGTGATACACTTACAGTTAATATTTGTAAAAACCAGGTCATAGACTAGTTCTTAGATTTTTTTGCCTGTCTCTTGTACAGCTGTTCGGGAGCATCTTCAGAGACATATTGCAGCGAAATTTCTGGTACTGCTTGAGCATGTCTTCTACTAGTTCCTTGTAGTTTTCTGCCCTAACATTCCCCAGAAAGTCTGTAGACACTAGACGAAAAGCATTCCATGCTTGTTTCGCATCACCCTCCAGCAAGTTGTTGAAGCGGTCATCTTTGAAGAGTTCTCTAATCTGAGGACCCACAAAAACTCCCTCTTTAGTCTTTGCTTCGCTGAGTCGAGGGAATTTTTCATGCAGGTATCGGAAAGCTGGCGAAGTGCGGTCCATGGCTTTCACGAAGTTCTTCACCAAACCTAGTTTGATGTGAAGGGGTGGTAGTAGGATTTTGTGAGCCTCGACCAGAGCTAGGTGCTGGATATTCTTCTGTCCAACTGCCATGTTTTGTCTGGGAGTCCATTCCTTCCGCACGTAGTGCAACTCTCTTGCTCGGCTATCCCACTCACACAAGAAACACATATATTTTGTATATCCTTGCTGCAGTCCCATTAAAATGGCAACTACCTTCAAATCACCACACAGGTGCCATTTGTACCTGTTATAGTCAATGGAATGCAGTAGCTGTTTTAGGTTATCGTATGTCTCTTTCATGTGGACAGCATTGTGCAAAAGCACAGCCTTAAGACTCAGTGTTGAAGAGTCTACAAAGAGTCTCCATTCTTGTGGGTCATGAGTGATCTGTAAGGCTGCTGACGGAATAGTATGCTACACATTAGGGCCTTTTCCAGTCAGTAACGATTTCTATGTTGACCAGTGTTATGTTTGCCTCTTTTCTCGACGATATTTCAAAGAAAGTTTTAGAATAATATTTTGAAAGCTAAGTTTGGGTGAACTATTTCAGGTAATAAAGGAAACAAAATGAGTGGGTACAAATACTCATTTACCAGATTCTGAATCATCTGCGGCCTCTGTTTTCTGAGATTTTGAAGACATCCTAGTAAGTCAACCTGACCCTCAGCATTTCCTTGCTGAATGATATAGTCAATGGCTATGAAAGTTCCGGTTCTTCCCGCACCAGCACTACAACATTTTTTATTTGCTATAAGTTGTATGGGCTATCTATCACTTGGATTTGAAAATCGACTGTTCATTATTTTCCCAATAGCAAAAGAGATGCAACCCTCGATACCAAATGTTTGACACCTTTTGCTTTAGTTTACTTTCCGTAATTTTCGTAATTCCAAACATATTTAATTATTTAAATACATCTAAAGAATTTTATAAAGATGAATAAAGAACAGCTACCATTGGAGATACCTTCAAGAACAGCTACTAAATGGTGGATACCTAGACGCTTCCAAAAATACCGCGTCAATACATTATTTTTTGATAGACATATAAAAACTAATATATATATATATGTATGTATGTTTGTATGTATGTATGTATTACGTATGAAGGCCGATTGTTAGGATTGTCAGACCATATATAGGGTCTGACAATCCTAACAATTGGCCTTCATACATATGTATGTATGTATGTATACATATAGGGTCTGACAATCCTAACAATCGGCCTTCATACAAAATTGGAAGAAAGCTCTTGAAAAAAGAGCTTGGAGTTGCATATATATATATGCCACTGTTTGAATATATATATATATATATTCATATATATTCATATATATATATATATATATTCAAACAGTGGCATATATATATACCTATTGTTTTAAATAACAAGTGGAAACTCAATGGAACACTATTACGAAAATTCTGTCCTGTAACTTATTATGTTCTAGCCGTATGCAACAATAATGAGAATATTACTGTAGGCTTATTTGTTATCCCTTGAAAAAAACAAACTGGAACTCGCCTGCAGTGAACTACTGTGCACTTTCCTGGCAACTTGGAGCTTCGAACCTTTTTGAGAAAAGTCATGAATATGGCAACGTCCTCTGGAACCCCATGATCCGGGTATGAAAGGAAATGCCATTGTGTTACTTCCAATGTTTCGGAATCCTGAAATTAAAATAAATTGGTGATTTATGCTGTGTAGCCTTTTAAATGTAACATAACACTTTTGCCATCTTCTAAGAAAAAGAGGTCATATATCATATTACTCTTACTTTTATCTCTTATTCAATCTCTTTCTACATCATTTCTTACATTCACCCTTTGTATGCTGTTGTTTGTGACCATAAAGCGATCCCAGCAAATTATTTCCATAACACGGATGCTCTGAATGTAAAGAACACTGAGATCACTACATCTAATCGGAAAAAAGTTATTAGTAATGGTAAGAATACCGCAAATCTTGCATCAAAGAGTGGCGAAAATTACTCAAACACGAAAGCTAACAATGCGGTAGTACCAATTACGTTTATAGCCTCAGCAATCTACATAATAAATAGCTTATTCAGTTGGCAAATCGTAAGCATGCCTCCTAATTGCGTTAGTTCAAAAGCCTCCATAATTATAGTTTCATCACACCTATGCAGCATAGGAATGGCGAAGAGCTCCTACATTGTTTCTCTTCTATTAATTTTTAAAACATTATGGGATATTTGTATTGACTACCTTAGAAACATGGAATTGTCTCGATGCATAGCCATTCCATAAATGTTCTGACGTTGTCCTCACAGTAATTCCTGTGCATGTCATCGGCTTCCCGACTTCAGGCCAATACTTTGCACACTTAGACTTCAGCATCACATATCCAAATAGAAAGTGTTATGCAATTTTTAAGAGCACATCTGCATATGCGTCAATGCATGTTATAGCTATATGCATGAAACTGTTAGCCTACATGTGATAAATACAGTTTCTAAATTTGCATCTCACAAGAACGGTAAACCAATTATTAAAGTTTCCCCATTCTGGGGCAAACATCTTGCCTCTCAATTATTGTCTACATATTATATAACAACACTTAATACTTTGTAGATCAAAATTCGTTCACAGTATATTCTATATCTATCTCCCAGTACTACCCGATTGGCTATCACCTTAAACAAAATGTTTACCTTGCAACTTTGTTTTACTGTAAAACAGCTTGAATAACATCAAAATACAATTTTTGTCTAGGATGTTCTTAAATGATAATGTACCATTGTCCGACTTATATGTTCTGATAATTTTTGAAAGCAAAAGGTAATCGAGTCAACGTCAACAGTAATAAATCAAATGCAACCTTGCCGTTTTCTATTAAATCCGTTATCATGACAATGACGTTGACGTCTTTTTCGTAAACCATTCTCCAGAAATCATCAATGGTTTCAGGCAAAGGTCCTAAGTTTACAGAACAGATTAGCACATAATAGATTATAAGAAACAGGTTAAGAGAGAATAAGATAGAATGACAAATATTAGACAAAAAGAATTAATTAAGACGTGGAGCAAATAGAATGAAGATTTCAAGTCATTATGAGTAGCAATATGAGAAAAATATTTGATGTTGTCACATTACATCACTGTTCACAGATACAAAGTGTACTAGGTTAAAGTTACAATTTGATAAAGAATTTTTGTTATCTATAATTTATCATTCCTTCATGATTGAGTCAATCCTTTAGATTAAAAAAGCTGAGGATGCTAAAAACTGTGACGATGAAAATGAATTAATTCCTACCTTGCGTCGCAATTAATTTATCTGTGTCTTTAAAGCCCTGAAACAACACAACAGAAGCTAAGAAGATAGATGTTCTAAACATTATAATTATGCAGCCTAATTGTATTTGACTTTATTTGCTGTTTTGGCAACAATAATAAAACAAATCTCAGTGTGATTTGTGAAACTGACTCTTCGTTGTTTCCGGGAAGCACCAGGTAAGAGCTAAGGATGAATTGTGGAATTTAATGTAAGCCTATCATCGTTTTTCATAACCCCGAAAGAATATCCGAAGGCCTCATAAGCCTGCGCCATACCACGGATTACTATCGATGATATGTTATAGACCTTAGAAAGTTTCACATTTATGTGTTGTATAAGTGTATATTTTGAATTGTAGGATAAAGTTCAGATTGGGATAGCCTTTGTAATGTGTAGTTTTAATTTGACTTACTCTGATCACGCTGGCGTTTATGTAGTCTGAGAAAGCGACACCGCGGACTTGTGATAAAACTACTCGGTTTTTGTCGTCTAAAATATTAACAATCGCCTTAACTCATGAAAGCCGTAACTTCTGTACGCTTGACAATGATACGTCAGAGCCAGACATAAAACTTAACCGTAGGCCTTAGTAATTCTGATAGCTGATTTGATCTTCACTGTATTTTTGAAGCCATGGAAATGCGGTAAGATAGAATAACAAGGCCGTCCTGGAATTTTTCTTATACCTGAACTAGTTTATTTTCACGAAGTTTTCTTTTCAAAAGCGATGGGTGTGGCTAGCTTATATTTTGAATCAATATTCATTTTAAACTTTCTTCCCCTCGTTATATTAAGACCTACATATTTGATCAAATTAATCATTGAACATTATTTTATGTTATTTACTTTATTTATACAGAACACTTATGCAGCGCCCCTTCTAGAAAACTACTCAGAAGCGCTCCCAAACCAACCTCGGCGAAAAATAACAGTCTTAAGAGAAGAATAGAAGATAGAAGTAAGATCCCGGGGTAGAAGACGTAAAGTAACAGAATTTAACCAAAATAAATACGCAACTTATGGTTACTAACATCTCTGTGACAATTGTAATCGAAAGATGGCTTAAATGTCTATAACTGAACTCTGTAAGTCGATTAGTTTTCAACTGCAGAATAAATACTTTTGCAAGATTCTTTAAAGGAGTTTCATAAACAGGAGTTTTTTTCAATCGATTGACATTAGACCCTTAGGTGAAAAATAATGAATTTAGAATAATATACACGGAACGATGTTTCGAAATCGGTTCTTCTTCTTTAGATCACGGTTCTTCCCAACGGTTGACGGGTCCTTAGTCTCCATTGGTACAAGCTGCGGAGAGGAAAAGAACAAATAAAGCCTGAGCTGTTTTTTTTTCAAATCAAAACCACATTACGCTTTATACAGTGCAACAATTATTTTAAACATGATTACTTCAGACATGTGCCTCAACGTCGACACCGAGTTGCAATAAAAATGCTTAAATTTCAAATTGGTTAACTCGCCTTAAATTCTTTATCCAGAACGCCTTGAGCTGCTAGCTTGTGTTGAATTACTGATGGCAATTCTTTGACTGTTATAGATGAACAATTGTTGTAATGGGATTCTTCTTGTTTGGTATTGAATATAATATTTTCTACAACATCATAGTTAGCAGAGATGCTTTAATCTATGCGTACAACACACGAAAGCTGTACAGAATTCAACTATTTATCAAAGATTATAATGTAAATGTGAAGTGCACCACGGGCTACCAGTTGAAGGCCATTTTATTCCATTCATATTTGTGAGTAACTGATATAACATAAATATGTTTTATGTAAAAAATATACAAGTTAAATTTTGTGAATCTATGTAGTTTAAGTTTATCTGGAGCGTAATTGTAGTCATAATAATATAAATCAAGGGAGTATTCACAGCATATTTTAACTGAACTAGAAAGCTAGGGGCAGAAAAGAGATAAGTAGAGAGAACATAACTAAATCTTTCATTAACGATTTCGACGATTTTTCCAATTTCTAGGATGACGAAGTAAATTAGACAAACAAGATTAGTTTTATAAAGTTAACGAACATATCATCATCTGACCTTGTGAAGTGTTTAGTGTTGGGTTCTTTGCTAGTGATATTGAATTACTGTTTTCATTTTGACTTGATTTACAGAAACCGTTTCTTCGTCTGACATAATACATCAATACCATTCATCAACGCATTTGTCTGTTCGATAAGGACGTTATAACAAGGATGTTCTAATATGAACTAACCAAATCGAAATTAATCTAACTTATCTAATTCAATCCAATCCATCAAATCCAATATAATCTAAAATAATCTCACACTTCTAGAGTTCCGTCATCGTAATGCAAAGGCATAATTATCGCTCAGGCACCGCTTCAAGTTAAACCTTACTTAAAAGTCAATATCGGCTAAAGAAGTTCAGTATATACTTATTTTAATTTTACTAATGTAAATTTTTACTCTCAGAAGGCTGCAAGAATAGCATAAGCAGCTGATTTGTTTGTATTAAACATCTGCAGTTGTTAGTCCGATCTCTAAAAGATTATAACACCTGGTGTATCTATTTACCTCCAAAAGAATAGAAGCGCGAGTGCAATTACTACAACAAGAGCTACTGCCACTACAGCAACAGCAACAGCTCCGACAATTTTGCCTGCTTTGTTTTCTTCATCTGCAAGACAAGGTCATGAACTATATATAGACTTATCTATCAAAAATTAAAATTTATTAAAATTTATTTAATCGGATTTAAGACACTGCTACCATGTCTTTAACCTACTGTAAGATATTATTCATACTTTTATTAAACTAAACATGATAATTTGCAATTTTTAACGAATAAAATCCATGCAACATTTGTGCTAACTGTTTTTGATATAATGATATAGACTTTCTTAAAGGTGAGTATTTTTTACACGAGCACTTAGAGAGTTGCAAAAAACCCTCATCTATGCATAAAATGAAATCCATTGTTGAACTCATAATTCAAAATGTATGTGTGAATTTAGTTATATGTGTACGTGTATGTATGTAAGTGTATCTATGTTATACTATGTCTGCATGTGTTTATAAAACCACTACTAAGATAGCACTTTTTAAACTAATCATTGGCGCTGAGAAATATTTCTCCTTCTTGTAATTGTGTGGGATAATTCTTATAAATGATTATTGATAGTGTTTAAGTCTATGCTCAGCAGCCAGAGGAGTTCTAATAGCGCTACCGTACGACTGCATGGGAACACCGTGCTCTCTCGTATGCTGGACTGTCTTTCTGGAATAGTCTTCCTCTGGAAATTCGAGCTCTTCCTCCTTTAACGGCTAAAGAATCATTCTCGGCGTATGACAAGACGCACCTTCTTGGAACTGCTAGATAGTCATGCAGCAGCACCTTTGTGAGGTTCAGATATGCGCTATATAAGATTTTGGATACATACACACATAAAAATGGAACAATTTAATTATCGTATATATTTAAGTTTCGTGTTAGTGAACATTTGGTGCTCACTTTGTGTTTTTTCCACTATCGCTATATCTACTAGATATAAAACAAACAGTTGAAAAGATTAAAAACATCTGAAAATTTCTTATCTAAACATTTTTCTGCTGCTTTCTGAGCTTAAGTGTAAAGAAAATGTCAATATCCATAGCAGGCCTCTCCAGATATTGTTATCCTCGATATCAATATAACGTGTATTTTGAAATTTGACAAAATTGTGAACGAAATTCTTTCAGAACATATGAAAAAGGTATATTGTACATATCAAAAAAGCTTACATGTGCAGTTTCGCTCATTGAATTTATCAAAGCCTTCTTTGCAGATGCAGATGAAGCTGCCAGGTGAATTACGACACTCTGTTGTTAAATTGTCGCAGATGCTTTGCTGACATTCATCTATGTCTGCATCCAAATGCAAAAAGCACTTCAAATAAGAATCAGTGCACCAAAACAGCATAAGAAGGTCACTGCAACTGTTGCAAAAGGACAACCATTAGGATTGAATGATTTGCACGAATGAGATCGCAAGTAATTCTTAAATTCTCTCAGGATGCAGATGTCATTAAGCAGTAAACCATTCATTTTAAAGATTATAATTAGTTAGAAAACATGCAAATCTTTTGCTCTTTTAATATACAACTTGCAACTGTTTTGACCTTTTAATATATGAGTTTTTATAGTCAAAGCTAAGGAAATACGAGTAACATAACTAAAAGGTGAACTTGTTTTCTTTGCGTCATTGATAACTGATGTTGCCGGTTAGCGTTTAAGGTCTTATCAGTATTGTTACATCGAATAAGGCGTTGCATTGCTAGTGTATAGCCTTCTTTCAATTCTTTAAATTGAGACTCTCTTTGATTCAATATTGTCTATTTACCAACACATGCTGTAGTATTATGTTTTTGAAATCCACTCTTGCAGAAACAGCTGTAACTTCCAACAGTGTTACTGCACATCGTACTATCAGGATCACACAGCCGAAGGCTGCATTCGTCAATGTCTATTATTAAAAGAAACAACGATATTTAAAATGGCATAGTGGCAGTTATGACGTTCACATAAATTTGCAATCACCAGTTCACAAGCAATATTTATTGAAAAGATGGTTTCTTTGTGGAAACCAGATGTACTACGATATTGGCGATATATACATTTGGTTGGGCGTTTGACGCTGTTAATCCAGTTCTGACAGGGGCAGAGTTCATTTTAAAAGGGCGATAGTGGCTCGTAATTAGATGGTGCAGTCCATAAAAAGTCAGGTCATCTATTGTTGATTCATTCTTATGGTGTCGGTAAGTTTTAAGTAAATTAGAAGCTTCAACAAAGTGTCATAGAGTTGGATTGGTGCATTTCCATATCTTTCATTTAATACAATTGATGCATTTCCATACCTTAATACAATTTCTCATGCCTTGATGCTTTACATACGTCGTATGTAAAAAAATAAGAAATCAGGTGACCCTAATACTGGAAATTTAGTTTTTAAGGTTTATATTTTAGCATGAACATATATAAAATATTAATTGGGTTCTCCTTATTAATAATTGTTAGTTTTTGAACAAAGACTTGATTGATTGTCTGATTGAATATAAATGCGAAAATATATAGAAACATCGGAATGAGAATATCAAATCTTGTTAGAAGCGTCATAGTTGTTTTGACGGACCTGTACAATTTTCCCATATTTTTCTTCTTCCATACCCCTCTGAACATCGACACACAGATACGCTTGAATATTTTAATGTAATCCTTGAGCACGTTTCGTTGAGGTAACAGTCGCCTTTATTCTTGCTGCAATCTGTAACAGAGTGACATGCATAAGCATTAGGCATTACATGTATATCACTATAAACGTTCAACAGACAGAAACGATGCTTAACGCTTCAAAAGAAGTGACTTCCTAAACCTCTCAAAATATTAGAATCAAGTAGACCTACGGATTGCCAATATAGTCGCTGTCTACCGAATCTCGGAGAACTAGAAGTTATCCTCCGAAAACGATATCATTGCTGAAAACGATATAACTGCTGTACTTTCCTAACCATAGTTGACCTTGAAGTTTCCTGTACTATATATATATATAAAGTACATGAAACTTCAAGGTCAACTATATATTTATATATGTAGTTATTCTATTTGTACTAAACGTCAGCTGACCTCTTTTGTTGCAACTGGTACCTGTCCATCCGAAATCACACTGGCGTGACGGACACCAACCGTCGCGGTAGAAGCATCTCTCTTTGTTTAAACAGTGACATCTTCCTGCACATGATCTTCCGTAGTTGCCAAGTGGGCAGACTGAAACAGTCGACTTACTAATACGTCGTTTCTTATTATATAATGTACCAAGCAGTGCTACATACTGTAGTATTGAGCAAATTTTACTCATCTCACAACATCTGTACGGAATAATAATACACTCTCTGACATAAATAATTGATTACTCTAAAACCATACCACGCAGCCCTTCAATTTTATTGTAATCGGTCTGGCAAGCCAAAAGAACCAGCTTCAGAGACGCTCAATCAAAGCAAAGCCATTGTCACACTCAATATTGCTTTGGAAATGTAGAGAAGACAGGTTAATTGTAATGTCGGACTGCATTTTTTATGGCAAGTCTGACAAAAACAATGACAAAATTAGGCATTTCTTTTAAAGTAATATGCCGTATACTAAATTAATAAAACAGTTGCCGGAAAGTACACCATAGAAGTATAATACTTAAATGAAAATCTAATTTGAGAATAAATAACTTACCGGAATACACGCTCAGAGCATCAACACCACCGCATATTGTACTGTTGTCACCAGAACACGGCAGATTGCATTTACTTTCAATCAAAGTCTTGTAACGGGGTTTGGTGTAGTGGTCTCCGCAAAAACACTGCCAAAAGTACTGAAACAAATCAAACAGTTGCTTCATGTGGTTCCATCTAAATTCAGATACTAACCTATGGGTCGAATTGGGCGCAACTTGTCCACTACAAATTGTCCAGAAAACGTTAGTAATTTATTATTTTTGCATTTAATAAGAAACAATGTTAAATAACAAAGCGTCAGTCGATGGTGCTGAGCGATTGTGCTCAGAACTTACTCGTGGCCCTACATGGAAGCCGTCTCAGAGAAGGATTTCCTGCACATTCCGCGTTACGAGGCGAGAGATCAAACCAATCGGCTAACGCGTCGCACAAAGAGCATTGTCATCACAGATGGCTTGCCAATATCAGAATGAATGTCTGAATAAATGCGCTTAGTGCATGTTATTATCCTTTGAATGCTCAATATAAGGTAGGATAAAATAACTTTTGTTCGGAGCATCTTTAATGGATGTTGAAGATAAAAATCGCGTTTAAAACATTGGTCAAACTTCGTGCCAGATCAATAGAATACTTTGGTATGACCAAAAGTGAGACAATTCAAGCACAATATATTTCGAGTCTAAATAGGTTGATAGAAGTCAAAATAGACTTCATATAAATAGAAATTTTGTCTGCTAGTGCAGCGGTTCAAGGTCATGGGGCACGGTAGCTGATTGGATAGAGCGCTTGGCTTGTTACGCGGAGAGTTCGTACTCGAGCTTCCCCTTACACGGTTACTGTGTAGTGACCTTGAGCACCAACTGCTCCGCGCCTGTGATTCAGATTTACTGACCTAGCGCGCGTAATGAATACAATAAATAATAATAATAATAACAACAACAAAAACAATAACAATAACAACAACAATAATAATAATAATAAAGTCACATGTACATAAGAATTTCCTATTATGCCGGGCTTGTTTGAGAGGTGAGTGATAAGATCCCGCTTTAAACTAAAATAAGGTACATTAATTAATTCTTAATTGGTCTCTATTAGCATGAACCCTCACCGTGCAATATTTCGAAATGGCTACCCCCAGCCACGGGAACATTTCCTTTGATGGCAATAGGCCTATCTGTTGTTCCGCAACAAAATGACATTTTCACATGATGCCCAAGATTCCAATTCTAGAAGCAGCGGACAAAGCCATTGGCAACCATTGCAATGTGTTTTCCATTATTTATATGGCTCATCTGGTCTGTACAAACATAGCGTAGAAGTTTTATTAATTGAATGAGTGGTTCTCCAGTGATCTGGGCGCTATTGTCTGAATCAATTTTATCAGAAGGCGCTGTGTTTTGCGACAGTGGATAATCTCACTGTTCACAAAGCAACGGATTCGAGTTTCTCACACTGTTGTTTCATTATCAGTGTCAGCCATCAAATGCGCTGTTCTGAAGTATTTTCCGCTTAATTGCAATTATGAGAGAAGCAAATTCGGCAACTGGATACCTTTCTTACCTAGCAAAGAATCGTTTTAACAGTCGTGATTAGTTACCTCTAGTCCAGCGTAGGAATAGTTGTATTTAGCACACGACTCGAAGCACGATTCCAAAGTGTTGTTCTTATTGTTGTCACCTCTTCTATCGCAATAAATGCATTTCTCCATTGCTCTTCCATACGCATGGTCCTCGTAGCATCCAATGTACTTCTGAGAAGCTAATGCTTCAGCAGAATCAATTAAACGTTGACAAATATTAAATAAAAAATAAATAATATGTATATCTGAATAACAAATAACAAATAAAAAATAAATAATAGATATATCTGAATATTGCATTCAGATTCGGGATTTGTCTGTCAGCAACGGGACCTAAAGAAATGATGTAAAGAATCGACAATGCAATCGAAAGTAGCTTGCAAAGTAATCTAGCATGTCTTTATGCTAGATTACTTTGCAAGCTACTTTCGATTGCTTTGTCGATTAAACAATAAACATGATTAATAATCATGAAAATCTTAAATCTTTTAAAGTGTTCTTTCACTATGATGGTCCCTGATGGATGATAGGTTGTTTGGTACACTTCTGTCATTTAATACTATGTTGCAACAACAATAGTCAGTGTCTTGTTGGAAACAAAACAAGTCTTATCGAAATTCGTAATGTGATACCAATTGTGTCGCGTTAGGTTTATTACCGTTATATAGTCAGTCGCATCTAATGAGTTAGAACTATTACTATATACTGCACAACACCTTATATTAATTACACTGGCCAACAGAAAAATTTTTTTTTCTTGTTGCCTTCGGTTTTAGACCTGTTCTTGGGGTAATTTTGGGCGCTGATTCAGAAAATGTCATTGGATTGAGTGCATCAGGTCTAGTTTCTGAGATATCGTCGATTTTGTAAAGAAAACCCAGTCCACTCTTTAAACGATGTCTTTGGCAAAACTAAAATGTCATAATAAGCTTTATTTATGGCTAATTATAATTCTTGCTGATTCATATAATGCCTACATCCTTATAATGTAAAATCAGCATATCTTGCCGCGTGCTGAGATATTGCTGATTCAACGAAATAACTATTCCGTAGCCTACAGCTCACTCAGCACTAAATTCATGGCCTCATTTAGAATTTATTTGTGCTTATACAGCGTTTCATGGTTTCGAACTATGTAAATAGATTATGCTGAAGTCAGCATTTATAGCCTATATAAACCGCCTCCTGTAAGCTAGAGCAGCCGCAGTCGTCTTAGGGCATATTAAGAGTTGGCCGCAAGAACAATCTGTGAATGTGAGCATTAAATAACTACATGTTCTTACTATTTTTTAGGTTAGTCACTTAATTCCTCAGATGCGAACATCCTTAAGGTTATGGCTACTTCCAGACGGAGCTGCATTAACCATCCAGACATATTCTGCTACATTTGTGGGGAATACACACTAAAAGCAAACAGGAAACCGATTTCTGAGTTTGTAAAAAGAGCATATGTAGGTTATTTTGGTGTCAAACTTGGAGATCAAGATAAGCAATGGGCTCCTCATACAGTATGCAAAACTTGTATTGAACAATTGCGCCACTGGACAACTGGAAAGAGAAGCTGCCTGAAATTTGGTGTACCGATGGTTTGGAGGGAACAGATAAACCACTTCGACGACTGTTACTTTTGTATGGTTAATATCATAGGCATCAATCGAAATAATCGTCACAAGTTGTCTTACCCTGATATACTTTCAGCCAGGAGACCTGTTCCGCATTCGGATATTGTACCAGTTCCACCTTTTCGCGAACTACCTCAGCTCTCAGACGATGAGACTTGCATGTCCAATATCGGACAAGATGACGAAAGTGAAGAAAGTGGGGGCAGTGACAGTGATTTCCAATCAACTTCACACAGTGAACGTTTTGACCAAAAAGAGTTGAGTGATCTGATCAGGGACTTAAATCTTTCCAAAGAGTCCTCTGAATTGCTTGCGTCCAGACTAAAGGAAAAGAATGCACTTCAGCCTGGAACGAAAATTACAATTTATAGAAACAGAGAAAAGGATTTGCTGCCATTCTTTACCGAAGACAACAACCTAGTATTCTGTAATGACATCAGCAACTTATTGAAGAAAATTGGTCTGTCGGATTACAGCCCAGATGAGTGGCGTCTTTTAATCGACAGTTCAAAACGTAGTCTGAAATGTGTGCTTTTAAATAACGGCAACAAATTTGGTTCTATTCCAATCGGTCACTCCACCAGGATGAAAGAAGAGTACAATGCCATCTCTTTAGTACTGGAAAAGATAAAATACAAAGAACATCAATGGGTAATTTGTGTAGACTTGAAGATGGTAAATTTCCTCCTTGGTCAACAAAGTGGCTACACAAAGTATCCCTGCTTTTTGTGTCTTTGGGACAGTAGAGCCAAGCATGAACATTGGACAAGAAAAGATTGGCCTTCGAGGAAAGACATGGTGGTTGGAGCTCAAAATGTAATCAAGGAATCTTTGGTGGCACGAGATGGGATCATACTGCCACCACTACATATAAAGCTAGGCCTGATGAAACAATTTGTCAGGGCTTTGAATAAAGAAGGTTCATGCTTCGAATACATAGTACACAAGTTACCAGGAATTACACTGGAAAAATTGAAGGCTGGAATCTTCGATGGTCCACAGATCAGGCAACTTATGAATGACCCACTTTTCATACCATCAATGAATGAAATCGAATCTTGTGCCTGGTCTTCCTTTGTTCTTGTAACTAAAAATTTTCTTGGCAACAAGAAGGCAGACAATTATGCACAACTAGTAGAGGATATGCTTCTTCATTTCAACAAGCTTGGCTGCAACATGAGCATTAAAGTCCATTATCTCCACAGTCACTTAGATCGCTTTCCAGAGAATCTTGGTGACTTCAGCGAAGAGCAAGGTGAAAGATTTCACCAAGACATCAAAACAATGGAAAATCGATATCAAGGAAGATGGGATGCACACATGATGGCAGACTATTGCTGGAATATTATGCGCGATTGTTCCGGCAGATGCCACACTCGGAAATCGTACAAAAGGAGCTTCTTCGGTGTCGAATGACTTGAAATTTTTATAACAAACTTGTTCTGTTTGGTATCATATAAGTACAGTTTCAGGTACTACCATTTTCTTTTAAGTATTTGTATTATTATGTTTATTTAGTGTATCACATAATAAATTGAGCACTACATAATTATAGCTATAGCCTTATGTTTTATGGGCGAGCAGAGGCAAGGACTGGTATATGGCATAATGTTCTATATCTCGAAAACTAGACCTGCTGGGAGAAAACTGGTGCCTTTTCTGGAATCAGCAGGTCAAATCTACCCAGAAACAGTTCTAACATTTGAGGCAACAAATTATGTGTTGGCCAGTGTTATTGTACTTGTGATTCAGTTGATGCTGCTGTTCGCCTGTTCATGCTAGGGACTTACGAATCACACATTTTTTATTTGAATCTCAAATCTAATCCTCAGTCTGGACTTTATTTAGAACAAAATTTGAAATGAAACTAGATCAGCCTACCTAATAAGAGGATGCGCACTTATAAATATAGTTTAGGCGTTTACGTTGTAGAGAACACATCATGTACCTATCTGGATATAAGCCTTTGAAAACTTACTAGATATTGAATCATTACTAGGTATTGTTGAAAATTGAAATGATCCTTTAAAATGTTATGGCAGCTCTGTTCTGTCTTTATGTGAGTGTTCCAGAAGACGTTAAAATACATGAGAAAGCACGAGCTCAGAGTATTAAAAAATCTAACTAAGCATTGATTAATTTAATTTTTCCCCATTTTTCTCTAACGTCTACGATTATCAATTTTCAAGATTTTGTCTAATAATTCTTTTTTATGATGATGTTTGATGTATTTTGAGCTACTAAAAATAAAGTTGGTCAAATATCAAAGGGGATTTCTTATGTATTTTTAGCTGTATAAGAAAAAACATGTAAAATGTGTAAAACTTGTTGCATAAAGACATCGTTTTGCCTTTCAATATTCATCTTTTCGTAAAATTTGAACACTACCAGTAAAAGTGCACATCTCGCAACAAATTCTAGTCACATGAGCCATCATGCGTTAAACTGTGTCAAGCCCTGTGGGCTATAATGCATTTAAAAAAACAAAAAAGTCTTAAAAGGATTAACTAAGAAGAAGCTGGGCTTTGTTGGGGTGTCCATTGGTAATGCCGATCGAAAACGACTTATTTTAGCTTAAAATTAAGATTAGAACGGTTGGGGAATTTTGGATTTGTAAGGTATCATAATACGTCGTTTTCTATAATTAAGAAAATAGTCGTTAACACATCACCTAGAGTCTTTTGAAAGTTATTACCACTCTAAGTCAAATACTTTTCATCGTGCCTGAGAACTAAAGCTTTAATTTCTTATTATACGTGTAGCAAGATGGAACTCTTTTAAAGAATAAATTTGCAATTATAAGCCAGTAAGGAAACATGTATATGTGTCTGCCGCCCATAGTAAAAATATGTAGAGATTTATCGTTGCTAGATATTTTTTTAAATAATCGGTTACAACATATGTAGACTCATGCAGTAATGGTTTAATTAAAGTGTTTCAGTAACTTCAAGGTAATTGCTATTTGCGATAAACTTCAATCAATGTTCTTCTTCAGATGCGTAATCCTTGGATTTTACATTCGTTTGCCTAATGTGCATAAAAAACAGAATCCAGAAGCTTGCCAATATTTCTTTATGGGATACGTATCTTGACAACGAATTTTCAGTTTCATATGGTGCGGCAGGATTGAACTACGGCTTCAAAAAGGCTATCAGACGCAACCTCTGAACGCAGTTCAGGTATGTATAGAACAAGTTACAGTAAGCTTACTTAAATTACATGCCGATCCATTCCAGTTTCCATAGCATCCGTCTGGACAATTTCCAGTCATTCGGTCACAAGGAATTTCTCGCTTGCAGTGACAGCCTTTACCGCACGCTGCGCCGTAGTTGCCATTCGGACACACTAAGCAATAACCATAATAACTAGTTATTGGTAATCTTTAACCGCGTATGTTTTATGCAAATATTAATTTCGCATACATTTCAAGTGCTAAAGTAAATGTTGAAGTAACAGAATTTAAAAGCAAATATACAACTTTTACACCAACCATCCAAGGCTGTTACTTCAAATTCATCACTTGTTTTCTGGTAAAAATCCAATAACCATAGACTACTGTTAATAATTCCTATATTGTTAATAAAGGCCAACCTGTATAGAGAACATAAGCGACTTGTTGACCTACGAATCCACCACAAAATTCAGACACATTTCCTGTACAAGTGATGTTGCAAGTGCTGTCTGATAGTTGTAAACCGTAGTCATCTCGACAGTGACAAGCATTTCCATACTATACATTAAATACACAAACGGTATATAAAAGGTATTTATTTGAACATTACAATTGTTAAAGACTGCTTTTTTAGACTAGCAATTTTGAATCGTATAATTTATAAAGAGATACTGACACTCTAACCAAGGTGTCAAGATTATGCGGTAAGGTTCATTCGTGTCATAATGTAACAGTAATAGTCGCACGTATATTACACGCCCTTTCAGTAGAAAAACTGAAGGTTTGAATTAAAGTGAGGCCTAAGGTATTAGTTGCTGTAGATTTTGTGTCCTTAATGTGTCAGCGATTGGTTGTGTATGCTATACGTAGATTGGATGGTTCGATTTCGTCTTGAGAATTACACAACTCTTTGGATTTTCTTCAGTCGATGAATATCAATTGCCTTCAGTACCGCTGTTTCTTAGTGAATGCGAAATGTGCCTGTCCTTCTGACAGCAATATGCAATTTTGACCTTTCCATAATAGAACATTCGACTAAAAAGGAATCTTGGTCTGGATAAATCACGAAAAGTCTGCTTGGTTATTCTGCTTTAAGTAATTGAAACAACTTTAACATTAGGCTACCAAAAATACCTGAACACGTACCTGAAGTGCTGCATACGTTGTGTTAACTGCCTGGCACCGTGCAATGCACTTGTTTATAGTCAGTGTATTGTCATTTGACAGAGATGTAGATACACCTGTCGTCTGGCTAATATCTTTGAAACAACCAATGTACTGGTCCTGTAGCAAACCTAAACAGTCAAGAGAGATCCAGATACACTGAAGATCTAATTAAACGGTGCTTGTTTACATATTCATTCAGGCGAATAACGTGTTAGCAATATAAAAGCCTTTGCAATATTATCATTCCTTGGGCCTGTATCAAGCCACATATCTGCCACAGAATAACTAGCAATTTAATTCCTTTATTAAAATGCAAGGCGCTTGATAACCCTAACTCACAATAACAAAGAAATGTGCAAATATGTAATGTAATGTAATTACATCACATCTTGAATAGTTGAATATTTGACAGCGCGCTTGGTCTGTAATCCACCGATTGCATATTCGATCCTATTGAGCGGACTCGCAGTAGGGCACTTGGCAAGTTATTAGGGCACACCTATATCTGTTACAAAGCAGTACAATTTGACATCAGCGTAAGCTGGATAGTAAACAGACAGTCCTGCGTGCACTGATCCAGTTTTAAGGGCGGAAGAGTAGAAAAAGCACCTCCTCAATGTCATACTGTGGATAACTGAAACTTCACTCACTCACTCAGCCACTTGGATCCTTCTTTTCCATTTTTTCACTCATTCGCTCATTCGCTCTTTCACACATTCACTCATTCACTCTTTCACTCTTTCATTCAGTCACCCACTTACCTACCTGCTCACTCACTTAATTGTGCTAGATCTGTTTAATGTCGTCAAGGTACCGGGTTACTGTGTAGAAATACAATTGATTTGAGTCTTGATCATATCCGGAAAGACACACTCAATTTCAAATATAAGTTGACCTGGTTACATGAACCTTTTGCTTAAACAATTATTCACTCACTCACTTATTTAATTGAGTTAAATTGTTATTTACGTGCATCATTTCGCCACCGATAATTCAACATTTCGTGGTGGTGAAAACATTCAAATAGAGACCTACTTCTTATGTTGTATTTAATTTATTTTCTTGGCCTATTAGTTTATCATTGCATTGCTAACTACAGTGCATCGCCCGATTGATACAAGCAGTTATTCCCTAATACAACCACGGACCCCCACATTGAACGTCTAATGGAAGGGCCCAAATTGAGTCAGGCAGATCTCTCTCTCTCTCTCTCCTTCTGGCTGGAGTTAATACCTCATAGGGAGGGTCAGCCACATGGATCCTTCTTTTCCATTTTTCTCTATCTCCAGGATCGTCCTTCTTCAGTCTGAGGAGCTTTAGGTCTTGTTGAATCATGTCTCCCCGTCTCTTCTTTTGTCGTCCCCGATTGAGGCGTCGTAAACCTCTGCATTCATAATTCTTGTAATCCAGCTTTCCTCCTCTGTCCTCATCACATGACCATACCACCTCAACCTGGCTTCTCGTACCTTGTCAGATATACATGCCACTCCCATTATGTATGATATACTCATTCCTTTTCTTGTATTTCATTGAGATTCCGAGTATCCATCGCAGCATTCTCATTTCTCTTCTCTCCAGAAGCTTTTCCTCCTCTTTTGACAATGTCCAGGCTTCTGCTCCGTTTAACATCACCGGTCTTATAAATGTTAAATTTGAACCTTCACATGCGTCTTTACAAGATCAGCGCCCAGTAGATATTCTGGTGCAGATCCAATGTCTGCTTTTATATTATCTCAATTCAATGTTTTAGTCTTGCTATAGCTTGTCTTCTATGCATGAGCGCTTTTCAGATGCTGATAAAGTCTACTTACTTACTTACTTATTTATTGACTTTATAATCAGCCAGTTGTGCTAAACTTTTAAGGTGACTTGAGAAACTGTCTGCATGCATCTAAATCTAATTAACTCCGTATTGTTTTTTTTCTTAGCTTAATTCATTTAAAATCACAGTAACTAAAATTATCTTCTATTGAAACATTATTGATGCTTACTGTTCGTGGTCGAAGTTTGTAGAAGAAACCATAATAAAATTACTTTCAAAAAAGGTATGCCGCATAGGGATAGGCTCTCTGAAGAGTTTGACGCAAATGTCAATGACATATTTCCTCTAACGAAATATCGATTTCAAACAATAAGAATTTATCATGAAAATCAACGTAATTTTCTTTAGTTCTACGATCCTCTAGTGCTAAATGATTTACATCATGTAAATAAGTATCAGAACACTTGTTTGTGGATTATTGCATCGCATAGGATCCGCATAATTGCATGCAAATACTTCCGTGTACATTTAGTTGGAAATTGACATATCATGCTATAGACAAACAGTTATTTCCTACATGCATTTTCCTATTGGTTCTAGACTATATGCTTTGACCCACATGCATGCTGATTATGAAGGTTTTCGTTTCATCTGAGGCTAATCATTTTGTTTGTTTTGACTTAGCTAGGATCTTAAGTCTGAACGTCAACACACTATAGGCATGCACCGGCTTAGCCTATTATCAGAAAGTTTAGTCTCATTAAGGGCCTCTGTACACCAGGACACACGATTCACAGATATGCATACGTTCATCGGCCAACAGGCGGATGTTATGGTGTCAGTAAGTAAGTAAGTAAGTATATTCTTTATTAACCAATAGCTAATCGCACATCGGTTTACAAGTATTTAAGAACACAAGAAAACTTAATATTCATACAACATCCTAACAATAAAACATTTACACGTTAAATTGTCAGCAGAAGGAATAATACGATCATGGGTGTGGGGCCGTAGGGAATAACTAACAGAGTAATGTGTAATTATTCAACTAGACTTCCAAAATGAAAATTTAATCTAAGCTCGTTTTATGATGAAAAGGGCGAACTATAGCAGCAGATTTTCTTTATATTTTTATGAAAAATCGTTGCACTAAAATAAATAATTAGAAAATATTTCATGAGAAGTTCTCGCTTAGCCATTTTATAAGAGATAAAATTTATTGAAATAAGAATTCTTTGAATGAGAGAGAGAGAGAGAGAGAGAGAGAGAGAGAGAGAGAGAGAGAGAGAGAGAGAGAGAGAAGACAGAGAAGAGAGAGAGAGTCTATGCATGAGTTAATGTGTATATAATCATTTAGTGAGAATTTCGTTCAAAGGATTAGGCTAATCGCGCAAAGAAGTGTAGTACCCTAAATTGGTAATCGGCTTATAGCCTACATAGGCCAGAAGGTGTCATATTAAACGCCGCTATTTGTCTATTTTCTAAAATGTATTCAGAAGTTCATATTGTGGCAGGTTATCTAGGGCAGGAATTAGCACCAGTTGTACGTAAAAATTATGGTATTTTACCAAGCTATTTACAAGTGTACGTGTGCACAGAAAACGAAAAGGCTTTAGGCGGCAAAGCGAACGGCAGAAAATCTCTATAGGATATAGGGAAGACCGGGACACAATGGGATACCGGGGTATAACGGTAAATGTATACCTTTCTGACTTTTATTTTCCAATGACGTTTCACCCGGAAGTAAAAAAGTCTTCGAAGGTGAAGGACAAGAGAAATTGCGATAGTGACGCAACTGTTCAATTTTAGGATTAAAAGGTGATTTTCATGATAGCTGAAGTAAGGTGCGTAGATAATCCAACGCTTGTTTGAAAAAGTAAAGTTATATTAAATTTAGCTAATATATTGAATAAGTAGCGTTATATATTCTGCCATATATTATCCTAATAAAAGTCGTGCCTCTTTAGTAGCTTGTGTAAAAACGGCAGGGTTTGAGTTTTGAGTGATTGGGGCATAATGATATATATATATATATATATATATATATATATATATATATATATATATATATATATATATATATATATATATATATATATATATATATATATATATATATATATATATATATATATATATATATATATATATATATATATATATATATATATATATATATATATATATATATACCCATTTTGCCCCATGTTAAGCAGCTGTTTATTTTGGTATTAAGCCTAGTTTATAATACAGATGTGCTACTAATTATGAATAGAAGTGATATAACAGATTAGTGACTTATGCATGCTAATAAACCTAGTTCCTTATGTTCCACTTATCAGGTGGTTCGGACATGGAAAAGGGAGATGGAACGACAGAAATGTAACGAAGCAGCTATGGCATGCGCTATTGATGAGGTTAGAAATAGAACACGGGTAACTCGCGCGAAATAAACAATACGGAGTTTCTAAGTCAACTTTTGAAAGGGGAGTGAAGAATAAAAACAAAACGGCTAAGGAGACAACAAAAATCCTCTAATCAAAACGACAAATTTTTTTCATATGACATCGAAGCTGATTTGATGCGCTACATATTGAGAATGGAGGAACTACTCTTTAGTTTAAAGTTGGTGGATTTGAGACGCATGGCTTACCAGCTTGCTGAACGGAATGGCATCCAAAGTTCATTTGATGCCGGTAAAGGATTGGAGGGAGAAGATTGGGTGAGAAGCTTTAAGCTGTACTATCCAAACCTCTCGGTTAGAATGCCTGAAGCGACTTCGGCTGCCAGGACAAGAGGTTTCAATCGCGTCTGTGTCTGAGATTTATGAAGGAATCCAGAATAAAATGCATCTCAATCCAACTGGAATTTTTAGTGTCGATGAAACTTGCATCACTGCGGTTTAATAAATGTCATCAACTTCCCCATGTGAAGAAACACCCTCCTCATCATCTTCAATGGAACCATTGGCCAGGGAGGGTGTTGCTACCACTTTCGGGTCTTTGTAATATCACCACCACCCAAGACACCATTTCGAAGTAGAAGATTATCCAACAGAATTGGAAAAACATTAGGCATTACAACTTCTGTGTATAAGAAAGCCTATTGTAGGGTTTACAACTATAATGAAAAAGTAAAGCAACTCGCAAATCCCTTCTTAAGAACAGATTGGCAATTGAAAAACCTGCTGTAATTGATATTGCACCAATATCAACACATTGTGCAAGAAAAACGAGCAATAAGGTGTCACAAAGACGCGAAAGGCATGATACTGCAAGAATTTGGAAGATGACGATCATACAGCTGTGTCTTTACTGTTGTGAGGCGTACTCTGGTGAAGGCTGGATCAGATATCAGATGTGCTTGAAGTGGGCACAAAACAGCTGGCGTAGACATTCGTGTTAGTGGGTTTGTTTGTGACCTCTGCAACTAGCAGCTTGAAACACTGTGTCAACTTAATAAAAGAGGTGTGACATAATAAGTAAGCTAATTATTTTAAAATATGTTTTCAATAGGCCTACAACTGAAGAAAGCATAAAAAGGAGTAGAATTTGTAAAATCTTTTCGGAAATCTCGCGTTGATAGCAGTGAGAATACACCAAATTGCAACTACAGTAGAACCATTTAAGAATTAGTTCTCGTATTACAATTTGACTGCATGTCTAAATTTATGTCATTGTCTTAGAAAATTATCAGATTCACCATAAATAAAAAATAATAATAAAAAGACCTTTAGAATACTGGATTAGAGACTTCCTTCGGGTTATAATGATTGTCTAAATAAATCAAGTATAGGAAAATAGGCGAAACGTTTCTGAGTAAACAAAAAACATAATGAACTGTAAATTTAATCGACGTAAGACGACCTTTGCTGCAAAATATATCATAGCAAACTTCGGTATACATATGAAATGTAATAAATGCAACGGTACACTAAACGCTTGTACTTTAATTCAACAAGCCTTAAATTTGAACAAGAACATTCCTATATTATATTAGCATATGACGTTTAATTATAATCCTATGCAAGGTACTGTTTACCAATATATGGGTCTAGTTTATTATTTTTATAGAGTCCTTTTTGCTCAACAAATAACATTTTATGGCCTTCATCTCATTTAATTAATTTCTGGATTCCTTTGATAAATTGGGTTAATTAAGGACACTAAACTATAGAATAGAGATCTGATCTGGTTTTGTCAGGTTTAGCCTACCTTAATCTACTTCTTCCATTTCTTCTTTGTACACTGCCATCATGCAGGTCCAGGAATCCAACGACGCCAGTCTTCTCTATCGTCTGCCATTTCCTTAACTTCTTCGCTGCTCTCTGATTCTTTATCAATCACCACGACCATCAGCAGATTTCTTAGTCTTCCTACGGCTATCTTTCCTTAGTATACAGAGGTTTAATCTAGACTAGGGTTGTCTAGTTTAGTATCATCTCATCTCCTCTAGAACGATTTCATTTTGTAGGTCTCGATAGCACCAATATCATAGCACTCAATGCGCCAGTTGATGGTAGCCTATAGAAGTGAAATCGTAGTCCATGTCAATAATCAATTGGAAAGGTCAATTACATAGTGATTGTTTTAAATAGATAACGGAAACAACTGATTAAATAACATAAAACAGGGCTGTTCCAGCATATATACCCTATTTCCTGTTTATAGACTAGCTATGTGCATACACGTTAGTGTTTGACAACATTGTTAATACGCTGTATTTGTTTACTGCATAACGGCAACACGACTTTCATTAGGACACAGATCGTGCTTTTTCAGCTGTTCATCTTGTTTCCTCATAAAGCGGCTCATGAGAGATAGTTTCAGCTGGTAAACTAGATGCCAATTCCATGTATTTGCCAACGACAGAATACAATTCTTTGTATAATGGCTGAAATTAGAAAACATTTATGCCTGTTGCTTTAAACCATAACAATAAGATATCTGGTGAAAAGTGGCTGAAATAATATGCGTTTTAGGAAAGAAGCGTAAATGTGTGAAGAACCTCGACCATCAAAATTTTGCCGACTCTTTAATTATTGAAAACATTGATACAAATAAAAATTGTGTAAAATCGAAAGCAAAAAATATTTAATAAAAATAAAGAAAAATACTTGCCAATGAGAAACTAAACTGAGGTCTTGATTTTTGGATACACTGAACAATCTGGAAGATATCGACTTCTTTGTCTTCTCTGATCATATCAAAGGCAATTAAAGCAGCCAGACAAAATGCACTCACTGAGTTACCGGCTCTACAAACAAGCAATACATGAAGTGCATAGCTTCTATTTGCTACAGAAAGCATTGTGTGATTGAAAACCAAGTTATCAGAGATGACCTTATAACCCCATTAAGTTAGTAGAGCCGCAAGCGAACTGACAAATTTTATTTTAGATACTTTCTCAAAACGGAATAAACATGTAAGTTAAAAACTGAATTTATTCCTTTTTGTACAAATTTGAATTGTTAATGTCAGGGATTAAAGCTACGGCTTCTTGAGTTAGGCAGGCCTATTAACCGGTCTGTTCAATTGCAATGAAGCATCAAACACGATTTAGGAGCAGATTCGTCGGACTTAAAATCTGGCCCTATATATTAATGCAATTAAATAAATATTTTTTCATTTAGTGATGATATGAACATATTACCTTGATATTATGACAGCTGGTCTTGCTGTTTTGGCAGCATTCAGCTTCTTCATGCAATTGTAGATTGAATTCAGCACACTACAGTCGAGGAACTCTGAATTCGCCAAATTTGTTACGTGAAGAACTCTCATTTCTGTTCTCACTGACATGGCTGCCTGGACAAAAGGAATTAATGAAATACAAGTTATTCGGGAGCCACTATATTAGAAATTATGCCATTTCACAATTGCAAACACAGTATAGGTGGCCACTGCAACGTATGTGTTTATCTGGTGCATTTATACGCTAGCCATGGGAAAAGCGTTTTGGAAAGTTTTCCTAGAGGAGCTTAATAAATGTGGCGTTACAATTACAATAGTCACAAACAATAAAAAGACTGAAAACCCTACGCTCTTTACATGATATCTGTTTCACTCATAGTTTAGACGATTTAGGTTAATTTGACGATAGTTACTTGAGTAGCTAGATCCATAGCTCAGTCTGTTTCGACCAAATCTCGAAGCCATATTTGAAAGTTATAGATTTAAACAGTGGCCCGAGAAGTGTTTAAAAGTTGTGTGAGCCAACCTCAGCCAAGCACAGACCTAAGGTGGATAAAATTATACATTATACCCGATATAATAATCTTGCAACCACTGGAAAAGTTTATTTCACTTGCAAAATTTGTCACGTAATATCAGAGTATATATGACTATTATTTTTTTAATACTAATATTTGTTCAGTGGCATAGGTAGGTATCTCCGTTGCCCAAAAAAGTTGTGTGAGCATGCAGAGCCAAAACTTGTGAGCATCTGCGCCTTTGGCGCCGTGGCTCCCGGGCTCCTGGATTTAAATTAGTTAATCTAGTATTCTGAAATTTTACTGGGATACTTACGGTGTTTGCATATACGTTTTTTTCATAGTTTTAGACATATTCGGGTTAATTTGACGATAAATACTTGACTACCTAGATCCATTGTTTCGACCAAGTCTCAGAGCGAGTTTCGAAAAGATATTGAGTTAAACAAGTAATTCTGAAAATTTCACTGGAATACTTACAGCATTTGCATAGACGCTGACGTTTGCGTATGTGTCGTCTGACACTTTTACTTGAGATATTTTGTAACACGTGCCATAGTCTTCCTTTGACGAACTATCGCAAATAACAGTGGACGAACGCAACACAATCGGCTTCTCTTTTGTAGGGAAAAGGAAATCTTCTGTTCCCTAGAAACATTAGCATCCAGCAAAAAAGGTTTGTTGTCATTTTACAATATCATCTCTTATGAAAATCAGTCATAGCACAAGTAATCATGACTACAAATATAAATGTGCAAACTGTGATCGACATTTGTACCACAAGTCCTTATTTGTCACATAAATCATCGGCTCGAATTGTTACAATCAATTCACATGTTCTTCACGTGTTGCCTAGCTTGAAGGCAAACTGATTACCGTGTATTATTTCTTTTCTTCTTCCTTTTTTCTAAGAATTAATTTTTGGAAAATCATCTAACAATAATCTTACCAATTTTCCGTCCAAATAGATCACGGCACCACAATTAAACTCTTTGGTTAGTGAGTAGAAATCGTCAACAGCTGTAGAACGCGGTAATGCCAGTGCTATGTATGCATCCTTCTGTTTCCAGCCCTGCAATATAGAAATATTGAAAATAATTTGAATACACATTTTGATGGCAATTGTAAACATAGCATATACCTAAGGTTAAATATTGAGGAAACACATACTGACAGTTAGAGAAAAATAGGGGTTTCTGTGTCTGGTTAGAACAGCGATCCACGTCAAATAAAATGAAACTGGGTCATCAGAAATCGGAGTCGTAATCGTTATTCCGAGATTTCTACAGCGCCCAACGAAAGCCCCGTCGCGATGTAGTCTAATCTCTGAAAACTCGCAGAAAAGATGACGATACGCTTTAGATCGGCATTGGAAAGGACTCTAGAAATACATACCTTTAGAAATGTAACATTCATTTCAGCAATCCTGTGTTTATCAATAGACTTCGATGAAACGCGAGTTTTGCCTAAAACACCCATTGAATTATATTCAAATAAGAGCTAGCAATAAAAACACAAAATACCGCATGAATTGCAATCTACTCAACAGCATAGCTCATCCGATATTTTATTTCTTTGTATATCGTTATGTCGTATATTTAATAGGCTTATAGAAAACAATTTGAGGTTAGAAATGTAATCTGAGGGATTCATACAACGCCCATTAAACATATAACACTGAATGATGTTCCTCAGATTGAATAGATGAGGTAATTTGTAGTTGCTTCTGGTGTCCTACGAAATGTCACCTTTGATGGTAAAACTTAGACTTTAACATCTTACTTGCAGTATCAATATATTTCATTTTAAGCAATTAAATATTCATTTAGCATTTCTCTATGAATGTCTAAAGATTGTTTTCATCAATTCAAATCTGATTTTTAAACAACAATACAAATAAATAGAGAGATTTAAAACAACTTAGAAAATATGCTTTATAATCCGTAATAAAATATTATTTTGAGATCTTACTTTCTTTTAACGTGTTTTCTTTCTTGTCTGTCATGCTCTGAAAGAAATATTATACTTCAGTCCGTGTAGTGAGTAAAATACGCATCTTATTCCAAAGTTTTCTAAAGTATCACTATATAAAAGTTATTCTGCAGTGCATTTCATCTACTATAATGCAGAAGCAGCATAATTATTATCTATTGAAGCGACTATTCACCTCATGTGAAATCAGAGTTTTATTATTGATTTAATAATCGATGTTTTCTCGGCATCTTGACTGCTGTTATCTTCCAACCCATAACATCTTTTAACCAGAAAATGCGTCGAATACTGACAACACAGCAAATAATATTTTGATGGAGTACATCTGAAGCCATCTGTCCTTGTTGCTTTTACTGTAATTTTGACTGCAGTGACCTTGCTTAAATAAATAATACGCATGGCTCATGGACAGATGAGCGAGTTGTGAATTCTTGAGAATCGAGAAGGCTCAGTGACATGAAACAAAACAAACAAATCGTAAATTCGATATTAATTTCAACTTGAAGATTGACGCCAAGAGAGGTCAATTTTGTAAAACTTGTCCGCTAAGCCATTAAACAACATCTGAGCCAATAAGCAACAGAAATAAAGAAAAACTATTAAACTAACCTGAAACTGAGCTTCTAACTTGCTCATTCCAGTGTTAGGGCCTTTTTTCTGTAGTTCAGCAAACTTCACAACAAATTTATCGCAAGGTATAGTAGTATCCCCGACTGTATATTCAAACAGCAGAGCGCTATGGACGAATTGGTATTGTGCCTGTGTTGAGACAGAAACACCTCAAATTAGTTGTTTTCTAATTAAACTATTATTGTATCTATAAAACCCATATGGTGATATCCATTTTACATTTGCGTGCATTATGCACAACAGGTTTACAGGAAATCTCTGAATATCTATAAAACTATCGAAAAAACCCAGGATAACTTTTCTTATGAGTTTCTGTAAAGGGAGTATTACCGAGTCATATTTCCTGTATCTTTTTACTTATAATTGAATTTTTCTATTATCGAGTCAATTTCAAAATGCAACTACTCTGCGCTATTATAAATTAATGTTCTGGTATATTTCACTGTATCAAATTAATAATAATGTGTAAAAGCTTTTACCTTAGTGTTTAGAACACAGAATTCAAATCTAAGAGGCAAAGGATTGAACATTTTATTTTATGCGTCTATTTCCATTGATTCAACATCCTGAAAGCAATGTTTATTTTACTCGAAAGCAACTTTTGAAAGAAGATTGATTATATTCAACTACTCTTTGATGATACTTCAAAGAAAGGTTTCTAATAATATTTCAAATGGCTCAGTTGGTGAACTATCTCAAGTAATTAATCATACGAAAGCAGTTAGCATAAATACTCATTTACCAGATTCTGAATCATCTGCGTCCTCTGTTTTCTGAGATTTTTAAGACATCCTAGTATGTCAACCTGACCCTCAGCATTTCCTTGCTGAATGATGTAGTCAATGGCAATGAAAGTTCCGGTTCTTCCCGCACCAGCACTACAAAAATTCTGAATTGCTATAAGTCTTATTGCTTCTCTCATTTGGATTTGAAATTCGACTGCTCAATATATTTTCAATAACAACTGAGAATCATCCTCACTACCACATGTCTTGTGTCTTGAGTGCTTTTGTGTCTTGTGCGGTATTTTATTTTTCCGCCTGGTAATCCCAGACACAGCTAAATAATTAAGTATATCGAAAGAAAATTATAAAGATGAATAAATGCAGTGACTGAATGACTTATAATTAGGCGCTTTTAAAAAGTACCACTTTCATTCATTGTTTTTGATCGCCAAGTGAACACTCCTCTCCATATCTCTCTGTCTCTATCTCTCTCTATCTCTCTCTTTCTTTCTCTCTCTCTTTCTTTCTCTCTCTCTTTCTTTCTCTCTCTCTCTCTCTCTGTCTTTCTCTCTCTCTCTCTCTCTCTCTCTCTCTGTCTGTCTCTCTCTCTCTCTCTCTGGTGGCGAACTCAGCGGAGGCGTCGCCTTGTCCACAATGCAGCGGCAGGTTTTTCTATCTTTCGTATAGTTTTTCATGTTGTATGAAGACCGAAAGCTATAGGTCTATCAGATGCTATTCAACGACTGTAGTTCAAGTAGTCCTAGGAAGACCGTGTGGTCTTCTCCAAACACTCAAATAGATGCATATGTATACCTATTGTTTGAAATAACAAGTTAAACTGAATGGAGAACTATAACGAAAATTCTCTCCTGTAGCACAGTATGTTCTAGCCGTGAGCCCTAATAACTGTCGGTATGTTTGTTACCCCTTCAAAAGAAAATATAACTCGCCTGCAGTGAACTACTGTGCACTTTCCTGGCAACTTGGAGCTTCGAACTTTTTTGAGAAAAGTCATGAATATGGCAACGTCCTCAGGAACCCCATGATCCGGGTATGAAAGGAAATGCCAATGTGTTACTTCCAATGTTTTGGAATCCTAAAATTAAAAGAATTTGGTAATTTATGCCGTGTAGCCTTTAAACAGTGTGACGAACTCTCACACAGATCGGAGTCGGTCGAAGCTCCTCATTTTCCAATGGGTGACTGGGAGGACGACAGGTTACCAAGATAACCTTTGATCAGCACCCACGTACTACCACGTAGGCAAAGCTTCCGTGGTCTACAGGAAACGACTCGACGACGAAGTCAACGAAGTTGAATTCGAATAACCTCATTCCGTCATTTAGCATTACTCTAAGACAACTTTATATTCGCGAATTATCCAAACACTGAACGAATCGATAAGCTGTCCCTCTAAGGCAACGAATAAACTTTCAAGGCGACAGGGAGCCCAGGAATCTTCACCATCCTAGTCGGTTGTCGTTCCCTCTCTTTCTTTCCCCGCCTTATATAACAATCTTAGCTACCCTTAACATTGCACTTGATAACACTGGACAACAAATTTTTACAAAAGTCATGTTACTGAAATGAAATTAGTCAGTTCTTATCAATTTGTATGTGCTGAACACGAATATGACAGTGAAAATGCCAAATTGGCTCTAGTTTTTTTGTAATCTGAAATGAAGTAATTTTATATCGCACAATGCATGCCAATAGTGATACACTTACAGTTAATATTTGTAAAAACCAGGTCATAGACTAGTTCTTAGATTTTTTTGCCTGTCTCTTGTACAGCTGTTCGGGAGCATCTCTGCGGAGTGTCCAGCAGTAGTCAGCCAACATTGTAGTGGACCATTTTCCCTGGTACCTTTGCTCCATTGTTGCGATATCTTGATGAAAACGTTCGCCATGTTCGTCACTAACCATACCACAGTTGTCAGGGAAGAAATCCAGATGGGAATGAAGGAAATGCATCTTCAGAGACATATTGCAGCGAAATTTCTGGTACTGCTTGAGCATGTCTTCTACTAGTTCCTTGTAGTTTTCTGCCCTAACATTCCCCAGAAAGTCTGTAGACACTAGACGAAAAGCATTCCATGCTTGTTTCGCATCACCCTCCAGCAAGTTGTTGAAGCGGTCATCTTTGAAGAGTTCTCTAATCTGAGGACCCACAAAAACTCCCTCTTTAATCTTTGCTTCGCTGAGTCGAGGGAATTTTTCATGCAGGTATCGGAAAGCTGGCGAAGTGCGGTCCATGGCTTTCACGAAGTTCTTCACCAAACCTAGTTTGATGTGAAGGGGTGGTAGTAGGAATTTGTGAGCCTCGACCAGAGCTGGGTGCTGAATATTCTTCTGTCCAACTGCCATGTTTTGTCTGGGAGTCCATTCCTTCCGCACGTAGTGCAACTCTCTTGCTCGGCTATCCCACTCACACAAGAAACACATATATTTTGTATATCCTTGCTGCAGTCCCATTAAAATGGCAACTACCTTCAAATCACCACACAGGTGCCATTTGTACCTGTTATAGTCAATGGAATGCAGTAGCTGTTTTAGGTTATCGTATGTCTCTTTCATGTAGACAGCATGCGCTAATGGAATAGATGGAAGACGGTTTCCATTGTGCAAAAGCACAGCCTTAAGACTCAGTGTTGAAGAGTCTACAAAGAGTCTCCATTCTTGTGGGTCATGAGTGATCTGTAAGGCATTCATGAGGTCGTCAATATTGGAACAGAATACCAGATTACCTTCCTTCATAAAGAAAGGTTCCAACTGCTGATGGCGCTTTCTATATGAAGTAATTGTGACATCTTCTTCTAGAAGATTCCATTGTTGGAGTCTTGATCCTAGCAATTCTGCCTTGTTTTTGGATAAGTCCAAATCACGAACAAGGTCATTTAGTTCTTCCTGTGTTATTCTGTGTGGGGTTGATGATGCACCACAGTGAAAATCGGGATCACTGCACGCTGACGGACCAGGAGAATAACATGTCGGCTCACCCTTGTCCTCATCAGATGAATCAAGGAAAATATATTCTGCTGGAGGTTCTGGAATAGGAAGTCCATCACCATGTGGAACTGGTCTCAATGCTGACGGAATGTTTGGGTAGACTATTGTCGACTTCTTTTGCTTCGTTATTCCACCGAAAAGAGGAGGAACCAAGCAGAAGTAACAGTCATCTACGTGGTTGCTTTGCTCTCTCCACACCATGGGAACTGCAAACGGCATTGATGGTCTTTTGCCATTCAACCACTGTGAAAGCTGTGTTGTACATGTAGCACAGCATATATGCGGGGCCCATGGCTTGTCTTGGTCACCAACCTTGCATTCGAAGTAAGCATGATATGCCTTCTTGACTTGATAAGTGATACTTTTCTTCTGGTTGGCAAATGTCACTTCCCCACAAATGTAACAAAAGTTGTCCACAGTATTTACGCACTTCCGAGGCATTACTGTTCTGTATTGTATCTAAATGGATAAAGTAATAATAGTTTTATAAAACAGTAATTTAAACTGTCTCGCACAAAGTCTGTAATATTGTAAATGCTCAACCGTTCCGACTCGCTTTATATAGTACACTGCTGACGTCATCTTACGTCAGCAGCCGACTGGCTGTAGTTTTACATTGCATCAGAAAATGACGTAATCAACTGTGCATGATGTGTCCATGATGGGATTATGCAATGAGGTGGAATATTACATCATTCTAGACTTATTTAGGATATTGTCGCAGTCCTACTGCATAAATTTACATGGTGAAACATAAAAAATGAACTATATGAAATATTTTCAAAACGAGAGCCAATAAAAATTTTTTATGGTTATATTCGTGTTCAGCACACCAAGATGCTACACATTAGGGCCTTTTTCAGTCAGTAACGATTTCTATGTTGACCAGTGTAATCTCTTAACTACCTCGGCATCATTGCCCTGAATAATTTCTTTTGCATATTAGGAACTCATAAGCATATTAGCTACTAATTAACATATTGGGGACTCATTTGCATATTGGGAACTCATTAGCTAGCGAAGTACGTATCGCTACAGTAGCAGAACAGCATTGCCAGCAACTAAGTGAGAGGCCAGGTACGTATTAATCTTACCTTTACCTCTTTTCCAATCTATCTACATAAGTTTATTGTATTCACGATTTATACGCGGTTTTTTGCGACTATAAAGCGACGCCGCCAATGCGTTTATTCTGCAACACATATATTAAATGTAAAGAACAAAAAGATCACTGCATTTAGTCGTGACTAAATTACTTGCAGTGGCAAAGAATACCACAAAATATGTTTAAAGAGATTGGCGAAAATTACGCAAGAAATGAAAGCGTAACTAACAGTGCAGTACTACCAATTACGCTTATAGCCTCAAACAAATTGCAATCTATGCAATAAGCAGCTTATTCAATTGGCAAATCGTAAGCTTGAGTCCTAATAGTGCTATTGGAAAAGCCTCTATAATTAAACCTTTGCAGCACAGGAAAGGCGAAGAGATCAAACATTGTTTCTCTGCTATTAATATCTGAAACACGATGGGATATTTGTATTGACTACCTTAGTAACCTGGAAATGTCTCGATGCATAACCATTCCATAAATGTTCTGATTTTGTCCTCACAGTAATTTCCGTGCATGTCATCGGCTTCCCGACGTCTGGCCAATATTTCGCACACTTAGCCTTCAGCAACACATATTCAAATAGAAAATGTTATGCAATTTTAGGAGTACATCTATATTTTCATCAATGCAAATTATAGCTATTGCTTGAAACTGTTAGCCTACACGTTAAAAATACAGTTTCTAAAGTTGCAGCACACAAGAACGGTAAACCAGTTATTGAAGCTTCCCAGTCTACGTGCAAATATATTGTCTCTCAAATGCTGTGTACACATTATATAACAATATTGTTATACTTTCTAGATAGAAATTTGTTTACAATATGTTATATATATGTATGTATATATCCATGTAGTACCCGATTGGGTAGCGTCTAAACTAAATGCTTACTTGCATCTTAATTTTTAATGTATAAAGTTTGAAATTCAAATCGAAATACAATTTTGATCTATGATGTTCTTATATGATAACGCATTATTGTATGACTTCTCGACCTCTATAGTATGATACTTTCTAAAATCTAAATATAATGGAGTCAACGTCAACAGTAATAAATTAACTGCAACCTTGCCGTTTTCCATTAAATCCGTTATCATGACAATGACGTTGACGTCTTTTTCGTAAACCATTCTCCAGAAATCACCAATGGTTTCTGGCAACGGTCCTGAGTTAACAGAACAGATTAGCACTTAATAGATGATAGGGATAAGAGGGAATAAGATAGAATGGCAAATATGAGACAAAATGGAGTTAAATATCTTTAAATAAGATGTGGAGCTATCAGAGTGAAAATCTCAGGTCAGTATGAGTAGCAATATAAGAAAAATATTTGATGTTATTATACAAAATCACTGTTCACAGATAAAAAGTGTCCTAGGCTACAATTACAATTTGTTAAGCAAATTTTAGTTATCGACAATTTGTCATTGCCTCATCATTGAGTCAATCCTTTTGATTTGAAAAGCAAATGAGGATGCTAACAAACTTTGGCTGATGGAAATAAATTAAATGTTACCTTGCGTCGCAATTAATTTATCAGTGTCTTTATAGCCCTAAAATAACACACCAGCGGCAAAGAAGATAAAGCTTCTAAACAAAACTTGTTTTAAAATTTATTCGCTGTTTTTCTAGCAATAACCAAGGCAAATCTCAGTATGACTTATGAAATTAGCTCTTGGTTGTTTCTGGAAAGCTCCAGCTAAGAATAAACGGTGAAATGTGAAATTTAAATGACCATTTTTTTCTGTAGACCCGAGAAAATAACCGTAGACCTACCTAAGCCCTTGCAGTAAATGAGTAACTACCTTATATCGTTTGCCATACCATAGATCCCGCTGAAGATAATCATAGCTTACTATATTATAGACCTTAGAAAGTAACACACTGATGTGTTGCCTAAGCCTAAATTTTGCATTGTAATATAAAGTTCAGATTGATATAGCGTATCTAAAGTGTAGTTTCATTTGACTTACTCTGACCACGCTGGCGTTGATGTAGTCTGAGAAAGCGACATCGCGGACTTGTGATAAAACTACACGGTTTTTATCGTCTAAAATGTTGACAATCACTTTAACTCACTCAAACAATACCTACTACATACTAAACAATATTCCGTGCTTCAGGGCCATACAGGAAACCTAACTGTCGGCTTTAGTAAGTCTGATAGCTGATTTGATCTTCGGTGTATGTATGAAAATATGGTATAGCTGTGAGGTAAAATTACAAAATCTTTCTCTAACTTTCCTTGTAGCTGATGCTACTTGTTTATGTAACGAGGTCTTCGTTTCAAAGGCTATGTACGTAGCTATCTTATATTTTAAATCAATATTAATTTTAACCTGCCTTCCCTTTGTGATATTTAGACTCACATAAATGTAATTTTGATCAGATCACACACTGAACATTAATCGAAATAAATACGCAACATTAATTGACGGCCAGTTTTTCTAACATCCCTATAACAATTGCAATCGAAAGATAGCTTAAATGTCAATAATTGAACTCTGTAAGTCCATTCGTTTTTCAACTGCAGAGTCAGCCCTTTTGCAAGAATCTGTAGAGAATTTTCATCTATAGGCCGTTTTTTCAATGGATTGACATTAGACACTTAGGTAAAAAGATTAATTTAGAATAGAATACATGGAACGATGTTTCGAAATCGGTTCTTCTTCTTTAGATCACGATTCTTCCCAAAGGTTGACTGGTCTTTAGTCTCCATAGGTACAACCTGCGAAGAATGAAATGAAAAATATAAGCTTTGGCTTTTTTCAAATCAAAAAGACTATTGCTTTTTGTTCAATACAACAATTATTTTAAGCATGACTAATTCAAACAAGTGCATCAAAGTTGACAGCGATTTGCAATAAAGATGTTTAAATTTCAACTTGGTCAACTAGCCTTGAATTCTTTATCCAGAACGCCTTGAGCTGAAAGCTTGTGTCGAATTACTGCTGGCAATTCTTTGACTGTTACTGATGAACAAGTGCCGTAGTACGATTCTTGTTTTTCGGTATTGATCATAACATTTTCTATAACATGGTTTGAGTGAGTTAAAGTGGTTGTTAATATTTTAGACCATAAAACCTGTAGTTTTATCACAAATCCGTGGTGTCGCTTTCTTGGACTACATCAACGCCAGCGTGCACATGATCAGAGTAGGTCAATTTAAAACTACACATTACAAACGCTATATCAACCATCAATCTGACTTAACATCATACTTAACAGAGCTACTTTAATCTCTATGGTTAAAAAATAAAACACGCACAGAATTCAACTATCTATCAAATTGTTATATATATATGTGTGTGTGTGTGTCTGTGTGTGTGCGTGTGTATATTACAAGCTGCCAGTTGAAGACCAGTTTGTAGCAATTATTTTTGTATCACTGATATAATATAAATACGTTTTCTGCAAAAGTATATACCAGCGAAACTTTCTGAACCTATGTAGATTATGCTTATCTGGCGCATAAACTCATTCACAATAATTAAGTCAAGGAAGTATTCTCACCATATTTTAAACTGAACTTTAAGGCGAGGAGTGTACAAAGAGAGATAGATTCAAGGACGTAAGTGAACATTTCTAAATCTTTTATTAACGATTATTCATATTTATAGGATAACGAACGAATGAACTAAAACTTTATTGATTCCAAAAAGAACAAACGAACAAATACATTGACCAGTGTATAGATTATTGGGATTCAAATGGTAGACCCAAAAGAGACCTCAGTCCCGCTAAAGTGGGGCCGCCTGTTACAATGATGCATATGGCGACAAAAATGTTTCACAAAAATTAGGTACAAAATGAACTAAAAAGAAAGTCTTAAGTAAAATTTAGCTTAAAAGAAACTAAGAAAGTGGATCACCATCGTGATGTCTATAATACTGAAAGAGTCATAACTGTGACTTCCAGAAACATAAGTAAAACTTATAGACTAAATAGCCCCCGGTTCTCCACCATGCTGTAATGTCGTAGGGTTGTAGTGCTGTAAGGTCGAAGCTGCCTGGTCGACATGTCGCCTGCTTCAGCCTCGCCCCGGCCAACATACCGGCCGGTAGTAGAAACGAAACTCGTCGATGTAGTTGTAGAAGTTTACCCGACACCAGATGCACAGCCATACACGAAATCTACTTGCATGCTAGAAGCTGGCCTTTATATAGGGTTTTCAGGATGGTTCCTTCCCCTCGGTTTATGCCAGACATGATCATTTATGGTAATGTTATAACCGCTTGCATTTTTTTGGTAAGGGTAGCGGTTTGGCTCAGGTACTGGAGCCCGTGGCCTAGGCCTATATACACTACATTCCATCTGCCTCACTGTCCATCTGGCTCACTGTCTATCATTCTCTCTCTTCCTTTTACTCTCTCTCACGCTCTAGTATACTCTTTCGCTCTTTCTTATCTCTGTCTCTCTCTCTTTCCCTCTCCCTCTAGCATTCTCTCTCTTTCTTCTCTCCGAAGTACCAAACCATATATCAACGCTTTTCATTCATGAGAGTTATAATTGACAGTCTAGTGATATTATTAGAAAATTACGCAGATGTTATAAACAAATACAGACTAGGTAGGCTACGGATTTGTAAAGGTAATTTATTCCAAGTTGACGGACCAATACATTTAATGTCGAAGTATCTAGTGTTAGTTTTTGCAAAAGTACTACAAAAATTATCCTGAAATCTAGTGGAATAGCTATAACAAAATAATTTAGACGATTAAAATAATTTTCATGATCTTAGCGAACATATCATCATCTGACCTTGTGAAGAGTTTAGTGGTAAGTCTTTTTCTGCTGATGTTGGTTTGCTGTTTTCACTTGGACTTGATTTACAAAAATCGTTTCTTCGTCTGACATAATAAATCTTTACTATTCAACAACGCATTTGTCTGTCCGATATGAACATTAATATGTGGCTGCCTTAGCCTAAGACCTTGTGTTATCGAATTTGATCTAATCAATCTAATTCAATCAAATTCCATTCTATATGATACATTCTAATGCTTCTATATTGTCTCTATCGTAATGCATGTCAATCATCGATGGTTGCTTTCAGTGAAACTGTAGTTTAAAGGCATTATCAGCTTAAGACGCCCAGTATATATAGTTCTATCAAGTTTACCAATGCGGTTCTTTGCTTTGGCTAAAATAACGATACAAACATTTGACTGGTTTGTATTAATGTCTTAAAGACCTTCAGTGATTAGTCCAATCTGCAAACAGGATCATTAAACGTAGTGTGTTCATTTACCTCCAAAAGAATAGAAGCGCAAATGCAATTGCTACAACAACAACCACTGCAAATAGAGAACCAACAACAGCTCCGCCAGTTCTTCCTGCGTTTTGTGGTTCATCTGCAAGACAACATCATGAAATATAAGCCGTCTTACCCGCATCTATTCATATTAAAGAGGTATCGGATTAAATCCGACTTGAGACGCTGTTACCACGTCTTTAAACCAAGGTAATATTCGCAGTTTTGATAAACTAAACATTACGTATTGTAAATTTTGATGAATGAAACCCATGTAGCACTTGTGCTAAATGCAAAAGATATATCATGATGCTGACTTACTTTTGGGTTTGCATTTTCCATACGAGCAGATGCAGTAATAGCTGCCAAATGTGTTTGTGCAGTTTATTGCGTCATGTATGCCTACACACTTTGAGGGTTTCAAAGAACACTCGTCTATGTCTAAAATAAAATCCATTCTTGAACTTAATATCTAACTTAATCTAATCTAAAGAATTGTATAGCACCGTTAGCTTAATGCCCAAGGCTCAGTCGATGCTCGCTTCAAGTCAGGATTGCCATCAAAAATCATAAACCATTGGAGTACCCGGGTCGAATTCCAATAGGTCATAGAAACCAGAAGCCAGGCAACGATGGGTAATCAAGTTGGAATAGATGTGTCTTAAGTTTAGACTATAATGACATCAAAGAATTGGCAGAACGAACTGAACTGGACAGTGAATTTCTAAACTTTGAAACAGCTACCGAAAAGGCTCGGGAGGCAAATACTGTTCGGGTATAGGACACAGAGAGATTCACAAGGTCCATTGATCGAGTAGTAAGGGTGAACATGAAATGTAGATAGGCTGGCTGATTGCAGTGCAATATCTTGTGAACTATAAGACAGATTTTGAAATGAATTCTTTGTTCAACGGGCAGCAGCCAGTGCAATTAATGTAATATTGGCTCAGTATGCTGATAGTTAGGGCCTTTGTTAAGAGAGTTTTGAACAAATTGTAGTTTATGTAGACCTTCTTTAGTAATACCAAAAAGAAACGAATTAGAATATCAAGCCTACTTCAAACCAATGCATAAGCCAGTTGGATTAAGACAGTTTGAGGCAAAAGAGATCTGATTCTACGAATATCTCAAATTTTAAATTGACCTGACCTGAATATAGCCTGCATAAGATGGAATCAAACATCACACCCAAATTGCGTGCGCATTTAGTACGATTAATAAATAAGCCACTGAAGCAACTGAAAAATGTAAGGTAATCAAGTTTAAGAGTTGCTGGTTTGCAGCTAAGAGGAGGAATTCAGTTTTATGGGGATTCAGAAGAAGTTCATTATTAAGACTGAACATCATCAAAAGCAGAAGCAAGAAGTTGGAGGGCAGGATTAGATGTGGAGCGATCAAATGCGAGGAAGAGTTGGTATCGTCAGTATATAAATGGCAGTCAAGAGAGCTATCAGTAAGTAGTGAACCGAGTGGAATTGTGTATAATGTAAACAGCAATGAACCCAGCTCAGAAACTTGTGGAACGTCACAATGCAAGCCAGTAGGCTCAGATGTGAGTTGGCTGACACGGACTGACTGAGTGCGTGGGTGCGGGTAAGATGCAAACCAACTGAGAGCAAGACAGGAATGGCCAATCCAATGTTCGAGGCGATAAAGGAGTGGGCTGTGATCAACAGTATCAAAAGCGGCAGATAGATCAAGGAGAACAAGGGCAGTTGCTTTGCCTTGGTCCGTGGAGTTGAATATGTAATTGTAAACAGCAAGTAGTACTACTATAGTGCGGTTTCAGTGGAATGGTACCTACGGTATAGGCAGACTGGAAGGGAAGGTACAGGTTATGCGATGAAAGATGATTAATCAGACCACTGGTAACAACTTTCTCTAGAATTTTGGAAACAAAATTGACAGTAGTGATAGGGCGACAGTTCGATAGGTCATCAGGGGGAAGAGATGGCTTTTTCAGAAGAGGGTAAACCATGGCATGAGCGAAACTGGTGGGGAAGGAACCTTCAGCAAGAGATTTTTTGAAAATGGATGTAACGATTGAGCCCAAGACAACGAAGGGCGGTAAGAATAACATCAAAGGCACATTGTTTATCAGGAGATGAACTAATGAGATTACAGGAATATTTATTTATGGGAATAGACTAATACCCGGTGGAGGAGATTTTCGATGTGATAGGCCATTCGAGGAAGAAATGTTAGAAAACTTAAGTATCAGGGTCGAGATCTTGTCAGAAAAAAATTGTTAGGAACCTGTCAGCAAGGGAAGTGTAGGGGTCCTCTATTTGAATCTGCATTTGATTTGTGATGAATATATATAGTGGCGTGTGCTAGATGAAGTAGAACGATTATATATATAGTATATATATATATATATGTGTGTGTATGTGTGTCTTAATTGATTTAGTTTAGTAATAATTGAGAGATACTATCAGATTTATTTATATTAAGCCGGCCAGCATATAGGTAAAGTAACAGCTCAAAGTTAATGGCCAGCCTAGTTAGTTAATGAAGCATTTGGGGATCTGCTATGTGGTGACGTGGTACTTCAACTGAAGCGGATAAACGGTTCAGTCTGATACACGAATGACGAAGCGAATTTTGATGGTCAGCAATTACGGATGCAGACAATGATAAAGTTTTTATTCTACATGACTATCGGAATTAGACAGACGCCATAACCGAGCAGAAGTCGAACGTTGCGATTAATATAAGAGTAGAATCGAACGATTGTTGTCAGTTTAACGGTGATCACGAACAAGTAAAGAGGTTCGCCGATGTACAGTACTTCTTCGTAAACTCGGAGTTATACATGGAATTGGCGCAGTTTATAGCTAGCCAAATAGCTATATGTGTATGACTCTGATGTACTTTCGATACAGCTAGTTTAAGCTGCGAAAGGGACTAAACCGTTTGAAGGTAGGTCGAATCTAAGACTAACCAACATCGTCGTGGACCGTTTGGTCGAATTGCATGCTGCGGAATTATCCGTTGAAACGAGTTAAAGTACGTTAAACATTTGCCTGCTACGTCGACTAGTTTTGCCTACAAAGTATGGAAGATTTTCTACGTGTCGAATCTAAACGAGTAAATTTTGAAGAGCTGGTAACATTCAAACGTCTGCTTGTGAATTCGCCATCTTCGTTGCCGCGTTGGCACTGCGAAGAAAACTATACTGCGACAAGAAAGGTGGATCTGGAAACTATGCAACAACTGTGAAACCGAAACCTAATGATCATTCATTCTACAGGAAGTGAGGTTTAATGTACTACTACTAATTTAATGCTGGCTTTAGGTAGGTCAATTAGCATGTAAATTATTGTAAATCGTGATTTTCAACTGATTGTTTAATAACTCTTGATTCTTAATTAAAATTGTTTAATAACTCTTGATTCCTAATTAAACTCAATTAATACGGATGTTACTTTGCTAGCCAGAGCAAGCCATAAACATAATATTATCACCAACTATTTATTCGGTGAGGTTAATGCTTAAGCTTATTTATGTGATCCGCAGCGGATGAACACTAGCTGTTTCACGCTTCCGGCTTAAGTATTTTGCTACTGTAGCATAGAGCGGTTAAACCGTCTAAAGTTAGCAAGAAAACTCGAGTGAGAAGTAAATAGTTGTCAAAGGGTTCAGCTAAGTTTCCGGAAGAAAGTGATGTGGATCTAAGCAGTATAGTGCATTTGTGGGATAGTTCTTATAAATGACTATAGATAGCGTTTAAGTTACTCACAAGGGGACGGGGCACATTAATTATCACATGCATTTTAGTTTCTTTTTATCAAATGTTTGGTGCTTATTTAGTGTTTTGTTCGGTATCCTTATATCATTTTTATATAAAGCAAAGAGTTACAGAGTAAAAGCATCTGAAATTTTTTTATATAAACATATTTCTTACTATCTTTTTGAGCATAATGCTAAAGAAAACATCAATACGCATGACAGGCCTCTTTACGTAATGTAGTAGCCAACACCAACAGCTCGTATTTTTGAGTTCAACAAGGTTTTGAAAGAAATTCTTTCTGAACATATGAAAAAGGCTTCACACATGTACATCAACAAATAAGTTTACCTGTGCAGTTTCGGCCGTTGAATTTATCGAAGCCCTCTTTGCAGGTGCACTTGTAGCTGCCAGGTGAATTACGACACTCTGTTGTTAAATTGTCGCAGATGTTTTGCTGACATTCATCTATGTCTACAACCAAATATACAGCACACTTTAAATAAGAAGCAGTGCACCAAAACAAAATAAGAAGGTCGCTGTATTTTGTTGTAAATGGATGACCATTAGGAGAGAATTATTAGAACGAACGTAGTTAGATGTAGCGAATCCGTAATTCTCAAATTCTCTCAGGATACAGATAACAACATTCATTTATCATTCATTGTAAATACAGTTAGATCGACAACTTGTAAATGTTTTGACCCTTTACTAAATGAGCTTCCACTGTCAAGATAAGAAAATATTAAGTCCTATCAGTGTTATTACATTAAATGAAGCGTTGCCCTTTTCAGGTATCACCTTCTTTCGATTCTCTAAATTGAGATTTTCTTTGATTCAGCGGTATCTATTTACCTATGCATGTTGTTGCATTATATGCTTGAAATCCGCTTTTGCAGAAACAGCTGTAGTTTCCAACCGTATTTTTGCACATAGTAGTCCCAGTATCACACACCGATATGTTGCATTCGTCAATGTCTGACAAAAAAAGAAACAACAATATTTAAGAAGATATAGTGGCAGTTAAGATGTCCATTCAATTTGCCATCATCAGTTCATAAACAAGTTTTATTGAGAAAAACTATCGATGGATACCACGAGTATTACGATATTGGCGATATGGTCATTTGTTTGGGCGCCTTGGTGATGTTAATCCATCAGTGGCAAGCGCAGATTTTTTCAAAGGGTGAATCTGGTTAGTCCTTAGATGATGCAGTTCACAAAATGCCATGTCATCTGTTACTGATTCAATCTTTTGGTATCGGTAAGTTTTAAGCATGTTGGAAGGTTCAGCAATGTGTCCTGTAGTTCTGTAGCCTCCATACCTTTCACCTAATGCAACTTCTGGTGGTAAGTTGCTTTTGACGTCATATGTAAATAAGTCTACTAAGAAATCAGGTTACACTCCTATTGGAATTCGGTTCATTTTAGGTTTATATTTTCGCATCAACATTTACTTACTTATAATTGTGTTGTGCTTTTATTACTTTTGGTTTTCAAGAAAATATTTGATTGATAAACGCGAAAATGAATGGAAACATTGGAATTAGAATATGGCATTTATGTTGAAGCACAGAAAGAGTTAAAGTTGCTTTGACGGACCTGCACAATTTTCCCATAATTTGCTTCTTTGAAATCCGTCTGAACATCGACACATAGATACGCTTGAATATTTTAATTCAATGTTTGAGCAAGTTTCGTTGGGGTAACAGTCGTCAGTTTTGATGCAACCTGTAACAGAGTGACATATATAAGCATTAGAATATTACACGTATATCACAATAAACGGTTAAGAGATAAAACAATGTTGCTGTTAACGCTACAAACATAAGCGGCTTTATAAGCCTCTAAAATATTGAAATCAAGTAGATCTACGAATTACCAATAATTATATTAGCTTAGCTGTCAACCGATTCTCGGGGAATTAGAAATTATCCTTCGTTTGTGGAAATGTTGCTGCTGAAACATGACAACACTCCTGTAATTTTTTAACCACAGTTGACCCTGATGTTTCATGTTCTATAGATAATTAATCCATTTACACTAAACGTCAACTGACCTCTTTTGTTGCAACTGATGCCTGTCCATCCGATATCACATTTAGATGATGGACACGAACCGTTGCGGTAGAAGCATATTTCTTCGTTTAAACAGTGGCATCTTTCTGCACATAATTTTCCGTAGTGGCCAACTGGGCAGACTGAAACAGTCGACTTACCAATACATCGTTCCTTATTTAAGTAATGTACCGAGTAGTGCCAGGAAGCATTAAACAATTTATGCTCATCTCACAGTGTTATACGGAATTATAATAAACTACCTGACATGAAATGATGACTCACAGAAACCAAACCATATATTCCTTCAATTTTATTGTAATAGAACTGATTAGCCAAAACAATCAGCTTCACAGAATTTCAATCGAAGCAAAGCTTTTGTTGCGCTCAATTTCGAAATTGTAGCGAAGGCATGATAATTCGTAAAGTCATACTGCTATCTATGGCTAATGGCGTTTTATGGCAATTGTACCGAAGGAAAAGCGATGAAGATCTGAATAAAGACCAAAATAGGCATTTTTAAAGTTCTATGTAGTGCATTTTATTTATCAAATAGTAGCCGAAGAGGTAAAACATAGAAAATATATTTCTTAAATCAAGAATTAATGGCACCATTAACCCTGCCATTAATTTGTTTAATTGTACGGTTCTATAAATGTTTGCGAGACTTTTTCCATCTGTTCGAATATCATGTGCTTGCCGATGAACATGTCTTTTTACCGAATCTTTACGAACTTTAATATCATTTAGGTTATCACTTACAGTAGGCTGACTTAGAGCGCCTTCCAGGGGTTCTTTAAAGACGCAATAAAAATGCATAGTTAGGCCTACATTAGATAACATTCTGATGATGTGACGAAACAAAACGAGAAGTTGGGCCTATAATTAGGTCATTCACATTACGTTTTGCTCTGCAGTTCCAATTATAGATTGATTTGTTAAATTAGTTTAAATGCTACATTATGAAATGCTGTCTTACGTAATGTAGGCCTACCATTGCGTAATTTAGCGTAACGTTATGTAAACTGAGGTCTTTGTGACACCAGCAAACCGTGACAGTTAGAAGAGGAGCGGGAAAATTAGATTCCACGTACTATTCTATCGGGTTAAAATAAACTAAATGGGATATCGCAGGCTCCAATTTTATAATATTTATAAAATAACAAATAAAGCATCTGAGTTAAACTAATTACAAAAATCATGGCATGCATACATAAGGACGACTGCAAATGGTTGGACTCGTAAGCCCAAAGCATCAACATCTTAAGGGACACTCAGTCGATACACAGGCTTTGTCACGCTCAGTTTCGGGTCGACATAATAGATGAGGCAAGACAATTCGTTAGGTCAAATTGCTAAGACTGATAGCATTTTCATTGCAGTTATGGTCACGGTAAAGCGACTAAGGCCGCCATAAATGCAAAAAGAGGCCTCTCTTTCAAAACTACTCGTTTGTGCTCTAGTCATTAAAATAGTTACCGCCGAGGTAAAACATTGAAATTAAAAGCCTTAACTCCAGTTATACTGTGATTATAAATAACTTACCCGAATACACACTTATAGCATTAACGCCACCGCATATTGTATTGTTGTTACCAGGGCACAGCATGCTGCATTTTGTCTCATTCAAAATCTTATGTCTTGTGTAATTCTCTCCGCAAAAACACTCGTTTGAGTACTGAAACAAATGACACTGAATTGCTTTATATGATTCCATTTATATTGAGATCCAAGCGTACGGACTGTATTGTGAATCGGTTGTTCCCTAAAAAAATTTAGTCATAAATCATGAGTTATTTATTATTTCAGCATTTATTCAGATCCCCTATCAAATGACAAAGCGTCAGTCGATGGCGCTGAACAATTATGCTTAAAGGACCTACTCATGGTTCCTACATAGAGACCGTCTTAGGAGAGGCCTGTCCTGCACATTGACGTTACAAGATGAGCGCTCAAACCAGTCGGCTACCGTGTCACACAAAGATGGTTTGTCACCACACAAGGCTATCCAGTGGCATGATGGATGTTTGGACTAATGCTCTTAATGCATGGTGTGGTGAGATGTGAGATTGTTAAATGTAACATAAGATAAAATAACTTTTTACTTGGAACATATTTTGTGGATGCTGAACTTGAAGGAAAAACAAAAAACACATATAAAGACAAAATATTGGCTAAACTTTGTGCCAGATCAATAGTAAGAAATGTATGACCAAAGAGTTAGACATTTAAAACGCAATACATTTTGAGTCTGCATGGTAAGAATGGTCAAAATAAACTTCACATGAATAGAAATTTGGACTGCATGTGCAGCGCTTCAAGATCATCGTAAGGTAAGGTAACTCCTCTATTAAGCGCCTATATCAACTTTAGTCCTCAGAGGCGTAGTCATGGGGTTAAGGGATATTTCGCCTGAAGCAGAAACACGACAACGGCAACCACCAATCGGACAGCCTTTATCATGATATATGTGAATTAGGATGCACTGAGGGTACTGCACGCAAGAATGAATAATTTCTTGATTTGTCTGGAATTGAATATATTGTAAAAAATCAAGTGATAAATAAAGGCAATAGAACTTACCATGTACTTTTATTAGTAAAACTTTATCATTATTATTGTTTTGCAACATTAAGTCATCTGTACATAACAATTTTCTATTAGGGCTTGTTCGTTTTGAGAGGTGAGTTGAAATTATTAAGAGCGGGCTTTAGAGTACAATAAGATGCATTAATCGTTTTTTAATTCGTCTCTATTAGCAAAAACCCTCAAGCCATTGCAGCAGCTACCGCCAGCCACGGCAACATTTCCTTTGATGGCAATATCTATTATTTAGCAGCAAAACGCCATTTTCACATGTTTTCTTTTATTTATATGGCTCCTCTCCTTTTATTTATATGGCTCCACCGGTCTGTACATGGTCAACTCATTGTACCGCGTTCTCGTACGTCTGCTCGGGCGGGCCGCGCCTTCTCCACTGTGGGGCCGTCTCTCTGGAACACTCTTCCACCAGACATCCGATCCCTTGCCTGTTCAACAGTTCAAGAAACACTTTCTGCCCGTCTCAAGACGTTCCTATTTAGCGACAGTTCACATATAACATATTCGAGCGTCTCACACTGGAGTTTCAATATCAATGTTAGTCATCAGCTGCGCCGTTCTAAAGGATTTTCCGTTTAAGTGTAATTATGACAGCAGCAAATCCCGCAACTGAATAACCTTTCTTATCTAGAAAAGAATCGTTACGACAATCGTGATTAGTTACCTCCAGTCCAGCGTACGAATAGTTGTTTTCAGCACACGACTGAGAGCAGAATTCCAAAGTGTTTTGGCTATTCCCCGTACCATTGCAATAAATGCATTTTTCCATTGCTCTTGAATTCGTCTGGTCCTCGTAACATCCAATGTACTTCTGAGAAGCTGGTGCTTCAGCATAATCAATTAAGCATTAACAAACTTAAACAATAGCTATTAATTTTGCATTCAGGTTAGGGATATGTCTAACAGAAAATGGGTCTAAAGAACTGATGTAAAGAAACGATGCAGCAATAGAAAATAACTTACAAAGTAACATAGAATAAAAACTATAAAAAAATGAAAATCTGAAATCTTTAAATTGTTTTATAGTCGGGTCGCTTGGTGCAATTTGGTCACTTTAATACTATGTTGCGATAATACAACTCAGCGTCTTGTGGAAAACAAAACAAATCTTATAAAAGTTCGCAATACAGAACCACTTGATCTTATTAGTTTAATATCGTTATATATTCATTCGCATCCAATTATTTAGAATAATTACCAAATATTGCATAACACGCCATATTAAGATATTTTACTTGTTGCTGTTGATGCTGCTGTTCTCCTGTTGGATGCTGCTAAGGACTTAATTACACTTCTTTCGTAATGAATCTCGAATCTAATCCGCAGTCTTGAATTTATTTAATACAAAATTTGAAATAAAGCTAGGAAGCACTTATTCACACGCCATTTGTCTATCAATAGAACGAGAATCGTGGGCATGAGCCTTTGCGAAGGCGAATAAAACCTGTGATAGTCTGCCTAACAAGGGGATGTTCAGTGAAAACTTATAAATATAGCAAATGCATATGCATGTATATTGTGCGGGACACAAACTATCAACATGGAAATTCGTGTAAATCTCTGAAAACTCTGAAACATGACTAGCCTACATAAAAGATATTGCTTGAGATCGTTCTGACCGATTATGTTGGATTTTATGTGAAGGATTTATCCAAAAGGCGGTGAAATACACCAGAAAGAACGAGCTCAGGGTTTTAACAAATCTGACAAAGCATTAATTTTATTTCAATATTTGTTTGCATTTTTGCTATAAATTCAACGTTAATCAATTTTCAAAGTTTTGGCTAATAATTTTTATGAATGGCGCTGTTTGGCATATTTGAGCTACTAAAAATAAAATTGGTCATATATCAAATTACATCTAAAATGCAAATTCCTTGGTAGAATTTGCGGGCAAGTAGTTTCAAACTTAAACCTTAATTATATTTCGCAAAGTGTATAAATGTCCATGCATTTTTGAGCTGTACAAGGTAAAATATTTGAAAATATGTAAAATTGTTGCATAGAAATCAGATTTTGCCTTTTAATATTCATCCCCTAAGAACAGTTTTGGAAAACTTGAGCAATATCAGTAAAAAATACAAATCTCACAACAAATTCGAGTCAAATGAGCCATCGTGCGTAAAAAGCCGCATAGGCTATGATCTGATTTAAGAAACAAACCTGTCTAAAAAGGATAAACCATCTGTAAGTTGGGTGTTGTTGGGTTTCCATTGGTAAACCGATGGCTGCCAAAATTTTCAAAGTTAGAGATTGGAACGATTTATTATTTTTGTCATATTTCGATTAAATCGGTTGAGAAGTTTTGGATTTATAAGAAATCAATCGACGCCGTTTTCTATACTTAAGTAAACGGTCATTAACACATCATCTGCAGTCTTTTATTATTCCATTACCACTTTTTGTGGTTATGTAATTTTCGTCGTGCCAGCGAACTACCACTTGAATTTCCTATTCTATTTGTAGCGCGTTCGATCTCTTACGAAGAACAAATTTTGCAGTCATAAACCAGTAAGAAAAGAAATATATGTTCTGTGTCACCCTTAGTCAGCGAGTAACTATACATGTACTGCTCCCTTTTCGGCCTTAGCCATACTATGGCTCTCTATAAATCGGCGTATTACTATTACTATGAGTCAAAACATGTAGAGATTTACCATTTATAGATTCTTAAAAATAATATGTGTGCAAGATTTTATGCAAAGAATTATGCAGCAATGGGTTAAATGACGTGCTTCAGTGACTTCAAGGTCATTGATTATTTCTTTGCGGGACACGTGGCATGACAATGAATTGTCAGTTTCACATGTAGAGACAGAATTAAACAACGGATACAGTTCACCTCATATAGAACAGGTAAGAGTAAGCTTACTTAAGTCACATTCCGATCCACTCCAGTTTCCATGGCATCCAACTGGGCAATTTCCAGTCATTCGGTCACACGGAATTTCTCGCTTGCAATGACAAAATTTATCGCACGCTGCGCCGTAGCTGCCAATCGGACACACTAAACAATAAACGGACATAGCAAACAATAACCATAATAACTAGTTATTGGTAATCTTTAACTTTGTATGCTTTATGCTAATATTAATTTCTCATAAATTCGCAGGTCTAAAGCAAACGATCAAGTAAGAGAATGTCGTAGGAAATATACAACTTTTAAACCAACCATCCAAGCTGTTATTTCAAGCTTGTCACTGGTTTGTGGTAAGAATCCAATAACCATAGGTTATGGTAAATAATTCTTATATTGTTAATAAAGGCCAACCTGCATAGAGAACATAAGCGACTTCTTGACCTACGAATCCACCACAAAATTCAGATATATTTCCTATACATGCCACGTTGCAAGTTCTGTCTGGTAGTTGTAAACCGTAGTCCTCTCGACAATGACAACCATTTCCATTCTAAGTAATAAACAAACAAACGGTAAATAAAAGGCATTTATTTGAACACTGAAATAGTTTAAGACTGATGAGTTATATTCGCGATTTGGAAGTGCATAGTTTATAAAACGACACTGACACTTTATCAAGCCGTCAATATTATACAATCAGGTTTATTCGTGTTGTAATGCAACAGTAATAATAGCACGTGTATTACACGACCTTTCAGTAACAACAGCTTAGAATTTAAATTAATGTAAAGCCCAAAGTATTACTTGCTGTAGATCTTGTGGTTTTGACTTATTAGCGATTGGCTGTGCATGCCATAAATAATTTGTATGGGTCAATATCGTCTTGCGAATTCCACAACTCTTTAAGATTTTCTGCGGGCGATAAATATCGCTTGCCTTCAGTATTTCTTACTGAATATTAAATGTGCCTTGTCCTTCTGATCACATTATGCGCTATAGCTTTTGGCCTTCTTTAATGAAGGAATCTTGGTCTGGATAAGAAATGATAGGTCTGCTTTGTTATTCTGCTACACGTATTTTGAAACAACTTTAACATTAGGCTACCAAAAAACCTGGAATACTTGGCATCAGTATAACAGCTTCAACATGTTACCTGAAGTGCTGCGAACGTTGTCTTAGATGCATTGCACTCTGCAATGCACTTTTCTATAGTCATTGCATTGTCATCTGAAAAAGTTTTTGACAAGCTATCATCTTTGAAACAGCCAATGTACTGCTCCTGTAGCAAACCTAAACAGTCAAGAAAGATCCGTAGAGTTAACATGAAAGCCTAAATACATTTTTGTGCTCATATGTCATGTTAGTATGACACATCTGTAACGGAATAACAAAGCAATTTTATTCCTTTATTAAATGCAAGTACCTTGATGGGCCAAACCCACGTTTAACAAACTTACGTGCAAACATGTATTGTAGTGTAATTATACCTTGCATAGTTAATACTGTGCGGTACGGTGGTCTATTTGACAGCGCGCTTGGTCTGTGATCCAACGATTGCGTGTTCGATCCTATTGAGCGGACTGCAGGTAAAAGCGCTTGGTAAGTTGTTAGTGCAGCACTTCTGTTCTGTTACCAAGTAGTAGAATTTGATAACAGCGAAAGCTGAGTAGTAAACAGAAAGTTCTGCGTGCACTGAGCCAGTATTAAGGGTCAAAGAGCAGAAAAAATGCCGCAGCTATGTCACACTATGGTATACGAAAATTTTAACTCACCCACCCACCCACTCACTCACTCAGTTATGCTAGAACCGTTTAAGACCATGAAGGTACCGGGTGACTTTGTAGAAATACGATTGATCTGGATTTTGATTATAACCGTAAAGACAAAGACTCAGTCTCTAATGGACGTTGACCTGGTTCATAACATGACTCTTTTTTCAAGAAAGTTCATATTATTTCATTGACAATTGCATTGCTATTTGCGCGCATTATTTCGCCACAGATAAATCAACATTTTGGATTGGTGAAAATATACAAACAGAGACCTACTTCTAATTTGTATTTCATGTATTTTTTATTCTATTCACTACAGTGCATCGACCGATTGAGGCATGTAATTATTCCCTAATACTACTACGGACCCCATACAGCGAGTGTCTAGTGTTAGGGCCTTAAATATAGCCCCATCATATGCGTTACAAGACCATCGCCGACTAGATATCCTGGCGCTGATATATTAGCTGCCTTTGTATTCTCTCAATGTTTTTAGTACACAATGCATTAACCGATGGTTCGCATGCATAGAAGACATTCTATGCATGTGCGCCATCGGTTGATGTATTGTGCATTAGACACCGGCGCGTTAGAAGTTACTAAATACAATGTTCTCTCGTCAGATGCAAATACAGGCCACAGATCTGCTTTTTAGTCAATCACCTATATTAAGCATTTAAGGCGAGTTGAGCTATTTCTACACGAACCTTAATATAATTAACCCTGCATTGTTTTTTTAGTTCATTTCATTTAAATCACCTTAACTAAAATTATCTTCTGTTGAAACATCACTGATGCTTACCGTTCGATGTTGAAGTCTGTATAAGAATCCACAATGAAATGACTTTTACGAAAAGTATGCAAAATATAGATAAAGTCTGTGAAGAGCTTGATGCAAATGTTATCGGCATATTTCCTGGAACGATTGGTCGATTCCCATCAATACGAATTTATCATAAAAACAAATGTAGTTTAGCAGTACGATCCCCTAGTACTAAACGAATTACATCATGCAGATGTGCCTCAGAACAATGTTCGTGGGTCGTTATATCTCACTGGATCCGCATAATAGCAGACAAATACTTCCTGGTACATATAGTCGGAAATTGACAAAGCCTACTATGCAAAAGTTAGTTCTGCGTTCATTTTCACATTGGTTCAAGACTGTGACCTTATTGACCCACATGCGTGTCAATTATGAGGGGTTTCATTGCCTCTGAGGTTAATGATTGTATTTGTAAGTAACTTACTTATGATCCTAAGGCTGAACGCCAACACACCAGATATCGGCGTAGCCTACTACCACTTAGACTAGTCTCATTAAAGGCCTGTGTATACCAGGACACAAGATTTACAGATATGCAACAGACGGATGCTATACGGTGCAAGGTTTATATATATAATATTTATTTTTATATATATATAGCTAGACTTCCACAATGAAAATTTAGCCTAAGTTCGTTTTCTAATGAAAACAACGAACAATAGCCGCAGATTATATTTACATTTGTATGAAGAATAACTGCATGCAAATAATTACGCAGATATTTTTTGATGAGAAGTTCTCTCGTAGCCATTTTAGAGAGGCATGATTTATGTAAATAAGAGATCTTTGAATGAGAGAGTCTGTGTATGTGTTTATGTTTAAAAGAAAACATTTGGTGAGAAATTTGGTTAGCAAGATCAAGTTAATCCATCAAAAAAATTGTAGAACCCTAAATTGGTAAGCGGCTTGTAGTCTACACAGGCCAGAAGATGTCATATCAAATACTGTTGTTTGTCTAATTAGTATACAGAAGTTTATATCTCTTTTTTACAACGTCTAAATCATACGAATGACTTCTACTCTACTGGCCGTGTGTGGAAAGAAACTACCAGTGTAGACCTTCTACAGCAACGTGAGATTTACCCTAGTACATTTTTACGACTTGTGTATTGTTCATATTGTCTTATTTTACTTTGCATTAATTTACTTTACATTATTTACTTTACTTTAGTTATATTTATTCTTTCTCTCGGGCTTTCAAACATCTGGATATTCAACTACATTATCATCTGGAAGATGACTAACTGCTCCTCATGTTCGCATTTCTCTAAGACTTTGTATGCGGGCGCTACAGATATTCGTAGTAGTAGTAGTCGTAGTATTGGTGGTGGTGGTAGTAGGGGTAGTGGTAGTAGTAGTAGTAATAGCAGTAGTGGTAGAATCAGTTGTAGTAGTAGAACCCCGCAGTCATTCCACCCAGTTTTGAATATCGTATCGAACAGAATGTCCAAAACAAAATCATGTTTACTTCTTTCATATGCTAATTTACCCTATTAGCAATCCACCATTTCACAATGTTAGAATAGTGATGAGGAAGTAATATTTGCATTTGTTGAAAAGTGACTAAAGTGTAACCTGAACTATGCAATAGTCTTAAATTTCAGTTTTTTTCTGGCGGAGCTGCGATAAACGAAATTCAGTATTAAGCTTCAAGTGAGCTAATTTAGCCACTAGGAAGATGCACCCAATGCATCAACAGCGTAGGCGTGCACTGCCACGTATCCTATTTGGACCAAATCAGGATGTACTGCTTATAAAATACTGGTCTATATATTAGCAAAGTTTGACAATGGCTTAAAATTGTACAACATTATGTATGTATGTATGTATGTATGTATGTGTGTATGTATGTATGTATGTATGTATGTATCCAAGCACTTGTATAGCGCGTTTGAAGAACCTCACAAAGGCTCTGTGGCATGGTTAGATAGAAGTTCCCAAAAAGATGCGTCTTTATAAGGACCGAAAATGTTTCCTGAGGTTTAAGGGGCAGTTAGTGTCATTTACGTCGCCTACATTAATATATTGCATTGCAAACGAATTGGCCTACAGTTATTTCAGGCGATGTTCTATGTCGCGACATCTTACAACAACTCGCTGAACAAGCAAATACATTTGTAAATTTCTACATTTAATCGATTCATGTGCATCATGAAGGTCTGTAATCGAAAGATAGAGTGATTTTGCTTTTTCGGGTCGGAAGGACCTCTGTTGAGTTTATAAGAGGCACTTTATAAATCTCAAATTACATTTACAATTTGCACCAGCTGAGTCGATTCAATGTAGCGACCCTGGCAAGTTTGCGCTCACGTGCTTCTGTCACCAAGCAGTAGAATTTTGTACCAGCTTATAGCTTATACTGGGATGTAAATGACAAGTTCTACGATGCACTGGCCTCAAGTCCAGAACCTTGGGGTTCGTCCATTGCTAAGCGCGGGAAATGAGCGCCACCCTACATTCCACTAGGGGGACCTGGTAGCCCTACTTTTTGCTTTGCTTTCTGATGGCTGCTTTGCCATTTATTTACGGTGACTGAATATATCAACTAAACCGTAGTTTCTAATGTAAATCAATCGTAGATGGCACGTTTTTCGACAGCTAATGCGTTTGCTTTTATGCTCTAAGTATAAAAAGCGAAACCCAGTATGTCATATGCATTTGGCAGCTCATTCTTAAGTCACATAACTCGTAAGGAATGGTTGTCCCAATCATGTAACGCTGGTGTTCATGTGATTCAGTGCAACCGACATAACTGCAGTACCAGTTTGATCATCCATATGAGGACTACTGTTGAAGGAGACGCTTAGTATGCATAAGTAACTACTGTCTTGCGTTCTCTTAGCTTCTATTGGGTTTACATTATACATCAGATTTCGTAAAAATAACAGCAATGACGAGAAAGCAAGATAAACTTTGGTCATTTTGTCTACACAAAATAGGTTAATCACGGAATATATATATTACATGGCAAATCATTTCTCTATGATTGAAATCATAAAATCACCAAAATTTCAATTACAGTCGTTTTCTTTATTTAATTTAAAAATAAAATAAAAAAGAAAATAAATATATTTTAAAGAAATAATAAATTTTTAAGTATAAGGCAATTGTACCCGGCTACACTGTGTGGGAGGAGTTAATAGGTTTAAGTCTATGTTCCGCATATCTACAACCAGAAACAGTTCTTGTTATACTGCTAAATATTACATTTAATGTACAGGCCTGTACTAAGTTCTCTTTACATAGAGGTCCGTATTATGATATCTACACAGAGTCTGTCAGTGTTTATGCTGGTACTGTGTACATCCTTAGATTAGTATTTTGGTTGACTCTTATAAGAGAACATTAAATTTTTATAGACAAATTTATTCCGATATATTAGCTTGTTTTTATCTGAATATTTATATAGCGTCCTTTAGTGCCTCTCAAAAGCGCTGCAACATGGCTATCTAGCAATACCTAAAAAGCTGCGTCTCATAGTAACTGTAATTACTGTCTGGGCTTAGCTTCGGTGATTGGTAAAACCAGGATCATTACAATGCGGCGCTATAAAAGTTCTTAATTTGTTGTTTGTCTAACATAGAGCTAATGAATTTCCTACAATTATATATATATTATGTATTTATTGTATATTATATGTTATATATTTTACACATTTATAGCTCATCGTTTGCCTTAAGTTCAACATAATAAAAGACCCTTGTTAGGAATAATAGGCCCATAAATGTACAATCCCGGCTGACAGAGTACAATACGTGACACTGACGAAACAGATTTAGTCAGTTCTTAATATGATCCCTACCAACCAGTGCAACGACTGACGCTTCGATACGGATCTCTTTCTAATTATCGGCCATGATAAATGATTTTTACCGACTTGAACTCGGAATTCCCCTTATTTTTCCACCGCTGATGATTCAAACGGAGGTTCGTAGAAAGCCAAATGTTGCTCTAAGTCACTTGATAGTGTACAGATGACTAGTTGAAACCCCAATGACCTTCAGAATCAATTACATCGCCAGACAGTTAGACATCGCTTCGAGATCAGACGACAGCAGAATATCAACAACAAGAACCTCTTTAGGTCTCAACAGATGGCTAATGTCCAGGCATTAATCACAAGCAAGTCTATTAGTTTATTGCTACACTTGGTATATTGTTACGTAAGCAACTAAATGCCGGAACAGGACGGGGTGAAGAATTATAATTGCACCGAGGATATTGTTATATATCACAACCTCGTGCATAGATAATAGACTTTAACTGCTCTTAAACAAGTATAGCTTTGAAGTCTTTTCGGTGAAGAAAGTCTGGCATCTTTCAAACTTTCCAAAAGGCGAGTCTCATTGGCCCAATATATGCTGCTATTCGAGAAGAAGGACAAGCTAGGCAGAAATCAAGTGCCGATCCAATAGATGGTGAAGGCCGCCACCGGCAGTCTCTCGCAGACACAAAGACACCGACCAACGAAGTCCCAGTTATTGTTCCCAGTTGACGCGGCAATCCGAGTTCAGCAATGCCACAAAATTTGTACGCGTAACTTGAGCTTGAAATGTAGGTACTGTGTAACAGAAGATGAAAAGTTGTGTTCAGTTATTTCAATAAACCTTTGTTTGTTTTCATTTGTACACGTAACTGAATAATTTATTTACATATTTGTTTTATTACTACTACTGCCACTACTACTACTACCACCACCACTACTACTACTACCACTACTACTACTACTATTATATTACATTTATTACGCGAACAAGGTCAACAAATCTGAATATGAGGGCAAAGCAGTTGTGAGTGAAGGACTTGCTCAAGGTCCCTACACAGTAACTGTCACAGAGGAGACTAGAACCCATACTCTCCGCGTTACAAGCCGAGCGCTCTAACCAATCGGCTACCGTGCTCCACGAATCGGACACTCTTTCACCGGTTTAAAGCCATTGTTTTCAATAACGGTTCTGTTTGTTTCAGGTAGGAAGCAGCTGTGAAGGAGTTTCCATGGTTGAGGCGGCATATCAGCATAAATGTGTAAATTCGATTAAAATTACTTGGTTCTCTGTTTGCATCTAGCATGGCACTAAGCTAACTTTAGGTGGCAGATTGAAACTGCTAAAACCACGGCAGCAGACTCAGTGAACTTAAGCAATGCCGAGCTGGGTTAATACCTAGTTGGTTGACCGTCTCAGATATACTACGCCACCTGGTGCCAATTCTTCCTTTCCTTCCTCAGTAAACGAGCGTCAAAGCAATTCGATCTTTGCATCACTTTCTAATTATAGTTTACAATAGAGGCTGTAGTATCGTGATCCTGTAGAAACGCTAGCCTGCATGGGCGTTAATTCCGATTTTATCAGTTTTTGCCACAACACCAAATAGTGGATACATAGACGTATGAAATGACTACTCTAGTAAACTACTCATTTAGTAAAGACATACAGTTCAATAACGCTTTTTATAAGAATTTTCGAACCTTAAACGATGTTTTAAGAACAGAGTTTTGATTAACAAACCAGGCTGTCAGTTTCATATATGAACGTTTAAAAGAGTAAAATTCTCATGTTTATTATCAAGTGGTATTCGTATATAATCCATACACGTTGTGCGCATTAGACACCTTTAAACAGGCGTTGTATATTCTGCTGCTAGCATTATGTCATTTCTTCAAGTATATAGCTGCGCTTTGTATTGGCAATATACAAATCGATGGTTCTGTGCTTTTTCAGACGAGTGAAAAAACTGCGTTAAGATGTGATAGCTCAACCAATATCTAAGCACAGTTACAAGTACTAGATTACATTGTTTGGTTGTCGTTTTGAACATTGAATAAGCGGAGCATAAAAGTAAATGCTCTACACATAACAGGTGACGGTTGAGCAGCAGTCAGAAACACAGTAGGTCTACAAATAGGCAAAATACAAACAGTACAAATAGTTCAATTGTTTAAAATATCATATAAGAACACTGGCGATGTCAGCAATATAAGTTGCAGCATAAACATAAAATGTTCAATATTCAAACGATATACGAAGCTCTAGACTGTATAAAATAAAATAGTTAAAATCAAATTGCACTGAATTTAGGTACAAACAACGGTGGCCCTGTCATATATGTTATCAATGATTATGCATATAGCTTAACAAATTGTCTTTACATCGCTTAGGAAAAGCAAAACAGAACAATAAAAGTAATATTTGTCTTTGTTATTCTAACGAAGAACCTTTTGATATTAGAAAACTTTAGAAGACGATATAGATTTCATTGAACGGGTTCATAAGCTACTTCAAGATATGTATATCCGCCACTTGTCGTGATGCTGTGTTAATGAACTGCCCGACAATTGCGTACAGTTCCGTATAGGATGACTCAAATCATTTAAACAAAAGCTAATTAGAAACTCTGATCAAATAGTCTAACACTAAACAGAAAAAAGTTGAACCATTTTTAAAATTCTGTTACAATCAAACACTAGTCTCAGGGATAAGTATTAACGCAATTTCAAGTTTACTTTAGACCTTACCTTTAGTACTAGTAGGCTTATATAAAATAATTAAGAATAAACAACAGCCTTATAAAGGTTAAAATGTAAGGTATATAAGGCTCCTTCCTTCTATGCCTTTCCCAATTACATTTATGATTGCCGCCCTATCTAAACTTTGACCTCGGCAGGCATATGTATTTTACTCGTCATTTTGATTACTGCTCTGAGTATTCTAATTGTATTTTTAATCAAAGAAACTAATCAGGAGCATTCTAATTATTATTTTACCAGAAGTACGAGAAGTTTAAGGATTAAATTAGCTTAAGTTTGGTTGGGTTAGATTAGATTGGATTAGAATAATCAGATTAGATGAAGTTAGATAGATTATGAGAAGCAACTTTACGGTAAGGTCATAAAAATCACCAGTTTTAGTTTTAGAGTTTCACATTCACCTGAATGAAGAAATAGTATAGACATTGTCTTGTGTTTCTTACAGCATATTGGATGCTTACCAATGAGAAGCTAGATTGACGTCTGGACTTTCTGATATCCTGCACAATTTGGAAGATGTCGACTTCCTTGTCGTCTCTGATCATTTCAAAGGCGATCAAAGCAGCCAGACAGAATGCACTCAATGAGTTCCCGGCCCTAAAATAATATTTAATAATAACGCAATCAAGCTTCAACAGATAGGATAATCAACACCAAATCATTGTAGACTACCGTGAAGTCTCAAGCCTAACCAGTTATTATTATTTATACAAACTAAATAATGTGTATTGCATTTACAAAACTCGACAGTCTAACCTGGTGCCATTCATCGTGATTACGATTTATTCGGTGGCACCACTGGCGGATTTCCGCTTGCCGCTATAGGAAAATCGCCATTTTCTCAAATGTGCATAAGCTATTTGTACATGCACTTATGGGATATTCTTTGGTAATTAATCAATATTTTTATTTACCTATGTCACCAGGTTCTTTCTTTATGATTTGTATATCAAAGATGGATTTGTGCACAGATTTCAACAGTCGTACTTCTTTGTCATGTAATTTTCACATTCTTAATTCTGTTTAGTTGATCGATTTACATCCCTGGACTTGCCCCTGGGGCAAACTATTTCTTGCCACATGACTAGACCTCTGATGACTAAAGCGTTCTTTAAATTGGCGATAGCATTACGTCATCATTTTACAAGTAATCAACCAGTTTATGAATCATTTTTATCCAATCTTCAATGAAATTACCGTATAGCTTTATAGAAACTTTAAACTTTAGGTTCTCTGACAGTTATTACTATTTACTGTTTGCTAATCAATTCGCTTAGAATGTGTAGACAATAGCGTGTAAATTAAGACTTGCTTAGTTCTCTTTTGAAGCCGAATCGCTCATCTTTTGTGCAATTTTTTTGGCGATTAGGGGGTCATATGTCCACACAGCAGTATGCTTGCGATTATTTTTGAAAATAAATTTCATGCTTAATGCAAGAAACCAAAAATCACGTTGCATGTTTACATTTTTGATACAAATGCAAACAGAATCGCCGAAATATATGTTTGCCATTGTTGCAAAGCATACAGGTTTTATTAATCTGTTTAGCCGTATAGAGCCCATTATCGTCATTATATACTCATATGATGCATTTACTCCAACAGCTTCATATGATAGCATGCTGTATAATGCACATACCTTGATATAACGACAGTTGGACTTTCGGTTCTGGCTGAGTTCAGTTCCTTCAAAGTAGTGTAGATTGAATTCAAAGCAGTGTAATCCAGTGACTTCGAATTCACAGATTTGGTAACGTGAAGCACTCTCATTTCAAATTTACCTGACGCAGCTCCCTCCGTCATAAAAATAATTTAATTAAAAGCCTAAGCGATGACTACATAAAAAGATACAAACTACAGATAAAATTATTACAGAATGTGTAAATATCTACTATATATATATGTATGTATATATGCAAATTATGCTTTAAAGTTAATCCAGAGTTGTCTTTAAAAGCTAGAAGGCTTATAAAAATGTGTCCGTACAATTGTCATCCTATCTAACCGATTTTTGATTTAAGCTTAACCGATATTGCCTCAAATAATGTTATCTTTAAAATATATTTACAGTTTTTCTGCAGTGATTCTATTCAGTCGGAGTACTTACAATATTTTCATATAGGGCGACGTTTGCATATGTCTCATCTGACTGTTTCAGATGTGAGATTTTGTAGCACGTGCCATAGTCTTCTTTTGATGAACTGTCACAAACCACAGTAGACGATTGCAGTGCAATCGGTCTTTCTTTTGTAGGAAAAAAGGAACCTACTGTGCCCTGGAAACAATATCATACACAAACATCATTATCTAATACATTTTGATACATCTGAGGTTTATATTAAGCAACTTTATCAGAATTTTATAATCAATTTCATTATTTAGTGTATCACATCAATTTATTTTTGAAGCAAAGTCGGCTTTCGTTTGAATTATTTCATACAGATCTTTTAAGTATTACTAATTTCGTTCACGCATGATCTGAAAGGTAGATGTCAAATTTTGCTATTTCACTGTCCTCAGCTTGTGTATTCAAACCTTGCTGTTAAATTTTATGACGCTTTCTTTAGAAATGAGCGGCTGCCCTACACACTTTTTGCTTGGAGTATGACATACTACGTGGTTCACATTCTAACTGGACAAGTATCAGATTCTTAAAGAATATAAATGTGTAATGTTACCATTTCTTTGTCCAAGAAGATAATTGCCCGGCAATTAAACTCTCTTGTTAGTGTATAGATATCAGTAACAGCGGCAGGATGTGGCAGTGTTAACGTCATATATGCATCTTTCTGTTTCCAGCTCTGCAGTTAAAAAACTAATAATAAAAGCAGCGATTATGTGTAATGAAGAATATGATATAATAAATGCAAACGTACAGTCCTACACTCATAAGAATGATTATTGCTTAATTAATATCGAAGTCAAAGGTCAAAGTTACTATACCTGAAAAATCACAGTAGAGCAGTTAATCGCTATTACCTGCAAGAAAGTGACATCCATTTCGGCCATTCTGTTTTTATCAACAGATCTTGATATGACGCGAATTTTATCTAAAACATCATTTTTATTTTGAATCAGTTCAATGCGGGGAATTACAACATTTATGCCACACAATTCATCCGTAAATCAAAGAAGTCTTTGGCTTTCTCTATTCTATGTTCTTTATAGACATATGGCGTGAATCAAGGTTGTGTTTGATTTTTGTTTCGCGTTTTTCCACGATGTTTTGTTGAATCAAACCTGACTTTAAAGGCAGTTGCATAATTTTGAAGAATAACACTCACAAATTATTAATTATTAAGTTATTAAATTATATTATTGCACATTACAAATTAGCCTTCGCTAACTTTATTGGCTGCTTGTTGAACTGTGTATGAAGTATAACATTGCATGCTTGACCTTTAAGGCCCAGAATACCAGCCTTCCATCATATCTTAATACATTCTAACTCCACATAGTCCTCCTAGACTTTTTTCGTTAATCTGATACCGGTTTGTTGCTAGAACCAAGATTGTGAGATCTTTAGCTGCTGAGCTCCTCGTATTTGGAATCGTCTACTACAAAAGGCCCTACTTGCCTCAAATTCAGATTTATTTACTTTGCGTAAGTTAAAAGTGCTTTTATTAAATAACATTTAAAAATAATAATTAAAGGCTGAAATCTTACTTTCTTTCGACGATTGCCCTCTGGTTTCTTCAATAGCCTGAAAATGATTTAGAGTTTAAAATATCATGTTTGCAGACTAGATAAATGCTACTTCCGTTTTAGCACAACTTGAAAGACTGCTATTCATACGATTAAATCAGTATTGTTGTATCATCTTTTCTTGTAGTTTTATTGTCGTACGATAATAAAAACTATGCTACCATTCTAAAGTGGCGTGTGTGGTTAACGTGCTTTACTGGGGATTCAAATCCTCTGCAAGGAAGAAATTTCTTAGATTTTGGCTCCCCTAGCGAATTCGACTATAACGAGTACACTAACCGTATACTGTCAACGGGAAGCTCAAACGACAAGGACAGAACTGGTCACACGTCCTCATGATCTAAGGCTAAGAATTAATTAAGTCGCCAGCAGTTCTTATGTATGACCATCTCTCAGGGTTAGTTGAAAGGATTGCTCTTCTTATTCCATTTATTCAAATCATCATTAAGTACGCATAACAGCAGTATACTAGCAAGACTTTCTACTCTCCGCCTGTGAACAGCTTTTTCTTCTATATATGCCAAATTTCAAGAGTTTTGGTCATGAAATTTCTCTGTAGAATGGACGGGGTTTAGATCCAAAGTTTCTAAAGCAATTTCAAATCCGCGCTCTATTACGGATTAGTTTTTTGCAAAAAAACTGTGTTTTAGACAGATATTTCTCCAACCATGAACTTCTGCACACTAATAAAATAGCTTAGTTTGTATTAAAATACTGATGCAACACATCATAAGAAGATCTGACTTGATGGATTTTGCGTAAGGCTTTTTATAGGAGCTTAGAAGTTGAGAGTTGCAATTAAAAGTACTAACACATGATATTATGGTTAAAAAGTGTTGTAGATATGGATGTAGTAAATGCAGCAGTCTTCATTGAAGTCAAGGTCTAAAAAGATTCTCGATAACAAATGGAAGGCATTTAAGAAAGATAACAATTTGACCTATAATAAATAGCGCTTGTAAAACAGTCATAGATATTCAACCTGAAGCTCAGTCTCTAACTTGTTCTTTCTGGTGTTTGGGTCTTTTTTCTGCAGTTCTTCAAACTTTGCTGCAAACAATTTACAAGGTATAGTAGTGTTCCCGATGGTGTACTCAAACAGCAGAGCTTGATGAACGAATTTGTATTGTGCCTACACGAAAAAAAGCAAAATCGAAATAGACACCGTTACTAAACAGCATCATATGAAGTGTCTAGATTTAGACAGCTATGCTGCTGGACGTAGATAATAATGGATAAAGTAGCTGGTAAGTAAAGTATAAGGTAAAGACAATTCAATAATAGTAGTCTTGAACCTGTCTAAGAGCAGAGCAAAGAAGAAGACTCGGTTTCTGTAAGAGTTAACTTGACCTGTATACTATAGTGATATGACAATATTCCGTTCCATTTATCATACAATGGAAGAACTGGGTATATTAAAAATTTCTAGTTATGTATGTCCATAATGACAATGAACTACATCTATTGTTCTCGAGTGTGTTCGCATTAATATATATTGCGGTCTTGAGCGTTAATTATTATAATGAAATGTATTATACGAATATCCTTAACTTACAAGGGTCTGTATCATACAAGGTCTCTGATTTCTGAGATTTTGCAGACATCTGAATATGTCAACCTGCTCCTCAGCTTTTCCTTGCTGAAGCAGGTAGTCAATGGCAATAAAAGTTCCGGTTCTACCTGCTCCAGCGCTACAATAATATTTGATTAGCATAATCCATATAGGTTTTTTATCACAGAATTATAAACCGAGAGTTCAGGTCACAATATATAAGTTCTTCGAACAATGAGTATGTATACCGTATAGTTTGCAAAAGTAAATGTCTTTCTTTCCATGGTTTGCAACATAGTGTTCTGAACTATATGATTAATATTTTTTGCAGAACTCTAATAGATGTATCGCACAATAGATGAAAGATTCTAACTGAAAATTGTCCCCAAATCCGCAAATTCATGCCGCAGTGAATTAAGTAAAACGACAATGTATCTGTTATAGAACTTCCGTGTCAGTATTTGCAATAGTAATTGTGATTAAAAATTTATAAAGCGCCTCTTAGAGGATAAGCTCAAAAGAGGCGCACCCGATCCGAACAAGCAAAATCACTGTTAAACACATCAGCCTTCAGGAGCATGTGAAACCCCTGCGAGGGGAGAGAGAGGAGCTCGAGTCGCAGATCTCGAACGAGACGGTTCCGGCAGGTGGGACCGACATTCGCAAAACTTCTGGACTGGACCGCAGCAGTCGGCAAACAAGAGATCATAGGTTGCCGCTGATCATGGGTGGTAAAGCCTGGTAACGAGGAGAGGGGAGCAGAGCCAGTAGCGCAGTTGCGCATAGGAGTGAGGATCTTAAAATGGACACGATGCTGGATGGGAAGCCAATGAAGATTGTCTCGAATATAGGACGAGACACGATCATATCTGCAAATGCCCCCAGTGAGACGAGCAGCAGAGTTCAGCACAGATTGAAGCTTAGCAATGTTGCATTACCAAAGTGAAGTTTGGTGAAAATGAGGGCGTGGACCAGAGTCAAGATAGCAAGTAAAGAAAGAGTACGGCGAGTGGTGCGGATCTGACGAAAATGGTAAAAACAGGAACGAGAGGTGAGACTTTAAATGCGCCTTACCGACTCACCATAGATCCTGCTTCCACAGATTGTGTGTCTTGTGATTCAAGTCCTACTGGATATTCCGCCTGGCAATCATATAAATAGTATATAACCTGAACTTGAACACTATAATATACTTGAACCAATGTACCACTGAGAAAAGTAAACACAGTAAATATTTGGCCATTCTATGCAATCTCTTGTCTCCTATTGATTTAAGAGTAAGAATTAAAATGAAATGTTGGCTCTGATAAAATAATCACCTGCAATGAACTACTGTTGATTTCTCAGGCATCTTGGAGCTACGAACTTTTTTGAGAAACGTCATAAATTTGGCAATATCTTCTGGAATCCCATGATCCGGAAATGAAAGGTAATGCCAATGAGTCACCGATAACGTTTCAGAATCCTATAAACGAAAAATTCAGTGTGTAATAAGACAAATTCGCATATAAGACATTTACTATTACGCCATAGCGTCTAAGAACTTTTGTGGTTATGAAGCAGCTTTACTGAATGACCTTTTAAGCATAAAGAAATATCATGTCAGTATCCGAACTGGAAAGATCAGAAAATTTTGTTGTCCTTAGCAATGTTGTTAACTTAATATGAAAATGGCTTAAATAGCCAATGAATTAGTTCAAGTTAAGCAAAACGACTCTAGCCTGCCTACTTTATGTAAAATTATAGCTTTCACCATCTGACAATTTAAAATATTTTCTAAAATTTACATATAATTCCTGTGTTCTTAAAGATCTACATCCGGGCACTGAAGCTTATGTCCCGAAACTATTTAATAAAGCGATCGAGATATACACTAGAGCTGTAGTCAGATGCATTATCTGTCAGACAGGAAGTACTTTACACATATATTCAAAACTACATATACGGGCATATTTATCTTCACCGCCCTTACAGCCAATACTGTCACGGACTGCTTAACATGACCATATAACAGAACATCGATGGCGCTGAGCAGTTGTGAGTGAAGGACTTGTTCAAGATCCAAAAACAGTAGTCGTCTAAGGGGAGGCTCTAATCCGTACTCTCCACATTACTAACCGATGGCTCTAATCAATGGGCTACCGTGACCCTCAATACCTTAATTTGAAAGTTACGATCGAACTGAACATACTGTGGTAACTTGGAAATGTCTCAACGCATAACCATTACAAAATTCTTCAGTAGTTGTTTTGACAGCAATTCCCTTGTACGTAACAGACTTTCCGTGGTTTGGCCAATACTTCGCACACTTGACCTTCAGATACATCACAGAAAATTAGTTAGCATCAAAACGTCTTCTTATTTCTGTTCTAAATGAAAACTGGAATCATTCTTCCGTTGGCAACATTTGACTGATTTCTACTTCTTTACTGACTTAATTTTTTCACACATAACATGGATCTTATGGTAGGTGAAGTATCGTTTAAGATATGTGGTGTGTAACGAGATACTTCAAATCTGTTAAAACTGTCCTGAGTCTTGGCCTCTTGAAGGAAGGCATCTCCACACAGAGCATTTCCACATCAGCGTGCGTGAAGCATCACGCTGTTTCGAGTTACTAGTTCAGGACAGACATTGTTTACATTTATTTACGCTTAGGCTGATAGCTAAAATGTTGAAATAGTTGGAATGTTAAAAATTAATCCACTTTTAAAGTGGACGTTTTTAAAGTGAACTCAATACTGCAGCCTAATGCTTAACACTTTGGCTATGCAATTATTCATTAGGAAACTTTAAAATTAAAGTAATTTAATATGATGCAAAGTAATAAAATTTAGCTATGTATTTATATAGCGCTTTTAATGTACCTCTTGCTTCCAGACTAATTTATTCTAGTTTGTTAAGAACGACAGGCCTAATCGCAGGCTAATGATTCTCGAACAGCTGCAAAAGCCGTCAGGATCTCTTGACAGGATCTCATACACTGCCAGAACCCTACCCACAGATTTTCTTTAGCTTGAGAGTAGAAAACAGGATAACAATCGGTTCCTGTAAGGCCGAATCTAGCAAATCCGCCCTGATCTTATGAATCTATGAATCTTGAAAGCAACAGAAAACATGACATAAACGCTGAAATTTAATTTAAACGAATTAGAGGATACCTTGCAGTTTTCCACTAAATCCGTTATCATGACGATTATGCTGACATCTTTTTCATATATCATTCTCCAAAAGTCATGAATAGTGTCAGGCAAAGGTCCTGAAAGGTCAGAAAAATTATAATATCTAACTGCAGGATGTAATGCAGTTTTAAATGAACGACCGCAGTCATATTATATTTACAGCAGTTGCACGTATAGAAGGCTCATGTTTATTTGAGAGGTACTTAAAAGGAGTTGTACAATAGTTCACATAGAAATATATATGTATATATATACATATGTACATACATTATGCATAATTGCCGATTTATTTTGAAACAGGCGGAAGGATATTTGTATGTCATGTAGAGCACTTAAGTCGAATTACATGTCAATAACAACTCGTTAGCATCAAAATGCTATTAACATCGTTTACATACTCTGAATGTATGCAAGAGAGGGTCTATGTAAATTTATACAATCAGAAAGCAATTATTCTACATGAGTATCAGTTTGTTATATAATAATTGTGTCGCTCATTTAGCGTCAGTATTGGCGAAGCATAGGTATTCAAAATCTAAAAATTAAAGAAACTAAGTGAATGCATAAGTACCTTGTGTAGCAATCAATGTGTCACCTTCGTTGTACCCCTAAAACACATTAACAGTCAGTTAAACCAATCAATAGTAATCCATTTATATAACAGATAATGCAATAAATAGACAAAAAAATGCAGCGAATGTGACTAAGACAACGGAATGTGATTTTTTACTGGATTACACCAATGAATTACGATTCGTAACTATAGTTTCCTTCGACTAATGCTTTCATCAGCTTATAAGTCGGATAAATCTTGGATGTTGTGGTTGATTCTTCAGTATTGCAGTGACTTACTTTGATCACACTGGCGTTGATGTAGTCCGAGAAAGCGACATCATTGACTTTTGAGAGAACTACCCGGTTTTCATCGTCTACAGGAAAAACATTTCTCGAATTTTTGCATATGGTATACAGTGTTCTAGGAATATTCGCGTCTTACTGAGTACTTTTAGGACATATATATATATATATATATAGATCGAGCGGTATACTTTTCTAAATTGTTTTATAAATAACGTCAATGACCTTTAATTAGGTATTATTTGCATCTCTTTTTCTTTGCATTATTTCCCACATTTTCTGTTGTTTACGGCACATAAATCTCAAACGCAGGCCAGTTACTGTTTAGAATAAAGGCAACATATTTTGTATTATTTCTTTATGAATGAAAGAGGCATATACCATGTGCATGATTTTGGTAAGATAACCTTATGTTTGATGCATTCATATACTTCTCATGCTCATTTATCAATAAGTTTCACTGATGAAAACTCAAAGGAACAAAACAGACTTGATGCAAGTCGACTCGTGGCTTCACTGTTTGTACAATGAACTTTTGTCAAGTAATTATCTCTTAAATGCAACGACAAGACATCGACCAACAGCGCAAATTATACGGTATAACAAGAGTTCTTGATATCTATACAGTATACATAGCGATTGTGCTGTGTGTGTATATTCACTTCTTTTGCTATGCAAACGAGACACTTATGGGTCGAGTTTTGTTGGACACACTGTAGGTGTGTCAAACAAGCCTCTACCCGTAAGCCTCTTCAGTCACACCGATCCAAACTGATCTTAACAGTTAAGCAGACGACATATATATAAGCGGTAGAGCACACTAGGACAGCTAGTTTGTTGTAGAACTTATAGATGTATTGACGCAGTATATTTGACGGCAGTGAATTCTATAAATAAATAAATACTGCAGGTATTCTGCCCAACCCGCATAATTATGCGACATTCAACCTACATGTCTGCTAATGCCCAACACGGCAATGGATCACCAAACTACAGGTTGTAAATAATTTTGAAACATTGGATCATTAGAGAATATGATAGGGCCTTTAAGGAAATTATGTTAATGACCAGATGAAAAACAGAGCAGTAGAGTGACAACGCATACTCAAGGAAAGTGTAGAAATAGATTGGCTTACACGGGAATATGTTTTTAAAGCGGTTCTTCTTTTTAACTTCACGGCTCTTTCCGACGACTGACGGGTCTTTACTTTCCATCGGCACTTGCTATAAACAAATCACTTAAGGTCTAACACAAACTTTTATGACTAATAATTAATACAATTCTAATTCTTTGTATAAATTAACAGTTAATATGATTGGCCCATTTTATGATCAACCCATATTCCAAATAGTTTGCTAATACGGCACCGTCATTAACATTAACCGTGGCTATTTTGAATAAATTATCACCCTAGTTTTTCTAGTAAATTATGTTATATTAAAATCTCAAAGCTCAAGATTAGTTCAAGAATGGGACTTACCTTAAATTCTTTTTCCAGAACTCTTTGGTGTGCCAGTTTGCGTCTTATTACATCTGGTAATTCTTTGATCATTGGTGCTGAATAATTGTTGTGGTACTGTTCTTGCTGTTCATCATAGAATACAGTTTCTGTAACAATAGGTTTTTCAGAGATATAGCTTGGCTATGGCTTTAATAATATGAATCGCCTCCACCATTTAGGAATAGGCTACTAGCAGAATAATAGATGCTTGACTAGCTGCAGTGTTAAATAATGTGCAGCACTTAATGTGTGCTTTTATTACAGCATATTATTTTCCATAGTAAAATGTTCTCTTTGAGGGCATTTCTATATGCTCTGTATAAGTACATATACAAATGTAGCCAACCACAGATATACAAGGACTAGTTCAAGTGACGGCGGTGATGCAGGCAGAAAGTTTACACAATGATTGGAGAAGCATGAACTATTTTACCTACCAAGAATTTGCAATTGAAAATGTTATAGAGTTTTATGTAGACTTATTATGTGATTCTGCCGTGCTGCTCTCTGCATATCAACACCCATCTGTATTCATCAAAGCTGTTAACTTTCTTGTTTATTGCCTATGTATGACCAGACGTATAGTGTATACAGGCACTCTAACATAGAGATAGATGGGTAAACGAGACGGACATGGTGAAACAGACCCAGACAAAAATGTATTCGACAATTAATTAGGTTAACATTTTTTGCAGTATTGGTTTTCTCTTGTGAAAAATATGCGTTGTAACCAGATATTTCTCCAACCGTGAACTAGTGAAGACCTCCATAACTAACTGCATACTATTATTATAGTAGCTTAATTTTTACTGATATTCACACAGCGGCAGAGAGCAATGTGGCAGAATTACGCAAGATGAGTCTATATAAAACACTGAGTAAAGTTAATCGTTATGATTACTCTAATTACTGCTGACCTGTTATAGGGCACTGACTCGAGGCACTTGTCACTGTTTTGTTGTCGCTGTTTTCTACTGAGTCACTGTTGGGATTTCTTCGTCTGATGTAATACATCGATAAATATGTATATTTATTCACTTATATGCAACAGTGTATTTATCCATATTCTTAGCAGAAACTGTAACAAATCAACTACTATATAAATGAATTGGAAAGCTTGGAAAAAGAATGAGAATAATACAATTAATTAGTAAGTATGAGATGATTTCGATGGTTTTCACATGGCGAGTTGCAAAACGTGAGCCAAGCTACATCGCTTCTCGCAAGGATTACTATTATAGAGCATGTATTATGGCGTTCCTCCGTGTGTTGATCGAAACAAGAATACTTCGGATGGCCTGTACTTCGCCGGGTGCCATGGCAGGCAGGATCGCGGTATGCGCTCCGAGCCTTGATTTTAAGGCACCGAGGACCTGGAGGAGACCGTCCGGACGACTAAGGTACGCATGGACCCGGAGGGTGGAGGATGATCTTCACCCACTTAAAATTGGGTTGCCCCCAGCCGGCGGACAAGCTCAAGACCGCGACGATTGATTGAGTCGCTGAAACGGCAACGCTCCTGAAAGGTCATGCCACAAATGATGATGATGACGATGACGATGATGATGATGATGACGACGGCGATGATGATGATGATAGTAAACGTATGAAGCATTGTTTATACCTGTATGAGAATATAAGTACCAATACAACTGCCACAAGTGAAGCCGCTCCCAAGATTGAACCAACAACTGCTCCAGCAATTTTTCCTCGGTCAACGGCTGCAAACGGCATATTAGACCAGAACCCATAAAGTCAAGTAATACCAATGCACAATTAAAAGGCGAAATGAAATAACTGATCAATCAAATCAAATCCATGCACTTTCAGTCTAGGTTTTTCGATTCCTAATCGCAGTTGTAATTGCATATTTATATAGCGCCTCTTTATAGTACTCTTTAGACGTGATTCCGACCTGACTACATAAGACACCGATCAAAGAGAGTGGTCTTCAATCGCTGGTGAATGAAAGATAGAGAAAATACACGAAGCTAATAATTGCACAACAGCATGGAAGTTTTTTTCATTTTTGAAAAGAAACACGGCATATATTTGTCTTGTAAAATTGAAAAATTACCTTTAATTAAAAAATTGCCTTTAATTAAACTTCTAGAATAATATAATACATAATAATGTACCAACACCATTGAACTAGTTAAAGAATGACTTACATACCAGAAACAAAATAGTCCTTGGAAATTCAATAACTTACAACCTTCGGACATGCTTTCGAAACAAATCACGCCAGGTTGACAGGTACAATAATAGCTGCCAATGGTATTTGTGCAGTTATACGCTTGTGGTCCGCATTTTGACAATTCTGTGCACTCGTCTATGTCTATAATAAATATCATACACACAAGTCAACAGAAAACCTATTTTACTAATTTAAATTGATATGTTAAGAATTTATATCATTAGTGTTGACTTTCTTAATGCGATCTATGCAGCCCTATATACCTTTTCCTCGATTTAGCCAGCTGTAATCGAATCTAAGCATTACAAGTCGAATAATGACTGGGCTTCCAAAGTTTGCGCATATCTAAAATTGTATACTGAAACAGATGCATTGGTAGTCTTATATTCCTACGATGATTGGGACATAACTAATTTCCCACTCTCACGCCTGTAAATGAACAGAATGAATGTGCAAATACATCCCTTCTACTGGGTCGTAGACGGAATTAGGAAATTAAATAATATTCATCTATAGCGAAATTGTTATAGATATTTTTACTCAGGACTCGTTAAAACATCGTGAGTACTTCTCAACAATTAAATTATAAAATACACTAAGTGCAAAGGTGTACTGTAAATCAGCGAATTAGTTTTACCTGTGCAACTGGTCGTGTCGTTTTCCATAAATCCTTCTTTGCATATGCAGCTGTAGCTTCCACGAGTGTTACTGCAATTTGTTGACGATTTGTCGCAGTCGTCAATGTTTTCCAGACATTCATCTATGTCTACATATAAAAAACAAGCAAAATGTTCGCAGTGCACGAAGGCAAAGAACATTAAAAGAAAGAAAACCTGATGTTACAGTATTGTATAAAGGAAATTCAACGAGGGCTTACAGAATAATGGATTCGAAGTTATGCGGCATTTCTTTTAGGTCTATTAAGCCACCTTAGCTTTGCAATCCCTGAAATTCAATAGCAATAATCGAACTCCATTTGCCCCATTAAAAGCTGATGTTTGGAGACCATTTAAAATATACACATTGCTATATTCGTGAATGGCATAGACTTACGTGGTGACGACTTTGTGTATATATGAACTCGTGCATAAAAGCAGGCTGCCTGGCACCCACCCACACACGCAGAACGAATAAGTGAACATGCCAGACAAATATGTACAGATTAAGGGTCACACAGACAGATCAGATCGAGATAGAGAGATATTGAGAGAGAGACAGAGAGACCAATGCCGATGGTCTGTAGCTGAGGCTGTGATTAATGCTGCATTTAGAAAATTTCAATTAGTTCCCGATGCCTGAAGTTTTCCGATCCAAATAAGGCAATTAAATATTGCTCGACTATTGGATATACCCCACTCCAACGCAAGGGAAGTTGATGGTAATAGCAGATGATACAATCGAGTGATTAGATACGCCGGCTTTGTTTATATTCGACAAGCAAAATATTAATATTTGACTAATGCTCATCTGCTGTCTATAGGGCGACTTACGACGTCACCCTACGTGGTGGAGCCACAAAAGCTTTGGCCAAAAACATACATCCGTAGCATCAACATGCGTAACCTATGTATATACATCTACTTCTTATCGGTTTGCCATGTTAGTTTTATTGCAGCTCAAAACATTTTGCCTTGCTCCTGTGGACTATTTATTTCTTTAGATTTATTATAATATAACCATTTTGATGTAACGTTATGGGTTTTTACCAATACATGTTGTATGGTTGTGTCTTTGAAATCCGCTTCTACAAGTACAGTTGTAACTCCCAACAGTGTTACTGCAATTTGTCGTTTCTGGATCGCATTCCCCTTTGGCGCATTCATCTATGTCTGAAATCAAAATTTAGGCTATCAAATAAGAAAGTTTTATGACACCGAAAATATTTCCAATTTAAAATAAATAAACGAAGAAAGCTTAAGCAAATTGGCATAAACAATCATCGTTTTATGCTAAATGCATCGTGATAAGTGATTTCTACTGCGCAGATTTGAAATCATGCTGCGAATTTCTTTCTTACATTAGCGACGTGGCAATCAATGCATTAATGTGCAACGGGACAAAAATACGGCAGAAATAGAACAGCATTCATATTGCACAGATATAGTGACCAACACTGTTTTAAGTAGTCAGTCTGGAAAAGCAAATGGGAAAGGGTGCGTTTTAAACAGCCGCGCTTAAGCACTCTGGTATAAGTATGCCTAATGCCATGAAATGCTATAGGAACTCCGCCAATGCCGTTTTTAGGCGGCGCCAGTCCCAAGCCTGGATAAAGGAGGAGGGCGACGATAATCATCTTCGTTATGACACAGCGTCGTTAAAAAATGCTATAAGGATAAGGTTCTATAGTTAGCCAGGCATATTTAGAAGAAACTGCGTACGCCAAAAATCAGTCTAGCAGATGCATTTTAAACAGTCTGTAGTATATGTTTATGTTTGAATAGATCTGTATAAATCGTTAAAATTGCTTTAACTAACCGGTACAATTATCCCATGTTTTATTTCTATAAAATCCATTTGAACATCGACACATTGCTATGTCTGAATATTTTAAGGCAATAATTGAACACGTCTCGTTGTTGTAACAGTCGCCGTTGTTCTGCTGGCAATCTGTAATAATTATTAGAATAAGTGCAATAATCAGAGCCAGTAACATATTGTTCTGCATTTTACAATACGTTTCTAGTGTTTCGCATCACATTCTATGAAGAGCAAAACGCACCGCATAAGTTAGTCTCAGAAGAATGTGAATTTGTACTTAGGAAGTTGTTCACAATTTCTGGATATATTTACTCTTAAAAACATTTGCAGAAGCAAACCTTTGGCAACACACCGATTAATGTGATACACAAACAACACAAGGGCGCTGCAGAATTAGCTTATTTGCAGTAGATCTAATTTTAATTTTCGAAGTTTTAAAATTATAATTAGATGTACTAGAGAAAAATATTAGAATTCTATATATTTTAGTTAAATATTGAATTTGAATAAATTGTATGATGTTAGAGTCTGAAAATTATAATTAAATCTACTACAAAAGCTAATTCTACATCGCCATTGTGTTGCATGTACATCGGTTGATTGCAAATAAAGCAACATTTATAATTTTCTATAATTATTACGTAAAAATATGTATAAATCGATTTTAAAAAATTGCAGAAACAGTTTTATAGATGTGAAACTTTTCAAGGATTTATCCAACTTGTAGCGCTCATCTACTGGACATGTGTGGTCGCTCTTTCACACACTTTTCCAAGTCCGTTCTGAAGCGTTCTAAGTATCTATGGCATCAAAATGCCCGCTTCCGTTTGCTCGAAGGTAGTTGGGTAAATAGATGGATGGGTACCTGAAACTTTGCAAAGAACCTTTCCTTGATGGCGTTACAGTTCATGAAGAATAATTAGTTCAGGTAGTGTTACGTAACTGATGTTTTCTATCCAACGAAGATCTGCATTTGAAGTATGCCGCCTAGACTTACTTGTGGTATCAGATCATACTACCCTTACAGCTAAATTGTTCTATATTTGTTCCATACTGTTATCACATGCGTGTCACTGCTTTGGCTACCAATCAAAAATAGTCTCAGATAGAGTCGAATTGCAAACACAAACATTTCACTCTGATCAATCAAGTTATCTAAAAGCAATTATTGTTTTCAGGCTCATATATATAAACCTAAATCATACAACTTTATTCGGTGCCAACAAGAACTAGAATAATTCTGGTAATCGGGACTTTTAAGCTGCTTGTCAAACTGTGAAATTCTTTCTACCTTCCAAAATTCGTTGATGTTTTTCTCTGGTCATTTCGACCTCGACTCAAAACTTTCCAGTTTCCGAAGGCTTATCCATCACGGACTGTATCTTTTCTCAGTGTATTGAACTTCTTAAAATTTAACTGAATTTTGAATAGGTTTTGGTGCGCCATCGTTTGATACCTTAAGTAAAACACACCGGCTCTATTATATGAGATATTGCTTATTACCGGCATTATTATTATCATTTTTAGTGGTTGTAGTAGCTGTAGTTGTAGGATGCTATACATTGGAACAAATAATAAAGTAGGCAAACTTCTAATGTTGCAGTTGCTTCCTGTCCATCCTGGTTTACACTGAAGCGACGGACATGAACCATTTCGATAAATGCATCTTTCGTCATTAAGACAGTGGCATCTTCCTCTACATGACAGTCCGTAGTTGCCAGCTGGACAGACTGAAACAAAAGACAACGATGAGACATTTTACGATTAAACGTGATGCAATTATGTAAAGTGATGTAGCTTGCTTTAACTTGGTTCAAAGTTATGTACCCTATCTTATTGCAGGGCAATTAGGATGTAAGGATGATCGCAAGAGACACAATTCTTTATATTTTCATCAATACATTGAAATTTTGTATCATCATCTGCAATATAGCCTACCACAATTACGCTGAGCTGCATTATTATATCTGCATTAATTAAGCGCCATTATATAATGACCAAGCCCCAAGCAATGGCACTGAGCAATTGTGAGCGAAGGACTTGCTCAAGGTCCCTATAATTGTCTACATAGAGCTTCAAAATCGTACTCAAGGGCAGTTGTTAGTGATACCAAAACTGTTTGAGGCATGTGAGATATCAATCTTCAAATATATCACATATGTAAGTTAAAGTATTTGCCTATGGTTTTCACATGGTCATGGTCGGTCTCGATCTCTTTAGCGGCTCTTTTTCACCCTAATTTGGCGGCCCCATTCCTTTCCTCACTTCCACGTCCTCTATTCATTTCATTAGCATTTCCCATTCTGCCCCTTGGAGCGGAACGACTTTTAGGCCAAATAAAAACACAAATAAGTTATTTAATGACCAAGCAGAACGAGATTTTTTTTAAATTTAGGAAAACGATAGCCTATGACCCGATGATCACTGAGCAGTGTAGGCCTATTGAGATGTGTAGAACTAGTTTTCTCATAGCTTAAAAATGTCGCGGACAAGAATTCTTCCACTCCCTAAAATCGGCGACTCTGAACTTTAGGGCATGACTTAGGCCGGTTCTGACTTTGTTCATAACGTTCGAAAGAAATTGAGAGTAGTGCAGAATGATAGTTTGATAGATTCGCAGGGGATAGATGACTTTTGGAGAAGAGGGTAAAGTATGATATTTGCGAAACAGAGAAAGGAGCCTTCAGCGAAAGAGAGAGGCTACCGTTGGACGTGATAATTGGGCCCAAGTTTTCAAATCAGTCTTTTAAGATAAGAGGAATGAAATTCTCAAAGGACAAAGCTTATCAGGAGATGAGGAGATTAGATTACGAATCTCCGCCGCAGTTCTTGAGTGGAGTAAGCTGGTGGATGATATTAGGATACGGTTGACCAACGGATGAAGAACTGTTGGAAAACTTGTATGGGGAAAAGCGCAAGAACCTGTCTGCAGGGAAGAGTGCAATGGAAAGCACTGCTGTGTACTGCATTACTTTAGTATATTTAGAAAGCAAAGCGATAACGTTCAAGAATCAAGCCATGTGTCTCGTATTTGAACTGTAGTGCATTATAATTGTTTCTAAACATACATATTATAATCAAAACAATGACTGGTTTACTTATTATTGGATTCAAAACCATAAATAAAAAATAAACTAAGTATAAAATGTTCTTAGATCAGCGATACATTCAAGAAATAAAATATAAATAGCTCACCCGAATACACACTGAGGGCGTAACTGCCACCGCATATCTCACTTCTGTTGCCAGAACAAGACATGTTACAGTCATACGAAATTCCATGTCTTGCATAGCTATCTCCGCAGTAGCACTGCCACGAGTACTAACAAAAACATAGCTGTCATTTACATCAAGTTTATAATGCATATACTGAATATGTCCTGTAAGCACGAGTAGCAGTTATTGTGAATTAGATCGCTGACCGTATTTTCCAGCTATTATTTGTAGCCCTCACTCAACAGAACAAGGTGTCTTAATGCGTTGTCTGCCACCAGAAGTGACGAACTTTATGTCTGTCGAGCTAAACTATTCGCCTTCTCTTGCTTGACTATTTCGAGATAGCAGACACTAATAATGTGCAGGCTGTATAGGGCGATGGATTTTAAAACAACACGTGAGCGAAGGCCTGAGTGTCGTCTGCATACTGATGGACAGCAAAACCCATGGGAAGGAGAACCCGTGCCAGGTCGGCGGTGTACGGAATGTAAAGGAGAGGGGCCAGGACAGAACCCTGGGGAGGCCAACAGGTATAAGGGACCCGGCGGAACGTGTGGGCCCAAAGATAACAGAATGAGAGCGGTTTGAGAGGAATGACTGAAACCAAAGAAGGGCAGTATCAGTAATGCCAAAAGATTTTTCTAGACGGTCCAAAAGTATAGAGTGACCCACAGTGTCAAAAGCAGCACTAACATCATAGAGGGCAAGAAGACTAACCTGTCCACAGTCATAAGCTCCAAAGACGTCGGCCAGGAGACGTGTAATACGTGATTCAGTAGAGTGGAACTTCCTAAATCCGGATTGAAGAGGAGGCATGAGGGAGTTAGAGTCACGGCGAAATTTATCATTTGGATGGATAACATGGAAGGCGGGTGTTCAGAGCCTTAAAGGTCAAGCATGCAATTTTAAACCTATTACGCCATTCAATAGGAAGCCAGATATGTACACATGTATGTTTACATATATTTGTGTATGTTTGTATGTATATGTATGGATATGTATAAACATTTATATATGTCTTAAGTATTTTTATATGTACGTACAACACATCTGTCTATTTATAAAGCGCCTGTTAAGAACCTTGCGAGAACGATGAACACGGTAATCTGACAGATCTTAGAAATGTGCGACTTAAGATAGGTTGACTGATTCTTCAGCTGTCTGAGACGATACAGTAAGTAGTCCAATGTTCCAGAAGGATGGTCCAGTGCACGAGAACGTACAACATGACCGCATCGTCGTATGATAGTGCGGATCCAAGGAAGACTGTCTCGACTGGCTGCTGATTGTCGACCCTTGTGCAATAGGTAGGAATGGAGAGCTCTCTATTGTACAGCTGTATCTGTCCTCGCCGATTAAAGAAGAACGTCTTATGTGGTTGATCTTAAAGTTAATCATGTGCTCTATAGGAAGTCAATGCAGTGTCTCTCTTGCATAGCTCAAAACATGCAGTTAAACGACGATTCGGCGACGCAGTTGAGAATGGACTGAAGCTGTCGCATTCTGAACTTCAACGGGCCTGCAAGGACAGAGTCATGACAGTCGAAGAGCGTCAGATTGAAGGAGTGGACGAGAGTCGCAATGGCGTCGAATGATAAATTTCGCAGTGTCACACATTTATTAAAAGCAGGACCTGCAGACGGAATTTGCATACACTGGTAGGAATAGGTCCTCATTCAGAAGCATTTCAACGTCCCGGGACAAACACTGTATTTCCAACTCAAAAATGCCAGCTCTATAGCTTCCCTGTCAAACTTTGCTCGCTTCTGTCTTGTGCCTCATCCATAGAAATTCTGTCTTATTTAGATAAAATCTATGTATTTATATATATTTGTATTATCTGGCATCTTATTTTGCGTTTGTTGACCTTCACAAAAGCATGTGCAGAAACTGCTAACTTAGACAAAACAGCAAAGGGGAAACAGAATAGTCAAACTGGATCCTGGATTAGTTGAAAATACCGGCCAAGAAGACAAGCTGTGCTTGAATGACAATGGTGCATCACAGATTAAATTGGCAGAGACATTGGATACTAAAACACCAACCGTGCATTAATTACCTGTGCTCCAGCGTATGAATAGTTCCTGTCAACACACGACTGAGAACAGGATTCTATAGTATTTTTGTTGTCTGCTTTCGATACGGGTTCTTCCATTGCTCTGAGATTGTCTTCATCTCTGTAGCATCCAATGTATTGCCGCGCAACTGTCGCTAAAGTTTCAGTTTCATTATTCATGTAGAAGAGAAGAAATGAATTTACTATAAATGTGCTTAAACTCTCTAAACACAAACATTCTGAATACAATGTTAGAATAAACCATTTCTAAACTAATAAATTAAGATGTAGACAAAAACTGAAATTTTAGCAGAGTGCAACTAACAAAAACAGCTCAATACAACATCAACATTTGGTACAACAGATTTATTATAAATACTTTCTAAGTACTAGAAACTTGTAACTTGTAGGTCATCACTGAAACCGCTAGGTGGCGCACCGAAATGTGTGTCGCCAATTTTTTGTAATCCAAACTGAACATAATTCTACTTTTTTGTGTTTGTACGCCATTTTCGTGTATTTCGCGTTTCCAGAGCAAGGTCACAAGTGTCTGCTAATTTCGTGTGGTTTTGGACGACATTAAAAACTTCAATCGTCGCCGACCATGATGCAGATCCACAGACATGTCATTGTACTTCAGCGCCCAAGTGTGCTAAAACTAGTGAAGCCCTTTCGAACGATTGTCCAATTCCAGAATTTTTTTAAGCAGGAATTTTACGAATTCTTGAGCAGCATAAATCCGACATCTGACCTTAAAATGATCAGTATGGGTTGTGCTGGGAGTGTTACCTTTGGTCATTCTTCATATTCAACGTAATTCGAACTCTTGAATGTGTTTTTCCTGATTTAAAACTTGGAAACTAAGTGGTGGGCTCATAAGTTTGCATATAACTATGCATGTATCAAAACACTTATATACCGCTTTTCAGAAGCCTCAAAAGCGCCGTAATTATGTGCCAGCGGCAGCCTGAAAGGGTATCATTCGAATACAGACGAAATTGTCATTCTTTTGACCTTAACATTGCTTGGGGTAGCGAGGTCAAGCTAGGGGAATTTGTGAGCTACGTAAAAGCGCCATATGAGTGTTGAGCTACACAAATAACTAAATAAATGCATACATGAATGCACGTAAGCATATGTACACATTACACACACATATACATACATATGCACACGAGCGTGCGGACGCGTGTGTGCGTGCATTCATACACATATACATACATGCATACATACATACAGACATAACTACATATATACATCGCTACATACACATACCATCTGGCCTACAGTGCCAGCATGGTTTGACACAACCTTACTGATCTGCTCAGTTCTGTGCGTTCTGCCGGTATTTTAATGCCGTTAAGCTGAAGCCTTAAAATCAGGTTATTTATGAAATCACCGTAGATTGACTTATGATTTTCATGACCTATTGAATTTCAAAACGACTTCAACTGGTTACAATTCGAGTACAGATGCATTTGAACTGAACTGCGAGTGATGCCGTATACATTACGATGACGGCGTTATAGAAGTAATAGAATCTCCTATAACAGCCTCAAATAAGTCTTAGTGAATTAATAATCAGGATACAGGTTTGATTACTCTTTGGTTTTGGCGCGGCATAGGATGCGCCTTGTGCATTAGACACCAGGGCGATAGACGTTAATAAATTATAATTAATAATTATAAATAGTATTTTATTACAGCACGCTGCTTAACTTACGTTCTCTTTATATTTTAAGCGGGAATTATTTACATCTGCTAGGCAACTCTTTCAAGATGTCACTAGAAAGAGCTCTAGGAATATTCCGATATATGGAAGCATATTCTATAGCAAACGATATTTACTAAACAAGCTCATAACATTCATAATTACCGTCACATCATCAGCATTGTACAGAAACTTAAAAACACAATGATTACAATCGCGCCTTTCAAATTCATTTGTTGGAACTATGTTACTTACTTATGTTACAGGCTGATCCACTCCAGTTTCCATGACATCCGTCTGGACAGTTCCCAGTCGTCCGGTCACATGGAATTTCTCGCTTACAGTGACAACTTTTATCACACGCTGCACCGTAAGTTCCAGTAGGACATACTAGACAATAATCACAGTAAATACAAAAGCTAAACTTTTGTATTAGGTTTTATTGCTTAGCAACTGCTATAAAAGAAACTCGAACACGATTTTAAAATTGAAACTACTTGTGCGAAAAAATTTGACGGCTGCGTATATTGAATACCTACAATAATTTTACGCCTCTGCATCTTGCATATCTCGGCCTTTGTGCTTATACAATACGCTGAACTGCAAAACTAAGTAAAAACTCTAGAGAATCAGGCTCTCGTTGTATAGCATTACAGAATAATCAGATTTTATAATCTACAAGCTCAATGAATAAGTGGTATGTAAGTAAGACATTGCACTAGAAGTGGTCCGTGATAACTCGAAAGCATATATTCAACAAAGTTGTTCAAGCAATTTAGTTCCGTAAATTTGGTTTTGGGGTTATTTCGTCATTAAGCCTATGTTACGAAAGATAGAATCGGACATCTAATTAGATGAAAATTTTAATCGCTGTATTAAGACTATACATACTTGCTGTAAAAACTACAGTTTATAGAAATGAGGCTTTTAAATCTAAGTTGCAGTTTACAACATCGAAAATAAGCAGCCAGATATTCTCAGCTCTAATTATAAGCTTAATTCTGGACACGATACATTTTAGCATGAATCCTGTAAAGGTAATCAATACTGGAAATATCCCTACCCGTATAGACAACATAGGCATTTAGTGGACCACCACAAAATTCAGAGTTATTTCCTGAACACATCAAGTTGCAAGTTGTGTCCGGTAGTTGTGCACCGTAATCCTCCCGACAAAGACAGGTGTTTCGATTCTAAATGATCAACACGCATTAAACCATTTAGCCAATATTATGCTTAAAACCTTTTCTAGTATACTGTTAAACCGATGCATCGCATTGCACTGTTATGCACAGTATAGGTGACTATATATATATATATATATATATATATATATATATATATATATATATATATATATATATATATATATATATATATATATATATATATATATATATATATATAGACCTACTGAAAAATTCTGTTCTGCCTTCTGACCTAACTTATCACGAGTAAGTAGGGTAAATAAAACGAGTACATATAAGTACATAAGTGCGTGCGTACAGTTGTGAATGAGTGATAAAACACTTGAAAATCGGCCGTAAGTTACAGGCAAAGAGAGAATTAATACTTCTCTGCTAGTTTTTGGCAAAGAACCGAACTTATTTTGAAATTTAACACATGCTGCCAAAAACCGAAGTCAAACAATTATCTTTGCTTAAAAAGTGGTAAAGGTGTTTGGAGTGTATGCTGATCAGTGATGCAAGTAGCTGTTGACAGGCGAAGGGGTGCATAAATTGGGTGTCCGTGTGTGTGTGTGTGTCACCGGTAACGCAATCTCAACCATCGATTCTTGGGTTGAGCACTTCATGATCTTATAACATAAATCAAACTCCAAGTCACCCTGTTTAAGGGTTTTCGAGTTGGAGTGAGGTGGAAATATGCCGCTTCCTATATATGTATACGCTTAATTATTGGTAGTCAACACTGCTGCACTCCGCGCAGCTTTTGATTACAAGCCAATACACAGACCAACTTGGTTTCGAATCTTGATATATCATTGTATTAAGTCATGATATTATTCGTCCGCTTACTAATTCAGTGTAGAACTACCGCTTATCTGCACTGCGGTAGCATTACAAGCGAATTCGTGACAAGCTATTGACTTTCATTGTCACAAACTTTGTGGACGCATCACACACACAACAATAAATCAATAATCTGAGCTTTACATGATTTCCTCGCAGATTTGCGAAGTATTAAATTATGAACGGTGGACAAAAGATACTGTACTGTACATCACACTTACTGTTCTTGCTTAAGTTTTAGAATAATTGAGCAAATCATTTAAAGTAGGTTATCATCTTCACTCGATCAATGTCACTGAACGTGGGACAGTGTGCAAACATATCCAACTCGTGTTTAAAAGTAATTAGGAAAAATTCTAATATTAAGAGGTAAGCATATAATAAACAAAAGGCCTTCGACTCCATCAAGCACGATGTTACCTGGGCAATACTGAAATCATATTGAGTAGGGACAGACTGATACAGATTCTACAGAACATTGGAGAGAGATCAAAATCTGCAGTGAATGTGGGACGGGAACTAGGAAGATGGTTTGCAACCACAATAGGGACAAGGCAGGGTGATCCATTTCACCTAGTATATTTATCACTTACTTGGAAAGAGTCATGCAGGACATACAAGATAATGGAACTGGAATCTCAGTGCAGGGAGAACTCATCAATAACCTACGATTTGCAGATGACATTGACCTGTTGGAGAACAGCTGCAACAGGCCGCAGGAAAATGTGTACGGACTGAACCTACTTGCCGAACATGCTGGACTAAAAATAAATGTGTATAAAACAAAAACAATGGTATTTGGCAAGGAGACAATAGACATGGAAATTAAAGTGCAAGATGAGGTGATTGAAAATGTAAAGGAGTTTGTGTACTTAAGAAGTCTCATGACATGGAATAATGATTGCGCAAAAGACATAAAGGCAAGAATAGTAAAGGCAAAAGGAGTTATGGCAGGGCTAAACAACATCTGGAAAAGCAGGAAAATCAGCCACAAGACCAAACTAAAAGTCTTGAAAACATGTGTTTAGCACAGCTCTGTATGCATGTGAGGCATGGACAATCAAAAAGACGGATAAAGATAAGATATTAGCATTTGAAATGTACTGCTATAGACGAATATTACATCTGAATTGGACAATGAAGGTAACAAATACGGAGGTCCGAGAAGACTGAGCATAAAAGAAGATCTAATACAAGTAATAATGAGAAGGAAATTACGCTTGTTTGGACATATATGCAGGATGGATGACAGTAGAAAAATAAAAAGCGTAATGATGGGAATTATCGACGGAAATGGGAGACGAGGAAGACCTAACAGGGAGTGGACAGATGATATAAGGGATTGGTGTAAGCAAGACTTGCACGCCTTGATAAGAACGGCACAAGATCGGGAACTGTGGAGACTAGTGACAATGCATGCAGTGGACACCTACGGGCTCTCTGCCCATGGATCATGATGATGATGATGATGATATAATAAACGCTACCAATGTTAGTATACTCTCTCTCTCTCTCTTGTCAGCGTGAACGTTTTACCTGAATTGTTGCGTAAGTTGTCTGACATTTTGCAATGCATTTTTCGATAGTCATCGCGTTATCAGTTGAGATATCTGCACTTGATACTGTCGGCTGACCACTGTCGTGAAAGCAGCCAATATATTGGTCCTCCAGAAATCCTAACCAGGCAACAGCAATTATTATTATATACGCGTTACATACATATATTTGCAATTTTTTTTTGACCAGGCATGCTGGTTACGGTTAAGTTTGAGTCAGTATTGGTCAGGTGATGAAATTATTGCCATGCTTAGATCGATACCAAAAATCGTTTCCAGGTTGGATAGACTAGACAATTAAATAATTGGGCCAATCGACATCAATAGGCCTACATTTGTGAATAAAGTTCCTCTTCATACTGGATAGATACATTATGTGCAGTCTGATTTGACAAAATCGCTTTCACCCTGCATATTTACTAACACTAAGCAGAACATCAGATTGCAGCATTACCAGATTTTTACCCGTTGTTTAGGATATACATAGTGTATTGTCAATACAATTCAGGCTCAGACATTGTATACCCTGTTCTAGTTTTAAGCACAAAAATCATAGATTTGTTAACGAATATGAATCTGCTTTCGGTCATCTGAACTGAATAACAACAGTTTCACACTAACGTACACAGATGTGCTATTAATCTCCCTACCCCTCGCTTGATAAATCTTAAAGACAGAAATATTCTCGCCCTAACTGAGTTTGCTATATTCAATAAACTTCTTAGATCTTTCTAGTGCCTCTTCAATTGTGAGTCATGGATCAATCGCCCCTGCAGATGTTAATCGCGCGCTAATCTCCTGCGCAATCGGAGTTCGGAGTGTAGCCCTGCTAGCCAAAGCTTTTAGAGCGGATGATATGAGAATCTCTTTAAAAATTTACGTATTAAACGCGTTATGCAGGCAAACTATATTGTATGTGTAAGTTGCAGGGAGGTTAAAATCTAAAACATTAACTGACTTTTTCAAACGAGATTGGGAAGATGAGGTTTTCAAGGGGTTGAACATTCAACAGGCGCCTAGCAACGCAGATGTACATCGAACTACTGTGTATGGGCAATGCACTAAGGTGGTTGTTGATATACATAACTGATGGCTAACATGGATTTCACAAAATTGATGCAAGGTTAACTTGAGCTCAGTCAGCCAAGACACAACGCTATACAATTTGTGTGGTCGTTTCTCATCATCGGCTTTCAACTTGGTAATACAGCTGTGCAGCTTTTTTATGACGAGGACATGGGTATAATTAATGCTTAACATTCATCATTCCTACCTCTCGTAAGCGACGCTTGTACTGCGAACCACAGTGTAACGATGCTGAATAGATTAGAAGAACGTCTTCCGCAAGACTCTTTCACAAACGCCATTTGAAGACTTTCTGTAATGAAAGATCTATTCCAATAGTAGGATTTACTCGTTAGCAGACTGCGCTGTTTTATTTGTATATGTGCCTTTGCTCCCACTATAATGAAACATAATTTAAGCTAATAATGGAAATGCACAGGTGTTGATGCATATATCTTAACCTCGCCAGATTCTAGAAACAACGGTACTTCCTGTTGATCAGTAATTATCACGCTAAACGAATAAATTTACATTATTGTACATTAATAAACCTACTTGCAATGCTTAATCAAGAATGCGTATAATATTAAGGTTATATATGCTTCTAAAAGCAATGTTAATAACATGAGGGCCAGACTATTGTGAGAAAACTTCCGTGTTTTGACCTCAGTCTGCTTCTTATATCGTGTGAGATCATCACGAGTGACTTGCACAGGTCTATTAATATATCCCCACACAACCGTACACCCAGTGCGCTTGCAAATCTGTTTAATGTATTCTATAGAACCCCCTCGGCGATTCAGAAAGCTCGCCGCAGTAAATCCAGACACGTGCATTGGATCTTGGCCTCTTGGCTCCCTAAGGTGTATAATGAGTAACGTACGTCCTGGCGTGCTGGAGAAATGAGAAGTTAAGTGATTTCACGGTCCATAGACCGAACGACGGGCATTCATTGCATTGTACCATGATCTCATTTAGTGTGATTATGGTCAAATTAGCTGAGGCACAGCGATTCAGTAGTTGACTTTTTCATAAATTTTAATGATATGTTTTCACTTATGATCTAACACGTTGAATTGTTTGTTTCCTTTATGGTGCGCCGACAGTGCAGGAGTGAAAATCCATAATGGAGGATGGTGAAAGAAGGAAGCGAAAGTTGCGTTGATGGTAGGAGAACGCAGGTGACTGCCGGGACGAGATAATTAGGTATGTAACTAAATTGAAACAACTCTCTCTCCCTGTGTCAATCTCTAATCTGCATGAAGTATGAAAAGTCATTGAATATGTCGGCCTACAGTTTCCTTATTAGGCCTAAAATAGCTTTGGACAATCAAACATCAATTATGGACCGATTTTGGCGCACTGCCAAATTTTTGTTTACCTGTCAGTCCCCTTTCAGAATTATTTTTCATTTTGTCGAATAGTATTTATCGCGTTTGCGTTTCAATCGCAGATCCATCGATTTCATAACCACGCTGCAGAGGAGTAACCAGGAACAAAATGTGGTAAAATTTCAAAAGGTCGTAATCAGTAATCCGAGATTTCTACAGCGCCCAACGAAAGCCGCGCCGCGGGACCAGCTTATTCACAGACGATAAGTCAAAACAAAATCGATAGGCAAAAGGGTCCGGTTCCAGGTCAAGATCCAAAAATCAGACGGAGAGACTGCGTGACAGCTATGGGGATGGTGTTTGGGGTTGGAGAGGTCAGTCTGGTAAATCACGGGCAGGCTGATGCAGAGGTTTGGAAGCTGACCAAGCATCTCATAAGAGCTGGTGTAGACTCAGGGTAAAAATTAACAAAGCAGGGTAGGCAACTGAGCTGGGCTAGGGCCCATGGAAAGAGTAAATCTGTTTAAATTTCAAGACGCTCATTGGCTAGATCTATACTTTCGAGCTCTGTCCTCTTCAGTGTTGTCTGGTCTGTAGCCCTGGTAGCTTAACTTGTCTCTTCGCGAGAGGGTTGTGTGGACCCATTTTGACGGCCGCAGAATGAGAATATCGAAACGGGCGATGTCATCTGGATGCGTGCACGAAATGGTGAAGAATTTTCGTATGAATCTGAGCAGGACCTTCTGCTCAATCATGGCAAAACTCTCTCCCGCATTAAAACGCATAAAGGATAGGTGGGAGTTTCAACAAAACTGGCTATAATTACAAAATTGTAAATACTATGGCGCCTGTGTCTCATGCACAGGGCATCAACCTACCTCACTTCAAAATGAAGCTGAAAGTTAGGTCGGTTTCTAAAAGGGTCACTCCAATTAATAGCCTCTTCCAGATACCGGATATCGTGGTTACATGTATGCAAGTGTGACACACATGTACATGCTTTATTGTTGTCTGTTCTGTGTGATATCCCACAACTCGCAAGGTGGCGCTATTCACGAAAACTGATCCAATACTGTTTCTATGGCCAGCTGAAAAGGTACAGTAGCAGAGGGTAGTGGCAGATTTAGCCATATGTGGAGGGGCGGTTATACGCCGACCCCCTCCGACCAGACCCGTGCATGATGGACTTCCATGCAGAATGTGGCGTCCCTCTGAAAATACTCTTGACCCTCATGCAAGCAATCTTGGACCGTCCACTGGTAGAAGTGTGTATGTCCGTTAATTTTTCAATCAACCACCTGTCGGGGTCCAATTTATCTGGATAGGAAAAACATTTTAAATTGCGATGCAGCGCCACCGACATCATGATAAAAACACTAGAACTCTTGTTCCTACCGGCGCAAATAACCTCTTGTTATAAGAACGACAAACGGACAGGTATACACTACAAGGAATGGATACGTAAGTCACTAAGCAAGGAAGTAAGTTCAGTATTTAGTAAGCTAATAATTTAGTGAGTGTGTAAGTGTATGTGTGTGAGCGTATGTGTGTGCATATATGTGGAAATATATGTTCATAAATATAAAAGTATTTTGGCAGGTATGTAGGCAGCTAAGTAAGCAAGTGTTCATCTATATATGTCGGCATATGTTTATATATATATTGATATATGTATATATACATATGCTGGTATGTATTTGTATATAATTATGAAAATTATTATGTATGCATGCATGCATGTATTTGTGCATAGGACATTTTAGAGCAGTTTTAAAAATAAATTTTCGCATGAGAAAGTAGAATCAATTAGGTCTATATCTGACTAAAACTACGGCCATATGTTAAACTGTGTGAATATTTTCTCTGTAACAATGAATATCAACGGTTTACGACTCCTATTTCAGTTCTTTATTCAATTTTAATAATGAAATCACTGTGTAAACATTTTAAACTCAAATTTTAACCGGGTTATGCGTGGATTTCAAGGAACTTGAAGCCCGTGCACGTTATATACGAGCAAATGCAATAAATAAAAGTCGTGAATTTAAAACTCGTAATTTCAAAGGTAATATTGCCACACAACAATGCAATTTCTAGATTTCTAGTATATTACTGCATATCAGAAGCCCTATGCGCTAAACTACTGCTTAGCTTGATTGCAGTAAAAGTGATGTTCCGTGTGTAACGATGAAACGTACGCGTCTTCTTAGCCGTGCTGTCTTTCATGGAAATGTGTGGAACGACGCTGTTTGGGTACTTCTATCATTAAGGCAGATAACGCCTGAGCCAAGCACATCCTTTGTGCGAACAACACAAACTGTGCGTTAACAGCAAAGTCCTTGAAATAATTAAAGCCTAATGTGGGAATTTATTACTTTAACTTACAGTATCACATTTCATATACAGCGGTGTCGAAAGAAGAAAGTTATATCTAATTATGTACTGAATGACATTTCTCTTCTATTTTGTGCACTGTGCAACACATCGCACTTTTGCACTATGATTTCAAAACCATTTGTTGCAGAAATAACAGTTGGTAATCGAATATTTTCATGCTCTTGAATTTAAATGCAGGTTGTTGTGCTAACTTCTGTTCGCGTCTCAGTTCTGTTTAGTATTATGCAATTTTTATTTCTATGTATTGTAAGAACGCAAACATTTCATTATATACAGAAAGGTTGATTATGGTTTACAAATGGTAAAACCCTAGATATCTAGCACTCATTATATATACATATGTATTTTAGGTGCCAACCTTTCATCCAACACGCTTCATTGAAAGTTATTGACTTGTTAAGCATGTGAATTATATGGATTGTGTGATTCAGTTTATAGCTGAAAAATAAAAGTTCAGCAATTGTATGGTTCATAATATAGTGCATCACCTATCCCAGCATAATGACTAATTTGCGCTTTGTTGCAAAGATTAGATTTTATATCAGATAGTACCACGAATCAAGTAAGACCAACACTTGGAGCCAAAAATAGCAAACATCGCATCCCAGATGCAGTTAAGACATTTTGTAATGTAAGAAAGGTAATCAAAACACCTGACGGATTAAAGGTGATCGGATAGTCAGCATTGATTTAAATGCGCTTCTTGTAAGAACATCCTATCTCACAGACCATCATTACAGTGTTTTGAACGAATCACGCGTTAATTGCATCACATATTTAGTACCTTCAGCTAAAGCAGAGTAATAACTCTTTCAAAGCACAAGTGGTAAATATAGCCATGTTCCTTAGATAAAGCATGCTTCTAAAGTCGAGCTAAATTGGAAACACAACGCGTCATTGCGATAGCCGAGGGATTTCGAATATAAGATGTTCAAAAGAAGTCATCTATGTAAAAGGGACTGAGAACTTTCGCATCAGTTAATACTAAATATTATATATCTGCGGACAGTTGGCTAAGATCGTCTAAGCTTTATCCACATTTAGGGACACTTTTACTTCTGCAAAGCGAAGTCAATCTAACTCTATAAATAAACGAAACTATCTTTTCTTTTTCAGCAAACAGAAAACAATGTCTAAACTGTGTTTCTTCGCAGTTAGTGGGACAGTCCTCGACTCAATTGATTGAAATACAATCAAATAAAATCAAATGAATTGGATAATGTCATAATGCATGTATTAACACACATTTTTGTGTGCCTTATTCGTTGATATCACTGTAGTGACGTATAAATTCCGTTCTCATCAGTTCGAAACTCGGCAGCTTTGAGACTTGCTTACAATTTGCTTGTATCAGTAGATCGATTCTGCGAAGAATCTTTAACATTTGATTTGGAGTCACTACAAAATGGTCGCTCGCTTTTTTGGCCTGAAATATACAGAAATACTTTAAAATGCAGTTCAATATTTTAAAATGTAATTCATAAATCATACAGGTCTTGAATTTCAAATTACTCAGTCACTCCACGATCAAATATATCAAACATTATGTGAGTGAATTGTTTTAAATAAAGTCATATCAAACAATATCCTAAGGTATACTGAATTTTAAGATTTTACCATAAATTTATGCCATAAATTATTGCACGATATTTTTCTTGATCTAATTTTATTTTCTAACCACTTGACTGAACATAGTAATCTACCAGCTTCGTAATTCACCCTAAATTATAGAAATTAACATTTTATGGAACTTTTAGTCGTAATTGTAAACTTCACAGTTTTTAATGTCCGTATAAAAGAATTTTCATAGTTGCACAAAGTTCAGCTTTATTTAAATAAAGAGGATTTTCTTCCTATTTTCTCTTCGCAAATGAGCAGATGTTTTAAGTTTCGACATGTAAGTTAGGCTACAAGACTTTTGCTGCATAGCTGTAGCCTAATGCTGCAAGAGTCGTATTACAACTAACAATACCGTATCAAATACAACACAGCAATACCGTAATTCGCTAGTACCAACTCGTATTTTTGGATGGGAAAGGCGCTCGTTGTGATTTTGGGTATCTTGCAATTTTACTTGTTGATTCAAGTTAACGTTCATAAACACAGAGTGCGAATAAATTTCAGAACGCAAAGCATTTTCATCCTTTATTGCCCGCCTCGTCTAAGGTCGGACACCATTCAATCACGTCATTGATCTGCTGTGCGACAACCTGCACTAGTTGCGCGTTCCTCAGCGGATCACCTACAAACTGTGCCTAATTACATACAAGGCTTTTATTGGTCTTCTTCCAGACTATATATCCGACTTATGTATTCGAACAGCCGACAATGAGAACACGTATCGGCTACGGTCCTCATCGAGGAATCAACTACATGTCCCGCGGTCTTCCACAAAGTTCGGCGAACGTTCCTTCACTGTCGCCGGACCCACTGCATGGAACAGTCTTCCTGACAATGTGACGAATGTCCCATCCTTGGACACATTCAAGTCACGACTCAAGACACATCTTTTTAGGATATCTTATGACTGTAGTTGATTTTTGACCCATGTACAGCGCCCTTTTCTTCGGCCTCGGCTGTGCTACGGTGCTATATAAATTGTATTATTATTATTATTTATAGGTCTACTATTAAGAAAAGAACAGCACGTGACTATGTGATGAGTTTCGATTTATGTGATTTTTAGATTCCGCTGCTTTCAGTTCTTCGTCTTAAATCCACCCTCCTCCCTGGATGACCTTCTCTCTTCCTATAACACCACTCTTTCCACTATCCTTGACAAGCATGCTCCTATTATTATCAAATCCAGTTCTCACTCTAACAATCCTTGGTTCAACTCCTATCTCCAGGCCTTCAAATCTTTCCGGCGACGCCTTGAGCGTGCCTACAAACGCACCAGGGATCCTGAACTTCTCTCTGCCCTTAAATCTGCCACAAATAAATACCATCGCCTTCTTACTGCAGCTAAACAGAGATTTTACTCCTCACTAGTTCGTGCTCGATCCTCTAGCCCTCGCCTTCTCTGGAAAACCATTAATCAACTCCTCCATCGGAACTCATCTAGCCCACTTCCAAATTCTCTTCCGTCTTCTTCAATAGCCGACTCGTTCTGTTCTTTCTTTTCGAACAAAACTAGTACCCTCCGTCTCTCTCTTCAATCTCTACTTTCCAAAACCTCCAACAATCCAGCTGCTGATGCTCCCTCTTCCACCTATGACAGCCCACCTTCCCCACCTCGATCCTCATTTTCTGCTTTTCAACCTACATCAGAGACCGAAATACTAAATCTGCTAAAATCTCTCCCAAACAAACAGTGTGAACTTGACCCTATACCTACCTCCTTATTGAAAGACTGTGCATCTGTCCTTGTTCCAATTATTACCAAAATAGTTAACCTCTCCCTCTCTACTGGAAATTTTCCCCTTCTTTTTAAACACTCTCTTGTTACCCCTCTTCTCAAGAAATCATCTCTCGACAAGGAAATCCTTTCTAACTACCGGCCTGTTTCTAACCTGACTTTCATCTCCAAATTAACTGAACGGATTGTCCTCTCTCGAATCAATAACTATTTAGCTTCTAACTCACTCATTAACCCACACCAGTCTGGTTTTACTAAACGCCACTCAACCGAAACTCTGCTGACATCTCTCTACAACAAGCTTGTTTCTGCCATTTCTCATCAACAGGTTTCTTGCCTCTGTCTCCTCGATATCTCTGCAGCCTTCGACACCATAGATCACAATATCTTACTCCACCGACTTTCAACCTGGTTTGGTTTTGCTGACACTGCTCTCCTATGGATACAGTCTTATCTCTCCTCCCGCTCTTTCTCTGTTAAAACTTCGGAAGCCTCTTCTAAGTCATGCCCTCTCACTTGCGGAGTTCCACAAGGCTCCGTTCTTGGACCTCTTCTGTTTATCCTCTACACTACCCCACTCAGTTCACTCATTAAAGCATCCTCCGTTGACCATCACCTCTATGCTGATGACACCCAACTATTCATCTCTTTCTCTCCAAATTGTTTCAATGAATCTACAGATCATCTTCTTTGTGTGGTTAAACAAATCTCCTCTTGGATGACATCTAATCTCTTATGCCTGAACCCATCTAAAACTGAATTCATACTTATCGGCCTACGTGACCAGCTCAAGAAAATTCCTGACCCCTCTATCTCCCTCAGCCTGGACTCTGCCTCCACCCACACCTTTAATACTAACTCTTCTGTCCGTAATTTAGGTGTTATTTTCGACCAGAACCTTACTTTTTCTGATCATATCACCCATCTTTCCCGCTCTTGCTTTATGCATATCCGCGACCTTCGCAGAATCCGTCCTATGCTTGACTTCAAAACCGCATCTATCATTGCCACATCCATAGTCCATGCAAAACTTGACTACTGCAATTCACTTTTCCTCAATATTGACACAACCCAGATAAATCGCCTACAAGCTATCCAGAATGCTCTCGCACGTGCTGTCACCAAAACCCCCAAACACCATCACATCACCCCTGTTCTCAAATCACTGCACTGGCTTAAAATACCAGAACGAATAGAGTACAAAGTCTTATCCCTCACCTACAACACACTTCAATCCTCCCAACCCTCCTATCTTCGTCAATTATTTACTATCCAACCACTCCGTTCAACCCGCTCCTCATCTGTCCTAACACTTCTTCGCCCTCCCGTCACCTCATCCTTAAAATTTGGAAATCGCTCGATAGCCATAGCTGCCCCACCCCTTTGGAATAAACTCCCGCCAGAATTGCGACAGTTGTCTGGTCAATCATACGAACTCACCAACATTTCACCTCTTTCAGTTTCTGCCCAGGTCTTTCACTCAAGACTGAAAACACTTCTTTTCCAGAAATCTTATCCTGATTCTTCCTCTTCCTCTTATCTCTCTTCTCGCTTCAATTTCAAACATCATCCACCGTAGCCGTCCGACTGTCTGAGTGCCTGACTCCTGGATCTTGACCCTTTTGCCTATCGATTTTGTTTTGACTGAGCGCCTGTGAATAAGCTGGTTCCCGCAACTTAGCTTTCGTTGAGCGCTGTAGAAATCTCGAGATTACGATTACGATTACGATTCGTCTTGATATGATTTCCTGCGACGATTTCTTCGTTTGACAAAACATCAGAAAAGCAATAAATTAATTGCCCTGTTTTATCAATTAATCTATAAATCGTCTCTTCATTAAATGACAGACACTTGTAATTCAATCATTAGCAGAACAATTAGGTTTTCAGTATGGCATCCGGTTTTTGAACTTCAATAAGAATTTATGTCGCCAATATCTGGGTACACATTCTTTGTCACCGTCACCTGAAAGCTGCATCACGCATTATTCACGAAGTATTGCAGACGTGCCCTTGTCCGCCCTCAGGACCGTTGCCTCCATGGAGGTCCTCCCCTCGCTTGGCTGTTGAGGCTTTCACCCATAACCGTCTGCAGGAAACCCCGCTATACCCCTAGGAACAGGGCAACGGGCAAGATTTAGATAGAACGTCACATACACCTCTGCGACATACAATTCATCCTCGTTGGCTGACCTCAAGTTGTGGCTGGATGATAAGATCTTTTAGCTACCATGCGTTTACCTGTCGAGTTACCAAAGAAAATTCAACACAGAAGAGGTATTCATTTAGCTAGTTGCAAATCGTGTTCCAAACCGCATCACTCGTCGTGCTGGTTACCAAAAATTGACCGGTGTTCCTCCGCCTGCCAGGTGTGTTGATCAAAACAAGAAGATCTGGTACTTCTCAGATTCGATGGCAGTCAGGATCACACTACGACTCTGTGAGCCTTGATTTTAGGTCCCCGAGGACTGGAAGAAACCATTCAGACGACCAAGGTACACATGTACCAGGACGGTGGAGGATGACCTGCACCCACTTAACTTTGGGTAACCCACAGCCTGGGGACAAGCTCAACACCGCGACGATTGGTAAAGAGTCGTAGAAACGGCAACGCTTCGGAGAGGGGAACGCCATTCATCGTGATCATGATTATAGTAAAAGAATAAAGCATTGATTAAGTTTGTACCTGCATATGCATGTAAGTACCACTGCAACTGCTGCAATTAAAGCCGCTCCCAAGATTGTACCAACAATTGCTCCAATAGTTTTTCCTTCGTTATCGGCTGCAAACGACATATTACACCAGAAGCCATAATGTCAAGTCATATCAATGTACATGTAAAATGCGAAATTAGTAACGAATCAAACAAATTTTTATTCATATCCGTGCACTACTTCAGACTAGGTTTCTCGATTCGTAATCGCAGTGGTATTTGGGCATTTATATAACGCCTCTTTAAGAGAACTCCTCAGAAGTGCTCCAGACCTGACTACACAAGAACACGGTCAAAGAGAATGGTCTTCAATCGCTGGTGAATGAAGGTAGAGAAAATACATGAAGCTAATAGGTCCAACTGCGCAGAAACATGATAGTTTCTTCATTTCTCAAAGCAAACACGGCAAACATTTAGTTTGTAAAATTGATAACTTGTCTAGAGCTAAACTGCAATAATTACATGAAAAACTATTCATACCAGCACCAAAAGAGAATTGGTTTAATCAATTACTTACGTGGGGATATGCATTCGTAACCAATCTCGCCGTTCGGACAGGTACAGTAATAGTTGCCCATGGTATTTGTGCAGTTATACGCTTGTGATCCACATTTGGACCAAGGAGGGGAACACTCATCTATATCTAACATAAATGTAATGCCCACTACTCAAAGGGAAAGCCAATTTCGCTATATTGAAATTGTAGCTCTGTTAAGAATTAATATCAATAGTGTTGACTGTCTTAATGCGATGAATGTAGGTCTCCCTCTTTCCCGACTTTGTCAACTGTTATTGACTTTAAGCATTTCGGGTCGAGTAATGACTGGACCTACAAAGTTTGCCTTAAAAATTGTGCACGGAAATAAATGCATTGATGGATCGAAATAATTTCCATCTCTCACATATTTATATGAACAGCCAATACATCGCATGTACTGGCATTTGGATGGAATGAGGAAATTACATTATATCTAAATGAACAAAATGAATCATATTAATATGAACAGCATGATTGTGCTATTATATAGCAGCTATTAGCTTTACAACGAAGGATTGAAATTATAATTACATATAACAAAATCGTTACAGATATTGCTTATTAAACAATAGTCTTGTAGAACCGCCGAAAAGGCTAGCGAACGACAAGAGCCCAAGTATAGACGAGTTGGACGTTACACTTTTAATAAGTAACAAAAGAAATGTGAGAACTATTGTAGATTTCACATGTGTTAAGAAATGAAGTGTTGACTTACAGCTCATATGTTTGAAAAGGAAGGAGATCTGCACCATGTAAAACATATACATGTAGACCAATCGGCATCATAAATTTTGCGTGCAACATGACGGAACGAAGCGCAAAGTAATACAGTTCGTAAGCAAGTGTAATTGTAATCGTAAACTCGAGATTTCTATTCTAGCAAAGAGCAGTCAACGTGAATATACAAGATATCAGTCGTCAGTCATTGTGATTCAGTTCGACTTTTCTTTCTCATAAAATTAAGTCGCTAACTCTTCCTTTCTTGTGAAAATAGACTTTTCGTATGGAAGGGAAGTAAAGCACTGAAAGCGCGGGTAAAGAACTGAAGAGACTGAGGACGACAAATAGCTGGAAGAGATAATTAATAGAATTGCAAACCTCTTAAAAACAATATACTGATGGAGTTAAAAAGTGAATCAATCTTAGATATGATCAAAGTATAAGGTGTTGTGCTGTTGTATATGATGCCTTGAGGTGTCTTAAGGCGCTGTGTCATGTCAAGTCATATTAAACATGCATGGCCGACCTCTAATCAGAACAGTAAGCATTCATTAGGACACCGTGAGTACTTCTCAAGAAGAGATGCAGTACTCAACAGTGAACATGGCATATAGGCTATTTGCATATGGGTACTATAAATCAACGAATTAGTTTTACCTGTGCAACTGGTCGTGTCGTTTGCCTTGAATCCTTCTTTGCATATGCAGCTGTAGCTTCCACGAGTATTATTGCAATTTGTTGAAGATTTGTTGCATTTGTCAATGTTTTTCTGACATTCGTCTATGTCTATGTGTGAAAGTACCAAAAAAATTCTGCGCAGTGCACGAAGGCAAAGAACATTAAAAGAAAGAAAATCTGATGTTACAGTATATGGAATAAAGAAAATTGATCGAGGGTTCATAGAATAGTGGTTTCGAAAATTATTCTTTGTGAGCTTCGCAATCCCTAATATTCAATTACTTGGTGACGATTTTGCTTATAAACTCATGCATAAAAGCAGGCTTTCTCACACCAACCCACAAACATACGCAGAGCGAATAACTAAACATACCAGGCCACAATGTACTAATATAGCGTCACACAGACAGACGAGAAAGAGAGATATTGAGAGAGACAGAGGGCAAACGCGGGTGGTCTGCACCTGAGGCTGTGATTAATCTTCCATCAAGAGAATTTCAATTAGATCCCGATGCCTGAAGTTTTCTTAAACAGCTAAGGAAATGGAGTGTTATTGGACAAATAATAATCTAGTTCTTATTGGTCTGCCATCTTGATTTAATTGCAGTGAATAAATATTTGATTGCTCATGTGGACTGTCGCTTCCTTCTGATATTTTACAATTAAGCCCTTTTGATTTAACACAATGCGCTTTTACCAATACATGTTGTACGATTATATCTTTGAAATCCGTTTCTACAGGTACAGTTGTAACTCCCGACAGTGTTACTGCAATTTGTCGTTTCTGAATCGCATATCCCTTTGGCGCATTCATCTATGTCTGAAATTAAAATTTAGGTTATAACAAGTAACCAAGGTTTATGATATACCAAAAATATTTCCAATTTACAATAAGCATACATGATTAAATGACTGAGGGAAAAAGAGCTTTAGACATGAATATGGATAAAAGTGCAATCCTGTTGAAGAGAATATACTTGTGCAGTTAAAATGTAAATCAACCTTAGACATGATCAAAGTATAAGGTGTTGTGCTGTTGTATGTGATGCCTTGAGGTGTCTTAAGGCGCCGTGTCATGTCATGTCATATTAAACACATTGGTATACATGGCCGACCTCTAATCAAAACAGTATGCATTCACTAGGACACCCTGAGTACTTCTCAACAAGAGTTGCAGTACTTAACAATGAACATAGCATATAGGCTATTTGCATATGTGTACTATAAATCAGCGAATTAGTTTTACCTGTGCAACTGGTCGTGTCGTTTGCCTTGAATCCTTCTTTGCATATGCAGCTGTAGCCTCCACGAGTATTGGTGCAATTTGTTGACGATTTGTTGCATTTGTCAATGTTTTCCTGACATTCATCTATGTCTATGTGTGAAGGTACCAAAACATTGAGCGCAGTGCACGTAGGCAAAGAACATTAATAGAAAGTAAATCTGATGTCTCAGTGCTGCAGAAAGGAAATTGATCGAGGGTTTATAGAATAATGGATTCGAATTTATGCGGTATTGCTTCTAAGAATATTAATCTTCCTGAGCTTTTGCAATCGCTGATATTCAATTGAAATGATCGATCCCAATTTTATCGAATAACAACGGATCTTTGGAGACCATTTAAGATATACACTTTGTTATGTTCGTGTATGGTAGGCCCGCGTGTTGACGATTTTGTTTATAAACTCATGCATGAAAGCAGGCTGTCTGACATCACGCACACACAATGCAGAACGAAGAAGTAAACATACCAGGCCTAAATGTACTGATTGAGAGTGACATGGACAATTTGAGAAAGAGAGATATTGAGAGAGACAGAGAGACAAACGCGGATGGTCTGTAGCTGGGGCTGTGATTAATGCTGCATTAAGAGAATTTCAATTAGATCTGGATGCCTGAAGTTTTCTTATTCAAATAGGGCATTTGACTAGTGGTTATAAAACTATGTGATGCATCTTTGTTAATATTAGCAACAGACGATGCACCAGAGTTATCCAGAGAAGATACACAGACTTCGATTGTCTTCGCCTAATAATAAAGTTTTTATATTTGACAAATGTTCGTTAATTGTCTAACAGCCAACGGCCGACGAACTGTCAAATGGCCGACCTGACCGGGACCGAGCAGCAAGAACAGTCAAGGCCACAAAAACATACATCCGTAACGTCGACCTATGCTAAATAAGTATATACATGTAGTTCTTATTGGTTTGCCCTAAGGTCAGTTGAAGTGAATGAAAACCTGCTTGCTACTGCGGACCGTCGCTTATTTCTGATATTTTACAATTAAACCTTTTCGAGTCAACGTAATGCGTTTTTACCAATACATGTTGTACGATTATGTCTTTGAAATCCGTTTCTACAGGTACAGTTGTAACTCCCAACAGTGTTACTGCAATTTGTCGTTTCTGTATCGCATATCCCTTTGTCGCATTCATCTATGTCTGAAATCAGAATTTAGGATAACAAGTAACCAAGGTTTATGGCACCTGAAATATTTTCAATTTTCAATATGCATATATTATTAAGTGACACAGGAAAAAGAACGTTAGACATGAATATGCCTAGAAGTGCAAATCTGTTGAAAAGAATGAACTGAAGCAGCTATAAATTAAATCAACTCAAGATGTGATTAAAGTGTAAAGTTTGTGCTGTTGCATCCAATGGCTTATCGTATGTTGAGGTGACGTGTCATGTCATGTCAAATTAAACACATTGGTATACATGGCCGACCTCTAGTCAGTACAGTACGCATTCATTAGGACACCGCGAGTACTTCTCAACAAGAGTTGCAGAACTTAACAATGAACATGTCATATAGGCTATTTGCAAAAGTGTACTATATATCAGCGAATTAGTTTCACCTGTGCAACTGGTCGTGTCGTTTGCCTTGAATCCTTCTTTGCATATGCAGCTGTAGCTTCCACGAGTATTGTTGCAATTTGTTGACAAATTGTTGCAGTTGTCAATGTTTTCCTGACATTCGTCTATGTCTATGTGTGAAAGTACCAAAACATTGAGCGCAGTGCATGAAGGCAAAGAACATTAAAAGAAAGAAAATATAATGCTACCGTATTGTATAAAGGAAATTGATCGAGGGTTTATAGAATAATGGATTCGAAGTTATGCGGCATTTTCCTTGTAGGAATATTAAGCTTCCTGACCTTTGCAATCCATGACATTCAATTGAAATGATCGAACCCAACTTTCACCAATAACAACGAATGTTTGGAGACCATTTAAAATATACACATTGTTATGTTCGTCTGTGATAGACTCACGTGGTGACGATTTTGTTTATAAACTCATGCATAAAAAGCAGGCTGTCTGACTTCAACCCACGGAAACACGCAGAGCGAATAAGTTAAGACGCCAGGCCAAAATGCATTGATTGAGTCACATAAACAGTTCGAGGCAGATATTGAGAGAGACAGAGAGACAAACGCGGATGGTCTGTAGGTGAGGTTGTGATTAGTGCTGGATTAAGAGAATCTCAATTTGATCAATTGTTTTGATCAATTTGATTGCTTTATTTGGATAAAAAAATTGAGGCATCCTGCCTCAATTTTTCTTATCCAAATAAGGCAAAATAGAATGTTACTCGTCTAATGTTTATAACCCTATGTAAAGCAGCGCTGTTAATATTAGCAACAGACGATGCACCAGAGTTATCGAAGATACATAGACTTCGATTATCTTCGCCTAATATTAAAGTCTTTCTATTTGACAAATGCCCGTTAATTGTCTAGCAGACGGCATACTCCGTCAACTGTCCGACCTGTCCGAAGCCGATCAGCAAGAACAATTATGGCCAAAAACATACATCCGCAACGTCGACCCATGTTACATACGTATATACATGTGGTTGTTTTTGGTTTGCCATCTCGGTTTAATTTCTGTGAATAAATAGTCGCATTGCTCATGTGGACTTTCGCTTCCTTCAGAATTTTACAATTAAACCTTTTTGATTTAACATAATGCGTTTTTACCAAAACATGTTGTACGATTATGTCTTTGAAATCCGCCTCTACAGGTACAGTTGTAACTCCCGACAGCGTTACTGCAATTTGTCGTTTCTGTATCGCATATCCCTTTGGCGCATTCATCTATGTCTGAAATCAAAATTTCGGCTAAAAAGCTTCCAAGTTTTATGGCACCGGAAAAATGTACAATTTACAATAAACACCCATGATTCAATGAATGAGAAAAAAAGAGCTTTAGACAAGAATATGGATAGAAGTGCAAACCTGTTGCAAGTAATGTACTGAAGCAGTTAAAAAGTAAATCAACCTTAGACATGATCAAAGTATAAGGTGTTGTGCTGTTGTACGTGATTATTTGAGGTGTTTTGAGGTGCAGTGTCATTTAATTCCATTATAAATTTCATGTCGATTTAAACACATTGGTGTACAAGTCCGACCTCTGATCAGTACAGTACGCATTCATTAGGACACCGCGACTACTTCTCAACAAGAGTTGCAGAACTTAACAATGAACATGTCATATAGGCTATTTGCAAAAGTGTACTATAAATCAGCTAATTAGTTTTACCTGTGCAACTGGTCGTGTCGTTTGCCTTGAATCCTTCTTTGCATATGCAGCTGTAGCTTCCACGAGTATTATTGCAATTTGTTGAAGATTTGTTGCATTTGTCAATGTTTTTCTGACATTCGTCTATGTCTATGTGTGAAAGTACCAAAAAAATTCTGCGCAGTGCACGAAGGCAAAGAACATTAAAAGAAAGAAAATCTGATGTTACAGTATATGGAATAAAGAAAATTGATCGAGGGTTCATAGAATAGTGGTTTCGAAAATTATTCTTTGTGAGCTTCGCAATCCCTAATATTCAATTACTTGGTGACGATTTTGCTTATAAACTCATGCATAAAAGCAGGCTTTCTCACACCAACCCACAAACATACGCAGAGCGAATAACTAAACATACCAGGCCACAATGTACTAATATAGCGTCACACAGACAGACGAGAAAGAGAGATATTGAGAGAGACAGAGGGCAAACGCGGGTGGTCTGCACCTGAGGCTGTGATTAATCTTCCATCAAGAGAATTTCAATTAGATCCCGATGCCTGAAGTTTTCTTAAACAGCTAAGGAAATGGAGTGTTATTGGACAAATAATAATCTAGTTCTTATTGGTCTGCCATCTTGATTTAATTGCAGTGAATAAATATTTGATTGCTCATGTGGACTGTCGCTTCCTTCTGATATTTTACAATTAAGCCCTTTTGATTTAACACAATGCGCTTTTACCAATACATGTTGTACGATTATATCTTTGAAATCCGTTTCTACAGGTACAGTTGTAACTCCCGACAGTGTTACTGCAATTTGTCGTTTCTGAATCGCATATCCCTTTGGCGCATTCATCTATGTCTGAAATTAAAATTTAGGTTATAACAAGTAACCAAGGTTTATGATATACCAAAAATATTTCCAATTTACAATAAGCATACATGATTAAATGACTGAGGGAAAAAGAGCTTTAGACATGAATATGGATAAAAGTGCAATCCTGTTGAAGAGAATATACTTGTGCAGTTAAAATGTAAATCAACCTTAGACATGATCAAAGTATAAGGTGTTGTGCTGTTGTATGTGATGCCTTGAGGTGTCTTAAGGCGCCGTGTCATGTCATGTCATATTAAACACATTGGTATACATGGCCGACCTCTAATCAAAACAGTATGCATTCACTAGGACACCCTGAGTACTTCTCAACAAGAGTTGCAGTACTTAACAATGAACATAGCATATAGGCTATTTGCATATGTGTACTATAAATCAGCGAATTAGTTTTACCTGTGCAACTGGTCGTGTCGTTTGCCTTGAATCCTTCTTTGCATATGCAGCTGTAGCCTCCACGAGTATTGGTGCAATTTGTTGACGATTTGTTGCATTTGTCAATGTTTTCCTGACATTCATCTATGTCTATGTGTGAAGGTACCAAAACATTGAGCGCAGTGCACGTAGGCAAAGAACATTAATAGAAAGTAAATCTGATGTCTCAGTGCTGCAGAAAGGAAATTGATCGAGGGTTTATAGAATAATGGATTCGAATTTATGCGGTATTGCTTCTAAGAATATTAATCTTCCTGAGCTTTTGCAATCGCTGATATTCAATTGAAATGATCGATCCCAATTTTATCGAATAACAACGGATCTTTGGAGACCATTTAAGATATACACTTTGTTATGTTCGTGTATGGTAGGCCCGCGTGTTGACGATTTTGTTTATAAACTCATGCATGAAAGCAGGCTGTCTGACATCACGCACACACAATGCAGAACGAAGAAGTAAACATACCAGGCCTAAATGTACTGATTGAGAGTGACATGGACAATTTGAGAAAGAGAGATATTGAGAGAGACAGAGAGACAAACGCGGATGGTCTGTAGCTGGGGCTGTGATTAATGCTGCATTAAGAGAATTTCAATTAGATCTGGATGCCTGAAGTTTTCTTATTCAAATAAGGCAACGGAGTAATGGCATTTGACTAGTGGTTATAAAACTATGTAATGCACCGTTGTTAATATTAGCAACAACAATGCACCAGAGATGCAATAAAAGAATTTTAATTAGATCTCGTTGCCTGAAGTTTTCTTATCCAAATAAGGCAATGGAGTAATGGAATGTTGCTCGACTAATGGTTATTACTCTACGTAACGAACCGTTGTTAATATTAGCAACAGACAATGCACCAGAGTTAACAAAGATACCCAGATTGCGATTGTTCGCCAAATTAAGTCTTTCTATTCAGAAATGCTCTTTAATTATCTAACAGGCGACATGCTTTGTCAACGGGCCAGCCTGTCCGAGGCCGAGCAGCAAGAACAGTCATGGCCAAAAAACATACAAATGTAACGCCCACCTATTTTATGTAAGTATGGACATCTAGTTCTTATTAGTTTGCCATCTCGGTTTAATTTCTGTGAATAAATAGTTGCACTGCTCGTGTGGACTATCGCTTCCTTCAGAATTTTTACAATTAAACCCGTTTGAATTAAAATAATGCGTTTTTACCAAAACATGTTGTACGATTATGTCTTTGAAATCCGGTTCTACAGGTACAGTTGTAACTCCCGACAGTGTTACTGCAATTTGTCGTTTCTGAATCGCATACCCCTTTGTCGCATTCATCGATGTCTGAAATTAAAAATTAGGCGAACAAGTAACCAAAGTTTAAGGCAACAGTAATATATCCAATTTACAGCAACATTAAGCGATTAAATGATTAAATGACTGAGGGAAGAAACAGCGTTAGACATGAATATGCCTAGAAGTGCAAACCTGTTGAAAAGAATGTACTGAAGCAGTTAAAAAGTAAATCAACCTTAAATGTGGTCAAAGTATAAGGTATTATGCTGTTGCATGTAATGCCATATCGTATGTTCAGGTGCTATGTCATGTCATGTCATGTCATATTAAACACATTGGTATACATGGCCGACATCTAATCAGAACAGTACGCATTCATTAGGACACCGTGAGTACTTTTCATTCGGAGTTGCAGAACTTAGCCTGGACATGTCATATAACCTAATTGCAAATTTGTACTATAGATCAACGAATTATTTTACCTGCGCAGCTGGTCGTGTCGTTTGCCTTGAATCCTTCTTTGCATATGCAGCTGTAGCTTCCACGAGTATTATTGCAAACTGTTGACGATTTGTTGCAGTTGTCAATGTTTTCCTGACATTCGTCTATGTCTATGTGTGAAAGTACCAAAACATTGTGCCCAGTGCATGAAGGCAAAGAACATGAAAAGAAAGAAAATATAATGCTACCGTATTGTATAAAGGAAATTGATCGAAGGTTTATAGAATAATGGATTCGAAGTTATGCGGCATTTTCCTTGTAGGAATATTAAGCTTCATGAGCTTCGCATGACATTCAATTGAAATGATCGAACCCAATTTTCACCAATAACAACGGATGTTTGGAGTCCATTTAAAATATACACATTGTTATGTTCGTCTGCGATAGACTCACGTGGTGACGATTTTGTTTATAAACTCATGCATAAAACGCAGGCTGTCTGACTTCAACCCACGAAAACACGCAGAGCGAATAAGTTAAGACGCCAGGCCAAAATGCATTGATTGAGTCACATGAACAGTTCGAGGCAGATATTGAGAGAGACAGAGAGACAAACGCGGATGGTCTGTAGTTGAGGCTGTGATTAATGCTGCAATAAAAGAATTTTAATTAGATCTCGTTGCCTGAAGTTTTCTTATCCAAATAAGGCAACGGAGTAATGGAATGTTGGTCGACTAATGGTTATTAATCTACGTAACGAACCGTTGTTAATATTAGCAACAGACAATGCACCAGAGTTAATGCTGCAATAAAAGAATTTTAATTAGATCTCGTTGCCTGAAGTTTTCTTATCCAAATAAGGCAATGGAGTAATGGAATGTTGCTCGACTAATGGTTATTACTCTACGTAACGAACCGTTGTTAATATTAGCAACAGACAATGCACCAGAGTTAACAAAGATACACAGATTGCGATTATGTTCGCCAAATTAAGTCTTTCTATTCAGAAATGCTCTTTAATTATCTAACAGGCGACATGCTTTGTCAACGGGCCAGCCTGTCCGAGGCCGAGCAGCAAGAACAGTCATGGCCAAAAAACATACAAATGTAACGCCCACCTATTTTATGTAAGTATGGACATCTAGTTCTTATTAGTTTGCCATCTCGGTTTAATTTCTGTGAATAAATAGTTGCACTGCTCGTGTGGACTATCGCTTCCTTCAGAATTTTTACAATTAAACCCGTTTGAATTAAAATAATGCGTTTTTACCAAAACATGTTGTACGATTATGTCTTTGAAATCCGGTTCTACAGGTACAGTTGTAACTCCCGACAGTGTTACTGCAATTTGTCGTTTCTGAATCGCATACCCCTTTGTCGCATTCATCGATGTCTGAAATTAAAAATTAGGCGAACAAGTAACCAAAGTTTAAGGCAACAGTAATATATCCAATTTACAGCAACATTAAGCGATTAAATGATTAAATGACTGAGGGAAGAAACAGCGTTAGACATGAATATGCCTAGAAGTGCAAACCTGTTGAAAAGAATGTACTGAAGCAGTTAAAAAGTAAATCAACCTTAAATGTGGTCAAAGTATAAGGTATTATGCTGTTGCATGTAATGCCATATCGTATGTTCAGGTGCTATGTCATGTCATGTCATGTCATATTAAACACATTGGTATACATGGCCGACATCTAATCAGAACAGTACGCATTCATTAGGACACCGTGAGTACTTTTCATTCGGAGTTGCAGAACTTAGCCTGGACATGTCATATAACCTAATTGCAAATTTGTACTATAGATCAACGAATTATTTTACCTGCGCAGCTGGTCGTGTCGTTTGTCTTGAATCCTTCTTTGCATATGCAGCTGTAGCTTCCACGAGTATTATTGCAAACTGTTGACGATTTGTTGCAGTTGTCAATGTTTTCCTGACATTCGTCTATGTCTATGTGTGAAAGTACCAAAACATTGTGCCCAGTGCATGAAGGCAAAGAACATGAAAAGAAAGAAAATATAATGCTACCGTATTGTATAAAGGAAATTGATCGAAGGTTTACAGAATAATGGATTCGAAGTTATGCGGCATTTTCCTTGTAGGAATATTAAGCTTCATGAGCTTCGCATGACATTCAATTGAAATGATCGAACCCAATTTTCACCAATAACAACGGATGTTTGGAGTCCATTTAAAATATACACATTGTTATGTTCGTCTGTGATAGACTCACGTGGTGACGATTTTGTTTATAAACTCATGCATAAAACGCAGGCTGTCTGACTTCAACCCACGAAAACACGCAGAGCGAATAAGTTAAGACGCCAGGCCAAAATGCATTGATTGAGTCACATGAACAGTTCGAGGCAGATATTGAGAGAGACAGAGAGACAAACGCGGATGGTCTGTAGTTGAGGCTGTGATTAATGCTGCAATAAAAGAATTTTAATTAGATCTCGTTGCCTGAAGTTTTCTTATCCAAATAAGGCAACGGAGTAATGGAATGTTGGTCGACTAATGGTTATTAATCTACGTAACGAACCGTTGTTAATATTAGCAACAGACAATGCACCAGAGTTAATGCTGCAATAAAAGAATTTTAATTAGATCTCGTTGCCTGAAGTTTTCTTATCCAAATAAGGCAATGGAGTAATGGAATGTTGCTCGACTAAAGGTTATTACTCTACGTAACGAACCGTTGTTAATATTAGCAACAGACAATGCACCAGAGTTAACAAAGATACCCAGATTGCGATTGTTGGCCAAATTAAGTCTTTCTATTCAGAAATGCTCTTTACTTATCTAACAGGCGACATGCTTTGTCAACGGGCCAGCCTGTCCGAGGCCGAGCAGCAAGAACAGTCATGGCCAAAAAACATACAGATGTAACGCCCACCTATTTTATATAAGTATGGACATCTAGTTCTTATTAGTTTGCCATCTCGGTTTAATTTCTGTGAATAAATAGTTGCACTGCTCGTGTGGACTATCGCTTCCTTCAGAATTTTTACAATTAAACCCGTTTGAATTAAAATAATGCGTTTTTACCAAAACATGTTGTACGATTATGTCTTTGAAATCCGGTTCTACAGGTACAGTTGTAACTCCCGACAGTGTTACTGCAATTTGTCGTTTCTGAATCGCATACCCCTTTGTCGCATTCATCGATGTCTGAAATTAAAAATTAGGCGAACAAGTAACCAAAGTTTAAGGCAACAGTAATATATCCAATTTACAGCAACATTAAGCGATTAAATGATTAAATGACTGAGGGAAGAAACAGCGTTAGACATGAATATGCCTAGAAGTGCAAACCTGTTGAAAAGAATGTACTGAAGCAGTTAAAAAGTAAATCAACCTTAAATGTGGTCAAAGTATAAGGTATTATGCTGTTGCATGTAATGCCATATCGTATGTTCAGGTGCTATGTCATGTCATGTCATGTCATATTAAACACATTGGTATACATGGCCGACATCTAATCAGAACAGTACGCATTCATTAGGACACCGTGAGTACTTTTCATTCGGAGTTGCAGAACTTAGCCTGGACATGTCATATAACCTAATTGCAAATTTGTACTATAGATCAACGAATTATTTTACCTGCGCAGCTGGTCGTGTCGTTTGCCTTGAATCCTTCTTTGCATATGCAGCTGTAGCTTCCACGAGTATTATTGCAAACTGTTGACGATTTGTTGCAGTTGTCAATGTTTTCCTGACATTCGTCTATGTCTATGTGTGAAAGTACCAAAACATTGTGCCCAGTGCATGAAGGCAAAGAACATGAAAAGAAAGAAAATATAATGCTACCGTATTGTATAAAGGAAATTGATCGAAGGTTTATAGAATAATGGATTCGAAGTTATGCGGCATTTTCCTTGTAGGAATATTAAGCTTCATGAGCTTCGCATGACATTCAATTGAAATGATCGAACCCAATTTTCACCAATAACAACGGATGTTTGGAGTCCATTTAAAATATACACATTGTTATGTTCGTCTGTGATAGACTCACGTGGTGACGATTTTGTTTATAAACTCATGCATAAAAAGCAGGCTGTCTGACTTCAACCCACGAAAACACGCAGAGCGAATAAGTTAAGACGCCAGGCCAAAATGCATTGATTGAGTCACATGAACAGTTCGAGGCAGATATTGAGAGAGACAGAGAGACAAACGCGGATGGTCTGTAGTTGAGGCTGTGATTAATGCTGCAATAAAAGAATTTTAATTAGATCTCGTTGCCTGAAGTTTTCTTATCCAAATAAGGCAATGGAGTAATGGAATGTTGCTCGACTAATGGTTATTACTCTACGTAACGAACCGTTGTTAATATTAGCAACAGACAATGCACCAGAGTTAACAAAGATACCCAGATTGCGATTATGTTCGCCAAATTAAGTCTTTCTATTCAGAAATGCTCTTTAATTATCTAACAGGCGACATGCTTTGTCAACGGGCCAGCCTGTCCGAGGCCGAGCAGCAAGAACAGTCATGGCCAAAAAACATACAGATGTAACGCCCACCTATTTTATATAAGTATGGACATCTAGTTCTTATTAGTTTGCCATCTCGGTTTAATTTCTGTGAATAAATAGTTGCACTGCTCGTGTGGACTATCGCTTCCTTCAGAATTTTTACAATTAAACCCGTTTGAATTAAAATAATGCGTTTTTACCAAAACATGTTGTACGATTATGTCTTTGAAATCCGGTTCTACAGGTACAGTTGTAACTCCCGACAGTGTTACTGCAATTTGTCGTTTCTGAATCGCATACCCCTTTGTCGCATTCATCGATGTCTGAAATTAAAAATTAGGCGAACAAGTAACCAAAGTTTAAGGCAACAGTAATATATCCAATTTACAGCAACATTAAGCGATTAAATGATTAAATGACTGAGGGAAGAAACAGCGTTAGACATGAATATGCCTAGAAGTGCAAACCTGTTGAAAAGAATGTACTGAAGCAGTTAAAAAGTAAATCAACCTTAAATGTGGTCAAAGTATAAGGTATTATGCTGTTGCATGTAATGCCATATCGTATGTTCAGGTGCTATGTCATGTCATGTCATGTCATATTAAACACATTGGTATACATGGCCGACATCTAATCAGAACAGTACGCATTCATTAGGACACCGTGAGTACTTTTCATTCGGAGTTGCAGAACTTAGCCTGGACATGTCATATAACCTAATTGCAAATTTGTACTATAGATCAACGAATTATTTTACCTGCGCAGCTGGTCGTGTCGTTTGTCTTGAATCCTTCTTTGCATATGCAGCTGTAGCTTCCACGAGTATTATTGCAAACTGTTGACAAGTTGTTGCATTTGTCAATGTTTTCCTGACATTCGTCTATGTCTATGTGTGAAAGTACCAAAACATTGTGCCCAGTGCACGAAGGTAACGAAGATTAAAAGAAAGAAATTCTGATGTTTCAGTATTGTATAAAGGAAATTGATCGAGGGTTTATAGAATAATGGATTCGAGGTTATGCGGCATTACTTTTAGGTATATTAATCACCTTGTGCTACGCAATCCCTGATATTCAATTGAAATGATCGAACCCAATTTTCTCCAATAACAACGGATGTTTGGACACTTTTCAAAATATACACATTGTTATGTTCTTGTATGGTAGACTTACGTGGTGACGATATTGCTTATGAAATCATGCATAAAAGCTGGCGGTCTGACGACCACACAAACGCACGCACACGTTCAGAGCGAAGAATTTAATATACCGGGCCTAAATGTACTGATTTAGAGTCACATAGATAATTCGAGAAAGAGAGATATTGAGAAACTGAGAGTGAAAGGCGGTTCATCTGTGGGTGTCTCTATCAAGAAAGTATTGATTTAAATTGTATTGGTGGAATTCACTGACTATTTTCTAAAGTGGAGAATGTAGTGTTGCTCAGTCAATGGATATAACCCTATATTAACCCATGTTAGTTAATAATTATGTTAAATGATGTTGTAGTGTGATCGTAAAAACTCAGATTTTGTTTTGGTTCGCAAAAGGAAGTCATATTATTTGACTTATGTTCATCTGTTGTTTGAGGAGCTACTCCGTCATGTGGCCTTACTAGGCGAAGCCGAACAACATCATCGTTCAAAACCACAAACATAGATCCACAACGAGCCGAGCAACAACATTATTCATGGCCACAATCATAGATCCGCCAGGTCGACGTATGCTTCATATGTATATACATCTTGCTGTTACATGTTTGCCCTGCCGATTTAATTGCTGTGTTCATAAAGTTGCAATGTTCCTGTGAACTATCGCTTCCTTGAGATATTTTACAATTAAACCTTTTGATTTAACGTGATGCTTTTTTACCAAAACATGTTGTACGATTATGTCTTTGAAATCCGCTTCTACAGGTACAGTTGTAACTCCCAACAGTGTTACTGCAATTTGTCGTTTCTCGATCGCATACCCCTTTGGCGCATTCATCTATGTCTGAAATTAAAGTTTAGTCCACCAGGTAACCAGGTTTTATTGCACTGGAAATATTTCCAATTTAGAATATATTTACAAAGCAAGCGCAAACAAACTGGGTAATCAATATTAGTTTCATGTTCAGCGCTTTTTGATATGTGCTTTTCTATCTATTTCGCAGATTCGAAATCGTGCTGGGATTTTCTGCCTTACATTAGCGAAGTGATTATCAATGCATTATTGTGCATTTGGACACAAATACAGCATGTGCAGACATGGAACAGTTTTTCTAATGCACCGGTAGTATGATCAGGGCTCTATTTTACTGTCAGTTTGAAAATGGCATGTTTCGAAGAAACTACGTACGCCAAAAATCAGTCTAGTAGATGCATTTTAAACAGTCTGTAGCAAAAGTTTAAATTTAAATAAATCGTTATAAATCATTGAAATTGCTTTTATTAACCTGTGCAAATATCCCACGTTTTATTTCTATAAAATCCATTTGAGCATCGACACACTGATATGTCTGAATATTTCAAGGCAATACTTGAACAAGTCTCGTTGATGTAACAGTCGCCGTTGTTCTGCAGGCAATCTGTGGTAATTACAAGAATAAGTTCACAAATCAGAGTTAGTAACAAAAAGCTCTGTATTTTACAATTAGTTTATAGCGTTTCGTGTCGCATTCTGTGGACAGCTGCATAACGCGATGCATATTTGAGTCGCACTTGAATGTGAATTTAGTCATAGAAGTTGTTCACATTTTCTGCATGTTGTTGCTCTTTAGCAGAAACGAACCTTTGGCATCACACCGTTTGATGTTATGCACATACAACGTAAGCGAACTGCAGAAGTAGCTTGTTTCAATGTTTAAAACTTATAATTAGATGTAGGCCCTAGTACATATAAATATTATAATTTTATCTGTTTTGATTAAATATTGATTTTAAAATAATTACTATGATTTTCAGAGTCCAAAAATTATAATTAAGCCTACTACAAATAAACTAATTCTGCAACGCCAATGTGTTGTATGCACATCGGTTGTTTACAAATAAAGCAACATTTATAATTTTCAGTAAAATGATAATTATTACGTCAGAATAGGTATAAATCTAAAAAAGTTGGCGAAAACAGTTTTATAAATGTGAAAGTTTTAAAGGAATTTTCCATCTCGCAGCGATCGTTTACTGGATATATGTGGCCATTCTGAAGCGTTCAAAGTATCTATCGCCCTAAAATGTCCGCTTCTGTTTGCACGAAGGTAGGTGAGTGAGTAGATGGATGGGTACCTGAAACTTTGCAGAAACCTTCGGTTGATGGTACTACAGTTCATGAAGAATTACTAGTTCAGGTAGTGTTAACCAATACTTTCTATTTAACGAAGGTCTGCATTTGAAGTACGTCACCTTGAAATACTTTTGGCATCAGGTCATAGTGCCCTTACTGCTAAATTGGTCTATAATATGATGCATACCGTTATTACATGTGTGTAACTACCTTGGCTACCAATAAAATGTAGTTCCTGTTAAAATCGAATTGCACACAAACGTTACACAGTAACCAACCATGTTATCTAAAAGCAGCCAGTGTTTTCAGACTCGTCAATATAAACTTAAATCACGTTGCACTATTCAGTGCAAACAAGTAATAGAACTGCTCTTGTAAACGGGTGCTTTAAGTTGCTTGTCAAACTCTTAGGTTCTTTCTACCTTCCAAAATTCGTTTGTGTTCATCTCTGAAGTCATTTCGACCTCGACTCAAAACTTTCACGTTTCAGAAGGCTTACCCGTCAAGGACTTTCTTTTTCTCGGTGTACTGACATTCTGAAAATTGAACTGAGCTAGGTTTTGGAGCGCCATCGATTGCTACCTTCTGACAAACACACAGGTTCTGTAAAGCAGACATTGCTTATTTTCATTATTATTATCATCATTTTCAGTGGTTGCAGTCTTAATAGTAGTAGTTGTTTCTATGGAGAATTAGCACTGAATAGGATGTCATACTTTAGAAGAATTTCTGATGCATGCAAACCTCTAATGTTGCAGCTGGTTCCTGTCCATCCTAGTTTACACTGACGTGACGGACATGAACCATTTCGGTAGATGCATCTGTCATCGTTGAGACAGTGGCATCTTCCTGCACATAGTCGTCCGTAGTTGCCAGCTGGACAGACTGAAACAGCATGCGATGATGAGACATGTCTCAATTAAATATGATGTAATTATGTAAATTAATATAGTATCGCTTGATTTTGCTTGGTTTAAACTTACGCAGCCGAACTTAATTAGTGCAATTATGGTGTAAGAATGGTCGCAAGATAGGCAATTATTTATATTTTCATCGATACATTGAAATTTCGTATCATCCTATACGACCATTGCACTGAACTACAATATTATATCGGTATTTAATAAGCGCCACGACCTAATGACTAAGCACCAACCAATGGCGTTGAGCAATTGCGAGTGAAGGACTTCCTCAAGGTCTCCACACATAACCGACTAAGTAGAGGTTTCAACTCGTACTCTCCGCGCTATAAGACGATCGCCCTATAACCAATCGACCACCGTGGCTCACTAAAAGTCCTGTACAAACGTTTTAATCAAATATTGCGAACGGATCTAATTTGCTCGCAGACTTTAAACCCTGCAAGACATGCCGACCTATATTAACAAAATCGATAACGGTTAAATAAAACCTGGGTCATTTTGTTTAAGCACATGGCAAAAACATTGCTTTTGGAATTCCAAGCGCAACAAAGACAACTTAATCTAATATACTCAATTGGCTTATATAGCGCTGTTATTATAATCCATGCAGTATGCCTCAATCAAATGAAATCATAGTAAAATTCATAGTCCATTGGACAAGCTTGGTCAAAATCTGATAGGTCCGGGAAATCAGAAATAATGCTGCGGTGGGTATAAGAAAGTTGAAACAAATGAGTCTGAAAGCTCAGTCCTGAACGACAGAATGCTCGGAACTGGTTATCGAATCCCAAAGCGTTACACCAGTCATCAAGAACGACCTAGCACCAAACACTGTTCAGATGCGACACGCAGCAGGATTCAAAGAACTGCTGATTGAGTGCAATATTTGCTTATCGCATTAATAGTTGGCAAGAAGGGTAGATAGATCGGCAGATTTAAATGCAATGTCTTGTGAATTGTTAGAACGATTTTAAAGTTCAACTGGTTTCTTTGCTTGACGGTCAATCAGTGTCAAGAATGCAATATCTGTGTATTATGCTAATACTTATGAGTTTTATTATGGTTCCTGTTACAGAATTTTGATCTATTTATAGTTTGTGCAAATTTCTTCAAGTTAAACAACGAGAAGTGAGTTGCAGAAGTCGAGTCGGCAAAAACAAGGGCAGTTGTTAGTGATATCAAGACAGTTTGAGGCTTGTGAGATAGCAATCTTCAAAAATATATAATATATGAAAGTAAAATAATTTGCACAAGGTTTTCACATGATCACGAACGGCCTCAATTCCCAAAGTGGCTCTTTTTCACTCTAATTTGTGGGCCCCATTAATTCTATAATTCCACGTAATGTGATCCCTCCCTCCAATTTCACATTCATCGCTTTGTAGCGGAGTTTTTAGCGTAACTAATCAGAATGAGATTTTTGACATTTTAGGAAAACGATAGCCTATACATGACCCGGTTAAAAGTGCAGTGGAGGCCTCCTGTGATAGGCAAAACTAGTTTCTCGTAGGTTAAAAAAGTCGCGGTCAAGAATTCGGCGATCCCCTAAAATCGGCGTCCCAGTTCGGCTGAACATTTAGAGCATGAGTCAGGCCGTTCCTGATTCTTTTCATAATGTTTGAATGAAATTGAGAGTAGCGATGGAACCATAGACTGTTAACCAGCTGATGGATTCCCGGGGAACGATGACTTTTTAAGAGGAGGTTAAACTATAGACAAGTGCGAAACTGAGAGAAAGGAACTTTCAGCGAAAGAGAGAGGTTGGCGATGGACGTGATTATTGGGCCCAAGATAACAAATCAATCTTTTAGAAGAGCAGTAAGAATGAGGCTCAAAGCACAAAGCTTATCAGGAGATGAGGAGATTAGATCACGAATCTCATCCGAAGTTGATGACTGGAGTAAGCTGGTGGAGGATGTTGGGATATGGTTGGCCATCGGATGAAGAATAGTTGGAAAACATGTTTGAGGGAAAGCGCAAGAACCTACGGGCAGGGAAGAGTGCAGTGGAGAGCAATGCAGTATACTGCATTAGTTTAATATTGCAATGTACTGAAGACAAGCAAAGCTAGAACGTTCATGAATCAAGCGTTGCCTATCGCTAAAATAACCGTATCGTATTTGAACTATAGTGCGCTATGTAGTCTGCGCTGGTAGAGGCCTAAATATACATATTATGCACAAAAGAATGACTTATGGAATTAAAATCCATAGATCAGCGCTAATCGCAAGAATTAGAATATAACCAACTCACCCGAATACACACTGAGGGCCCATGCGCCACCGCATATTTCACTGCTGTTGCCAGAGCAAGACATGTCACAGTCATACGAAATTCCATATCTTGCATAGCTATCTCCGCAATAGCACTGCCACATGTACTAACAAACACAAACATAACTGCCATTTACATCCAGTTTATAATGCATATAATGAAAACATTACTTAGGTACGAGTTGCAATTTTTGTGAAATACCTGGATTGGCCGTAATTAGCCGCTTTAAGCTGTAGCTATTATTTATTTCATTCGCTTCACAGCACAAATTGTCTTAATGCGGTGTCAGCTACCAGAAGTGAAGAACTTTTGTCAGTCGAGCTAAACTGCTCGTCTTCTCCTGCACTTTTTAAAGATATCAGCCACTAATAATATGTAGACTAGTATAAGGTCATGAATTTTAAAGCAACACGTTTACATCCATAAATCAATAAAAATACATGCGTATAAATGCCTACTTTTAACTTATCAGGAAATACAGCGAGAGCGATTGGTATTTTTTTATTAATGAGCTAAATTTCAATTCTTATGTTTGCATGGTGCGCATTTTGAATGTACAGTATATTTGGTTAGAGCATAGGTATCCCATGCAAATTATAAAATTTCTTTGAGAAATGATAGTGGTAATTATTATTGTAATAAATATAGTAAGAAATACATAATTATTATTTATTACTTGTATGTGTATATATTTTATTTCTAACACAATTTGTGCTATTTAAAGCACTTCTAATTGAAATATCAATTGTAACTGTACCGAGGAACTTATAAAGCGCAACTTCAAGATGAAACTCATCACAGGCGCAAAGGCCCCATGTCCCAAAACTACTGGGGAATAATAGGGACTTCAAACGCTTGCAGAAAAGAGGGAGGGACAGAAAGAGAAATTCCCGTCTAAGGTCGCCAGATAGGCCGATCAATGAAGCAGGGTCAACAACGTCGAAGTACTGGGCACATGATCAGATATAACGAGCACAATGTTAGTAAATCTGAATCTGAGTCGCGAATGTGATCCTACAATTGTCCTGAACCTTGGTTCCTGCAACAAACCAGTATCAGAAGAACGCAAGAATCTAGAGAGCGATATGGAATCAGCAATGTATTAAATTGTGATGGAGGTCCGGTATTCTCAGCCTTAAAGTCCAAGCATGCAATTTTAACTTAATACGGCATTCAATATGAAGCCAAATGTACGCATGTATACACCTAATTGTGTAGGAATTCATGAATGTATGAATGCATATGTATGAATGTATTGTACATATTATGTATGCATTTATATATGCATTACATGCATGTCTATATGTACGTACATATTCATCTGGCTATTTATAAAGCGCCTGCTAAGAATCTTACAAGAACGATGAACTTGGTAATCTAACAGATCTAGAAAGGTGCGACTTAAGATTCGTTGAATGTTTCGTCAGCTGTGTGGGACTATACAGTACGTAGTCCAGTGTTCCAAAAGAATGGTCCAGTACATAATAACGTACAACATGCCCGCATAGTCGTATGAAAGCGCTGGTCCAAGGAGTTTCCACGGGCTGCTGATTGTCGACCCTGCTGCTATAGGTAAGAATGGAGAGCTCTCTATTGTACTGTATACTCTGGCCTCAACGCCTAAAGAGAGCCCAATGTGGAGGATCTTAAACGTAATACAGTGCTCTATCGGAAGTCAATCCAGCATATCTCTCGCATAGCTCGAAACATGCGAGAATTTGACATTTTACCGACGATTCGGCGACGCAGTTGAGAATGGACTGAAGCTGTCGCATTCTGAATTTCAGCAAGCCGGCAAGGACCGTAATGACAATCCTAGAGCGTCACTTGAAGAAGTGGACGAGATTCGCAACGGCGTCGAATGATGAAAGTCGCTGCATGACTATAATCTGACACATGCGATAAAAACAGGACCTGCAGAAGGAATTAGCATACAGAATATTCAAACTGGATCCCGCAAGATATGAAAATACCTACCAAGAAGACAAGCTGTGCTTGAATGGTGCATCACAGGTTAAATTGGCAGTGACTTGGGATACTAAAATACCAACCGTGAATTAATTACCTGTGGTCCAGCGTATGAAAAGTTCCTGTCAGCGCACCACTCAGAACAGGATTCTAAAGTGTTTCTGTTGTTGTTTCCGCATTGAACGCATTCTTCCATTGCTCTGGGATTGTCTTCATCTCTGTAGCATCCAACGTATTGCCGAGAAACTGTCGCTAAATAAACATCAACTTCATTAAGCATGTAAAACAAAAGCAATGATTCTAAAATAAACGTGCACAAACATTCTGAAAACAACGCTGGAGTAAACCATTTAAAAACTAATAAATTATGATACAGGTAAAAAGTAAAATTTTAGCAGATTAGAAATGAACCAAAAGCCCCAATACAACAACATCGATATTCTAACAAAATAAAAGTACCCAAAATCCTCTAAAAATTATGCACAACAGATTTATTTTTAAAGCTTCCTATAAGTATTATAAACTTGATACACAAATTTTTATATTTTTTAGTGTGTGCATGATATTATTGTGTATTCTGAGTTTCCAAAGCTAGTTCACACGCGTCTGCTGAATTTGTATTGTTTTGGCCAACATTAAGAACCTCAATTGTCAATCGTCGGCGACCATAATGCCGATCTACAGATGGGTCATCGTACTTCAGCGCCCAAGTGTGCTAAAAGTGATGATTGTCCATTTTCGAGAGTATTATGCAAGCCGGATTTCTAAATACTGTCGGTCAGCATAAATCCAGCGGCGTGGCTCATCTGTGAATATGTTGCACTAAACTTTTGACCTTAGAATGGCTGGTCGCAGAGCGTAACCATTGTGTTGCAAGTGTTACCTCTGGCTTGGCGCCATCCATCATCGACAAAATTCGAACTCTGAATGTTCGCTAGCTGTAAACTGTATGGACTGAATGGTGGGCTCAAAACATGTACGATGTACGAGGGTATATATGATTGTATTAAAGCACCTATAGGAAGCTCAGAGAATCGCCGTAACTGTGTGCCATCTGCAGTCTGCAAGAGCACCAGTCGAAAGGTGTCATAAAAATGTGCACATGCATAAATAAAATAAAGAAATGAATGCACACACATATATGCATAAATGCATATATACACACATGCATATATGTACACATGCATACATACATATACTACTTGGCCTACAAGTGCCAGCATGATTTGACTCCATCTACCTTTTCTGCCCACCTCCGCGCGTTATCCCAGTATTTTAATGCCCTTGAGTTTCATTCTTAAAAACCATATGTTACGACTTGTTTTTTGCGCACCGTAGCTTGACTTCTGGTTTCGCTGACTAACTGGATTTCAACTGCACTTCTTCAACACGTTATAATTTTTGAATACAATTTGGACTATCCAAATGATGCCATTGACATTACGAATTATGCCGTAAACATTACGCAGTCGGGGTTATCGAAGTATAAGATTTTTCTAGAATAGGAATCGGCGCTATCGAAGTATAAGGTTTTTCTAGAATAGTCACAAATAAGTCTTAGTAGACTCATCTCCTCGATTTTGACCTGATTACAACTTGTTCTTGGCGCGCCATCGATTGACGCTTTATGCAATTTACACTTGCGCTATAAAAGTTGCTCTTACTAATTTACAATAAAATAAATACTGTATTACCGTCCGCTCTCAAGTTACGTTCTCTTCGTATTTCTTATATCTTAAAGAGGTCTTTGGAAGGTGCATCATACATGGAGATGCATGGAGGTATATTTTATATTCAATGGTATTTGCTGGGAAGATTTAGAACATCCATAATTTCGTCACAGCGTGGAATTCATGGCAAACATCGTATAGAAATGAGAACAAAAAAGCCAAATAGGTGATCCATGTTGTTTATCATCTGACGTTCTTCTTTTACTATTAAATGTTAACTGTTTTTTTCTCCATTTCCGTATTATCAACTAGAGTTTTTTCTTAAATTCGCTTTAATTTATTTGACAGCAATGATGAATCGAACAAATAACTGATACAGCGAGCAAAACTAACCTGGCGAGTAACGGTTAACAAGCAGTTTTTATTATTTTCAATTTTTGCAGTTGTCCAAACCCAGCAATAACGGCTTACTGTAATATTGGGTTAAAGCTTCATCACCGTTTAATTGCAAGCACACTCTCTTTCAATTTTATTTTTAAGGACTCTATTACTTACTTATATTACAGGCTGATCCACTCCAGTTTCCAGAACATCCGTCTGGACACTTCCCAGTCGTCCGGTCACATGAGATTTCTCGCTTACAGTGACAACTTTTATTACACGCTGCACCGTAAGTTCCAGGAGGACATACTAGGCAATAATCACAGTAACTTGTGTGTTAACCTTTATTACTTAGCAACTGTTATAAAAGAGACTCGAAAGCAAATTTTTAAATTGAAACTACTTGTGTGAAGAAATTTTTAGAATTCTTGAACAAGCGACACCAATCATTACACAGTCGTTACATACATATTTGTAAAATTTCTTGTTTGGACGTTGGGTATGCCGCTGCGAATTGAATAGCTGCAATAATTTTACGCCTATGCATCTTGCATATCTAGTCCTTTGTGCTTGTACAATAAGCTGAACTGCAAAACTAAGTACATGTAAAATTTCTATAGAATCAGCATCTCATCGTACAACATTACAGACTAATCAGATTTTATAATCTTCAAGCACAATGAATAAGTGGTATTTAAATGAGACAACCGCATTAGAAATAGCTCGTGATAACTCGAAAGCATCTATTCAACGAAGTTGTTGAAGCAATATAGTACAGCAATTATTTTTTGGGAATCTTTCATCATTAAGCCTATGTGACGAGAGATGGAATTGCATGGGCAACTAATTAGATGAAAACTTTAATCGCTATATTTAACCTATATACTTGCTGTGAAAGATACAGTTTATACAAACTATGCTTTTCAATCCAAGTTACAGTTCACAATATCAAAAATTAGCAGCCACACAATCGCAGTGCCAATTGTAAGCTTAGTTCTGGAAATTATAAATTTTTAGCATAAATTCTGTAAAAATAGTCATAAGTCAAAATATCCCTACCCGTGTAGATAACATAGGCATTTAATTGACCACCACAAAATTCAGAGTTATTTCCTGAACATGTCAAGTTGCAAGTAGTATCCAGTAGTTGCTCACCGTAATCCTCCCGACAAAGACAGGTGTTCCCATTCTAAATGATAAACTCGCATTAAACCATTTAATCAATATTAGGCATAGAAACTTTTCATAATATTGAACCTATGCATCACATTTCACTGTAATGCATTGTATAGGTGACTATAGACAGAGCCTCTTGCAAAACAAACCACTTAGTGGGGTTTAAGGAATGGGAGCCCTACGTAACAAATTCTATTCGGCCTTCTGATATAACTTATCACGAGTAAATAGGGTAAATAATATCTGAACATATAAGTACATAAGTGCGTTCGTGTATGAGAGAGTGAGCAATGAAACACTTCAAAATCGGCCGTAAGTTATAAACAAAGAGAGAAATTACAAGTTTCTTCTAGTTTTTTGGCAAAGAGCTGAAGTTATTTTGAAATTCAACACATACTGTCAAAAACCGAAGTCAATAAAATATTCTTGCTTGAAAAGTGGTCAAAGCATGTGGAGTATATGCTGTTCAGTGAGGCAAGAAGCTGTTAACAGGCAAAGGAATGTATAAGTTGGGTGTCCGTTGAGGTGTCACCGGTAACGCAAACTGAACTATCACTTTTCTTGGGTTAAGATCTTCATGATCTAATAGCATAAATCGAACTCCAAGTCACTTTGTTTAAGGGTTTTCGATTTAGAGTGGGGTGGATATACACCGCTTTCTACACTTATGCAGCTGAAAGTTAACTCTGCTGTAGTAACCGTTCAGCTTTTCGTTTAATTACAAGCCCTTGCAAAGACAAATTTGGTTTTGAATCTGGAATTAACATTGTACTCCGTAATAATATTACTCGTTCGATTACTACTAAAGGGCAGAACTACCGTCTATCTGAACTGCGCTAGCATTGTAAGTGAATTCCTGACAAGCTATTGACTTTCATTGTCACAAACCTTGTGGACGTATCGTATCAACAGTAAATCAAAAATCTGAGCTAAGCGTGTTTCGCTCGCAGATGTGGGAGGTCCTACTGTAAATTATGAACGGCGGGCAACAGATAGATCACACTCAATGTTCTTGCTTAAGTAATTAAAATAATTGAACAACTCAGTTAATCTGAGACATAGAATATGTTGCTACCTTCACATCAGTGGAAGTATGGTTTTGTGCAAACATTTCCACTTCATGTTTTGAAGTGAAATTATAATATTGAGAGTTAAGTAGCTAATAAATGCTACCATTAGCAGTAATCTGTCTTTTGTCAACTTGCCAGTTTTACCTGAATTGTTGCGTAAGTTGTCTGACATTTTGCAATACATTTTTCGATAGTCATCGCGTTATCAGTTGAGATATCTGCACTTGATACTGTCGACAGGCCACTGTCGTGAAAGCAGCCAATATATTGGTCCTGTAGAAATCCTGAGCAGCCAAACACCAATTTTTACACATGCGATACATAAGGTAAGGTATAGAAGTGACTCAGGAAGAAACAGCTTTTAATAAGATTATGCACAGAAGAGGAAATCTGCTAAGAACAATGTACAGAAGCAGTTAAAAAGTAATTGACCTTAGATATGATCAAAGTATAAGGTGTTGTGCTGTTGCGGGTCATGCCATATCGTGTGTTGAGGTGCCGTGTCATGTCATGTCATATTAAACAAATTGGTGCACCTGGCCGACCTCTAATCAGTACAGCATTCATTCTTTAAAACACCGAGTGTACTTTCAATAAGAGTTGCAGAATTTAATAATGAATATGTAATATAGGCTAGTTGCAAAAGTTTAATGTTAATCAGCGAAAGTTTTACCTCTGCAACTGGTGGTGTTTTCTCTCGTGAACCCTTCTTTGCATATGCAGCTATAGCCTCCAAGACTATTATTGCAATTTGTTGACGATTTGTCGCATTTGTCAATGTTTTCTTGACATTCATCTATGTCTATGTGTGAAAGTACAAGCAAATTTTGAGCAGTGCACGAAAGGAAAAGAATATTAAAAGAAAGAAAATCAATCTGATGCCACAGTATTACAAATAGGAAAGTGATCGTATACTTACAGAATAATGGATTCGAATATACGAGGCATTTCTTTCAAGCCTTTTAAAGCAATCTCATCTTTTCAGTTCCTGCTATTCAATAGCAATATATAATCGAGCTCTATTTGCTCCAATAGCAAAGAATGTTTGGAAAACATTTAAAATATAGACATTGTTATATTCGTGTAAGGTTGACTTACATGGTGACGATTTTGTTTTTGAACTCAAGCATAGAACCATACTGTCTGACACCCACCCACACACAAATGCAGGACGAAGAAATTAACATACCAGACGAAAATGTACAAATTGAGGGTCACACAGACAGATGGAGACGGAGAAATAATGAGAGAGACAGAGAGAGACAACGCCGGTGGTCTGTGGCTAAGGCTGTGATTAATGTTTCATTCAGGGAATTTAGTGGGTTCCTGATGCCTGAAGTTTTCTGATCCAAATAAAGTAGTCAAATATTGTTCGTCTAATGTATATACCCCTATCTAACGCATGGGAAGTTAATAGTAATAGCAGACGATGCAGTCAAGTGATCGTACACACACAACCTTTGTTTATATTCGCTAAAAAATTTCATCTTTGCATCAGGCTCATCTTCTGTCAATATGGCGACCTACTACGTCATCCGGCCCTCCTGGCTAAGGCCGATCAACAACAATTATGCCAACCGCATACACCCGTAACATCCACATGTGTGGCATTTATGTAAAACTTCTGCTTCCTATTGGTTTTCCATTGTGAGCTCCATTGTTCGGTCAGGCTTAGTTGGTTGGTGTTTTTGTGCCTGGCTGCGCGTGGGATGTGTGTACAACTGCTAGGTAAGCAGAAATTGATTAACTGATGCTAGCACAGGTGTGCGCTAAGGCGGTGACGCTCACTTCTTAACTGTGAAGAAAGGGTAGAGGTGGCTAACGGCTCGCTTCCTGATTGGCTGATACCTGTATAGCGTACATACGGAGGCAGTTGTGTTTCATGTCTTATACCTTGTATTTAATATTTCCAATTTAGAGTAAATATACGGGGAAAAAACATAAACAAATTGGCATAAACAATCATAGTTTGTGTTAAACGCATCGTGATAAGTGCTTTCTATTGCGCAGATTTAAAAACATTCTGCGAATTTCTTTCTTACATTAGCGACGTGATTGATAACCAATGCATTACTGTGCATTTGGTCAAAAGTACAGCACAGGAAGACATAAAACAGTATTTCTAATGCACCGATTAAGTGACGAACACTCAGTCGGAAATGCATCTGGCGAAGAGTGAGTCTTCAACAGTCGGCTCATTTTTATATAAGCAGGCCTAATACCCTGAAGTGCTGTATGGATAAAGTTCTAGTTAGCCACCGTGTAGGGGTGAAACTGTGTAGGCCAAAAATCACTCTAGCAGATGCATTTTAAAACAGTCTGCAGTACAAGTTCATATTTGAAAATGTCTACAGAAATCATCAAAATTGCTTTGACTAACCTGTACAATTGTCCCATGTTTTATTTCTATAAAATCCATTTGAACATCGACACATTGCTATGTCTGAATATTTTAAGGCAATATTTGAACACGTCTCGTTGATGTAGCAGTCGCCGTTGTTCTGCTGGCAATCTGCAATAATTAAAAGAATAAGTGGACAAATCAGAGCCAGTAGCACGTTGTTCTGTATTTTACAATAAGATTATAGTGTTTCACATTGCATTCTCTGAACAGCATAACGCAACGCATATTTTAGTCTCACAAAAATGTGCACTTGAACTTAGAAGTTGTTCACAATTTCTGGATGTTGTTTCTCTTAAAAACATTTGCAGAAGCGAACCTTTGGCAACACACCGATTGACGTCATGTATGTGCAACACAATGGCGCTTCAGAATTAGCTTATTTGTAAAAGATCTAATTCCAAATGTCAGAGTCAGAAATTTAGAATTACAGTAAATGTACTGCAAAAATATCATAACTGTAATTATTTAAAATAAATGTTAAATATTAAATTTTATTTAAATATTATGATTTTCAGAGTCTAGATATTGTCGTTAAATGTACTACAAATGTGCTAATTCTGTGGCTGTGTTGTATTGTATGCATTAATATTGTAAAGGTGATAAGCAGTTTCCATAGAAATGCCAAATAACATGTAGAAATCTGTATAAAATGATTAATAAAATATCTGATAGAAAATTGTCCCTGTTAAGATCGAATTGCAAATGCAACTGCTGCACTGTAACCAACCACGTTATCTAAGAGCAATTATAGTTTTCAGACTCGTCAATATAAACTTACATCACGTTGCTTCATTCAGTGTTAACAAGAATTAGAACTGCTCTGGTAAAGGGGTATTTTAAGTTGCTTGTCAAACTCTGGAATTTGTTCTCTACCCAAATTCGTTAGCGTCAGTCTCTGAAGTATTTTCAACCTCGATTCAAAACTCTCCTGCTTCAAAAGGCTAACCCAGCATAGACTGTATTTTTTCAATGTATTGATATTCTGAAAACTGAACTGAAGTTTGGTTTGGTTTTGGTGCGCCATCAATTGATAACTTGTGTAAAACGACATCTGCGCTAAACAATGCTTATTATCATCACTATTATTATCAATTTCAGTGGTGGTAGTAGTTCTAGTTGTAGGTTGCTATATATACTTTGGAACAATTAATAATGTATGCAAACCTCTAATGTTGCAGTTGCTTCCTGTCCATCCTGGTTTACACTGACGTGACGGACATGAACCATTTCGGTAGATGCATCTTTCGTCATTGAGACAGTGGCATCTTCCTCTACATGACCGTCCGTAGTTGCCAGCTGGACAGACTGAAACAACCGACGATGATAAGACATGTTGCGATTAAACGTTATGCAATTACGTAAAGTGATGTAGCTTGCTTTAACTTGGTTCAAAGTTATGTAGCCCAACTTGGTGCAGTGTCATGTGGAGCAAATGTCATAGCTGGAGACTAAATTATTTCTCTTTTCATCCTTGCACTAAAATTTCCTATCATCCTCTGGAATATAGCCTCCAACAAACACAAGGTTACTATGAACTAGATTTAGTGGTTAACAAAATTTTATTCAAATATTGCGATTAAAACCAATTTGCTCGCAGATTTTAAAACCTGCACGCAAGACAACAAGCAGACCTATGTTAAGTTAACAAAACCGATAACCGTTAAGCCAAAACTGGGTCATTTTGTTTAAGCACATGGCAAAAACATTGCAATTTGGAATTGCAAAAGCGACAAAGACACTCCAATCAAATATACACAACTGGCTTATATGGCTTCGTACATGTAATTTTAACGCAAAATGCCACAATCACATGAAATCATAGTAAAATTCATTTTGACGGAGAAGCTTCGTCAAAATGCGATAGGTAAGAGAAATCGGAAATTGTGTTACGCTGGGAAAACGAGTTGAAACAGATGAGTCTGAAAGCTCAGACCTGAACGAAAGAAACTGTACATTGATTCCCAGAGTGTTACAACAGTCACCAAGAACGACCGAGAGCGCAACACTGTTCATATGCGACGAGCACCAGGATTCAAAGAACTGCTGACCGAGTGAAATATTTGCTTATATTAATAGTTAGCAATTAAGGATGGGAGATAGATTGGCTGATTCTAATGCAATGCCTTGTGAACTACAAGCCCAATTTTAAAGTACAACTCAATTTTTGCTCAATGACCAATGAACGCTGTATCTGTGTATTATGTCAATATTTAGGAATTTTATTATGTCTTCTGCTGCAAAACTTTGGTCCATTTATAGTTTGTGCAAATCTCTTTTAGTGAACTAACGAGAAGTGAGTCGCAGAAGTCGAGTCGGCAAAAACAAGGGCAGTCATTAGGGAAACCAAGACTGTTTGAAACATGTGAGATCTCAATCTTCAAAAATATCATATTTTAAAACTAAATTATTTGCCTATGGTTTTCACATGGTCATGGTCGGCCTCAGTCTCGTTAGTGGCCCTTTTTCACCCTAATTTGGCGGCCCCATTCCTTCCATACCTTCACGTCCTCTACTCATTTCACTCCCATTTCAGATTCCCGGCTTTGTAGCGGAACCACTTAGGCCGAATAAAAACACAAATAAGAAGTTATTTAGTGTAACTAATCAGAACGAGATTTTTGACAATTTTAGGAAAATTATGGCCTATAACCAGAAGGAAACAGTGCAGTGTAGGTCTATTGCGAAGTGTAGAACTAGTTTCCCGTAGTTTAAAAAATCGCGGCCAAGAATTCTGCGCCCCCTGAAATCGACGGCCCTGTTCGGCTGAACTTTAGAGCAAGTCTAAGGCCGGCTCTGACTATGTTCATAATGTTTGAATGAAATTGAGAGTAGCTGTGGAAAGACAGTTTGACAGATTCTCAGAGGAGAGATGACTTTTTGAGAAGAGGGTAAAGAATGATATTTGCGAAACAGAGAAAGGAGTCTTCAGCGAATGAAAGAGGTTGTCGATGGACGTGATAATTAATTGGGCCCAAGATACCAAATCAGTATTGTTGAAGAGCAGTAGGAATGAGGCTCAAAGCACAAAGCTTAACACGAGGTGAGGAGATTAAATCACAAATCTCAGCCGGAGTTGTTGATTGGAGTAAGCTGGTGGAGGATATTGGGATATGGATGGCCATCGGATGAAGAATAGTTGGAAAACTTGTATGAGGAAAAGCGCAAGAACCCATCTGCAGGGAAGAATGCAATGGAGAGCAATACAGTGTACTGCATTATTTTGATATTCCAGTGTGCTGAAGACAAGAAAAGCTAGGGCGTTCATGAATCAAGCCATGTGTCTCGTATTTGAACAATAGTGCGTAATAATAGCCTATGCCTGTTGTAACCCCTCTATCTGCCTCTCTCATGTCTAGGTGTTGGTGACTATAAGTCACAGCCACTTACTTACTAACTTACTAACTTGCTAAGCAAGTGTACAGAAAGAAGAGGTTGCTTGTGAGTCCTGCGCATCAAGGGTCGCTGGCGAACACAAATCTCCTTTCAGGATATGGTGGCTAGCGGTGCTATTGATCACAGGCTTAACTCTACGGGGGACTTTAGGCCTTTAACAGTACGCTGGTTCTTGAATGAATCAGTCCGACCGTACAGAGACGTAACGACGATTATTTCTTTCACACGTATATTACAAATATGTACACCGTATATACAGCAAATTCAGCACAGTCAGAGTCTATGATTCGCATCGGCCTATTAATCTAGCGAGGTACGTTTAAGAGATACAGTTTTATTATTTTTCTTCTGTTCTCCGGAACCTAACGCCTCTTTGACCGTTACTTAGCGAATGCCTTCTTCGCTTCGCACCCTTCTTTAACTTTCCCCTTCGTCTGTCAATCATCCAACTTCTCCCTTTCGCCATCCAATCAGCATCCCTCTGTTCCGTTCTCTTTCTCTCTCTCGTTCTCTCTCTCTCTCTTTCTCTCTCTCTCTCTCTCTCGTTTACTTCCACCTGTCAATCACGGGCGACCAATCCGCCTCTCGTTAATGACATCATCGGCTAACTGTTCCCCAGTGTTCCGTACGAATTAATTACACAAACACATAAGCTAATTTATCCGACATAATACAGTCCACAATATGCAAAAACTAAAACCCTCATTGTTTTTACAACTTTTCACTACACCAAGTAAGTAGATATACAAGCTAATCGGGGTTTAGTCCCCTAATATGATAATTATAGGCCTGACTTAAATTAGCCTGTTATATCTTGTGGAAATTGTAATTATTTAACAATGGCTCGTTGTTTCCACAAACAAATTATACAATGATTTGTGATTTAACTAAGTAATTCAAAGTCACTTGTTGAAATCAATCAATATATATATTGTAGTGTCAAAGTCTTAATTAAACCTCAACTAAGGCCAGTTTCTCAATCAAAGCCTAAACTTACTGCCCTAACCTCCCGCAAACTTGGATGGCCATATTGCACCCGTTTCACAAACACATAAGCTAATTTATCCTACATAATACAGTCCACAATATGCAAAAACTAAAACTCCTCGACGATTCAGTCAAAGATGTAGATCTTAACTGACCATCGGCTTATGTAGATAAGTACTATCGAACGCAGTTATCATGAACTGAATCCAAACTTTTCAGACGGTAGTTTCTCAATTTAAATTACGTCTTTACACAACGATACGCAGGATGAGCATCTGCGACATGAGCCTTCATCCGCTCATAACACTAGAACGCAGTTCGACTTAACAATAGTCCGCAACTGCCGATTCTCTTCTCCGAGTTACTCTAGAATGCGACGAGGACCTTTCATGTCCAACATCCAGACGTCAACTGACTACCACAACGTTTTTCACATCGAATGTTCGGCACCGTGTAATGTTTCTATTGGCCGAGATGATCGTCTGCGATTTTCACCTATCTTTTGAGTAGTTTCATAGTTTTTCCATGAAATATTCGTCTGCTTAGTTATTTACAGTAGATAAGAAGTCGTGGCTACGGCGTCCCCTCATTGGCCAACGACCTGCTGTAGCAACGCTTCGCCATTGGTTAAAAATCACACACGGTAAAATCGTGATTGGCTGGCAGTCCAAACATCAGTTTGAAATATCGCCCGCATTGATTCACAAACTATGGCAAATTGCGATCAAAGTAATCCATCGACATCCAAGTTGATTGCCCATAAAATCAGTTTTATAATCTTAGAATCCCCGTATTTAATAGATTTTTAGCATCTACGCTGGCCTTGCTATTTTTATTAGTTAAAACATCTAAAGCCCGCCGAACATTTAAGTAAGTAATCACGTTAGTCAACGCAAACTCTTATTCTAACACACGCGTAGACACGCCAATAATACACAGAGTTAATATAACAGTAAATTTTTTTAAAATTGCTAAACATGGCGAGAATATACATAGACTCAGTCTACACCTGTGTAGGCCAAAATATACATATTATGCACAAAACAATGACTTGTTTACTTACTATTGGATTCAAATCCATAAATAAAAAAGTAAACTAAGTAAAGAATGTTCTTAGATCGGCGATAAACTCAAGAATTAAAATATAAATAGCTCACCCGAATACACACTGAGGGCGTAAGGGCCGCCGCATGTTTCACTTCTGTTGCCAGAACAAGGCGTGTTACAGTCATACGAAATTCCATATCTTGCATAGCTATCTCCGCAGTAGCACTGCCAAAAGTACTAACAAAAACATAGCTGTCATTTACATCAAGTTTATAATGCATATACTGAATATGTCCTGTAGGTACGAGTAGCAATTATTGTGAATTAGATCGATTGATCGTATTTTTCAGCTATTATTTGTAGCCCTCACTCAACAGCTCAATGTGTCTTAATGCGATGTCAGCTACCAGAAGTAAAGAACTTTATGTCAGTCAAGCTAAACTATTCGTCTTCTGTTGTTCTTCAGACTTTTTCGGGATATCAGACACTAATAATAAGTGGGCCAATATGAGATCATGAATTTTAAAGTAACACCAAAGATCTTAGAGTCTTAGACTAAGATATGACACTCAATGTATCTGAATGTACACACCACCTACCTTGGGATGTGTGGCGCCACCATACGATTGGATTGATAGAGTTTGTAAACATGGCTTCGAAGCCAGGAAGGATCTGTTGTGCTGCGATTAATTGCAGCGTAACGACGTACAATGCGCAAAAGATTTCACTATTCAGATTTCCGAAAGATGCTGAAAGGCATGTACAAAGTAACGTATAAACTATATTATTAAATGTTCGATGACTGCTGTCGGTGATACACATAACTTACATTACATACCCGATACATACCCGATAGATCCATTGAAAGATGGACAGGGTCGAGGCCATACTGTCGGTATAGAAAATCCCGAATACATCACACTCTTCTATCAATCACCGCTTTTCATTCCTAATGCTGTTATACGTGATCAGAGGCCCACAACCAATGCTATTTGGAAACATTGGAAAACGTTTCTGTTTCGAAAATATCTTGAGATGTTGGCGACCGGCAAACGTTCTCTGTGCAAAGTCTGTTCTGGCTTTCAGATCTTGTCTAAGAACGCATCTATTCCTGGACTTATTTCCTAGGTTGTTTCCATGTCGTATCAATATGTAACTTTTGCTTATAACTTGCCCGGCGACATTTTATTGTAGAAAATTAATAGTTATCTGCTGTTACTGTTTTATTACATGAGAACAGGTGTAAGAAGTGGAGAGTCAACACGCGGCGTTCGGACCTGGACTGCAAAAGTGTTGAAGTGCTGAACAAAACCTTCCGACTGTGCAGTAGGCATTTCGAAGATTCACAGTTCATGAACACCAAACGTGACAAGCTTATATGGAATGCAGTTCCAACACTGTTTGATATTCCAAACAAGCCATCATCGATCACACAAAAACGACGACACATTATTTTTTTCAACGATCCGTGGTTGTGGAGGACACAGGGACAATCCTGATGTCACGGAATTTCATTCCAATTTTAGATATATCGCTGTTGATAAATTGTTTGTTGATAATTGTGGACGAAACTGTGAAAATGATATAGATGATGTGCTTATAGATATATCGTGATTGTCGAATCTTTTGAAGTCCAGGTTACATGATGATGAACACTATGCTTCCGCTTTACATATTGATCATGAGATCACTTGTGAAATGACATGTGAAGATGACTTTGACCTTCAAGATATATCAGATATTCCTGATTTGCCACTGGAGGTTGACAATGTCTTGGCATATATGAGTGGCTATATCTTAAGAAAGTGTGGCTTTAATGATGGATCTGGCATGTGCCAAACATGCAGTGATTTGTACACAAGTGTACACATGTCTTATCCTCAGTTTCTTTTCTTACAGCTAAAGGCATTTAAAGACACTGGTTGTTTAGTTTACCCATCCATGGCGTTTTTGGCTTTCACTAGGGACTTGGAAGAACTGTTTCAGAATTCATTTGACAAATTGCAGCATAGTTCTGGTATATTAAAACGACGATGCTTATTTGCCCAAAAGAATTTAGATATTGCTGCATGTGGATCAGCAACATTTGGTGCCCGGCTGAAATACATGATGAAATTGTACATGACAGTTCGAATCCACAGTAAGATCAAAATTCTTAACCAGCAACTTCAAAACTCCTGCAAACTTAAGCTTAATCGCAATCGTAAAGCAAAGAAAATTTTGCATGAGTAAGCAGTTCAATTAATTTTTTCTTTTGTCTGCCTTCTGTTGGTTTGGTCATGGATACAGACTTCTGAGGCTTTATTGTTGACATTGTTTCTTTACTGAAGATGAATGTGAAACCAAAGATCTTTGGGTAATATTGCTCAGCTCCATACACGTAGTTCAGTGTTTATAGTCTTAATTATGTATATTTGAATTATGTAAACTGTGAGTGAATTTTAGACACTAATAATAAGTCGGTCAATATGAGGTCATGAATGTTAAAGTAACACGTTTGTGCACAAATAATCGTTAAAAATTCGTGCATATAAATAAACAACACAAGCCTTCGTTTAACTTTTCAGGAGAAACAACGAGAAACAACTATTGTAACTTTTTATTACTTAAAAGGCTTAACTTTGATTCTTATGTTTGTTTGATGCTCATTTGAGTGCACAGTATTTGTTTATAGCATGGCTATAGCTTTGTAATTTATAAATTTTCTTTTTATAATGATAATAATAATTATTATTTTTATTATAATTATAGTAAGCAATACATATTACTTATAACTTATAATATGTATGTATGTATATTTTATTTATTTTATTACTTTTATTATTAAAAGCACTCATAACTGTAATAGCAATTCTATTTGTAATCAGAAACTTATAGAGCGCCACTTCAAGATGAAACTCATAAGAGGAGCTCCCGGATGTCCCAGAACTAACGGGGAAACGTAATCGTATTCCTAATCGTAATTCCGAGATTTCTACAGCGCCCAACGAAAGCCGCGCCGCGGAGACCAGCTTATTCACAATCGCTCAGTCAAAATAAAATCGGTAGGCAAAAGGGTTCAGTTCCAGGTCAAGATCCAAAAGTCAGAGAGACAGAGAGACAGCGTGGCAGCTACGGGTGGTGGTGTTTGGGTTTGGAGAGGAGAGAGAGATAAGAGTAAGAAGGGGTGTCAGAGTGCGATCTGTGAAAGACGAATGTTTTGAGCTTTGAGCGAAAGGCCAAAGCAGAAATTGCAAGCGGTGCAGCATCGATGAGTTTTGTATGATCGGTCAGAAAATTGTCGCAATTCTGGGGTTGGGGAGTTTATTCCAGAGTGGTGGGGCAGCTGTGACTATGAAGCGATTACCAAATTTTAAGGATGAGGTGGCGGGAGGGCGGAGAAGTGTAAGGGCAGAAGAGGAGCGGGTTTAGCGAAGCGATTGTATTGTAAATAAATGACGAAGATAGGAGGGTTGGGAAGATTGAAGTGTGTTGTAGGTAAGTGATAGGACTTTGTACTCGATTCGTTCATGTATTTTAACCCAGTGCAGTGATTTAAGAACATGAGTAATCTAACAGATCTAAAAAGTTGTGACTTAAGTTTGGGGGTTTTGGTGACACCACGAGCAACAGCATTCTGCATGGCTTGAAGGCGGCTTATTTGGGTGGAACCTATCTTCAGGAATAGAGAATTGCAATAGTCTAATTTAGCATGGACTATGGATGTTGCGATGGTTGATACAGTTTTAAAGTCAAGCATAGGGCGGATTCTGCGAAGGTCACGGATATGCATAAAGATCTTCAAACGCTTGCGAAAAAGATAGGTCAGAGAAAGAGGAATTCCCGCCAAAGGTCGCCATGAAGCAGGGCCAACAACGGCGAAGATATAGGAACATGATCAGTTATAACGAGCGCAAAGTTAGTTAATCTGAATCTGAGTCGCGAATGAGATCCTACAACTGTCCTGAACCTAGGTTCTCGCAACGAACCAATATCAGAAGAACGCAAGAATCTAGGAGGGCGACATTAAGTCACCAATGCATTAAGATGTGATGGAAGGCCGGTGTTTTTAACCTTAAAGATCAAGCATGCAATTTTAAACTTAACATGCCATATAATAGGAAGTCAAATACGTACAGATGTATGCATGCATATATTTGTGTATATATGTATGTATGTATGTATGTATATGTATAGATGTGTATATTATGTATAGATTTACATTACGATATTGCATGTATGTATATATGTACGTACAACAAATCTGACTAATAACAAAGCGCCTGCTAAGAACCATACATAAGGACGATGAACATGGTAATCTAACAGATCTAAAAGGTTGTGACTTAATTTAAGTTATATTTAAAATGTTTCTTCATCTCTCTGAGACCATACAGTACGTAGTCCAATATTCCAGAATGATGGTCCAGCGCACGAGAACGTACAACATGTTCGCATCGTCGGAAGTCAATGCAGTATGCGTTTTGCGTAGCTCAAACATGCGAGAATTTGTCAGTTTAACGACGATTTGGTGACGCATTTGAGAATGGATTGAAGCATTCTGAACTTCAACAGGCCTGCAAGGACAGAGTTATGACAGTCGAAGAGCGTCAGATTGAAGGAGTGGACGAGAGTCGCAACGGCGTCGAATGATAAATTTCGCCGTATCATTATAATGTAACACATTTGATTTAAAAGCAGGACCTGCAGAGGGAATTATCATACACGGGTAGGAAGAGGTCCTCATGCATCCAGAAGCATTTCAAGGTCGCGGGCAAAACACTGGATTTCCAACTCGAAAATGCCAGCTCTATAGCTTCTCTGTCAAACATTGCAACCGTCTGTCTTGTGCCTCATCCATAGAAATTCTGTCTTATTTAGATAGTCTATGTATTTATGTATATATGTGTTATATGACTATTTATATCGCGTTTATAAGGCCTCACTAAAGCATGCATGTGCGCTGTGCAGAGACTGTTACATTAGACCAAACGGTAAAGAGGAAACAGAATAGTCAAACTGGATCCTGGATTAGTTGAAAATACCCGCCAATCAGATAAGCTGTGCTTGAATGACAATGGTGCATCACAGATTAAATTGGCAGAGACATTGGATTCTAAAACACCAACCGTGCATTAATTACCTGTGCTCCAGCGTATGAATAGTTCCTGTCAACACACGACTGAGAACAGGATGCTAAAGTGTTTTTGTTTAGTTCTGCTTCCGATACGCCGCAACTAACGCATTCTTCCATTGCTCTGGGATTGAATTCATCTCTGTAGCATCCAATGTATTGCCGAGCAACTGTCGCTAAAGTTTCAGTTTCATTATTCATGTAGAAGAGAAGAAACGAATTTACTATAAATGTGCTTAAACTCTCTAAAGACAAACATTCTGAATACAATGCTAGAATAAATCATTTCTAAACTAATAAATTAAGATGTAGACAAAACTAAAATTTCAGCAGAGTGCAACTAACAAAAACAGCTTAATACAACATCAACGTTTGGTACAACAGATTGATTATAAATACTTCCTTAGTATTAGAAACTTGTAACTTGTAGGTCATCACTGAAACCGCTAGGTGGCGACCGAAATGTTTGTCGCCAATTTCTTGCAATCTAAACTGAACACAGCAATTCTACTTTTTGCAGATCCACAGACATGTCATTGTACTTCAGCGCCCAAGTGTGGTACAACTAGTGAAGCCCTTTCGAACGATTGTCCAATTCCAGATTTTTGTAGGCGGGCTTTTACGAATTCTTGAGCAGCATAAATCCGACATCTGACCTTAAAATGGTCAGTAGGGGTTGTGCCGGGAGTGTTACCTTTGGTCATTCTTCATATTCAACGTAATTCGTTCTTGAATGTGTTTTTCCTGTTTTCAAACCTGGACACTAAGTGGTGAGCTCATAAGTTTGCAACTCTTTAAAAATGCACCATAAATACTCAGATACATGGAAGCATATTCTATAGCAAACGGTTTTTACTGAACAAGCTCAGAACTTTCATAATAAACGTTACATCATCAACATTGTACAGAAACTTATAAACCCACTGCATGCAATCGCAACCTTCAATCATATTTATAAGAACTGTGTTACTGACTTATATTGCATGCTGATCCACTCCAGTTTTCATGACATCCACCTGGACAGTTCCCAGTCGTCCGTTCACATGAAACTTCTCGCTTACAGTGACAACTTTTATTACACGCTGGACCGTAAGTTCCACTCGGACATGCTGTACAATAATCACAGTGACTGCTAAGTCTGAAACTATATGTTAGACTTTTTAATTTAGCAGTTGTTCAATGATAAATTCTTAATTCAAAAATGCAAGAGACTCGAATATGATTTTAAAATTTAATCTTATTAGTATCAAGAAATTTAATAGCTGCGTTTTGAATAGCTGCAATAATTTCATTTCCCTGCCTCTTGTATATCTCATCTTTTTGCTAATGCAGTTAGCAGAACTGCAAAACTAAGTACTCTCTCGTGTATCAGGCACACACTGTACGGCATTATAGACTAATCAGATTTCATTACCTCCAAGTTCAGTGAATAAGTGAATAAGTAAGTACGACAGTCGCATTAGAAATAATCCTTGCCAAACCCAAAGCATCTATTTAACGAAGTTGTTCAAGCAATTTGGTTACATATATATGGTTTTGGGGGATATTTCGTCATTATGCCTATGTCACTGAAGATAGCATTAGGCTTCTAATTAGACATGGAAGCTTCACTCGTTGAATTAAACCTGTAGTTGCTCTGAAAGCTACATTCTGAACAAATTATGATTTTAAATCCAAGTTACAGCTTACAACATCGAAAATAAGCGGCCAGACAATCGCAGCTCTTCCTCAAAGCTTAGTTATGGAAACTATATATTTTTAGCAAGAATCCTGTAAAAAATAGTCAATAGTCAAAATATGCCTACCCGTATAGACAACATAAGCATTTAATTGACCACCACAAAATTCAGAGTTATTTCCGGAACAAGTCAAGTTGCAAGTTGTGTCCGGTAGTTGTGCACCGTAATCCTCCCGACAAAGACAGGTGTTTCGATTCTAAATGATAAGCATGCATCAAACCACTTAACTAGACTTATGCATAAAACCTTTTCATGTATACTAATAAAGCGATGCATTGCATTTTACCGCTATGCATTGTTTTGGTGACTATATACACAGCTTCTTGCAAAACAAACCACTCAGTGCGGTTTAAGGCATGGGAGCCTTACACGAAAACAATGTTGCCTACTGAACCCAGCTTATCAGAGTAAATACGATAAGTTAAGTAATTACGTGTAAGCACATAAGTTCGTGCGTGAATGAGTGAGTGAGTGATAAAACACTTGAAAATCGGCCATAAGTTACAAGCAGAGTGTCACGGCCAAGATCAGCAGTCAGCATGAAGGCGGTTACAACACCCGCCTGAGGTGGCCATTATGTCATCGGAGAACAGGCGAGGGTCTTCGATGAGCCTCTCTGGGGATAGAGACCTGAATCCCCCACAGACTCCGACAGCGACAGCGAGGGACATGTATAGAGACAGCGGTATAGTCGTGAATAGACACCCCGTATACATCCAACGATCCCAGGGGAAGGGGACCATGTTCGGCGGACTTCGATAAAAGGGGGTTGCGCTCATGCGAGAGGAGATTAAGATTCGAACAGAGAATAGAGCAGTGAATGCGAGCTAAGAAGAACTGACTGGATCGAACGATAACTTTCTTTCGCTAATTTCATTAATTATTATATTCTTTATTAAAATATCGCTTCGTACATCACGTCTTGTTCCTGCTACATCAGAGGGGAATCAAGGACGTGACATCTTGGTGGCAGCGGTGGGATAAAGATATAGATCGAGATCGAGACGAGGAAGGTGGTCGTTCTACAGCAACGAGCCTGACTCGAAAGAGTGCGAAGTGATCGTCGGAGCCTTGATCGTTCGGCAGAGAAAACTGTGACGTTCGCCAGTTCAACGAGGACAGTGACCCGTGCGTACTGGGTACGCCAGATTCGGTCAATTGTTCAACCGGAGGGAAAGCGGCGAGAGCATCATCTGGAGAACACGCGGAAGAAAGCGGAACAACTGACAAAGAGTGAACTGGGAATCGGCGTCCTAAAGATCTATGACGACTGGTGGACAAGGACGCAACACCAGACGAGATTCCAGTCAACATACCAAGAACATCGCACCACGTACGGGCAGGTAGGAACCTTTGTTTGTTGACTGGGGGCGGATTAAGAAGGTGGGAAAATCACGGGCTAAGGATTGGCTGCTGCAAACACTGCTGGTTGTTTTTGTCGAAAGCGTATCTATACGCTGGGATTTCTGATGGGAGTTGATTCTGCAAAACCTTGAGTGCATTTGACTTCTTTTCCTTGATTGCATTCGACTTCTTTTTGTGGGGTTGTATTCAACTTCCTTTTGTTTGGTTGCACTCGACTTCTTTTCGGTTTTTATTTATTTTTTCTTCTGTTATAAATGGAGAAATTAACTCCAGTAAAACAGGCTGAGCTTAGGAAGATGCCCACGGAACGATTGGTGGCCTATTTATGTAAGGCAGGGTTAGATGAGGAGGCGGTACTGGCCATGGACCGACCCCAGTTGTTGGAGAAGTGGGCAGAGATAATAGCGGAAGGACGGGAACAAACATCGCAGCCCGTCAAATCAAAACTTGTAACACCTAGTAAAACTCCCGCAGGGTCGGATGCCGATTTTCAACGGCAGATGTTTGAATTTGAAGTGATGAAATTTCAGGAGGAAAGGGAAGAGAGACGTAGAAGAGACGAACTAGAGAGGGAAGACAGACGTAGAAGAGACGAGCTAGAGAGGGAAGACAGACGTAGAAGAGACGAGCTAGAGAGACAGAAACTGGAAATGGAATGGAAGATGAGAGAGAAAGAAAGAATTATGAAAGAGAAAGAGTTACAGTTGAGAGAGGAGGAATTAGCGAGGCAAATTAAGAAAGACAAAGAAGATGGGCAAAGAAAGCATTCCATTGCTAGTCGGATGAAATTCTATGGAGACGCAATGAAAAATGTTATATGGCAATTCCCCCTAGACCCAGTGGAAATCCCTGGATATTTTGATCACATAGAGAACTTATTCGAAGTATACGAGGTTGATGATGACATAAAGGCTAAACTTCTGCTAGCAAACCTGAATGATCGCGCTAAGACATTAACATCCCGTTTGACCCGCCATCAATTGGATGATTACCAGGATTTGAAAGGATTCCTGCTCAAGGAATTCAAGATTAGCCCAATTCAGCTACGAGAGCGATTTCTCACGTTACGCAAGGCAGCAGATGAAACATACACCGTATTGGCATCGAAGTTGCGTAATGCACTTATGTACTACTTACGTAGTCGGCAGATTACGAACGAGTTCGACAGACTCGTAAGTCTGTTCTGTGCAGATAGGTTAAAGGAGCTAATTCCTAAGGGATGCCTCGATTTCATTCTAGCACAGGAAGGGGACAACTGGTTAGAACACGATAAATTAGCACACTCTATAGACACCTATATGGCATCACGCGGTGCAGATGGCAGTCCGCTTAGGTACAGCAGTTCAGTGTCGCCTCATAGTAATCGGGAAGGGACCGAGGCTAATCCAAGCACCAACTTTAAGGCATTTCAAGCGGAAGGCAAAAATGATCCACAATTCAATGCTACGATATCTAAGGAGGAAGCCATGCGTAGAGGTCTCTGCTTCAAATGTTATGAACATGGACATACTGCTAACAGGTGTGCGAAGAATGCTTTTGGGTCAGAGAAGAAGCAGACACGCGTCAACGCCTGCTCAGTTGATTCCTCTAATAGTAATTTGATACCTCTGTCTGTTGAGCAGACTAATAGTACCCAACGCGAAGCGGCCATCAACGCTGCTCGTGCGGTAGTCATTGACGCCGACAGCAAGGTATATGATGTAAGGACAAATAACCAGGCCAAGAAGGAACACAATGCTTTTTTTGACGCCGATGAATTCCATATTAGATCGTACGTAGATGTCCAGATTGATAGTCTACCTAATCAAAAGGCTTTGATCGATGGTGGTTCAGAAATGTGCTGTATTAAGAGTAGTCTGGTAACACATTTAGATTTACCAGTGTGCAATCAAGTACGGTTATCGGGTCTTAATGGAAGGTCCGAAGTGGTCAATGTGGTGAGGCTCCATGTGAAACCTGTGGTTAACGCCCAGGAGAGAATCATTAACATCGCCACCCCAGTACGTGTTTGGTTTGCGGTGGTACCTAACCTTAACGAAGCTGTAATCTTGACACCTAATGTAGTCACACTTTTAGAGGATGTCTCACGTTATAAAGTTTTATCTGTAAACGTGCAGAATGACAGTAAGGATGACGTCATGTCTTCTGGTCGGATGGATAATCCATCCAGTAGTCACCAGAGGGCAAGAACTGACAGGTTGCACGGGGAATTACGTTTTCTGTTCGATGATAAAATTACATGTGATAAGGTTTACGGAGTAGAAAGAGCAGTCGTAGATATTAGTGAAAAGACCTCGCAGGCAATAGGTAGAGACTATGTCATCCAGGAAGGAGATCAGCCCGAGTTCTTTGATAGCGAGAAACTTGAAGAGCCCCAAAGTGAACGCGTTGGTGACGAAAGGACATTAGCATCCAAAGAAATGGATCAAACCTCTCGACTCGAATGTGGGGTTTCAGCGAGAAAAGATAAGGGAAACCTCTTTATTGAAAATGATCACTTACGTCACCGGGATATTATCCTTGGCCATGGCGCGAAACAGCTATGTCTCTCAGAGTCTCGTGTTCCTGTCGTACTCGAAATGGGGCATGACACACCCATCGCGGGTCGTGTGGCTTCTAAGGCTACTCGTCATCAAATTCAGCTGAATTTCGGGTTTCCAAAGATGGAGGAACGAATTCGTTTGTATGTCTCAACTTCTCCTGTCTGTCAACTGAGAGCCACTCTTAAGGCGTCGGATCGAGCTCAAAATACTCCGATCCCTAGAGACGATGAATTTCCATTCATGCTTTTTCTAGGCCTACGGGGTGGTATTAGACCAACGCTACCTGAAGAATATCTTCCAATTCTGAAGGAAAATCTAACACTTGCGAAAGTATATGCTGATTATAACTCGGAGATTGAACCGAAACGGGATGCAGATCGCTGTAGTCTATGTAACACTGACCGTAGATATCTAGTAGGTGATAAGGTTATAGAAAACTGGGTAACCACCGATTCCTGCCCAAACTCAAGAATTGATCCGGTCAAGGTAACCCATCTTCTTTGTGAAACAGAAAAACAACAATTATTTCCAGTAAGAGACAAACTTTTATCAGATCTTTGTACGATAGCAAGGTTGTGCGCCACTGACTTTAGTAAGGATTTTGATCTTTTGGCTGATGCTAATGCAGCAGCATTAGATTCTTATCTGATTCAGTGGTCGGATGATGGTAGCAGAAAGCGTATGGCTTTCGCTAGTATGAATCCTTCTTTATCTCCGACTCGTTGGTCGGCTTATGGGCTGGAAACATTTGCCGTCATTTGGACTTTATGGAAGTTCAGAGCACTGATCTTTTTAGCGAAGGTGGGCATCCTTTCAGATGATCACAACTTTTCATTTTTGACGGAGGTTGCGCTGAAAAAGGCCAAGCTGGCTTGTTGGGCTATCGCTGTCCAGGAATTTAACATTGACTTCCGCTATGGCGCTGGTCGGAGAAATGTGGCAGCCGATTACTTACCTCAGATTTGAGAGAGAGAGAGAGGGAGCGAGTAACCCAGTCACAACAGGGGTCTACCCTGCAACAGGTGTAAATACATGTCTATATTTGTATGTTTTTTTCTTTTGTTCTGGGAACATCGACGTCACGTGCAACTGACCCTGGATGACTGTGCCTGGAGCTGTGACGATGCAACGCTCAACGATCGTCGTCATCGTCTTGTGGTGGAAGGAATGTCACGGCCAAGATCAGCAGTCAGCATGAAGGCGGTTACAACACCCGCCTGAGGTGGCCATTATGTCATCGGAGAACAGGCGAGGGTCTTCGATGAGCCTCTCTGGGGATAGAGACCTGAATCCCCCACAGACTCCGACAGCGACAGCGAGGGACATGTATAGAGACAGCGGTATAGTCGTGAATAGACACCCCGTATACATCCAACGATCCCAGGGGAAGGGGACCATGTTCGGCGGACTTCGATAAAAGGGGGTTGCGCTCATGCGAGAGGAGATTAAGATTCGAACAGAGAATAGAGCAGTGAATGCGAGCTAAGAAGAACTGACTGGATCGAACGATAACTTTCTTTCGCTAATTTCATTAATTATTATATTCTTTATTAAAATATCGCTTCGTACATCACGTCTTGTTCCTGCTACATCAGAGGGGAATCAAGGACGTGACACAGAGAGAGAAATTACAATTTTCTTTTAGTTTTGGCAAAGAGCCGAACGTATTTTGAAATTTAAAACATGCATACTGCCAAAACCGAAGTCAAACAAATATTTGTGCTTAAAAAGCGGTCAAAGCGTGTGGAGTGTATGTTGATCAGTGATGCAAGAAGCTGTTAACAGGCAAAGGGAGGGGTATATAAATTGGGTGTCCGTGGAAGTGTCACCGGTAACACAAACTCAACCAACACTTTTTTGACTTGAGATCTTCATGATCTGATAACAACAATCAAACTCCAAGTTACTCTATTTAAGGGTTTTCGATTTGGGGTGGGATGGAAATACGGCTCTTTCTACACTTATGCAGTTGATAGTTAACACAGCTGCAGTTACCCTTCAGCCTTTGTTTAATTACAAGCTCTTACAAAGACAAACTTGGTCTTGAATCTGGAAATAACATTGTAATCCGTCATAATATTATTCGTTCGATTCCTAATACAGTGGAGAACTACCGCTTATCTGAACTGCTCTAACATTATAAGTGAATTCCTGACACATTATTGACTTTCATTGTCACAAAACTTGTGAACCCATCATAGACGAAAATCAGTAAATGAAAAATCTGCCTGATTCGCTCGCGTATGTGCGAATTCCTAAATTGTGAACAGCGGACAACAGATAGATCACAGTTAATGTTCTTGCTTAGGTCTTAAAAGAATTGAGGAACTCAGTTAATCTGAGAGATATAAAGTATGTTACTACCTTCACATCAGTGGACGTGTGACGTTGTGCGAACATTTCCACTTCGTGTTTTGAAAATAATGACTGCGGCGCTTCCTTTCCTTTGAATCCTTTGACGGTTCAAAGACGCTATTTAAATTTGCAAAGATGCCTGAGAAGCGCCATGCTTCAATTTAGATCACACTTTGAGTGCATATTACTCAAGCATCTGTTCTTCACCGGTGACTAATCTAAATATCTTGGCCCATTAATACACAGTCACACACCTAGTTTTGATGATTCATATATATTGTCAAATTGTTCTTCAGAAATGTTTTCAACAATCAAGCAGTTAGAATACTTAGCTAACTACCTATGGCCAGCTATTCTAACTATATATACAATTTATTTTACTTCGCCTTCTCCCTCTTCTGGAGTCCAGTTTCTTTAGTTCTTTGGATACCAGCTCACGGTTTGGAAACGTCAGCAGCACCGTGTATAATTCCTCTTGGTTTTCTCTGTGTATACGAAGATGTCAAAGTTCGCCGACGGCCTTTCTTCTTCCGAACGAAACAGCATCAAGGATTGTCGTATAATCCTCTTTAACCGTTCTTGACGATTAGTCCACTGTCTACACTCTTCCGTACGAAGACAGTTCACCAAAGATTCACAACGTTCGATTGTCTCTACGCTTTAAGTTCAACGACTATCGCTACGTTGAAGATTTCACAGTTTCTCAGCCATGGTGCTGATAACTGACTATATCAAGCGTTCGATTATTTCGTCCGATTCGACACAAACTTCGATCGGCGAGTCTATGGACTTATTACTATCGCCACTACGACTCATTAACCACGAGTAACGCAGCAATTAATTCCCTTTAAATTGCTGAAACTCGATTTTACTCCACGAGTAATGTGCAGCCATTTTTTCGGTCTTAACTCCACCGTAGCTCGACACAAGACTGACTATTTTCAACGTTCTGCCAACTAAATCGCCGTCATAGTTCGTCAGCTCCGAGGTGACGTAATCGGCATACGTGGCAAACGCTCGGTCACCCGATCTCGTTTCCACGGTGAACAGCTGTTTGAATTTCAACGGTATCTTTCAATTTTGCCGATTCACCGTCTGTATTAATCCAATTGAACGACTGACTTGCTCCGTGACGCTCAGTCAAGACCACCCAAAAGTCCAGCTAAACTGACTAAAATCTAGCCATCTACTTAGGCTGGCCCATTTCTTAATAATAAAACCCTACCTATTCTGTAGCTGGCCGCTAATCTTAAATCTAAATCTTAATTAGCTACTCTAGCTAGACTAGACACTAAATTCAACAATAGTAAGTATGTAAATCTAACGCATTATAACTCTAACCAAATGCGCAATAAAAGGGGTTCGCTTCAAAGACCTAAATTCTAATATTGAGAGTTAAGTATTTAATAAATGCTACCAATAACAGTAATCTGTCTTTTGTCAACTTGACAGTTTTACCTGAATTGTTGCGTAAGTTGTCTGACATTTTGCAATGCATTTTTCGATAGTCATCGCGTTATCAGTTGAGATATCTGCACTTGATACTGTCGGCTGACCACTGTTGTGAAAGCAGCCAATATATTGGTCCTGTAGAAATCCTGAGCAGGCAACAGCAATTATTAGTGCACACGCATTGCATACATATTTGTAAAATTTCTGTTTGTGACTTTGCAAATGCCATTGATGCTTCAGTTTTGTGTCAGAATTGGCGAGATGATGAAATTATTGCCATGCCTAGTACGAAACCAAAATCTTCGGGTTGGACAGACTAGAAATTTACTAATTTAAAATATGAACATCTATACGTTTGTGAATAAAGTTCCTCTTCGTATTAAATAAGTACGTAATATTTATGCATTTTGATTTAAGAAAATCGCTTTAACCCTGCGCATTTACTAACATTAAACAGAACATAAGATGGCGTCATTTCCAGATTTGGAACCGGTGTATAGTATGTATATAACATACGCAGTATATTATCAACACAATTCAGCCGCAGACCCTGTATACTGTGTGCTAAGTTTAGCAACAAATATTATAGATTTGGTACCAAATATGAATCTGGTTTCGGTCATGTCAATTTACTGACAACAGTTTTACACTGGACGCGCACAGATATGCTATTAATCCCCATACCCGTCGCTTGATGAAACTTGACAATTTCTCGCCCTTACTGACTTCGCTATTATCAATAAACTTCTTTGATTTTCTAGTGTCTCTCCAATTGTGAGTCGTCGATCAATCGCCCCTGTTAATCGCGGGCTAATCTCCTGCACAATCGGAGTTCGGAGTGTGGCCCTGCTAGCCAAACCTCTTAGAGCTGATGATATGAAAATCTCTTTCAAAGTATTAAACGCAATAAGCGTACAAATCATAACGATTGAATGTGAGAGTTGCAGGGAAGTTAATACCTAAAACACATACTGACTTTTTCAAATGAGATTGGAAAGCTTAACTTTTGAAGGCGTTAAACATTCAAAAGACGCCGAACAATCCAGACGTACATCCAACTACCGTGTATAGGCAATGCACTAAAGTGGTTGTAGATCTACAGGATTGAAGGCTAACATTGATTTAATGGATCTGCTGCAGGATTAACTTGAGCTCAACCAGCCAAGACACAATGATATAAAACTCGTATGGTATACACCATCCGTTTTCAACTTGACTTATAGGTGTGCAGTTTTTCTTTAGAGTGAGGACATGGGTGTAATTAATGTTTAACAGTCATCATTCTTACCTCTCGTAACCGACGTTTGTATTGCGAACCATAGTGTAACGATGTTTGCAATGAATAGACTAGGAGAACTTCTTCCGCAAAAGTCCTTCACAAACGCCATTTGAAGGCTTTCTGTAAAGAAATGTCTAATCCAACAGTAAGGCTACCTCAACAGCAGAGGACAGGTGTCTTATTTGCATATTTGCCTTGTTTCCACTTCAACGAAACATAATTTAAGCTAATATTTGAAATATACAGTGCTGATGAATGCCTTAGCCTAGTTTGGTTCTGATTTGAGAAACACCTGTATTTCTGGTTGACATGTGATTGTCATTCTAAATGAATAATTTTCCATTAATAAACCTACTTTCTTATAAAGAATGCACATAATAATAAGTTTCTGCATGCTTTTAAGGGCAATGCTAATAATTTGAAGTTTAAACTATTCCGAGAAAACTTCCTTGTTGATGACCTCAATCAGATTCTCATATCGGGTGAGCTCATCACAAATGACGGGCACAGATCTGTTAGTATATCCCCGCACAACCGCACACCCAGTGCGCTTGCAAATCTGTTTAATGTATTATGTAGAACCCACTCGGGGAATCCGAAAGCTCGCCATAGTAAATACTGACAAGTCCATTGGATCTCGGTCTCTTGACTCCCTACGGTGTATAATTAGTAGCGTACGACTTTAGCGTGCTGAGCGTTGAAGAAATGCGAAGTTTAGCAATTTCACGGTCCATACACAGAACGATGCTCGTGCCTTGTATTGTCGCTTGCGAGATCATGGTCAAAATGACTGAGGTACAGCGTTTTAATAGTTGACTTTTTCATAAATTTTAATAACAAGCTTTCACTAATAATAAAACACGTTGATTTGTTTGATTTGTTTCTTTCCTTTAAGGTCCTGCAACTGTGCAAAAATGAAAACCCACAATGGCGGATGGTGAGAGAATTTGCGTTGATGGTAAGAGGAGGGTAGATGACTGCGGGGACGGGATAGTATGGTAAGTAACTAAAATTGCCAGGCGGCAATTGGAACACTTTTCTTTCCCCGTGTCAATCTCTAATCTGCATGAAGTATGAAAAGTCATTTAATATATCGGGCTACATAGTTTCCCAATTAAAAACACAAGTGCAAAAAATAAACTTAGATCTAAAATAGTTTCAGACAGTTGCAATCAAATATCAATTATGGACCGATTTTTGCGCACTGCCAAATTATTGACGTTCGAAATCTGACCGGAGCACCTCATAGGAGCAGTTCTAGAATCGGGGTAAAAATATAAAAAGCACGGTAGACAATTGAGCTGGGCTAGGGCCTATGGAAAGAGTAAATCTGTTTCAATCGAGAGATGCTTACGGTCTAGGTCTATAGTTTCGAGCTCTGCCCTCTTCAATATTGTCTCGTCTACATGTAGCCCTGGTTGCTTTGCTTGTCTCTTCGCGAGAGGGTTATATGGACCCCTTTTGAGGGCGGCAGAATGAGAAGACCGAAACGGGCGATGCCAGTATGCAAGCCTCCGGCAAACAGTCAGTGTCATTTATGTCAACTCAATAAAATATCTTGCATTGAGAACAAATTGGTCCATACTAGTGTCGCAACATTTTATAATAACTTGCTGTACAGTCAACTGCAGAAGGAATTAGCATACGCGGTAGAAATTGGCCTTATTTAGTCTATGCAGTCTATTCCTGTGCAACATGGTGGTCTGTAATCGCAAAATAGCGGGTTCGCGTCTGCTGAGCCAATTCACCGTAACGACCCTGTGCAAGTTATTTGCGCCACTTGCCTCTGTCACCAGGCAGCAGAATTTGTTACTGGCATATGCTGGTATGTACGGGGCATGTCCTATAATACACTTGCCTGTCTAGGAGCTTGAGATTCGTCCATTGCCGGCACAAGGACCTACGAGCGAAAATGAGCGTCACCCAACGAAACCCGGTGCGTCATATGCATTTGGCAATTGATAAGTCATATAACCCCTAATTAATAGTTGGCCGTTTATGGGATTCTGATGTGCTGTCGGTTCAGCCGACATTTCTATCAACCTGACCATCCATCTAAGAACTATTGCTGAAAGAAACATTTAGTACATAAGTAATTGTCTTACATAGATTTACCTTCTGTGAGGCATACATCGCATTTCAGATTTCGTAAAAAGACATCAATGATGAGAAAGCAAGATAAACTTTGGCGAATTAGTCTGCACAAATTAGGTAAAACATGTAATACATATATGGAAAATCTCTTCCCTGTGCTTTAATTCATATAATAACCAAAATACTAATTATAGCCGTTTATCAGACTGTGTATAGAGTAACATAAGGTCATTCTACCCAGCCGAACTGTGTGGGAAGGGCCAATAAGTTTAAGTCTATGTACCGCATATCTGCAACCAGAAACAGTTCTTGTTTTACTGCTAAATATTACATTGAATATATGTACAGGCCTGTATTAAGTCACATTCACATAGATGCATGCATTATGATATCAACATAGAGGTGCTCAGTGCTTATGCTGTTACTGCGTCCATCCCTAGAATATTATTTTGTTTGACCCTTAAACAGAACAATAAATTGTTATGGGCAAATTTTTTTCCGATATGTTAGCATGTGTTTATCTGAATAATTATATATATAGCGTCTTTTCACCCCAAAGTGCTAGAACATGGCTATCTAGCAATATCTAAAAAGGTGCATCTTATAGTCACTGTAGCTACAAGTATTGTCTTCGAGGATTGGTAAAACCAGTGTCACTTCAATGTGGCACTATAAAAGTTTTTAATTTGTTATGTTGTGTAACATAGAGTTCCCACAATGAAGATCATTTATAACTCATCGCCTGCCTTCAGTTCAACATAATAATCAGTTTTTGCTAAAAATAGTAGGCCTATAACTATACAGACAGACTAACAGATTACCGTACATGACAATGACTTGCAACTGGGTTAACCGGTTCTTAATGTGATTCCTACTAACCAGTGGAACGACTGACCCTTCGATACGGATCTCATTCTGACTACCGGCCATGATAAATGATTTTTAAAGACTTGAACTCGGAATTTCCCTTACTTTTCCAACATTGATGATTCACACGGAGGTTCAAAGGATGTCAACATGCTGCGCTTAATCACCTGATAGTGTACAGATGTCAAGCTTAAACCCAGCGACCTTGAAAATCAGTTGCATCGCCAGACATCAAGACATCGCTTCGAGATCAGACTGACGACAGAAATCAACAACAGGAAAATGTGTGGGTCTCAACAGACACCAGTGTCCAGGCATTAATCATAAGCAAATCTAGCTGGTTATTATCAACTAAGTAAATCATTGCTTAAGTGGCAACAAGCCGCAGGGTGCTCAAAAATACAATGCACTGTGGTTATTGTTATATCAAAACCTCGTGAATAGCAAGACTTACACTGCTCGCAATAAAAACAAGTATAACTGTGAAGGCCCAAAGATGCTAGTGTTCAACATATAGCAGATGAAAGTCTCGGCTGGCAGTCTCTCGCAGACACAAAGACACCGACGAACTAAGCCCCAGTCATTGTTCGCAATTGACACCGCAATGAGAGTTCAGCAATGCCAAAATAGTCATACGCGTAAGGGAGCTTGTAATGTAAGTACTGTTTAGTAGTTGGTGAATAAATGTGTTCAGTTATTTCAATAACCTTCGATTGTTTTATTTATGAAATTTATTTATATAATTGTTGCATTATATTATTGAAATATTGCATTTATTACGTGCGCAAGGTTAGTAAATCTGAATAAGAGGCGCGAAACAATTGTGAGTGAAGGACTTGCTTAAGGTCCCTAACAGTAACCCTCTCAGGAGAGGCTCGAACCCGTACTCTCTGCGTTACAAGCTCTAACCAATCGGCTACCATGCCTCACTAATCGGCTACTCTTTCAACGGTTGAAAGTCATTCTCTTCAATCGCGGTTTTGTTTCCTTTCAGGTAGGAAGCAACTGAGAAAAGTAGCCCTGGTTGAGGTGGCATATCAGCAGAATGTACAACTTCGATTAAGACTACTTGATTCTCTGTTGACATCCAGCATGGCGCTAAGCTAAAACGTAGGGTGGCAGATTGACGCTGCTAATACCAGGGAAGTTTAGGAAAACCGATATTGGTTAAAACCTAGATGAATGACTGTCTCAGAAATATAACGCCACCTGGTGCCAATTCATCCTTCCGGGTCATTAAATTAGTGCCAACGCACTTTGTGAAGTTAAGAAAGTTTCCTCTCTTAGGATTAGGTTTACTTTGCACCTCAGCGGAAAGATCCTACCACAGAAGGCTCATGTTTCTTATGAGTTTCCGTAGAATAGTGTAAACAAGTGTGAAATCCCTACCATGCAATCTTTACTTCAATTATGTGAACGTTCCTAAGAAAACCCTCACAAAGTCGGGAAAATTAATTTGCGAGATCATGCTTGGAACCCAAGCAGGCATAAAATGGGTCAAAAAGAGTATTTTTGCATTTTTATATTCCCTGTTGTGTTAGCTATCAAACTCTAAGTCCATATTTAGAGATCCATGGCCTAAGTATTTTTATTTTTATTTTATTATGATGCCCAATAACAAAAGTTAATTTAATATTTCTGTTGGTGCACTAATTTGAAGTCTTATGCATCGATTATTATAGAAATAAACAAGTCATTCAAATATTTCTCTTAACCAATTTTTTAATGAAAATTTCTTTGATGACAGCCTTAGAAGGGTATGAATACACTCGAATTGACCTACTAACTTTCAAGACCCAAGGCATACTTAGGTCAAGTCATTGTCATGGTGAACTTTAACTCGCAATTTTTCAAACTGCTAAATGACTAATCTAACAGACTCACTAACGCTTTTGCATAAGAAACTCTGAACCTTAAATGGTGTTTCATGAACAGGATCTTTATTGGCAAACCAGGCTGTCTGTTTTACACATGAATACTTGAAATATATATAACATTCTCAAGACGATTAGCAAGTGCTTTTCGCATATAATTAATCCATGCATGTTCTGCGTATTAGACATCTGTAAACAAGTGTCATATAGTCTGCTATTATTTTATGCCATCCATCAATTTATTCAGCTGCGATTTGTAATACCAAGATACAATTCGATGGTTCTATGCTTTATTAGACGAAGGAATAAACAACTTTTAAGATGCGAATGCTCACCCAAGTATCAGATTGCATTGTTTATTTGTAGACTACAAACACTGAATAAGCCAAGAATACAAGTAATAATATTATTGCACTACCCAAAAACGGCGACGGTTGTGAAGCAATCACAAACACAATACAAGTTGCCGACGTATAACAGTTCAAATATTTAAAATTTCGTATAAGAACACTGGTAATATCGGCAATGTAAGTTGCAGCATAAACTTAAATGTTCAATATTCAAACGATACACGAATCTTCACAATAAAACCGTAAATTGCTTACAAAATAGTTAAAATCGATTGACATTGAATTTTGTACAAACGACGATAACCCTGTCACATCTATTAACACTGGTTATGTATATTACTTACCAAAGTGTCTTAACACAGATTAGATTAGACAAAACTTAACAATAAAAGTATCTGTCTCTGCTATTTGTAATGAAGAAACTTTTGATATAGGATTCCTAAACTTAGATTTTATTGGACGGATTCATAAACTGCTTCAGGAGATGTATCTCCGCCGACATGTCGTGATGCCGTGTTAATGAACTGACCGACAATTGCGTGCAATTCTTTATAGGATGACTAAAATCATTTAAACAAAAGATAATCATTAACTCAGCAAACCTGTGCCAACACATAATCTAACATTAAACAGAAAAATGAAGTCGAAACATTCTTTAATTTCAGTTAGAATAAAGCACAAGTAATGGCCTTCAGGTATAAGTATTAACGCAATTTCAAGCTTAATTTAGGCCTTACCTTTAGTACTGGTACATAAATTAATTATGAATAAACAACAACCTTATAGAGGCTGCAGACCATTTTAATATGTGAGGTATATGAGTCTTCGTCTGTGCCTTTCCTGATCGCCTTCATGGTTGCCGACTTGTCTAACCCGGATCTCTGCATGCATATGCATTTACTCACCATGACGTTTGATTGCTGTTTTGAGCATTCTAATTGTGTTTGTAATCTGAGATGTGTATAGAGCCACTTCAAGATAAACTAATCAGGAGCTATCTAATCATTATTTTACCAGAAGTATTGCTATAGTGGCGTAGTAGAAGTTCATGTATTAAATAAGATTAAATTTCGTTGGGTTAGATTGGATAGGATCAGATTGGATCGAATTAGATAGATTATGAGAAGCAACTTTACGGTAAGGTCATAAAAATCACCAGTTTTAGTTTTAGAGTTTCACATACACCTGAATGGAGAAATAGTATAGACATTGTCTTGTGTTTCTTACAGCATATTGGATGCTTACCAATGAGAAGCTAAATTGAGGTCTGGACTTTCTGATATCCTGCACAATTTGGAAGATGTCGACTTCCTTGTCGTCTCTGATCATATCAAAGGCGATCAAAGCAGCCAGACAGAATGCACTCAATGAGTTCCCGGCCCTAAAATAAAGTTTATTAATAACGCAATCAAGTTTCTACAGAAAGCTCCGCGATAATCAACACCAAGTCACTGAGTGGCAAGCTTAACCAGTTATTATTACTTATACCAACTAAATAATGTATATTACATGTGCAAAATTCTACAGTTTAATTTGGTACCATTCTACATTGGCGGATTTCAGCCTTTCACTATATTAAATGTGCATAGGCTATTTGTACATGCACTTGTGGGACTCTCTTTGGAAATCAATATTTTATTTACTGAGGTCACCAAGTTCTTTTTTAACGATTCGAGTGTCATAGATTGAATAGATGGATTTGTTCAAAGATTTTAACATATGTGCCTCTTTGTCATATAATTCTTACACGAAATGTTTTCCAGTTGATAGATTTCAGTTCCTGGACTTTCCCCTGGGGCATAAGGTTTCTTACCACATGACTGTACTTCTGATGACTAAGGCACTCTTAAAATTGGCGATAACAATATGTCATCAATTTAAGAGTAACCAGCTTATGACAAGACTATTTTTAAATATCATTCTTTTATCCCGTCAGAAAATGCATGAAAATTGCGATATCGTTTGAGAAAACTTTAAACTTTAGTTTCTGTAGCAATTATTGCTATTTACTGTTTACCATTAAAATTTATTAGAATTTGCAGACAATGGCGCATAAAGTAAGACTTGCTTAGTCCTGTTTTAAAGCCAGTTGACTGATCTATTGTGCAGTATTATTGGCGATTAGTGTGATATGTCCACACTTTAGGGTTTTTGCGATAACTCTGACCAAAGATTGTCGATAAGTGAATATATAGCACAGGCACTTTATAAATGTCAAGCTTAATGAAAGAAACCAAAAATGACGTTGCATTTTGATATTCTAGAAGAAAGCAAATAAGAATGCAGAAATACATGTTTGTCATTACTTCAAAGCATACATATTTCATTAGTTGTAAAATCTTCATTATGTACTCATATGATACACTTACTCCAACAACATTTGATAATATCTAATGCACAAACCTTGATATAACGACAGTTGGACTTTCGGTTCTGGCTGCGTTCAGTTCCTTCAAAGTAGTGTAGATTGAATTCAAAGCAGTGTAATCCAGTGACTCCGAATTCACACATTTGGTAACGTGAAGCACTCTCATTTCAAATTTATCCGACGCAGCTACCTTCGTCATCAAAACAAATAAAATTACAAGCTTCAAAAATGACTACATAAAAACTACAGATAAAATAACTACAGAATATCTAAATATCTACGATATGTGTATAAATTCGGGTTTAAAGCTAATCCAATGTTGTCTTAAAGCTAGGAAACTAGTTTATCGTATTCGTAATCGTAATCACGAGATTTCGACAACGCCCAACGAAAGCTAAGTAGCGGGAACCAGCTTATTTACAGACGCTCAGACAAAACAAAAGGGTTCGGTTCCAGGTTAAGGTCCAAGAGTCAGGCAGGCAGACAGTTGAACGGATACGGTGGATGATGCTTGAAATTGAAGCGCGAAGAAAGATAAGGGGAAGAGGAAGAATCAGGATAAGAATTTTATAAAAGTAATATCTTTAGTTTTGAGTGAAAGACAATCGCAGAAATTGCAAGAGGTGGTGGTGAGTTTGTATGATGGATCAGATAATTGTGTATGCAATAGTCTTCCTATCTAACCGATGTTTTATTCTAGCCTGACCGATAGTATTTCAAATATTGTAATCTTAAAAGTATATTTACAGTTATTCTGCAGTGACGCTATTCAGTCGGAATACTTACAATATTTTCATATAGGGCGACGTTTGCATATGTTTCATCTGACTGTTTCAGATGTGAGATTTTGTAGCACGTGCCATAGTCTTCTTTTGATGAACTGTCACAAACCACAGTAGACGATCGCAGTTCAAGCGGTTTTTCTTTTGTAGGGAAAAAGGAATCTACTGTGCCCTGGAAACAGTAACATACACATACATCACTATCTAATAGAATTGAATAAACATCAGGTCTGTATTATGTTAGAAATTTCGTCAGTTTTTATAATCAGTTACATAATAATTATTTAGTCTATCACCGCAATGCATCTATAAGGCTAAGTCGGCTTTCTTTCATAACATTTAATGTAGATACCTTGGGTAGTACTAATTTGGTACAAATTTATGAATGATCTAGAAATTAGACATCAGGTTTTGCTACTGCCTGGCAACGTGTCCTCATATTTGGTATTCGAACCGTGCTGTTAAATTTTAGGATACTGGAAAATGAAAATAAACCGCTGCCCTTTACGCACTTTTTGTATGGGGCATGACATGCTTCAATGGTTACATTCTAGGTGGACAAACATCAGGTTACTAAAAGGATACAAAATCTGTGTAATGTTACCAATTCTTCGTCCAAGAAGATAATTGCCCGGCAACTGAACTCTCTCGTGAGTGAATAGAGATCAGCAACAGAGGCGAGATGTGGCAGTGTTAACGACATATACGCATCTTTCTGTTTCCAGCCCTGCAGTTAAAAATAATATATCTTAATCGTAATCTCGATAATTTCTAAAGCTCTAATCTAAGCTAAGCTCAAGGCACCAGTTTATTTCTTGGACGCTGCATCAAGTCATGGAGTTGTCCAAAGATGCCGTAGGAAGAACAAAGTCTGGTTGCCAGAAGACCAGAAAGAGAAGGGGGACAGAGGAGCTGTTATGGTAGGTTATGTTCAGGTTGAGAGAAATTGGAAAAAGGCCGATTGGATGGATCAGGGTAAGATATCTCAAAAAGGTTCGACTTCCTCTTTTAATAAAAAATAATATATAAAGGAATATATAGAAGAATGCAGAAAAGGATATGATACAACAAACGCACACGAACAGTCACACGCTTAACACGCTGAACATATGCTTAACAGTTAATCGCTATTACCTGCAAGAAAGTGACATCCATTTCGGCAATTTTGTTTTTATCAACTGATTTCGACATGACGCGAGTTTTATCTAAAACAGCGATTGGCTTTGATTTAGTTCAATGTAGGTTATAACAACATTTAACACTGTTAACCCATAAACTAAAGAAGTCTGGCTTTCTCTAATCCATGTTCTTTGTCGTCATTGTAGAATTTGATGGCGTGGAATAAATCTACAGTATGATAGGCGTTTGGTTCTAGATATTTTCTTGCGCCAAATCTGATTCTAAAGACATTACATAATTATAGAGAACAACACGTACAAACAATATTCATTAATTTATTATTAAATTGAATTATTACACATCACAAATTAGCTTTTGCGAACTTCATTGGCTTCCTGTTGAATGGTGCATTAAGTTTAAAATTGCATTCGTAACCAATAAGGCACAGAATACCAACCTTTCATTGTATCTTTACTTCATATTGCCCTCCTAGACTGTTTCGTTAATCTGATACCGGTTGGTTGATAGAACCAAGATTCTGAGCTATTGTAAGATCACGTGCTTTAGCTATTGCGCTCCTCGTATTTGGAATCGTCAACCACAAAAGGATCGACTTGCCTCGGATTCAGGTTTACTGCTTTTGCTCGCATAATAGGTGCGCTTTATTAATAAAACAAAACAAATATATAATATTTAAAGCTGAAGTCTAACTTTCTTTTGACGTTTGCTCTCTCGTTTCTTCAATAATCTGAAACAATTATTTAGAATTGAAAATAGGTATTATAGACAAAATTCTACATTTATTTTAATACAACCTGAAAGACTGCCAATCATATCACCCACTCGGCATTGTTGTATCATCTATTCTAGATATTTGAGACTAAAATATGAAGTCGCTAACAGTTCATACCCGTATCATATCCACCTCTCGGGGCAAGCTGAAGGGACTGTTCCTCCTATGCTATTATTCCAAATCATCATCAAGCCCCCAAAACACCAGTATAACAGTAAGAGTCTATTTCCGCCCACGAACAGTGTTTTCTTGTAGATAAGCAAAAATTTAAGTGCTGATTAACAAAATGTTACGGGCAGAGCGGACGTAATTTGGATTCAAATCTTTTATAGTAATTTGAAATTACCGCTCTTTTGCCGAACAGTCAATGGTACATAAACTGCGTTTTACGTTTTATCTAGATATTTCTCCAACCCGGAACTAGTGAAGAACACTATACCTTGTTGCATATTATCAAAATAGCTTAAATTGTAACAAAAACCAATACAACACATCATGAAAAGATATGACTTGAAGCAGCGCTCATAAATATTGTCATACTTTGAGTGTGGTTTTTTATGGGCGTTTTGGAAATTGCGGATTTGCAATTACGATAACTAAGACATGATAAGAGGATTAACACTTTTTGTATGGATGAAGATGTAGGTTCACTGTGAGCATCAGACTTCATTGAACGAAGCCTGGTTCCAAAGAGGGCCTTGATAACAAATGCAAGACATTTCACGTAGATGGCAAAATGACCTGTTAAAATATAGCGCTAATAAAGCAGGAACCTGGAGCTCAGTCTCTAACTTGCTACTTCCGGTGTTTGGGTCTGTTTCCTGCAGTTCGCTAAACTTTGCTGCAAACATTTTACAAGGTATAGTAGTGTCTCCGACGGTATACTCAAACAGCAGCGCTTGATGAACAAATTTGTATTGCGCCTACACAGAAAAAAGCATACCAAAGTAACAGTCAAATTTTCAGAGTTACTATACAGCTTGATAGTAATTGCTTAAATGTGGACATTGGCAGCATATGCCTAAATTTAGATATATGAAGCTGGACTACTACACAAAGAATATTCAATAATGGTATTCTTAAATTAATGAAGCTGTCGTTTTCTGTAACAGTTAACTTTATATATGTATACATATCAATATATATATATATTATGAACATTTTCGGTTCTATTTATAGGACAGTGGAAGAGCTTCTGGGCAGATTAAAAATTACAAGTTACGTATGTTCATAATGACAATGAACTACGTCTATTGTTCTCTAGTGCATTCGTTTAAACACATTGCAGTCGTGAGCGTTAATTATTATAACGAAATGTATTATACGAATATTCTTAACTTACAAGAGTCTGTATCATTTGAGGTCTTTGTTTTCGGAGATTTTGAAGGCATCTGAATATGTCAATCTGCTCCTCAGCTTTTCCTTGCTGCAGCAGGTAGTCAATGGCTATAAAAGTTCCAGTTCTACCCGCTCCAGCGCTAAAAAATATTTGATTTGCATAATCCGGATAGGTTTTTTTATCACAGAATTAAAAACCGAGAGTTCAGGTTACACCTATATGAGTTCCTTATATGTAATAATTTACAAAGTAAACGTCTTTCTTTGCACCGTTTGCAACAGTGTTCTGAACTGTATGATTACTATATATTTGCAAAAGTTTAGTAGACGTTTCACAAAACAGATGAAAAGTGCCAATAAATCCGAAAATTGTTACTGCTCTGCATTACATAAAACGATGATAATTGTTATGGAATTTCAATATCAGTTTTTAAGACGAGTCCCTAAATTCGCCATACCGATGCAATATAGATCCTGCTTCCGCGGATTGTGCCTTATGCTTCGATTCCTATTGGAGATTCCGCCTAGCAATCCCATATAGCCTGAACTAGAGCATTTTAATATTTCTAACCCAATGTACCACAGAAAAAGAAACACAGTAAAAATGTGGCCATTACATACAATCTCTTGTCTTCTATTGGTTTGAGAGTAGCAATTAAAATGTAATTGTGGCTTTGATAATTGTAACCTGCAATGAACTACTGTTGATTTCTCAGGCAACTTGGAGCTCCGAACTTTTTTGAGAAATGACATAAATTTGGCAACATCTTCAGGAACACCATGATCCGGAAATGAAAAGAAATGCCAATGTGTTACGGAAAAATTTTTCGAATCCTAAAAATACGAAAAAAAATCCACGCTTGTTACATATTTGCATACATATAGACATTTGCTGAAATGCCCTAGCGTAGACATATGCTGATATGCCAAAGCGTATAAATCGCTGATGCTTCTGAAAAAGTTTTATAGAATGACCTTTTAAACATGAAAAATAATCACATCTGTATTCGAACTGGAAAGATCAGATTTACCATCCTTAAGCAATGTTGCTAACTTCATATGAAAATGGCGTAAATAGCCAACCAATTAGTTTAAGTTAAACAATTGATGTTAGCCCGACTACTTCATGTAAAGAGATAGCATTCTCCATCTGACAAGTGTAAATATTTCTTAAAACTTACGTATGATTCCTGTTTTTTTAAATTTACATCAGAGCACATCAACCTATCGAAGCTGAAGTCCCAAAACTATTTAAGCGATCGCGATATATACTAAACCTGTGGTCAATTGCATTTCTTTTTGCAGACATGTAGTACCTTACATAATTATATGCACGGGCACTTTAATCTTCACGGTCCCTTACAGCCTAGACCGTCATTGACTCCCTCAGCACGATCACACTACAGAACATCGATGGCGCTGAGCAATTATGAGCGAAGGACTTGTACAAGGTCCTATACAGTAACCGTCTAAGGGGAGGCTCTAACCCGTACATTCCGCGTTACTAGCCGAGGGCTCTAATCAGTGGACTACAGTGCCTCACCATACCTCGATCTGAAAGTCACGATCGGACAATACATACTCTGGTAACTTGGAAATGTCTCAATACATAACCATTACAAAATTCTTCAGTAGTTGTCTTGACAGTAATTCCCTTGTATGTAACAGACTTGCCGTTATCTGGCCAATACTTCGCACACTTGACCTTCAGAAACATCACAGAGAATTAATTTGTATAAAAAGAACTTCATAATTCTGTTCTAAATGAAAACTGAAATCACTGTTGCGTTGGACACATTAGACGAACTTCTACAATTGATTTTTTCACACATAACGGGCATTTCATGATAAAATTAAAATGAGTAAAGTAAAGGTAAAGTAACGTATAAACTATGATTGCTTGTAGCGAGGTGCTGCTAACGGGCTTTACATTGTGAATTGTCAGTGCTAGTGCCATAAAAGGGTAAACAATGAATGCGACTTAAATTCTTTTTGGAAAATGTCATGAGTTGGGGTCTCTTGAAGGAAGGCTGCCGTACACTGCAGCCTGCGTGACGCAACACACTGTTTCCATTTTAGAACAAGCACTATGTGCATTTATTCACACAGATTAATAGTAGGTGTAACCACTTTTAAAGTGGGCTTTATTAAAAGAAGCTCAATGCTCAATGCTCAGCACAACGGCTATGCAATCATTTATTAGGAAGCATTAAAATGAATATAATTTAATGTTACGCAACGTAATTATATTTAGTTATGCATTTTGTGATGCTTTGATGTACCTCTGGATTGCGCTTACCTTCAAACTTAATAATTCTAGAGATTGCACGCAAACGAATGTCGAAAAAACGATCTGGTACACTCCAAGAACCTTACCCACTGTTTCTTCTCCAGCTTGACAGTTAATTAGCAATCTGTCCCTGTACGCTCGAACCCCAAACCGTAGCAAATCTACCCTGATCTTATGAATCTATGAATCTTTTAAGCAACAACAAACATAATACAAATGTTGAAAGTTAGTTTAAACGAATTAGATGATACCCTGTTATTTTCCATTAAATCCGTTATCATGACGATTGCGCTGACATTGCCTTCATATATCATTCTCCAAAAGTCATGAATCGTGTCAGGCAAAGGTCCTGAATGGTCAAAACAAAGTTATGTTAAAAACTAATCGCAGGACGAAATGCAATTTTAAATGAACAACAGTCATATTATATTTACAAGCACTTGTACGTAAATAATTTATTTTTAGAGGCACTTAGTAGAATGCATTGTATAAAAGTTCACATAAAAATATACGTATATCCATACTATATACATTATGTATAATTGCCGATTTCTTTTAAAACAAGCTGAAGGATTTTTGACATGTAGACCAACTAAGTCGATTTACATTTCAGTAACAACTCGTTAACGGTATAATGCTATTACCATCATTTATACACTCTGAATGTATACATGAGAGGGTCCTATGTAAATCTATACATTCAGAAAGGCAATAATTTTACATAAGTATCAGTTTGCTATATAATAATTGTATCGCTCATTTAGGGTCCGTATCGGCGAAGCATAGGTATTCAAAATCTAGGAATGAAAGAAACTAAGGTGAATACATAACTACCCTGTGTAGCAATTATCGTGTCGCCTTCGTTGTACCCCTAAAACACATTAACGGTCAGTTTATCAATCAAATTTAAGCATCATATATAACAGAAATGTAATAAATAGTTAATAAGGCAGCGAAGGTTACTAATGCAATGAAAAATTAATTTTCTACCAGACTGCTCCAATTGAATACAATTTGTAACTATGGTTTCATTTAAAGCGACCATCGACTAACGTTTTGTGCATGATGGTAATGACAGAGGTTATTTTAATATAATGACTTCATATTATGAGATTAAATTAGACATAATCAACTGGAAACGTTACACAGAGCTGCACACTGTAAACAGCATAGGACGTGATAGAAAAGCAGTTTTTAAAGTTGACCGTGCTTCGAATATTTGCACTTCATCCAAAAATCCATGAACTCTACGAAAGCATTTTGTAGCAGCTTATATCAAAAGCTGTTTACAGGCCTACATATATTTAGAAACTGACACTCTATAGTTAACTGAAATGTTGCACTTAATGCCTACATCAGTTTATATCAAGTAACGCTTGTATGCTATGATTGGTTCTTCAATACTACAGTGACTTACTTTAATCACACTGGCGTTGATGTAGTCCGAGAAAGCGACATCATCGACTTTTGAGAGAACTACTCGGTTTTCATCGTCTATAGTGAGGAATATTTGTATAGTTTTTGCATATAGCATACAGTTCTATGCCTATTCGCGCTTTACTGAGTACTTTTAGGAGGTAGGTAAAGTCTTGCAGTATGCTTTTCTAGATTGTTTTATAAATGACTTCAGTGATCGTTAAATTTGATATTATTTGCATCTTTAATTCTTTGCATTATTTTCACATTTTTGATTGCTTACGACACATGAATCTCAAACGCGGGCTTGACGTGGTTCAGAATTAAAGCAACGTATTTTAAATTATTTTTTTTACAAATCAAAAGAAGCCTATATCACGTACATGATTTTGATAGCATAACTTCATGTTGGATGCATTCATATACTGCTCGTTTATTTGTAAGTTTCACTATTTAAAACTCAAAGGAACAAAAGAGATTTAAAACATGTCGTCTCGTGGTTTCAGTGTTTATGCAATGAACGTTTTGTTATAAAATTAAGCCTATCCTTTAAATTAAACGGCAAAACATCGACCAATAGCGCCCATTAGTTCTATGTTAAAAGAACTTGTCCCCAATGCCCACTTTGTCCAGCATACATTTTATGTCTATCTTAAAACTTGTTTATATCAGTTTGACAGTTCAGCGCTTTATGAGTTACTTAAAGGGCAATTAAACATATATGCATGCATATCGGTTGTGCTATGTATGTATATATTCACTTCTTTTGTTATGTAAATAAGGCACAGGCTTGTTTGCACACCTACAGTGTGCAAACAAGCCTCTACCTGTAAACCTCTTTGGAAACACTGATTCAAACTGATCTTAAACAGTTATGCATACAGAATTCAGGTAGGCCTGACGAGGTAGAACACAATAGGACAGTAAGTTTGTTGTAGAACCTAGACGTGTGAGCACAGTTCAGTTGACTGAAATGGATTCCTTAAATGAAGAAACACTATGCTGAGCGTCCGGAAAAGTATTTTACCCAACCCGCAAAATTATGCGACATTCGACCTATCTGCAATGCACAGCCAAACCAAACGTTCTAAATAATCTTTAAACACTAGAGAATCTGAGAAAGAAAATTAAAAGAAATTATGTTAATGATCATGTGCAAAACAGAGCAGTAGAGTGACATAGTACACTTACGAAAAGTGTAGAAATGGATTAGCTTACATGGAACGATGTTTCTAAAGCGGTTCTTCTTTTTAACTTCACGGCTCTTTCCGACAATTGACGGGTCTTTATTTTCCATCGGCACTTGCTATAAACACATCACTTACAGTTTAACACAAACTTCTATGCCTACTAATTAATACGATTCTAATTCTTTGTACTAATTGACAGTTACTATGATTAGCCTACTTTTATGATCAGCTCATATACCGAATAGTGTGCTATTATGGCACCGTCATTTAAGTTGGCTATTTTTCAATAGAAGTTTCACACTGTTTTTACTAGTAAATTGTGTTCTAATAAAAAAATCACAGCCCAAAATTGGTATAAATACAGATTTATTCGAACTTGCCTTAAATTCTTTTTCCAGAACTCCTTGAGCTGCCAGTTTGTATCTTATTACATTTGGCAATTCTTTAATTGTTGGTGCTGAATAATTGTTGTGATACGGTTCTAGCCGTTCGTTATAGATTCCAGTTTCTATAACAGTACGCTTTTCTGAGTTACAGCTTGGCTATGGTTTGATAATATGGTTTTAGTAATATGAATAGTCTTTCACCATTAAGGAAAAGTCTAGTTGCAGTAGAGTAATAGATGTCTGACTCGCTGCAGAGTTAGATGATGTGCAGCACCAACTATTTTTTATTATGAAATATTATTTGCCACACTAAAACTATTTAGGAATGACGTATAAAAGCATCTACGAATCCTCTCTTTTGGAGTATTCTAAATGCGCTATATAAGTGCATATATAAATATAACCAACAGACTTATACTGTAGTGACGGCGATGATGCGAGCAGAAAAGTTTACACAATGATTGGTACAGCAAGACCAAAAATTTGCCATTGAAAATGTTATAGCGTTTCGTGTAGACTTATTATCTGTAATTCTGCTCTCTGCAGCTCTCTGCCTATCCGTATTCATCAAAGCTTACGTTTCTTGCTTATTGTATATGTCTGACCAGATGTAGTGAATACAGTTACTTTTAGAGATAGAGGAGCAGACGAGACGAACATGGTGATGCATACACAGACAAACAGATGCATTCAACAATTAATTTGGCTAACACTTTTTTGCAGTAGTGCTTTTCTCTTTGTGACGCTTACTAAGTACAGTTAATCGTTATGATTAATTACTGCTAACCTGTTGTAGAGTACTGAATCGAGGCTCTTGTAACCGTTTTGTTGCCGTTGTTTTGACTTGATTCATTCTTGCGATTTCTTCGTCTAATGTAATACATCGATAAATACGTATATTTATTCCCTTATATCCAACAGTGTATTTATCCATATTCTAAAAAGAAACTTTTACAATTCAACTAATATATAAATAAATTGGAAAGCTTGAAAAAATACTGAGAATAATACAATTAATTAGACAGTATGAGATGGTTTCGATGGCTTTCATGCGGCTATAGTTAGAAATCGTGTTCCAAACTGCATCGCTCGTCGCACGGGTTGCCAAGGAGTGCGCCTTCCGTGCTCCTCCACCGATCAGTTGTATTGATCGAAACAGGAAGACTTCGGATTATCTGGTACTTCGCAAGGTGCTATGACAGACAGCTCCGAACCTTGATGTCATGCTTCCCCCTTCAGAGGACCTGGCAGAGACCATTCGGACGACCAAGGTTCATATGGACCCGGACAGTGGAGGCGGATCTTCATCCAATGAAATTTGGACTACACAAACCCTGAGGACAAGTTCAAGACCGCGATGACTGGTAAAAAGTCGTTGAAACGGTAACGCTCCGAAAAGGAGCACACAACTGATGATGATGATGATCATGATCACGATCATGATGATCATGACGATAGTAAATGTTCAAAGAATTGTCTATACCTGTATAATAGTGTAAGTATCACTGCAACTGTCGCAACTAAAGCCACTCCCAAGATTGAACCAACAACTGCTCCAGCAATTTTTCCACTGTCAGCTGCAAACGACATATTACACCAGAAGCAATAATGTCAGGTAATACCAATGCACACGCAATTAAAAAGCGAAGTTACAAACGAATCAGTCAAATTTTTATTCATATCCGTGCACTACTTCAGACTAGGTTTTTCGAATCGTAATCGCAATTGTAATTGCACTATAGCGCTTCTTTATGAGAACTTCTCAGAAGTGCCCCTGACCTAACTACATAAGACCACTATCAAATAAAATGCTGTTCAATCGCTGGTGAATAAAGGCAGAGAAAAGACACGAAGCTACTAACTGCGCAAGAACATAATAGTTTCTTCATTTCTGAAAAGAAATACGGCATACATATGTCTTGCAATGTTGAAAAATTGCCTTCTAGAATAATATAAAACACTACAATTGCAAAAGATCCAAAATAGCATTGAATTAGTAGAACAATGACTTCCATGCCAGAAATGAAATAGCTATGGGAAATTCGATGACTTACTTTCTGGCTTGCACGCGTAACCAATGTCACCGGTCAGACAGGTACAGTAATAGCTGCCCATGGTATTTGTGCAATTATACGCTTGTGATCCACATTTCGACAATTCTGGAGAGCACTCGTCTATGTCTAAGAAAAATATCATGCACACAAGTCATAGAGAAAAAAATGTCTATACCGAAAATGATATGTTAAGAATTTATGTAATTAACGTTGACTTTCTTAATGCGCTTATGCAGGCCTCCCTTTCTCCCGAATTAGCCAATTGTAATAAAACCAAAGCATTGCCGGTCGTATAATGATTGTACTTCCAAAGTTTGCTCATATTTAAAACTGTATACGAAATTAGATGCATTCCTTGTCTGATATTTTACGATGATGTGGAGGAAATAATTTCCATCTCTCACGTCTTTGTATAAACAGCATGATTGTGCCAATACATCGCACCTAATGGCGTTTCAATGGAATGAGGAAATTAAATTATATTTATATATTGTCAGATTGCTATACATATTGTTTACTAAGCAAATGTGTTGTAGAACTGCAGAAAAGGTTAGCGACTGACAAGAGTCCAGATGAGTTCAATGTTACATATTTTTGTAAATAATGAGAAAGGAAATAGTAGCGGTACTATCATTGGTCTTAAATGTATTAAGAGAGATTAAGTATTTATCCTTAGCCATATATCTGAAAAGGAAATAGATATGAATCTTTAACTACACATGTATACCAATCGCCTTACTCAGCTTTCTATGCAAGAATATGGAGAGAAGTACATACAGTGCTGGCCAGAGCATTAGAAACACTTGTGAAAATCATGAAAAAACAATGAAATTAGCAATTAGCATGCCTTTCTTTAGCCAGAACACACTTGAAGAACAAATAAAAGTTGCTTATAAGATGAAAGTGTTTTCTGTTATTAGTTAATGATTTGTTATCAACAAAATTTTTTTTTAGACATTACAGATAGCTTCCAGCCGAAATACATGAAATGTGCATGTACGAAACTACGTATGTGTACGTCTACATGTAGTTCAAAGTGTGTCATTAATCATTATGCAGTGGGGTATGCACTACCAAATGCTAATGGACCCAGTTGTCAATGTCAATGTCAATACTTTGTATAACCACCCTTGCTGCTAATGACTTGAGCAACACGCTTTGGCATCCCCTGTATCAGGCGTGGACAGATGTCGCGGATGTCTTGATCATGATGCCAGATTTGCAGTATGCATTCGATCAAGGAACGCTTAGTGATGGATTTCATTGCATTAACCTTGCGTTTCAGGAGATGCCAAAAATTCTCTATCGGATTCATATCCGGTGAATTGCCGGGCCAGCTTAGCAAAGGGATATTCTCCTGTCTGAGGAACTGAGTGACCCGTTTCGCGGTATGGCAAGGAGCTCCGTCTTGCATGAAAATGCCATCGCCGTTAGGAAACCATGCGGCCATTTGGGGAAGCAGCCTAGCCCGCAACAGTTCAATGTATTGGTCTTGGCGCATGATTCCGTTCACGATATACAGACGGCCTGGACCTTGAGCAGAGATAGCGCCCCAAACCATAACGGAAGTCGGATGCTTGACGGTTGGGGAAACACATTCTGGAAGAAGATCTTCCTTGCTTCGTCGTCTAACGAACAATGACGACTCCCGAAGGATATCAATTTTGCTCTCATCACTGAAGCACACCTTCATCCAGTCATTGGCAGTCCAATCTTTGTACTGTTTTGCCCATAACAACCTCTTCTTCATCATGGCCGGGGCGAGTTTGGCTTTCTTAACAGGACGCCGAGCAGTTAATCCAGCATTAGACAACTCACGTCTCACAGTTCTGGGTGAAACCTTTACGCCATACTCTGATACCTGACGAGAGAGCTCACAACTTGTTGCTCTACGATTGGATTTACAGAGTTTGATCAGAATTCGTCTGGTCCGAGTAGAAAACCTTGATTTCATGCCGCTACGCTGCCTGTTCTTGGTTCTTTCTTCACAGAAATCTTGACCAAGATCTAATTCTCTTTTAACTCTGTTAACAGAAGCTGCAGAAATGTCACATTTTTTAGCAATCTCCCTCTGACTGTAGCACTGCTCCTTAATCAAAGTTTTCACAGCAGAAACCTTCCGCGGTGTTAAATCTTTAATTTTACCCATTTTCGATAATAAAAAAATAAAACTTTCCTGGAAAAACAATTACTTCAATGACAAATGACCTTCACCTACATAACCAAAGAACATAATCTACTCAAAAAACATAGATATCACTAGCGCAGAGCATTGATAATATAATTTCATGAACGTTTTACAGTTTCATTCGTGTGTTTCTAATGTTCTGACCTTTTACCCATTTTAGACAAAAGAAGAAAAATTTCCATGAAAAAAATTCTTTTCCAATGAAAACTAACCTTCACCTATAACCAAAGAATATAATAAATTCAAAAAACCAAGATATTACTAGTGCAGAGCATTGAAAGCATAATTTTATACACTTTTCAGTGTTTTTTTCATGCGTTTCTAATGCTCTGGCCAGCACTGTAGTAATAGATCGTATAGCAAGTGTAATCTAATACAGAGCAGTCAACGAGTATTTGACAGATCTGCTAGAATTCTGTAAGGAGATTGGCGAGAGTACGAACGAAGAAAAGCCTGTGACATTGACAAAGTACCTTTCTCAAGACTAGCCACAAAGTATCAAGCGTCCCTTTTTAGCGGACAATACGACTAGAGATCCAGTACTGACTGTCAGACAGAATAAATGATGGGTATAAGAGGTAGGTATTGATGAAGAAGAAGCAGACATTGTGCAGAGCTAGAAAAAAATTCAATTAGGCACAGGGCCGAGGGATGCTTTTAAAATTACAAAAAGACTAGATAGTGCGCAATGGAAAGAAAAATACTTTCTTCCGTAGTCCTTTCAATACTTCATCTGCAACCAGAATTTTCATAAGAGACAGAAGGTAAAGTATTGAAGCGACTGTGGAAGAAAGAGCTTTGGACAGGATTACGCATCGAAGTGCAAACCTGTTAAAAACAATGTACTGAACCAACTAAAAAATTAATCAGCCTTGGATATGATCAGATTATAAGGAGTTGTGCTGCTGTATATGATGCCATATCGTATGTTCAGGTGCCGTGTCATGTCATGTCAATTGAAACACATAGGTGTATATACATGACCGACCTCTAATCAGTACAGTACGCATTCATTAGAGCACCGTGAGCACTTCTCAACAAGAGTTGCAGAACTTGACAATGAACATGTCATATATAGTCTAATTGCAAAGATGTACTATAAAACAGCGAATTAGTTTTACCTGTGCAACTGGTATTGTCTTTTCTCGTGAACCCTTCTTTGCATATGCAGCTATAGTTGCCCGGAGAATTACTGCAGTTTGTTGACGATTTGTCGCAGTCGTCAATGTTTCCCTGACATTCATCTATGTCTATGTATGAAAGTACAAAAAATTGTGCGCAGTGCACGAAAGCCAAGGAACATTCAAGAAAGAGAATCTTATGTTACGGTATTGCTTAAAGAGAAATTGATCGAGGGCTTATAATGGATTCGAAGTTACGAAGCATTTCTTTTAGGCCTATTAAGTTACCTCAGCTTTGCAATCCCTGATTGTCAATAGCAATAATCGAAATTTATTTGCTTCAATAACGCGGATGTTTGGAGATTATTAAAAATATACACATTGCTAAATTTCGTGTATGGTAGAATTACGAGGTGACGATTTTTATGAACCCTTGCATTAAAGCAGGCTATCTCACAACCACCAACACACATGCAGAACGAAGAAGTAAACATATCAGACCACGCACTGATTGAGGGTTACACAGACAGATCGAGACGGAGAGGTAGTAAGAGAGACAGAGACAAACGCGGATAGTCTCTAGCTGAGGCTGTGATTAATGCTGCATTAAGAGAATTTCAATTAGATCCCGATGCTTGATGTTTTCTTATCCAACTAAGGCAATGGAGTGTTACTCGACTAATGGTTATGACCCATATGTAACGCATGGTTGTTAATACTAATAACAGATGATGCACCAGAGTTATCGTAGATACAAAGACTTTGTTTATATTGGCTACACACAATTTTCCTATTTGAATAATGCTCATCTGCTGTTTATAGGGCGACCTACTAATTAATCTGGCCAGCCTAGCTAAGGCAGAGCAACAACAGTTATGCCATAAACATACAAAGGTAACATCGACATGGGTTACATACATACAGTATATACAACTACTTCTTATTGGTTTGCCATGTAAGGTTTATTGCCGCTCAAAAATAGTTGTATTGCTCCTGTGGATTATTTATTCCTTTAGATTTATTACAATTCAACCTCTGTGATTTAACGTAATGCGTTTTTACCAATACATGTTGTATCGTTATGTCTTTTAAATCCGTTTTTACAGGTACAGTTGTAACTCCCAACAGTGTTACTGCAGTTTGTCGTTTCTGGATCGCACACCCTCTTGGCGCATTCATCTATGTCTGAAATCAAAATTTAGGCTACCAAGAAACCAAGTTTTATGTCACCGGAAATCTTCCAATTTAGAATAATTATACAAAGAAAGCATAAACAAACTGGCGAAACAATAATCGTTTTATGTTAAACGCATCATGATAAGTGTATTTTTCTATTACGTAGATTTGAAATCATGCTGCGAATTTCTTTCATACATTAGCGACATGAAGATCCATGCATTATTGTGCATTTGAACATAAATACAGCTCGTGCAAACATACAGCAGTATTTCCAATGGACCGATATTGTGACCAACATTGTATTAAATAGTCAGTCGGAAAAACCATCTAGGAAGGGATGCATCTTGAACAGCCGGCGCTTAGCATTCTTGTTTAAGTAGACCAAATATCCTGAAGTGCTGTAGGTATAAAGTTTTAGTTAGCTAGGAATGTATAGGAGAAACTACGTACGCCAAACATCAGTCTAGCATTTGCCTTTTAAACAGTCTGTAGTACAAGTTTATATTTAAGCAGATCTGTATGAAACATCAAAATTACTTTTACTAACCTGTACAATTAGCCCATATTTTACTTCTATAAAATCCATTTGAACATCGACACATTGCTATGTCTGAATATTTTAAGGCAATATTTGAACACGTCTCGTTGGTATAGCAATCGCCGTTGTTCTCCTGGCAATCTGCAATAATTATATTATAAGTGCACAAATCAGAGCCAGTTGCACAATGTTCTGTATTTTACAATAAGTTTATGGTGTTTCGCATCACATTCTATGAACAGCATAACGCAACGCATATGTTAGTCTCACAAGAATGTGAATTTGTACAAAGAAAGTTGTCCACAATTGTTGTTTTCTCTTAAAAACATTTGCAGAGGCGAACCTTTGGCAATTGATTGATGTGATAAGCATACAGCACAAGTGCGCTGAAGAATTAGCTTGTTTGTAGTAGATATAGTTAGAAGTTGCAAGGTTTTAAAGTATAATTATATGTACTACAGAAAGATGTTAGAATTTTATATATATTAGTTAAATATTAAATTTTGAATAAATATTATAATTTTCTGAATCTAAAAAGTATAATTAAATCTATTACAAACAATCTAATTCTACAGCTCCATTGTGTTGCATGTATAATATCTGTTGTATGCAAAATGAAAATACATTTTGGCACTTTCCAAAAACGCTAAATAGTACGTAGAAATCTGTGTAAAATGATAAAAAAAATTGGAGAAAACAGTTTTATCGATGTGAAAAGTATTTTAAGTTTTATTTATCTCGTAGCGATCATCTACAGCATGTGTCCACTCTGTTACGTCCAAGTACGTTCTTAAGCGTAGAATTCTATGTAGCCTATCTATAGCCCCCAAATGCCCTCTTCCGTTTGCGTAAGGGTAGGTGCATAAGTACATATTGACCTTTGGCAGAACTTTCTCTAAATGATCTAACAGTTCCAGAAGAATAACTAGTTCATGTGGTGTCAATTGATCCTTTCTATCCAAAGAATGTCTGCATTTGAAGTCTGTCGCCTAGACTTACTTCTGGTATAAGATCATATTGCCCTTTCTGCTAACTTGTTCTATAATTCGTCCCAATCTGTTATCACTTGTGCTACTAATGGAGAATAGTCTCCGTTAAAGTCGAATTGCAGGCACAAACATTGCATTTTAACCAAAAAAGTTATCTAAAAGCAATTAGTGCTTTCAGACTCATCAGTATAAACTTAATCAGGCTGTTTTGTTCTAGCTGTTACAAGAATTAGAACTTCTCTGGGTAAATGGATCTTTCAAGTTGCTTGTCAAACTCTGAAATTCTTTCTCCCTGCCAAAATTCGTTCATGTCATCTCTGGTCATTTTTACCTCGACTCAAAATTTTCTTGATTCAGAAGGCTTACACATCATAGTCTGTTTTTTCTTAGTGTAGTGACATTCTAAAAATTGATATGAATTTTGACTTGATTTTGGGGCGCCGTCGATTTGTACCTTGAGTAAAACACACCTGCTTTATAAAGACGTCATTGGTTATCATCATCATTATTATTATAATTTTCAGTGGTGGCAGTCGCAGTAGTATTTGTTGTTTTATAGGCAATTAGAATTAAATAGGATGCTATACATTGGAAGAATTTATAGTGTATGCAGACTTCTAATGTTGCAGCTGGTTCCTGTCCATCCTGGTTTACAGTGACTTGACAGACATGAACCATTTCGGTAGATGCATCTGCTATCGTTGAGACAGTGGCATCTTCCTGCACATAGTCTTCCGTAGTTGCCAGCTGGACAGACTGAAACAACATGCGATGATGAGAATGCATGGCAGTTGCTAGAGAAAACAACACAGTTTGAGGCATCTGAGAGCTCACTCTTGAAATATGTTATATGTGAAAGTGAAATGATTGGCATATGGTTTTCACATTGTCATGATCGGCTTTAGTCTCCATAGTGACTCTTTTCACCCTAATTTAGCGGCCCAAATCCTTCTCATTTCCACGTCCCCTTCTTCATTCCCTTCGATTCTCCCCTTCTCGGCTTGAAAGCGGAGCCACATAGGCCAAATGAAAACACGAATAAGAAGTTATTGAGTATGACTAATCACACCGAGATATTTAAGAATTCTAGGAAAACAATAGCCGACGATCCGAAGAACACTGTGCAATGTACCTTAAGGTGTAGACCTAGTTTTTTGTAGCTGAAAATATTCTCGGCGTAGAATTTGACGACCCCCAAAATCTGCAGCCCTGTTCGCTGAACATTTAGAATATGCCTTAACCGACCCTGACTATATTCATAGTGTTTAAGTGAAATTGAGAGTAACAATGGAGCCATAGTTTAACAGATTCTCAGAAAAGTTTTGGCCTTTTAAGAAAGGGTAGACTACGACTTGCGCGAAACTGGGGTAAGTAGCCTTCAGCGAAAGAAAGGTTGCCGATGGACGTAATAATTGGACCAAGATATCAAATCAGTTTTTGGAAGAGCAACAGGAATGAGGCTCAAAATCCAAAGCTTTTCAGAAGATGAGAAGATTAAATTACGAAGCTCACCCAAGGTTGTTGGTTGGTGCAATCTATCGTTATTGTCATTGTAATCTCGGGATTTCTACAGCGCCCAACGAAAGCTAAGTCGCAGGAACCAGGAAATTCACAAGCACTCAGTCAAAACAAACTCGATAGGCAAGCTGGGTTCGGTTCCAGGTCAAGATCCAAAACTCAGGCAGGCAATCAGACGGCTGCCGTGGGTATGCTTGGAATTGGATCTGAAGAATAGATAAGGGGAGAAGAGGAATCAAGATAGGGTATGAGGAAGAGGAGTGTTTTCAGTTTAAGTGCAAGATCTGCGCAGAGGTTAAAGGGATGAAGTGGTGGTGAGTTTGTATGATGGAGCAGTAAATTGCCAGAATTCTGGCGGCCCGAGTTTATTCCAGAGGGATGGAACCGCTATTGCTAGGGTGCGATTTCCAAATTTTAAGGATGAGGTGTCGAGAGGGTGCTGAAGTGTCAGGGCAGAAGAGGAGCGGGATGAACGGAGTGGTTGGACTGTAAATAACTGGCAAAGACAGGAGGGTTAGGAGGATTGAAGTGTTATAGGTAAGTGATAGGACTTTGTGCTCTATTCGTTCAGGTATTTTAAGCAAGTGAAGTGATTTGAGAACTGGAGTGATGTGATGATATGTGGCAGTTTTGGTGACAACACGAGCGAGAGCATTTTGGATTGCTTGAAAGCGGTTAATCTGGGTTGTGTTTATATTCAGAAACAGTGAATTGCAGTAGTCAAGTTTTGCATGGACAATGGATGCAGGTTGAAGTCTAAATCTATAGTAAAGAGCGGGTGGAGGAGGTTTATGGTATGATAGGCCATCGACTGAAGAATTGGTGGAAAATTTGAGTCCAGGAGTCAAGATCTACTCCGATAAATAACGCAAAACCCTATCGAAAGGGGAAAAGTGCGAAGAAGAGCTCGGCATTCTACTGCTTGACTTCAGCATTGCAGTGTGCTGAAGACAATAAAGCTATGACGGTAATGAATAAAGCTATATGTATCGCTTAAATAAAGAGCTGTCTAGTAATTAGACTATATACATATATGTATATATATACATATATAATCTATGCATCTGTGTAGGCCGTTATAGACATATTAAAGGTAAAGGAGTGACTTGTTCACTTATTATGCAATCCAAAATCATAAACAGGAAACTAAGTAAACAATGTCTTTAAACAATTTTAATCGTGAGAATTACAGAACAAATAACTAACCCGAATACACACTGAGAGCGTTAACGCCACCGCATATTTCACTGTTGTTGCCAGAACAAGACGTGTTACAGATATTCGTAGGTCCATGTTTTGCGTAGCTATCTCCACAGAAGCACTGCCAAAAGTACTGACACAAGCATAATTGTCAATTACACCTAGTTCATAACGTATTCCATGTAAATATTGCTCAGATATGGCACAAGCAGAAAGCTGGACTTGCCGTAGTTTGCTGTTGTTTCCCGTTGTTACTACCTTATGTCCATCCCGCCTCCGTGCAATATGTCTTAATGCGATGCCAAATCCAAGAAATAAGAACTTTTCGTCGGTAGCGCTACACTGTTCACCTTCAGTTGTAGTTCTACCCTTTTCAAAAATATTGGCCGATCAGTAAGTGGTCATGATCGCAAAGCACCAGTATTGTGTAGGCTACCATCCCAGAAGATGTTAAGAACCAGGAAGCGTGTGAAATGTGAATGTGGAGAAAACTGGCCAAAATAAAGTTGGAAAGATTTTAAAATAAACGAGGAGGTGTTTAGTTTTGTGTAGGAAGGCAGAACACCGGTAAATAAATATACGAGAGACAAATGAGCTGGGTCGGAAACATACTTTGTGGAAATGATCTCCTAAAGACAGCGTCTGAAGGGAGAACTGAGGAAAAGAAGGAAGTCCTGGAACCTTAATGCTGGACTGCTTTCTTTATTATTTATTAGTCATATTGCACATCGTGGATATACGTGACACCGCCGCGTTTTGAAGCGTCTGTGAATCAATACTGGTTCTGGAATTTCACGCCTGTTCTGACAAGTCTACCGGCTCCTTGTTCGAAACCCTTGAGATATAAAATTGTCTGCTTGTTGGGTAAGGATGGAATGTCGGACAGTGTCGCACCCGTAGTTGGACTTTGGTTGTTCCGCTTGTTGAACGTTCGGCCTTGCAAATGAATGGTGCTGGAGAATCAATAGGATTGTCTATGACCGACTGCATAATGATCGATGGGTCTTCTGGTAATGACGTCTCCTCCGCCTTTTTCACAAGTTTCTTTACCGCCTGCATAGCACGCTCAAATTGCCAATTTGATTTGCGAATAGCGCGGGCCTGTTATGCTGATTGTGAAGTTCCATTCTTCTGCGAACGTCATATTGCGCTCTTGGCAAAAGGTATGCTATCAGCTATCAGTTCTTCTGGCATGCCATGAAATGCAGATATGGGCTTCAGCTTGACGATAACATAGGATGCTGTCTTGCTCTGAAGGTGGCATACTTCAGGAAACTTCGAGAAATAGTCTACGACGAGAAGGTGATCTTTGTGGGACAACGCGAATATATCTGCTCCGACCTTCTGCCAAATAAGCTTTGGAGCAGTGTGTGGAAGAAGTGACTCTGGTTGCAGCTTCCGTTGATATGCGTTGCATATCAAATATTGTGCTACCATGTTGTCGATGCATCATGACATTCCGGGCCAAATGAGAGATCTCTTACCCAAAGTTTTACATTTGTCCATGCCCAAGTGGCTTTCCTGACTGTTTGAAAGGATCTCAGCGCGTAGCTCATGCGGAATGATCACTTATGATTGAAATACCAATCGATAGTTACAGTCTTCAAAGGAGAACGTTGTCTAAAAATGTAATGACGGGACCTGCCAACTGGTACGCAGTTTAGTTTTCAGCCATCTGACTACTGCAATGTTAGTTAGGCTTGCCACGACGCAGTAGTATTTTTCTTCACGCGGTCACCAACCCTGCTGCTTGTCTGGCCCTTTCGAATAAAAAAGTTCGACTGCACCACACCACTACTCAGAGATCAGCTTCAGTGGCTCACTATTGGACACCATGTCATATTTAATTTTTATTTTCTCGTACATAAATGTATGGATGACTGCGAACCACGCTCTCTTGCAGACTGCAGCAACCTATATCTGACAACCCACACCGGCTGCGGTTCCGTTCATCAAAGTCTGCCGATGTCTTTGCGCCCCCAAACTAAGACTAAATGGGCAATAGATCCCCTTGCATAGCTGGCCTGCGCGTGCTCGAGAACCAGTCCCTTCCGGTATCTATTCAGAAATCCGAGACTGTTAACGCTATGAAGAACTATATACTTGAAATCATATCTGCTATCTAATTCCTTAAAACTTGCGCTGACAAAGTATAGCATTCTAGAAGTTGTTCGGTATATACAATGCAGTAAATTGTCAATTTTGCAATTACTATTGCAAATTAAGTTTTATTTTGTTAGCGCAATTTTATGCTGAGCAGTGAAGAATTGATAAGTCAGCAAGTTTTTGATAGTCCTGGGCAAGTTTCGGCCACGTGCCTATGATTGGGAAGCATAAGGGTTCATCATTTGTCTGAAGTCGGCTAGCACTCATCTATCACTTGGGCACTTCCGTACTGAACTTTGGTCTGACGTTGGCGGTGATTTCGTGACTTCAGTTGCTCTTGCTGACTGAGCTGGTTAGTAGCTAACTAGCGCCGATAGCATATAAGCCAACATTTGAAGGTTAAAGTGTGTTTGTGTGCTTAGCTAACAACACATGAAAACGTCAGTTTTTTTTCTAAGTTGCATATTGATGACGACGGCAATTTATGGAGTTACACGTATAGAACTTAAAATATCGACGGCAGAATAACTGGCAAGACTGAACTAATCTGAGCTAACAGGGTAAAGTAAATCGAAAGGACTTTGTGCTTTTTCTCGAATGAATGCTATGCTGAACTAGGACGAACGTAGGATACGAAGCTCGATTCGCAACTTCAAAGAGATGTCGACAGAATTATATCAGTTAGGCCTACATTTGTGCTTCAATTACTTGTGCTTTGGCTTTCTTTATTGCTTTACTGTTTTGAATAATAGAAAACAACAATCATTGTCTCGGAATTCAGTCAGAATTAGAAAGATATGGTAGTTTATTGTATGATAGCACTTATTTCTGAAGCGCCTCATTCAAGAGTTATTCTAACAGACACAATTATTCTGCAAAACAAGGCAAGGGCAATCAAACTCTAACGGATTATGATTGTAATCTGTTACGCCCTTATTCTTTGGCAAAGATGTCCCAGAAAAATGCCAATGCATATATAGCCTAATAGTTTTTTACCGTTGTAATGAGCCTATAAAATGCAAAAACCCAGAACGGCTTACAAAGCCGCCGAATGAGCCAAACTATGGTTGCAGCTGCTCTATATTGAAAAAGCCAACAGGAAGCGATAAAGCTGAGCGTTAATCTCAGCAATAATGGCAATTTGCTGGACTGGAGTTGAACTGTCGTTCACGAGTCGGCTTTTCAGCCGAAAGACCCTCTCTCAGCGTGTGTCTGATAACTCACATAAATGGCAAAGCTAAGCCTATATCACACATTAAATTGGCAGTTACTTGGAATGCAAAACCATCATCCGTCACTAAGTTACCTGTGTTCCAGCGTATGAATAGTTCCTGTCAACACAAGACTGAGAACAGGATTCTAATGTGTTGATTTTGTTTTCGTTGCCCTTCCCGTCGCAGTAAACGCATTCTCCCATTGCTCTGTCATTGGGATCATCTTTGTAGCATCCAATGTATTGCCGAGAAACTGTAGCTATATAAACATCAGCTTCATTAAGCATGAAAACAAAAGCAATGATTGTAACATAAATATGCACAAATATTCTAAAGACAATGTTAGACTAAAAACCTTTGAAGCTAATAAATTAAGATCTAGATAAATAGATCCACAGACATGTCAATGTACTTCAGCGCCCAAGTGTGCTAAAACTAGTGAAGCCCTCTCGGACGATTGTCCAATTCGAGAGTTTTATAAGCCGGATTTTTGCGAATTCTCGAGCAGCATAAATCCGACATCTGACCTTCGAATGATCAGTAAGGGTTATCAACATTGTGCTGCGTGTGTTACCTTTTGCCTATTCTTCATATTTAACTCAATTCCAACTCTTCAATATGTTTTATCTGTTGTCAAACGTGGACATTCAATGGTGGGCTCTAAGTTTACATATATGTGCACGCATCAAAACACTTATATACCGCCTTTCAGAAGCCTAAAAAATGCCCCGTAATTGTGTGCCATCTGCAGCCTGCAAACGTATCATTCGAATACAAACGAAATTGTCGTTCTTTTGACTGCAACATCACTTGGCGTGGCGTGGTCAAGCTACGGGAATTTGTGAGGTACTTAAAATCGCCATAGAACTGTTCAGGTGCACAAACAACTAAATAACTGAATATATGGATGCATGTAAGCATACATACACATTACACGTATATATACATATACACAATATACATACGTACATACATGCGGTCGTGCGGTCGTGCGTGCGTGCGTGCATACATGCATACATATATACGCATACCATCTGGTCTTCGAGTGCCAGCATGGTTAGACACAACCTAACTTATCTGCCCAGTTCTGGGCGTCCTGCCGGAATTTTAATTCCGTTATGCTCAAGTCCTAAAAGCAGGTTATTTATTAAATTCACCATATATAGATTGACATGGTGTAGTGAAAAGTTGTAAAAACAATGAGGATTTTAGGGTTTTGCATATTGTAGATTGTATTACGTCCGACAATTTAGCTATTGTGTTTATGTAATTAATTTGCACGGAACACTGGGGAACAGTTGGATGTAATTAACGAGAGGCGGATAGGACGCCCGTAGTTGACAGGTAGAAGTAAACGAGAGAAAGGGAGAGTGAGAGAATGAGAGAGAGAGAGAGAGAGAGAGAAAGGCGGAGCAGAGGGATGCTGATCGGATGGCGAAAGGGAGAATTTGGGTGATTGACAGATGAAGGGGAAAGTTAAGGAAGGGTGCGAAGCGAAGAAGGCATTCGCTAAACAACGGTCGAAAGAGGCGTTAGGTTCCGGAGAACAGAAGAAAGATAATAAACCTGTATCTCTTAAACGGACCTCGCTAGACTAATAGGCCGATGCGAATCATAGACTCTGAGTTTGCTGAATTTGTTGTAAATACGGTGTAAATATTTGTAATATACGCGCGAAAGAAAGAATCGGTGTTGCGTCTGTGTACGGTCGGACTGATCCATTCACGAACCCGCGTGCTGTTAAAGGCCTAAAGTCCCCCGAAGATAAAGCCATATCAATAGCACCGCTCGCCACCATATCCTGAAAGGAGACTTGTGTTCGCCAGCGATCCATCGCATCGCAGGACCCGCAAGCAAACACATATCTTTCAGTACATTGTGACAGTGAAGGACTTGATTCGTGTGTCAACGGATACCTACAACGTGACGCCGACATCTACAGGATTCGACCGATGTGCTGAGACGAACTGAGCCGAGAAGAACAACCAAGCGAACAACCGTTTCAACAAACAACTACCATTTCAGCAACCAAAGGAGGAGTCTGGAGAAGCCAGCAACAAGTGACGCAGTGTAACGGAGGTCGGAGCTCAACAAGAAATCATTCTCCAGCGGATGCGGCTGTTTCCCCAAGACTACACATTCGACAAATCTGGAACGAAATCTGGTGAGCGCATTCCGAGTCGTTAATAACTGATCATTCGTCATTTTGTTCTGTGTTTCAGAGAAGCACTGCGATTCGTGATTTTGAGAGTGTGAAAGGCAGAAGCCTTTAAACTATTACTATTACTGTTACGTTATATTATTGAATTATCTTAGTGTGTCTGTCGGTATACGTGAAGCTTATAGAGATTTGTCATTTATCGTACTGTAGTAACTGAAAGAATTTCATATTGAAATGTTTGACAAAATGAAAAAGAAGGATCTGGAAGAAGAGTGCAGACGGAGAAATATCAACCCAGAAGGTTTAGATAAACGTGAAATGATACGATTGTTGAAGGAAGATGGAGATGTGGAAGAAGGCGAAGATGGAGTGGAAGAGGTTGAATCAGGCGAAGCTAGTATCAGTGAAGGCCAGATGAGGCTGAAACTGATTCAAGCTGAGAAAGAGCGTACGCAGGCAGAGAAAGAGAAAGTGCAGGCTGAGGAGCGGCGTTCGCAGGCTGAGAAAGAACGTTTGCAGGCTGAGGAGCGGCTAATGGAGATGGAGCTTACTCTATTGCGCGAGAAAGCACAGTTGGGTTTATTGCAATCGAATAACGCAAGAAATGATGTAGATGCTGCTGCTGTGTCTGCTTATGCAAAACTACCCAACATGCATGAATCCGAAGATCCGGTTTCCTATTTCCATTCTTTCGAGAAGGTTGCTTTTTTGCACGGTATTGAGGAGGCTCGATGGGCTAGGCTTCTTCCATCTTTGTTAAATTCCTCCCTTAGAATGCATTACAACAGATTGCCTATGGAAATCTGTGCCGATTACAGGCAAACGAAATCGTCATTGCTGAGCGCATGTAGGATGAACGCGAAGTTCTATCTGGATAAGTTCAGATCTATTCACAGAACAGGCAAACAGTCATACCCACAGTTTTTAGATCAGTTGCGTGATGTGTTTCAATATTATTTAGAGTCAAAGGATATTACTAATTTTGATGCTCTTAAAGATGATGTAATTTTGGAAAGGCTGAAAGAGTCTTTGCCAAGTGATACTCGATATTTTGTGGAGGCGAGAAAGCCCCGAACTGCTGTTGAAGTGGCTGACTTTGCCAATCTTCACTACGAATGCACGCTAGAAGGAAGGAAGGTAAATCACCTCGAGCAAAAGCAGGGCTATAAGCCAAGGCCTTTTAATGCAAACCATAATGGTAATCAGTGGGAAAATAAACCAACCAATTACACACACAACGATACAGCAGAACAAAAGGCTCAGGACAAAAACCTAGAGCAAAATGCAAGGCCAATGCATTTTGGGAATGGCCATCATCGAACGGACCAAAGAAATCATTTCTACAACAGCAAGTTTAACAAACACAATTCTCAAGGACAGGGAAATGCCCAAGTAAAATTCGTTAAGCAAAAGTCCAACTTAGACAAAATTGTGGATTACCAAAAACGATTCGTTGTACCTTTGTTTGTAAATAATATTTCTGTTGAGGCCCTGAGGGATACAGGAGCCCAGGTTACGTTGGTAAATTCAGAACTTGTAAAAGATAGTTCATCTGCCAGGAAGGGGAAGCCAGTAACCGTGCAGTGTGCTTTTGGGCTTGTGAAATATATTTCAACACAAGAAACTGAAATTTCTTCGCCACATTTCGGTACGGACAGAAGGATAACGATCAAAGCGGGTGTGGTCCCTGGACTTCAAACAGACTTGCTAATAGGCCATGATCTATTTGTAAATAATCCAGACTTGGTCGACCCGGTGGGTGCATGTAATTGGGATCCCGTTAGCTTACCCCAAGCATGTATAGCTACCCGCACCCGTAATTACGACATTAAGGATCAAAGGGAAACCGTAAACCCGAGGGAGCCACCTAGCGCAGTCACGTCAAACGACGAAGCGACCGATGAGCCCAGTGACGTAGGGGTAATTAGTGACGATCACGAAGTGGAAACATATGGCACTGGAAGTGATAGCTCTGAAGCAGAAGATAAACGGATCACATGCGAGGAAGATAAGGTAATTAACTTAACGACGCCTGCGCGATCCGAAACCGCACTGCAAAGCATCATTAGTGAGAGCGAAAGCCCGGATGAAAATTCAAAGGAATCGATTAATACCCTAATTAACGAAGAAGTCCCTGAAGTCAATAGAGCACAGCGAAGCGTCATTAGTGGGAGCGAGAGCCAGAATGAGAATTCAAAGGATCCGATTAAAACCCTAATTAACGGGGAAGGTACAGAATTCAAAGCGGCACCGGAACAGGACCCCACGTTACCACAATGGTGGAAACTAACGCACACTGGCGATAACGGGTATATGATTGAGGGTGGTCTGCTTTTTCGGCAAAGGAACTCGGATCACAGTCAAGACGATAATAGGAGGGACAGCAAGCAGATTGTTCTGCCCGTGAAAAATAGATCACAGACAATCAAATTAGCCCTTCATACTCTATGGACTGGCCAACGCCATACTGAATCAACAAAGGGTCGATTGTGCCAAGCATTTTCCTGGCCTGCTAGGACAAGTGGTATCCAGTCGTATTTAAGTACATGCCCCATTAGTCCGAAAACGGCCATAGTAAAGAAGGCTGAAATAGCGCCTCTTGACGTAAGGGTATTACTCTTGCGACATTCTGCAGAGAACTGGTTACCGGCGAAATGGGATGGACCTCACGTAGTGAGCAGGAAATTAGACCCAGAAGGAGTAGATAGACCAGCTGAATATGATAGAAGACTGATAGCTAGTGAAGCCTATAGGAGTACCATCGAAAGGGAACTGTTATGCATCATCTGGTCCCTGTATGTCACCTGGTTCTTAATAAGTTCCAGTAGTATACACATGGCACAAGGCTACAGGCTTATCCAGATCATGGCAAAAGAAAACCAGCGGATCACAATTTGGGCTCTGGCAATTCAAAGGTACAATCTAGATATTCATCATGTCCCGGGGAAACATAATTCGCTGGCAGATGGACTATCTAGAGCGTATATGACGAATTAAATATCATTACGCTGTAATATGTTTTAGTTCATTCTGATATGTTGTCTTAGAAACTTACGTAATTAGCTGAATAGTTGAATCTTAAAGTGTTACACGATTATATTATTATGTATTTGAACGATATTACTCGTTTTTGGTTTTGTTTGTGCTTTCTGTTATAGATACGTAGACTTGTAACTAAACCGCCTGGCGAGTTCGCTGACGTACGGCTTTGAAAGACATTAAATCTAATGCCGTTCGATGCTCGTCTGTGCTTCTGTAAACAAATCAGCGTTAAAATGAACTGTTTGCCCACCTAAAGAAAGCCAACTGTGTACTTTCCGAAGCCACTGCGGGGTGCCGTCAGCTTCAGAAGTGGGGAGATGTAGTGAAAAGTTGTAAAAACAATGAGGATTTTAGGGTTTTGCATATTGTAGATTGTATTACGTCCGACAATTTAGCTATTGTGTTTATGTAATTAATTTGCACGGAACACTGGGGAACAGTTGGATGTAATTAACGAGAGGCGGATAGGACGCCCGTAGTTGACAGGTAGAAGTAAACGAGAGAAAGGGAGAGTGAGAGAATGAGAGAGAGAGAGAGAGAGAGAGAAAGGCGGAGCAGAGGGATGCTGATCGGATGGCGAAAGGGAGAATTTGGGTGATTGACAGATGAAGGGGAAAGTTAAGGAAGGGTGCGAAGCGAAGAAGGCATTCGCTAAACAACGGTCGAAAGAGGCGTTAGGTTCCGGAGAACAGAAGAAAGATAATAAACCTGTATCTCTTAAACGGACCTCGCTAGACTAATAGGCCGATGCGAATCATAGACCCTGAGTTTGCTGAATTTGTTGTAAATACGGTGTAAATATTTGTAATATACGCGCGAAAGAAAGAATCGGTGTTGCGTCTGTGTACGGTCGGACTGATCCATTCACGAACCCGCGTGCTGTTAAAGGCCTAAAGTCCCCCGAAGATAAAGCCATATCAATAGCACCGCTCGCCACCATATCCTGAAAGGAGACTTGTGTTCGCCAGCGATCCATCGCATCGCAGGACCCGCAAGCAAACACATATCTTTCAGTACACATGGTTTCCATGACCTATTGAATTTCAAATCGTCTTGCACTGATTACAATTCGTGTACAGTTGCACTTGAACTGACCATCAAGTTTGGGTTTGGCGTGACATCGATTGTACCTTGTGCATTATACACCAGCGCGATAGAAGTTAATAAATTATAACTAATTATAATAAAATGAGTATTGTATAGCAGCACGCTGCTCATGTTACGTTCTCTTCATATTTTATTCCGGATTTATTTACATCTGCTAGGCAACTCTTTAAAGATGTCATTAGAAGGTGCACCATGAATATTCCGATATATGGAAGAATATTCTAAAGCAAACGGTATTTACTGAACAAGCTCAAAACATTCAAAAGTACCGTTACAACATCAACATTGTCCCGAAACTTATAAACCCACTGGATACAATCGCCCCTTTCAAATTTATTTGTAAGAACTGTGTTACTTACTTATATTGCAGGCTGATCCACTCCAGTTTCCATGACATCCATCTGGACAGTTTCCAGTCATCCGATCACATGGAATTTCTCGCTTACAGTGACAACTTTTATTACACGCTGCACCGTAAGTTCCAGTAGGACACACTAGGTAATAATAAGGAAACTTGAAAATGCGAGATTCGAACATGATTTTAAATATATATGTCTCGAACATGATTTTAAGACTGAACCTATATGTCTCAAGAAATTTGATAGCTGCGTATTGAATAGCTGCAATAATTTCACGTCTGTGCATCTGGCATATCTCGTCCTTTGTGCTTATGCAACAAGCTGAAGTGCAAAACTAAGTAAATCTCTAGAGATTCAGGCTCTCATTGTACATCATTAGAGACTAGTCAGATTTTGTTCTATTTAAGCTCAGTGAATTAAGTAAGTAAGACTATCGCATTAGAAATAACCCGTGAACAGCCGAGAGCCATCTATTTAACGAAGTTCTTCAACAAGCAATTTGGTTCCGTAATTATGATCTTGGGGATATTTCGTCATTAAGCCCATGTGACGGAAGACATGATTACACATGAATGTTTTAATTGCTGAATTAAACCTGTACTTGTTCTTAAAACCAGTTTGTAGAAATTATGCTTTCAGATCCAAGTTATAGGTTACCACATCGAAAATAAGCAGCCAATCTCAGCTCTTCCTCAAAGCTTAGTTCTAGAAACTATATTTTTCAGCATGAATTTTGTAAAAATAGTCAATAGTCAAAATATGCCTACCCGAATAGACAACATAAGCATTTAATTGACCACCACAAAATTCAGAGTTATTTCCTGAACAAGTCAAGTTGCAAGTTGTGTCCGGTAGTTGTGCATCGTAATCTTCCCGACAAAGACAGGTGTTTCCGTTCTAAATGATAAGCATGCATCAACACGTAAACCTATATATTCTTAAATCCTTTTAAGGTATACTATTAAACCGATGTCTCACATTTTACTGTTACGCATTGTACAGGTGACTATATGCACATCCTCTTGCAAAGCAAACCACTCAGTGCGGTTCAAAGCATGGAAGCCATACGTAAGAAATTCTATTCTGCCTTCTGACTTATCTTTTCACGAGTAAATAGGGTAAATAAAACGAGTACATATAAGTACATAAGAGTGTGCGTGCATGAGTGAGTGAGTTATTAAACACTTGAAAATCGAGCATAAGTTATGAAAGGAGAGAAATTACAATTTTCTTCTAGTTTTGGCAAAGAGCCGAACTTATTTTGAAATTTGACACATGCTGCCAAAAGCCGAAGTCAAACAAATATCTTTGCTTAAAAAGTGGTAAAGGTGTGTAGAGTTAAGTATTTAATAAACGCTATCGATGTTGGTAATCTGTCTTTTGTCAACTTGACAGTTTTACCTGAATTGTTGCGTAAGTTGTCTGACATTTTGCAATGCATTTTTCGATAGTCGTCGCGTTATCAGTTGAGATATCTGCACTTGAAACTGTCGACAGGCCACTGTCGTGAAAGCAGCCAATATACTGGTCCTGTGGAAATCCTGAGCAGGCAACAGCAATTATTATTATACGCGTTATATACATTTTTACAAAAAAATTTTCCATTACTCATGCCGGTTATGATTCAGTTTTGTGTCAGTATTGGCCAGGTGAGGAAATTATTGCCATCCCTAGTACGAAACCAAAAATAATTTCGAGGTTGGATAGATTAGACAAATAACTTATTGAAAATATCAACATCAGTTGGTCTTCATTTGTGAACAAAGTTCCTCTTCGTACTAAAATGATACACTATATGCTGTTTGATTTAACAAAATCATTTTAACTCTGCGTATTTACTAACACTAAGCAGAACATCATATTGAAGCATTACCAGAGTTTTATCCTGTGCATAGCATGTACATAGTGTTTTGTCAATACACTTCATCCGCGGCCACTGTATAATATATGTTCTAGGTTTAGCCATAAAAATTATAGAATTGATACCGAATTTGAATCTGCTTTCGGTCATGTCAATTTCACAGACAACAGTTTCACACTGGACGTACACAGATGTGCTATTAATCCCGATACCCGTCGATTGATGACACTTAAAGACAGACATTTTCTCGCGCTTACTGAGTTCGCAATATTCAATAAACTTCTTTAATCTTTCTTTTGTCTCTCCAATTGTGAGTCATCGATCAATCCCCCTGTTAATCACCGGCTAATCACCTGCACAATCGGATTTCGGAGTGTAGCCCTGCTAGCCAAAGCTTTCAGAGGTGGTGATAAGAAAATCTCTTTAAAATTTTACGTTTTAAACGCATACTGTATGTGAGAGAGAAGGGAGGTTACTAACCTAAAACACATACTGAAATTTTTCATATGAAATTGGGAAGCTGAAATTTTGATGGGGTTGAACATTCAAAAGACTCCGAGCAATCCAGACATATAAATCGAACTCCTGCGTATAGCCAATGCACTAAAATGGTTGTAGATCTACAGGACAGAAGGCTAACATTGATTTATCGGATCTGCTGCAAGGCTAACTTGTTTGGTAGTTTTCCATCATCTGCTTTCAACTTGGCCTTCTAGCTATGCAGTTTTTTCCGTTAGAATGAGAACAAGGGTATAATTACTGTAACATTCATCATTCTTACCTCTCGTAACCGTCGTTTGTATTGCGAACCATAGTGTAACGATGTTTGCAATAAATAGACTAGGAGAACGTCTTCTGCAGGAGTCTTTTACAAACGCCATTTGAAGGCTCTCCGTAAAGAAAAGTCTAATCCAGCAGTAGGATTTACAACTCACGAACACACTGCGCTGTTTAATTATATGTTATTCCCACTAGAATCATAATTTAACCTAATAGTGGAAATGCACAGGTGTTGATGCATAGCTAAACCTAGCTAGATTCTAATTTGAGAAACAACGGTACTTCCTGTTGTCATGCTAAACGAATAAATTTACATTAATAAACCTACTTGCTTAATCAAGAATGCGCATAATATTAATGTTCCGTATGCTTCTAAAGGCAATGCTAATAATATGCAGGCTAAGCTATTGCGAGAAACTTCCTTGTTGATGACCTCAATCTGCTTCTTATATCGGGTGAGATCATCACGCGTGACTTGCACGTCTATTAATATATCCCCGCACAACCGCCCACCCTGTGCTCTTGCATTCTCTTTATTGCATTCTTGAGAACCCATTCCGCGAATCAGAAAGCTCGTCACAGTAAATACCGACACGTACATTGGCTCTTGGCCTTTTGCCTTACTAAGGTGTATAATGAGTATCGGACCACCTGCTGTGCTGGGCTGTGAAGAAATGAGAAGTTAAGTGATTTCACGGTCCATATACCGAACGAGGGGAATGCATTGCATTGTCGCATGATCTCATTTTTTCGAGATTATGGTCAATCTAGCTGTAGTTGACTTTTTCATGAATTTCAATAACATGCTTTCACTGATGATTTAACACGTTGAGTTGTTTGTTTCCTTCGGTGCGGCGACAGTGCAGGAATGAAAATCCACAAGGAAGGATCGTGAGAGAATGGAGCGAAAGTTGCGTTGATGGTAAGAGAAGAATAGATGACTGTGGGACGGGATAGTATGATATGTAACTAAAATTGCCGGGGAGGCAACTGGAACAACTTTCTCTACACTTCTCAGTATCTAATCTGTATACAGTATGCAAAGTCATTGAATATGTCGGCCTACATAGTTTCCTATTTAGGTCTAAAACAGCTTTGGACAATCAGACATCAATTATGGACCGATTTTTGCGCACTGCCAAATTTTGTTTTACCTATCAGGGCCCTTTCAGAGGTATTTTTCAAAACTTGTGTCTTCTTGTCGAATAGGAGTCATCGCGTTTGCGCTTCGGTCGCAGATCCATCGATTTCACAATCACTCTTCTCAGGAGTATCCAGGAGCAGAATGTAGTAAAATTCTAAAAGATCAGTCCGCTGTTTCACAGAGAGGACGATGCAGAAGTTCGGATGCTGATAAAAGCACCTCATAGCAGCAGTTCTAGACTCATGGTAAAAATATAGGGTATAAACAAAGCAGGGTAGACAATTGCCCTGGGCTATAGAGGTCCTGTGGAAAGAGTACACCTGTTTGGACTGCTAGAGGCTCATTGGCTAAATCTGTAGTTTCGAGTTCTGCCCTCTTCAACATTGTCTTGTCAGTTGCCCTGGTAACTTTACTTGTCCGTCGCATGAGGGATATGTGGACCCCTTTTGACGGCCGCAGAATAAGAAGACCGAAACGAGCAATATCACCTGGACCCGTGCAGGAAATGGTGAATTTTCCTATGGATCTGAGCAGGACCTTCTGTTCAGTCCTGCACGAAAACACACAAAGGTTAGGTGGAAAATTCAACAAAATAAAATTGTAAATAATATGGCGCATGGCCTCATGCACAGAGCATAAACTTTTCTAACATGAAAACGAAACTGAAACTTAGGTCAGTTTCCAAAACGTTCAGTTCAATTAACGGCCTCTTCCAGGTATCGGATTTCGTGTTTGCATGCATACATACGTACATACATACATACACACACACACACACTAATACACACACACTAATACACACACACTAATACACACACACTAATACACACACACTAATACACACATAACATACACACATAATACACACATAACATACACACATAATACACACATACACACATAATACACACATAATACACACATAATACACACATACACACATAATACACACATAATACACACATACACACATAATACACACATAATGCACACATAATACACACATACACACATAATACACACATAATACACACATAATACACACATACACACATACATACACACATACATACATACATACACACATACACACATACATACATACATACATACATACATACATACATAATACACACATGTACATTCTCTATTCTAGTAAGATCTCTATGTGACGGTGGTCTGTTCTGTGTGATATCCCAGAACTCGCCAGGTGGCGCTATTCATGAAAAGAGATAGATACAGTTTCTGTGGCCAGCTGAAAAAGGAACGTAGCAGAAGTGCATACGTCCGTCAGGTCTTTACTCAACCACCTGTCGGGGTCCAACTTATCTGGATCGTAAAAGTATTTTGAATCGCGTTGCAGGGCACCGACATGATTAAAGAATTAAAGCTTTTGCTTCTTTCGGCACAAATTGTCTCCCGCAAGAACGATAATCTTAAAGGTAGGCCTATTTACAAAGAATGGTTATGTAAATTACTAAGCAAGGAAGTAAATTAGTTAGTTAGTAAGTTAATAATTTAGTGAGTGTGTGAGTGTATGTGGACTATGTACATAGATGTATAAAAATATTTAGGTAGGTAAGTAGGTAACTAATTACGTAAGTGTGCATCTATATATGTCTGCATATCTTTATATATATACATATATGTTTTGTTGCAGGTTTGTCTATAGGGTAAGTAGTAAACACCCGCAGTACTTTAAAATGGCAGATATTTTTTCAAGCAAAAATAAGACTCACGTGTACACAGAAAACGACCACAGAATCTCTGCAAAGAAAGCCTCAACTTCACAAGACAAGATCATCCAAGGCGGGAGAGAATCAGCATAAAACATGATCAACTTCAAAACGACATCTTCAAGACGATCTGCTTCAAAACGACATGTCGTGAGTCCGGCAAACCACAAGCACAAACCAACGAGGATGAAACCTCAAATCACCAACAAGGTCAAATACCAAAAGCTGGAATAACTAAGTATCAAGAACACGCCCATTTATAGGCTGAAGTTCCCGCCAGACAGCTGCCACTCCTACCATACAACATCTGTTGCAGGTGGCACCCGCCTGTTACTTTTTAGCTTTCCCTCCACACGTGCCACAGCAGCAGTATGCATACATGAATGTAGGCCTATTAGTGCATAGAAGGATTTTAAAGCAGTTATCACAATGAATTATGAAACAAGAAAGTGTAATCAACTAGGCCTATACCTGGCTAAGTTACAAATATAGGTTAAAACTGTGTGGATGCTTTCTATTTAACAATCAATATCAACGGTTTACGAATCCTCTTTCTAAATTAAACTCTGGCCTTTTTCTGTTCCTTATTAAATTTTCTCTTTTTTGCTGAAGTTACTGCATGCGTAAGCTTTTAAAACTCACGTTTTATCTGGGTTTTACGTGGAGGTCAAGGAACCTGAAGCTTAAGCTATATACGAGCTATATGCAATAAATAAAAGTCGTGATTTTAAAACTCGTAACTTCAAATTTTGCCACAAAACATTGCAATTTCAAAATCACTGGTACTGTAAATTACTTCTTATGAGAAGCCCTAAAGGCTAAACTACTGCTAAACTCGATTGCAGAAAAGTTGATGGTCTCTGTGCAACAATGAAATATACGCCTCTCCTTAACCGTGATGTCTTTCTCGGCAATGTGTGGAACCATGTCAGTTGGGTACTGATCTCATTAAAGCAGCCGACGTCTTCGTCATGCGCAGCCTCTGTGAGTTCAACACAAACTGTGCGTTAACCGTAGAGTCCTTGAATTGTTTTAGGCCTAATGTGGGTATTATTGTCTTGGCTAGTCACATTCCGTAGACAGCGGTATAGATTGAAGAAATTTGCGTCTAATAATGTTCTAAATTGCATGTCTTTTATTTTGTGAACTGTGCAACACCTTGCACATTTACACTATGATTTTGAAACTATTCGAGGTCGAAATAGCATTCAGTAATTGAAACTTTCCACGCTCATGAATTCAAATACATTCTGTTGTGCTAATTTCTGTTCGCGTATCCGTGCTGTTTAGTGTTATGCATTGTATTTTATTTTTATAGGCCTATAGCTTAATATCGGAGTGTAAACATGTTGTATCTCATTGTGGATAGCAAGGTTCGCTACGGTTTCCAAATGGTAAAACGCTAGATATCTTGCACTTTCTAAACACATACAGTTTGGGTGCAGCCTTTCATCCAAGACTCTTCACTGAAACGGTTTTTGACTTGTTAAGCATCTGAATTATATGGATTGTTTGATTCAGTTCATAAGGTGCTGAAAAATATAAGCCTCAACAATTGTATGGTTCGCGATATGGTGCATCAGCCACAGGTACTAGCATAATGACTAATTTATGCTTTCTTGCAACATTAACCTGGTATCCGATATTTTCACGAATCAATAAGACCAATATTTGAAGCCAGAAATTGCAAACACCTGCTCCTTAGAAACAATTAAAACATATTGTTTAATGAAAGAAAGATAATTCAAATCACCTGGCGGAGTTAAGGTGAGCGGACAAGTCACCATGAGTTTAAAATGCGCTTCTTGTAAGAACACCCTAGCTCTCTCGCAGACCCTCATTACAGTATTTTTGAACGAAACATGCGTTAACTGCATCACAAGTTTAGTACCTTAAGCCAAAGCAGGGTAATTATTCTTTTAAAGCACATACAGTAAATATAATCATGTTCTTAGATAAACGTGCTTCTAAAGTCGATTTAAATTGGAAACACAAAACGTCATTGCGTTAGCCGGGGGATGCTGAAGCTTAAAGATTCAAGAGACATTACACTTGTAAAAGGGACTGAGAACTTTCACATTAGAAACTATTAAATATTATATATCTCTGCTGACCATTGGCTAAGATCGTTTTAGGTTAATCCACATTTATGGAGGCTTATACGTCTGCAAAGTGATTCAAGCTAACTCTATAAATAAACGATACTGTGTTTTCTTTACCAGCAAACAGGAAACAGTGTGTAATCTGTTTTTCCTCGCAGTTAGAAGGATAGTCGTTGACTAAATTGATTGAAAGAGAAACAAATAAAATTAAATGAATTGGATAATGTCGTAATGCACGTAAGAATTCTACTGTAATAACACACATTTTGTGTGGTTTATTCGTTGATGTCACTGTAGATGAGCATAAATTCTGTTTTCATCTGATCGAAACTCGGCTGCCTTAAGACTCGTGTATAATTCGTTTGTATCGGTAGATTGATTCTGCGAAGAATCTTCAACAGTTGATGTACAGTCATTACAAATTTGTCGCCCACTTGTTTGGCCTAAAACAAATAGAAATTGTTTAAAATGCAATTGATGTTAAAAATCATGCGGTTCTTGCATTTCAAATTGCTCAATCATTCTAACGATCAAATATCAAACACTGTGTCAGTGAATTGTTGTTTTAAATAAAGTCATATCAAACAATAATCTAAAGTATTCTGATTTTTTAAAGTTTGCCATAAATTTATGCCACAAATTTTTGCACGAATTTTTCTGAATCTTATTTTATTTTCCAACCACTTCACTGACTAAAGTAATTCACCAGCTTTGTAATTCACCTTGCATTGTAAAAATTAACATTTTGGGAACTTTTGGTTGTATTTATAATCTTCACATTTTGTCAGCGTCCTAATAAAAGATACTGCCATGGTTACTCACATTTTAGCTATTTTTAATCAAAATAAAGTGGAAAAATACGGTTGAATTAAACTCGGTTCGGAGTGGATTTCCAACAAGATGAACTTCTTCCTATTTTCTCTTCGCAAATAAGTAGATGTTTTTAATTGAGACATGTAAGTTAGGTTACAACACTTCTCCTGCATGGTTGTAGATTAATACTAAAAGCCTTACTACAACTAGCAATTCCGCATAAAATACAACACATCAATTCCGTAATTCGCTAGTACCAATTCGTATTTTGGATAGAAAAGGCGCTCATTATGTTTTTGGGTATCTTGCAATTTGATATTGCAACTTATTTGTAGGTCCAAGTTAACTTTTATAAAGACAGAGTGCGAATAAATGTCTGAACGCAAAGCAGTTTCTTCCTTTAGCAGTCTATTATTAAGTAAAGAACATCTGACCCTGTGATGAACTTGGCATTACGTGATTTGTAGATGCCGTTGTTTTCAATTCATTGTCTTGACATGATTTTCTGCGACGATTTCTTCGTTTGCCAAAACATCAAAAAAGCAATAAATCAATTACTCAGTTTTATCAATTAATCCATAAATCGTCTCTTCATTAAATGAAAGGTTTTTATAATTCAACTATTGAATATATAAGTGAGGGATCGCTGAGTGACTATATGGACAACGAATAAATTAATCAAGCAATCAATGCGTTATAAAATAAAAAGAATCGATGAATCAATAATTAGTGTATCAGTAAAACTGATCATCAGACTTATTTTCATACTTCTTCTGATTTGTGCTAAATGTTATAGTGCGTTAAAGACCTGTTGTGATTAAAGAAAGACCAATTCATAATTATATTGCAGCCGCCGAAACTAAACTGAAGATGGACAACATCAAATCAGGAACAATCGGATGCAGATGTAAGTTGTAATGAAATTAATAGTTTAATTATTATCTATACATATTCCTTTTAGATATAACTGAGCATCAATTGGTATTTATTTATGATGATTGTTGAGAAAACGTGAAATTCGAGAAAATAAATAGAAATTCGCAGGACAATTAGAATTGCAGGATTGAATCCGGTTTTTGAACGTCAATAATGATTTATGTCGCCAATATCTGTGTACACATTCTTGGTAACCGTCACCTGGAAGCTGCATTCAGCGTAATTCATGAAGTATTGCAACGTCCCCTTAACCGTCGGCAGAAAACCCCGCTATATCCTTAGGGACTGGGCACTCGGCAGGATTTAGTTACCAAGAAGCGGCATACACCCCTGCCACATATTCACCCTCGTTGCTTGGCCACAAGTTATAGCTGGATGATATGATCTTCCAACTACCTTGCGTTTACCTGACGAGTTACCAAGGAAAATTCAACACCGAAGCGGTATTCATATCGCTAGTTGCAAATCGTGTTCTAAACCGCATCGCTCGTCGTGAGGGTTACAAAGGAGCGCGCAATCCGTTGTTCCTCCGCCGGCCAGGTGTGTTGATCAAAACAAGAAGATCTGGTACTTCTCAGATTCTATGGCAGTCAGGAACACTCTAGGACTCTCCGAGCCTTGGTTTTAGGTCCACGAGGAAGAAACCATTCAGACGACCAAGGTACACATGGACCAGGACGGTGGAGGATGACCTTCATCCACTGAACTTTGGGTAACCAACAACCTGGAGACAAGCTCAGGATTGGTAAAGAGTCGTATAAAGGGCATCGCTCCGGAAAGTGGCTAGCCAGTCATCGTGATCATGGTGATAGTAAACGAATAAAGCATTGCTTACGTTTATACCTGTATATGCATATAAATACCACTGCAACTGCCGCAAGTAACGCCGCTCCCAAGATTGAACCAACAACTGATGCAGCAATTTTTCCTCTGTCATCAACTGCAAACGACATATTACATCAGAAGCTATAATGTCAAGTCAGATCAATGTACAATTAAAAGGGGGAATTAATAACGGGTCAATCATATTTTTATTCACATCCATGCATTTTCAAACTAGGTTTTTCGATTCCTAATCGCAATTGTAAAAGCACACTTATATAGCGTCTCCTTAAGCGTACTCTTCAGGCGTGATTCCGACCTGACTACACAAGACCACGATCAAATCGCTGGTGAATGAAAGGCAGAGAAAAGACACGAAGCTAATAATTGCGCAATAGCATGGAAGGTTCTTCATTTCTGAATAGAAACACGACACACATTTGTGTTGTAAAATTGAAAAATTAACATCAACTAAACTTCTAGAATTATATCATACACTATAATATTCCAGCACCAAAACAGCATTGGTTTAGTCAAACAAATATACATACCACAAACAAAATAGCCCTTGGACAGCAATGACTTACTACTTTCGGGCGTGCATGCGTAACCAAACACACCGGTGAGACAGGTACAGTAATAGCTGCCTATGGTATTTGTGCAGTTATACGCTTGTGATCCACATTTTGCCAATTCTGGAGAGCACTCATCTATGTCTATAACAAATGTCATGCACACAACTCATAGGCCCCCTACTGAAAATCAATTTCGCTATGTTGAAATTTTTGGTCTGTTAAGAATTAATATAATTAGTGTTGACTCTCTTAATATTTACTTTATTTTGTCTTAATGCGATCCATGCAGGCCACCGTCTTCTCCGAATTAGCTGACTGCGATTGAATCTAAGCATTTCAAATTGAAAAATGATTGGACTTCCAAAGTTTGCGATTTCAAATTGTATCCGAAAGTAGATTAATTGAAGGAGGTAATTAATTTCCTTCCCTCATGTCTTTATATGAATATGCCATTATATCGCATCTATCTGTGTTTGAACGAAGGATTGAAATAATAAATACATATAGCCAAATCGTTACAGATATTATTTACTAAGCAATAGTCATGTAGAATAGCCGAAAAGGTTAATGACTGACAAGAGACCAAGTATAGATGAGTTGCATGTTACATTTTTTATAAGTATTGAAAGAAGGAATAGGAGAACATGACATAGTTCTCAGATATGTTAAGAAATGAAGTGTTCACCTATAGCCCATATGTTTAAAAGAGAAACAAAGGTGAACCATGTGAATTATATACATGTAGACCAATCGGCGTTATAAATTTTGTGTGCAAGGTGATGGAGGGAAGTACACAATATTATAGTTCGCAAGCAAATGTAATCGTAATCGTAAACCCGAGATTTATAATCTGGCAAGAAGTCAACGTGAATTTACAAGAGGTCAGATTTTTCATATGAAAGTATTGAAAGGGCGGATAAAGAACTGAAGTGATTAAGGAAGAAAGAGCGTTGGAAGTTATTATACATAGAAGTGCAAACCTATTAAAAACAATGTTCTGAAGAGGATAAAATTAATTCAGCTTAGGTATGATCAAAGAAAAAGGTGTTGTACTGTTCTATGTCATGTCATATCGTGTGGTGAGGTGCCATGTCATGTCGTATTAAATATGTTGGTATACATGGCCAACCTCCAATCAGTACAGTAAGCATTCACTAGGACACCGTGAGTACTTCTCAACAAGAATTGCAGAACTTAACAATAAACATGTCATATAGGCTAATTGCAAAGTTGTAGTATAAATCAGCGAATTAGTTTTACCTATGCAACTGGTGTCGTCTTTTCTCGTGAACCCTTTTTTACATATGCAGCTATAGTTGCCCGGAGTATTACTGCAGTTTGTTGACGATTTGTCGCAGTCATCAATGTTTTCCTGACATTCGTCTATGTCTATTGTGAAATTGTGAAAGTACAAGCAAACTATGCGCAGTCTACAAAAGTCTGGCGACATGAAAGATAAGAAAATCTGATGTTACAGAATTGTGTAAGGGAAATGGATCTAGGGCTTATAATGGATTCGAAGTTACGAGGCATTTATTTAGGGCCTATTAAGCTACTTCAAATTTGCAATCCCTGATTTTCAATAGCATTAATCGAACTCCATATGCCTCAATTAAAGCGGATGCTTGGTGACCATTTAAAATATATACGTTGTTACGTTCGTGTATGGTAGACTTGCATGGTGACTATTATTTTTATCAAATCATACTTTATTATTATTATTACATTTACGCATGGTAATTAATAGTAATAGCAAATGGTGCTGTAGAGTGATCATCGATATATAGAGTTTGTTTACGTTCGCCAAATGAAGTCTTTATATTTGACTACTGATTGTCTGTTGTCTGATGGGCTACTCACTCCGTCTTCCAACCGGCCTGGCCGAGGCCGAGCAAAAACAACAGGCAAACATGCATCCGTAGCGTCGAATTACGTTACATACAGTACATATATGGATCTAGTTGTTATTGGTTTCGCATGTCGGTTTAATAGAAGTGCATAAACAGTTGCATTTCTCCTGTGGACTATCGCTTCCTTTAGATTCATTACAATTAAACCTTTTTGGATTAACGTTATGCGTTTTACCTATACATGCTGTATCGTTATATCTTGCAAATCCGCTCCTGCAAGTACAGTTGTAACTCCCAACAGTGTTCCTGCAATTTGTCGTTTCTGGATCGCATATCACTAAGATGCATTCATCTATGTCTGAAATTAAATGTATGGTATTCAATAACCCGTTTAAAAATGCAGCTGAACATTTCAAATGTAGAATACGCATAAGTAGGCAGAACAAACATCTTTTATGTTAAACGCATAGCGATAAGCATTATAAATTACACAGTTTTGAAGTTATACTGCAAATTTCTTTCTTACATTGGCGACGTGTTAATCAGTGTGCTGTACCGCGAAAATTCGTCTACAGACTTTTCGTCTACGGCATTTGCCGTTATCTTTGCAATTTTATAAAGAAGTAAAAACTGAAAGTGATGTAAACTATGAAGATGGCTAACGGAAGTTAACGAAATAGTGACGTCGTACGTCATACGTTGAATTACTGAGTAAGGACAATTTTCAGTTTAAGAAATCGCCGTAAACAATAATTTGATAAACATTACATAAGATTTCACGAAGCGGTCCCATTTTTATTGCGCCACCCTGTATTTTTCACCGGAAATACATCTGTCCACGCGCGTTCTTCTACCAAAGAAACAACATTTACTGTTAAAAATAAAGAAATAGTCCCATAGACGAAAAGTCTGTAGACGAAACGTCATAGTAGGCGAAATGTCGGTCGGTGAAATGTCTGTAGACGAAGTGCCGTAGACGGAAAGTCTGTAGACGAATTGTCGTAATACCGTGTGCTTGTGTGAATTTGAACATAAGTGCAGCATACGCAGCCATAGAACAGTATTTCTATTGCACGTGCATCAACACTGCATTAAACAGTCTGCCTGAAAAAGTGAATGGCGCTTAACACTTTGGTAAAAGTAGGCTTAATATCCTGAAGTGCTGCAAGGATACCGTTTTAGTAAACCGCCCAAGCATAAGAGAAGCCGAGCATATGGATTTTAAACATTGCTCATATTTGAATAGATCTAGGTAAATCATCAAAATTGCTTTTACTAACCTGTACAATTTTCCCATGCTTTATTTCTATAAAATCCGTTTGAACATCGACACATTGCTATGTCTGAATATTTTAAACCAATGTTTGAACACGTCTCGTTGATGTGACAGTCGCCGTTGTTCTGCTGGCAATCTGCAATAATTATAAGTGCGTAAATCAGAGACAGTAGCACATTGTTCTGTATTTTACGATAAGTTTAGAGTGTTTTGCAAAATTTTCTCTGAAGTCTTACCAGAATGTGAATTAGTACTTAGGAGTTGTTCACAATTTCTTATAGTTTTTTTCTCTTAATAAGATTTGCAGAAGCGAACTTTTGGCGGCAGATCGATTGACGTCATACATATACAACACAAGGGCGCTGTAGAATTAGCTTAGTTGTAGTAGATTTAATTCTCATTGTCAGAGTTTTTAAATATATGCTACATATTAAATTTTAAACAAATAATATGATTTTAGAGTCTGAAAATCATAATTGAATCTACTACAAATAAGCTAATTCTATTGCGCCGTTGTGTTGCATGCATATATATTGTATGGATAATAAAAATATAATTAGCAGTTTCCATTGAAATGCTAAATAGCATGTAGACATCTGTATAAAGCGATCAATAAAATATTTGATGAAAACAGTTTTATTGACGTTAAAAGTTTACATCCTTTTCGTAACTTCGTGTTTTGAGTGTATGCAACTGTCCAGTGGATTGAGATTTTGGTTGAATACAACCCACCGATGATTGATGCTTTGTGCATTACGATAACGGCGCTATAGAAGTTTCCGGATTAGATTAGATTTTAATAGGTTACACATCGACTACATGTACTGGAGTGCCATCCATAGATTTTAGAACGCATGCATATCTAAAAATTTGGTAATTGTAATTTGTAGTTGTAATTTGAAATTTATAAAGCACCTGTTAGAGAATAAACTCAACAGAGGTGCTTCCGACCCGAAAAAGTAAAAACACTGTTAAACAGTACAGTCTTCAGGCGGTCCTTACTGCTCTGATGAAAGAGACTGCCACTTGACCTTATTTGGAGTGGCATTATGTGTAAAATGTGGGCAATACTTCTAGTTACTGGTCACGTTGGCCTATATGCTAAATGTAGTGAGTTGTCTCAAATAACCCTGTTGCAACCGTGTAAATGTATTGAACATTATGAAATTTGAAATCAGTCAGTGAATTAGGGGTCTCGCATTTACAATATTAAGACTGCGCTTATTGTAATCGTAATCTTGAGATTTCTACATCGCCAAAAGTCGTGAAAACCAGCTTATTTGCAGTAGCTTAGGACATAATACTCTTGTGGAGGTTTCTCAGTAAGCTTTACATTATCCTACATTATTTGGAAAACGCATTTAACTGTTTCCTACTGTTATCACGCAGGCATAACTGCATTGGCTATCAATTTAAAAGCGTACATGTTGAAGACCAACTGCAGACAGAAACATTGTCATCAAACCAACCCCGTTAACTAAACTCCATTAATGTTACCATAATCGTCAATATTCAACTCAAATCATCACGCCGCTTTATTCTCGTTCTAGCAAGAATTAAAACTCCTTTGTGTAAACGGGTCTTTTAATTTGCTTGTCAAACTTCTCTCAATCAAAATTGGTTCCTCTCTGTCTCTGAAGAAATTTCCATCTCAACTCAGAACTCACCTCTTTCGATAGGTTTACCCATCAGACTTTCTTTCCGTCCCAGTGTGCTGACATACTGATATAACTGAGCTGATTGTTGACTTGGTTTTGGCGCGCCATCGGTTGATACGTTGTGCATAACACACCGCCTATATAAAAGTTATATTGTTATTATCAGTGGCAGTAGCTGTCGTCGTCGTAATAGTTGTTGTTCTTCTTTCTAGGCTACTAACACTGAATAGGGTGCTATGTGTTGGAAGTGTTTATGATGTATGCAAACCTCTATTGCTGCAGTTGGGTCCTGTCCATCCTGGTTTACACTGGCGCGATGGACAAGAACCATTTCGGTAGTTGCATCTGTCATCGTTGAGACAGTGGCATCTCGCTGCACATAATCGTCCGTAGTTGCCAGCTGGACAGACTGAAACAACATGTGATGATAAGACATGTTGCGATTAAATGTGATGCATTTATGTTAAGTAACATGGTGTAGCTTTATTTTTCTTCGCTTAAAGCCATGTAGCCTAACTTAAGGAGGGTAATTGTGGGGTAAGAGATGACCGCAAGATACAAAATCGATTATATTTTTTATCAATACACTAAAATTTCTTACCATCCTTTGGCATAAAGGCTGCAACAAATACGCTGAGTTCTATGCATAAACAATGGTTTTGCCATGTGCTTGAACAAGCATGACCCAGACTTTGCTTAACTGTTATAGATTTTGTTTGTTCAACACAGTCCTGCTTACTATCTTGTATAGGGGTTATGGTCTGCTAGCAATCTATACTGTTTATCGCAATATTTGATTAAAAAGTTTGTAAAGATCTTACTCTAGCAAGTCGCAAATATAAACGTCTTACTGTAGTAAGTCGTTTTCAAACTTTCAGTACTGTAACATGCTGAAGACAAGAGAAGCTAGGACGGTTATAAAACAAGCTATAGCAAATGTATCGCTAAGAACTGTGCCGTATTTATACTTCATTGCATTACATATAGTTTAACCGTGTTTAGGCCGATGCATGCACATTATGCAATAAAAAGTTACTTTTTCGCAAACTACAACAAATTATGCAATCCAAAACCATTAAAGGAAACTAAGTAAGCAATGTTTTTAAATAATTTTAATCGCAAGAATTACAGAACAAATAACTCACCTGAATACACACTGAGAGCGTAAGGGCCACCGCATATTTCACTGTTGTTGCCAGAACAAGGCGTGGTACATGCATTCGTAGTTCCATATTTTGCATAGCTATTTCCACAAAAGCACTGCCAGAAGTACTGACACAAACATAATTATCATTTACATCAAATTTATAATGTCTTCAATGTAAAAATTGCTTCAGCATTGTACGAGCAGCAGTAGTGAATTTCTATATTTGGTGGATTTGATCTGTTTTGCTGCTGTTATAGCTATAGTTATTACCTAATATTCATCCCTTCTCCGTGCAAAATGTCTTAATGCGGCGTCAATTCCCATAACTTAAGTACTTTTCGTCGGTCGCGCTACACTGTTCATCTTCTGTCTTAGTTGTAACCTTCTCAATATACCAATCGATCAATAACTGGCTACAGCTTGAATGTTTGCTTTATTCTTGCAAACCGCAGAGTCTATTTCTGGTGTGTTTTGTATCACACTGTGTTTGATGCTCGTCACACTGAATCTTTGAATTTTTTAATTATCTGCTGCGTATGATACTTTGTGGAGCTCTGCAAAGTCAATTATTTGTTCAAGTACTAAGAGCTGAATAACATGAACAGTCTAATATTTTTATAATGTGTAAACTATCTTCCTAACATTGACCCTAAAGGCCCGATCACCCGTTTTAATTTTAGTTGCTGCAGTTTTGCTATGACATGAATCGCAGCCGCAATTGATGAAGTCTCCTTCACTGCAATTGCAAGAGATCTGGGCGTCATATATGTATATATAATAGTGGAACAGGAATTGACCTTCTCAGAGCATGTGAAGAGCTTTTGTTCACCAACTGTGTCAGATTTGCACGTATGCCGCTCTCTTATAACTCTTTCTTCGACGATCATAATGCACGAGTGCCATTTATGCAGTCTAATTTTACCCGCTCTCTGACACCTTCATCGATTGCGGTTTGCCTTCACCTAAGTCCGCTGATGTAGTCATGCCGCCAACTAAAACTAAAACTGGTGAAGACCATACAAGAGCGCCCAGAACAAAAGCGCGCTGTCATAGGCGCACAGCAGAACATTTAAATTCCATAAAACTGAGAACAAAACAACAAATTGTAACATATTTATTTAGTTCTGAAATTCAAGAAATAAGCTTATATTTTATGAAATCTAAATTTTACCCGCTATGGCGCGATATCGTTGGCGATTCCACGCAGAGGTTCGGTTGGGGATACACTAACATAAGAAGGAATTAATGTCTATAGAGGACAATTAGGCTCCAAGTTTTTCGACTTTGACGCTTCGGGAAAAATTTCAACGAACCGATAGCATCGAACTCAGGGCTCTACATTACTTAGTTCCATACAAAACTGGTCAACTAATTGAAAGATCGACGAGCGTGATGGCAACCAAGTGTCAACTGAAATGACCGATGCCAAGCTTACACCGAATATTTTGTGAGCGAAAGATTCTTGATACCTCGCTGTCACAAATTCCACAAACTAATTGTAAAACGTGAGATTTGTAAAGTTGCATGTGACGTTGACAATTTGATGAAGATATCAATTTATAGAGTTATACGTATAGAACTTCAAATGTCGATAATAGAAAAACCTGCTGCGATTGAACTATTTTGAGTTACTATAGCCAAGAAAATCGAATAGACCTTGTCTTTCTCAAATGAAACCTACGCTAATACTAGGACGAATCTAGGATTCGAAGCTCGATTCGCAACTTCAAAGAGTCGCCGACGGAATTATTTCCATTTCAGATACTTGTGCTTTAGGTTTCTTTGTTGCTTTCCAGTTTCAAATACTAGAGCTTCGTCAGAAATAGCAATCAATGTCTCGCAACTCAGTCATATTGTAAAGGTATGGTAATTGATGGTATGGCAGCACTTATTTATGAAGAGCATCCATCATGTGTTTTTCTCATAAGGGCGTCTAGTCATGAAAACAAAGCAAGAGCATTCGAACTCAAATGGATAATGGACATAATCAGTTTCGTCCATTCAGCATGTAAATGCACAAGGTACATAAATCAAAGTATCGAAAATAAACGTCGCACTGTAGACGATCCGTTCTGTATATAGTAAGTCGTAAACCAGAGGATCCATCGATGACTGCTCCTTAGCTCAGACAAGTAACAGAGCAGCTTACACCTGGCGGTTGCTCTAGTTTGGATAAAACCCATGGTAACGATGAAGGACAAACGTTATATTTATGAATAAGGTAAATCCACTGGCCGTAGTTAGACTGTTGGTCATGAGCTAGCGTTTCAGCTGAAAGACGCTGTCTCAGCTTATGGCTCATAACTCGCTTAGTTGACAATGGTGAATAACTGGCTAAATTGGTAGTGATCTAGAATACCAAAACCAATCGTGAATTACTTACCGATGTTCCAGCGTATGTATAATTCTTGTCACCACAAGACTGAGAACATAATTCTAATGTGTTGTTTCTGTTTTCGTTGCCCTTCCCGTCGCAGTGAACGCATTCTCCCATTGCTCTGTCATTGGGTTCATCTCTGTAGCATCCAATGTATTGCCGAGAAACTGTCGCTAAATAAATATCAGCTTCAGTAAACATGCAAAACAAAAGCAATGATTGTAATATAAATATATACAAACATTCTAAAGACAATTTTAGAGTAAACCGCTTTGAAACAAATAAATTAAGATGTGCATAAAAATTAAAATTTTAACGGAATGCAATAACCCAACAGCAGCTTAAGTCAGCACCAAAATTAAGTACAACAGATTTGTTTTAAATACTTCTTAACTATTAGAAACTTATACCTTGTAGGTCCCTAGTTTGAACAAATCGAACACATAAAAGTTATAAATTCTGACCATCAACAGCACACTCAGAGAGGAGGCAATTATGTTTGCAAAGGACATGCATGACTCCAGCAGCCAGCCTCAAGATGACTACCGAAAACTTCTCGAATAGTCAGCCATCTTTCTGGGTGACACGCCACCGTGGGGCATCCGACTGATGGCATCAGATGAAATGCACCAGGCTAGATGGATGGCCAAGATCCTCTACTCCATCAAAGTGTGGATGTTCAAGAACCAGTTCCGTCTTCACGGAAGGAGAAAGCAGTTCGTGACATCAGCCTGTTTACCAGTCTTCTGTACATCAAGGCCTGGACTTCAAAGTCCAAATCCAACTGCACCATCATCTAATGATCTCCACTTTCTCCAGTCCATTATCAACTACAAGAAAATTAATGTGGTATATCCACAGCTGCTGCTAAGGCGCTTGGCAAGCACTAGTAGTATGTGAGCGAGGAGTTGGTTGCTCTAGCGTTATTCGATAGTACAATAGACACCACAACAAGAAAGATGGTCGAGGCTTTGCAAACTCCAGGACCCTCTCAACCACTGAAGCGCATCCAAGTGGACATGACCACCATCGAAAACAAGCAGTTGGAAGATTTTATCTCCATCAACACCACTTTAAAGTTCTTTGAAATACCTCATCTGCATAGCAAATTTTTAACTGATGTTAATCCAGAGCACTGGGAAGAGCCCGAACACTATCAACAGGCCAAAAAGTGTGCTAAAAGTCTCCGAGTGGTGAACGACATTGCCGAGCGAGGTGTTAAGTTGATCCAAGACTTCAATCGTTCCATCACCAACAATGAAGAGCAAAAACAATTTCTCTTGCAAGTCATTTCTGATCACAGATCTCACTTACCAGGACCAAAGAAGTCATCCCTGCTTCTTCACCATAGCAGAAGTTGAATAACTATGAACCTTCACCTAGTAGACAATCGATCTATTGATTGCAATTCTGAAATTTGACTTTTATTGTGGTCGAGATTGTCTATACCATTTGATAATTGTTGAGTAACAACTGGCGTTGCCACTGTTTATGTTGCTGTTGTCTGTTGTCCTGAACTATTATGGGACAATTTTAATTTTTAGTAGTTTAACATAATGTTTATTCAAATGTTTCTGTAGTTCTGGACTTCTGTGTATATTTGTGCAATTTAGTACCCTTAGGGCAAAATAACAAAGAAACCTTTGTGTTAATCAACTTCTAAATATCAACTTATCAAGGCAATTTGTATGCTATTATATCCTACTGGGTTAGTGTAACAAAATGAAGGGGTACCATAAAGGTAATTACAACTTTTAATTTTGAGGATCACCCTAATATATGCATACATATATACATAGATGTATACAAAAAATATATATACCATCTGGCCCATAAATACCACCAGCATAGTTTGAACCACCTTTCTTTTGCGCCCACTTCTCTGCATTCTACTAGTATTTTAATGTCGTTAAGTTCTATTCTTAAAATCGTGTGTTACTTCTGATATTCTCAACCTATCTGATATCAACTGGACTTTTTCAACAGGATACAATTTTTAATACATCGATTGATGTCTTCTACATTAATATAACGGTGTTATAGAAGTAATTTGATTATGTGCGTCAGTTCCTTCCGCTAGAATAGTCATAAGTAATTATCGTATTACTGCAGGTTGTCCCACTTAGATTCTTTACCTACTTCGAATAATATTTATGTACATCTGCTAGACAACACTTTTTAAAGGTCCTTTAAAAGTGCACTATTAATATTCTGATACGTGGAGGCATATTATATATAAAACGTTATTTGCCGAACGAACCCCGACCATCCATAATTACCGTTGCAGCGTGAAATTCACAGCATCGTAGAAAAATAAAGAAATATAAGCCTAACAGCTGATTCAAGAAGCTTAGAATATAACGATCTTATTTAATAACTAAATTTTAACTATTTTGTTTTATATTTGTGTGTTATCAACTAACGATCATTGACTATTGTCTTAACTATTTTTGCATTATTGATGAATCTAGGAAAAACTGACACCGACCAAAACTAACCTGGCCAGCAACTGATGAGGAACAATTTTTATTATTTTCTTTTGGATGTAGTTGAGCAAAACCCGTAATTAAGGGCTTATTGTGAAGTGGGTTAAGAGTTTATCACACTTATAATGTGATTGGATATTAAATTAAATTAAATTTTATTTGTAAGAACTGTGTTACTTACTTATATTACAGGCTGATCCACTCCAATTTCCATGACATCCATCTGGACAGTTTCCAGTCGTCCGGTCACATGGAATTTCTCGCTTACAGTGACAATCTTTACTACACGCTGCACCGTAAATTCCAGTAGGACATACTAGGCAATGATCATAGAAACTGCCGAAGCTTAAATTTTCTTGTTAGCCTTTATTACTTAGCTACTGTTCAGTGATAAATTCTTCATTTTTAAGAAGCAAGATACTTCAACACGTTTTTAAAATTAAACCTATAAAGAATGTCTAAGGAAATTTGACGGCTACGTATTAAATAGTTATAATTTAACGCCTCTGCATCTTGCATGTCTTGTTTTTTTTTGCTGACACAATTAGCAGAAGTGCAAAACAAAGTAAAACCTCAAGAGTATCAGGTCTGATTGAACGGCATTACAGTTTATTCAATTATTAATATTCTCAAACTCCAAGAATAACTGGTAAATATGAAACGGGAAATCGCATTACAAAATACCCGTGATAAATCAAAAGCATCTACTTAACGAAGTTTTTCAGGCAATTTGGTTCAGAAAATATGGCGTTCGGGATATTTCAACGTTAGGACTATGTGATTGAAAATAGGATTGGGTGCCTAATTACACTGAAACGCTTTAATCGCGGTCACAAACCTACACTTGCCTTAAAAGCAAACAGGCAATGGGAATTCTCATTGAAAGCAAATGAGAGCTTAGTTCTAAAAACCATATATTTGTAGTATGTATGCTGTAAACATAATCAATAGTGAAAATAGCCCTACCCGTGTAGACAACATAGGCATTTAGTTGACCAACACAAAATTCAGAGTTATTTCCTGAACATGTCAAGTTGCAAGATGTATCCGGTAGCTGTGCACCGTAATCCTCCCGACAAAGACAGGTGTTTCCGTTCTAAATTATAAACATGCATCAAACCACTTAACCAGACTTATGCATAAAACCTTTTCATGTATACTAATAAAGCGATGCATTGCATTTTAATGTTTTGCATTGCACATGCGACTATGTACTCAGCCTCTTACAAAACAAACTCTCAGTGAGGTTCAAGGCATGATAGTCCTACGGAAACAATTCTGCCTTTTAAACTCAACGTATCAGAGTAAATAGGCTAAATAAAATGAGTACTTGTAAGTATACAAATGTGTGCTTGCATGAGTGAGTGAGAAAACACTTGAAAATCGGTCATAAGTTATAAACAACGAGAGAAATTACAATTTTCTTCTAGTTAATGGCAAAGAGCCGAACTTATTTTGAAATTTAACACATGTTGCAAAAGTCGAAGTCAAAGAAATATTTTTGCATAAAAAGTGGCCAAGGGGGTGTGGAGTGTATTCTGATCAGTGATGCAAGAAGCTGTTAACAGGCAAATGGGTGTATAAATTGGGTGTCCATGGAGGTGTTACCGGTAACGCAATCTCAACTATCACTTTTCTTGGGTTATCTTCATCGTCTATTAACATAAATCAAACTTCAAGTCACTCTCTTTGTGGGTTTCGATTTGGCGTGGGTGGAAATACGCCGCTTCCTACACTTAGGCAATTGAAAGTCAACACTGTTGCAGTTATCGTTCAGCTTATTACAAGCCATAGAAAGCCAAACTTGGTTTTGAATCTGGAAATAACATTGTCTACAGTCATAATATTGTTCGTTCGATTACTAATACAGTGTAGGACAACCGCTTATCTGAACTGCGCTAGCATTTTAAGTGAATTCCTGACACGCTTTTGACTTTCATGTCACAAACCTTGTGGACTCATCAAAGACAACACAATAATAATCTGAACTACGCATGATTAGCTCGCGTATGTGCGAAATCCTAAATTATGAACGTCCGACAACAGATAGATCACACTTAATGTTCTTGCTAAGTCTTAAAATAATTGAGTAACTCAGTTAATGTTAGACATATATTATGTTGCTACCTTCACATCATTAGACGTGTGACATTGTGCAAACATTTCCTCTTCGTGTTTTGAAAGTAATGAGCTAAATTCTAACAACGAGAGTTAAATATTTAATAAACGCTGTCAATAACAGTAATCTGTCTTTTGTCAACTTGACAGTTTTACCTGAATTGTTGCGTAAGTTGACTGACATTTTGCAATGCATTTTTCGATAGTCATGGCGTTATCAGTTGAGATATCTGCACTTGAAACTGTCGACAGGCCACTGTCGTGAAAGCAGCCAATATATTGGTCCTGTAGAAATCCTGAGCAGGCAACACCAAATATCACACACAGTTACATATATATGTTTGCAAAATTTCTGTTTGTGACTTTGCAGATGCCACTGATGAAATCATTGCCATGCCTAGTACGATACCAAAACATTCAGGTTGAATGGACTAGAAATTTACTAATTTAAAATATCAACATCCATACGTTTGTGAACAAGGTTCCTCTTCGTACTAAATAAGTATCTAATATGCATTTTTATTTAATTGAACCCTGCACATTTACTAGCATCAAACAGAACATGTGCTTCAGTTTTATGTCAGTAATGGCCAAATGATGAAATCATTGCCATCCTTAGTACGAAACCAAAATTATTTCCAGGTTGGAGAGACTATAGACAAATAGTTAGTCGAAAATATCAATACCAATGGGCCTACATTCGTGAATAAAGTCCCTTTTGGTACTAAATAGATACACTCTATGTTGTTTGATTTAACAAAAACGCTTTAACCCTGCGTCTTTACTAACACTAAGCGGAATATCAGATTGCAACATTACAAGATATTTATCCGGTGTATTAGATACAGTGTATTGTCAACACACTTCTTCCGCTGACCCTGTATACTGTGTTCTAGGTTTAGCCACAAAAATTGTGGATTTGGTACCGAATATGAATATGCTCTCGATCTTGTCAATCTACTGGCAGCAGTTTCACACTGAACGTACGCAGTTGTGCTGTTAACCCCACAACCGTCATTGGATGAATCTTAAAGAGAGATATTTACTCGCCCTTACTGAGTTCGCTATATTCAGTAAACTTCTTAGATTTTTGAAGTATCTCTCGAATTGTAAGTCATCGATCACAATGACTCTGTCAATCGCGGGTTAATCTCCTGCAAAATCGGAGTTCAGAGCGTAGCCCTGTTAGCCAAAGCCTTTACAGCTGATGATAGGAAATCTTTTTTAAAAATTTAAGTCTTAAACGCGTTATGCACGCAAATCATATTGTGAGGGTCTAACGGAGGTTAAAACCTAAAACACATACTGACTATTTCAAATGAGATTGGGTAGCTTAACTTGTGAAGGGGTTGTATGAACACGCAAATGACGCCAAGCAGTCCAGACGCACATGCAACTACTGTCGACAGCCATTAAACTAAAGTAGCTGCAGCTCTACAGGACTGAAGGCTAACATGGATTTCGCGGATCTGGTGCAAAATTAACTTGAGCCCAACCAACCAAGACACAAAGCTGCAAAACTTGTATGGTAATTTGCCATCATCAGCCTTCAACTTGGCCTTATAGCTGTGCAGTTTTTTCTTTAGAATGAGGACATGGGTATAATTAATGTTTAACATTCATCATTCTTACCTCTCGTAACCGTCGTTTGTATTGCGAACCATAGTGTAAAGATGTTTGCAATAAATAGACTAGGAGAACGTCTTCTGCAGGAGTCTTTCACAAACGCCATTTGAAGGCTCTCCGTAAAGAAAGGTCTAATCCAGCAGTAGGATTTACAACTCACGAACACACTGCGCTGTTTAATTGTATGTTGTTCCCACTAGAATCATAATTTAACCTAATAGTGGAAATGCACAGGTGTTGATGCATAGCTAAACGTAGCTAGATTCTAATTTGAGAAACAACGGTACTTCCAGTTGATCAATAAGTCATACTAAACGAATAAATTTACATTAATAAACCTACTTGCTTAATCAAGAATGCGCATAATATTAATGTTCCCTACGGTTCTAAAGGCAATGCTAATATATGCAGGCTAAGGTATTGTGAGAAAACTTCCCTGTTGATGACATAAATCTGCTTCTTATATCGGGTGAGATCATCACGCGTGACTTGCACGTCTATTAATATATCCCCGCAAAATCGCACACCCTGTGCTCTTGCATTATCTTTATTGCATTCTGGAGAACCCATTCCGCGAATCAGAAAGCTCGTCACAGTAAATACCGACACGTACATTGGCTCTTGGCCTTTTGCCTTACTAAGGTGTATAATGAGTATCGGACCACCTGCTGTGCTGGGCTGTGAAGAAATGAGAAGTTAAGTGATTTCACGGTCCATGTACCGAACGAGGGGAATGCATTGCATTGTCACATGATCTCATTTTTTCGAGATTATGGTCAATCTAGCTGTAGTTGACTTTTTCATGAATTTCAATAACATGCTTTCACTGATGATTTAACACATTGAGTTGTTTGTTTCCTTCGGTGCGGTGACAGTGCAGGAATGAAAATCCACAAGGAAGGATCGTGAGAGAATGGAGCGAAAGTTGCGTTGATGGTAAGAGAAGAATAGATGACTGCGGGACGGGATAGTATGATATGTAACTAAAATTGCCGGGGAGGCAACTGGAACAACTTTCTCTACACTTCTCAGTATCTAATCTGTATACAGTATGCAAAGTCATTGAATATGTCGGCCTACATAGTTTCCTATTTAGGTCTAAAATAGCTTTGGACAATCAAAAGTCAAAACTTGTGTCATCTTATCGAATAGGAGTCATCGCGTTTGCGCTTCGGTCGCAGATCCATCGATTTCACAATCACGCTTCTCAGGAGTATCCAGGAGCAGAATGTAATAAAATTCTAAAAGATCAGTCCGCTGTTTCACAGAGAGGCCGATGCAGAAGTTCGGATGCTGACCAAAGCACCTCATAGCAGCAGTTCTAGACTCATGGTAAAAATATAGGGTATAAACTAAGCAGGGTAGACAATTGCCCTGGGCTAGGTCCTATGGAAAGAGTACACCTGTTTGGACTGCTGGAGAGGCCCATTGGCTAGATCTATAGTTTCGAGTTCTGCCCTCTTCAACATTGTCTTGTCAGTTGCCCTGGTAACTTCACTTGTCCGTCGCATAAGGGATATGTGGATCCCGTTTGACGGCCGCAGAATGAGAAGACCGAAAAGAGCAATATCACCTGGATCCGTGAAGGAAATTGTGAATGTTCCTATGGTTCTGAGCAGGACCTTCTGTTCAGTCCTGCACGAAAACACACAGAGGTTAGGTGGAAGTTTCAACGAAATAAAATTGTAAATACTATGGTGCATGGCCACCTGTACAGAGCATAAACTTTTCTAACATGGAAACAAAACTGAAACTTAGGTCATTTTCCAAAATGTTTAGTTCAATTTACAGCCTCTTCCAGGTATCGGATTTCGTGTTTGCATGCATGCATACGTACGTCATACATACATACATACATACATACACACACATACACACCCAAATACACACAAATACACACACACACACTAATACACACACTAATACACACACAAATACACACACACTAATATACACACACACTAATACACACATAATACACCCATAATACACACATACATACCTAATACACACATACACACATAATACACACATAATACACACATACACACATAATACACATATAATGCAGACATACACACATAATACACACATAATACACACATACGCACATAATACACACATACACACATAAAACACACATAATACACACATACACACATTAAACACATACACGCATAATACACACATACACACATAATACACACATGCACACATACACACATAATACACACATAATACACACATAATACACACATACATACATAATACACACATACACACATACATACATACATACATACATAATACACACATGTACATTCTTACTATTCTAGTAAGATCTTACTATTCTAGTAAGATCTCTATGTGACATGCAGTTTGAGATGCATACGGTGGTCTGTTCTGTGTGATATCCCAGAACTCGCCAGGTGGCGCTATTCATGAAAACAGATAGATACAGTTTCTGTGGCTAGCTGAAAAAGGAACGTAGCAGAAGTGTATACGTCCGTCAGGTCTTTAATCAACCACCTTTCGGGGTCCAACTTATCTGGATCGTAAAGGTATTTTGAATCGCGATGCAGGGCACAGACATGATTAAAGCATTAAAGCTTTCGCTTCTTTCGGCACAAATTGTCTCCCGAAAAAACGATAATCGGACAGGTAGGCCTATTTACAAACAATGGTTAAGTAAGTTACTAAGAAAGGAAGTAAAATAGTTAGTTAGCAAGTTAATAATTTAGTAAGTGAGTGTTTAAGTGTACAGTATGTGTGTATGTAGGTGAGCGTGTATGTGGACTATGCATCCGATCATATTAGTGACCTGCTGCGCGACAATCTGCACTGGCTGCGCGTTCCTCAACGGATAACATACAAACTATGTCTGATCACCTTCAAAGCACTGAATGGCCTCATGCCAGACTACATCTCCGAATTTTGTATTCGAGTCGGAGATAATGAGAACAGACGTGGGCTGAGGTCCTCGTCGAGGAACCAACTGCAGGTTCCAAGGTCTACCACGCAATTTGGCGAAAGCTCTTTCTCGATTGCCGGACCCACTGCGTGGAATAGCCTTCCCGACCACGTGAAGAATGCTCCATCCTTGGATAACTTTAAGAAAGGGCTTAAAACGTTTCTATTTAAATTACACTGGTCAACATAGAAATCGTTACTGACTGGAAAAGGCCCTAATGTGTAGCATCTTGGTGTGCTGAACACGAATATAACCATAAAAAATTTTTATTGGCTCTCGTTTTGAAAATATTTCATATAGTTCATTTTTTATGTTTCACCATGTAAATTTATGCAGTAGGACTGCGACAATATCCTAAATAAGTCTAGAATGATGTAATATTCCACCTCATTGCATAATCCCATCATGGACACATCATGCACAGTTGATTATGTCATTTTCTGATGCAATGTAAAACTACAGCCAGTCGGCTGCTGACGTAAGATGACGTCAGCAGTGTACTATATAAAGCGAGTCGGAACGGTTGAGCATTTACAATATTACAGACTTTGTGCGAGACAGTTTAAGTTACTGTTTTATAAAACTATTATTACTTTATCCATTTAGATACAATACAGAACAGTAATGCCTCGGAAGTGCGTAAATACTGTGGACAACTTTTGTTACATTTGTGGGGAAGTGACATTTGCCAACCAGAAGAAAAGTATCACTTATCAAGTCAAGAAGGCATATCATGCTTACTTCGAATGCAAGGTTGGTGACCAAGACAAGCCATGGGCCCCGCATATATGCTGTGCTACATGTACAACACAGCTTTCACAGTGGTTGAATGGCAAAAGACCATCAATGCCGTTTGCAGTTCCCATGGTGTGGAGAGAGCAAAGCAACCACGTAGATGACTCTTACTTCTGCTTGGTTCCTCCTCTTTCCGGTGGAATAACGAAGCAAAAGAAGTCGACAATAGTCTACCCAAACATTCCGTCAGCATTGAGACCAGTTCCACATGGTGATGGACTTCCTATTCCAGAACCTCCAGCAGAATATATTTTCCTTGATTCATCTGATGAGGACAAGGGTGAGCCGACATGTTCTTCTCCTGGTCCGTCAGCGTGCAGTGATCCCGATTTTCACTGTGGTGCATCATCAACCCCACACAGAATAACACAGGAAGAACTAAATGACCTTGTTCGTGATTTGGACTTATCCAAAAACAAGGCAGAATTGCTAGGATCAAGACTCCAACAATGGAATCTTCTAGAAGAAGATGTCACAATTACTTCATATAGAAAGCGCCATCAGCAGTTGGAACCTTTCTTTATGAAGGAAGGTAATCTGGTATTCTGTTCCAATATTGACGACCTCATGAATGCCTTACAGATCACTCATGACCCACAAGAATGGAGACTCTTTGTAGACTCTTCAACACTGAGTCTTAAGGCTGTGCTTTTGCACAATGGAAACCGTCTTCCATCTATTCCATTAGCGCATGCTGTCCACATGAAAGAGACATACGATAAGCTAAAACAGCTACTGCATTCCATTGACTATAACAGGTACAAATGGCACCTGTGTGGTGATTTGAAGGTAGTTGCCATTTTAATGGGACTGCAGCAAGGATATACAAAATATATGTGTTTCTTGTGTGAGTGGGATAGCCGAGCAAGAGAGTTGCACTACGTGCGGAAGGAATGGACTCCCAGACAAAACATGGCAGTTGGACAGAAGAATATCCAGCACCCAGCTCTGGTCGAGGCTCACAAAATCCTACTACCACCCCTTCACATCAAACTAGGTTTGGTGAAGAACTTCGTGAAAGCCATGGACCGCACTTCGCCAGCTTTCCGATACCTGCATGAAAAATTCCCTCGACTCAGCGAAGCAAAGATTAAAGAGGGAGTTTTTGTGGGTCCTCAGATTAGAGAACTCTTCAAAGATGACCGCTTCAACAACTTGCTGGAGGGTGATGCGAAACAAGCATGGAATGCTTTTCGTCTAGTGTCTACAGACTTTCTGGGGAATGTTAGGGCAGAAAACTACAAGGAACTAGTAGAAGACATGCTCAAGCAGTACCAGAAATTTCGCTGCAATATGTCTCTGAAGATGCATTTCCTTCATTCCCATCTGGATTTCTTCCCTGACAACTGTGGTATGGTTAGTGACGAACATGGCGAACGTTTTCATCAAGATATCGCAACAATGGAGCAAAGGTACCAGGGAATATGGTCCACTACAATGTTGGCTGACTACTGCTGGACACTCCGCAGAGATGCTCCCGAACAGCTGTACAAGAGACAGGCAAAAAAATCTAAGAACTAGTCTATGACCTGGTTTTTACAAATATTAACTGTAAGTGTATCACTATTGGCATGCATTGTGCGATATAAAATTACTTCATTTCAGATTACAAAAAAACTAGAGCCAATTCGGCATTTTCACTGTCATATTCGTGTTCAGCACATACAAATTGATAAGAACTGTTTCTATTTAAATTATCGTATGACTGTAGTTAATTTTCTGTTGTCGCCTGAACTTATGTACAGCGTCCTTTTCTTCGGCCTCGGCCGTATTACGGCGCTATATAAATTGTCTTATTATTATTATTATTATTATTATTATTATTATTATTATGCATAGATGTATAAAAATATTTAGGTAGGTAAATAGGTGAATAAGTACGTGAATGTGCTTCTGTGTATATCTGCATCTGTTTGTGTGTATATATATATATACATATATGTGTGTGTTGTTGTTGCAGGTTTGTCTAGGGTATTTAACAAAGACCCACTGTAATTTAAAATGGCATATATTTACCAGAAAAAGTAAGACTTACGTGTACACAGAAAACGACCACAGTGGTTCAAAGAATATCAGAATCTCCACAAACAAATCGTCAACTTCTCAAGACAAGGTCATTCACGGCGGGAGAGAATCAACATAAAAAATTATCAACTTCAAAATGACAGATCGTGAGCCCGGCAAACAACGAGCACAAACTAACGAGGATGAAACCTCAAAACACCTACAGGGTCAAACACCAAAAGCCGAAATAACTAAGCATCAAGAACACTCCTATTTCCGCCAGACAATTGCCACTCCTACCGTACAACACCTGTTGCAGGTGGCACCCACGGGCAGCCCTCAAGCTTTCCCTCCACACGTGCCCCTGCAACAGTATGCATACATGCATGTATTATTGCATAGAGCGATTTTATAGTAGTTGCCAAAATAAATTGTCACAAGAAAGTGTCATCAATTATATATGGCTAAAATTACAGAGAAATCTTAAAAACTATGTAAAAAAACATTTTCTATTTTAATGTCAACGGTTTACGAACCCTATTTTTGAATTAAACGCTGGACTTTTTCAGTTCCTTATTTCTCTTTATTGTTGAAATTACTGCGTGAACTTTTAAAACTCAAGTTTTATCTGGGTTTTGCGTGGAGGTCAAGTAACTTGAAGCTCAAGTTATGTACGAGTAAATGCAATAAATAAAAGTCGTGATTTTGATTAAAACTCGTAACTTCAAAGGTAATATTACCACAAAACAACGCAATTTCTAAATCACTGATACATTACCGCATATCAGAAGCCCTCTGTAGGCTAAACTACTGCTAAGCTTTACAACAGCAAAAAGTATGGTCTGTGTGTAACAATGAAATATACGCCTCTCCTTAGCGGTGCTGTCTCAATTGTATGTGCAACACCTTGCACATTTGCACTTTGACTTTGAAACTAGCAAAGGTTGAAATAGCATTCGGTAATTGCATATTTTCAAGCTCTTGAATTTAAATCCATGCTGTGGTGCTCATTTCTGTTCTCGTCTCTGTGCTGTTTAGTGTTATGGATTGTAGCCTATTTTATTGCTATGTATTGTGGTGTCGGAATCTAAACATGCTGCATCTCATTTGTGGCTAGCAAGGTTCACTATGATTTCCAAATGGTGAAACACTAGATATCTAGCACTCATTCTATATTTTGGGTGCCAGCCTTTCATCCAATATACTTCATTGAAACGGTTATTGACTTGTTACGCATCAGAATTTTATCGATTGTATGATTCAGTTCATATGGAGCTGAAACATACAAAGCTCAAAAATTGTATGGTTCATGATATGTTGCATCACCTACAGGTATTAACAAAATGACTAATTTGCGCTTTGTTGTAAGATTAGACTGGTATCAGACAGTACCAAGAATAAAGTAAGACCAACATTTGGAGACAGAAATTACAAACTACGCCCCTTTATATACAATTAAATCATATTGTTCAATGTAAGAAAGATAATTCAAAACATCTGGCGGACTAAAGGTGAGCGGATAAGTCAGTAATGATTTAAAATGCACCTTTTACAAACATCACATCTCACAGATCATCATTACAGCATTTTGAATGAACTTCCGTTAATGGCATCACTAGTTTAGTATACCTTAAGCCAAATCAGGGAAATAATTCTTTTAAATCACATGTAGTACACATAGTTATATTCTTCAGATAAAAGTGCTTCTAAAATCGCGTTAAATTGGAAACACAACGCGTCAATAGCCGCGGGATTTCGAATATTAAATGTTCAAAAGAAATTACATTTGCGAAAGGGAATTAGAACTATCGCATTAGTTAATGCTAAATATTATACATTAAATATTATCTGCTGACCATTGGCTAAGATCATCTTAGATTAATTCACATTTATGGAGGCTAATACTTCTGTAAAGTGAAGTCGATCTACCTCAATAAATAAACGAAACTATCTTTTCTTTTTAAGCAAAGAGGAAACAGTGTCTAAACCGTTTTTCTTCGCATTTAGTGAGGCAGTTGTCGACTAAATTGACTGATATACAAACAAATAAAATCAAATGAATTGAATAATTTGTTACGCACTTAAGAATTCTATACTGTATTGACACACATTTTGTGTGCTTTATTCGTTGATATCACTGTAGTGAAGTATAAATTCTGTTCTCATCTGAACGAAACTCGCCAGCTTTAAGACTTGCGTACACTTTGTTTGTATCAGTAGATTGATTCTGCGAAGAATCTTCCACATTTGATGTACACTCGCTACACATTTGTCGCCCACTTGTTTGGTCTAAATTAAACAGAAATACTTTAAAATCCAATTGGTGCTAAAAAAATCATACGAGTCTTGAATTTCAAATTCCTCAGTCACTCCATTGCAACGATCAAATATCAAACACTATGTCAGTGAATTGCTGTTTTAAATAAAGTCATATCAAACAATAATCTAAAGTAATATGAGTTTTAAGAGTTTGCCATAAATTTATGCCACAAATATTTGCACGAATTATTTCCATCTAATTTTATTTCCAAACCACTTCACTGACTAAAGTATTTCACCAGCTTTGTAATTCACCTTGCACTGTAAAAATTAACATTTGTTGGAACTTTTGGTTGTATGTGTAAACTTCACATTTCTTCAGCGTCCTAATAAAAGAATTATCATAATTACTCACACTTCAGCTCTTTTTAATAAAAATAAATTGGTTAAATACGGCTGAATGAAACTCGGTTCGGAGTGGGTTTCGAAAAAAATTGGAATTTCTCCGTATTTTCTCTTCGAAAATAAGTAGAAGTTTTTAGTTTTGCCATGTTAGTTAGGTTACAAGACTTTTATTGCATGGTTGTAGCCTATTGCTGCAAGATCCGTACTACAACTAGCAATACCGTATAAAATACAATACAGCAATACCGTAATTCATTAGTACCAACTCGTATTTTTGAATGGAAAAGGCACTCGTTATGATATTTGTTATCTTCAAATTTGACATTGCATTTTATTTATAGATCGAAGTTAACTTTCATAAAGTCAGAGTGCGAATTAATTTCAGAACGCAAAACAGTTTCTTTTTTAGTGGTCTACCATTAAGAAAAGAACATCTGACCCTGTGATGAGTTTGGCTTTATGTGATTTGTCGATGCCGTTGTTTTCAGTTCGTTGTCTTGACATGATTTCCTGCGACGATTTCTTCGTTTCCCAAAACATTAGTAAAGCAATAAATCAATTACTCCGTTTTACCAGTTAATCTATAAATCATCTCTTCATTAAATGAGAGGCACTTGTAATTCAGTCACTTAATATACAAGTGAGGCATCACTGAAAAACTGAACGAGCAACGAATGAATTAATCAGCGAATCAGTGCATCATAAAATAAAACGAATCGATGAATCGTTAATAGTATATCAGTAAAACTTATCAGCAGACTTGTTTCCATACCTTTGTTGATAATGCTAAGTAATATGTTCCATTCAAGACCTGTCGTGATTGAAGGAATACCAAAACTTAATTATATGGCAGTCGCCGAAACTAAACTTTAAAGATAGAAATTAAATCTGGAACAATCGGATGGAGATGTAAGTTGCAATATAATTCTTAGTCTAATTATTATCTATACATATTGCGTTTGGATATAACTGAGCATTAATATATATTCATTTATAACATTTATGGATAAAACTATAAGTTGGAGAATTAATTAGACAAGGCAAAATATACTGGAATTAGCAGGACAATTAGAATTGCAGGATTGCATTCGGTTTTTGAACTTCAATAATTATTTGTGTCACCAATATCTGTGTGCACATTCTTTGACACCATCACCTGAAAGCTGCATTGTTCACAAAGCACTGCAACGTTCCCTTTTTCGCCCTCAGGACAGTGGCCTCCATGGATAGAGGTTCTCCGCTCGCATGGCCGCTAATGCCTTCACCCGTAACTGTCGGCATAAAGCCTCACTTTACCCCTGGGGATCGGGCATCCGCCAGGATTTAGTTACCAAAAAATCGGCATACACCCCTGCCACATATTCATCCTCGTTGGTGGGCCTTAAGTTATAGCTGGGTGAAACAACCATCTAATGTAACTTCCTTTCGTTTACCTGACGAGTTACCAAGGAAAATTCAACACCGAAGAGATATTCATATCGCTAGATGCAAATCGTGTTCCAAACCGCATCGCTCGTCGTATGGGAAACCAAGGAGCGCGCATTCCGATGTTCCTCCGGCAAGGTGTGTTGCTCGAAACAAGGTCAAGTACTTCTTAGAGTGCAGTGGCAGGCAGGATCACGCTAGGACATTCCGAGCCTTAATCTTAGGCCCCCGAGGTTCTAGAAGAAACCATTCGAACGACCAAGGTACAAATGGACCAGGACGGTGGAGCATGACCTTAACTCACTTTACTTTGGGTTACCCACAACTTGGAGACAAGTACAAGACCGAGATGATTGGTAAAGGTTCGTTGAAACGGCAACACTCGGGATAGGGGCAAGCAACTGATCATTATCGTGATGATAGTAAACGAATAAGCATTGCTAAGGTTTATACCTGTATAAGCATATAAGAACCACTGCAACTGCCGCAACTAAAGCTGCTCCAAAGATTGAACCAACAACTACTCCAGTAATTTTTCCTCTGTCATCAGCTGCACACGACATATTACACCAGAAGCCATAAGGTCAAGTCATAAAAAGCGAAATTAATAACGAATCAATCAAATTTTTATTCACAAACATGCACTGCTGCAGACTAAATTTTTCGAATCCTAATCGCAATTGTAATTGAACATTTAAATAGAGCCTTTTAAAGAGAACCCCCCGACATGAGAACACACGACCACGATCAAATAGAATGGTCTTCTATCGCTGGCGAATAATGGCAGAAAAAGACACGAAGCTACTAACTGCGCAACAACAGGATAGCTTCTTCATTTCTGAAAGGAAACACGGCCTACATTTGTCTTGTGAAACTGAAAAGTTGCATTTAACTAAACTACTAGAATAATATAATACACGATAACACACCAGCACCAAAATAGCATTGGATTAGTTAAACAATGACTTACATACGGGAAGCAAAATGGTCATTGAAAATTCAATGACTAACTTTCGTACATGCATTCGTAACCAATCTCTCCGGTCAGACAGGTACAGTAATAGCTGCCAATGGTACTTGTGCAGTTATAGGCTTGTGATCCACATTTTGACAGAGGAGGGAAACACTCATCTACGTCTGTAATTAATATCATGCACATAACTCATAGCGAAAACCAATTTCGCTATGTTGAAATTCTTGATCTGTTAAGAATTTATATATTTAGTGCTGACTGTCTTAATGCCATCTATGCAGGCCTCCCTCTTTCCCGAATTAGCCGACTGTAATCGAATCTAAGCATTTCAAGTGGAATAATGATTGGACTTCCAAAGTTTGCACATATTTGAAATTGTATACGGAAATAGGCGCAATGATGGATCGAAATAATTTCGTCTCTCACGTCTTTATATGAACAGCATGAATGTGGCAGTACATCGCATCTACTGGCATTTTGATGGAATGAGGAAAAGAAATTAAATTTATATGAACAAAGTGACTCACATTTCTATAGGAACAAAATGACTCTGCCATTATATCGCATCTACTAGCGTTATAACGATGATTGAAATTATAATTTCATATAACAAATCGTTCCAGATATTACTTACTAAGCAATAGTCTTGTAAAACTGCCGAAAAGGCTAGCGACTGGCAACAGCCCAATTATATACGAGTTGCTTGTTACATTTTTTACAAGTAGTGAGAGAAGAAATAAGAGAACTATCATAGCTCTCACATGTGTTAAGGAACGAGATTTTATTTATTTATTTATACAGAACACTTATATAGCGCCCCTTCAAGAAAACTACTCAGAAGCGCTCCCAAACCAACCTCGGCGAAAGAGAATAGTCTTAAGAGAAGAATAGAAGATAGAAGTAAAATCCCGGGGCAGAAGACGTAGAGTAGCAGGAAGTCCATTCCAGAGGGTTGGGCCAGTAACTGAGAAAGCACGACGCTGCATGGTCGAGGTGCGAGTGCGAGGTACTAGTAGATTACAACTAGCAGCGGAGCGAAGAGAAGCACGTCCCAAATTGGACCGGACAGGTAGGCAAAGCTCCCTCAAGTAAGAGGGGGCAATACCCAACAAGGAGTTCCAAACAGAGACGATGACCCTATAGTGAATGCGCTGACTCATAGGAAGCCAGTGCAACTCAACTCGCATGATATCAGAGACATGACCAAACCTAGAGATGCCACCAATAAGCCGTGCAGCCGCCAGCAACACACGTTCCAGGCACAAAAGCCGTACATCAGGGAGTCCAACATATAAAGAAGAGCAGTAATCCAACCGACTAGTGACAAATGCATGAACCAGAGTCTTAGATGAGGTGACTGAAAGAGAACGTGAGACAACACGAAGTTGCCGTAGCTGGTAGTAGCAACTACGACAAAGACGATGTACCTGAGCCTTAAAAGAGAGCTCCTGATCCAACTCAATGCCAAGATCATAGACAGTGACTGAGAAGGTGATGTGAGGAAACTCTAAATGTAGTACAGGTAGATTGATTTTAGCCAGTTGCTGCCTAGTGCCCAACCAAATATATTGAGTCTTGGAAGGATTCAATCTCAATCGATTTGAAGACATCCAAACCACAAGGGAGTCAGAAGCACGACACATAGCTCAAACAGCAGCTGCGGCATCAGAAGCAGAACAATGAACGTAGGCCTGCACATCGTCGGCATAGGACTGGCTAGAAGCCGAGCACACAGCTAGCAAAGAGCCAAGGTCAGCAGTAAACAATATATAAAGCAAGGGACCCAAAACTGACCTCTGAGGCAATCCAAACAAGGAAGGAACCCAAGGTGAGCGGGATGGGCCATAAACCACACAGAGCGTACGCTCAGATAGAAAAGAGGCCAACCAATCGAGAAAGTTGCCAGATAAACCAAAAGAAATAGCCAGACGTTCCAAAAGTATAGCATGATCGACCGAATCAAATGCAGCACTAACATCAAATAATGCAAGTAAGGTAACTTGAGAACGATCTATGGCACTATACATATCAGACAGAAGTCGAGTTAAGAGTGTCTCAGTGGAGTGAAATCTACGAAAGCCAGATTGAGAAACAGGTAGTAGATCATTAGTTTCGAGATAGGTAACTAACTGACTAGATACAATCTTCTCAATGACCTTGGACAAAAAAGTAACATTAGATATTGGTCGAAAGTTAGACATGTCCGAGACGTCGAGGCCATCACGCTTGAGAACCGGAATGACGATGGACTTCTTCTGAGACGGAGGTAGAAGACTCTCTGCCAATGAGCGATTGCAGAGGAGGGTCAGGAAGGGAAGAAGAACGTCGATATAATGCTGAATGAGGAACGGCGGTAGAGAGTCTAGTTCACAGGATTTTGGTGGAGAGGCAAGGATGAGTCGACGCAACTCATCCGAAGAGACTTGATGAAGGACCGAGAGCCGCTTATCCGTCGGTAGCAGGACAGGCGGAGGACTCCCAGCAGTAGCTTCACGACCAGAGCGAATCTTGGCCGCACAGAACTCAACGAAGTCAGCAGCAGTGAAGGACGGTAGTACCGCACCAGCGGAGGAACGTCGACGACCCAATAGGTCGTTAAGAGTAGACCAGAGCCGCTTGAGATCACCAGTGTGGTGGGCAATCTTGTATTCCCAGTACTCTTTTTCCTTCTCTCTATAGCGTCTATGTAGCTCTCGGACGTGGTGCACCCAGGCCGATCGATCAGAGAGCAATCCGGAACGCTTGTAGATTCTTTCGAGGCGCCGAGCACCGTGACGCAGGGAGCGGCACTCGGCGTCGAACCACGGAGACAGGGAGGAGCTGCGGATGGTAACGGTGCGAAGAGGAAGAAAACGATCAATAAGGTCTTTCATGGCCATGTCATACTCAGCAAACAAATCACTCACCGGTAGCTCGGCCACAGTCGAAGGGTTAGCGATGGCAGGTATTTCGAGCAAAGCAGCACGGAAGGCATCATAATCTAAGTCGCGCCACCGGCGGACCCGCCGGGCAGTACAGAGCGGCACCTCATAGAGGAACAGAATATTGGCGACTACCCGACCATGATCGGAGAGAGTAGGTGGATGAACTCGAAGATCAGTTACAATACAATCATCTCTTGTCAGAATGATATCAAGCCAGCCACCACCACGATGTGTTGACGATGTCACATGCTGTTCGAGGCCAAACTGATCAAGGATGGCCTGAAACTGAAGAGTGGCAGGTTCAGAAGAATTTTCCAGATGTAGATTGAGGTCTCCGGCAAGCAGGAATTGGGTGTTGTAGAGAGCGAACTGTTCCATGAGGGTGGAAAACTCGCTGAAGAAGAGCGATGATGGTGACGATGAACCAGGGCGGTAGATGGCCAAACCAGTAAGAGGACCATAGAGGGAGGAGACAGAGGCCGCAAGAACCTCAAATGTGGTAGGAGATGAGGACAGAGGAATCCGTCGCGTTCGTAAACCATCTCTGTGGTACATAATAAGGCCACCACCCCGAATCACTTCCGACGAGGTAGCGAGTCGAGGGCAGTCGAGAATTGAATACCCATGGGGTACTGAGCGACGAACAGCTGTGTCCTGTGAGGAACGGTGCCACGATTCAGTGACAATGAATAGATCGATTTCTTCGGATGAGATTATGTCAGTAACAGCGAGGTACTTGTCTCGTATGGACCGAGCATTCCATGTAGCTAGACGAACTCCATCACGCGATGAACAGGTACCGGACGGAGGACGAAGGTCACACGAAGCCGGTGAAGAACGTGGCGGCAGCAAACCAGTCGAAGTCTGGAATGGACCAGGTGAGCTGGCGTCAGCGAGATCCGGCAGAATACAGACCGGTGCGACATCAGTCGGAGCCAATGAACACAAGTCGGCCTGAGTCTGCAATGGCAGGTACACGTCCCCTAACACTGGTAGCGAACGAGGAGAAGCCCGTTCGGGCAGGGCCGTACGAAGACGATGAGGACGGCGAGTAGTAGACGAGCGACTCCAGAGATAGTAGAAGAACAATAACTTTCGTGTAGAACGTGGGACGCGTAAGGCTGGCGAGCGCAAAGCCAAAATTAGGTCACGCGAATACGAACAAGGGGACGTATCCATGTAGAAGTGAACGAATCGTAGGGCAAGCAGCCCCGTAACTATGATGAAACTCGTAGATAAACACAACAGCGAAGATTAAATCCAGTTTCCGACGAAAGTTTAACTAAGAAGTTGAACTAAAACTAGATATAGATAGTAAAAAAAATTACTCAAGCATCTGTTCTTCACGGGTGACTAATCTAAATATCTTGGCCCATTAATAGGCAGTCACATATCTAGTTTTGATGATTCATATATATTGTCAAATTGTTCTTCAGAAATGTTTTCAACAATCAAGCAGTTAGAATACTTAGCTAACTACCTATGGCCAGCTATTCTAACTATATATACAATTTATTTTACTTCCCCTTCTCCCTCTTCTGGAGTCTAGCTTCTTTAGTTCTTGGATACCAGCTCACGGTTTGGAAACGTCAGCAGAACCGTGCATAATTCCTCTTGGTTTTCTCTGTGTATACGAAGATGTCGAAGTTCGCCGACGGCCTTTGTTCTTCCGAACGAAACAAAATCAAGGATTGTCATATAATCCTCTTTAACCGTTCTACACTCTTCCGTACGAAAGGTTCGATTTTCTATGCGCGTTAAGTTCAACGACTATCGCTACGTTGAAGATTTCACAGTTTCTCAGCCACGGTGCTGATAACTGATTATATCAAGCGTTCGATTATTTCGTCCGATTCGACACAAACTTCGATCTGTGAGTCTATGGACTTATTACTATCGCCACTACGACTCATTAACCATGAGTAACGCAGCAATTAATTCCCTTTAAATTGCTGAAACTCGATTTTACTCCACGAGTAATGTGCAGCCATTTTTTCGGTCTTAACTCCACCGTAGCTCGACACAAGACTGACTATTTTCAACGTTCTGCCAACTAAATCGAAGTCATAGTTCGTCTGCTCCGAGGTGACGTAATCGGCATACGTGGCAAACGCTCGGTCACACGATCTCGTTTCCACGGTGAACAGCTGTTTGAATTTCAACGGTATCTTTCAATTTTGCCGATTGGATTAATACAGACGGTGGTCTGTATTAATCCAATTGAACGACTGACTTGCTCCGTGACGCTCAGTCAAGACCACCCAAAAGTCCAGCTAAACTGACTAAAATCTAGCCATCTACTTAGGCTGGCCCATTTCTTAATAATAAAACCCTACCTATTCTGTAGCTGGCCGCTAATCTTAAATCTAAATCTTAATTAGCTACTCTAGCTAGACTAGACACTAAATTCAACAATAGTAAGTATGTAAATCTAACGCATTATAACTCTAACCAAATGCGCAATAAAAGGGGTTCGCTTCAAAGACCTAAATTCTAATATTGAGAGTTAAGTATTTAATAAATGCTACCAATAACAGTAATCTGTCTTTTGTCAACTTCACAGTTTTACCTGAATTGTTGCGTAAGTTGTCTGACATTTTGCAATGCATTTTTCGATAGTCATCGCGTTATCAGTTGAGATATCTGCACTTGATACTGTCGACAGGCCACTGTCGTGAAAGCAGCCAATATATTGGTCCTGTAGAAATCCTGAGCAGGCAACAGCAATTATTAGTGCACACGCATTACATACATATTTGTAAAATTTCTGTTTGTGACTTTGCAAATGCCATTGATGCTTCAGTTTTGTGTCAGAATTGGCGAGATGATGAAATCATTGCCATGCCTAGTACGAAACCAAAATCTTCGGGTTGGACAGACTAGAAATTTACTAATTTAAAATATGAACATCTATACGTTTGTGAATAAAGTTCCTCTTCGTATTAAATAAGTACGTAATATGTATGCAATTTGATTTAACAAAATCGCTTTAACCCTGCGCATTTACTAACATTAAACAGAACATAAGATGGCGTCATTTCCAGATTTGGAACCGGTGTATAGTATGTATATAACATACGCAGTATATTGTCAACACAATTCAGCCGCAGACCCTGTATACTGTGTGCTAGGTTTAGCAACAAATGTTATAGATTTGGTACCAAATATGAATCTGGTTTCGGTCATGTCAATTTACTGACAACAGTTTTACACTGGACGCGCACAGATATGCTATTAATCCCCATACCCGTCGCTTGATGAAACTTGACAATTTCTCGCCCTTACTGACTTCCCTATATTCAATAAACTTCTTTGATGTTTCTAGTGTCGCTCCAACTGTGAGACGTCGATCAATCGCCTCTGTCAATCGCGGGCTAATCTCCTGCACAATCGGAGTTCGGAGTGTGGCCCTGCTAGCCAAACCTCTTAGAGCTGATGATATGAAAATCTCTTTCAAAGTATTAACCGCAATAATCATACAAATCATAACGATTGAATGTGAGAGTTGCAGGGAGGTTATTACCAAAAACACATACTGACTTTTTCAAATGAGATTGGAAAGCTTAACTTTTGAAGGCGTTAAACATTCAAAAGACGCCGAACAATCCAGACGTACATCCAACTACCTGTATAGGCAATGCACTAAAGTGGTTGTAGACCTACAGGATTGAAGGCTAACATTGATTTAATGGATCTGCTGCAGGATTAACTTGAGCTCAACCAGCCAAGACACAATGCTATAAAACTCGTATGGTATACACCATCCGTTTTCAACTTGACTTATAGGTTTGCAGTTTTTCTTTAGAATGAGGACATGGGTGTAATTACTGTTTTACAGTCATCATTCTTACCTGTACGTTTGTATTGCGAACCATAGTGTAACGATGTTTGCAATGAATAGACTAGGAGAACGTCTTCCGCAAGAGTCCTTCACAAACGCCATTTGAAGGCTTTCTGTAAAGAAATGTCTAATCCAACAGTAAGGCTATACCTCAGCAACAGAGGAAAACTGTCTTATTTGCATATTTGACATGTTTCCACTTCAACGAAACATAATTTAATCTAATATTTGAAATGTACAGTGCTGATGAATGCCTTAGCCTCGTTTGATTCTGATTTGAGAAACACCTGTATTTCTTGTTGATTTGTAATTGTCATTCTAAATGAATAATTTCCCATTAATAAACCTACTTTCTTATAAAGAATGCACATAATAATAAGTTTCTGCATGCTTTTAAGGGCAATTCTAATAATATGAAGTTTAAACTATTCCGAGAAAACTTCCTTGTTGATGACCTCAATCCGATTCTCATATCGGGTGAGCTCATCACAAATGACTGGCACAGATCTGTTGATATATCCCCGCACAACCGCACACCCATTGCGCTTGCAAATCTGTTTAATGTATTATGTAGAACCCACTCGGGGATCCCGAAAGCTCGCCATAGTAAATACTGACAAGTCCATTGGATCTCGGTCTCTTGACTCCCTACGGTGTATAATTAGTAGCGTACGACTTTAGCGTGCTGAGCGTTGAAGAAATGCGAAGTTTAGCGATTTCACGATCCATACCCTGAAGGCAGGCGATGATACAATACAAGGCATATGGACCCCTTTTGAGGGCGTCAGAATGATACAATACAAGGCAGGAGCATCGTTCTGATGCTCGTGCCTTATATTGTTGCTTTGCGAGATTATGGTCAAAATGACTGAGGTACAGCGTTTTAATAGTTGACTTTTTCATAAATTTTAACAACAAGCTTTCACTAATAATAAAACACGTTGATTTGTTTATTTGTTTCTTTCCTTTAAGGTCCTGCAACTGTGCAAAAATGCAAATGCACAATGGTGGATGGTGAGAGAATTTGCGTTGATGGTAAGAGAAGGGTAGATGGCTGCGGGGACGGGATAGTATGGTATGTAACTAAAATTGCCAGGCGGCAATTGGAACATCTTTCTCTCCCCGTGTCAATCTCTAATCTGCATGAAGTATGAAAAGTATCATTTAATATATCGGGCTACATAGTTTCCCAATTAAAAACACAAGTACAAAAAATAAACTTAGGTCTAAAATAGTTTTAGACAATTGCAATCAAATATCAATTATGGACCGATTTTTGCGCACTGCCAAATTATTGAGGTTCGAAATCTTACCGGAGGACCTCATAGGAGCAGTTCTAGGATCAGGGTAAAAATATATAAAGCACTGTAGACAATTGAGCTGGGCTAGGGCCTATGGAAAGAGTAAATCTGTTTCAATCGAGAGATGCTCACGGTCTAGATCTATAGTTACGAGCTCTGCCCTCTTCAATATTGTCTCGTCTCGTCTTGTCTCGTCTACATGTAGCCCTGGTTGCTTTGCTTGTCTCTTCGCGAGAGGGTTATATCGACCCCTTTTGAGGGCGGCAGAATGAGAAGTCCGTAACGGGCGATGCCAGTACGCAAGCCTCCGGCAAACATTCAGTGTCATTTATGTCAACTCAATAAAATATCTTGCATTGAGAACAAATTGGTCCATACTAGTGTCGCAACATTTTATAATAACTTGCTGTACAGTCAACTGCAGAAGGAATTAGCATACGCCGGTAGGAATTGGCCTTATTTAGTTTATGTAGTCTATTCCTGTGCAACATGGTGGTCTGTAATCGCAAAATAGCGGGTTCGCGACTGCTGAGCCAATTCACCGTAACGACCCTGTGCAAGTTATTTGCGCAACTTGCCTCTGTCACCAGGCAGCAGAATTTGTTACTGGCATATGCTGGTATGTACGGGGCATGTCCTATAATACACTTGCCTGTCTAGGAGCTTGAGATTCGTCCATTGCCGGCACAAGGACCTACGAGCGAAAATGAGCGTCACCCAACGAAACCCGGTGCCTCATATGCATTTGGCAATTGATAAGTCATATAACCCCTAATTAATGGTTGGCCGTTTATGGGATTCTGATGTGCTTGCGGTTCAGCCGACATATCTATCAACCTGACCATCCATCTAAGAACTATTGCTGAAAGAAACATTTAGTACAAAAGTAATTGTCTTACATAGATTTACCTTCTGTGGGGCATACATCGCATTTCAGATTTCGTAAAAAGACATCAAGGATGAGAAAGCAAGATAAATTTTGGCCAATTAGTCTGCACAAAATAGGTAAAACATGTAAAACATATATGGAAAATCACTTCTCTGTGCTTTAATTCATATAATAACCAAAATACTAATTACAGCCGTTTATCAGACTGTGTATAGAGTAATATAAGGCCATTCTATGCCCAGCAGAACTGTGTGGGAAGGGCCAATAAGTTTAAGTCTATGTACCGCATATCTGCAACCAGAAACAGTTCTTGTTTTACTGCTAAATATTACATTGAATGTATGTACAGGCCTGTATTAAGTCACATTCACATAGATGCATGGATTATGATATCAACATAGAGGTGCTCAGTGCTTATGCTGTTACTGCGTCCATCCCTAGAATATTATTTTGGTTGACCCTTAAACAGAACAATAAATTTTTTATGGGCAAATTTTTTCCGAGATGTTAGCATGTGTTTATCTGAATAATTATATAGCGTCTTTTCTCCCCAAAGTGCTAGAGCATGGCTATCTAGCAATATCTAAAAAGGTGCATCTTATAGTCACTGTAGCTACAAGTATTGTCTTCGACGATGGGTAAAACCAGTGTCACTTCAATGTGGCACTATAAAAGTTTTTAATTTGCTTTGTTGTGTAAGATAGAGTTCCTACAATGAAGATCATTTATAACTCATCGCCTGCCTTCAGTTCAACATAATAATCAGCTTTTGCTAAAAACAGTAGGCCTATAACTGTACAATCAGACTCACAGATTACCGTACACGACAATGACTTGCAACTGGGTCAACCGGTTCTTAATATGATTCCTACTAACCAGTGGAACGACTGACCCTTCGATACGGATCTCATTCTAACTACCGGCCATGATAAATGATTTTTACTGACTTGAACTCGGAATTTCCCTTACTTTTCCAACATTGATGTTTCAAACGGAGGTTCGAAGGATGTCAAAATGTTGCTCTTAATCACCTGATAGTGTACAGATGTCAAGCTTAAACCCAGCGACCTTGAAAATCAGTTGCATCGCCAGACATCAAGACATCGCTTCGAGATCAGACTGACGACAGAAATCAACAACAGGGAAATGTGTGGGTCTCAAAACACAGCCAGTGTCCAGGCATTAATCATAAGCAAATCTAGCAGGTTATTATCAACTAAGTAAATCATTGCTTAAGTGGCTAAAAGCCGCAGGGTGCTCAAAAATACAATGCACTGTGGATATTGTTATATCAAAACCTCGTGCATAGCAAGACTTACACTGCTCGTAATAAATAAAAACAAATATTACTGTGAAGGCCCAAAGATGCTAGTGTTTAACAGATAGCAGATGAAAGCCTCCGCTGGCAGTCTGTCGCAGACACAAAGACACCGACGAACTAAGCCCCAGTCATTGTTCGCAATTGACGCCGCAATGAGAGTTCAGCAATGCCAAAATAGTCATACGCGTAAGGGAGCTTGTAATGTAAGTACTGTTTAGTAGTTGGTGAATAAATGTGTTCAGTTATTTCAATAACCTTCGATTGTTTTATTTATGAAATTTATTTATATAATTGTTGCATTATATTATTGAAATATTGCATTTATTACGTGCGCAAGTTCAGTAAATCTGAATAAGGGGCGCGAAACAATTGTGAGTGAAGGACTTGCTCAAGGTCCCTAACAGTAACCGTCTCAGGAGAGGCTCGAACCCGTACTCTCTGCGTTACAAGCTCTAACCAATCTGCTACCATGCCCCACTAATCGGCTATTCTTTCAACGGTTGAAAGTCATTCTCTTCAATCGCGGTTTTGTTTCCTTTCAGGTAGGAAGCAACTGAGAAAAGTATCCCTGGTTGAGGTGGCATATCAGCCAGAATGTACAACTTCGATTGAGACTACTTGATTCTCTGTTGACATCCAGCATGGCGCTAAGCCAAAACGAAGGGTGGCAGATTGACGCTGCTAATACCAAGGTAGCAAGCTCAGTGAAGTTTAGGAATACCGATATTGGTTAATACCTAGATGAATGACTGTCTTAGAAATATAACGCCACCTGGTGCCAATTCATCCTTCCGGGTCATTAAATTAGTGCCAACTCACTTTGTGAAGTTAAGAAAGTTTCTTCTCTTAGGATTAGGTTAACTTTGCACCTCAGCGGAAAGATCCTACCACCGACGGCTCGTGTTTCTTATGAGTTTTTGTAGAATAGTGCAAACAAGTGTGAAATCCCTACCACGCAATCTTTACTACAATTATGTGACCGTTCCTGAGAAAACCTTCACAAAGTCGGAAAAATTAATTTGCGAGATCATGCTTGGAACTCAAGCAGGTATAAAATGGGTCAAAATGAGTATTTTTGCATTTTTATATTCCCTGTTGTGTTAGCTATCAAACTCTAAGTCCATATTTAGAGATCCTTGGCCTAAGTATTTTTATTTTTATTTTATTATGATGCCCAATAACAAAAGTTAATTTAATATTTCTGTTGGTGCACTAATTTGAAGTCTTATGCATCGATTATTATAGAAATAAACAAATCATTTAAATATTTCTCTTAACCAATTTTTTAATGAAAATTTCTTTGATGACAGCCTTAGAAGGGTATGAATACACTCGAATTGACCTACTAACTTTCAAGACCCAAGGCATACTTAGGTCAAGTCATTGTCACGGTGAACTTTAACTCAAATTTTTCAAACTGCTAAATGACTAATCTAACAGACTCACTAACGCTTTTGCATAAGAAACTCTGAACCTTAAATGGTGTTTTATGAACAGGATTTTTATTGGCAAACCAGGCTGTCTGTTTTACACATGAATACTTGAAATATATATAACATTCTCAAGACGATTAGCAAGTGCTTTTCGCATATTATTAATCCATACATATTCTGCGTATTAGACATCTGTAAACAAGTGTCATATAGTCTGCTATTATTTTATGCCATCCATCAATTTATTCAGCTGCGATTTGTAATGCCAAGAAACAATTCGATGGTTCTATGCTTTATTAGACGAAGGAATAAACAACTTTTAAGATGCGAATGCTCACCCAAGTATCAGATTGCATTGTTTATTTGTAGACTACAAACACTGAATAAGCCAAGAATACAAGTAATAATATTATTGCTCTACCCAAAAACGGCGACGGTTGTGAAGCAATAACAAACACAATACAAGTTGCCGACGTATAACAGTTCAAATATTTAAAATTTCGTATAAGAACACTGGTAATATCGGCAATGTAAGTTGCAGCATAAACTTAAATGTTCAATATTCAAACGATACACGAATCTTCAAAATAAAACCCTAAATTGCTTATAAAATAGTTAAAATCAATTGGCATTGAATTTTGTACAAACGGCGATAACCCTGTCACATCTATTAACACTGGTTATGTATATTACTTACCAAAGTGTCTTAACACAGATTAGATTAGACAATACTTAACAATAAAAGTATCTGTCTCTCCTATTTCTAATGAAGAAACTTTTGATATAGGATTCCTAAACTTAGATTTTATTGGACGGATTCATAAACTGCTTCAGGAGATGTATCTTCGCCGACATGTCGTGATGCCGTGTTAATGAACTGCCCGACAATTGCGTGCAATTCTTTATAGGATGACTAAAATCAACTCAGCAAGCCGACATGTCGTGAGCCGTGTTAATGAACCAATTCTTTATAGGATGACTAAAATCATTTAAACAAAAGATAATCATTAACTCAGCAAACTTGTGCCAACACATAATCTAACATTGAACAGAAAAATGAAGTCGAAACATTCTTTAATTTCAGTTAGAATAAAGCACAAGTAATGGCCTTCAGGTATAAGTATTAACGCAATTTCAAGCTTAATTTAGGCCTTACCTTTAGTATTGCTGCATAAATTAATTATGAATAAACAACAACCTTATAGAGGCTGCAGACCATTTTAATATGTGAGGTATATGAGTCTTCGTCTGTGCCTTTCCTGATCGCCTTCATGGTTGCCGACTTGTCTAACCCGGATCTCTGCATGCATATGCATTTACTCACCATGACTTTTGATTGCTGTTTTGAGCATTCTAATTGTGTTTGTAATCTGAGATCTGTATAGAGCCACTTCAAGATAAACTAATCAGGAGCTATCTAATCATTATTTTACCAGAAGTATTGCTATAGTGGCGTAGTAGAAGTTCATGTATTAAATAAGATTAAATTTCGTTGGGTTAGATTGGATAGGATCAGATTGGATCGAATTAGATAGATTATGAGAAGCAACTTTACGGTAAGGTCATAAGAATCACTAGTTTTAGTTTTAGAGTTTCACATACACCTGAATGGAGAAATAGTATAGACATTGTCTTGTGTTTCTTACAGCATATTGGATGCTTACCAATGAGAAGCTAAATTGAGGTCTGGACTTTCTGATATCCTGCACAATTTGGAAGATGTCGACTTCCTTGTCGTCTCTGATCATATCAAAGGCGATCAAAGCAGCCAGACAGAATGCACTCAACGAGTTCTCGGCCCTAAAATAAAGTTTATTAATAACGCAATCAAGTTTCTACAGAAAGCTCCGCGATAATCAACACCAAGTCACTGAGTGGCACGCTTAACCAGTTATTATTACTTATACCAACTAAATAATGTATATTACATGTGCAAAAATCTAGTTTAATTTGGTACCATTCTACATTGGCGGATTTCAGCCTTTCACTATATTAAATGTGCATAGGCTATTTGTACATGCACTTGTGGGACTCTCTTTGGAAATCAATATTTTATTTACTGAGGTCACCAAGTTCTTTTTTAACGATTCGTGTGTCATAGATTGAATAGATGGATTTGTTCAAAGATTTTAACATTTGTGCCTCTTTGTCACAATTCTTACACGAAATGTTTTCCAGTTGATAGATTTCAGTTCCTGGACTTTCCCCTGGTGCATAAGGTTTCTTACCACATGACTGTACTTCTGATGACTAAGGCACTTTTAAAATTGGCGATAACAATATGTCATCAATTTAAGAGTAACCAGCTTATGGCAAGACTATTTTTAAATATCATTTTTATCCCGTCAGAAAATGCATGAAAATTGCGATATCGTTTGCGAAAACTTTAAACTTTAGTTTCTGTAGCAATTATTGCTATTTACTGTTTTCCAATAAAATTTATTAGAATTTGCAGACAATGGCGCACAAAGTAAGACTTGCTTAGTCCTGTTTTAAAGCCAGTTGGCTGATCTCTACTGTGCAGTATTATTGGCGATTAGTGTTATATGTCCACACTTTAGGGTTTTTGCGATAACTCTGACCAAAGATTGTCGATAAGTGAATATATAGCACAGGCACTTTATAAATGTCAGGCTTAATGAAAGAAACCAAAAATGACGTTGCATTTTGATATTCTAGGAGAAAGCAAATAAGAATGCAGAAATACATGTTTGTCATTACTTCAAAGCATACATATTTCATTAGTTGTAAAATCTTCATTATGTACTCATATGATACACTTACTCCAACAACTTCATTTGATAATATCTAATGCACATACCTTGATATAACGACAGTTGGACTTTCGGTTCTGGCTGCATTCAGTTCCTTCAAAGTAGTGTAGATTGAATTCAAAGCAGTGTAATACAGTGACTCCGAATTGACAGATTTGGTAACGTGAAGCACTCTCATTTCAAATTTACTTGACGCAGGTACCTTCGTCATCAAAACAAATAAAAATTACAAGCTCCAAAAATGACTACATAAAAACTACAGATAAAATAACTACAGAATGTCTAAATATCTACGATATGTGTATAAATTCTGGTTTAAAGCTAATCCAATGTTGTCATAAAGCTACGAAACTAGTTTATCGTATTCGTGATCGTAATCTCGAGATTTCGACAACGCCCAACGAAAGCTAAGTAGCGGGAACCAGCTTATTTACAGACTCTCAGACAATACAAAATCGATAGACAAAAGGGTTCGGTTCCAGGTTAAGGTCCAAGAGTCAGGCAGGCAGACAGTGGAACGGATACGGTGGATGATGCTTGAAAATGAAGCGCGAAGAAAGATAAGGAGGAGAGGAAGAATCAGGATAAGAATTTTATAAAAGTATTATCTTTAGTTTTGAGTGAAAGACAATCGCAGAAATTGCAAGAGGTGGTGGTGAGTTTGTATGATGGATCAGATAATTGTGTATGCAATTGTCTTCCTATCTAACCGATGTTTCATTCTAGCCTGACCGATAGTATTTCAAATATTGTAATCTTAAAAGTCTATTTACAGTTATTCTGCAGTGACGCTATTCGGTCGGAATACTTACAATATTTTCATATAGGGCGACATTTGCATATGTTTCATCTGACGGTTTCAGATGTGAGATTTTGTAACACGTGCCATATTCTTCTTTTGATGAACTGTCACAAACCACAGTAGACGATTGCAGTGGAATCGGTCTTTCTTTTGTAGGGAAAAAGGAATCTACTGTGCCCTGGAAACAGTAACATACACATACATCACTATCTAATAAAACTGAAAAAAACATCAGGTCTGTATTATGTTAGAAACTTTGTCAGTTTTTATAATCAGTTACATAATAATTATTTAGTCTATCACCGCAATGCATCTATAAGGCTAAGTCGGCTTTCTTTCATAACATTTAATGTAGATCCCTTGGGTAGTACTAATTTGATACAAATTTATGAATGATCTAGAAATTAGACATCAGGTTTTGCTACTGCCTGGCAACGTGTCCTCATCTTTGGTATTCGAACCGTGCTGTTAAATTTTAGGATACTATAAATGGAAATAAACCGCTGCCCTTTACGCACTTTTTGTATGGAGTATGACATGCTTCAATGGTTACATTCTAGGTGGACAAACATCAGGTTACTAAAAGGATACAAAAATCTGTGTAATGTTACCAAATCTTCGTCCAAGAAGATAATTGCCCGGCAACTGAACTTTCTCGTGAGTGAATAGAGATCAGCAACAGAGGCGAGATGTGGCAGTGTTAACGACATATACGCATCTTTCTGTTTCCAGCCCTGCAGTTAAAAATAATATATCTTAATCGTAATCTCGATAATTTCTAAAGCGCCAAAATAAGCTAAGCGCAAGGCATCGGTTTATTTCTTGGACGCTGCATCAAGTCATAGAGTTGTCCAAAGATGCCGTAGGAAGAACAAAGTCTGGTTGCCAGAAGAGCAGCTAGAGAAGGGGACAGAGGAGCTGTTACGGTAGGTTATGTTCAGGTTGAGAGAAATGGGAAAACGGCCGATTGGATGGATCAGGGTAAGATATCTCAAAAAGGTTCGACTTCCTCTTTTAATAAAAAATAATATATTAAAGAATATATAGAAGAATGCAGAAATTATATGATACAACAAACGCACAAGAACAGTCACACGCTTAACACGCTGAACATATGCTTAACAGTTAATCGCTATTACCTGCAAGAAAGTGACATCCATTTCGGCAATTTTGTTTTTATCAACTGATCTCGACACGACGCGAGTTTTATCTAAAACAGCGATTGGCTTTGATTTAGTTCAATGTAGGTTATAACAACAGTTACGCCACACTGTTAACCCATAAACTAAAGAAGTCTGGCTTTCTCTAATCCATGTTCTTTGTCGTCATTGTAGAATTCGATGGCGTGGAATAAGTCTATGATAGGCGTTTGGTTCTAGGTATTTTCTTGCGCCAAATCTGATTCTAAAGGCATTTGCATAATTATATAGAACAACATGTACAAAAAATAATCATTAATTTATTATTAAATTGAATTATTACACATCACAAATTGGCTTTTGCGAACTTCATTGGCTTCCTGTTGAATGGTGCATTAAATTTAAAATTGCATTCGTAACCATTAAGGCCCAGAATACCAACCTTTCATCGTATCTTTACTTCATATCGCCCTCCTAGACTTTTTCGTTAATCTGATACTGGTTTGTTGCTAGAACCAAGATTCTGGGCTATCATAAGATCGTGTGCTTTAGCTATTGCGCTCCTCGTATTTGGAATCGTCAACGACAAAAGGCTCGACTTGCCTCGGATTCAGGTTTACTGCTTTGCCTCGCATAATAAGTGCGCTTTATTAATAAAATAAAACAAATATATAATATTTAAAGCTGAATTCTAACTTTCTTTTGACGTTTGCTCTCTCGTTTCTTCAATAATCTGAAACAATTATTTAGAATTGAAAATAGGTATTATAGACAAAATTCTACATCCATTTTAATACAACCTGAAATACAGCCAATCATATCACCCACTCGGCATTGTTGTATCATCTATTCTAGATATTTCTGATAGAACAATAAAAGTACGTTTTGTTCTAAAGAAGTGAGTGGTAGTCTTGTGGGTTAATGTGCTTAACGTCTCAATCGTAAGGGTTCACATTCCCGGCTGGGTCAAAATTTCTTTCGATTTCGGCTTCCCCTAGCGAACTCAGCTATAATGAATTCACTGACCATATATTGTAAGAGGAAAGATCAAGCGACGAAGAAGAAGTCTGGCTATATTTTAGTCTCATGAGATGAGACTAAAACATAAAGTCGCTAACAGTTCATACCCATATCATATCCTCTCAGGGCAAGCTGAAGGGACTGTTCCTCCTATGCTATTATTCCAAATCATCATCAAGCCCGCACACCACCAGTATAACAGTAAGACTCTATTTTCCGCCCATGAACAGTGTTTTCTTGTAGATAAGTAAAAAAATTAAGTGTTGATTTACAAAATGTTACGGGCAGAGCGGACGCAGTTTGGATTCAGATCTTTTATAGTAATTTGAAATCCCCGCTCTTTTGCCGAAGAGTCAATGGTAAACAAACTGCGTTTTATGTTTTAACTAGATATTTCTCCAACCATGAACTAGTGAAAAACACTATACCTTATTGCATATTATCAAAATAGCTTAAATTGTAACAAAAAACCAATACAACACATCATGAAAAGATATGACTTGAAGCAGCGCTCATAAACATTGTCATACTTTGAGTTTGCCTTTTTATGGGCGTTTTGGAAATTGCGGATTTGCAATTACGATACCTAAGACACGATGAGAGTAGTAACACTTTTTGTATGGATGGAGATGTAGTTTTAATGTGTGCATCAAACTTAATTGAATGAAGCCAGGTTTCAAAGAGGGCCTTGATAACAAATGCAAGACATTTCACGGAGATGGAAAAATGACCTGTTAAAATATAGCGCTAATAAAGCAGGAACCTGAAGTTCAGTCTGTAACTTGCTACTTCCGGTGTTTGGGTCTGTTTCCTGCAGTTCACTAAACTTGGCTGCAAACATTTTACAAGGTATAGTAGTGTCTCCGACGGTATACTCAAACAGCAGCGCTTGATGAACGAATTTGTATTGCGCCTACACAGAAAAAGGCATATCAAAGTAACAGTCAATTTTTCAGATTTACTATACAGCCTTATAGTAAGTGCTTAAGTGTGGACATTGGCAGCATATGTCTAGATTTAGATATATAAAGCTGGACTACTACACAAAGAATATTCAATAATGGTATTCTTAAATTAACGAAGCTGTCGTTTTCTGTAACAGTTAACTTTATATATGTATACATAGCAATATATGTATATATTGATATGAACATTTGGTGTTCTATTGATATGACAGTGGAAGAGCTTCTGGACAGATTAAAAATTACAAGTTATTTATGTTTATAATGACATTGAACTACGTCTATTGTTCTCTAGTGTATTCGTTTAAACACATTGCAGTCGTGAGCGTTAATAATTATAACGAAATGTCCTTAACTTACAAGAGTCTGTACCATTTGAGGTCTCTGTTTTCGGAGATTTTGAAGATATCTGAATATGTCAACCTGCCCCTCAGCTTTTCCTTGCTGCAGCAGGTAGTCAATGGCTATAAAAGTTCCCGTTCTACCCGCTCCAGCGCTAAAAATATTTGATTTGCATAATCCGTATAGGTTTTTTATCGCACAATTAAAAACCGAGAGTTCAGGTTAATACAATATAAGTTCCTTAAACAATGAGTATGTATATGTAATAATTTACAAAGTAAACGTCTTTCTTTGCACCGTTTGAAACAGTGTTCTGAACTGTATGATTACTATATATTTGCAAAAAGTTTAGTAAACGTTTCACAAAACAGATGAAAAGTGTCAATAAATCCGGAAATTGTTACCGCAATGCATTACAATATCCTTATTTGAGACGAGGCCCTCAATAGGCCATACCGACGCAATATAGATCCTGCTTCTACAGGTTCTGTGTCTTATGCTTCGACTCCTATTGGAGATTCCGCCTGGAAATCCCATATAGCCTGAACTAGAGCATTTGAATATTTCTAAACCAATGTACCTCAGAGAAAAAGAAACAGTAAAAATATGGCCATTACAGACAATCTCGTCTCATATTGGTTTGAGAGTACCAATTAAAATGTAATGGTGCTTTGTAACCTGCAATGAACTACTGTTGATTTCTCAGGCAACTTGGAGCTCCGAACTTTTTTGAGAAATGACATAAATTTGGCAACATCTTCAGGAATACCATGATCCGGAAATGAAAAGAAATGCCAATGTGATACGGAAAAAAATTCCGATTCCTAAAAATACAAACAAGTCCACGTTTGTTACATATTTGCATATAGACATTTGCTGAAATGCCATAGCGCAGACATTTGCTGATATGCCATAACGTATAAATCGCAGATGCTTCTGAAAATGTTTTATAGAATGACCTTTTGAACATAAAGAATAATCACGTCTGTATTCGAACTGGAAAGATCAACTTTACAGTCCTTAGCAATGTTGCTAACTTCATATAAAAAAGACGTAAATAGCCAACTAATTAGTTCAAGTTAAGCAAAATTACATTAGCCTGACTACTTTATGTAAAATTATAGCTTTCTCCATCTAACAATTGTAAATATTTTCTAAAATTTACCTATAATTCCTGTGTTTTTAAACATTTACATCAGAGCACATCAACCCATCGAAGCTGAAGTCCCAAAACTAATTAAGCGATCGCGATATATACTAAAGCGTGGTCAATTGCATTTCTTTTTGCAGACATGTAGTACCTTACATAATTATATACACGGGCACTTTAATCTTCACGGTCCCTTACAGCCTATACCGTCATTGACTCCCTCAGCACGATCACACTACAGAACATCGATGGCGCTGAGCAACTATGAGCGAAGGACTTGTACAAGGTCCCTATACAGTAACCGTCTAAGGGGAGGCTCTAACCCGTACTTCCGCGTTACTAGCCGAGGGCTCTAATCAATGGACTACAGTGCCTCACAATACCTCTAGTTGAAAGTCACGATCGGACAATACATACTCTGGTAACTTGGAAATGTCTCGATACATAACCATTACAAAATTCTTCAGTAGTTGTCTTGACAGTAATTCCCTTGTATGTAACAGACTTGCCGTTATCTGGCCAATACTTAGCACACTTGACCTTCAGAAACATCACAGAGAATTAATTTGTAGAAAAAGAACTTCATAATCATAATTCTGCTCTAAATAAAAACTGAAATCATTGTTGCGCTGGACACATTAGACAGACTTCTACAGTCGATTTTATTCACACATAACAGGCATTTCATGATAAAAGTAAAGTTAAGGTAAAGTAACGTATAAACTATGAAATATTTGTAGCGAGGTGCTGCTAATGGGATTTACATTGTGAACTGTCAGTGCAAGGGCCATAAAAAGGTAAACAATGAATGCGACTTAAAATCTTTTTAGAAAATGTCATGAGTTGCGGTCTCTTGAAGGAAGTCTGCTGCACACGCACGGGTCACAGCCTGCGTGACGCAACACACTGTTTCGAATGTCCATTTTAGAACAAGCACTGTGTGCATTTATTCACACATGGGCTAATAGTAGGTCTATCCACTTTGAAAGTGGGCTTTATTAAAAGAAGCTCGATGCCTAATGCTTAGCACAATGGCTATGCAATCATTCACTAGGAAGCATTAAAATGAATATAATTTAATGTTACGTAATGTAAATAAATTTAGTTATGCATTTCGTGGTGCTTTTAATGTTCCTCTGGATTGCGCTTACCTTCAAACTTAATGATTCTAGAGTTTGCACTCAAACGAATGTCGAAAAAACCTCCACTAAACGGATCTGGTACACTCCAAGAACCTTACCCACGGTTTCTTCTCCAGCTTGACAGTTAATTAGCAATCTGTCCCTGTACGCTCGAACCCCAAAACATAGCAAATCTACCCTGATCTTATGAATCTATGAATCTTTTAAGCAACAACAAAAATAATACAAATGTTGAAAGTTAATTTAAATGAATTAGATGATACCTTGTTATTTTCCATTAAATCCGTTATCATGACGATTGCGCTGACATCGTTTTCATATATCATTCTCCAAAAGTCATGAATCGTGTCAGGCAAAGGTCCTGAATGGTCAAAACAAAGTTATGTTAAAAACTAATCGCAGGACGAAATGCAATTTTAAATGAACAACAGGCATATTATATTTGCAAGCACTTGCACGTAAATAATTTATTTTTAGAGGCACTTAGTAGAATGCATTGTATAAAAGTTCACATAAAAATATATATCCATACTATATACATTATGTATAATTGCCGATTTCTTTTAAAACAAGCTGAAGGATTTTTGACATGTAGACCAACTAAGTCGATTTACATTTCAGTAACAACTCGTTAACGGCATAATGCTATTACCATCATTTATACACTCTGAATGTATACATGAGAGGGTCCTATGTAAATCTATACATTCAGAAAGGCAATAATTTTACATGAGTATCAGTTTGCTATATAATAATTGTGTCGCTCATTTAGGGTTCGTATCGGCGAAGCATAGGTATTCAAAATCTAGGAATGAAAGAAACTATGGTGAATACATAACTACCCTGTGTAGCAATTATCGTGTCGCCTTCGTTGTACCCCTAAAACACGTTAACGGTCAGTTTATCAATCAAATTTAAGCATCTTATAGAACAGATAATGTAATAAATAGTTAATAAGGCAGCGTTACTAATGCAATGAAAAATTAATTTTCTACCGGACTACTCCATGCAGTTGAATACAATTTGTAACTATGGTTTCATTTAAAGCGACCATCGACTAACGTTTTGCGCATGATGTTAATGACAGAGGTCATTTTAATATAATGACTTCATATTATGAGATTAGATTAGACATAATCAACTGGAAACGTTACACAGAGCTGCACACTGTAAACAGCATAGGACGTGATAGAAAAGCAGTTTTTAAAGTTGACCGTGCTTCGAATATTTGCACTTCATCCAAAAATCCATGAACTCTACGAAAGCATTTTGTAGCAGCTTATATCAAAAGCTATTTACAGGCCTACATATATTTAGAAACTGACACTCTATAGTTAACTGAAATGTTGCACTTAATGTCTACATCAGTTTATGTCAAGTAACGCTGGAAGTTATGATTGGTTCTTCAATACTACAGTGACTTACTTTAATCACACTGGCGTTGATGTAGTCCGAGAGAGCGACATCATCGACTTTTGAGAGAACTACTCGGTTTCCATCGTCTATAGTGAGGAACATTTGTATAGTTTTTGCATATGGCATACAGTTCTATGCCTATTCGCGCTTTACTGAGTACTTTTAGGAGGTAGGTAAAAAGTCTTGCAGTATGCTTTTCTAGATTGTTTTATAAATAACGTCAATGACCTTTAAATTTAATATTATTTGCATCTTTACTTATTCGCATTATTTTCACATTTTTGATTGCTTACGACACACGAAACTCAAACGCGGGCTGGACGTGGTTCAGAATTAAAGCAACGTATTTTATATTATTTTTGACAAATCAAAAGAAGCCTATATCATGTACATGATTTTTATAACATGACTTCATGTTGGATGCATTCCTATACTGTCCGTTTATTTGTAATTTTCACTATTGAAAACTCAAAGGGACAAACAGATTCAAAACATGTCGTCTCATGGTTTCGGTGTTTATGCAATGAACGTTTTGTTATAAAATTATGCCTATCCCTTAAAATAAACGGCAAAACATCGACCAATAGCGCCCATTAGTTTGTGCTAAAAGAACTTGTCTCCAATGCCCACTTTGTCCAGCATACATTTTATGTCTATCTTAGAACTTGTTTGTGTCAGTTTGACAGACTTATGTTCAGCTCTTTGTGAGGTACTTAAAGAGCAATATAACATATATGCATGCATATCGATTGTGCTATGTATGTATATATCCCCTTCATTAGTTATGTAAATGAGTCACAGGCTCGTTTGCAGTAAACAAGCCTCTACCTGTAAGCCTCTTTGGACACACTGATTCAAACTGATCTTAAACAGTTATGCATACATAATTCAGGTAGGCCTGACGCGGTATACGAGCACAATAGGACAGTAAGTTTGTTGTAGAACCTAGACGTATTAGCACAGTTCAGTTGACTGCAATGGATTCTTTAAATGAAGAAACACTATGCTGAGCATCCGGAAAAGTATTTTTGCCCAACCGGCAAAATTATGCTAATGCACAACACGGCAATGCATAGCCAAACCAAACGTTCTAAATAATCTGTAAAAACTAGAGAATCTGAGAGAGCCTTCAAAGAAATTATGTTAATGATCATATGCAAACCAGAGCAGTAGAGTGACACTGCGCACTTACGAAAAGTGTAGAAATGGATTGGCTTACATGGAACGATGTTTCTAAAGCGGTTCTTCTTTTTAACTTCACGGCTCTTTCCGACAATTGACGGGTCTTTATTTTCCATCGGCACTTGCTATAAACACATCACTTACAGCTTAACACAAACTTCTATGCCTACTAATTAATACGATTCTAATTCTTTGTACAAATTGACAGTCACTATGATTAGCCCATTTTTATGATCAGCTCATATTCCGAATAGTGTGCTATTATGGCACCGTCATTTAAGTTGGCTACTTTTCAATAAAAATTTCACACTATTTTCACACTACTAGTAAATTATGTTGTATTAAAATCTCAACCCAAAATTAGTGTAAACAGATTTATTCGAACTTGCCTTAAATTCCTTTTCCAGAACTCCTTGAGCTGCCAGTTTGTATCTTATTACATTTGGCAATTCTTTAATTGTTGGTGCTGAATAATTGTTCTGATATGGTTCTAGCCGTTCATTATAGATTCCAGCTTCTATAACAGAACGCTTTTCTGAGTTACAGCTTGGCTATGGTTTTAATAATATGGTTTTAATAATGTGAATAGTCTTCCACCATTTAGGAAAAGTCTTGTTGCAGTAGAGTAATAGATGCCTGACTCGATGCAAAGTTAAATGATGTGCAGCACTAACTGTTTTTTATTATAAAATATTTGCCATACTAAAAGCATTTAGGAATGACATAATATGAGCACCTACGAATGATCTCTTTGAGAGCATTCTAAATGAGCTATATAAGTGCACATATAAACAAAGCCAACAGATTTATAGAACAGTCTTATAGTGACGGCGATGATGCGAGCAGAAAAGTTCACACAATTATTGGTACAGCATGAACTCATTTTTCAAGACAAAAAATTTGCCAATGAAAATGTTATAACGTTTCATGTAAACGAATTATGTGTAATTCTGCTCTCTGCAGCTGTGTGCTATCCGTATTCATCAAAGCTTACGTTTCTTGCTTATTGTCTATGTATGACCAGATGTAGTGTATACAGTTACTTTTAGAGATAGATGGGCAGACGAGACGAACATGGTAAAGCATACCCAGACAAACGATGCATTCGACAATTAATTTGGCTAACACTTTGCAGTATTGCTTTTTTCCTCGGAACGCTTTCTAAGTACAGTTAATCGTTATGATTAATTACTGCTAACCTGTTGCAGAGTACTGAATCGAGGCTCTTGTAACCGTTTTGTTGCCGTTGTTTTGACTTGATTCATTCTTGCGATTTCTTCGTCTAATGTAATACATCGATAAATACGTATATTCATTCACTTATATCCAACAGTGTATTTACCCATATTCTAAATAGAAACTTTACAATTCAACTAATATACAAATAAATTGGAAAGCTTGAAAAAATACTGAGAATAATACAATTAATTAGACAGTATGAGATGGTTTCGATGGCTTTCATGCGGCTATAGTTAGAAATCGTGTTCCAAACTTCATCGCTGGTCGCACGGGTTGCCAAGGAGTGCGCCTTCCGTGCTCCTCCACCGATCAGTTGTATTGATCGAAACAGGAAGACCGGATTATCTGGTACTTCGCAAGGTGCTATGACAGACAGGATCACGCTTGCAAGGACGCTCCGAACCTTGATGTCATGCTTCCCCTTCAGAGGACCTGGCAGAGACCATTCGGACGACCAAGGTTCATATGGACCCGGACAGTGGAGGCGGATCTTCATCCACTGAAATTTGGACTACACAAACCTTGAGGACAAGTTCAAGACCGCGATGACTGGTAAAAAGTCGTTGAAACGGTAACGCTCCGGAAAGGAACACACAACTGATGATGATCATGATCATGAACACGATCATGATGGTCATGACGATAGTAAATGTTCAAAGAATTGTCTATACCTGTATAATAGTGTAAGTATCACTGCAACTGCCGCAACTAAAGCCACTCCCAAGATTGAACCAACAACTGCTCCAGCAATTTTTCCACTGTCACCAGCTGCAAACGACATATTACACCATAAGCAATAATGTCAGGTAATACCAATGCACACGCAATTAAAAGGCGAAATTACAAACGAATCAGTCAAATATTTATTCATATCCGTGCACTATTTCAGACTAGGTTTTTCGAATCGTAATCGCAATTGTAATTGCACTGTAGCGCTTCTTTAAGAGAACTTCTCAGAAGTGCCCCCTGACCTAACTACATAAGACCACTATCAAATAAAATGCTGTTAAATCGCTGGTGAATAAAGGCAGAGAAAAGACACGAAGCTACTAATTGCGCAAGAACATAATAGTTTCTTCATTTCTGAAAAGAAATACGGCATACATATGTCTTGCAATGTTGAAAAATTGCCTTCTAGAATAATATAAAACACTATAATGCAAAAGATCCAAAATAGCATTGAATTAGTAGAACAATGACTTCCATGCCAGAAATGAAATAGCCATGGGAAATTTGATGACTTGCTTTCTGGCTTGCACGCGTAACCAATGTCACCGGTCAGACAGGTACAGTAATAGCTGCCCATGGTATTTGTGCAATTATACGCTTGTGATCCACATTTCGACAATTCTGGAGAGCACTCGTCTATGTCTAAGAAAAATATCATGCACACAAGTCATAGAGAAAAAATATCTATACCGAAAATGATATGTTAAGAATTTATGTAATTAACGTTGACTTTCTTAATGCGCTTATGCAGGCCTCCCTTTCTCCTGAATTAGCCAATTGTAATAAAACCAAAGCATTGCCGGTCGTATAATGATTGTACTTCCAAAGTTTGCTCATATTTAAAACTGTATACGAAATTAGATGTATTCCTTGTCTGATATTTTACGATGATGTGGAGGAAATAATTTCCATCTCTCACGTCTTGTATGAACAGCATGATTGTGCTAATACATCGCACCTAATGGCGTCTGAATGGAATGAGGATTTTAAATTATATTTATATATTGTCAAATTGCTATACATATTGTTTACTAAGCAAATGTGTTGTAGAACTGCAGAAAAGGTTAGCGACTAACAAGAGTCCAGATGAGTTCAATGTTACATATTTTTGTAAATAATGAGAAAGGAAATAGTAGCGGTACTATCATTGGTCTTAAATGTATTAAGAGAGATTAAATGTTTATCCAAAGCCATATATCTGAAAAGGAAATAGATATGAATCCTTAACTACACATGTATACCAATCACCTTACTCAGCTTTCTATGCAAGAATATAGAGAGAAGTGCATAGTAACAGATCGCATAGCAAGTGTAATCTAATACAGAGCAGTCAACGAGTATTTCCAAAAGGTCAGTCATGTTTGACAGATCTGCTAGAATTCTGTAAGGAGATTGGCGAGAGTACGAACGAAGAAAAGCCTGTGACATTGACAAAGTACCTTTCTCAAGACTAGCTACAAAGTATCAAGCGTCACTTGTTAGCGGACAATACGACTAGAGATCCAGTACTGACTGTCAGACAGAATAAATGATGGGTATAAGAGGTAGGTATTGATGAAGAAGAAGCAGACATTGTGCAGAGCTAGAAAAAATTCAATTGGGCACAGGGCCGAGGGATGCTTTTAAAATTACAAAAAGACTAGGTAGTGCGCAACGGAAAGTAAAATACTTTCTACCGTAGTCCTTTTAATACTTCATCTGCGACCAGAATTTTCATAAGAGAGAGAAGGTAAAGTATTGAAGTGACTGTGGAAGAAAGAGCGTTGGACAGGATTACGCATCGAAGTGCAAAACTGTTAAAAACAATGTACTGAACCAACTAAAAAATTAATCAGCCTTGGATATGATCAGATTATAAGGAGTTGTGCTGCTGTATGTGATGCCATATCGTATGTTCAGGTGTCGTGTCATGTCATGTCAATTGAAACACATAGGTGTATATACATGACCGACCTCTAATCAGTACAGTACGCATTCATTAGAACACCGTGAGTACTTCTCAACAAGAGTTGCAGAACTTGACATCGAACATGTCATATATAGTCTAATTGCAAAGATGTACTATAAAACAGCGAATTAGTTTTACCTATGCAACTGGTGTTGTCTTTTCTCGAGAACCCTTCTTTGCATATGCAGCTATAGTTGCCTGGAGAATTACTGCAGTTTGTTGACGATTTGTCGCAGTCGTCATTGTTTCCCTGACATTCGTCTATGTCTATGTATGAAAGTATAAAAATTTGTGCGCAGTGCACGAAAGCCAAGGAACATTCAAGAAAGAGGATCTAATGTCACGGTATTGCTTAAAGAGAAATTGATCGAAGGCTTATAATGGATTCGAAGTTACGAAGTATTTCTTTTAGGCCTATTAAGTTACCTCAGCTTTGCAATCCCTGATTGTCAATAGCAATAATCGAACTTTATTTGCTCCAATAACAGCGGATGTTTGGAGACTATTTAAAATATACACATTGCTAAATTTCGTGTATGGTAGATTTACGAGGTGACGATTTTTTATGAACTCTTGCAGGCTGTCTCACAACCACCAACACACACAAGCAGAACGAAGAAGTAAACATATCAGACCACGCACTGATTGAGGGTTACACAGACAGATCGAGACGGAGAGGTAGTAAGAGAGACAGAGACAAACCCGGATAGTCTCTAGCTGAGGCTGTGATTAATGCTGCATTAAGAGAATTTCAATTAGATCCCGATGCTTGATGTTTTCTTATCCAACTAAGGCAATGGAGTGTTACTCGACTAATGGTTATGACCCATATGTAACGCATGGTTGTTAATACTAATAACAGATGTCATCGTAGATACAAAGACTTTGTTTATATTGGCTACACACAATTTTCCTATTTGAATAATGCTCATCTGCTGTTTATAGGGCGACCTACTAATTCATCCGGCCAGCCTAGCTAAGGCAGAGCAATAACAGTTATGACATCAACATACAACCGTAACATCGACATGGGTTACATACATATATACAACTACTTCTTATTGGTTTGCCATGTAAGATTTATTGCCGCTCAAAAATAGTTGTATTGCTCCTGTGGATTATTTATTCCTTTAGATTTATTACAATTCAACCTCTGTGATTTAACGTAATGCGTTTTTACCAATACATGTTGTATCGTTATGTCTTTTAAATCCGCTTCTACAGGTACAGTTGTAACTCCCGACAGTGTTACTGCAATTTGTCGTTTCTGGATCGCACACCATCTTGGCGCATTCATCTATGTCTGAAATCAAAATTTAGGCTACCAAGAAACCAAGTTTTATGTCACCGGAAATCTTCCAATTTAGAATAATTATACAAAGAAAGCATAAACAAACTGGCGAAACAATAATCGTTTTATGTTAAACGCATCATGATAAGTGTTTTTTTCTATTTCGTAGATTTGAAATCATGCTGCGAATTTCTTTCATACATTAGCCATATGAAGATCCATGCATTATTGTGCATTTGAACATAAATACAGCTCGTGCAAACATACAACAGTATTTCCAATGGACCGATATTGTGACCAACATTGTATTAAATAGTCAGTCGGGAAAACCATCTAGGAAGGGGCGCGTCTTGAACAGCCGGCGCTTAACATTCTTGTTAAAGTAGACCAAATATCCTGAAGTGCTGTAGGTATAAAGTTTTAGTTAGCTAGGAATGTATAGGAGATACTACGTACGCCAAACATCAGTCTAGCAGATGCATTTTAAACAGTCTGTAGTACAAGTTTATATTTAAGCAGATCTGTATGAATCATCAAAATTACTTTTACTAACCTGTACAATTAGCCCATATTTTACTTCTATAAAATCCATTTGAACATCGACACATTGCTATGTCTGAATATTTTAAGGCAATATTTGAACACGTCTCGTTGGTATAGCAATCGCCGTTGTTCTCCTGGCAATCTGCAATAATTATAAGTGCACAAATCAGAGCCAGTAACACAATGTTCTGTATTTTACAATAAGTTTATGGTGTTTCGCATCACATTCTATGAACAGCATAACGCAACGTATATGTTAGTCTCACAAGAATGTGAATTTGTACAAAGAAAGTTGTCCACAATTTCTGTATGTTGTTTTCTCTTAAAAACATTTGCAGAGGCGAACCTTTGGGAATTGATTGATGTGATAAGCATACAACACAAGAGCGCTGAAGAATTAGCTTGTTTGTAGTAGATATAGTTAGAAGTTGCAAGGTTTTAAAGTATAATTGTATGTACTACAGAAAGATGTTAGAATTTTATATATATTAGTTAAATATTAAATTGTGAATAAATATTATAATTTTCAGAGTCTAAAAATTATAATAAAATCTACTACAAACAATCTAATTCTACAGCTCCATTGTGTTGCATGTATAACATCTGTTGAATGCAAAAAGAAAGTACATTTTGGCACTTTCCAAAAACGCTAAATAGAACGTAGAAATCTGTGTAAAATGATAAAAAAATTGGAGAAAACAGTTTTATCGATGTGAAAAGTTTTAAAGTTTTATTCATCTCGTAGCGATCATCTACGGCATGTGTCCGCTCTGTTACGTACAAGTACGTTCTTAAGCGTTCTATGTAGTTTATCTATAGCCCCCAAATGCCCTCTTCCGTTTGCGTAAGGGTAGGTGCGTAAGTACATATTGACCTTTGGCAGAACTTTCTCTAAATGATCTAACAGTTCCAGAAGAATAACTAGTTCATGTGGTGTCAATTGATCCTTTCTATCCAAAGAAGGTCTGCATTTGAAGTCTGTCGCTTAGACTTACTTCTGGTATAAGATCATATTGCCCTTACTGCTAACTTGTTCCATAATTTGTTAGTCGAATTGCAGGCACAAACATTGCATTTTAACCAAAAAAAGTTATCTAAAAGCAATTAGTGTTTTCAGACTCATGAGTATAAACTTAATCAGGCTGGTTTGATCTAGCTGTTACAAGAATTAGAACTTCTCTGGGTAAATGGATCTTTCAAGTTGTTTGTCAAACTCTGAAATTCTTTCTCCCTACCAAAATTCGTTCGTGTCATCTCTGGTCATTTTAACCTCGACTCAAAATTTTCCTGATTCAGAAGGCTTACACATCATAGTCTGTTTTTTCTCAGTGTAGTGACATTCTAAAAATTTATCTGAATTTTGACTTGGTTTGGGCGCGCCATCGATTGATACCTTGAGTAAAACACACCTGCTTTATAAAGGCGTCATTGGTTATCGTCATCATTATTATTATAATTTTCAGTGGTGGTAGTCGCAGTAGTTTTCGTTGTTTTATAGACAATTAGAATTAAATAGGATGCTATACATTGGAAGAATTTATAGTGTATGCAAACCTCTAATGTTGCAGCTGGTTCCTGTCCATCCTGGTTTACAGGGACTTGACTGACACGAACCATTTCGGTAGATGCATATGTCATCGTTGAGACAGTGGCATCTTCCTGCACATAGTCTTCCGTAGTTGCCAGCTGGACAGACTGAAACAACATGCGATGATGAGAATGCATGGCAGTTGTTAGCGAAAACAACACAGTTTGAGGCATCTGAGAGCTCACTCTTGAAATATGTTATATGTGAAAGTGAAATGATTGGCATATGGTTTTCACATTGTCATGATCGGCTTTAGTCTCCATAGTGACTCTTTTCACCCTAATTTAGCGGCCCAAATCCTTCTTTTTCCACGTCCCCTTCTTCATTCCCTTCGATTTTCCCATTCACGGCTTGGTAGCGGAGCCACCTAGGCCGAATGAAAACACGAATAAGAAGTTATTGAGTATGACTAATCACACCGAGATATTTAAGAATTTTAGGAAAACAATAGCCGACGATCCGAAGAACACTGTACAATGTACCTTAAGGTGTAGACCTAGTGTTTTGTAGCTGAAAAAATTTGCGGCGTAGACCCCCCAAAATCTGCAGCCCTGTTCGCTGAACATTTAGAATATGCCTTAAACCGACCCTGACCATATTCATGATGTTTAAGTGAAATTGAGCTTAACAATGGAGCCATAGTTTAACAGATTCACAGAAAAGTTTTGGCTTTTTATGAAAAGGGTAGACTATGACTTGCGCGAAACTGGGGTAAGTAGCCTTCAGCGAAAGAGAGGTTGCCGATGGACGTGATAATTGGACCAAGATATCAAATCAGTTTTTGGAAAAGCAACAGGAATGAGGCTCAAAATCCAAAGCTTATCAGAAGATGAGAAGATTAAATTACGAAGCTCAACCAAGGTTGTTGGTTGGTGCAATCTATCGTTATTGTCATTGTAATCTCGAGATTTCTACAGCGCCCAACGAAAGCTAAGTCGCAGGAACCAGGATATTCACAAGCACTCAGTCAAAACAAACTCGATAGGCAAGCTGGGTTCGGTTCCAGGTCAAGATCCAAAACTCAGGCAGGCAATCAGACGGCTGCCGTGGGTATGCTTGGAATTGTATCTGAAGAATAGATAAGGGGAGAAGAGGAATCAAGATAGGGTATGAGGAAGAGGAGTGTTTTCAGTTTAAGTGCAAGATCTGCGCAGAGGTTAAAAGGATGAAGTGATGGTGAGTTTGTATGATGGAACAGTAAATTGCCAGAATTCTGACGGCGCGAGTTTATTCCAGAGGGATGGAACCGCTATTGCTAGGGTGTGATTTCCAAATTTGAAGGATGAGGTGTCGAGAGGGCGCTGAAGTGTCAGGGCAGAAGAGGAGCGGGATGAACGGAGTGGTTGGACTGTAAATAACTGGCAAAGACAGGAGGGTTAGGAGGATTGAAGTGTAATAGGTAAGTGATAGGACCTTGTGCTCTATTCGTTCAGGTATTTTAAGCAAGTGAAGTGATTTGAGAACTAGAGTGATGTGATGATATGTAGGAGTTTTGGTGACAGCACGAGCATTTTGGATTGCTTGAAAGCGGTTAATCTGGGTTGTGTTTATATTCAGAAACAGTGAATTGCAGTAGTCAACTTTTGCATGGACAATGGATGCAGGTTGGTCTAAAGGTCTAAAGAGCCGGTGGACGAGGTTTAGGGTATGATAAGCCATCGAATGAAGAATTGGTGGAAAATTTGAGTCCAGGAGTCAAGATCTACTCCGATGAATAACGCAAAACCCTGTCGGAAGGGGAAAAGTGCGAAGAAGAGCTCGGCATTCTACTGCTTGACTTCAGTATTGCAGTGTGCTGAAGACAATAAAGCTATGACGGTAATGAATAAAGCTATATGTATCGCTTAAATTAAGAGCTGTCTAGTAATTAGACTATATACATATATGTATATATATACATATATAATCTATGCATGTGTGTAGGCCGTTATATACATATTATAAGTAAAGGAGTGACTTGCTCACTTACTATGCAATCCAAAATCATAAACAGGAAACTAAGTAAACAATGTCTTTAAACAATTTTAATCGTGAGAATTACAAAACAAATAACTCACCCGAATACACACTGAGAGCGTCAACGCCACCGCATATTTCACTGTTGTTGCCAGAACAATTCGTGGTACAGATATTCGTAGGTCCATGTTTTGCATAGCTATCTCCACAGAAGCACTGCCAATAGAACTAACACAAACATAATTGTCAATTACACCTAGTTCATAATGTATTCCATGCAGATATTGCTCAGATATGGCACGAGAAGAAAGCTGGACTTGCCGTAGTTTGCTGTTGTTTCCCGTTGTTACTACCTTATGTCCATCCCGCCTCCGTGCAATATGTCTTAATGCGATGCCAAATCCAAGAAATAAGAACTTTTCGTCGGTAGCGCTACACTGTTCACCTTCAGTTGTAGTTCTAACCTTTTCAAAAATATTGGCCGATCAGTAAGTGGTCATGATCGCAAAGCACCAATATTGTGTAGGCTGCCATCCCAGAAGATGTTAAGAACCAGGAAGCGTGTGAAATGTGGATGTGGAGAAAACTGGCCAAAATAAGTTGGAAAGATTTTAAAATAAACGAGGAGGTGTTGCGTTTTGTGCAGGAAGGCAGAACACCCGTAAATAAAAAGTAGGAGAGGCAAATGAGCTGGGTCGGAAACATACTTTGTGGAAATGATCTCCTAAAGACAACGTCTGAAGGAAGAACTGAGGAAAAGAAGGAAGGCCTGGAACCTTAATGCTGGACTGCTTTCTTTATTATTTATTCGTCATATTGCACATCGTGGATATACGTGACACCGCCGCGTTTTGAAGCGTCTGTTAATCAATACTGGTTCTGAAATTTCACGCCTGTTCTAACAAGTCTACCGGCCCCTTGTTCGAAACCCTTGAGATATAAAATTGTCTGCTTGCTGGATAGTTATGGACTGTCGGACAGTGTCGCACCCGTAGTTGGACTCTGGTTGTTCCGCTTGTTGAACGTTCGGCCCTGCAAATGAATAATCCGATGATGGCTCACCAATTGATGCTGGAGGATCAATAGGATTGTCTATGACCGACTGCATAATGATCGATGGGTCTTCTGGTAATGACGTCTCCTCCGCCTTTTTCACAAGTTTCTTTACCGCCTGCATAGGAAGCTCAAATTGCCAATTTGATTTGCGAATAACGCGGGCCTGTTATGCTGATTGTGAAGTTCCATTCTTCTGCGAACGTCATATTGCGCTCTTGGCAAAAGGTATGCTATCAGCTATCAGTTCTTCTGGCATGCCATGAAATGCAGATATGGGCTTCAGCTTGACGATAACATAGGATGCTGTCTTGCTCTGAAGGTGGCATACTTCAGGAAACTTCGAGAAATAGTCTACGACGAGAAGGTGATCTTTGTGGGACAACGCGAATATATCTGCTCCGACCTTCTGCCAAATAAGCTTTGGAGCAGTGTGTGGAAGAAGTGACTCTGGTTGCAACTTCCGTTGATATGCATTGCATATACTGTATTGTGCTACCATGTTGTCGATGTATCATGACAGTCCGGGCCAATTGAGAGATCTCCTACCCAAAGTTTTACATTTGTCCATGCCCAAGTGGCTTTCATGACTGTCTGAAAGCATGTCAGCGCGTAGCTCATGCAGAATGATCACTTATGATTGAAATACCAATCGATAGTTACAGTCTTCAAAGGAGAACGTTGTCTAAAAATGTAATGATGGGACCTGCCAACTGGTACGCAGTTTAATTTTCAGCCATCTGACTATTGCAATGTTAGTTAGGCTTGCCACGACGCAGTAGTATTTTTCTTCACGCGGTCACCAACGCTGCTGCTTGTCTGGCCCTTTCGAATAAAAAAGTTCGACTGCACCGCACCACTACTCAGAGATCAGCTTCAGTGGCTCACAATAGGACACCATGTCATATTTAATTTTTGTTTTCTCGTACATAAATGCATGGATGACTGCGAACCACTCTCTCATGCAGACTGCAGCAACCTATATCTGACAACCCACATCGGCTGCGGTTCCGTTCATCAAAGTCTGCCGATGTCTTTGCGCCCCCAAACTAAGACTAAATGGGCAATAGATCCCCTTGCATAGCTGGCCTGCGCGTGCTCGAGAACCAGTCCCTTCCGGTATCGATTCAGAAATCCGAGACTGTTAACGCTATGAAGAACTATATACTTGAAATCATATCTGCCATCTAATTCTTTAGAACTTGCGCTGACAAAGTATAGCATTCTAGAAGTTGTTCGGTATATACAACGCAGTAAATTGTCAATTTTGCAATTACAATTGCAAATTAAGTTTTATTTTGTTAGCGCAATTTTATGCTGAGCAGTGAAGAATTGATAAGTCAGCAAGTTTTAGATAGTCTTGGGCAAGTTTCGGCCACGTGCCTATGATTGGTGAGCATAAGGGTACATCATTTGTCTGAAGTGTCTAGCACGCATCTATCACTTGGGCACTTCCGTACTGAACTTTGGTCTGACGTTGGCGGTGATTTCATGACTTCAGTTGCTCTTGCTGACTGAGCTGGTTAGTAGCTAACTAGCGCCGATAACATATAAGCCAACATTTGAAGGTTAAAGTGTGTTTGTGTGCTTAGCTAACAACACATGAAAACGTCAGTTTTTTTCTAAGTTGCATATTGATGACGACGGCAATTTATGGAGTTACACGTATAGAACTTAAAATATCGACGGCAGAATAACTGGCAAGACTGAACTAATCTGAGCAAACAGGCTAAAGTAAATCGAAAGGACTCTGTGCTTTTTCTCGAATGAATGCTGTGCTGAACTATAGGACGAAAGTAGGATACGAAGCTCGATTCGCAACTTCAAAGAGATGTCGACAGAATTATATCAGTTAGGCCTACATTTGTGCTTCAATTACTTGTGCTTTGGCTTTCTTTATTGCTTTACTGTTTTGAATAATAGAAAACAACAATCATTGTCTCTGAACTCAGTCAGAATTAGAAAGATATGGTAGTTTATTGTATGATAGCACTTATTTCTGAAGCGCCTCATTCAAGAGTTATTCTAGCAGACACAATTTATTCTGCAAAACAAGACAAGAGCAATCAAACTCTAACGGATTATGATTGTAATCTGTTACGCCCTTATTCTTTGGCGAAGATGTCCCAGAAAAATGCCAATGCATACATAGCCTAATAGTTTTTTACCGTTGTAATGAGCCTATAAAATGCAAAACCTCAGAACGGCTTATAAAGCCGCCGAATGAGCCAAACTATGGTTGCAGCTGCTCTGTATTGAAAAAGCACACAGGAAGCGATAAATCTGAGCGTTAATCTCAGCAGTAATGGCAATTAGCTGGACTGGAGTTGACTTGCCGTTCACGAGTCGGCTTTTCAGCCGAGAGATCCTCTCTCAGCGTGTGTCTGATAACTCACATAAATGGCAAAGCTAAGCCTATATCACACATTAAATTGGCAGTTACTTGGAATGCAAAACCATCATCCGTCATTAAGTTACCTGTGTTCCAGCGTATGAATAGTTCCTGTCAACACAAGACTGAGAACAAAATTCTAATGTGTTGCTTTTGTTGTCTTTGTCCTTCTCGTCGCAGAAAACGCATGCTCCCATTGCTCTGTCTTTGGTTTCATCTTTGTAGCATCCAATGTATTGCCGAGAAACTGTAGCTATATAAACATCAGCTTCATTAAGCATGCAAAACAAAAGCAATGGTTGTAACATAAATATGCACAAACATTCTAAAGACGATGTTAGAGTAAACACCTTTGAAGCTAATAAATTAAGATCTAGATAAATAGTAAAGATTTTAGGACAATGCAACTTACTAATACAGCTTAAGATAACATCAACAATTTGTACAACAGATTTATTATAAATACTTCCTAAGTATTAGAAACTTGTAACTTGTAGGTCATCATTGGAACCACTAGATGGCGCGGCGAAAGGTTTGTCACCATTTTCTAGCAGTTCAAATTCAACACAAAAATTTTATATTTCGTAGTGTTTTGCCCTCCATTTTCTTCCACCTGCGTTTCCTGAGCGAATCTGCAAGTGTCTGCTAATTTCGTGTGGTTTGTGGACGACATTAAGAACTATAATAGCAGGCGACCAATATGCAGATCCACAGACATATCATTGTACTTCAGCGCCCAAGTGTGCTAAAACTAGTGAAGCCCTCTCGGATGATTGTCCAATTCGAGAGTTTTTATAAGCCGGACTTTTGCGATTTCTCGAGCAGCATAAATCCGACATCTGGCCTTCGAATGATCAGTAAGGGTTATGAACATTGTGCTGCGTGTGTTACCTTTTGGCTATTCTTCATATTTAACTCAATTCCAACTCTTGAATATGTTTTATCTTTTGTCAAACGTGGACATTCAGTGGTGGGCTCTATGTTTACATATATGTGCACGCATCAAAACACTTATATACCGCCTTTCAGAAGCCTAATAAATGCCCCGTAATTGTGTGCCATCTGCAGCCTGCAAAAGTATCATTCGAATACAAACGAAATTGTCGTTCTTTTGACTGCAACATCACTTGGCGTGGCGTGGTCAAGCTACGGGAATTTGTGAGGTACTTAAAATCGCCATAGAACTGTTCAGGTACACAAACAACTAAATAAATGAAAATATGGATGCATGTAAGCATACATACACATTACACGTATATATACATATACACAATATACATACGTACATACATGCGTGCGTGCGGTCGTGCGTGCGTGCATACATGCATACATATGTACGCATACCATCTGGTCTTCGAGTGCCAGCATGGTTAGACACAACCTAACTTATCTGCCCAGTTCTGGGCGTCCTGCCGGAATTTTAATTCCGTTACGCTCAAGTCCTAAAAGCAGGTTATTTATTAAATTCACCGTATATAGATTGACATGGTTTCCATGACCTATTGAATTTCAAATCGTCTTGCACTGATTACAATTCGTGTACAGTTGCACTTGAACTGACCATCAAGCTTGGGTTTGGCGTGGACATCGATTGTGCCTTGTGCATTATACACCAGCGCGATAGAAGTTAATAAAATATAACTAATTATAATAAAATGAGTATTGTATAGCAACACGCTGCTCATATTTTATGCCGGATTTATTTACATCTGCTAGGCAATTCTTTAAAGATGTCATTAGAAGGTGAACCATGAGTATTCCGATATATGGAAGAATATTCTAAAGCAAACGGTATTTACTGAACAAGCTCAAAACATTCAAAAGTACCGTTACAACATCAACATTGTACCGAAACTTATAAACCCACTAGATACAATCGCCCCTTTCAAATTTATTTGTAAGAACTGTGTTACTTACTTATATTGCAGGCTGATCCACTCCAGTTTCCATGACATCCATCTGGACAGTTTCCAGTCACCCGATCACATGGAATTTCTCGCTTACAGTGACAATTTTTATTACACGCTGCACCGTAAGTTCCAGTCGGACACACTAGGTAATAATAAGGAAACTTCTAAAGCTAAAATTTTATGTTAGGCTTTATTACTTAGTAATTGTTCATTGATAAATTCTCAATTGAAAATGCGAGATTCGAGCATGATTTTAAATATATATGTCTCGAACATGATTTTAAGACTGAACCTATATGTCTCAAGAAATTTGATAGCTGCGTATTGAATAGCTGCAATAATTTCACGTCTATGCATCTGGCATATCTCGTCCTTTGTGCTTATGCAACAAGCTGAAGTGCAAAACTAAGTAAATCTCTAGATATTCAGGCTCTCATTGTACATCATTAGAGACTAGTCAGATTTTATTCTATTTAAGCTCAGTGAATTAAGTAAGTAAGACTATCGCATTAGAAATAACCCGTGAAAAGCCGAGAGCCATCTATTTAACGAAGTTCTTCAACAAGCAATTTGGTTCCGTAATTATGGTCTTGGGGATATTTCGTCATTAAGCCCATGTGACGGAAGACAGGATTACACATGAATGTTTTAATTGCTGAATTAAACCTGTACTTGTTCTTAAAACCAGTTTGTAGAAATTATGCTTTCAGATCCAAGTTATAGGTTACCACATCGAAAATAAGCAGCCAATTTCAGCTCTTCCTCAAAGCTTAGTTCTAGAAACTATATTTTTCAGCATGAATTTTGTAAAAAATAGTCAATAGTCAAAATATGCCTACCCGTATAGACAACATAAGCATTTAATTGACCACCACAAAATTCAGAGTTATTTCCTGAACAAGTCAAGTTGCAAGTTGTATCCGGTAGTTGTGCACCGTAATCCTCCCGACAAAGACAGGTGTTCCCATTCTAAATGATAAGCATGCATCAACACGTTAAACCTATGTATTCTGAAATCCTTTTAAGGTATACTATTAAACCGATGTCTCACATTTTACTGTTATGCATTGTATAGGTGACTATATACACATCCTCGTGCAAAGCAAACCACTCAGTGCGGTTCAAAGCATGGAAGCCATACGTAAGAAATTCTATTCTGCCTTCTGACTTATCTTTTCACGAGTAAATAGGGTAAATAAAACGAGTACATATAAGTACATAAGAGTGTGCGTGCATGAGTGAGTGAGTTATTAAACACTTGAAAATCGAACACAAGTTATAAACGGAGAGAGAAATTACAATTTTCTTCTAGTTTTTGGCAAAGAGCCGAACTTATTTTGAAATTTGACACATGCTGCCAAAAACCGAAGTCAAACAAATATCTTTGCTTAAAAAGTGGTAAAGGTGTGTAGAGTTAAATATTTAATAAACGCTATCGATGTTGGTAACACTGGCCAACAGAAAAATTTTTTTTCTTGTTGCCTTCGGTTTTAGACCTGTTCTTGGGGTAATTTTGGGCGCTGATTCAGAAAATGTCATTGGATTGAGTGCATCAGGTCTAGTTTCTGAGATATCGTCGATTTTGTAAAGAAAACCCAGTCCACTCTTTAAACGATGTCTTTGGCAAAACTAAAATGTCATAATAAGCTTTATTTATGGCTAATTATAATTCTTGCTGATTCATATAATGCCTACATCCTTATAATGTAAAATCAGCATATCTTGCCGCGTGCTGAGATATTGCTGATTCAACGAAATAACTATTCCGTAGCCTACAGCTTACTCAGCACTAAATTCATGGCCTCATTTAGAATTTATTTGTGCTTATACAGCGTTTCATGGTTTCGAACTATGTAAATAGATTATGCTGAAGTCAGCATTTATAGCCTATATAAACCGCCTCCTGAAAGCTAGAGCAGCCGCAGTCGTCTTAGGGCATATTAAGAGTTGGTCGCAAGAACAATCTGTGAATGTGAGCATTAAATAACTACATGTTCTTACTATTTTTTAGGTTAGTCATTTAATTCCTCAGATGCGAACATCCTTAAGGTTATGGCTACTTCCAGACGGAGCTGCATTAACCATCCAGACATATTCTGCTACATTTGTGGGGAATACACACTAAAAGGAAACAGGAAACCGATTTCTGAGTTTGTAAAAAGAGCATATGTAGGTTATTTTGGTGTCAAACTTGGAGATCAAGATAAGCAATGGGCTCCTCATACAGTATGCAAAACTTGTATTGAACAATTGCGCCACTGGACAATTGGAAAGAGAAGCTGCCTGAAATTTGGTGTACCGATGGTTTGGAGGGAACAGATAAATCACTTCGACGACTGTTACTTTTGTATGGTTAATATCATAGGCATCAATCGAAATAATCGTCACAAGTTGTCTTACCCTGATATACCTTCAGCCAGGAGACCTGTTCCGCATTCGGATATTGTACCAGTTCCACCTTTTCGCAAACTACCTCAGCTCTCAGACGATGAGACTTGCATGTCCAATATCGGACAAGATGACGAAAGTGAAGAAAGTGGGGGCAGTGACAGTGATTTCCAATCAACTTCACACAGTGAACGTTTTGACCAAAAAGAGTTGAGTGATCTGATCAGGGACTTAAATCTTTCCAAAGAGTCCTCTGAATTGCTTGCGTCCAGACTAAAGGAAAAGAATGCACTTCAGCCTGGAACGAAAATTACAATTTATAGAAACAGAGAAAAGGATTTGCTGCCATTCTTTACCGAAGACAACAACCTAGTATTCTGTAATGACATCAGCAACTTATTGAAGAAAATTGGTCTGTCGGATTACAGCCCAGATGAGTGGCGTCTTTTTATCGACAGTTCAAAACGTAGTCTGAAATGTGTGCTTTTAAATAACGGCAACAAATTTGGTTCTATTCCAATCGGTCACTCCACCAGGATGAAAGAAGAGTACAATGCCATCTCTTAGTACTGGAAAAGATAAAATACAAAGAACATCAATGGGTAATTTGTGTAGACTTGAAGATGGTAAATTTCCTCCTTGGTCAACAAAGTGGCTACACAAAGTATCCCTGCTTTTTGTGTCTTTGGGACAGTAGAGCCAAGCATGAACATTGGACAAGAAAAGATTGGCCTTCGAGGAAAGACATGGTGGTTGGAGCTCAAAATGTAATCAAGGAATCTTTGGTGGCACGAGATAGGATCATACTGCCACCACTACATATAAAGCTAGGCCTGATGAAACAATTTGTCAGGGCTTTGAATAAAGAAGGTTCATGCTTCGAATACATAGTACACAAGTTACCAGGAATTACAATGGAAAAATTGAAGGCTGGAATCTTCGATGGTCCACAGATCAGGCAACTTATAATGAATGACCCACTTTTCATACCATCAATGAATGAAATCGAATCTTGTGCCTGGTCTTCCTTTGTTCTTGTAACTAAAAATTTTCTTGGCAACAAGAAGGCAGACAATTATGCACAACTAGTAGAGGATATGCTTCTTCATTTCAACAAGCTTGGCTGCAACATGAGCATTAAAGTCCATTATCTCCACAGTCACTTAGATCGCTTTCCAGAGAATCTTGGTGACTTCAGCGAAGAGCAAGGTGAAAGATTTCACCAAGACATCAAAACAATGGAAAATCGATATCAAGGAAGATGGGATGCACACATGATGGCAGACTATTGCTGGAATATTATGCGCGATTGTTCCGGCAGATGCCACACTCGGAAATCGTACAAAAGGAGCTTCTTCGGTGTCGAATGACTTGAAATTTTTATAACAAACTTGTTCTGTTTGGTATCATATAAGTACAGTTTCAGGTACTACCATTTTCTTTTAAGTATTTGTATTATTATGTTTATTTAGTGTATCACATAATAAATTGAGCACTACATAATTATAGCTATAGCCTTATGTTTTATGGGCGAGCAGAGGCAAGGACTGGTATATGGCATAATGTTCTATATCTCGAAAACTAGACCTGCTGGGAGAAAACTGGTGCCTTTTCTGGAATCAGCAGGTCAAATATACCCAGAAACAGTTCTAACATTTGAGGCAACAGATTATGTGTTGGCCAGTGTAATCTGTCTTTTGTCAACTTGACAGTTTTACCTGAATTGTTGCGTAAGTTGTCTGACATTTTGCAATGCATTTTTCGATAGTCGTCGCGTTATCAGTTGAGATATCTGCACTTGAAACTGTCGACAGGCCACTGTCGTGAAAGCAGCCAATATACTGGTCCTGTGGAAATCCTAAAAAGGCAACAGCAAATATTATTATACGCGTTATATACATTTTTACGAAATTTTGTTTTCCACTACTCATGCCGGTTATGATTCAGTTTTGTGTCAGTATTGGCCAGGTGAGGAAATTATTGCCATCCCTAGTACGAAACCAAAAATAATTTCCAGGTTGGTTAGATTAGACAATTAACTTATTGAAAATATCAACATCAGTTGGCCTTCATTTGTGAACAAAGTTCCTCTTCGTACTAAAATGATACACTATATGCTGTTTGATTTAACAAAATCACTTTAACCCTGCATATTTACTAACACTAAGCAGAATATCATATTGAAGCATTACCAGAGTTTTATCCTGTGTATAGCATGTACATAGTGTTTTGTCAACACACTTCATCCGCGGCCACTGTATACTATATGTTCTAGGTTTAGCCACAAAAATTATAGAATTGATATCGAATTTAAATCTGCTTTCGGTCATGACAATTTCACAGACAACAGTTTCACATTGGACGTACACAGATGTGCTATTAATCCCGATACCCGTCGACTGATGGCACTTAAAGACAGACATTTTCTCGCTGAGTTCGCAATATTCATTAAACTTCTTTAATCTTTCTATTGTCTCTCCAATTGTGAGTCATCGATCAATCGCCCCTGTTAATCGCCGGTTAATCTCCTGCACAATCGGAGTTCGGAGTGTAGCCCTGCTAGACAAAGTTTTTAGAGCTGGTGATAAGAAAATCTCTTTAAAATTTTACGTTTTAAACGCATACTGTATGTGAGAGTTGCAGGGAGGTCACTAACTAAAACACATACTGAAATTTTTCATATGCAATTGGGAAGCTGAAATTTTGAAGGGGTTGAACATTCAAAAGACTCCGAGCAATCCAGATATACATCGAACTCCTGTGTATAGCCAATTCACTAAAATGGTTGAAGATCTACAGGACAGAAGGCTAACATTGACTTATCGAAACTGCTGCAAGGCTAACTTGTTTGGTAGTTTTCCATCATCCGCTTTCAACTTGGCCTTCTAGCTGTGCAGTTTTTTCCGTTAGAATGAGAACATGGGTATAATTAATGTTTAACATTCATCATTATTACCTCTCGTAACCGTCGTTTGTATTGCGAACCATAGTGTAACGATGTTTGCAATAAATTGACTAAGAGAACGTCTTCTGCAAGAGTCTTTCACAAACGCCATCTGAAGGCTCTCCGTAAAGAAACGTCTAATCCAGCAGTAGGATTTACAACTCACGAACACACTGCGCTGTTTAATTGTATGTTGTTCCCACTAGAATCATAATTTAACCTAATAGCGGAAATGCACAGGTGTTGATGCATAGCTAAACCTAGCTAGATTCTAATTTGAGAAACAACGGTACTTCCAGTTGATCAATAAGTCATGCTAAACGAAAAAATTTACATTAATAAACCTGCTTGCTTAATCAAGAATGCGCATAATATTAATGTTCCCTATGGTTCTAAAGGCAATGCTAATAATATGCAGGCTAAGCTAGTGTGAGAAAACTTCCTTGTTGATGACCTAAATCTGCTTCTTATATCGGGTGAGATCATCACGGGTGACTTGCACGTCTATTAATATATCCCCGCAAAATCGCACACCCTGTGCTCTTGCATTATCTTTATTGCATTCTGGAGAACCCATTCCGCGAATCAGAAAGCTCGTCACAGTAAATACCGACACGTACATTGGCTCTTGGCCTTTTGCCTTCCTAATGTGTATAATGAGTATCGTACCACCTGGTGTGCTGGGCTTTGAAGAATTGAGAAGTTAAGTGATTTCACGGTCCATATACCGAACGAGGGGAATGCATTGCATTGTCACATGATCTCACATTTTGAGACTATATTCAATCTAGCTGTAGTTGACTTTTTCATGAATTTCAATAACATGCTTTCACTGATGATTTAACACGTTGAGTTTTTTGTTTCCTTCGGTGCGGCGACAGCGCAGGAATGAAAATCCACAAGGAAGGATCGTGAGAGAATGGAGCGAAAGTTGCGTTGAGGGTAAGAGAAGAATAGATGAATGGGGGCCGGGATAGTATGATATGTAACTAAAATTGCCGGGGAGGCAACTGGAATAACTTTCTCTTCACTTGTCAATATCTAATCTGTATACAGTATGAAAAGTCATTGAATATGTCGGCCTACATAGTTTCCTATTTAGGTCTAAAACAGCTTTGGACAATCAGACATCAATTATGGACCGATTTTTGCGCACTGCCAAATTTTGTTTTACCTATCAGGACCCTTTCAGAGGTATTTTTCAAAACTTGTGTCACCTTGTCGAATAGGAGTCATCGCGTTTGCGCTTCGGTCGCAGATCCATCGATTTCACAATCACGCTTCTCAGGAGTATCCAGGAGCAGAATGCAGTAAAATTCTGAAAGATCAGTCCGCTGTATCACAGAGAGGCCGATGCAGAAGTTCGGATGCTGATAAAAGCACCTCATAGCAGCAGTTCTAGACTCATGGTAAAAATATAGGGTATAAACAAAGCAGGGTAGACAATTGCCTTGGGATAGGTCCTATGGAAAGAGTACATCTGTTTGGACTGCTAGAGGCTCATTAGCTAGATCTATAGTTTCGAGCTCTGCCCTCTTCAACATTGTCTTGTCAGTTGCCCTGGTAACTTTACTTGTCCGTCGCATGAGGGATATGTGGACCCCGTTTGACGGCCGCAGACTGAGAAGACCGAAAAGAACAATATCACCTGGATCCGTGAAGAAAATTGTGAATGTTCCTATGGATCTGAGCAGGACCTCTTGTTCAGTCAGGCAAGAAAACACACAGAGGTTAGGTGGAATTTTCAACGAAATAAAATTGTAAATACTATGGCTCATGGCCTCCTGCACAGAGCATAAACTTTTCTAACATGAAAACGAAACTGAAACTTAGGTCAGTTTCCAAAATGTTTAGTTCAATTTACAGCCTCTTCCAGGTATCAGATTTCGTGTTTGCATGCATGCATACGTACGTCATACATACATACATACACACACATACACACACACAAATACACACACACTAATACACACACACACTAATACACACACAAATACACACACACTAATATACGCACACACTAATACACACATAATACACACATAATACACACATACACACATAATACACACACACATACATACACACATAATACACACATAATACACACATACACACATTATACACACATAATACACACATAATACACATACACACATAATACACACATACACACATACACACATAATGCACGCATACACACATACACACATAATACACACATACACACATAATACACACATAATACACACATACACACATACACACATAATACACGCATACACACATACACACATAATACACACATACACGCATACACACATAATACACACATACACACATACACACATAATACACATACATACACACACACATACATACATACATAATACACACATAATACACATACACACATAATACACACATACACATATACACACATAATACACGCATACATACACACATAATACACACATACACACATACACACATAATACACACATACACACATACACACATAATACACACATAATACACATACACACATAATACACACATACACACATGCACACATAATACACGCATACACACATACACACATAATACACACATACACACATACACACTAATACACACATAATACACACATAATACACACATAATACACACATAATACACACATACACACATAATACACACATACACACACATACACACATACACACATACACACATAATACACACATACACACATAATACACACATACACACATAATACACACATACATACATACATACATACATAATACACACATGTTCATTCTCTATTCTAGTAAGATCTCTATGTGACATGCAGTTTGAGATGCATACGGTGGTCTTTTCTGTGTGATATCCCAGAACTCGCCAGGTGGCGCTATTCATGAAAACAGATAGATACAGTTTCTGTGGCTAGCTGAAAAAGGAACGTAGCAGAAGTGCATACGTCCGTCAGGTCTTTACTCAACCACCTCTCGGGGTCCAACTTATCTGGATCGTAAAGGTATTTTGAATCGCGTTGCAGGGCACCGACATGATTAAAGCATTAAAGCTTTCGCTTCTTTCGGCACAAATTGTCTCCCACAAAAACGATAATCGGATAGGTAGGCCTATTTACAAACAATGGTTAAGTAAGTTACTAAGAAAGGAAGTAAAATAGTTAGTTAGCAAGTTAATAATTTAGTAAGTGAGTGTTTAAGTGTATGTGTGTATGTATGTGAGCGTGTATGTGGACTATGCATAGATGTACAAAAATATTTAGGTAGGTAATTAGGTGAATAAGTACGTGAATGTGCTTCTGTGTATATCTGCATCTGTTTGTACATATATGTGTGTGTTGTTGTTGCAGGTTTGTCTAGGAAATTTAACAAAGACCCACAGTAGTTTAAAATGGCATATATTTACCAGAAAAAGTAAGACTCACGTGTACACAGAAAACGACCACAGTGGTCCAAAGAATATCAGAATCTCCACAAACAAATCGTCAACTTCTCAAGACAAGGTCATTCACGGCGGGAGAGAATCAACATAAAAAATTATCAACTTCAAAATGACAGATCGTGAGCCCGGCAAACAACGAGCACAAACTAACGAGGATGAAACCTCAAAACACCTACAGGGTCAAACACCAAAAGCCGAAATAACTAAGCATCAAGAACACTCCTATTTCCGCCAGACAATTGCCACTCCTACCGTACAACACCTTATGGTTCAATTTGTGTATCAAAGGATGAAAATATTGGCATCGGTAGTATGAAATCAAAGAGTGTTTTCAGGTTGTATAGACTAGACAGCTGACTTAGTGAAATCATCAATATCAGTACACATGTTTAAAACGTCCCTCTTCATACTAAATAAATATAATACATGAAGTAAGATGTAACAAAGTCGCTTTAACTCTGCGTACATACTAACAATAAACAGAACAAAAAATCTAGTATTACCAGATTTTCATACAGTAGTGCATAGGATATGCATAACATAAGCAGTATACAGTGAACACACTTTCATCAGCAGACCCTTTATTCTGTGTTCTAGGTTTAGCCACAATAATACATTTGGTACCGCATATAACTCTGACGTCAGTCATATCCATTTGTTGACAATAGGTTCACAGTTCACATTGGACACACAAACGTGCTAAGAATCACCAAAACCGTTGCTTGCTGAAACTTAAAGACAGATATTTTCTCGCTTTTATTGAAATGGTTTTATTTAACTAACTTCTTAGATTCCTTGTAGTGTCTTTCCAGTTGCAAATCAATCAATCAATCGCGTGCTAATCTCCTGCACAAGCGGAGTCAGGAGCATACAGGTACAACAGCTCTGGTAGCCAAAGATTTTAGAGTGGGTTACATAATGAACGCATCTGTTATGTAAACCATATTGCATGTGAGAGTTGCAGGGAGGTTAAAACCTAAAGCACATGCTGACTTTTTCAAATGAGATTTGGAAGCTTAACGTTTGAGCGGTTGAAATTCCAAATAGGCCCAGCATTCCAGGCGTACAGCCAACTGCTGTCAGTAGGTAATGCACTAAGGTTGTTGTAGAGCTACAGGACTGAGGGCTAACACTGACTTAAGGAATCTACTGCAGGTTATCCTGAGCTCATCCAGCCAATACACAAAACTATAAAGCTTGTATGGTAATCTCTCATAAGCCTTTTTGAACTTGGCCTTATGGCTATGCACTATTCACTTTAGATTGATGGCGTATGTGTAGTAAAAGTTAACATTCATCAGTCTTACCTTTCGTAACCGATGATTGTATTGCGAGCCACAGTGCAAAGGTATTTGCAATGAAGAGAGCAGGAGAATGCCTTCCGCATGAGTCTTTCACAAACGCCATCTACAGGTTCTCCGTAACAAAAGATCTAATTCAACACTAGGATTTTCGCAGACTGTCTTTTGCTATTAGTTTAATTGCGTTGTTCCCATTACAAACATAGCTTGAGCTAATAGTGGAAATGCATAGGTGTTGATTCACTGCTAAGCCTGGCCAGATGTTAATTTTAAAAACAGCTGTACTTCCTGTTGATTAGTAATTGGCATGCTAGGCGTATAAATTATCATCAATAAATATATTGCTTATTTAAAAATGCGCACAATAATAAGATTCTTCAAGCTTCTAAAGGCAAAGAAATACATATGTTGGCCTGGGTAGCGTTAGTGGACGGCTAGATACACCTTAAGCAACAACTTAACTGTAATGTTGACTGAAAATGCGAAGTTGGTCTAAACTGATTAGTCCACATTTGACAATGCGATTCTTCGCTCAGCCGATTGACAAATGGCGTGTTGAAAATGTCTTATTTACTTACTTACATACTTCATATAAAATGTTGTTCGATTACTTTAGTCTATTGTGGTACATAGCCAAATGGATGTTTGTATCGTTGAGTTTGAAAGGGATAATTACTCAAAGGACTACTTTTCACTGACCCGAGTAACAAATGTGTGAAATTACAGAGCACCTTATAGTACTCTGTATGTTTTTAAACTCAAGACAAATGCTTAGTTGCTGTAAATATTTTTCCATTCATAAGTTTATAATATTGAAAGACAAACGCTTAGCTGTCGTAAATATCTTTTCAACTATAATTTTTTAATATTTAAACTTAAATACTTGTCTTAGCCTTAATGGCTAATATTTCAATCACAATCGTAATCGTAATCGTAGTCTCGAGATTTCTACAACGCCCAACGAAAGCCACGTCACGGGGACCAGCTTAGTTACATGCGCTCAGTCAAAACAAAATCGATAGGCAAAAAGGGTTCGGTTCCAGGTCGAGATCCAAAAGTCAGGCAGAGGGACAGCGTGGCAGCTACAGCGGGCGATGCTTGGGATTGTAGCGGAAAGAGAGATAAAAGGAAGAAGGGGATCATCAACAGGTTTTAAGAACTTGAAGGAATTATTCAACTCGACACACACCATTCACAGTCTAGGCCTAAGTGAGCAACAGCCTACCCTGTCTAACTGCAAGCCACTATATCGTTTGACCTGCGACCTGGTTAAATCTCTCATTACGAGCATACAAATGCAAAAGGATTTCAACTGTTGTGCATTTTCCAATTAAATAAGGCGTACTTATCCGCGTAATTAGTAACTGACGAACGAATGATGTCTACTTTTGAGAAGCATTTACATTTATTCCTATTATAAGCGATCTGATGATAGTGTAGGCTAGTCTATCGTGCGATATCTTGACCTGGAACCTAACCCATCTTCCCTATCGATTTTGTTTTGACTGAGCGCCTGTGAATAAGCTGGCTGTCGCGACTTAGCTTTCGTTGGGCGCTGTAGAAATCTCAGAATTACGATTATGATTGTTGGTGATTCAATCTGCTTCTGATATCGGGTGAGATCATTATGAGTGGCTAGCACAGATCTATTAATATTTCCTTACACACAATCACACCCAGTGCATTTGCAAACTGTCCAGTGTATTCTGTAATGGTAAATGATGCAACAAACGTGCAAAAACCACACAACAACACCTATCGTGAGGGGTTGGAGACGAAAATTGCACGGATTGTAAGTGGACGGGATTGCTGTATAAAAGAAAGGAATGGTATGGATTGACGGTGTGGATAAAATTTCCGCGGTGGGTATGAAAACAAATTTCTCACCACGTGTCACTCTTTAATCAGTAGCCTACATAATAGGAATAGTATTTAAATATATCAACCCAGATTGTTTCCAAATTAAAATCACAATGCCAGAAATAAACTTAAAATACCTGAAAATCTAGTCATCAGACATGGACCGCTTTTGGCTGGATGCCAAGTTATTGTTTACCGGTCAGATCTCTTTCAAAAGTAGTTTATGCAAAATTGAGCTTTCACAGAGGTAGAGAAGGCAAACAACCGTCGAAAATCCACTGATCTCATAACCACGCTTTTGTAAGCAGTTTCCAGTAGCAAAATGTAGTAAAATTCCAGAAGGCCATTTCTTAGAAACACAAAGACAGGCCAGTGCAGAAGATCGGAAAGTGGGCAGCGCATATTCTAATAGCAGTTCCAGACTCAGGTACAAATAAACTAGTAGTGTAGTCAAATGAACTGGTTTAGAACCTACGGAATGAGTAGAATTGTTTGAAAAACTTGCTGCCAAGTGCGAGATCTGTCTTTTCTCGCAGTATCCCTCTACATTAAATTGTCATATGTTGCAATCGCAATTTGGATTGTTTTTTTCCTGAGGGAAACATGGACCAACAAGAAAACAATTTATATTCGCAGATATTGTGCAGTACCAACAGATTATCAATCCAATTGATGATCAAATAGCCAGGCTCTCAATTTCGAAGAAACTTAGTTAAAAATATAATTAAACAAGGGTATTGAATTGGATGATGTCATGATACACGTACGAATTCTGCTCAACTAACGCATATACTGTGCTTTATTCGTGGATCTCACTGTATAGGAGTATAAATTCTGTTCTCATCAGATCGAGACTCTTCAGCTTTAAGGCTTTCGTATGTACTGATTGTATCTTCTACATTTGATTTGGAGTCACTACAAATTTGACGCCCACTTTTGTGACCTAAATAAACAGAAATACTCAAAATTCAATTGACGTTATATATGTAGGTCTCGAATTTAAAATTGCTTAGTCATTCCCCTGACCAAACATATAAAATATAAAATATATAAAATATAATGTCAAACGCTTTGCAAGTGAACTATTTTAAATAAAATCATTTGAACCAGTAGTTAGTCTAAAGCAGCCTGAATTTTTAAGACTTCGCCATAAATTTCCGCTAACTGTTGGTACAGTACGACTTTTTTTAACCTGATTTTTCTTCCAAAGTACTGTAAATTTTATATCTAAATTCTTGCACTGTTAGTTCTGAAGCGTAATGCAAACTTATTTATCTTCAAACTCGCTAAGTCTCCTCTTTCAGTCAGCATATCGTAAGTTTCACTCAACGGAATCTGAACTTCTTGCTGTTCGTAATAATATATCATAAGTTGTATGGACATGGGTAGGATGACTCCTTCTTCTTGACTTATCTGCTGCTTTTGATACTGTTGATTATATACTTCTTTTGCATCGCCTCCAACATTGGTTTGGGTTTCTGGTCCTGCGCTGGATTGGTTTGGTATACTTATCTCAGTCCACGAACTCAGCCAGTATACATTAATGGCAATCATTCGCCTCATGCTTTGCTAACATGTAGTGCCCCATACTTTTTGGCGCTTGGCCCTCTTTTGTTCTTTATATACACTGCACCACAACAAGCCCGCAATCATTCACTGGGATATCATTTCTATGCAGATGATACTGAAATTTATATTTCGTTTGACAGCTTATCTGGTCATTCATCTGTGCAGCTGCTGCTGTCCACTGCCTTTGAGGAGGTGCAGTCTTGGATGGCGGCTAATAAATTCCTCCTCAACCCGTCAAAAGCTGAAATTCTGCTTTTAGGCACTTCATAGCAGCTCAAGAAGTTTCAGTGACTTAAATCTTTAAAACTAGGTAACTCCCTTCCTGAGTCTGATGATTCCTCTCGTAATTTGGGCGTTATCTTTAACTCTATGTCACCCATTGACTATATGAACAGTATCTATAAAATGTCCTACATACGTAATCGTGACATACGCAGAATTAGGCCTTATGACTCTATGTCATCTTAGATATCTCTGGCGAATGCATTAGTCTCCAGTCGCCTCGATTAGTGTAGCTCGCTTCTTCTTACTGGCATCACAAAGTCAAATTTGAAGAAACTTCAGAGAATTCCATAATCTTTAGCTAGAGTCATAACTAATGCATCAAAATATGAGTACATAATCCCTGTAATAAAACATTGCATTGGCTTTCTGTTCAGCAAAGAATCTATTTCAAATTGGGTTTCTGGTGTTTAAAACATTGAACTGTAGCCAAACAGTATTTAAAATGACTCCTTATTCCTTACTCTTATACTATTCAATTAGGTCATCTGATTGCTTTCTCATATTATACATAAAGCTAGAACTGTTCTTGACGAACATGCTTTTCAGTTGCTTGATCTAAATTTTGGAACTCTCTTCCTGTATATGTTCTTTCTGCTCAGTCGCTCGAGTCATTTCGATTTCATCTTAAGACTTACCTGTTCAAATCGATTATCTATCATAGGCTGTCTCTGTCTCTGTGGACAGACCTTCTAGATATAGATCTGATTGCGGCTTGGTTTTGATGCGCCACCGGTTGATGCCTTGTACATTAGACACTGGCGCTATGAAATTTAATAATTCAACAACAACAAAAACAACAAAATAGTAAAACAACAAAACAACAAAATAACAAAACAACAACAAAAACAGCAACAAAAATAATAAGTAAGTTAGGTTACAATAATTTTGCTGCATGATTGTAGCTTGATGCTGGAGCACCAATAAGTTTTTTTCTGCAAGAGTCGTATAAAACTAGCTATTATATACATCATAGCATTTAATTCGCAAGTACCTTTTTTGTATTTCGGGTTAAAAGGCGCTCATAGATTTGTTTTTTCGGGTGGCTCTTTAATACAAGCGAACTACAGCTTAGACGAAATGGGGGTATCTTGCAATGTGATATTTATTAGATTTTTATTTGCAGGCTAAATATAACTTTCATAGAGACAGAGGGCAGATAAATTTCAGACCGCTAAGCATCATTTCCTCATTTGTTAGTCTATTCGAAAGACAAGGAAAAAGAGCAACATCTGACCCTGTAAAGACTCTGGGTTGGTGTCATCTGTAGATGCTGTTGTTTTCAGTTCGTTGTCTTGACATGATTTCCTGCGACGATTTCTTCGTTTGGCAAAACATCAGTAAAGCAATTAAACAATGACTCCGCTTAATCAATTAATCTGTATATGTCGATTCTTTATTAAATGATATAGGTGAATCATTTAATATGTGATTTGGGCATCACTGAATAAATGACTGAATGAACAAAGGCTGAATGAAACATCGTATTAATGTATCATCAAATATAGCGAATCAATTAATAAATGATTAGTAAATCAATAAATCATATAATAAAGCTTATTCCTATGCTTTGTTTACTTTCTCACTTTCATGAATGAAGGAAGGCCTTTGACTTTTACATGATGGCGCCGAAACTAAACTTCTTTGACCACAGGTAGCCAACAATACTGGTAAGTGCATGGCGAGCTAAAAAATTAAAAACTTATTGCAAGTAGTTTAAATACAAAAGGATAATAGACTCTCGTAATTTTATTGGTTAAGACATATAATAAACCATCGAATGCTCACTTAATTCTGTTAGGGTTTAATTACGAAAAATATTGAACGAAGGCATTAGCCAACCTGTATATGAGTAGAATTGTTACTGCAACGATCAAAGTCACAACAACGCCAATGATAAAACCAACAACTCCAGCGACTATTGTTCTAGAATTAACGTCTTCACCTGCAAATGATAGACCAGGGATCAACAACCAACTTTGCATCGCGTGCCACTTTTGCGTAATACAATTCATCGAGTTCTGCGCGTGCCCCTGCTCGCGCACACGCACATTTATATAAAATAATATAAAATAATATAGTCTATTATCTCGCCAGTCATACTGAAAGACACCGTGCCATTGTTATCGCAAAGTTTTAAATCTTGCAGATATATGATTTATGCTAAATAATCATAAAAAATCAAGCAGAAGAGCTGAATATGCCTCGTATGCTTCCTTTTTGTCTGCTTCCTAACATCAACTAAGTAGGCATACTGTATTTAAGGGCATGATCGTTATGGAGGGCTATGGGTACCAGTACAAAGCTTGACTAGAGCAACGTTTTAGGGCAAAAGTCGTTCAAAATTGACTTGCACACCCCACTGCTGTGACAGAGAAGTTCAACAGCTAGTTATCTAGACACTTAAAGTGCTACCTAGTCTAGCCATGTAGTCTAAAAACCGCCGCTTAGGCATCGTTTTCATAATTTCGAAACTATTCGAAATGGATGTTGTAAACAACCTTCGGCCTAGCGCAGTCATTAAGCAAAGTGAGAGTAACACTCCCCTTCCTTTCGCCTAAACCGAACTACGTCCTAGTAGGTGCACATTCACGTGCCTATTGTGATACTTTCTCACAATAGTGACGTAGGCCGTGCCTAAAATGCGCCGACAATTTCCTATAAGAATCGCCAGCGCGATTGATGTAGCGGTGACTTTGATCATACGATCATACGCTTTAAGTTGCATTTCGAGTTAATGTGAGGTCATCGAAATGCGGTCGTTTACTGAATTGTTAGAAATTCGATGGAATTGATGAGTCTGTAAAGTTAAGACGGAGAGCGTCTAGCAAAAGGATCACCGCCATCTTTGTCTGAAGTTCTTGGGGCGCTATTGTAGCAGCTGATCGTCACCATTTTGGTCATGTTTTTAGCCGCTCGGTTTTAGCAGTCAATTATTGGCGTTAGGTAGTTGCCTTTTTTAAGTGGTTTCAAGAGATCGTGCGATATCTTCGCATCGAGAATTCAATTCACCCGTGGGTAAACAACTTATACCCCTGGGTAATGAAAATTCATTAAGCATGGTGTCAAAGTAAAGCTTCAATTTCAACTAGCAAACCAATTTCTTAAGGCTTGCTGCTCACGTTTTATGGATAATATTGAGGAATATTAGTTTGATCATTTGAATAGAACTTCATGCAGAAGATATGTAGATCTGACTTTAAGGAAAATTTATAATCCTGATTTTTTCTAATAAATAGCATATAAGTGAGTATAATCTAATAAGGAACATTACATTATCAGAAACATTTACTTCTGTTCAGCAGGATTTGCATTATTTCACTACAAGTATACGATACAGGCTAGTTGCGAAGAAATACTAATCAAAGGATTAGATTTACTAAACCAACTGGTCGTTTTATATGCATTCAACCCCTCTTTACAAATACAACTGTAGCTGCCCCGAGTATTACCGCAAATTGTCGACGATTTGCCGCAATCTTCCATATTTTGCCGACATTCGTCTATGTCTACGACCAATATACACACAAATTATGGGCAGTACACGAAAACTCTGCAACATCAGATGAATTAAGAATATGGAAAAGAATAATAAAGCCAATTTCACATATTGGTATAAGGGAAATGGATTTTGGACTAATAAATGATTCGAAGTCACGAGACATATTTCTTTATGTTCTGCTAACATACTAAAGCATTCCAGTTCCCGGTATTCAGTAACAAATATCGAAAAGTGTTCGTCCAAGTGACAAGTGATTTCAGCCGACCACTTTCATACACAAACAATTTTGCCAAAGTGCCAGAGTTCAGAACTCGTCGGCTATGGTAATTCAGTATACTGAGACTTTTAAATACGATTAGATTACCATAATTCTTTAATAACTGCATTGGTTCCAAGTCGATTCTGTGTTGAAGTGCCATCGATTGATGCCTAGTACATTTTTATAAAGGCTCTATAGATGTTCTAAGTTTAGATTAGATTTCTGACAGAATTATAATCTACAAATGTTTATATTCGTTTTTATATATAATGATTATTGGTTTTGCCTTGTCAGTATAATCGCAGCTTATTGCTTGTGTAAACTACCGCTTCCTTGAGATTCTTTACAACGGAACTCATACCTATACATGCTGTAGCATTCTGCCTTTGAAATCCGCTTCTACACACACAATTATAGTTTCCAACCGTATTATTGCATATTGTCGATAATGGATCACATACTGTGTTAGCGCATTCGTCTATGTCTGAAATTTAATTTCAGTCAATTTAATAATCCATTATCACAGTACAAGCAACATTACTTCAAATTCATAATAGACGTGTATTAGTTATTGGCGAATCAATCATCGTTATATGCATTGCTATATGCGGTTTCTAAAAGATCAGAACTGAAAACATGCTGCGTAGTTTTTACATTAAAAACTTGATATTGATTGCGTTTGTTGTGCATTTAAACGCAAATAAAACACATACAGATACAACACATCATTTCAAATCTGTCACTTACAACAAAGGCGACAAATACCGCATTGTATACAGTTAATCAGTCGGATATAAGTCATTTCTTTGCTGTGCTCCAAAGACAAAGTCCTATAGGGAGCTGAGCGTGCAGCGAAGCCTTGCACCCAAGGATCAGTGTTTACTAAAGGATGCATTTAAATAGTCTCTAGTATTAGCTTAGATTAGAATAGATCTATCTAAGCCGTTAACATTGCTTTCACTGACCTGTACAGTTTTCCCATATTTGGTTTCGACAAAATCCATCTGAACATCGACACACAGATACTCTTGAATATTTTAATTCAATGTTTGAGCACGTTTCGTTGATGTAACAGTCGCCGTTGTTTTGTTTGCAGTCTGCAATAATTACAGGTAAAGTACACGTACATCAGAGTGAGCAGGTTTTATTGTACATAAAGAGAAGCCAACTACAGCATATATATATATACACATTTATATTCATTCAGAGCATTCATATAGCGCTCCATAAAGATAACCACTCAGCGACTAACCAATTCAAACACGTGTGTATTCATGTCTGTAATATTTCTCATAACGGTTTGCGTGAGCAGAGTGCCCGCAGAAGCAGCCGATAGTTATTTGCACATAGTCGAGGCACAGAGCCAGAGACACATACACAAGGAACATGTGAATTCTTAGCTTGACTGCGTAGCTAATAGGTAGACGGAGCCTAGCTTAGCTACCAAGTCGAGCAAGATTGTGGCATCCGCGCAAGGTTTGCTGCAAAGGCTTAGGCTTAAGTCTGAACAGGCCTACGCCGATGTAGGCCGTAGAGATCCTCTTTGGAAGTAGGCCCTATTAGTTTGTTAGTTTGCTACATTTCATCTTAGTACCTGCTTTGCTCCTGCTTTCAAGGACAGTTTTGCCGCAGTGATTGGCCGACTACTCTTGTTTATAGGCATGTCTTCTGTCTGGTTTCACAGGACTCTCTGTTAGTTTCTGATACTTATAATGCTGTTCTTCAGTAATTTAGTTTATTTATTATAATCATCCTGTAATTCTTTCTTTATAGGCCCTAACTCTATTTTATCTGTAGCTAAACGCACTTTTTCAACTAGTTTAGCGGTCCACATATATTTCATATGTACAGGATTACTATACCATTTGCAAATTTAATCTAAGTTATAACATTGTTTTTGTTCTGGTTAGCCCAAGAGTTAGAATTGTTCTGGGTTAACAGAACTTTTCAGTTTCTTTGTGTTACCCATAGTATTAGTAGTAGTAGTTGTTGCTGTTGTTGCTATTATCACTTAATAACCTGCTACACATTCTAACTTATTTATGTTATACGTACTGTATTACCTCTAATGCTGCAATCGGTTCCTGTCCATCCTGGTTTACACTGAGATGACGGACATGAACCATTTTGGTAGATGCATCTGCTATCGTTAAGACAGTGGCATCTTCCTCTACATGACCGTCCGTAGTTGCCAACTGGACAGACTGAAACAACGTGTTATTTAATGACATTTGTTAATGAGCCATGCTGCGATCAAATGTGATGTAACCATGTCAAGTTATGCGGTGTTATGTGATTTCACTGGATGTTAAGATAGCTTTGTGTATTGCATTGCGAGGTAAAAATTATCCCAAGAGACTAAATTATTCCTATTTTCATTGTCACTTTACATTGTCATTCTGAATTCAGACTGCAACAAAAAACGCCGAATTAAACAAGAGTTTAAAAATTTACAATAAACTAATGCAAATAAAAATGAATTGCTAGCAGATCCTAAACACTGCTAGATACTAAGCCAACATGCGTTCATTAAACAAAATCGATAGAGAAGTTAAGTCAAAGAGCGGATCATGTTTGTTCAAGACGATGTAAATAAAAACACTGATCGTGTATGCAATCCAAGAGGCGACGAAGAAAATAAATAGAAATTTGTACGCTATGCGTATCGCTGTTGAACCCTGTTGTATTTAGACCACATGCTCATTGTTTACATTTTATATCTACGCTTAGTTTTTACAGACTGGACAAGCAGCATCTGAACACTGCAATGGCGGAGTTGTAAATATACAGTATATATGCATAGCATAATGCATATATATATCTATATATTCTGTATAAACCTATGACTTACAGTATACTTACTATACAGTCCAAAAGCCAAAAATAAACCGGATCCTAGTAAAGAATATCCTTAATCAACGCTAATCACAAGAGTGAGTAATTCACCAGAAAACACGCTGAGGGCGCGGGTTCCACCGCATATTTCACTCGTGTTGCCAGAACACTTGGAGTTACACGATGTCTCATTCAAAGCTCCATATTGGTTATAGCTATCATCGCAGAAGCACTGCCACGAGTACTGACACATAAATATTGTTATTTACTTCAAGTTTACAATTTCTGCATTAAAATATTTCTCATAAATCGCACGAGCAGCAATACTGAATTTCTATACGCTGGATTTACAGTATTTCGTAGTGTAACATAATGCAATGTAGCAAAACATTTATGTAGCGCCAGTTCTAGAATAAGAGTTGTTTACAGACCATCCCTAAAAGTAAGGTTGGTTTCAGACAACTCTAAAGGATTGTTTGCTTTCAGACCATTCCTTAAGCGAGTAATGGTTTCAGACCAACTCCTAATTGAGTCATAGATTCAGACCACATCTTAAGTTGTATATGGTTTCAGACCACTCCTTAAGTAAGTAATTACACTAAACCACCTCTGAAGTAAATAATCGACCTACCTTACCTGACCTACCACACCTGAAGTAAGTGATTAAACTAAACCACACATAAGGCCACTCTTGTTTCTAGAAATGTTCTAAAGTAATTAACATTTCGATTAATGTACTTATTACGCTACATAAAATAACATGCATAAGAAATATCTACAATTAGCTTTGATATAAATATCAATCTTCTTTTTCGGACTGAGGTCATATCACGGAGTTGCCATCTTACCCTCAAACATCAAATCATCAAACCCCACACCAGTCCATTCGTCCATATGACCGTCCATCTGTGTTTTCGCATATTTGTCATGACCTTGCAAACTGCATTGACATTTTTTTATTAAATTCACAGTTGTTGATAAACCCACTTCTAAAATCAATTGCCCCAGCTGTATGTGCATGTACTGTCAGCCCATACGTCTGCCTACCCGTAATAACCCTAAACTTAGCCACCGATATTCAGCACTCCATTCGATCGTCATCGATAGCTTAGAACGCCTGCCCCGCGGAAGAGTATCAGAGACGCATATGTGAGGTGCTTCATGGACTTAATGGAGTCAAGGTAAAAGCGGATGATATTCTATTCTAGGGAGTCTGCAGAATCAATGAAGAAGCACTTGCTGATCATGTCAAGAATCTGGATTGAAGATATAATATGTTTTGCCATAAACCAGTTATGAATATATTTTCGATGAATGCCAATATTTATACAGCTTATTAGAATATTGTAATTTTAAAATACACCAATATAAAGTTTCGCAACAATCAAAGGCGACTCGGTTCTGCATGCAGTGCGTAAGTTGACAACATAGGCAAATAAATTGACAACATTGAGCGCCTCTGTTGAGTTTATTTCCTAAGAGGCGCTGTATAAATCCTAAATTACAATTACAATTACAAATATAGGGACCAATCAATGACGGCTTCATTTATCTCAAACACCTTGGAATCCTTGAATGAACCTAGCCATTGCTCATGCTACTCTAGTTTGGAAAAAGCACACAAAGAGCGATAAAGGCTGAGTGCAAGTCTCACAATAATGTCAATCATCTAGGACTACAGTTGGCCTGCTGATCATGAATCGGCCCTCAACCGAATATCTTCTAACGGGGGATTTCTGATGATTCGTATGAATAACAGTGGCGCGTCATAGGTTAGATGCGCAGTAACCTCAGATACAAAAATCCCATCCGTGACTTAGCTACCTCTGCTCCAGCGTATGAAAAGTTCCTTTCAGCACATGAATCAGAACAGGATTTTAATGTAGTGTTTATGTTGTTTTCTGTTGACTGATCGCCGCAAGAAACGCATTCATTCATTGCTCTGGGAAACCATTCATCTCGGTAGCATCCAATGTACTGCCCATAAACTGTTACTATATCAAAAATCAGTTTCATAAAACATGTAAAAATTAATAAATGTGCACAAACATTCTGAAAACAATGTTGGAATAGACTCCTTGTTGCGAATTTGTTTACATTTATTGACAGAACACATTCAAGTTTCTAGGTTTCTACGTTTCTATTTGCAATACCTCGTTACAACTTGCTATTTACACAGACTCTTTCTTGGTCATTATTGCCAACAACTTTCATACAATCCTTTGACACCAAAACAAACTCTCACAAAAACGCAAACACAGTCCTACAAACGCAGTAGAAACTTGGGCATTGGGCAGTAACAGAAACATCAGAACGGGTGCTTTTTTAGTGGTCAAACAATCGAGAGTCCTGCTAAATACTGACACTATCCATGATGTGCTCTTTATCCATGCATTGAGCAAGTCACTGGACAACAAATTTTTACAAAAGTCGTGTTACTGAAATGAAATTAGTCAGTTCTTATCAATTTGTATGTGCTGAACACGAATATGACAGTGAAAATGCCGAATTGGCTCTAGTTTTTTTGTAATCTGAAATGAAGTAATTTTATATCGCACAATGCATGCCAATAGTGATACACTTACAGTTAATATTTGTAAAAACCAGGTCATAGACTAGTTCTTAGATTTTTTTGCCTGTCTCTTGTACAGCTGTTCGGGAGCATCTCTGCGGAGTGTCCAGCAGTAGTCAGCCAACATTGTAGTGGACCATTTTCCCTGGTACCTTTGCTCCATTGTTGGGATATCTTGATGAAAACGTTCGCCATGTTCGTCACTAACCATACCACAGTTGTCAGGGAAGAAATCCAGATGGGAATGAAGGAAATGCATCTTCAGAGACATATTGCAGCGAAATTTCTGGTACTGCTTGAGCATATCTTCTACTAGTTCCTTGTAGTTTTCTGCCCTAACATTCCCCAGAAAGTCTGTAGACACTAGACGAAAAGCATTCCATGCTTGTTTCGCATCACCCTACAGCAAGTTGTTGAAGCGGTCATCTTTGAAGAGTTCTCTAATCTGAGGACCCACAAAAACTCCCTCTTTAATCTTTGCTTCGCTGAGTCGAGGGAATTTTTCATGCAGGTATCGGAAAGCTGGCGAAGTGCGGTCCATGGCTTTCACGAAGTTCTTCACCAAACCTAGTTTGATGTGAAGGGGTGGTAGTAGGATTTTGTGAGCCTCGACCAGAGCTGGGTGCTGGATATTCTTCTGTCCAACTGCCATGTTTTGTCTGGGAGTCCATTCCTTCCGCACGTAGTGCAACTCTCTTGCTCGGCTATCCCACTCACACAAGAAACACATATATTTTGTATATCCTTGCTGCAGTCCCATTAAAATGGCAACTACCTTCAAATCACCACACAGGTGCCATTTGTACCTGTTATAGTCAATGGAATGCAGTAGCTGTTTTAGGTTATCGTATGTCTCTTTCATGTGGACAGCATGCGCTAATGGAATAGATGGAAGACAGTTTCCATTGTGCAAAAGCACAGCCTTAAGACTCAGCGTTGAAGAGTCTACAAAGAGTCTCCATTCTTGTGGGTCATGAGTGATCTGTAAGGCATTCATGAGGTTGTCAATATTGGAACAGAATACCAGATTACCTTCCTTCATAAAGAAAGGTTCCAACTGCTGATGGCGCTTTCTATATGAAGTAATTGTGACATCTTCTTCTAGAAGATTCCATTGTTGGAGTCTTGATCCTAGCAATTCTGCCTTGTTTTTGGATAAGTCCAAATCACGAACAAGGTCATTTAGTTCTTCCTGTGTTATTCTGCGTGGGGTTGATGATGCACCACAGTGAAAATCGGGATCACTGCACGCTGACGGACCAGGAGAAGAACATGTCGGCTCACCCTTGTCCTCATCAGATGAATCAAGGAAAATATATTCTGCTGGAGGTTCTGGAATAGGAAGTCCATCACCATGTGGAACTGGTCTCAATGCTGACGGAATGTTTGGGTAGACTATTGTCGACTTCTTTTGCTTCGTTATTCCACCGGAAAGAGGAGGAACCAAGCAGAAGTAACAGTCATCTACGTGGTTGCTTTGCTCTCTCCACACCATGGGAACTGCAAACGGCATTGATGGTCTTTTGCCATTCAACCACTGTGAAAGCTGTGTTGTACATGTAGCACAGCATATATGCGGGGCCCATGGCTTGTCTTGGTCACCAACCTTGCATTCGAAGTAAGCATGATATGCCTTCTTGACTTGATAAGTGATACTTTTCTTCTGGTTGGCAAATGTCACTTCCCCACAAATGTAACAAAAGTTGTCCACAGTATTTACGCACTTCCGAGGCATTACTGTTCTGTATTGCATCTAAATGGATAAAGTAATAATAGTTTTATAAAACAGTAACTTAAACTGTCTCGCACAAAGTCTGTAATATTGTAAATGCTCAACCGTTCCGACTCGCTTTATATAGTACACTGCTGACGTCATCTTACGTCAGCAGCCGACTGGCTGTAGTCTTACATTGCATCAGAAAATGACGTAATCAACTGTGCATGATGTGTCCATGATGGGATTATGCAATGAGGTGGAATATTACATCATTCTAGACTTATTTAGGATATTGTCGCAGTCCTACTGCATAAATTTACATGGTGAAACATAAAAAATGAACTATATGAAATATTTTCAAAACGAGAGCCAATAAAAAATTTTTATGGTTATATTCGTGTTCAGCACACCAAGATGCTACACATTAGGGCCTTTTCCAGTCAGTAACGATTTCTATGTTGACCAGTGTTATGTACAGCAATTTAGTGTTTTAGTTTTCAAAAGTTTAATAATGTGCTTTTAATGACACTGTCACACGTTGACTTTCTTTTCAATTAATCAGCAGGAATAAAATTCACCAAGCGGGAATGTTGAGAAGACTGGAACGGGTGTCTGCGGGGATGGGAGAGGATGGGGTTAAAACTAAATATGCGGGGAGGTAAGGGGAATAAATTTGTATTCCCGCGTCACTCTCTAACTAAAGTTCACTGATTGCTTTCCTTTTAGTTAATTAGCATTAATTTATGGATTGAATATAATTGACATAGGAAGCAAAACTATACTGGCGAGCAACTGTTCACTAACAACTGTCCAACGATAAGCTATTGGTTAGCAGTTGTTCGCCAGATTGGTTTAGCTTCATTTGCGAGCAATCGTCCGAAACATGTAATTATGGATTGCCATAAAATTGGGTTGAGGGATTGTAACACTTATATTACAGACAGCCGCGGCTTATTAATTTTATTTAAAGAATTGGGTGAAACCTCCACTTACTTATATTACAGGCTGATCCGCTCCAGTTTCCATAACATCCATCTGGACAGTTTCCAGTCGTCCGGTCACATGAGACTTCTCGATTGCAGTGACAACCTTTATCACACGCCTCGCCGTAAGTGCCAGTCGGACACACTATAGGCAGTAATAAGAAAATACTGGTAAAGATAAACTTCCGAGTTTAGGTTTTATGACTGAGCAACGGATCAGTTTTTATTTCTTCTTATTAGTCGAATTTCAAACACAACTAACTCAAAACACAAGGGAAGCAAAGCGAAGTGAAACCTTTAGGTGCTTTGAAGGCTGCATACAGCCTTATGAATTATGTTTTTAAATTCAGGTTGGAGATTTGCAGCCTGCAGCTTGCAGCTCTTAGCTGAAGTTCAATAGTTGAAATATCCCTACCCGTATAGACAACATAGGCCTTGAGTTGACCTATTAATCCACCGCAAAATTCAGAGTTATTTCCTGAGCAAGTCATGTTACAAGTTTCATCTGGTAGTTGTGCACCATAATCCTCCCGGCAACGACAACCATTTCCACCCTGAATAATATGCAAACAATTAAGTCACTATTTTCATAAATATTCTACAAGTATGTTAGAGAACCGATGCATCTTATTTTACTATTTTGCATTATAGAAGCTTAAGTGATATCGGATACCGCCTCTTACAAAATAAACTACTCATCTCTGCTCAAGGCATAGGCACCATGCGAAAACAACGGATTCAGTCCAAACAAAGTTTCTTCCTAAATCCAACTAAAAACGAAAAAAAAATTAACAATAATAATAACAATTACAATAACAATAATAGGACAATTTATATAGGCCGAAGAAAAGGGCGCTGTACATGAGTTCAAAAATCAACTACAGTCATAAGATATCTTTAAAAGATGTGTCTTGAGTCGTGACTTGAATGTGTCCAGAGTACATTCCACGAGAAATCCAAGTGAAATAAGCAGTTTTGCATAAAACAGTGAAGACGTGTGGCCTGATCAACAAAACAACAAGTCAGTAAAAGGCACAGAGGGTATATAAGTAGGGTGTTGGTTGGACGCCACCGATAATACAATCGCTTCCAAACTTTTTTGAGTGGTCACATCTATAATTTAATTGGTGATATCTATAAATTAATGACGCAAATCACAGTTTAAGTCAATCGTTTCAAGAGATTTGGATTAAAAGTGGGTTAAATTACGACTTTTCGTATACTTAAGGAATTTATAGCTAACAATGTTGCATTAGTGTGCAACTTTGAGTGTGTTCTTATACAGAGCTACACACTGTTTTGAATCTGGAGAAATAATATTCCACCACATCCTTTCACTTCCCAGTAGGCCACAGCGTAACCTCGTGTATTTCTTATCAATCTCGATTACTCTAACATCGTCAGTGAATTATTGCTAATCCAGTGACATTCAGTGTTTGACAACAATATGGAACTATCTGAGCTTGTTGATTTGCGAATTTTAAAAGAACTGTCATTAGTGGACAATTGTTATGTTAGTACATGTACATTGGCATCATTTAGATCTACACTTAATGTTCAGGCTTCATTCTTTAAATAATGTTGAACAAATCATGCGAGACATTTTTCGATCTGAAACATACAGTATATAGCACATTGTCAGCTGTCACTTAAATGTGTGATAGGCCGAAAACGTCTAACCTTGTTCTGTGTTTAAAACCAATTAGTTGAAATTTTAATATAGAACATAAAGCGTGCAAACATGCTTTTAATATCAGTATTGTCTCTTTTTATCATAATAAACGTTTTACCTGAATTGTTGCGTAAGTTGTCTGACACTTTGCAATGCAGCTTTTAATAGTCAGCGCATTATCATTTGATACATCTGCATTTGACTGAGTAATGTCGTAAAAGCAGCCAACGTATTGGTCCTGTAGAAAACCTAAACAGACAAAGCCAATCATACCGATGCCTGTATGGGAAATTTTGCTGTTGAGTTTGCGCATGCTGCTTATGCTTTCGTTCGTGTGGTATTATGTCGGATGTTAACAGAGGATGAAATTATGGCCATCTATATTTAGCCTGAATTAGCTTTTCCAGGAAGTCAGAACTAGGTCTAGTCAGTTTATCGATTCAAATGCCAATATTATGTCATTCGTGAATAAAGTTCCTCCTTACATGAAGTAAATTTACAATTTGTGCACCTTAATTTAACTGTAATGTAAAACTCATTTAATCCTAACTGTAATGTGAAACTCATTTAATCCTACGTATTCACTAATTTGATGCAAAACCAAATAATAATAATAAGACAATTTATATAGCGCGTAGTACAGGCGAGGCCAAAGAAAAGGGTGCTGTACTGTACATGGGTAAAAAAATAAAAATCAACTACAGTCATAAGACTCAATGCTACGAGATTTCTATCCAGAAGTTCATGGGATGCACAACATAATATAGTTAGCACACTCTTAACCATACACCCACTAAGCTGCCTCTTTAAGTTTAGCATATATATACTTATATGCTGCCGAACTGACTACTTTCTGTAATATCAAATAATGACGACAGTTATATATTGGACAAGCACGGATGTGCTATTAGTCACCATAGCCTTCCTTTTATAGATGCCTTTAAGACATATTCTTGCACTTATAGAGTTGTGTAATTAGGTAGCTTATTAGACCTCTATACTGTTTCTACAAATCCTAATAAATAATAAAAATAAGCAACTTCTATAGCGCCGTCGTATATTGCACATGGCTTCAACTAATGGGGTACCAAAACAAGCCATAGTCAGGTCAATACCACAAAGTCAGTCCACTGAGATAAAGAGGCAGCCTAGTCACACCTCCCTAATAAACCGCCTTCAAGCTATCCAGAATGCTTTCTCTTCTGCCGTCACCAAAGCCTCCAAACATCATCACATCACTCCTGTTCTTTCACTTCAGTAGCTTAACATACTTTAACTAATAAAATACAGTCTTATCACTTACCTACAACATACTTCAATTCTCTGAGTCATCTATCTCGTCACTTATTTACAATTCACGCAGTCCGTTCAACCCGCTCGTATACCGCCCTAACAGTTCTCCAACAACCCGTCACCTCATTTTAAAATCTGGAAATTGCTCCATACCCACAGCTGCTCCACCTCTCTTGAATAAAAATCTCCTGCCAGAATTGTGACAATTATCTGACCATTCTATGATCTTACAAACACTTCACCCCTTGCAATCTCTACGTAGGTCTTTCACTCAAAACTAAAAACACTCCTCTTCCACAAATCATATCCTGATTCCTTCGTCTTTCCTTATTTATCGTGCCGCTCCAACATCGACTATGGGCGTCTAACTGTCTGTCTGCCTGAACCTTGGATCATGACCTGAAACCGAATCTGACCCTTCCTTCCTATTGATATTTTTGGCTGAGCACCAGTAAATAAGTTGGTCCTCGCGACCTAACTTTTACTGGGCGCTGCAGAAATCTCGAGTGTAGGAGTACAAGTTCTGAATGGCGCTGTGATTTATGGTATTCTTTTATCAGCCGCTTGAAATTTGGTCATATAGCTGTGCGACATTCATTATAGAATAAGGGTGGGAGGATAATTAAAGTAAAACGTTCGTCATGCTTACCTTTCGTAACCGAGGTTTGTATTACGAGCCATAGTGTAACGGTTCTTGCAGCAAATAAATCAGAACATCTTGCACATGAGCCTTTCAAAAATGCCATCTGGAAGTTTTCTGAAACGAATGACCTAATCCATCAGCAGGATCTTTCACTCATTAGCCACATGCGCTCTTTTCTATAAGCAGGCCTTGTTCCGACTTCAAAAATATAATCTATGCTAATTAGGGAAATACACTGTCACTCCCTCTCGCGCATGAGTTATGAGGATAGCGTGCACAACCAGTTTCTCGTAGCGCACAAATTTTTAGTCCAAGTAAATTTAGTTTATTGTAACAGCTGCTGGCACATTTAGATGAAGGTCAAAAAAGGTTTCTATGCCTCATATTGCAACACAATTAGCGAGTCTCAAACTTGGACTTGTAATTTCTACAACATTTCCACAAGACGAGTTGCTAGCATGGAGTGTTTGTGTTATGCGCAGAGATCCATGTCGACGCTGGATAAACCTAGATTTCTAGATTAATAATAAAGTATCCACCTCATAAGCCAGACGAAAAATATAAGAAGCAGACTCGCGAGCAGAATTGGGATTCTAAATATATTGCGATAGAGAAATTAAGCCACGAATGATGAAATCATGGCCTTGATGGCCTTCGAGTGAAGTTTTTGTTCGCAGTTCTTGTCGGCAGTACAATACTCGATTCCTTTAGTATCACAAAAGTTAGCTGGAGAATACAAAACTTCCTTTCTCAGAATATAGAGTTGTCAAAAATGGGCAGTTATTTAGTTTTCTGATGGCCATTTATCGTTGCTTAAATCATCTTATATTTGCGTTTTTCTTCAGATTTCGTCTCTCGTCGTCGCTTTAGGCAAAGTCGTGGCTATCATAAGATTCCTCTTCTGTCGTTTCTGAATCGCAGCTTTCTGTAGGACCTCGAGATAGAGTAGTCGGCTCGATTACCTTTCATCGAGGTCGATGCCACCTGAAAACTGCTTTAGAAGCAAGAGCATACCGCATCTTTCTAGTCGAATTGGCATTTTTGATAATGCGACCCTATGCATTTCTTTCTCAAGCTGCGAATATCTCTTCTCGTTCTCTGTGTGGCGCTTCCTTACCTTTGAACCTTTTGATGGCACAAAGACGCTATATTAATTTCCTGTAACCTTCTTCCGTTAATCCTTTAGCTTTTCGTAGTCTTGCGAGTCGTCTACATTCAGCCTCTGGTATACTTCAAGAGCTTTACCCTCTAGTAACCGTGCTAGTGTTATTGCCCATTTATCCTCTGTTACCCCATACGCAACGCAGGTACGCTAGAACCTCAAAAGGTAGGCATCAAGACAATCTGAATGTTCCTTGAAAGTCGGGAGCTTAATGTGTTTGGCGAAGTTCACGTGTCTATTTTCCCGCTCTGGACCCACCTCGTTCTCTTTGCAACTCCAATTCTATCAACCCAGTCTCGTGCTCCATTTCCTCTCTGCGTTTTCTGTCTTCATATTCTCGTTCCTCTCGCTTCTTCTGATCTTCTCGTTCCTGATCATTTCGCTTCTTCTGATCTTCTAGTTCCTGATCCTCTCGCTTCTTCTGATCTTCTAGCTCCTGATCCTCTCACTTTTTCTGATCTACGTACTCTCGTTCCTCTCGCTTCTTCTGTGCTTCCTCCACCTTTTTCTTCTCTTCGTACTCTCGTTCCTCTCGCTTTTTCTGTGCTTCCTCCACCTTTTTCTTCTCTTCGTACTCTCGTTCCTCTCGCTTCTTCTGTGCTTCCTCCACCTTTTTCTTCTCTTCGTACTCTCGTTCTTCCATCTTCCTTTTCTCTAGCTCTAACTACCTCTCGCTCACAAAACTTCTCAGTTCCTCTCCCGAAAACCCAAGATTTTCACCCACTTGATATAATCCGCAGACATTTTGGATAAACTGTTGCTATAAATAATTATATATAACAATAGCGCTAAATAAATTCAATGACCGTAAACCCTAAATGCTGCCTCTACCTCAGACGTAATACTTACTCCGCGTTACTTACGTCACCAATATTAATTCAACGGCTAGCCAAACAAGCTGCGCCCACAGTTTGGATAAATCACACCGCGTGCAATAATAATTATCAACTGGTTGGTATTCTAAATATCTCTGTGTTGAGATCCCAAATATGTGGTAAATCCCGGAGCCGAGTCCCCAAATATGTGGCGCTTCCTTACCTTTGAACCTTTTGATGGCACAAAGACGCTATATTAATTAGCATAGCTGCTTGAAAAGCGCCATGCTTCAATTTAGATCACAAACTGAGTGCACATAACTCAAGCAACTATTCTTTACGTATGACTAATCTAGATACTTGGCTCGTTAATAGATAGTCACAGTTCTAGTTTGAAAGATTCGCATATATTGTCAAATCATTCTTCAGCAATGTCATCAACAATCAAGCATTTAATAGAACACTTAGCTAACTACCTATGGCCAGCTATTCTAACTATATATACAGTTTATATTACTTCACTTCCCCGTGCGAAGCTCTTTCCGGAGTCCAGTTTCCTTAGTCCTTAGATACCAGTTCACGGTTTTGAAACGGCCGCAGAACTGTGCATAATTCCTCTTGGTTTTCTCTGGGTGCGCGAAGATGACGAAATCCGCAAGCGGTCAGCCCTTCTTCTGGGCGAAACAACATCAAGGATTGGCGTATAATCCCTTTTAATCGTTCTTGACAATTAGTCCGCTGTCTAAACGCTTTCGTACTAAGACAGTTCGCCTAAGATTCTTAACGTTCGATTGTCTATACGTGCTTAGATCAATCGACTATCGCTACGTTGAAGATTTTACAGTTTCAACAGCGATGATGAAAACTGGATACATCCAATGTTCAGTTACTTCGTCCGGTTCGGCACAACTTCGATCGGTGAGTCTATGGACTTGTTAATATTGCCACGACGACTCATTAACCACGAGTAACGCAACGTTTAATCCTCTTTAAAGTCCTGAAACTCGATTTCATTTCACGAGAAATGTGTAGCCATTTTTTATCGGTCCTTTCTCTACCGTGGCTCAACACAAGACTGACTTAACCTCACCGTTCTACCGACTAATTCGCCGTCATAGTTCATCATAGTTCGTCTGCTCCGATCTGACGCAATCTGCATACGTGGCAAACAGTCACCCGATCTGGTTTAATCTAAACCTTAATCAGCTACTCTAACAAGAATATACACTAAATTCAACAATAGCAAGTAAGCAAATTTAACACATTATAATTCTAACCAAATGTTTAATTAATGGGGTTCGCTACACTCTGTCAAAACTCTACTTGCAAAAGCAGTTATTCTTCTCATGCTGCAGTGAGGTTTGCCCAAGAACTGCCCAAGACCGTCTAACCTAGCATTCGTTATTAATTCTGCCTGAAGCGGAGGATAAAATAGGCCAACATTACATTTCCTGTTTTCAGACTTTTAACGTTTTCAAACGCTACTTGTTGTTCATCTGACCAAATCCATTCTGCATTCGTGAGCAGCAGCTTTCTCAAAGGTATTAAAATACTTGAACTATTTTTTTACATATCGAGCGCATTAATTACCCCACATAGGAAATTTCTTAATTCTGAAATACTTGTCAGTTGCTTCATCTGCTGAACAGTCTTAACCTTTCATGGGTCTAGAAACACACCCTGCTATGATAACACTTGGACAAAGAAATCAAAACTTTCTCATTATTATACCGCCGCTTTCTTCTTATTCTGCCTCATTTAGGGTTAAATCAGAACCACTTATTACTTCAAGGCTATACTCAATGCATGATAGACTTCTTCCATACACAAGAATATCGTCTCTTATATTCCAAGCTCCTCTTACCCCTCCATTAAGTTGTGCAACAGTGTTCTGGAGATACAAAATTGGACAGGAAATTCCAAAGTTGAGGCGCTTATGCAGGTACAGACCTCGATGAGTTACAAATGTTGTGACATAACGTGATGTTGAATGTAACTCAGCCTGATGATAACTCAAACGAAGATCCTATTTGCTAAAGACAGCTGATCTGTTTATTGCGAAGAGGATGATGTGAATTCCCGGCATCGGATGGCTTTCACGTTTTACGGTCGGTTGGTCCATCTCATATTAACACAGAGTCGAAACTCATTAGGATTCTTAGGCTTTACTGCTACCACCACAGCTGAAATCCAAGGTGTAAGACCGGTCGCTTGTTCTGTGATGTTTTCTTAAAGAAGCCTTTCGACTTTAACCTCGACTGCTGCTCTCATGAGGAACGGTAAAGAACGATCTTTCTGTGCGACAGGAGCTATATCTTTGTCAGTGTGAAGTTTAATTTGATATCGCTCTTGGTAAAATCAATAAGTGTGTACAACTCCCAAACCCCGAATTGCGACTGTCTCTGTGTGTATAATTACTATGACATCTCTGGTTCTGTCCTGTAGACCAACAACTATTTATAGTCTGTCATCTTGCTAACCACATTATGCACGAACAGTAAAATCTGCCTACCGAATTTGAGGACCCTCTGAGCGACTGTGAATAGGCTTGTTCCCGCGACTTAACTATTTTTGAGCGCAAAGAAAACTCGAGATTACTATTATCTACTTTGCAACGAGAGACAAAATTTGATGCTTAACTGCTGTAGAAATTCTTTCATCCATTAATTTAATATAATTAAGAACTTATATGCTTGTCTTTGCTAAATACTAATACTTAACATTTAATTACAATAGCATGTAATGACAAAGCAATTATTTAATATAACACAAACTTCCTGCAATCGACTCGACTAGAGGCCTATCCGAATAAAACTGGTTGCCATTACAGCGTTTATGTCGTGACTTACAGTCTGGTAAACGTTTCTTTACACGCATACAATTGCAGAAATGCGTTTCAATTGTTTTACATTCTCTAATTAAATAAAATGTATTTAATATTCGCAGTAGCAGTAACAGACGGACAACTGCATTTGAATCTTGAAAAACATTTACCTTCACATAGGCAATATGATATGTAGGCTAGATTATTATTAGAAACTTCCTTGTAGGCGACCTCAGTCTGCTAGTGCATTTGGTGGTGAAATCATTCTGTGTGACTGGCAGAGCCCTACAAGTATAACACTTATTACCCTTACAAAGCTGTGCAATGCCTTAAGTCTGTTTGTTTAACACAACATGCTGGGAGATACAGAAAAGCTAGCCTGCGTTAAAATTTATACTGAAACACTTGAGTGAACGTTGATGGCCTGTTGGTCTGTTTAAGCCTACGACTACCCCATAAAGCCCACGATAGTGTATAAATTTGATTCTGTTTCTTAAGGGTTAGCATGTTTGGTGTTAGAAAATGTTAAGAATGAAGTCTGGCATTTATCTCATAAGTCGAATTTGTATATAACATCGAGTATAAGAATATCTACTCAGATATGTTCAATTATCTGTTTAGAACATAGAGCACATCTGAATAGATAGCATTCAAATTTAAATTAAAAATCATTCTCGTCAAGTGGAATTGTAGTTAAAAACACAATCCGATGGAGACACCAGGAGGAATTTCGTTAGGCCAGTAAAAAATAAAGTACTACATATCCAACATGTGAGACTTGGGGAGGCGCTCATCTCCTTTTCTTGGCCCTCGAGTAGGCAATGGATGAATCCCAATGTCCTGGACACGGGGCCAGTGCATCGCAGGATTTGCCGTTTACTTTCCAGCTTACCCCGTTTCCCATTTTTTCCTGCTTGGTGACAGAGGCACGGTTTGCGCAAACAACTTGCCCAGGGTCATTACACGGAGTCGAACCCGTGACCGCATGGTCATTGGCCAAACGCATTACCGATAGACCACCGTGCCGGACGGTGGTCTATCAGAATTCACGCCACGGCGGTTAAACACGTTTAAACAGGTGAAATCTAAAGTTTATGCCTGAATGACAGTAGAGAACCGACAGAACGCAAAGAACTAGGCAAATGAATTCCAAAGCTCTGGACCAGCCATCGAGAATGCCCGAGAGTGTATGCACTAGAAGGATTGTTGAAGACACCACGCCCGCCATTAAAAATACGTACTATTATGCCGCCGAGGACAACTCCAGCAGATATCTTAAAACTCGCCAATTTAGATCTATTAGCGCCTTTGTGAAATTCTTAACATGCGCTGTTCTCTTTCGCCGAGGTTGGTTTGGGAGCGCTTCTGAGTAGTTTTCTTGAAGGGGCGCTATATAAGTGTTCCGTATAAATAAATAAATAAATAAAAAATAAAAACATGGCTGATCCTATAAAACGGTGCTTGGCCTCCTGGTATAGGCCTACGAATATATTCATAATTGCTTAAAAGGATAAGGACCAAAGTTGCCTCTACTGTAGCGATATCCCTGAACTTGCAAGGTGGGGCTATCGAAACTAACATAGGTCTGAGAACTCAAGCATGAATAGAATAAAAAACCAATGGTCCAAAATTGAAGAAATTTCGTGTTCCATAACGAATGTGCCAAAGTAAAAAAAAACAGTGCATGCAACGATCTTTGTTAATACAGAGTTTACTGAAACTTGAAACTTGTTTTGTATCAGGATCTGCAATTTATGAAACATGCAATGATATCTCTAGATAGATGCACAGTTCAAGAGTAAAGGCCAAGCATGTCTTGCACATCAAACTTAGTATACAGTTGTTCAAGCCGGTATATGAAAGGCGGCAATATTCATTTTCCAGGTCTCAGGTATATATGCCCTATACATTATCATGGTATTGTGTGTGCACCATCGCTAAAATAGGCCTAACAGTTATGAAAAATGACCGGGCCTTTCGGGTCGCTGGCCAGCTTGCGTGAAAGCCTTCAGGCATCTATTCAGGAGGTAAAGTGTTCAGGCGTTCAAAAATCCACTGCACGGACAACTGACGCTGTAAGGTACCTTTGAAGTAGCTCACTACTTACGATATATTACAATTACAATTAAACATATCTGGATACTTGTGACTACATCGAATGTAATGTTTTTTATAAGAATCACCCAAAATTATAATCTAAGAATGGACACAGTATAAACATTAACACTGAGCACCTCGGTCTAATTGTCATTCATAATACAGGCCTCTACACACATTCAAGCTAACATTTAGCAATATAACAAGAACTGTTCCTGGTTGCAGATTTGCGGAACATAGGCTTTTTCTTGCTGGCATCTGACTTACTTGTCGGCACTACCTCGGGATACATCAGCTAGCTTTGTGTTCCAGTCTCGAATTAGCTAAGTCGACGATCGCTGTGCTCTGTTACCCGTCGAGATAAGCGGGCGCCGCGCTTCCGCACTTCAACTCAAACCCATCGTGCCTTTTCATGTATTGGGACCGTCCTCCTGGAACAGTCTTCCATTGCCTTTACGTACTGCTGCATTTGACACTGTAACAAACATTTTTGAAACTGTCTTAACAGGTCCTTGCTCAGATTATTTAGACAGTCATGACTGTGTGCAGCGCTTTTGTGAGGTACATGAGAGGCGCTATATTAAGTGTCAAGATATATGTATATATGTAAGTACAAGCATATTACGTAAATATGCATATACATGAATGCATATATATGTAGGCCTATGTGTACATATATAACTTCCCCTCTGTTGAGACGAGCAGCGGATATATATTGGAGTCGGCCGAAGCTTAGACCCCTAGGGAATCGACCAGAGTATAGGGCTGTCTATTGATGTTCAGTTGCCATATAGGCCTACTGTCTATCCCCGATATGTGTCTATCGCTGATTTGGAGTCTACGGAGGGTTAATGCCTCGGCTCCATGATACTCCTGTGAAAGATCTGGCAATTCTCCGATGTCATGCTGGCGGCTTCATGTGAGTATAGTAGTCGCCTTCGTGTTGACCGTTACTCTTGACCGGGACACCGCTATGCGGCGATTTCAAAATTTTAAGGATGAGGTAACTGGAGGGCGACGAAGTATTAGGACAGAAGCGGAGCGGGTTGAACGGAGTCAGTGGCAGATTTAGCTCTAGGCGTGGTTCGCGCTCGCCCCTCTTGGTTACATACCGGCTCCCCTCAGACCAGTCACGTTCATGGTGGGCTGCCAGACTCTGGCACCCCTCTGGAAATGTCCTTGCCCCTCCACGCAAGCAATCCAGGATCCACCACTGAACGGAGTGGTTGGATTGTAAGTAAATGACGAAGGGTTGGGAGGATTGAAGCATGTTATAGGTAAGGGATAGAATTTTGTACGCTATTCTTTTGGGTATTTTAAGCTAGTGAAGTGATTTGAGAAGAGGAGTTATGTGATGGTGTTTGGCAGTTTTGGTGAAAAGCACGAGCTAAACCATTACTTACGCCACTGATTGCAGCCTCATCATAAGCCTAATAATCGGTGAGGAAATTGGTCTCGATTCCACACTCTATTCTAACTATAGACCTATCTCCAATGTTCCTTTCCTGTCTAAGCTGATAGAGAGAGTTGTCCATACACAACTCTACTCTTATATCTTTGCAAACAATCTGCTCCCACCGCTCCAGTCAGGCTTCATCAATTTCACTCCACAGAAACAGCTATTCTGAAAGTCTATAGCGATCTTGTCCTTGCTGCTGGTAAGGGATATGTGACTGCCTTAATACTCCTTGATGTTACCTCTGCTTTTGACTGTGTAGATCACTGCATCCTATTCAAAGTCCTGCAACAATATTTTGGTATCTCGGTAAAAATTCTCGACTGGTTAGTCCCCTACTTTTCTAACCGTACTCAATACGTTCGTATCGGCTGCAGTGCTGTTGGATGTCCCACAAGGTTCAGTCTCAGGCGCACTACTGTTCATCCTTTATACCTCAGCATATCAACCATCGCCTCTCCTCATGACATAGAAATCCAACTTTATGCTGATGATACCCAACTTTATGTACACCTCCGGCTATATGAAGCCGTAGATGCCACGAAGAGACTCCGTGCCTGCATAGATGACATTATCCTATGGAGTCTGTCTATGCACCTCCTCAAACTCAACCCTGACAAATCTGGTTTGCCCGTTCCTCTAAACTTCTACAGTGCACTGAATTTCCTACTTCCTCCTCCTTACCCTCCCCATCCTCTACTGTAGATGACATACTTTTGGATCTTGACCTGGAACCGAACCCTTTAGCCTATCGATTTTGTTTTGACTGAGCGCCTGTGAATAAGTTGGTCCCCGCGGCGCGGCATTCGTTGGACGCTGTAGAAATCTCGGAATTACGATTACGATTACTGTCTGGGATCTTGGAATCATGCCTGACTCAACAATCTCTCTCTCTCTCTAACCTCATATAGCTGCAACTTCTCGAATGTGCTTGTTTCACCTCTGAAGGATCCTACAACTTCGCTCTACTCTAGATTCAGCATAACTGAAAATGCTAATACATAGCCTTATTCTTACAAGACTCGACTGCTGCAACTCTATGGTATTCCTGAGTGCACACTTCTTCCTATAACTAAAATACTACACCAGGCTGCAAGACTGTCTTGGACTCTCGTACCAAGATCACATCACTCCTACCCTTTGTTCTCTACACTGGCTTCCAGTACGTGAGCGTATCCGCTTCAGGCTGGCACTCTTCGTTTATAAAGCGCGTTCAAATCATCTGTCATCCTACTTATCTTCCATAGTTACATCTTGTAACTCTGTTAAAGGCCGATTCTCTCTTCGGAAAGTATGTTGTTCCTGGTACACGTCTTGTCTTTGGCCGGTGTTCATTCACAGTTGCTGCTCCCTCCATCTGGAACTCTCTACCTCCTTATGTTCGCGACTTTCCTACTGAGGATGGCTTTCTCTCTAACCTTAAAACTTACCTCTTCCAGTCTGCTTATGGTTCTTAACACTTCACATAATTCGGCTTCAAGTGCACTTCTGAACTTTGTAAGGAGGGCATAACAAATTTTAGTTGTATTATATTGTATTGCATCAAGCCTAACACGCCTAACACATTTAAGCCATTTAAATACCGACGTCACAAATTTTTTGGCGGTTTAATTGATTCCGCGGTGCATTTAAATATAGTAAATTCACGTTATTTTCTCTCAACCCGAAATTTCGTGCATAGTCGATATTTCGCTATTTCGATACAAATTTTAAGAGTAGTGCTGCTTGGTTTTCTCTTCTCCAGGGTATGTTTCTCCTAATTAATCCTGACAGGCTTACGTTATGAATTATATTGTAAATTTAAAATAATTTCAGGTAAGCTTAGCGATATAGGCCTAATAGTATTTCACGATGGCTTTCGACCGAAATTTGCCCTGGACATAGGCTTTCACATCGATTTTGTTTAATCCAACCTTGTCCAATACACATGAAGAACCACACTTTGGATCTCATTATCATCTCTTTTATCTCCTGTCTCATTCTATTCGAAACATCACAGATCATAACCTAATCTGGAAATCACACCGTTTCTTCGCCCTCCTCCATTTTCTCAATCTATCTGTTGACCGTCAATCCTTCATGAAGATGAGAACTTACAATTTGTTCTAAGCGCTCCTTCTTCTCTTGATGATCTCCTGTCTTGCTCTAATACTACGCTGATCACCATCTTTGATACTCATGCGCCACTTATTTCCAAACACATCACACACGGAAAAACCCTTGGTTCACTTCCTTTCGTAGACGCTTTGAACACACATACAAGCGCACTATCGACCTTATAAGTAAGGCAAAAGGAACTTATTACCCTGAAATCTGCCACCAACAAATGCCATCAGCTTATTGCTTCTGCCACGAAAAAGTACTACTCTTCACTTATTCAAACTCAAAACGTCTCTGGAAAGATGTCGACTATCTTCTCCATCCTAAGTCTTCCTGCCCACTCTCAAGCTCCTTACCTCCTCGTTCCATTTCTCATGTTTGTTGCTCATTTTCTCTGATAAAATCTCACCATTTCGTTTGGGATCGCGATCTCTTCTTAACACACACTCCTTCTCCGTCTCTTCGTCAAACACCGATTCAGTGTCCCCTTTCAATCCTACTCCCCTGTCTTGCAGTCATTTCTCTCAATTTTCTTCTAGCCTCTGAATTATTATTACATTATCGTTGTATTCGATCTAAGCTAGATTTTAAAATTGCTTCTACCACTGCTACCTCTACTGTCCACCCAAAGCTTGACTACTGTAAGTCTCTCTTTCTTAACCTTGAATCCACTCAAATTGAGCGTCTTCAACTCATCCAAAATTTGCTTGCCCGCGCGCGTCTTTCCTTTTCCCACGCTTGAAGGAGGATGTCAATGGTAAACGTGAGAGTTAGGAATAGGGTTTAGCGGCGTATTTCCCATCCCTACTGTATCTACCCTAGCCCTAAGACTAACCCTAACCCTAACATTAACCCTAAACCTAACCCTAACACTAACTCTAACCAATGACATCCTTATACTGGACAGCCTCGTACTAGAGTGGGAATCGGAAAAACGCTGCCCGCGCTGTTACCACGACAATTAAGCATCATCACATCACTCCTATCTTATGAAACCACTCCAGTAGATGAAAATCCCCAAAAGCATTCAGTGCAAAGTTCTTTCTCTAACCTCTCTATAACTCTCTACAACACTACCACCTGCTTATATTCGTAAATTCTTTACCGTACAATCACCCCGTTCTACCCATTCGTCCTCTTACCTCACTCTTCCCCTTCCCTGTAATTACTCATCTTAACTTCTCTAAGCGATTCATATAGGCCTACACACTGCACCTCGACTGCGGAACGATCCCCCTCCTGAATTTCCGGTTCTTTATCCCTTACGCCGTTCATCCACCATCATCTCTCAAGCCCCTCTTTCTATTACTTCCCAGGCTTTCCACTGTAAACTAAAGCTCCACCTTTTAAAATCTAACCCTGCTCCATCTACTCCGCTGTCTTCCCACTTCTCTCAACCTGAACACAATCCATCGTAACAGCTCCTCTGTCCCCTTCTCTCTCCGTCTGTGTCTGTCTGCCTGCCTGCCTGTCTGTCTCTCTCAGGTCTTCTGGCAACGAGACTTTGTTCTCCACATGGCACCTTTGACAAACCTTCCTGACTTGACGAAGCGCTCGTGAATAAGCTGGTACCCTGCGCTTAGCTTCAAAGTAGCCCTTTAGACATTTTCAATATTACGATTAATCTAAATTTACCTACAAAATTTCTCAGAGCCACACAAAATCCATGTGTGGGAGAGAACTGCTTAACATATATACGCTATATATATTTCTATCAAAACATTCAGCAAGAGCACGGATTGGTTGGTATGAGTGCCAGAGCTGAATCCGGGGATCAAGCTGGAGAAGACGACGACCTGGACGGTGCTGCGGTGGAAATCGTTGATGGTGGTAGGCATGGTATGACGCAGAAGCGAAAGCAGAATACGATAGCTTGAAAAGTTCAGTGTTCAGTCTTGTGTGAAATGCTGCAGGAGAAGGTTCTTGCAGCAATAAGCCACTGATCTTCTGAACTTGTCGAACAACACATCGCGTCTAAAACCTCCTAGCAAGTGCATGTCCTCACTCTTGTTTTTACTTGTGATATTACACTGAAGCTATATAAGTTCTCGGGCTATTAGTAGGCCTATTATTTTTTATTATGTAAACCCGCTTAGGCCTTGGCTACATATAATGCTGTAGGCTTATAGTAGGCGATTGTTAGACAGTCTTAAATGTCTGAATTAAGGCCTACAGATTGTGACTGTGTGGCTAGAATAGGTATGATATATATCTTGACGAAGCGCTCGTGAATAAACTGGTACCCTGCGCTGTTGTATTTGTTTGGAAACATAAAACTATCCTATTAGGAAATATTTAACATCTAAAAAATTTTACTTAGAGAGGCCTTTTGCCCACAAATGGCTTCCATGGGGCCTTTTACCCCATATGCATCAAAATGACAACTAACACTAGCATTTCATATCACCAGCAGACACTTTATTTAGCACTTAACAAACTTCTGCATAATAGCTACTAGGTAGTCTAGCACAGTTGGTAACCAAAGCAAAACATTACCTGATACCCACAACTTAAAAATTGTGTCAACATTCCACAACGTAAAATCCCACCTGCATATTAAGCCTATAATTATGCAGCATAAGTCAAAAATGCATAGAAATAAAACAAAAATTCTTACATAGTACACTGTACTACAGAAGATGACAGATTAATTAGTCTAACATAACTTTGTCAACTATAAGTGACTTTACTTGGAGACAAGGTCTACTTTGCATCAGAGTATTAGTCACACTTGGACATACAGTGATGACACATCTAGTATTGGCCGTCATCAGTGCACTCCTTGTGAGTCCATTGATGACACGATGTGCATTCAAACCATTGTTCCCCACTGCAATTGTTGCTAAATGGTTCTATACACACCAACCAATAACATTCTTTATCAGCAGAATGATATGTTCTTGCCCTTCTTGGTTTTCATGGAACACTCTTTAGGCTGGTCCTTGGACTTGTTTTTATAGGCCTACTTGGTGATTTTTTAGGCTGGTCCTTGGACTTGTTTTTATAGGCCTACTTGGTGATTTTAATGCAATGTTGTGCTGGGCACTACCATTCTTTAACCAAGACACATCTCTCTTAGCCTCCAGTGCTGCTGTTTGGCGTTCCTGTTATTTCAAACCTGAAGACTGAACCAACTGAACCACTAAGGAATTTGGCTGACATATCATAGGGGATGGTGTTGGCTGAGGTGCCACATTACCAATTTCCTGGTCAGATGATGATGCTGATGATGCCTTTGAAAGGGATGAAGACATTAACTGAGGTGGCACTGAAGTGACAACTTCCTGATCCAATGAAGTGGATGTGCTCCATCTTCCCCTCTCGTTGTTTTTTGTTTATAATTATGAATCATTCCTACAACAAAACACAAATGCTACTAGACATGCATGGTTTCACTGGTAGTTTGAGGGGCAAAAACAACTAGATTGGGGCAAAAAGGTTCCTGGGCGGCTCTTTGCCCGGTCACACAGGAGGCCTTTTGCCCTGAGCCACAGTAAACATGATGAAAAAGAAATGGAAAGCTCAGTATTTTTACTATTAATGAATAATTAACAAGTATGTAAAAACAACTCTCACTGATAAAAATGTGTTAAGAATACATAGCATATTTTATAGCAAAATTATAAAATCTTTTGATAAAAAATCTGCTGAACCGACGATTTTTATGACGATATTACTCTGATTCATTTGATAGATGATACTCTTCATGATTCCACTGGGGTTGAATATAGAATTGTTTTGGGGTGCCATTCACCCAATACAATTCTACAATCCTGTCATTTCCAAAGTCAAATCCAGTGATACTGAAGGAACCAGCTTCATCTTGCACACAGCCACCATGATGGCTAAATGTTATTTGCACTTGAAAGCTGTGAAAACTTTTGATCAGGAGCAATGTTTTTTGAGAAAATGCACCCACTTCGATAGGCCGAGGTAGTCAGAGCATGTTTGATCCTGCCACTGGCTAAAACCTACCACTGAATGATATATATCAGTTATCCAGCTCTTACTACTCCCTTCCCTATTCTCCAGATGCAAGCCAAATAGTTAACCATTGGGGTGGATCAACAAAGGCGCAAATTATTTGTAGGAGTTTGTGTCTCTAATTTTTCACGTCTTGGCTGCTGATTGAAGAAAATTAGCAACAGTTTGTGACAGCAGATTTCTGTATATTCACCGCTAAAGATGAGCAACAAGGCAGAAGATGATGCCAAAGGAACAAACCTGAGTATACTGAAAGCAGATCAGAGATATTTTAACAATCTTATAACAATTTTAACACTTTTATAATCATCTAAATTTTGTGTTATGATGTAAATCAAAGTTGTATTGGCAGCTTTAAGCCTATACGATCATGATAAGGCAGGTTATATATCTCATAACTGTATTTGTAATGGAACATTTGTACAGCACCTCTTAAGAACCTGCTCAGCATTGTCATCGTCATCATCAGCCACATAATAATCAGCACTGTTGTTTTTACATATCATTGTTGTCGTTATTATTGTTTTCTGTCATCAGCATCATCATTATCATCTTTTTCATATCCATTATCATTTCAATGATGTTACCAGCACAGGATGACACTCCATCTTTGAACAGTGGCACTACAAAGAAGAGGCGTGCTGAAGAGACTGAAACAGCACGTGTCACAAAGGAACCAGCAATTGGAAGGTAAACAATTGAACAATATTAAGTAGGGCTGTTGATTAATCGCCGTTAACGCGTGCGATTAACGCGTTAAAAATTTTTGCGATTAAATTTTTAACGCAACGATTAACGCGTTAAGAACTTAGTCTTTCTTTCTTGCCGCGAGCGCTCGTCGACCAAAATTAGCGCGATGAAAATTCATCTAGAAAATATTCAATGCTTGCCAGAGTCGACATTTATTATATCTATGGTTGTTTGTTTCCTATTCTTTCGCGAGTTTTTGCGTTCTGTAAATTCAATTGTGATATTAATTTGGGGCGTTACAAATTAGGTTTTACGTAAAGAATGGAGTCAAGGAAACTAGGAAAGACAGTATTGGACGGACATTTTATTTTTAATACGGATGACAAGTCGTTTGTAAGTATTGCAAGAGTGTTTAATTAAGTACTACCATATCAACTCGTCGTTGAACTATGGCCTGCGTACCAGTCATGCGTTTACCGCTACTGAACGTGATAAGACATCAGCGTTATCTTCAGCTGATGATAAAACGGAACTTGTGCTAAGCCAGGCAACTCTAGTTCAGCAGCGGGAGATGTCTCAACCAATGGACCAGGGCAAATGCAAAAGCATAACCAGTGCCATCACAAAATAGTTTGCGATGAATGGCCGATCCGTCAACCTCCACCATGGCTAACTAAAAGTATTTGTCATCATAGCAACGACTGTCCCTTGTGAATAAGTATTTTTTGTCAGGACACATTGTTCATAAGAAGCTGGCATTGCTGGACCCAACTAATGTGGAGAAACGTTTTTGCTTCAATAACAGGTTGCATTTAGAAGAATAAACATTTTAAAGCTACTTTAAACATTTTACTTTGGACATTGCATATAAATTATAAATATTAAATACTGTAAAATTGCAATCCAACTTGGATTGCTCATTTTTCTACCATGGAATTAAAATGCAATTAACTGTGATTAAAAATTGTAATTACTTTTCTTTACTTTGGACATTGCATATAAATTAGAAATATTAAATACTGTAAAATTGCAATCCAAATGGGATTGCTCATTTTTCTAACATGCGATTAAAATGTGATTAACTGCGATTAAAATTTTTTATTACTTTACTTTGGATATTGCATATAAATTAGAAATATTAAATACTGTAAAACTGCAATCCAATTAGTATTACTCATTTTTCTAACATGCGATTAAAAATTTTAATCGATCGATTAATCACGATTAAAATTTTTAATCGAAATGCAGATCTAATATTAAGCAATTGTTCACAACACAAAACCCTAGTCTAATCTGATCTAAGCAGAGGAATTCTGTTTTCTGCAACTCAACCTGCTTTTTTCTCTGGTCCTTCCTCTCCTCCTTGTTTCTTTGTTCAGCTTTACTTTCCAAATCTTTCTGTTGTTCCTTCTTTCCTCCTGAGCTTCCTCTTATTCCCACGCTTCACCCACCATCTCTCAAATCTTCTGTTACAATAATAACTATCTTCCGCGCCTCAGATTCAGGTGTACTGACATTGCACACGTTACAAGTGTTTTAATAAAATAAATTTAATAAATACTTCTTTCACTGCTTATAACTTATTCATTATCCAGGGCCAGGCTCAAAAATATCTCTGTGATCTTATTCGGCTCCCACACCCGAGTACATGTACCTTATTCCGTCCTCTACGTTCTCTTGATCATCTGGATTTATTCTTCCCTCGTGTTAAGCCTTCTCTTGCACAGTAAAGGGTTTTTGCTGTAATTGGCCCATCTCTATGGAATGGACTTCTGCCTTTGATTTATGCAAGGATCTATGCTGGAGACAGAGCTGAGTCAGCTTTTTGTTTAAAGATGTTCTTATTTTCCCCGTTCTTATTTCCAAGCTGGAAACACTTCTGAGAAGTTTGTTCTGTAAGAAGCGCTATATGAGTTATCAAATACGATATGATCATCCTCAGGACTATTCATACTGTTCCTCTTCTTCCTGCAATTCCTGATTATCTTCCTGCTCCCATTTTCATTCACTTCTGAGACATGATTTTCCAGACATATCCCTTTTGCTCCTAATAATAACAAACAATAATAACAGTAATAAACTAATATTAATTTTTATTATAGTAATAATTAAGTCACCATTGTTGTGCCAGAATTAGTTAAGGAGCTATATAAAGTCTGTAGTTTTTGGTTAATTCTTGTTGTCAGCATCCTCCCAACAAACTTCTCAAAAGATGAATTTGGCTTAGGACTACAAGATAGAAGTCTGGTTGGACCCTTGCCACCAGACGCCAACAATGTAAGTGTAAATTTTTTATACGATCAGCTGGTCATGAGCATTATAGTAACCTTATATGCTTTCGGCATAAGTCCTGCCACCTGGTTCTAGATAACCATAGAAATGTAACGCTCATCATTTCACTTAAACAACTATGGCTCCCAGAGACTTGGAGGCACATGTCGATATTCTGATGTTACCCCTTTATCTATAGTAATGCTTTCATCTTGTAAAGACCAGCAGTCATTTTACAATGGTGACAGACATAACAGGTCAATGCTGGAGTGAAGCACTGAACAAGTAATGCACAAAGCATTATAAAAGGCTACAACACTGGAAGACTTAAAGGTTGAATAACTGTAGATATTATCCTATAAGTAATCATATAGCAATTATTGCAATTATTGATTTGAAAAAGTGATGTGCATTCTATACTAATTTTTTGAGCAATGTAAGTAAATGAAATGTAAATATTATTGATTACAGTTTTGTTTTGGAAAACTGGGCGGCATGGACAGGCTGATTGAAAAAATATCAGAGACAATCAGGATTCCACTTCTGGCCCCCGAATTTTACGAATTCGTTGGTTTAAACCCAAAGCACGGCATTCTTCTATCAGGGCCAACTGGTAAAGTCACAATGTTCATTATCCACAATATTCCAGAATTAACTATAAAAGAAAGGGTATAACAAATATTATGAATGCAATTTCTTCAAGTTAGAATTCTTACATGCAATCGGAATTTAGTGTTTACAGAATTTTAATCGTTTAAACACATTAATATCATTTAAGCTTATAGCGAAGTATTAGTGTTTTTAAATAATTAACCTTACCTTTAATATAAACCACCTTTGTATCTATCATAAAACCTATTAATGAAGCCAATTGCAAAGTAATGTTTGTATTTGACTGTAGGTGTTGGCAAGTCTTCCATTGGTCAGGCGCTTCTGACATTTTCCAATGCATGTCAGCCCAGACTGGCTTACTTCAGTCCAAAAGTGGCCGATTTTGTTGAACAGCGATTTTCAATTTCAAGTCTACTTGAATCGGTAATACCTAGTGTGTATAGCATATGTTCATTTTGTTCAAATTTATGAGGAACGAAAGAAATAATACTTTACAATGACAAACTGGACTTATTTAAGAGGTGCTAAATGTCTGTTCGTAGTAAATTACAACATATGCAACTGACCGACACACCAACCCAGTGACCCACAGGGAGACTGACCAGCAGAACAACTGACTTGGAGAATGACTTACCAGCTGCTGACCCGCAGACAATTTATCTGCCATGACTAGATTAACTGACCAACAGAATGACTGACCAACAAATCAGAACAAACAACTCACTTGATCTGGCTGACCAACTGTGGTTTTGTTCATTCTTAGGCAAAATTTATATCGCCGTCCATTATCTTCTTGGACAAACTCGAGTCCATTGTTGGCAGTCGAGGAGATGGCTGCACAGCGACCCAAGTGTCAATCTTGGCACAAGAAATGGATGACCTAAGGCAGGATGGATATTTCTGTGTCATTGCTACAGCAAACTGGCCAGACGATATCGCCTCTGAGCTTCTAAGACCTGGACCTTTTCGCCTGGAGCTTAGATTTGACCTACCAAATGCTCAGGTATGGGTCATACATTATATAAATGGACACATACATACATGTGTGCATGCATACACAAATACATATGGAAGTGCTTACATACATGCATTAACTTTCATGTATTCATTCACTCATTCATTTATTGAAACATATATTTGAAGCTACTTTTGTTACATTAAAAAAACACTTTTGAACTGAAATATAGTTTAAGACAGTGATGCAATGGGTTTATCTTTACAGGCCAGACTGGACATCCTTACTCGGCTGACAACCATGTGGACAGGCAAGCCGGCAGAACTGCACACAAGCATCACCAAAAAAACATATGGTAAGCTATACTTTACGTTTTACATGCAATAATAACAGTGATAATAATTATTTTTTTAATAGCTGGACAGCTTATCCAGTTATGTGTATTATTACTATTACTATTTTATTTTATAATTATTAATTATTATTATTACTATTATTATTGTTATTATTATTATTATTCTTATTAAAGAACAACAAAAAGAATGTAACGTAATGATGACAATTTATAAAGCAGATGTTGCAAGCAGCAAGCTACTTCTAGGGTGCTTTACATTGTCAATTGTCAGCACAAATACTAAGAGTTAACAGATAGTTACACTGTTTCACTTGTTTTTTGGAAGCATGAACACGTCTGGCCTCCTGGATAGATGCCGGAAGGCTGTTTCACATGATATGGATCTGACCAGGCAACCAAAGCAAATTCTTAATGTTATAATGGTGCAACAGTATTAAATAAACAATTAAATAAATATGATTTATAGATTGCATATATATACTGTGCTTTATATGAAGATTGTTTTGTGATTTAGGCTTCACAGGCTGTGATCTTGAAAAACTGTGTTTGGAGGCGACAGAGATTGCACTAAGGAAATGCAACACCCATCTGAATAGCAGCCATTTCCAACCAGGACCTCTGAATCAAGTGCACCTGAATGTATACGACATTGAGGAAGCTCTGCTATTGGTAAAGACATCAGTGGCCCATATGGTGAGCTCTCTGCGTAAATATTGACATTAATTAATTAACTCTTTGGCGGCAGATGTTTTCGATTTCGACCGTATGGAAAATAACCGGTCCCTTGCTTTAAGAAATTTGTACCTACATGTATGTATCCAGGCACTTGCACAGCACATTTTAAGAACCTCACAAAGGCACTTTGGCAAGGCTATTGAGAAGTTCACCAAAGGTACAGCACAGTTAAGGACTGACTAAAGTCTGGCAAATTGGGAACTTTGTCCTTCAGTAAGTGAACTACTGCAGAGCAGCACTAAAAATGGGAGCAGCTTGTCAACGACTTCCTGAAGAAGAAAAGGTGGAATTGGGCCGAGCAAGATTGTTTTTGACAGCGAAGACAAGTGAAAAGACTTTAGATCACCACTTTGAAGCTCCCAAGATGACACTGGGTTGTCATGTTCGCTGGCGGGGAAAGGCCCTCCATGTCACGTTGAACATCAGCAACTTTTCTCTTGTTATCTTTGTATCTAATACTGAAGTAAAAAAAATCCCAAATTTGGTTTTTCCATGTGTTTATTTTTAGTGCCAGAATTGTTTGTTTTAAGTTTGTTATATAGATACCTTGCTGAAGAGTTGCAAAAGAAGTCTCTTATGTACACTGGACTGGGCAGGAAGGATGCTCACTTCAAGATAAATACAGCAAAGACAAAAACATTTGTAATGGGAAAACATTGACATACATGTCACACCCAAGATCAACAGTCAACATCAAGGCAACTACAACACCCACCTGAGGTCGCCTTATGACATCGGATAACATGCTAGGCCCTCTGATAAGCCTATCTTGTTGGGATGAAGACGTGAATCCCCACAGACTACGGCAGCGACAGCGAGGAACATGTATAGGGCGATAGACAATGCAGCTACATGGTCGTGAATAGACACCCCATATACATTCGACGATCCCAGGGGAAGGGGACCATATTGGGTGGACTTGGATAAAAGGGAATACGCTCAGGCGAGTGGAGGGAATATCAAGATTCAAACAGAGTGAAGTAGAGATCAGACAGAACACAGTGCAGTAAACGCCAGCTAAGAAGAACACTATAGATCGAATGCTTTCTCTTCGTTAGTTTTATTTTAATATATTTTTATTAAAATATCACTCCTTACTGAGCGAACCCGTCACTTCTCGTTCCTGCTAGTCTAGAGGGGAATCGAGGACGTGACAAGACACATCACAGAAACGTCATAGTAAAATGGACAGTGATGATCAGGGTGAAGATGGTTACAGAAGAACTCTACAGACTTTTTTAACATGACTGATATCCAAGTACAGAACAATTCTGAGGTTTTTGTTGATAATGTTCAGTTACAATAACAATTACAGGTAGATATGAAACTCGCTTTGCAGATGGATTTTGTAGGTTTTGGCAATCAGGTTATATATGCCTTAAGAACACGTTACTTGCAAATTAACTTTTCCAACTTCATAACTGCTTTCTCAGGCATGGTCACAAATACTCACAGGCTGTGTGTAGCCATATCCACGACGTGATTCATGCCTTCCAGTTGCCCATGGTAGCCCAACTTCTGACTTCCCTGACATATTGTTTCTTGAACAAGCCTCTCCAACGAATAGCAGTTCTGATTATGGTTTTACTTAAAGTGACAATCGATTGATGCCTTTTGGATTATGATAGGAGTGTTTATAGATGTCACTAGATCACATTAAATTCTAGTCCAGGGCCTACCTCTACTTAAGACAGCCATTCACATCATCTGCATTGATGACAGACCAGCACCAGACACTCAAGAGACGTTCGCTGCAGTAAGGATTAAACACCCGCCAGCTCTGTTCGACAGGAAACCAATCTGTCACCCAAAGCACTGGGACGGTTTTGTTCCGCTGAGTTTAGCTGAGCGAGATATTGTCTAAGCCATTTCTTCATTCCCGGCAAATTCAGCAGCTGGTCCAGACGGTATCACTCCACAACACCTCAAAGACTTGACCAGCAAGAGTCGACTTTCATCCATCGTCTCGAGGATTTGAATTTGATCAATCTGAAGTTGGATGGGAGCCTACCAGTCGAGGTTAACGGAATTATATATGGCCCAAACCTGCTGGCCTTAAGGAATAAAGCAGAAATAAGGCCAAATGCGGTCCTATACACATGGCAACGCCGAGCAGCTAAATGGGCGAATGCCGACGCTACAGACAAATTATCTACACTGCTCATCCCATTTCGGATTGATCAAGTACAGACTGAGATCAAGCCTTAGCAAGGGATAAACGATTCACAAAGATACTGGATGAACAGTCACTTCACCATAGTCATGAAATCGGACAATGGTAGTTTAATCGATCGAAGTATACGACATTTCAGAAGAAATATCATAAGCGGACTGTCCTAGTTTGATAGTGGAGACATTACAATTCACTGACTCAGTTCTAGGTTGTGATCGGTTTGAATTAAGTAAACTCAGAAAACGAGAGACAACATTCGACATCAGAGTCAAGAAGACCAGCACAGCTTTGAAGTGAAAGGAAAAAATCTGGTGAGACTAAGTACAGGAACACCAGATGTTTGTCAGCTACTACGACAAACGGAAATCGTATTGTGGTCAAGTAGAAGAGAAAGCCATTCGTCAAGGGTTGACTCCTAAAGACTACAAAGCTTTGTGCGAACATGCAAATGAGGGAGGTCTTCAAGATTAAGTATAATAATTCTTACTTAATTCGATGCAAGGCTTAGGTAGGTTTGCTCAAGAATACGCTTGACTATTGGTACAATGATTTATACATTTCACTGACTAGTCGTTAAAAGTCGTTTAACTTGTTTGCATTGTGGATATTAAATATTTGTATATTACTAAAACAGCTAGTCTACTAATACCCAATTTATAAACATGCTCTATCAATAGAGAGTCAATAAAGTTTTCAAGTGTTTGGCCGCTTGATCACTGCCAAATGTCACACAACACCATGTTGAAACATATTCACAATTTGAAGACAACTGAATTTCGTGTACAGAGAGCATTGCTGGTACCAGGTTGCGGAACACTCATCATTTGCACTCTGCAGATAGATCAAGTAATGAAATATTTCAATACTGAAACAAAATTGGAACGTGAGAGCTCAAGGGATGATCACACAAGCCATTAGTGTAACAGCTCTATCCAAAATAATTCCCAGCACTCTGGGCTATAAGAATCTTTTGGGCAGAAGCAATCCAACTAAAGAATAAATAGGGCTTTAGTATATAATTCCGGAAGTCATCCATCAGCTACATGATAAAGAAATATTTTTGCAAAATAGGTCAGGCAGGATACTAAATCAATTAATTAATTCAGAAAATTCATAAGGTATCCTTCCTAGCCTGCACAAAAAGCGGTTTCAACAGATATAAAACATGCCCAGAAGAAGTAGTAGGCTTAAAGGAAGGCCATTCCAGGCTGATGGCCCGAACACCAAACAGCATCACATCACATTGTGTGAATGGGACAACCATTTACACCCAGGAGATGCAGCAGAAATATCTGCACCCAGCCAGACCTATAAAAAGTCCTACAACATTTACAAGTGTCTTTGCCCAAGTCATAAATGAATTTAAACTCAGGTACACTTCTCAAGCTGTAGAAGAAATTTACAGTAATTTAACATCATTTTTATTTAGCACCCAAACAAGGAAACTAATGAGATGGATCAGTGACGGTCGCAGTTGTGTATCTGCTACCACACAACTCACTGCTTCAAAAAACATTTAAAACGACCACTCGTTGGACTCGTTGACCAGCTAAGACAAGGAAGCACAATGGAACAAAGAAATTACTCAGAAATGACCCCAGTTTGACAGCTTCCCACACAGTACTCTCTGGTGTTACAACGATGAAACAATGCAAATTATAGTTATATGTATGAAAGAATCTTTGAAGGCCTCACACAAACAGCAAAATTTGTCAAGATTAACTACTGTAACCACAGACGTGGCATCAGAGATGAGATTTATTGTATCAAGTGCCTGAAGGTTTTAGTATTTAATTCTTCCAAGATGAAAGCAACTCACAAAAACCAAAACTTTAGGTAAGGTAAATTAAAGAGGTTTTCAGAAGTATGACACACATAAGCAGCAGTCAATAATCCAGAAATTGCGTTCCCAAAATAATGAACAGTTCTAAAAATCAAGCAACAATGGAACTTGTATTACAATTGCTTCTCCTCCTCAGTGCATAACAGATATTTTCTCCTTTGGTAATCACATCTTGACCTGAAAATTCTAAACACGCACTGACTACTAGCACACGTTGTGATGGAAATACTAGACTATATGATTTGTTTTTCACTGCAGTTATTAGATGAACAAGCGAAATGAGCTAGTTCCTTACAGCCTGGGAGTGTCTGTAAATCGCACTTGAGCGTTTCTGCATGATGGGACTCTGCTGATGCTAAAGGCTAATTTCGAATGCTGGAACTGTAAGTCTCATTAGGAGGATCTTTCTGGTGCTCTCTGTGCTCAAGAACTGTAGACTGAACTGGCTGATCAGCAACATCAGAGGTAAATGAAAGAAGTTAGTTGTGATGGCATAGCCAGGGTACAGTGGTGGCAACATGTGCAGATCTGTTCTGTGATAGATATAAACAGAGCAGAATACGAAAATCTGTTCTTCAGATTGCTTGGAATCCGATGAGGAGGCATCGAACTCCTATGGATGTCTGATAACTGGAAAGATAGAACTGAGGTAAGCTTTCACCATTTGACTCTTCTGCACCTCAGAGAGATTCATCTGATGCTGGAGTTCCTTGTTGGCTCTCAGTTCTGCTTGCAACCATGGTCTTAGTAATGCAAAATGTATATATCTGATGTATGCAATACCTCCTCATCCGACACCTTTGGTTGCTTCTCGGTGGTTTGAGGCTATACAAACGTAAACATTACTGTTAAAATATGTCTGAATAATTTCTTCTTTTCTCAAGTTGATGGCTTAGAATTTAAGTTTCATCATGCTCGACTACATGCATTAGGAATACTTAAAAACATGCCGCCTAAGACATAAGCACTAGTTGATGAATTTATGAAATCCCTATGCGAAAAGTTGGAACGTGAAGCATTTGGGGCAATAATCGAAGTCAAGATTGCTCCAGCTATGAAGGCTCTTCACAATGCTCAGTCTAGGAATGTCAAAGTACCAAATGAACTCCTACTTGCAAATGAAAAAAAAACTGAAGAACTTGAACACCAGATGAGGGTAGAAAACCTTATTATCACCAATTTTCCACTTTGCTCATTTTCCGAGACTGCAACTGTTACACCTGATGTACAGAACATGCCTGATGCTTGGTTGTCAGAAAATATTAAGAAAACAGAGAAGGCCCTATTCAACGAAGAAATGAACCTACTTATCCTTCCCAGTGCCATCTCCATAACTCACAGACTGACCACCTGGACCAGACTATACAGCTCCTTATCCTTGTCCAGTTTACAAGAAAAATTTTGCAGTTGGTCTACACTGCACAACACACCCTTAGACAGTTAGTTAAAAATGTGTGTATCTGAACAAAGAACTTATGAAGACAGCCTCTGCACTCTATTGACAAGCAAGAAACCATGATCATTGCAAGTGCCTGGACCTCTGGTGGATCAGTATACATTCATCTCACAACTGATCACGATTCCAAGCTCTTCTTTTGTGATTCTTCCAAAAATTTCCCTTCCCAATAACTGTGCATTGTCTAAAGGCCTTCAAGGATTATTGAATTACTGCATTATTTTTCTTTTGTACATGACTTCAAAATTTGATTCTTCTGTACTGCCTATGATGATGCATTGTTTCTATTTCTGACCTGCGTCAACAACTAAACTGTTCGTTTGCATAACTATCCATAATTTTGGTCTTATATAGTTGCTGTTAACTGGGAACTCTTAAGTTTTAATGTACATATTCTGCTCACATACTCTGATTCTTCGTTTAATTTTGCTTATAGTTAGGCCTATATGCTCATTTTCATGTCATTTTCTATTAAATTTTTGGCAGCACCTGCAAGTTTAGTGATTATTTCAGTTTTAACTTTTTTCTTGGAATAAGGTCGTGGTACCGACAAGACTTTGCGAACCGAGTAGCCAATTCTGAGGCCAAACACACGGCCCTTTCCGTTAATAGTCAGTGGTTACCCCACAGAAAAGAACAATTAACCCACTTCTTAGGTTAAGTAAAAATTGAGTAGATCAGACAAGACCAAAGAGCATTCTATCGGGCCATATGGCCTACTCCAAGAAATGGTGCATACTTCCAATACTGTAGTCTCCCACATAAGAGACCAGACTGACCAAATAGACCAAACTGGAATAGAACTCTAAATGAACAACAAGTCTTTCATAAGACTTATTAGTCTGCAAGAGGTAACCAAGATCCTAAGGAATTACCAACTGATGACAATGTTAGAACAACTGACCTTGGAATAAAGAATTCTACCCAACTGAAAGAACCCTTTTTTCATTCAGTCGGATCTAATGATAATACTCGTAAATGTTTTCGTTGGGAACATTACTCAGTCCTAGTCTCAAGGTGAGACAGAGGGGAATTCAATGGTAGAACAGAGTATAAACAATTGTTGGTGTATTACATGGATCTAAGAATCCTGCATATATTGATGCACAATAATATCATTATCAAACCAGCTGACAAAGGTGGTGGCATGGTTATAATGGATCAGCAAGCTTATACTGATGAGGTATTGCACCAACTTTAATATCCAAAATACTGTAGAACTCTGACTAACCCTCTGAGTTTGGTCACAATACCCCAACTCATTCACTGTCTAATGCAATTTCACATGAAAGGATTTATCGATCGTAAATAATTTGAATATCTTTGTCCAGATAAAAGACTTTTCATAACCAGTACTTCTACCTCCTACTGATAAGCTATAAAAATCCTTTGCCATGGCTCCATCCCTTTATGCGTCCAGGATGTCCTATTATCTCAGACTGTAATAGCGAATCATATCATATCTCAGAAGGCACCGCTTTTCCTAAATCCCATTGGCCAGAAGACTCCCAATCTAATTAAAGATTCCTATCCTGTCATTCTGTCAAACTAATCTCAGACCAACTGTTTCTATCCTCGAATTTGTTGGTTCCAGGTGACACTTGGCTCATTATAAACAAATATGCATTTGATTGGAATTAAGAAGCTCTTAGAGAATATCCAGTCTCGGCAACCAAATGAACAGTAATTGCTAGCCCTGTTTCTGTATACGAATAGTAATTACTAGACCTGTTTCTGTATACCAATGACTGAATTTGGAGGACAATTCTGTCTCCAAGTCCTAACTGTTTGCAATGGGGAAACGGTTTGCTTCTTCTTGAGCAAACCTGTAGTTGAAACAACTTGACTCAGCAGCAAAATCTGGTTTTCATAAATGCTCATTGTGGTATGGACGATTCCTAAATATTTTTCTTGTTTGGCCTAGGACTATACAGGAGTTAATGGACTTATTCCTGATATATTACTTCATTTCTCCCATTGTTCACACTAAATCAGTTTGCTTGATATTACTGCTTACAAAATTCAGCATGAAGAAAATATGATTAGATTGAAAACTAGTCTTTTTCAAAACGACAGATTCCCACCACATAGTCATATCACCACAGTCTGGCAGCATCTAGGCTATTAACAGCCTACTTGTGCACTGACTAACCTGAACTTTGTTAATGCTAAGACAAAAAATTTGTATTGTCCTAAATGCACACAATTATTTACCTACAAATGTTTCATAAATTTCTAATTTTCCAGATGAAATTTCTGGATTTGTATTATAGGCCACCATAATTTAAGTTTTTATTTAAATGCCTGATAATCAGCAACGGTAGTCGTAAGATAGTTAAGACTGAGTGCAGGAATAAGACAGTCTGAAAAGTTTCGGTTTTCCGAATGGGCTTTCGTATAAATTTATAGCAATGTGGAGGCCCCTTCCAGTTCTGCATCTGACCTAACAAGAACCTCTGCCCAAGTCCAGGCTGAGTTGCAGCCAATGCTTAATGGTTACGCGATAAAATTGCCCATACTTGATATTTATATAGTTGCACGTACATAAAATTACCTGCATTACATTTATCTAGTGTGCAATTTGTAGCATGTCGATTCAGATATGAAGTGCTTCATATTTAATTATTTTATTTTACAGCATCGTCAGCAAGATAACAAGTGGGATATTTTTACCGGATGACGCATCAGCAATGGCAGCGAAGAACTTTTACACTGGTCTTCTTACATAATGTGTACAAACTTTCATTCAGCTGTGTGCAGACATCAAAGGCGTCATTCAGAAAACTGCGTGGAACACTTCTAACACTATTACTACTACTGGAACTGGGAGCAGAAGCCATAATTTTTTTTAAAATTTAACTAATTCAAAATTTATGAAACTGTCAATTCACCGTTGAACAGTCGCAAACAACAGTGACGTCATTAAAGCCGTTCACACGTTCACGTGACAGTGATGTGCGCACAGACATCACGAATATTAATATTCATGAAATATACCGGTATGCTTCGCTAATCGCAGATCGTTGGCTTAGTGCTTAATATACAGAAAATTAGGTCCTTATTGTAAGTATTCTAAGCCTACAATTAAACTGCCCGGCCCAATACTGATCTCTAGTTCGAATCCGATTCAAGGACAAAAGTTCCCAGAATGGGCCATTGTTCAGAAAGGCATTCCCTCTGTTCGAGGCCTTTGAGGTGAAGGCAATTCGTCCTGCTGACGAAACAGGATCCTTTGATGGTCGCAATTTGGCCAGGTGCCGCTCGTTCCTCCCTTCGTTTACACGAATATCGGAGTCTTCAGGAAATTACAGTCGTGCTTGGAACAGCTGGCTCAAGACGGATTTGAAAAATTCTGTCGTTCTCCGCGGAAGGCCGTTGGAGAAGGCGTCATATGATCCTGACGCTTGGTGAGCTATGCCCTCAAACTCCTCAGGCCTTCCACAAGTCCCTGCACGCCTACGATTCCTCGCTCAGCCGATGGACATATGGCGTGTTAACAAATGTTTTACTGCCCTTCGGCCTTAAAGCTTCAGAAGCGTAAGATCGCTCTCATGGCGGGAAGGGGTGGGCTCCCTTAACCTGCTTCAGAGTCAGCACCGAAACCAGACATCCTTTTAACTTCAGAAATTTTATTTATAAAAGAAAAGCTCTGAAAGATAAAAGTTGTTCCCTAAGTCAAGTTCATGCAAAGGACAACTGGGACAAAACCTACGTAGCATCAGATCTGTACCCAATTACCTGCTTAAGTAACACGCAAAAAACTTCTGTAATCTCCCGGCTGGCAATCGCCGCTCCCTTTTGGCTGCCCGAAAAGCAGCTCGTTATCTGTCCTCTTCCACGCATACACACAGTCACAGAATGTTATCATGTGACCTTCCATTTTAAAAGGAAGATTAACCAATCTGACAAATGCATTGTTTACAGGCCTATGTATTTGTCAAAACGCGACTGAGGTGACATATTTTCTTCCTTAAGCAACCCTTTATTTACAACTTCACAATCTTAAACGAAACGGTTTAGTTTCATGGCTATGTTTCAATACATATATTATCTCACTGCTCACGCCTCAGCATATGTTCAAGACGTGTTCAAACTATGCAACCTCTGCTAAATGTAATCTCACTTTTAAAAGGCACAGTCTCATCAGCACAATTCGTGGCAGTGTGTTTCTCTGTATGTATGTATCGATGAGTCTATGCAGGTATGTAGGTAGGTATGCATTGGCCTATATGTAGGTATGTGTGTATGTCTGTATCAGGACACTTAATATGACGCCTTTTATTACCTGCTGCTCACGTGACTATCCAACAGATCTAAGCAATAGCGTTTTAAGGCAGTTTGGAATGTTTGCTCCATAGTCAAATGAAACAATACGTAGGTCTGTGTGCAGCGGGAGACTGTTCCAGAAGCAAGTTCCAAGACAGAAGAAGGCAAAATAGGCTCAAGTGGATGTGCGAAAGCGGGGCACCTCGTAGCTGGTAGTAACAGGCCTTGAGGAAAGAGTTCTCTTGGTTACTCATGAATAGTTCTCTGTCCAGAAGCAAACCCATATCGCGGACGAGTTGTTAATTCCAATTGCAGTCATGTCATCGCGACTTCATTGCTGATTTGTCAATATTGAAGCGAGCCTGTTGTGTGGATAGCCCCATGTAGGGCTTACTGCACCTTCGTCGGGTTCACTCACAGGAAGTTGAAAGACATCCAAGAAATTTTATGACTGTATTTCTGGCTTCAACCACAATATCCTGCACAGATGACTCACAAGTAAGTGCCTCGGACGGCCAGCAAGTACTTAAACAAGCATTACACTCTAGTCGTCTAGATTATTGTGACTAGTACCATCTGATATTAATGTACATAAATGAACTTGAAAAACTCTGAGTTCAGATTTTTCGATTGGAGTAATAGTCGACACAGAAAGAAATTAGCATTAATAGCTTTTGCTTATCTAGTTTCATTGGCTTGATATCGAAAAGAGAGCCGTTTTATAGCCGGACTGTTGACACACGAATATTACACTGTAACCAACCATGTTGCCCAGAAAAAAAGATAGAAAGCGTCCCCTTCCTCTTAGACTTGTTTGTCGTGACCCATCCCTAAGCTTAAAGAAATCTGAACTGTGCAAATTATGTTTTTTTTTTTAGTTAGCAATAATTAATCGCTACACTTTCCAACATTCAAAACCAAAACCTACTGTCTAGATGTAGACATTATGTTTCATACATAATTGTTATAAAGCTCGCATATGTTTCGAACCCTCTGCCATTAAAGCCTATAAAGCTTAACAATACGTCTTTCTGCCTTAAAATGAAATTCAAAGGCTCACAAATGCGTTAAACCCTATAGGTACCCTTAGCGAAAGCCTTCAGTAGGACGCCGAATTACCTCTACAATGGCTAAGTAATAAAAGCCATATTATCAAGTGTTTCAAAGAAATCTTATTTCTTTAAAATAATGCACTACACGTGCATAAATTTCCATATAGATATCTCTCTATTACTCTATAATACTCTGTATTACTTTGCATGCAGTAATAGTGTCGAACAATAATTATACAGCTTAGACTACAACAAAGCCTTCACAGTACATGTATGCATTTGTGCTCAGCGTTTTCAAGAAGCTAAGACAAATCTGTATATTATATAAAATCGTATACAACATGTGAGATGCCTCGTCGAACTGCCTTGAACTTTCCTGTTCAGTATAGCAATGTACTAGTAAATAATGATAAGCGTCATCACGGCAAGATTCGCGAAATTATTCAATGGGTACCAGCACAGCGTTGATGTGACACCAGTGATTGATCACAAGAATTCGATGCAGGGGTAGTTTTCGATGGGATTTTTAGCTATTTACTTAAAAACTCGTATTTTGCTATCATTGAGTTCGTAATCCAGTATAGAGCTGTAAATGCGTAAGAGAGACAATAGATCTGTCTTTTGAATTAACATGTGGAGGCAGTCTCCGGAATATGCTGCAAAATGATAAGACTTACGACAATGTTTGATTGACATACTGGACCCAGACAAGCAAAGATCTACCGTTTCAAGTGTGCAAAATGATCGCCACATATTCTTCAGAGGATATGAAAGACTCTTAACAATGCTGTCAAAAGACCTTCCATGGAAAGCATAAACTTGAACTTTCAAATCTTATTCATTAGAATGTGATGTCCCATATATAGGACGATTCCAGTGTTTCATTTGATCAACGACATGCAAGGCAGAGTAATGTAGTCGCTTATTAAGCCTATACAATAAGTCCATAACAGAATGATCTTAGCGTAGAAGGATTCGATTTGCTGAATCGCAAGTGATAGACGCGTCCGAACATCTACCACGCCACCAGTTCTGCACAGTAACGCCACTCGTCAGCAACTGGGCTGATTGATCGCCTAACGAAGAAGTTCTCTCCATAGCATCCGCTCGGTGCCATTGTGAACACTCTGGCTCACAGTTGCCTTAACGATTCAAGACGACATGTAAGTGCGGGCTCGACATTTACTTTGCAGTCCGAACAGACCAATATGTCTACGGGTCGACCATTCAAAACCATGGAGGAGTTTTGAATGGGCAGAAAGTATTTTGAATTGCAGTAAATAACGAACAAATACTGTATGCAGAAGACAAGCAACCAGCGGTGAAAATAGTTCCATTAACCAAGGCTACCGGAAACCACAAACTTTTTCATTCCAATCGGGAAATCGGTATGTGACGTCGGTCTTTTTATTTCAGATAAAGTGCTGTTATCATTTAGAAAATCTAAAATGTGTCATTTCTGCATTTGTTTTTTTTTCAAATTCGCAAGTAGATTTATGATCGAGTAAAACCTGCATCCTTGCTTTACTTTTCCTTATACTGTCACAAATAGCCTAATCTTCAAAATGACGCTTCTGCTTAGTTTTAAATAGATCTCGTGGGTATTTTACCGAATACATAAGGTGAAAATTCAAAGCACAATACTTAGGCTACAGAGCATTGATTGGCATTATTAATTAAAGATTTAGTAATAGAAGCTTAACATGGTGTACGTTCTTTCATAGTTTATATAGTAATAAAAAATGAAAGTGTGTTGAAACTTTGTTATATTTTTAGCTCAGCATATACTCTGGTTTGATCGACTCCAGTTTTAAGGCTTTCGTATGTAATGGTATCGTTAGAAGCAGCATTCAAAGCAATGACATTTCTCGCCGATCTTTGAGGTTCTCCGTGAACTGCAACATTAAGATTTACGTAATCTGTTGATTTGCCTTTACGATAAGCAGTGCCATTGTAACTTGGCTTATTCTTTGAATGATCATAAACTTTTGATTTACATGGAAGAGTAACAGTTTCATCACCTTAAACAAATAAAAATATGTAGATATGTAAAATTTTATGTTTAGCGCAAACCAACAAAGGTTTCATTCACAGGATTGGTAATGTATAAAATTTCGATGCAAAAGTTATTCGGTTACATAAATTCAACTACTTACGAGTACCTTAATATCAAGTGGTTTTAGTTTAAGACTACAAAGTAATGACTGACTGAAGCAGCACAAAAATTTTACTGCAGTAACAAAACAATAATTTGGACTAAGCAAGAATAAAGAACTACTGCATCCTGTTATGAGCATCGGGACTTTTAAGTAGGCCCTATTGCTTTTAATTCGCAAGGATTTTACTGCCTAAATAACATACAAACTCTTATGACATGTCATATTCGCATTCAGGTGGAATCTCACTCTAATAACTCAGAATAGTGACCTTGGCGTAGCACATTAATCGCTTTGAAAGAAGCAAAGTTCAAATAATAGGAAATCCTGAGATGCACTAGCCCCGCGTCCAGGAACTCTCAAGTCGTCCATTGTCGGTTCATATTGCTAAGAAAAATATGAGCGGTTTGCAAAATTATGGCATGATAGCTTTACTTTGCTTTACCAGAGCGGAAGTAGCATCCTTGTCAACAATGTCACCTGATTTCTCGGTTATTATTTCATGCGTGCATTTTTAAACGTTGACATCTTACAGGAAAATTTTAACCAAAGTTCAAATATTTCTGAAAAAGTTTGCTAGGCTACTTTTTCTCAAAAAATGGTTTATTTTCATTTCTTAGAAATAGTATGCGAAATTACACATTTTCGAAAAATCCTCTTGGAATTTAGAATCCAGTGCAAACAGTCTGTCAGAGCTCGTGCATGGAATTTGAGCTTAAACATGAAAAGAGTAAAAAATTGTACAGATTTCAATGAGGTCATACCGTCCAGTTCAGCTGCTTTTGATGTACTGGATTTGTTTTCGTACGTAGTACTGGAATGACATTTTCTTCTGACAGAAATTCAAAGTTAAGAATATGTATTCAAGTTAATAAACAATTTTTTAAACAGCTGATCTGCAGATTTATCAGTTATCTCTTTAATCGATCAATTAATCAATTAATTTGTCAATTAATCGATCGAACTATGCATCGATAGGCCGATCAGTTAACCCAGGGTAATTCGTTGACGAATCAATCGCCTCATATACTAATAAATTTCTACCTCATGCTACACAAATTCATGTTCAAATTCGTATTCATATTGAATTCAAATTCAAACTCATATAAGCCTACAGATAATTTATGTACCCAAAAAGAAGGAAAACAATAAGAAAATTTATTACGGGATTAAAAGCGACGTGCGTTTTTCTAAGTGACAGATCAAGGTTCTATGCCCGAGGATAGCAGTAGTAGTTCGTTGTATGACTAGTGCTAAGGCTAGCAGACCTGCTAGATCAAAAATGGCAACAGTTGGTATATGTGTCTCCCAGATATGATTAAGAGCAATGACTTGTAGAACTCCTGTATTCAAGTAAATAAACAATTTTTTTAAACAGCTGATCTGCAGATTTATCAATTTATGAAATACCTGAAATTAAGTGCACGATGAAGAAGTTAGACTGCTTAGCTAAATATCTGAACTTAGAATATTGAAGAACTAATTCAGTTTCATTTTATACATGTGATCAAAGTTACCCCATTTGGAAAGTTTAAGTAATATAAGCAGTATGCCTATAGATTACCTGCAGATCAGACGAAATGTAAAGGCAACGGCCATTGAAAGGGCCACGCCAATTGAAATTCCAACAACTCCCACAACAAAGGTTTCTTTACCTGTGAGCAACGGCATTAAACTTTCACACAACCTAAATTAAAGCGTACTAATTAAATAGTGGTACAAAGCCCAACCTTTGAATTCCATGTTCGAATCGATTACCTCTCAACCGTGATATGTGGGTATGTATCTGGCTAATTATATTGCGCCTTTTAAGAACCTCACAATCGCGCTAAATGATAAACGATCAATTAAATGACACCGAACAACTGACACCCCGACTTCAAAAGGCACTTAACCTTTAGCCGGAACATCGCTTAGAGCCCACAATATCACGGGATTGACACTCAGGCAAAGTTAACAAAATTATTTGATATTTGTCACATATGTCATACGAGGCCTCACTGGAGGAGTGACTTAGCTTTCATGCACCATTTTGTTAATGTATGTTAGCACGCGATAAATAATTTAGACATGTCGATACAAGTACTTTATCTGTAGAGTTGAATCTGTGTTAGAAAAGAAAACTGTTATCATGAACACTTGGCTGTCAAATCTAGAATCTATGTGAAACCCGTTCATCTTCAAAAGACAATAAACTCGACAAGAGGATGTAGAATGCAGGAGAAAGCACGGTGTACTTCAACGGAAACGCCGAGTGTATACCAAAACATGAGTCTCCATAGAGTCATAGTTCGCAATGTTCAACTCTGTTCGTCGGAGCAGGACAAGGTTTGTCAAGACAGGCATTGTCTTCAAAAAGCTTCCAATACTCTGACCTAGATGTCGAGCCTCACTCAACCCACCTCTGTTATTGTCGGCAAGCACTGCATCTGTAGCCTTGTTCGTTATAAATTCTCACAGATATCAAAGCACAAATAAGGCAAAATACACCTAATAAATTAGGCATATAGATACCATGTACATTGTGTGCATGCATGTGTGCATGCATTCATGCATGTGGGCAGCAGGGCGGGTGGGCGCGCAGGAAGATAGCTAGGCACTTAAGTAGAGATGTAAGTACGTAGATAGGTACGTAAATAGATATTTCGTTATTTATTTAGAACCTTTGAGAAACCACTTGGTGTTGTAAGCTAGATCAAAAATGGCTCTTTTGCCCTTGAAGTCGGATAATCGGTTGCTGGTCCACGGGTTTGGAATTCGTTGCCAGATTCTATTCGTTCGGCCAGTTCTATGGTGTCATTCAGGTGGAAGCTAAAGATACATCTCTTTCAACTCACCCACCGTAGCCTGGCTTCTGGTTTCCCTGACCCATGGGAATTCGATCCGGCTTCTCTAACGGTATATGATTTGTGACTGCGATTTTGACTTGAAGTGACCATCGATTGATGCCTGGAGCATTATAATAACAGCGCCATAGAAGTCATTAGATTATATTAGATCCATATAATAAATAACTATCGAATGCGTTAAAGGCCACGAGGACCAGTTGGAGATCAAATTTAGCATAAATCAATTGCCACATATATTTTATTTCCTTTTGAAGACTTTATGCTTCTCATCGAGTGTTTTGACAAATATTGCTAAATAGGGTTTTTATAAAATGACAAGTTTAACATCGTCAAGAATATTTGCAATTTTTTAATAAAATATATTTTCTTACTGCCTTTCTTGGCACAATGTGAAAGGCAGCGCAGATATACATGACTCCCTTTATCAAATCTAATAGTCTTCAACGTCAGCGTCGTATACATTAGATATAGCCAAGGTTACGAACCAATTTCTGTCAGAATATTTGAACAGTGCTTACCTATTAACGTGATCCATACCTTGCAGCGGCAATGGTAGCTGCCAGGTGTATTTTGACACTCCAGTGATAAGTTATCGCAGACATTTTGTTGACATTCGTCTATATCTACATCCAAATGCATAAGACATATTAAGTAAGAATTAGTGCTCCAAGTGAATATACATATAAGAAGGATATAATTAGCGCAATAGAACGGAGAATTGAATTACGAAGATAGGTAAATGGATCTTGTGCTATCTAATGTAAATAATTTGTAAAATCTTTCAGAACGCGGATGCAGAGAATCGATTTTTATTCATTTGAGTATTAATTTTAAATTTTAATACTTTTTGTATTCTTATAGTTTGATGATTTTGCTACATATGTTATCTTTATTATTATCTGAGCTTCCATAGATAAGCTATTGAAAAGCGTGTAACGTCACTGAGGATCTAATTCGTTTTGTTTCTTTCATTGATAACTTGTTGATGATTAGCGTTTTGATGCTGCACCGCTCGTATACCTTTTACCTTCTGATTCTTTACCAGGAAAAATCTTTCTTTGATTCAAAGTTGCATATTTACCAATGCATGCTGCCGAATTATATGTTTGAAATCCGCTTCTGCAAAAACAGTAATAGTTTCCAACTGTATTCTTGCATATCGTTGACACAGGATCGCAGAGCGGAATGCTGCACTCGTCGATGTCTGATATTAAAGAAACAAATATATGTAAGAAGCCATAAATCGCATTTAGGATGTTCAAGCATTAAACGTCTGCAGTTGAAAAGCATTGATTATCGGAAAATCACTATCGATAGATACAATATGTATTCCAACAATGACGATTGATTCGTTTGGTTAGCTGCATGTTAATGTAAATGCAACAATTGCAGATGCAGACATGTTTAGAAAACCAAAATCGCTTAGTACATAAATGATGCAGTTCACAGAATTCCAGGTCATCTAGGCCTATCACTAACTCAGTTTATCATCCTTTTGGGTGGGTAAATCAGTTTTAACTCAAATTTGGAAGTTAACCGTATTCTTGCATATCGTTTGGAAGTTAAACAATCGTATTCTTGCATATCGTCGTGCATAACTATATGTTGTTCGACTGCTATTGTCATGTTTACATCTCAACCGAATCATCATCCATTGACCTTCTGACGAGTTTCTCTACAGGCATGTAAACAGGTGTGATACTGTCTGACCAATGACCATAGTCTAGTAAAGTAAGGCTAGATGCCTTAATAGGAGGCAGCCGATTACGATCGTTTACCGGAAACTGAAAACACTCGAGCTTGGCTCCTTCCGACAAGTGTTAATCAATTAGCCACTGTTTTTGGCTCCTGATGACACTCCTGACGGTTTTCCACGTCAAGTAGACGACGCTGTCACCGACACCCTGGATCTACTGGCTCCGCTCAGAAAACTCAAGAAGTGTCCAGGAAGGAAGATCAATCGCTGGCTGTCATCAGAGGCTACAGAAGCTAAACAACTTCGAAGACGCCTGGAAAGGCGATGGAAGGCTACTCACAATGAATTTGTCCGCCGAGCTTATAGGTCAGCATGCAGGAACGCCAACAAACTAATCAATGAAGAACGCCGACAACATTGCAGTAATGCCATATCGGAGAAGCCTAACGGATCTCGTCAACAGTGGTCTGTAGTGACGGATGTATTGCATTCCACAGTGCCGTCTGAGGTTTTACCGACTGAAGAATGTCAGAAACATTGTGCTACTTTCGCAGACTTTTTCGTCAATAAGATCAAGTCAATAAAGGCATCGATCTCTAAGCAACTGTCCGGACAACCCATGGACCCTCTTGCATCAGATAGTGACCATGTCGGTACGCATCTTGACGACCTCAAACCTGTAAATGCCGAGGAAATCTTCAAACTATTGTCTTCCTTACCGGGAAAGTCATCTCCGATGGGTGCTTTCCCGTCGTCTCTGTTAAAGTCGTGTGCTGACGTGCTTACTCAAATCATCGTTCGTCTCTGTAATTTATCTTTCAGCAGCGGACGATTTCCAGCCTGCTACAGATCTGCCTCTGTTACACCTCTGCTGAAGAAGGAAGGTCTCGATCCAGATGATCCTTCCAACTATGGGCCAATCTCAAACTTACATACACTGTCGAAAATTTTGGAACGTGTCTTCCTTGTTCGTCTCTTGCCCCACGTTCATAGTTCCTGTAATTTCAACAGTCATCTTACCGTGGGCATCATTCGACTGAAACAGCCTTGTTGAGGCTCCTTGATGAAGTCTATGCTGCTTCAGGACGACAACAACCCACTCGACCTCTGCTGCCTTCGATACGATCGACAAAGCAACATTCATCGCGAGGTTGCAAAAGAGGTTTGGCATTAGCGGTGCTGCACTGGATTGGGTCTGCAGTTACCTGACAGACCAGTCACAACACGTCAGCATTGGATCATCAAAGTCGCAGTCGTCTACTTGTGCATACGGCGTCCCACAAGGTCGGTCCTTGGCCCATTCGTTTCACGCTATATGTGACTCCAGTCGCTGGTGTCACTTCAGCACACGGCATCAGTCACCACCAGTATGCCGATGACAACAACTGTAGGCTACATAACATTGACTCCGACACCAACAATCTAACACGGAATGAGTTGACTCTCGAAATTGCCTCTCTTCAAATGAACGCTACGTTAGAAATCGAGCGAATCAAGGATTCGAAGCCCAATTTGCAACTTCAAGGGGTAGTCGACAAATAGAACCAGATTTGAAATGCAAAAAAATATATATATACAGTTGCATATTTTACTGGTTAATTCTGCCAGCGAAACACTTGTTTCTTTTGGGTTTACACATTACACACAGATATAACTGGCTGAAAATGTTTAGACTTTAAAGATCAATTAAATGTATTATTTTAAGTGAGAAAGTGAATAGACACCGGAATGACAATATTGAATCTATTTTTGAAGCATTTAAAGCATCGTAGTCGCTTTGACGCACCTGTACAATTTTCCCATATTTTGCTTCTTTGAAATCCGTCTGAACATCGACACACAGACACGCTTGAATATTTTAAGTCAATGTTTGAGCACGTTTCGTTGGAGTAACAGTCGCCCTTATTTTTACTGCAATCTGTAACAGAGTGACATGCATAAGCACTGGACATTCTATGCATTCCTATCGATCTATAAACCATGATATTACTCGGTAGAACTTTTCTAGGATCGTTGCACGCGCTTTTGAGGCTGTTGTTAATTGCGCGCGTTATAAATGTCTGTTTAATAATAATAATAATAATAATAATAATAATAATAATAATAATAATAATAATAATAATATAACATTACAGCGTTTCAATGCAGTCGCCTTCCACGGTACATTTGTGGTGCCGAATCCAGACGAGGATTAGCCGTTCCAGAGTCCCTCTCTCTCTTTTTCTCCGGAAATTTTTGAACAACCAAGGGATTATACTTACCTTGGTAAAAAAATAAATAATAATAATAATTAATAACAAGTATATCATTATAGGCGGTCAAGAGATAAAAACAATGTTGCTGTTAACGCTGCAAGCATAAGCGGCTTTATAACCCTCTCAAATATTGGAATCAAGTACTTGTAGATCTACAAATTAGCAATAATTATATTCGCATACATTATAATCTTATATGCATTATAATCATACGTAATAATTATATTCGTAACTAAACTTCAACTGACCTCTTTTGTTGCAACTGGTGCCTGTCCATCCGAAATCACACTGACGTGACGGACACGAACCGTTGCGGTAGAAGCAGCTTTCTTCGTTTAAACAGTGGCATCTTTCTGCACATGATCTTCCGTAGTTGCCAACTGGGCAGACTGAAAAACAGTCGACTTACTAATACGTTATTCATTAAACAATAAACTGACCAGTGAGATATAGCCAGTGGTGGATTTATCCATGGCGTGTCGAGCCCCTCTTGGTTATTTGTCGAGCCCCTCTTGGTTATATGCCGGCGCCCCTCGGACCAGACCCGTGCATGGTGGACTGCCAGAATGTGGCGCCCCTCTGGAAATGCTCTTGCTCCTCTAGGTAAGCAATCCTGGAACCGTCACTGGTCATAGTCTTTCGTAATCTGCTCTGATCTTAACGTCTTCAGCGGAATAATAATAAATGACTTGACATAAATAATTGATAACTCACTTAAACTACACCAGAAATTCCTTTAATTTTATTATAATTGGACTGGTTCGCCAAAAGAACCAGCTTCAAAGACGCTTGATCAAACAAAGCCTTTGTCACGCTCAATTTTGCTTCGAAAATGTAGAGAATACATAACAGTTCGTAAAGCTGGAATGCTTTGGTTGGCAGCGTTTTTGTTGATAGCAATTGTGGCGAAGGATAAGCCATGAAGTTTGCTATAAAGATCGCAGTATAGGCATTTATTTTAAAGTTCAATGTAGTATACTAAATTAATCAAAAAAGTTACTGAAAAGCAAAACATAGAAAGTAACGAACTTAAATCCAGTTATACTGTGAGAATAAATAATTTACCAGAATACACGCTCATAGCATTAACGCCACCGCATATTGTGCTGTTGTCACCAGAACACGCCATACTGCAATTTCTCTCATTCAGAGTCCCATGTCTTGTATAACTGTCCCCGCAAAAACATTCCCACGAGTACTGAAACAAATCACACTTAATTCCTTTATATGGCTCCAAATAAATTGAGATGCAAACTTTTGGATTATGTTATTGAAAGATTGTTGTGTGATGTTAGCAGAGACGTTAGAGAACCGGTCGAAGGAAATGACAACAAAGACTCCACTGTGAGAGTGTTATGAAAAACGTTGCGCAAGAGCGGTCGAATACAAAAGTAAGCTGATATTTAATAAATTGTTTAATCATCATTTTCTCTTTGGACTTGACTGAACGTTAGTAAATTTTTATATTTTAGTTCAAGCTTCAAGTAGACCAAGTAGGATAAAGAGGAATTGTTGGACAAGAAACGTTTCATCAGCTGTTGAAGTCGAATAAAATTTGTCGTCAGTGCGTTGGGCATTTTCTTGTTATCGTCATCTACAGGCAGGCAGGAGTGTCTGGTATGAGGAAGGCATACCGTGATTTCCTCAATGTGGGGCTCGATCGGTAAACACGTGCTCCTCCAAAGCCCCAACAGCGCATGTTCCTATCGAGCTGTCACTTGTTGCCGAAAGTGTATCATGGACTCGTTCTCGAGGGGTTGACGTCGAAATCGCTGGAGCAGTTGGACCGTTTGGTGAGGGCGGCAGTACGCAAATGGTTGCGGCTGCAGCACGATACTCCCACCGGATACTTCCATGCTAGCGCCAAAGACGGAGGACCGCAAGTGCCACGCCTGCCGTACCTGATACTACCGTTAATAAGTAAGACATTTGTTAACACGCCATGTGTCCATCGGCTGAGCGAGGAATCGTAGGCGAAACCGTTAAAGGCTCGACGCATGGCCAAGGTGGAGGAGTCGAAAGACCCCATAGTGCAGAGCGTGGGTACAGGTCCGAAGTTCCTGGGAGCGAGGAAGAAGTGTGCACGATTAGCAAAGGTGGCTAATCGGGAACTGAGTGACAGCAAGGATTGTTAAGGATCTCTTGGCAACCCAACTTCACTCATCGGTTGATGGTCGGGGATTGAACTAGCAGGGACAAACCCCCACGTAAACAACTGGGTGACCGATGGGTCTTCCCTCTTAACGGGAGGAGTCTTCATCCAGTCTATAAGAGTGCGGGGGAACCTGTTACCGTCTGCAGAGCGTAGCTCACGCGGGCGGCGTTCGGATCCAATATGGTGTGACGCCGGGTGCAATGCCCAAGGCACCCTGGTTCACATCTCCCAAAGCTGTGTGAGAACCCACCGTCTCCGGTGTGACAGACACAATTCGGTGCTCAACCTGATCGTCAATAGGGTCGAGTCAAAGGGTCACGAAGTGATCCGAGAGCCGACCATTGTGAGGCGCAAGCCTCACCTGCATGGTGGCCCGGATGGATGGCGTAGCCCATGTTGTTGATGTCACAGTTACTGCGGACTGCAATAATATGAGTGGTCCGTATAATGAAAAGGTCGAGTACTACAAAAGACCTGACATCATAGACTGAGTTGCTAAAGTCTATCCCGGGCAGCCGTGTGAGTTCTGAGCCGTGGTTCTAAACTGGCGAGGAGCGTTACACCAATCCTCGTCTCAGTTGCTCCGCAAGTTGCGAGTTACGGCCGCTGACGAGACCCTGCTATCGTGCCGGGTGCTTACCTTTACATCAAATATGTTCAAGCACTACACCCGGGCGACAGTTGGAGGTCCAGGGCCACCGAACATTGGGACAGCCTAGACACCATTCATGAAAATGCCATAGCCATTTTGGACCAAGTGGACCACGCACGGAGGTCTGCTCAACAAGGTCGGCCCAAAAGATGACATTCGCGAGTGAGTTCCTGGTCTCGATTTCTCGCTAAACCGGAGGCTACCAATTTTTCCTGTGGGCCAGCCGGGCTTTGACTGCGAGGCCTTAATTTTTCATGTCGGGAATCTTGTGAATTACACCCGGCAGTCAATCAAGAGCCAAAGCAGGTATATCGATGATGAAATCTCACTATTAGTGGCATGGTTGAGATATAACTTCAAAACTAATTCCTTTATTAAACGCCTCTACCAACTTCGGTCTTCGGAGGCGTGGTTCAAGGGTAGAAAGATATTTCAACTGAAGTACAAAACAAAAACAAAACCTGAAGCCCAAAATCGGACTCATTTCAACACGAATTATGTGAATTAGGACTGACTGGAGGTGATTGTAGCGCAAAGACACAAAACGTTGTTTTGTCTTGAATTGTATAAATTATAAAGAAGCTATTTAATATAAAAAAGGAACTCACAATTGACGAAGTAGGCCTAACTTTATTAGTGGAAATTTTTATTTTCCATTTATTATTTTTGCAAGTTTAAGTCATCTGTACGTAAAATTTCTATACTGAGTCTGGTTGGTTTGATAGATGAGTTGAAATCAATAAGGGCGGGGTTTAGAGTTAGACAAGATAAATAAATAGCTTAATTTTTAATAAGCTCAGTCCTCAAGATCTTTTGACTCATGTTCAACCATTCCAACAGCTACCAGCCAGCAACGGCAAAATTTTCTTCAGGTGTAGTGTCGTTCCATAGCTGAATATAGCTAACCTATATGGTTTAACTTAACTTCTAATTATTTCTTTTATAATGAATGACTGGTGCAGTTCCAAATTGTACCAGTGACCAGATTTGGGATAATCTCACTCTGTACAAATCAGTCCATTGGAGCTTCTAGGTGGGGTGTGTCAATATCAGCGATAGCACTCAAATAAAGCGTTCTAAAGCATTTTCTGCTTAAGTGCAATTAAAACAGCAGCAAATCCGGCATCTATATAGGCTTTCTTATAGCGACAAGAATTGTTGCAGCAATCGTGATTAGTTACCTCCGGTCCAGCGTACGAATAATTGTTTTCAGCGCACGACTGAGAGCAGAATTCCAAAGTGTTGTTGTTATTGTTGTCACCTGTTCCATTGCAATAAATGCATCTTTCCAATGCTCTGTCATTAACATGGTCCTTATAACATCCAATGTACTTCTGAGAAGCTGATGGTTCAGAAGAATCAATTAAACATTAACAAACTTAAACAGTAGACCCTAGCTATGTCTTAATTTTGCATTCAGGTTCGGGATTTGTCTAACAGCAAATGGGTCTAAAGAACTGATGTAATTAAACTATGAAGCAATAGAATATAACTTACAAAGTAACATGGAATAAAAACCATATATATGAAGATCTGAAATCTTTAAATTTCTTTATTATCGGTAGCTTGGTTCAATTTGGTTACTTTAATATTATGTTGCGATAAGAAAACTCAGCGTCTTGTGGAAAACAAAACAAATCTTAGGAAAAGCTTGTAATCCTGCACCAAGTGATCTTAGTAGGTTAATATCGTTATATATTAATTCGCATCCAGTGATTTAGAATAATTACCAAATATTGCATAATACGTCACATTAAGTTATTTTACTTATGATTCGGTTGATGCTGCTGTTCTCCTGTTGGATGCTAAGGCCTTACGAATTACACATTTTTCGAAATGATTCTCGAATCTAACCCGCAGTCTTGAATTTATTTAGAACAAAATGTGGAATAAAGTTAGGAAGGAACCACTTAATCGCACGTCATTTGTCCATCAAGAGAACGAGAATCGTGGGTATGGGCCTTTGTGTAGGCGAATAAAACCTGTGATGGTCTGCCTAACAAGGAGATGTACAGTATATACTTATAAATATAGCAAATGCTTATGCATGCATATTGTGCGGGATACAGAAATTCGTGTAAGTCTCTAAAAACTCTGAAACTATATAAAAGGTATTGGTGAAAATTAACGTGTTTCTTGAGTTCTTTCGACCGATTAGGTCAGACTTTATGTGGAAGATTTCTCCACAAGGCGGTGAAATACACGAGAAAGAACGTCCTCAGTTTTAACAAATCTGACAAAGCATTATTTTATTTTAATATTTGTTTGCATTTTTGCTCTAAATTCAACTAGTATTTTTACGAAACTCAAATCTTAATTAAATTTCGCAAAAGTTTATAAATGGCCGTGCATTTTTGAAGTCTACAAGGTAAAATATATGAAAATATGTAAAATTGTTGCATAGAAACCAGATTTTGCCTTTTAATATTCATCTCGTAAATAATTGTTTTTAAATTTGAACACTATCAGTAAAAATACAAAACTTACAACAAATTCGAGTCAGATGAGCCACCTTGCGTAAAAATTGATCAAGCCCTATAGGCCATGATCAGTTTTAAGAAACAAAACTGTCTAAAAAACGATAAACTATGTGTAAGTTGGGTGTTGCTGGGGTTTTCACTGATAATCCGATCGCAGCCAAACTTTTCAAAGTTAGAGATCGAAACGACTTATTATTCTTATCATATTTTGATTAAATCCGTTAAGGAGTTTTGCATTTATAAGGTGTTAAACGACGCCGTTTTCTCTACATGAGGAAACGTTCATTAACACATCATCTGCAGTCCTTTATTACGTCAGTAGCACTCTGTGTGAAGTCAGATAATTTTCGTCGTGCCAGCGAACTACCGCTTAAATTTTTTTATTTGTAGGGCGATCTCTTCTTTAGAACAAATTTTGCAGTCATAAACCAGTAAGAAAAGAAAAATATGTTGTGTTTCACTCTTAATCTGCGAATAACTGTACTTGTGCAGCTTCCTTTTTCGGCCTCGGCCGTACTGTGGCAATCTATAAATCGTTTTATTATTATAATTAATTTTATTATTATTATTATTATTATTATTATTATTATTATTATTATTATTATTATTATTAGTCAAAACGTTTAGAGAGGTACCTTTACTAGATCGTTATAAATTATTGGTATTCAAGATTTTATGCAACTATTATGCAGTAATGGGCTAAATGGCGTGCTTCAGTGACTTCAAGGTCATTGATTATTTATGGTGCGCTTCTGTCAACGTTATTCAACAGATACGTGATCCTTGGGTTTCAGATGCCTTTGCCTAAAGCGCAAAACAACAGAAATCCAGACGCTTGCTAATGTTTCTTTACGGGATGCGTGGTTTGACAATGAATTGCCAGTTTCACTTGAAGCGTCAGGATCGAACTCCGGATACAGTTCACTCCATGCGGAATAGGTAACAGCAAGCTTACTTAAATTACATGCCGATCCATTCCAGTTTCCATAGCATCCATCTGGACAATTTCCAGTCATTCGGTCACAAGGAATTTCTCGCTTGCAGTGACAGAATTCATCGCACTCTGCGCCGTAGCTGCCAATCGGACACACTAAACAATAACCATCATAACTAGTTATTGGTAATCTTCAAATGTGTGTACTTTATGGTAATATTAATTTCTCACAGATTCCCAGCCTATAGTAAATGTTCAACTAAGAGAATTTCCTAGCAAACAGGTGTTATTTCAAACTCATCACTAGTTTATGGTAAGAATCCATTAACCATAGGCCACGGTAAACAATCACTATATTGTTAATAAAGGTCAACCTGTATAGAGAATATATGCCACTTGTTGACCTACGAATCCACCACAAAATTCAGACACATTTCCTGCACATGTCACGTTGCAAGTTCTGTCTGGTAGTTGTAAACCGTAGTTCTCTCGACAATGACAAGCATTCCCATTCTAAATAACAAACACATAAACGGTAAACGGATGGATGCATATTCGCGATTTTGAAGCGTATAGTTTATAAAACGGCACTGACGCTCTGACCTAGCTGTAAAGATTATACGATAAGATTCATTCGTGTCGTAGTGTAACAGTAATTGTCGCACGTGTATTAGGCCAACATGACCTTTCGGTAACGATAGCTTAGTATTTGAATTATGTAGGGCCTAAGGTATTTGTTGCTATAGATCTTGTGGTTTTAACTTATCAGCCATTGACTACGCATGCTATAATTAGGTTGTCTGGGTTAATATTGTCTTGCGAATTTCACCACTCTTAAGATTTTCTGCAGGCGATAAATATCACTTGCCTTTGTAATTTCTTACTGAACATTAAATGTGCCTGTCCTTCTGATCGCTTTATACACTATAGCTTTTGACCTTATTTTGAATAATAGAACAATCGAATAATGACGGAATCATGGTCTGGATAAGTCATGATTGGTCTGCTTGGTTACTCTGCCACATGTATTTTGAAACACTTTGAACTTAGGCTACCAAAAAAACCTGTAATACTTGTTACGGGTATAACAACTTGAACGCGTTACCTGAAGTGCTGCATACGTTGTGTTATATGAATTGCATAATGCAATGCACTCTTCTATAGTCAATGCATTGCCATTTTGGATAGATGTAGATACATCTGTAGTCTGGCTTATATCTTTGAAACAACCAATGTATCGGTCTTGTAGGATACCTAAACAGTCAAGAAAGATCCTTAGGGATACCAAGGAAGCCTAAGTACACTTTGTCTGCTTTTATGCCATGCTTATATGACATATCTGTCATGAAATAAATAGCGGTTTTATTTAATAAAATGCAAGTAGCATGATAGGCCTAACTTATGATAACAAAGAAATATGCTAACATATAATGTAATTAAACCAAAACTTCCATAGCTAGCAGTGTGCGGTACTGTTGTCTATTTGTTAGAGCGCTTGGTCTCTAATATAATCCAACGATTGTATGTTCGATCTTATTGAGCGGACTTCCAGTAAAGGCTGTTGACAATTGTTAGCGCAACACTTCTGTTTTGTTACCAAGTAGTAGAATTTTATACCAGCGTAAGCTGAATAGTAAACGGAGTCCTGCGTGCACTAAAGACCGTTGAGTAGAAAAAGCAGCTACGCTATGTCTCACAATGGTACAGGGAAATTTCACTCAGTTATGCTAAAGCCGTTTAAGGCTGTCAGGGTACCCGGTGACTGTGTATAAATACAATTGATTTGGTTCTTGATTATATCCAGAAAGAAATAGACTCAATTTCAAATAGAAGTTCATCTGCTTTCCAACATGATCCTTATTCTTTATACAAAGTTCATATTATTTCACTGACAGTTAAATTGCCATTTCGCCACCGATAAATCAACATTTCGGCGTGGTAAAAATATATAAACAGTGACCTACTTCTTATGTTGCATTTTATTTATTTTTTAGTCTATTGACTAGAGTGCATCGACCAATTGAGTCATGTCTCTCTCTCCTCCTGGCTGGAATTAATTCCGACTAGGGGAGGGTCAGATTGAGACATGTAATTATTCCCAAAACACTTGCTGCCCTCACAGTGAGCGTCTAATGTTAGAGCCCTAATTCGAACTCCCTCATGTGTCGTTACAAGACCATCGTCCAGTAGATATCCTATTGCAGATGCAGTGGTTGCCTTTATATTATATCAATATTTTTAGTCTTGCCAACTTACCTTCATTGCATATGCAGTTGTCAGATACCACATAGTTTATTATCAGCCACCTATATAGGTAATTAAATTATTAAGACCAGTTGAGAAATTTCTGCATGCACTTTAATCTAATTACCCCTGCGTTGTTTTTCCGTACCTCTTTTAAACTAAGAACACTATAATTAAAATTAAATAAAGTTATTGATGCTTACCGTTCGAGGTCAAAGCTTGTAGAAGAATCCATAATAAAATGACTTTTACAGAAGGTGTGCAGCCGTGAGATAGGCTGTGTAAAGAGTTTGATGCAAATGTCATCGGCATATTTCCTTCGTCGAAAGGTGAATTCCAAACAATAAGAATTTATCATGAAAACAAATGTAGCTTAGCAGTACGATCCCCTAGTGCTAAATGAATTTCATCATGTAGATGTTACCAGAACTTTTATTTCTTTGTCGTTAGATCGCATTGAATCCGCACGATAACATGCAAATTCTTCCTTGTACATTTGATTGGAAATTGGCAAATCCTACTAGACAAACGGTTAGTTCTGCGTGCATTTTCCTATTGCTTCAAGACTATGCATTGACCCACATGCATGTAAATTATGAGGGCTATTGTTGCATCTGAAGCTAATCATTCTGCGTGCTGGTAACTTACTTAAAATTCTAATGGTGATCGCCAGCACACTAGATACCGGCATGGCCTATTACCAGAAAGTCTAGTTTAACTAAAGGCCTGTGTACACCAAGACACACCACTACAGATATGAATACGTTCATCGGCCAGTAGGCAGATGTTATGTACAAGGGTTATATATAAGGGTTAAATATTACAGAATTAAAATTTAGCCTACCTGGCTTGCTGGTGAAAACAACGAACATGTAGTAGCCTCAGAATCTCTTTATATTTGTATAAAGTATCGATGCATGAAAATAATTACATACAAAATATTCGATGAGAAGTTCTCACGTAGAAAATTTTGAATTAGGCATAAACTTAATTTATGTAAGTGAAAAACTAGTCTTTGAAAGTGTTTATGTGTATAAGAAAATATTTAGGAGAGATATTTGGTTTACAAGATTTGGCTAATGCAGCAAAAATTGTGGGAACCTAAACTGGTAAGCGGCTTATAGTCTATACAGGTCAGAAGGTTTCATATCAATTAACGCTATCTATTTGCCTAATAATAATCAACTGTATTCAGAAGTTCATGTCACTTTTTTATAACGGTAAAAAAATTAGGCGCGATTGGAGTTAATCTAAATCAGATCTACACTGTGATAATCCTATTAATACAAGACCATGCAAAAGCTCACATAGCCAACACGTTCGTTCCAGGTTAATCACTGTGTTTTTAGCCACTGACCTAAGATCCTTAGGCATGTAAATCGTCAACGCATCAGATACTGGTGGATGTGCTTTAATAAAAATGTTTGTAACTTTAATTAGTAATTTCTATAGCGTCGGTGTCTAATAAACAAGGCATCAATCAAAGGCCCATATGAAACGAACAGATGGTTTATAGATATGCATACATTCAGCAGCCACGAGGCGAATATTGTGGTGACCTGTCATGTGTCCAAGACTAATTTATGTTAATGAACTTCCTCCGTTAGCAATTTAAGCAGTTTGCTGAGGAAAAAGACGAAACACTGTAAGCCAGTTTCTCTTTATATAATTTGCAGGCTATATGGAACTGCTGATTGAAAATATCATATAGAAGAACTCGAGCAGCCATTTTAGAAAAGGTATAGCCTACGCGAATAATCTTTTGCTGAGAGTGTGTGAGAAATCATTCAGTAAAACATTTTATTTACAAATATACGCTGCTCCAGCAAAATTCTTGGGCCCTTAAATTGGTAATCGGCTTAGGGGTCGTCAATGAAGGACGTCTGCAAAGATGGGAAGGGGCCACTCAAATGCGGACAATGGGAAAGGGTCATACCCATTGCAGACGCCCGCATCTAAATTTAGCACATGAAGGTATTTCAGTACAGCCTGTGACCTTATGTCCTCTGCGGTGGTCTATTAAATGCTGGTAGTTTGTCTAGTATTTAACTCTATACAGAAGTTCATATGATTGTTTTACATTTCAACGGGTGCAAATGTGTAACAGCGATGCGGGTAAATCTAAAACAGACTATTGATACGCGCATATCTGCTGCTAAAATATAGATGTTGTTTTGTCTATCGTGTCATTTTGATAGATAAGTAAGTAAGTAAGAAAGTAAATAAGTAAGCAACCGAGTAAGTGTTGCATTTATTAACATGGTTGAGCAAGGAATCGTAGACGATTTTCTCGAGTTGTTTTTGTTGCTAGCAGCAAACTTTAGGTTACCGCTTGTTAAGACTGTGATCCAACATAGATAATTTCGTCCTAAGCAGAATTTAGGCGATTATTCGTATATGTTTCGAACTTTTACGGTAATCAAGTCTGTATTTCGGAGTAATATCTCGATTCCATGATAAACATGATGAAGCTACAACGTTGCAGATACTTGTCTCCTGAATGCTGATTTTCGATTGACCACTTGAAATAGAACAGACCTACCAGAGCTGATAGGTCTGTTGAATTATCTTAAATTTAAAATTTAACCGCAGAGTGTAGAGCTACTTATAGTTGCTGCTTTGCATGGCTCAGTAAATTAATTCAATATACCAAACATGGAGCACATAGTATTGATCCCTTTATTGCGCCTTTTATCGATAAAATTATGAAAAAAACCGCATTCATTTCTTCCTTTACCAGTTTTTAATTTAAATATCATTTCCGTTTGTATACTGCTAATTTTTATTTTACTCTCTCCTACACGATAATCTATCGAAAAGTATATAGATTTGCCTGTAGACTTGGAAAGCACATAGGGCCTGTAGAACATAAGCTTTTATTATAAATAATCATAGTCTAAATGTCCCCATGGATTGGCCGGTGTTCCCAAGGGTATTATCTCTGTTCAAGGCCTTGGAGCTGCAGGAAATTTGTCTTATAACGAATCAGGGCCCGTGGTGGTCTCAATTTGGCCAGACCCTTCTCGTTCCTCCCTCCGTTTAGAGAAACTTCGGAGTCCTCGGGAAATTTCTGTTGTTCTCTGGCTGGAGGCCGTCAGAAAGGGATCCGAACAATCCCGACGCTTGGTGAGTTCTGCTCTCAAACTCCGCAGGCCTTCCGAAGCTACAAGATCGCTAATCGGAAGGCTCCCTTACCCGACATTAGAGTCAGCACCACAATCAGACATCCCTCAAACCTAAAAAGTGTTATTTTAAAAGAAAAGCTCACAAAGATATAAGTTGCTCCCAAGGTCAAGTTCATGCAAGGACAACTGGGGCAAAACGTATACGTGGCATTAAATCTGTATCCAATTACCTGCTCAGATAACACGTAAGAAAACGTCTGTTATAGTATTTCCCGGCTGGCAATCGTCGCCACCCTCTTGGCTGCCCGAAAAGCAGTTAGTTATCTCTTTCACACATAGGCCTACATACTGTCACAAAATATTCTCGTGTAACATTGCCTGTTAAAATTAAGAGTTCTATGACAAATCCATTGCTTCGAGGCTTATATAAGTGTCAAAACACGACTGCGGTTACATATGTTTTCTTTATTAAACAACTCTCAATTTCTAACTTCACGATCTCGAAGCAGTTTACTTTCATAGCTATGCTATTAACCACATATCTCACCGCTTACGTCTCAGCCTCGACACTTTTTCTTCTTCTTCCTCCACGTCTCTTAAATATGGCCACAATTTTTGACCACACATAAGTTCAACACGTGATATCGACACAAACAGACATAAGCATTAATAAATTTTGGTTAAATAATTTCAATAGCTTGCTATCGAAAGGAGAGCCGTTTTAAAGCCGGACCGCCGACACACGAGCAGTACATTGCAATCAATCACGTTGCCCAGAGTAATTCTCTGTTTCCCCGACTCATCAGTATGTGACAGGCTGTTGTGAGCGGTGCTAAATAAATAAGATCTTGTCACATTATTAATCGAAAGGGATGTAGTCGGTGGCAACAATGTACGGGTTGGTTTCCGCACAGACTAAGTTATTTCTGAAAGCTGTTGAAGTAAGAGTGGACGTATGCATTCGTTTTCCGATATGGAGCATTTAATTAATATGGTCACGATTTGGGCAACCATGCTCAGGGCCTATAACGGCAGAGAGTTATTTGAAATTAGGATTTCTCTGTTAGAGTTTGCGTAGGTACAGTGCCCACCAGAGGCGTCGATCCGTCGTAAACTTTGGGGGGGCCCGGGCCTATAATGGGGTCTGGATGCGAAGCCCTATTGGGTTTCACGGGCAAAGCCCCTGGTATGGGGGTCAAGATCGAAGTAGGCCTAATGCAGACAGACACAAAGCCCAAAGCTCGGAAGACAGACAATGAGAAATGTCGCTAATATTATTTACAATGGAATGTCAACTTAAGTAGGCCTATACACTGCAGTTATATGGCAGTAATGCTAAAGCAGCGCAATATGAGCACATAATTATTTATTCGACAATGAACTTGCCCAAAATGTTCTTCCTGATTGTGCTTCTTTTAGCAAACTTAGCCGCTATTGTAGGTTTCAGATTGCCTGTCATCTACTTCAATTTTTATCACTCTAATCTAATCTAAGAACTTCTATAGCGCCAATGTAATAATGCTCAAGGCACCATTCGATGGTGGCTGCTAAAAAATCATTGTCCAAGTCAAATTCCATGGTGAGTCCGGGTCGAAAAGCCTAAGAGGAGTCCAGAAGACACAGAGACAGCCTACGGAGGAAATGAGTTCAGGAAGAGGTGAGTTTTTAGTCGAGGTCTGAAGGCCGAAACAGACTTTGCCGAGCGAACATTTGTCGGAAGAAAGTTACAGAGTCTAGGACCAGCGACAGAAAAGGCACGCCTTTCAAGAGCTGTTCTTGTCCACGGAATAGTCAGATTTACATAGCTGGAAGACCTGGTCGAGTAGAATCTTGGGAGTCAGTACAGAGCAAAGATAGCGAGGTTGGCTGAAATGTAGAGTCTTGTATACAATTAGTCCAGTCTTGAAAATTATGCGCTTTTCTACGGGCAACCAATGCAACTCATTTAAGATTGGTGATATATGATCATATTTTGGAGTTTTAGTGATAGCTCTTGCCAATGTATTTTGGACTGTTTGAAGCTTCAACAAATTATCTTTAGAAATGCCAGTAAAAAGCGAGTTGCAGTAGTCAAGACGGCTGGAGACTAGAGCATTAGCCAAACAAACCAAGGCAGAGAAGGGAATGTGGTGCCTAATTTTACGGATATCACGAATGTGGTAGTGGGCAGACCTACATATAGAATTAATATGTTCATTGAATGACAGGTTGGAGTCAAATACAACACCCAAATTGCGGGTTGAACAGTTGCGTTGTACGACACAGATGCCTAGATGGACGGAAGTCAAAGAATTAAATTTAGTCAGTTGCTGTGAGGTTCCAAAAAGGAGAAACTCAGTTTTGGATGGGTTTAAGAGCAATCCATTTTCTGCCATCCATGACTGAACTTGGTTTAAGACTGTAGTGTCAGAACAGAGTTGAGTCACTTGCCTTAAATGCAGACTGTGCAAATGAAAACAAATTCATATTTTACATTTCATATTGTTGTAATACAGCATTTGTAAAGCGCCTCGCGTAACCTCTCAAAAACGCTCTAAATTTATTAACTACTCATTTATAACCGGATGTCAACACTATATAATCCGCTTACGTGATTCTTTTCTTGTACCTATACAGATGGGACGGATAGTTGAATCAACTAGGAAAATTTTCTATACCTGGAGTTGAACCTTGGAAAACTAAAAAACTGGGTTTCAATTTCACCTCATTTCATCTACACTGAAAGAGTGATGAAAAGCTGATGAGCCTACCTCCAAAAGTGCAATTTCACCATCAGTACTGTCATCTAGTCGTTTCCTTTTTATAGCAAATTTATCCATTTTCGTATCAGCAAATTCAAACGCAATGTTTCTAAAATTTTACTTGTTCAAAATTAACGAAATCCTATATACATATATTTAACAGAGGAAGCTTTCTTCGGCCAGCGATGCAGAGACTGTGTGGGGATTATAATTATAAAGGGCGACTATACGAATATGGGTATATATGTATCCACCCCATAATTACAAAACCATATGTACATAAGGTACATGTATATGGTTTTGTAACTGAAGAGACTAATTTAGCGGGTCGGCTTGCATCTGTACTGCCTGACTAGTCGAAGATGACATCCAGATGGCGATGGCCTTGATGTCAGGGCAAGTTGCCTGACCTGCATTCCATTAATTTTTCAGGGTTGTGTCAAACATTGCTATAGATCTGTGCCCCCGGCGACCTGTGTGGCTTAAAATCTGTATGTCCAACTGCTTGTGGCTCAGTTCGCTTGGTCGACCTGCATATAATTATGTACTGTTGTAGTACATATTCATATATCTGTCTTTCTGTCTGTACGTTTGTCTACCTAAGCAAAAGTAGGCATAGGCAGCAATACCTAGAGAGGTACAATCGGAAATTACGGACTGGGATTGTTTACTAAAGTCTTAAGTGAAGAATGACAACTTTTGTCAGTCCAGAGCTGCCTTGTACCGATTTTACAGCTAAAGTATTGCCGGGGCCCAAGCAATGGCCGGGCCCCCAGGCTCAAAATATTGCCGGGGCCCGGGCCCCAGGGGCACCCATAGGATCGACGCCACTGGTGCCCACTGAAGTTGCCGATAGTTATTTATGTTCCATAGTTATCGAGGTTCGGCCATGCAGAGTCCTTGAATGTACCTGGTTAGGCTCATTCAAGGACTTCGTGAGCTGTCTGATGTTTTTCTGAGCGAAGGAAGCCATTATCGAAATCATTTTCTTTCTCTAGAAGTATCTTGATTACAAACTATGTATAGAAGTATAGTCATTACTACATTTTAAAGAACTGACAACTGAGAACATCCATGCAAGAAATGATGAACAACGTGCATTTAGTTAACACTAAAGAACAGTCTAACAGAACTGCTGCAGGCATCGCTCCTTCTTCGAAAAGCCCAGTGTCCTGTTCTTCTAAGACATGTTCATGGTTGTGAATCAATCACTAAAAAATCTGAACTTAAAGAAATCTGAACTATACAAAATACATTTCTATTAGTTAGCAAATATCGTTATACACTTCTATAGCACAACATTCAAAACCGAAACCTTCGCCCTAGATGAAGGCATTATGACTCTAGACATACTGTAATTATATTAAATCTTACATATGTTATGAATGCTCTACCTTTAAAGAGAAAGATCTGTCGTTTGAATTAACCTGTAGAGGTTGTCTACAGAATATGCTGCAAAACAAGGAGACACGACTGTTGTTTGATTGGCATACTGGACCCAGACAAGCAAAGATCTGCCACTACAATTGTACATAATGATCGCCAAATGTCCTTCAGATGAAATGCAAAGTCTCTGACAAAATGCTATCGAAAGACTTTGCATTGAAAGCATAAACTTAAACGTTCTCTCGATTCTTGTTGATTAGAACGTCATGTCTCACATAGGACGATTCCAGTGTTTCTTGTGATTAATGAGAAGCAAGGCAAGGTGATGTAGTGTTTTAACTTATTGTTTAACAAATTCGTAACAGGATGATCTCAGCGCAGAAGGATTAGATTTGGTGAATCCAAAGCTCACAAGTGATAGGCGCCTCCGAACATACATTACTCCACCAGTTCTGCCGAGCACCGTTACTCGTCAGTAGCTCTGCTGGTTGGTCGCCGAAAGACGCAGTTCTCTCCGTAGGAACCGGTCGATGCCACTGTGAACACCCTGGCTCTCAGTTACCTTAATGATTAAAGACATTTAACAGCGGGTTCGACATTAACCACACGGATCGAACAGACCAACCATTCAAAATGGTGGACGAGTTTTGAAGAGTGCAGAAGTCTGTGTGCAATAAAAAAAAACGAAAAAAAGTGCAGAAGAAAAACGAACAACGGGAAAAATGGTATCAATAATCAGGACTAACTGCTGTTTTTATTTAGAAAAGCTATAATGTATCATTGCTGCATTTGTTTTTCAAATTCACAAGTAACATTCTGAACGAGAAAAGCTTACTTACTTGTGTCTTTTCGAAGAGGAATCTATGCCTCATAGTTTCACAACTAACTTAATCTTAAAAATCATGCGTCTCTTAATTTTTAAATAGATCTCATGTATATCTCACCGAATATATTTAACATCCAATGGAAATTCAAAGTATAATACTTGGACTAATAAGCATTGTTTTACTTAACTAATAAAGCATTTAGTAATAAAAACTAAACATGGTGTACAGTAGGTGCTTTCATAGTCTATTCAGTAATAAATCCTGAGAGTGTGTCTACTCTCTGTTATCGATTTAGCTCAGCGTATACTCTGGTCTCATCGAATCCAGAGACTCCAGTGTCAAGGCTTTCGTATGTACTGGTGTCATTAGAAGCAGCTTTCAAAGCAAAGACCTCTTTCGCCGATCTCTGAGGTTCTCCGTGAACTGCAACATTAACATTTGGGAAATCTGTTGATTTGCCTTTACGATAAGCAGTGCCGTTATCATTTGATTCATTGCTCGAATGATCATAAACATTTTAATTACATGGAAGAGTTACAGTTTCATCACCTTTAAAGCAAATAGCAATCCTTTGAACTGTGACATGGTGCTTACAACATGTAATAATTAATTCTAAACAAAAAAGCTATAAAGGTTTCACTCACCGGATTGGTAATATAAAAATACGATGCAAAGCTTATTCATAGCCTATGCGTAAATTCAGCAAGGTACAAGTACTGTAATATTATCCAGTGGTTTCAGTTTAAGGAATATAATGTAATGATTGACAGTAGCAGTACTAGGATTTTACTCCATAAACAATATATTTGCACTAAGCAAGAATAAAGAACTGCTCTATCCTATTATGAGCACAGGGGCTTCCCAGTAGGCCTACGGCTTTTAATTCCAAGGATTTTACTCCATAAATGACACAAAAACTCAAGATATGTTACATGCGCATTCAGGTGGAGCCCCATTTTAATAACTCCGAAAGGTTGCACGCGGCTTGACATTCAACCGTTTCAAAAGAAACAGAGCGCAAAAAACGGCAAGTCCTATGATGCATTGACCCCAACGTCAGGACCTTGGGATTCGTCCATTTCCGGTCCATGTACCTAAGAAAAAAATGAGCGATTCTCCTAAGTGGGACACGATGCCTTTTGGCAAAGTATGACATGATAGTTTTACTTTACAAGAGCGGAAGTAAACCTCCTTGTCAGCTATGTCACCTCCCTTTTCGGTGATGAAATCATGCATGCAATTTTAAAACGTTCATGTCATTTTACAGTAACATTTAAAAAATGCTCAAATTTTCTGAAAATGTGTGCTATGCTACTATTACTCAAAAAATTTTAATTCTTAGAAGTGTTATGCAGAATTGCGCATTTAGGAAAAATGCAAAAAATCCTCTAGGCATTGGGAATCCAGTGCGAATAGTCTGTCAAAGCTCGTCCATGCTCTTTTTTTAGCTGAGCATGAAAGGGGTAAAAATTGTAGTGATTTTAAATGCGGACATACCATCCAGTTCGGCTGCTTTTGATTTCCCGGATTGGTTTTCACACGAAGCACTGAGATGATATTTACGCCTGACAAAAAATCAATTTTAAGAATATATATTCAGGTAAATTAAGAATTTTTAACAGGTGAACAACATTATCAAAGAATAATGTTAATAAAATCAACCTTTTTCGATAACATCAATTAACCCATCAAACTATGCACTGCTAGGCCGATTGGTCAATACAAAGAGTAATTCGTTGACGAATCGATTTCTGTTTATAGAAAATTTACTTCACGCTAAACACAAATTTCAATCGCATATACGGATAAATTTATGAGCCCGAAAGAGGAAAAATAATAAGAATATCGATTACGGGATAAAAAGCGATGTGCGATTTTTTATGTACAAGATCAAAGTTCTATGACCGAAGGTAGCAATTCTAGTTCGTTCTATGACTTGTGCTAGGGCTTGCAAAACTGCTAGATCAAAAGTGGCTTTCTATCAACAGTTTGTGTGGATATCTTATAGATGTGATTAAGCGCAATATCACGTAGAACTACTGTCATTTTTTTTTGAAACACCTGAAATTAGACACACGATTACGAAGTTAGAATGCTTAGCTAAATATTTTAAACTAAGAAGAATTTTGCAGAAATAATTCAGTTTCACTTTCTACATGTAATTTGCAAATACAATTCAGATTTTCTATAATATTAACAGTATGCCTATAGATTACCTGCAGATCCGAAGAAGTGCAAAGGCAGCGGCCACAGAAAAAGCCACACCAGTTATAAATCCAATAACTCCAGTAACAACGATTCCTACAGCCGTAAACAACAGCATTTAAATATAACCTAAATCAAAACGCACTAATGAAATAGTGAGCTAATAATCACAACTTTGGATTTCCATGAACGAGATGATTACTTTTCAATCACGACGATAAAACGATCAGTAAAAGCAAGACACAGAACGACAAATTGGCATTTAAACCTTTAGCGGGAACATCGCTAGAGCTCCATTATAGCACCTGACTGACATTCAGGGAGAGCTAAGATGATTTGATAATTGTCACGTGTGTCCTACCGCCGCTACCGGGGCCCACTCCTAGTGCTCAGAGTTCCGGCACTATTATGTTAATGTACGTTAGCACGCGAGAAATCACTGAGGCATGTCGACACACGTGTTTTATCTTTGCACTGTGTTGAGCTGAGTTTGAGCTGAGAGAAAGAACTTTGTTTGAATACAATTATGATGTGTCTGAAACACTTTCATGTTCAAAAGACAACAGACTCGTCCGACAAGGGGATGGAGAATACAGGAGAAAGCACAGTGTACTCTAGCCCAGACACCTAGTGAACACCATGACCTGAATCTTTTTAGGTCAAGTCATAGTTCACAGTGTTCAGCTCTGTTCATCGTAGCAGGCAAGGGTTTTCAAGACAATCTTGGCAGTCAAATAGTTCAAAGCACACTGATCCAAAGGTCGCGCCTCACTCGGTCCACCCCGATATTCTGTGCAAGCATTGTAACTGCTTGCTCCTTATTTTGGATGATAAGTTTAACTTCTTACAGGTATCAAACCACGAAAAGACAATGCACCATTAGATCTAAAATTAGACCTATAAAATCCGATGTACATTGTGTGTATCCATGAATTCATGCACGTAAGCTGCTGGGCAGGTAGATAGCTCGGCACTTAGGTAGAGACGTAGGTAGGAACGAAGGTACTTATTACTTACGTATATAGATATTTCGCCATTTATTTAGCAGATTCCCCGAATCATTCAGGTGCCGCAAGCTATTTAGCTACTTTGCATTTGATGTCGGATAATTCTTATGATAATTGACTTTCAATTGCGTCAAAGACCACGAGGACCATGCAGTTGGAGATGGAATCTAGCATATTAATTGACGCATATATTTGTTTTCCTTTTCAAACACAGTGTTGCTCACCAAGTGCTTTGAACAATATCACTAAATAGATTACTTACAAATTAACGAATTAAAAGAGTTAAGAACATTTTGAAATTTAAAAAAATATTTCTCTAAATGCCTTTCTTATCATAATGTGAAATATAGCACAAATAGGCCTGTACATTACTATCTTCACCAAATCTATTAGTCCCCAACATCAACATCGTATACATCAGATATAAATAAGGTTTTGAACGAATTTATATCATAATATTTGAACGTTTACTTATTCCACGCATCAACTAATACGTTTACCTGTTGAACCGAACCATATTTTGCAGCGGCACTGGTAGCTGCCAGGTGTATTAAGGCACTCCATTGCTGAATTATTGCAAATATTTTGTTGACATTCGTCTATATCTACATCCAAATGCATAAGACACATCAAGTAAGAAGCCAAGTTTTAAACAATGTATATGCAAAAAGGATATACATGTAATTAATGCAGTAGGACAGAAAGATAGATTGACAGAGACAGGTAAATGGATCTTGTGATATCTTAAAAAGTAAGTTGCAAAATCTTTCAGAACGAGGATGCAGACAATCGATTATCATTCATTTTAACATTAATTTTAAATTTTAAAAAAATATTTTTATAGTTTGATGAATTACAACAGATTTAATCTGTTTGACAGTCTGAGCTTCCATAGACAAGCTTCTGAAAAGCGTGTAATGTCACTGAGAATCGAACTCGTTTAGTTTGCTTCATTGATAATTTGTTGTTGCTGGTTATCCTTCAGGTGTTGGAGTGCTCGTATGTCACCTCCACCTAATTCTTTACAAGAAGCATTCTTTGAATCAGAACTGTTTATTTACCTACGCATACTGTAGTATTGTGTTTTTGAAATCCACTTTTGCAATCACAGCTGTATCTTCCAACCGTATTATTGCAAATCGTCGTCACAGTTTCACACAGCGGCATGTTGCATTCGTCGATGTCTGATGTTTAAGAAACAGATATATGTGAGAAGCCATAGCTCGCATTAAGATGTTTAGGTATTTGTCCTCTGCAGTTGAAAAGCATTATTTATTGGAAAATGACTATCGATAGACAATACCACGTGTAATCCAACAATGGCAATTGATTGGTTTGATTGACGGTATATTACTGTAAATACAACAGTTGCAGGCCCAGACATGTTTAGAAACCAAAACCGACTAGTACTTAGATTATGCACTCCTCAGAATGCAAGTCATCTTTTACTAACTCAGTGCATCAATGTTTTGGGTGGGTAAATCAGCTTCAACTCAAGTTTACAAATTAAAAGATATCATGTCGTTAGACTACTATTGTCGTGTTTGCATCTCTGCAAAATCATTATCCATCGACCTTCTGAGGAATTTATTTAGAGGCATGTGAACAATTTTGTTTTCATTGCATCTTTCATCTTTGTAGGATTAAAACACTGCAAAGTATTCACTCAATCTATAACTTAAAATTGAAATAACTCCCAGATTTAAATATTTAGTTAAGTGAATCATGAATATTATAAAATGCGAGGACTTAAAGATGGTACAAAGCACTACATAATGTTAAAAAACCACAAAGATTTCATCAACTTCATACACCTAAAAATACCACTCGACAGCGTATGACATGATAAAATGTAGAGACTATGTAAAATGCAAAACCCGATCAAACGCGCATAAGGGATATACCGACAATCTTCGAGTGCGATTATAGTAGACAAAAAGATAATGGCATACTTTCAGACAAAACGCAATACGTCTAGGATGCATCCTAGCACCCTACCTGTTAAAAATATTTCTAGAAGCAGCCATGGCACTAACCCTAAACTTTGAGGCAGAAATTAAACTAAACGGAAGCCTGTTGAATAATCTTCGATTTGTTGACGACCTTGGCCTCCTAATTAGAAATGGGACCAAGTTATAAGAAATTACGACATTGATAGACTAAAAAAATAGAAGATTCGGATTATTGATTAGCACAGGAAAACACTGAACGAGTAGGTGAATATTTATCAATCATTGAGGTCTTTTAACCGCATTTGGTAATAGCAGTCAAACACATACAAAGTAGAACTGCGCGCACATCACAAGCATTTGGAAAAATTACCAGAATATAGAAAAGCAGGAAACAACACAGAAAACAAGGGCAAAAATATATGAGACGATGATACAACCTATTTACCTACATGGATCAGAATGTTGGACAATGAGAATATAATCCTCAAAATAGAACGAGTTGGAAAGCGAAACTTGCAGGAATCTCAACATTACAATAAATAGAAATGATGAAATAGGATAGTCCTGGAATGTGCAGACAACTTTCTGAATAAAGTCATTCAGCAAAGGATGTGATTGTTTGGTCATGAGGAAAGAATGAGAGCTGAATGAATCCGATACGATGCACTGCGTCTAAAAGGTTCAAAGAAAAAAAAAGCAACGGAAGACCGCAACTACGCTGGATAGACCATATATACTAAGATATTGCACGACATGGATTTAGCATCAGAAAAACTAGATTTAGCAAATAACTTAAAAGATCGGATATCATTTATTCAAACTCATGGCCGCGAAATGGTTGGCATTAAAACTGATGATGAGCATGAGGATGATTACGCATAATGAGCGTTTGCCACAGTATATTTGTTAGTGTTATTATGTGTTATGCCCATCACTCGTCCCAATCATTTAATTATAATACAGTGCACAACCGTACATTTTACTTAGTCCAGTTACTGATGAGATGCTGTTGACATCTTCTGTAAATATTGCCGACTGAACAAAAGACCGACCGAATGACTGAATGACTTAGGCCTATATATGCTGGATACAAGGTGAGAACAAAATGTGAATAGAATTCTCAAGCACTCAGAACGAAGTTGGCGATGACTCGTATCAAGACTTGCATTTGTTGACTCAAATGGTTCGAAGATATTTAAGCCAGTGTAGGCATACGAGTGTATTTTGAATGTGTTTAGAGCAGGACATGTTTTGTGCTGAGTTGAAAGCACAGTCACATATCGGATTAGTTTGAGATCCAAAAGACGTTGATTATCGCTAACGATAGCCATTCATAAATTTGTGTGTATAGATGTTTTTGAAAGTGTGCGATCTGCGATAGAATTATTGTCATTGAACTTATGTTATTAATAAATGACAGAACATGGAAAAGACTTATTCATGTCTTTCGTTAAGCGAATGCTACGCTAGAAATCGTGTGAATCTAGGAGTCGAAGCCAAATTTGCTATTTTAAAGAGTGGTCAACAAATAGGAATAGATTTTATTATATGTGTATATATTTATATATATCGGTCAACACTGCCAACAGAGCACTGTTGTTTCATTTGGTTTAACACATTGTAGTGACATAATTGATTGAAATTTTCTTTCAGGACTTTGGAGACAAAAAATGTACGATTCTCAGTACAAAAATGAACAGAGAACATCAGACAGAATATCAAATCTATTTTGAAGCATATAATCTATTTTGAAGCATCACTTGATTGCGTTTAAGTCTATGCACAAGGAGGTCGAACACATTAATTATCACATGTATTTTAGTTTCTTTTTAGCGAACATTTGGTGCTCACTTATTGTTTTGTTCAGTCTCGCTATGACGGCTAAATATAAAAATAACAGTTAGAAAGAGTAAGAACATCTGAGAATTTCTTATCTAAATTTTTTGTCTAACTGCCTTATTCAGCATAATGCTAAAGAAAACGCAAGTATGCACGACAGGCCCCTCCAAATATTGTAATCGCCAATATCAACATAACGTATATTTTCAATTTTAACAAAGTTTTGAACGAAATTCTTTCAGAACATATGTAAAAGGTTTTACACATGTACATCAACAAATAAGTTTACCTGTGCAGTTTCGGCCGTTGAATTTATCGAAGCCTTCTTTGCAGCTGCACTTGTAGCTGCCAGGTGAATTCGAACACTGTGTTGTTAAATTGTCGCAAATGTTTCGCTGACATTCATCTATGTCTGTATCCAAATGCACAGCACACTTTAGATAAAAATCACTGGACCAAAACAACATACGAATGTCGCTGTAATTTGTTGCAAATGGTCAATCATTAGGACAGAATTATTAGAACGAACGTAGGTAAACAGAATCCGCGGGATCACAATTAATGCTCAAATTCTCTCGGGATGCCGATAACAACAATCAGTTATAATTCATTGTAAATACAATTAGTTCAAACACTTGTAAATGTTTTGATCCTTTACTAAATGAGCTTCTCTTGTCAAGCTAAAGAAATATGAAGCCCTATCAGGGTTATTGCATTAAATAATGCTTTGCGTTGCTCGTATGCAGCATTCATTCGATTCTTTAAATGGAGACTTTCTTTGATTCAATGTTGTCTATTTACCTACGCATGTTGTAGTATTATGTTTTTGAAATCCACTCTTGCAGTCACAGCTGTAGTTTCCAACTGTATTACTGCACGTCGTCGTCTCAGTATGACACAGCGTCATGTTGCATTCGTCAATATCTGATATTAACAGAAACAATGATAATTAAGAAGGCTGAGTGGCAGTTATGATATTCATATAATTTACCATCACCAGCTCATAAACAATTTTTATCGAGAAGATGACTTCTCAATGGATACCACGTGTAATACGATATTGATTTGTACATTTGGTTGGGCGGCTTGGTGCTGTTAATCCTTTACAAGGTGACGTAGATTTTTGTTTAAAAGAGCTAACCTGGTTAGTGCTTACAGTGGATGGTGCAGTCCATAAAAGCCGGGTTGGGAGGTTCGATGAATATCCTGTAGTTGAATTGATGCACCTCTGTACCTTTCGCTTAAAACAATTTCTGTTGGCGTTTTGCATCGTATATAAATAACTAAGAAATCATGTGACCCAATTATTGGAAATTCAGTTATTTTTAGGTTTAGATTTCCACATGAACATTTGCAGTTCAATATTAATTGTGTTGTGCATATTGTTAAGGTTAGTTTTAAAAGAAAGATTTGTTTGATTGCCTGACTGGATATAAATTCTAAAATAAACAGAAACATCGAAATAAGAATACGGAATTTATGTTGAAACATGGAGAACGTTATAGTAGCTTTGGTTGACCTGTACAATTTTCCCATATTGTGCTCCTATCAAATCCATTTGAACATCGACACACAGATACGCTTGAGTATTTTAAGCTAATGCTTGAGCACCTTTCGTTGAAGTAACAGTCGCCATTATTCCTGCTGCAATCTGTAACAGACTGATATGTATTAGCATTAGACATTACAAGTATAGAACTATGAACGATGAAGAGACAAACACAATGTTGTAGTTAACGATTCACAAGAAGCGGCTTTATAAGCCTTTCAAAATGTTAGAACCAAATAGATATACGGATTGCCAATATAGTCGTTGCCTACCGAATATCGGAGAACTAGAAGTTATCCTCCACAAATAAAAATGTTGCTGCTGAAATATGACAACATTGCTATAATTTCCTAACCATAGTTGACCCTAAATTTTTATGTTTTACACACTGTTATTTTCTCTGCGCTGAACATCAACTGACCTCTTTTGTTGCAACTGGTGCCTGTCCAACCGAGATCACACTTATACGATGGACACGAACCGTTGCGATAGAAGCATCTTGCGTCATTAAAACAGTGGCACCTTCCTGCACATGATCTTCCGTAGTTGCCAATTGGGCAGACTGAAAGAGTCGACTTATAAATACGTCATATTAATTATTAAGTAATATACCAAGCAGTGCTACATAGTATTATGCAATCTACTCTGATCTCACAGCGTCATTAGGAAAATAAAAATAAACCACGTGACATAAATAATTGATGACTAACTAAAACCAAACCACATATTCCTTCAGTCCTAGTGTAATTGGACTTGGAAGCGAAAAGAGACAGCTTCAGAGACTTTAAAGCGAATTCTTTGTCACACTCAATATCGCTTTGAAAATAAGGAGAAGACAGGACAATTTGCAAAGTCGGACTGTTATGGCTAATAGTGTTTTACCATATTTTATGCCGAGGAACAAGCGAAGGTGGTCCCGACAAAGCTTGAAGTAGGCATTTATTTTACAGTTATATATAGTGCACTAAATTAATCAAATAGTTACTTCAGAATTAAAACACAGAAAGTGTCATTCTTAAATAAACATCTAATGTGAGAATAAATAACTCACCAGAATACACGCTCAGAGCCTCAATTCCACCGCATATTGTATTGTTATCACCAGAACACGTCATGTTGCATCTTCCCTCATTCAAAATCCCATATCTTGTATAACTGTCTCCGCAAAAACATTCCTGCGAGTACTGAAACAAATCGCACTTAATTGCTTTATATGGCTCCATCTAAATTGAGATGCAAACTTGGATTATGTTAGTGATAGATTGTTACGTGATGTTAGCATAGACGTTAGACAACAGGTCGAAGGGAATGGCTGAGCTCATTGGCAACAAAGATTCCACTGTGAGAGTATTATGAAAAACATTGCGCAAGAGCGACCGAATATAAATAAGTTGAAATTTAATAAATTATTTAATCATCTTTTTCTCTTTGGACTTGAATGAACATTAGTAAATTTTTATTTTTATTTTAGTTCAAGCGCCAAGTACACCAAGTAGGATTAAGAGGAATTATTTGGACAAGAAAAGTTTCATCAGCTTTTGAGCTTGAATGAAATTTGTCGTCAGTGTATCTGGACATATGGGCATTTTCTTGTCATCGTCATCTACAAGTTAAATTGTTTCTTAGTTGTCCACTATAATTATATAAAAGACATTCGTTCAGTCGCCACCAAAGGGGGCTAGGTATCATCATATTACACGTTTGGACTAATTATATGCTTCATTTTGCCCAAAGTATACATACAATGCAAAGAAAAACACACAAAAGAACAAATCAAAAAGTACAAAAACCAAAAGAAAACTCAAATTATCTCACCAATGGCATCTTGAGAATCATACTGCATAAAGTTAACATGAGATAAGAAAATTAGCAGAGCAAAATGTTTTATACACATGCTGACTAAACCTGAAATACAGACTTACTAACTTCCATAAATAAAATCCAGACACTGCAGTACAATCTTTTCAGCACACACCGAGATTATTCAGTTGAGTAGCCAGTTGAGTACGATTTCATTTGAAACGTCCAGCGATTGATTCCTTGGACATCATAATAACGGCGCTATAGAATTCGTTAGATTCGATCGGAGTTTAGAATGCAACCTAGATGTATTGTAACATTGGAAGACTGACAATGTGACTGTTTCAAATGGAGCCGCTTTATTTCCGATAAACCATGAGTTATTGGAAAAATTAATACTAGCAGAATAGAAACTTGTATTATGATATAAACAACGCAAAAGCTAATAAGCTTTTCATCAGTACAGAAATAACGCTCAGGTATTTTGACTTGGGTAGTCTAATAATGCAATCTGTCAAGTCTCTAATTTTATGTATGAGATGCCTTTTGACTCATGCGACTATTTGAGTTACTTAAAAGGCGCTATACAAGTTTAGTGATGCATACATACAGACATAACATAATCTTGTATCTGAAACATCTTGAGTGGATGCTGAACTTTAGAGATAAATAAGAGTCAAGTTCAGACACAAAATATTGGTTCCACTTAGTGCCATGTCAATAGTAAAAATGAATGAACAACTAGTGAAGCATCTACAGCACACTATATGTTGAGTCTAAACAGTATGGATGAAGTGACAGTAACCTTTACATTATCTTAAAGTTGGCCTATTAGTACTGCGGTTGAAGATTATCGTAAGGTAAGGTAATTCATCTATCAAACGCCTCTACCGACTTCAAATCTCAGAGACGTGGTTCAAGGATAGAAAGATATTTCAGATGAAGTACAAACAAGCAAAATCTCAAGATCACAACCGGACAAACTTCAACGAGAATTTTGTGAAAAAGGATTTACTCAAGGTGAATGCAGGGCAAAGAGATAAGTCTTGAATTGTTTAAATTGTAAAGAAGCTATTTAATAATTGAGACACTCACAGTTGACCAATCAGGCATAATTTTGTTAACGAAAATGTTCCATTTCTGTTTATTATATTGCAAATTTCAGTCATCTATACTTTAAAATTCTATATTAGTGCTGGTTGATTTTATAGGTGAGTTGAACAACTCATTAAGGGCGGGCTTTAGAGTTAGACAAGTTACATTGATCGCTTAATTTTGATAGCCCTCAAGCCCATTTGACTCATGTGGAGCCATTCCAACAGCTACCCGCCAACCACGGCAAAATGTTCTTCAAATGTAGTATCGTTCCATAGTAAAAAGATATATTTTCATATGACGCCCAAAGATTCGAATTCTAAAACAGTGAAGAAGGCAATCGACAGGCACTGTAATGTGTTTTCATTTATTTATATGGTGCCTTCGCTGTACGTAATGAACATAGCTAATCTATATGGTGTGACTTCTAATTATTTGTTAAAAACTGAATGACTGGTGCAGTTCCAAATTGTACCAATGAGCTCTGCAGGCTTCTATAAATCAGCCTAATTAGAAAACTCTATTGTCTGCTAGAAAATTTGGGCTAACCTCACTCTGCACAAATCAGTACATTGGAGTTTCTAGGTGGGGTGCGTCAATATCAGCGACAGCCCTCAAATTAAGCGCTCAAAAACATTTTCTGCTTAAGTGCAATTAAAACAGCAGCAAATCCAGTAACTGGATAGGCTTTCTTATAACGAAAATAATCGTTACGACAATCGTGATTAGTTACCTCAAGTCCAGCGTAGGAATAGTTGTTTTCTGCACACGACTGAGAGCACGATTCTAAAGTGTTGTTCTTATTGTCGGTACCATATCCATCGCAATAAAAGCATAATTCCATTGCTCTTCTTTTAGGAAAGTCCCCGTAACATCCAATGTACTTATGAAAAGCTGATACTTCAGAAGAACCAATTAAACATTGAAAAACTTAAACAGTAGATCGATCTTAATTTTGCATAAAGATTCGGGAATTGTCTATCAGGAAAAAGATGTAAAGAATTGGTGTAAAGAAACGATAGAGCAATCGAAAATAAGATGCAAAGCAACTTATAATAAAAATATGAACATTTTAAAATCTGTTAAGTGCTTTATAGTCGAGTCGTTTGGTGCATATTAGTCATTTTAATACTATGTTGCAATATCAATAGTTACCGTCTTGTTGAAAATAAAACAAGTCGCATAAAAATTCGTGATGTAGCACCAGTATATTATATTCACTCGCATGCACTCAATGACTTAGAGTAATTACCAATTACTGCACCACATTTCATATTAAATTACTTTACTTGTGATTCAGTTGTCGTTGAATTTTGCCTGCACAATGTACATCCTAGGGACTTTTGAATGACACATGTTTAAATCGAAGCTCGAGTCTAATCCGCATTCTGTATTTTATATAGAACAAAATTTAGAATAAAGCTGAGAAGCATTTATTCACACGCCATTTGTCCATTGGTAGAACGGTAATCATGGGCATGGGTGGGACTAATCAATCCTGTGATAGTCTACCTAACAAGGCGATGCATACTTATAAATTATAGCCCATGCATACGTGTGTACGTTGTACACGACACATAAAGTATCTACCTAGATATCCGTGTTGGCCCCTAAAACCCTTAAAACATGACTAGCCTATATAAAAGGTAATCATGGAAATTAGCATGTTTCTTGTGATCTTCTTGACAGATTAGTTCGGAATATATGAAGGAGATGCACAAGATGAATAACATTGTTGCAGAAGGCGGTGTAACACACGAGTAAGGACTCGCTGAGAAATTAAAAACATATGACAAAGGAAAGATTTTATTTTAATATTTGTTTGCATTGTTGCTCTAACTTCCATGTTTATCAATTTTTCTAAGTTTTGGCTAATAATTCTTATTTATGCCGCTGTATGGCATATTTTGAGCTACTAAAAGTAATATTGGTTAAATATCAAAGGACATTTAAATGCAAATTCTATGATAAACTTTGTTGGTAAATATTTTTATACGAAACTTAAATCTTAATTAAATTCTGCAACAGTTTATAAATGGATGATCATGCATTTTTGAGCTGTACAAAGTAAAGTCCTGTTTAAAAATATGTAAAAATTGCCGCATAAAGACAACATTTTGCCATTTTTATATTCATTTCGTAAGGATAGTTTTTTTTTTTTTTTTTGTAAAAGTTGAACACCGGCAGTAAAAATGCACATCTCGCAATATATTTGATTCAAATGAGGCACCTTGCTTAAAACTCGGTCAAGCCGTGTGGGTATGATCAGTTTCAAGAAACAAAAATGATTACAAAAAGATAAAACATGTGTAAGTTTGGTGTTGCTACGGTTTCCATTGGTAACCGATCGCTGCCAAACTTTTATAAGTTAGAGGTTGCAGCCACTTATTTTACCTATCAAATTTCTATTAAATCGTTTGAAGAGTTTTGGATTTATAAGGGATCAAACGACACCGCTTTGTATACTTAAGGAATTGGTGGGTAACACGTCATCTGCAGCTTTTTATTACGTTATTGCTGCTGTGTATTTAAATTCAAATGATTTTCAATGTGCCAGAGAACTATCGCTCAAATTTCTTATTCTACTTGTAGCTCGTTTATTCTCTTTTAAGCACAAATTTTGCAGTCGTAGGCTTATAAGAAAAGAGAAATATGCCTGAGCCGCCCGTTTCAAAATATGCAGAGCCTTAAAAATAATCGGTGTGCAAGATTTTTTCCAAGGAGTTATACAGTAATGAGTTAAGTGACGTGCTTCAGTGACTTCAAGTTCACTGCTAGTCTATTTAATTAACGTTTATATCAACGTTATTCTTCATACGCGTGATCATTTTGGTTTCAGATGCGTTTGCCTAAAGCGCAAAAACAACAGAAATTCAGGAGTTTGCCAATATTTCTTTACGGGGTACCTGGCTTGGCAACTAACTGTCAGTTTCATATGGAGCGACAGGATGAAACTCCGGACACAGTTGAACTCTATATAGAACAAGTAAGAGTAGGCTTACTTAAATTACATGCCGATCCACTCCAGTTTCCATAGCATCCATCTGGACAATTTCCAGTCATTCGGTCACAAGGAATTTCTCGCTTGCAGTGACAGCCTTTATCGCACTCTGTGCCGTAGCTACCAATCGGACACACTAAAGAATAATCATAATAACTAGTTATTGGTAATCCTAACTATGTACGATTTATGCTAATATTAGTTTCTTATAGATTTCAAATGCTAAAGTAACTGTTAAAGTAAGAGAATTTGAAAGCAAATATACAACTTTTACACCAACCATCCAAATGTGTTACTTGGAACTCGTCACTTGTTTTCTGGTAAAAATCCAGTAACCAAAGGCTACTGTTAATAATTCTTATATTTAAAAAAAGCCTACCTGTATAGAGAACATAAGCGACTTGTTGACCAACAAATCCAACACAAAATTCAGACATATTTCCTATACATGTCATGTTGCAAGTTCTGTCTGGCAGTTGTAAACCGTAGTCATTGCGACACTGACAAGCATTTCCATTCTATATAAATAAACACACGAACGGTCAATAAAGGGAACACTAAATAGGTTATTACTGGTCTATGGTATTTGCAGTTTTGAAGCGTACATAACGGCAAGCTGTTACGTTTATGCAATACAATTCATTCGTGTTGTAATTTAATAGTAACAATCATACATGTATCACATGATCTTTCAGTAGCGACAGCATAGTATTTGAATTGATGTAAGGCCTTAGGTATTAGTTGCTAATAGATCTTGTGGTTTTAACCCATCAGCGATTGGCTGTGCTATCAATAGATTGTATGCATGGGTCAATGTCGTCTTACGAATTCCACAACTGTTAAGATTTTCTGCAGGTGATAATATCACTTGCCTTCAGTATTCCTGTTTCTTACTGAACAATAAATGTACCTGTCCTTCTGATCGCATTATGCAATATATAGGCTTTTGGCCTACTTGTCAAAAATAGAACATTCGGTTAATAAAGGAATCTTGTTCTGTGTTCTGGATATGTCATGAAAAATCTCCTTGGTTACTCTGCCATACGTATTTTATAACTTTAACATTAAGCTACCAAAAATACTTTAAATATCTGCTATGGGTATAGCAACTTGAACACGTTACCTGCAATGCTGCATACGTTGTGTTAAATGTCTGGCACTGTGCAATGCACTTTTCTATAGTCAGTGATTTGTTATTTTGGATAGATATAGATACATCTGTCGTCTGGCTATTATCTTTGAAACACCCAATGTACTGGTCCTGTAGCAAACCTAAACAATCAAGAAAGATCCTCAGCGAAAACAAGAAAAACCAAAATGCACTTTGTTTGCTTATATGCCATGTTTATATGATATCGGTAATGGAATGACTAGCGATTTTATTCCTTTATTAAAATGCAAGTAGCATGATAGGCCTAACCCACGATAACGAAGACATATGCCAGCATATTATCTAAAGTAATTAAATTACGTCCTGCATAGTTAACAGTGTGCGTAACGGTGGTCAATTTGATAGAGCGCTTGGGCTGTAATATAATCTAACGATTGCGTGTTCGATCCTATTGACTGGAATCCCAGTAAAGACGCTTGCAAGTCGTTAGCGCGCACTTATGTTTGTTACCAAGCAGTAGACAGTAGAATTTGATACCAGCATAAGGTGAATAGTTAACAGAAAGTCCTGCGTGCACTGACCCAATATTAATGGACGAAGAGCCAAAATACGCTTCCGCTATGTCACACAATGGTACATGGAAACTTCACTCAATGAGTCAGAAAGTCAGGCACTCAGTAACTCAGTCACTCAGTCACTCGCTTGTTGGCTCGCGGGCTCGCTGGCTCGTTGGCTCGCTCGCTGGCTCGCTAGCTAGCTCACTCACTCACTCATTCACTCACTCACTCAATCACTCACTAACTAACTCACTCACTAACTCACTCATTCACTCACTCTCTCAATCACTCCCTCACTCAGTTATGCTAGAGCCGTTTAATGCCGTCAAGGTACCGAGTGACTGTGCGGAAATATAATTGAATTGGTTCCTGTTATATCGGGAAAGATATAGACTCAATTTCGTATGGAAGTTGACCAGGTTTCTGACATGAACGTTTTGCTGATACAAAGTTCATATTATGTAATTGACAATTGAATTGCCATTTGCATGCATTATTTCGCAACCGATAATTCAACATTTCGGTTGGTGAAAATATGCAAATAGAGACCTATTTCTAATTTGTATTTCATTTATTTTTTGTCTATTAACCACAGTGCATCGACCGATCAAAACATGTAATTATTCCCTAATACTACTTAGGCACTCCCGCAGTGAAGTCGAATGTAAGCTCCTTAATTAAAATCTCCTAATATGTCGTTGCAAGATCATCGCACAGTAGATGGTGCAGATGTAGTGGTTGCCTTTGTATTATCTCAATGTTTTAGTGCATGTGAGCTTATCAAATGCTAAAAAAGGCTATTCACTTACTTATTTTATATTCAGCCACCTATATAGGCTGTTAAACTTTTAAGACGAGTTGAGAAATATCTGCATGCATCTTTAATTTAATTTACTATAACTAATTATTATGTTGTAACGCGTCCTTTGAGTAAGACATTGTTTTATTAAGGCACGTTATAAATATAAGTTGTATTGTATTGTATTGTATAGCCCTACGTTGTTTTAGTCGTAGTTCATTTCATTTAAAATCACCTTAACTAAAATTATCTTCAATTCAAACATCGTTGATGCTTACCGTTCGAGATTGAAGTTTGTAGAAGAATCCATAATAAAATAACTTTCAAAAACGGTATGCAACAGAGGGATAAGATCTGTGAAGAGCTTGACGCAAACATCATCGGCATATTTCCTGTATTGAAAGGTCGATTCCAAACAATAAGAATTTCATCATAAAAACCAATGTAGTGTAGCAGCACGATCCCCTAGTCCTAAATGAATTACATTATATATATATATATATATATATATATATATATATATATATATATATATATATATATATATATATATATATATATATATATATATATATATATATATATATATACCAGAACAGTGTTCGTGGGTCGTTATACGTCACTGGATCCGGATATTAGCAGGCAAATACTTCCTTGTACATTTAGTCGGAAATTGTCAAAACCTACCATGCGAACAGTTATCATACATTTTCATATTGGTTCAAGACTGAGCATTGACTCACATGCATGTAAATTATGAAGGTTTTCGTTGCATCTGAGGCTAATCATTCTGTTTGTAGATACTTAGTTAAGATACTAAGGCTGAGCGCTAACACACCAAATATTTGTGTAACCCATTACCACAAAGTCTAGTCTCACTAAAGGCCGGTATACACCAGGGCAAACCACCATAGATATCTATACATTCATCGACCAAGTCGGGATGTTATGTTGCAAAGCCTATAGCCTACACAGGTCAGAAGGTGTCATATCAGATACCACTATTTGTCTATTTGCCTATTATCTACTGTATTCAGAAGGTCATATCTTTTTTTACAACAGGAAAAAATTAAAGCGGCGATTAGAGTTAATCTAAAGTAGACTAATGACTTCTACTCTGCTGGTCGTGGATATAATGCAACTACCAGTGGAGACCTTTTCCAGCAACCTTTATTTGGGTGCATTTTCTATTACTTGTTTACATAATATTAATATATTTGTATTTATTATTTCTCGATGACTTCAAAAACCTGGATATATAACTACATTGTTATCTGTCAACGTCGTTATCTGTCAACTTGGGATGGAAACCTGTTGGTTGGGCTCAGCGTATGTGCGCGAGTCTGCTACTGGTGACATTTCAAGTTTTCTGAACACTGCTCGTTAAATCATGGGATTTTTGTTTTTAATGGTATTTGACACCATTTAGGCTAGCACAGGCAGTGCCTTTGTGAGGGCATGTAAAAAGCGCTATATAAAATAGCTTGTTACATACATACATTATCACCCGAAAGATGACAAAAAATTATAATAATACAAACCTTTGATTTCTTTTATCTAGGAGGTATGCATGAGAAAATAACCTAAAAATACGCGAGAAAGACTTCGCTGCATCCAAAGCTCCTTAATAGTTTCTCCACCTTCAGCTAGAACCCGAAATCATTCGATTGTTTGGGTCATCACATTGCACAGACTGTCCTAAGACAAAATCATTTGCATTTCATGTTGACTTTTTTCATATGCTAATTTATCCCATTAGCAATCCACCAATGTGACTTTAAAGTGCAACCTGAACTATGCAATGGCCTTAAATTTCACTTTATTCTGACAGACCTGTAATAAACGAAGTTCTGTATTAAGCTTCAAGTGAGATGATTTAGATACTAGGAAAATGCATTCAAATTCATTAATTGCGTCTTCGGTTATAGGATCAAAATCATAAGGGGTCTAACACCTGATGTGAAGAAACGATAAAGCAGTCGAAAAAAGCTTACAAAGTAACCTAGAATTAAAACTATAAACATAACAATCTTAAATCTTTAAAGTTCTTACAAAGCCGGATCGTTTGTTGAACTTTAAGCACATAATAAAAGAATGGCCACCTTTAGAATTGTAAAACATTTTATTTTATATGCGCAAAATTAATTTATTATTACGATCTCGATTAAGCTAGCGCCTCGCTGAAAACAAAACTAATTTCATCAAAATTTATCATGTTGCACTGTTGGTATTGTCAGATTTTTATCTTTGTTTTTCCAGTTGCGCTGATAATTAATTAACTCATTGCTACATTACACGTCGCACTAAAATATTTTACTTGTTTTAAGCTGATGCTGCTGTTCGCCTGTTCATAATAATGATGTGCAAATTACAAATGTTCCTAATTATCGATTATCACATCGAATCGGCAATCTCGATTTAATTTAGAATCACAGTTGGAATTAAACCAAAATTATGGTACCTGATTAGGGGCTTATAAATATAGCACACATAATATAAGCTGTATCTACTATTTATCTAAATAAATAAGCATATATATATATCCAGCAAGTTTTGAGCGAATTATTCTGATTTCTGAGACTGTTAAGCAAATATTTTGAGCCAATAAAATAAAAATCGTTTAATTAATATTTAGAATGCAAAATGGAGGCAAACGTTTTGGGCAAAATATTATTCTTCACGTTGAGGTTAAATTTTAAGTAAATCTTGCAACGATGTTTGATTGGCATTTTTACGTTCTAAAGAATAAAATCTATCAAAAACTGTTACATAGAGGTAATATATTGCATGTTCAAAATCGAATGGAATCTAGAAACTTTCTTGTGAAAACCTTTGCTATAAAAGTTCTATAGTGAGTGAACTCAGAGAAGGACCAGTGTTCCCAGAGGATGGGTATGGCCTGATTGAGACTTTTTCTAGATCCCAACGCATAGTACTTGCTGACGCATTCTTAATATATTACATAAATATCGAGAATGCAAGGTAAGGCAAATGCTTAGTTACAGCGTGCATCTATCAACAGAATTCTTAAGTGGAATGGTTATGCAATTGAAGAATCTATCGTCTGAAAGACGTCAACAGCAATCCAAAAGATGGACAATCTTTATGTATTACATGAATCGAAAAGACAAGTTTCACTCGACCGACACGGATTCTTAGGTGAAAGCTAATTTATTAGGCAGTCTATCTCCGTGCCATCCGTTTCGGAAGATGTACAGATTTACCGTTGTTAAATCCTTAATCTAATCACCATACAAAATTGCATGCAACGACAAATCACGAAGTACTGGATTCATTGACATCGTTCAATGACTTCAATAAGGTAAGCATGTTGATCATTAATGAAAAGCTTATCAATCAACGTTGTTCTTCAGAAGTGCGTTTCTTGGGTTTAAGAATCGCTTGCATAAAGCTCAAAAGGACAGTACAACAATGCAAACGTTTTAAAAAATTTCTGAAGGGACATATGGCTAGACAACGATATATCAGTTTTCATGTGGCGCATCAGATTGAACATCAGATACGGTGGTGGAACCAAACGTGATCTATTAATTACCGTTCGACTCTGCACATATGAGATAACAGTAAGCTTACTTAAATTACATGCCGTTCCACTCCAGTTTCCATGGTATCCATCTGGTCACTTTCCAGTCATCCGGTCACATGAACTTCCTCTCTTGCAGTGACAGCCTTTATCGCAATTTTCGCCATATCTCCCAGTCTCACACAATAGGCAATAAAAGCATTAACTGATAACGTTTGTGCTTTTGGCTAGCTTTGATTTCTCATAGATTCGCATATCTAAATTGGATAAGCAAACAGCAAAACGTCGTAGCAAATATGCGACTTTAAAAGCGGCCATCTGAAGCTAATATTTCAAACTTGTCTCTTGGCGTCAAAGTATGTATAAGAGTCGATTAATAAACTGACTTTATGAAAGACAGAAAACACAGAGAAAACCTTCTTCAGGAATTTGACGCAAATGTCTTGGACATGTTCTCTATAATGAAAGGTCTATTCAAAGCAGAGCAATAAGAATTTATCGTGAGGCCAAAATGTATTCTCCTTTAGCAGGACGATCCCCTTGTTATGAGTGAAAAGCTTTATATAATTATCAGCATAGTGTTCATGTGCGTTATATTTCATTGGATCCGCATAACAATATTAAAATACTTCCTGGTACATTTGTCATTGTAGCGAACCTCCATTTATTGCGCATTTGATTAGAATTATCTTGCGTTGTGTGTACATACTTACTAGTGCTAAGTTTAGTGTACAGATTAGATAGAGTAGCTAATTAAGATTTTAGACTTAAGATTAGCCGGCCAGCCATAGTGTAGGTAGGATTTTATTATTAATAAATGGCTAGCTTAGGTAAATAATTAGAGTTTAGTTAGTTTAGCTGGGCGTTTAAGTTGTATTGAATGAGCGTTTCTGTGCAAGTCAAACATTCAATGGGGAAACCATAGACGGTGAATCTGCAGAATTGAAAGACGCCGTTGATTTCAAAACAGCTGTTTACCATGGAAACGAGATCGGGTGATCGTGTTTTCGCCACGTATGATGCATACGTCACGCTTCGCGCAGACGAACTATGACGGGTATTTAAATGAAAGAATGTTAAAAACGGAGGTGTAAAGACCGTTTGAAGTGCCTTAACATTACTCGTGTAGAAAGTCGAGTTTACAGTAATTTAAGGGCAACTAATTGCTGTATAACTCTTGGATAATTGAGTCATAATTGCGACAAGTAGATCTAATGAAAGTTCGTTGATTCGGTCGAAAATCGAACTGTGGATGTAATCCGTAGCCAAAGACGTGGCTGAAAGAACTGCGAATCTTCGTCTCAACGTGAACTAAACTCGTTTAATTTATCGAAAATTAGCTATCAACGTTGGATCAGCAAACAGCAAAACCTCATAGCAAATATGCAACTTTTAAATCATCTAAAGCTAATATTTAAAAACTGGTCTCTTGACGTCAAAGTATGTGTAAGAGTCGATTAATAAGCTGACTTTTACGAAAGGCAGAAACACAGAGAAAACCTTCTTGAGGAACTTGATGCAAATGTCTTCGACATGTTCCCTGTAATGAAAGGTCTATTCAAAGCAAAGCAATAAGAATTATCGTGAAGCCAAAATGTATTCTAATTTAGCAGGACGATCCCTTGTTATAGTTACCAGCATTTTGTTCATGTGTCATTACATCTCATTGGATCCGCATTCTAATATTAAAATACTTCCTGTTACATTTTGTCATTCCAGACAAACATTTATGCATGCACTTTGCTGTATCGGAAAATCTGTGTCATTGTTCACAAGGTATTACATTTAAATCAGCCGACCTATCTCTGCACCCAGCTCACCCCTCTGACTATAGCAAATATTGCACTCGATCAATGGATACTTTGACTTTAGTCGTAAACTGCCTTTTGTATAGAGCCAATTGTGTAATACCACAAAAGTTCACTTAGTATTATACCTTCTACCTACTCAGATCTACACTACGATAATCCTAGTAATACAAGACTATGCAAAGGCTCACATAGCCCACATGTTCGTTCCAAGGAAATCACTGTGTTTTTAGCCACTGACCTAAGATCCTTAGGCATATAAATCGTCAACGCATCAGATACTGGTGTGCTTTAATAAAAAATTTTTTATAACTTTGATTAGTAATTTTTCTATCGTGCCGGTGTCTAATACACAAGGCATCAACCAATGGCGCACTCATCAAAGGTCCTAATGAACCAGAACACATGATTTATAGATATGCATACATTCAGAAGCCAGTAGGCGAATGTTGTGGTGACCTGTCACGTGTCCAAGACTAATTTATGTTAGTGAACTTTTTCCGTTAGCAATTTAAGCAGTTTGCTGGTGAAAACGACAAAACACTATAATCCAGTTTCTCATTATAATTTGTCGGCTATATTGAATTGCTGCATGAAAATATTATATAGAAGAACTCGAGCAGACATTTTAGAAAAGATATACGCGAATAATCTTTTGCTGAGAGTGTGTGAGAAATCATTCAGTAAGAAATTCGATTTACCAAAATAATCTAATCTAGCAAAATTCTTGGGCCCTTAAATTGGTAAGCGGCTTAGAGGTCGTCCATTAAGGACGTCTGCAAAGATGGAAAGAGGTCACCCAGATGCGGATAAATGGAAAGATTCATATCCAAAGGTGGACGCCCGCATCTAAATTTAACACGAGAAGGTATTCCAGTATAGCCTGTGGCCTTATGGCCAATCGAATGCTGGTAGTTTGTCTAGTAATTGACTCTATATAGAAGTTCATATATTTTTTTGCATTACAACGGGTGAAAATGTGCAACAGAGATACGGGTTAATCTAAAACAGACGATTGATTCGCGCATATCCGCTGCTAAAATAGCTGTTGTTTTGTCTATCGCGTCGTTTTGATAGATAAGTAAGTAAGTAAGTAAAGTAAGTATTGCATTTATTAACAAGGCTCAGCAAGGAATTGTAGGCGATTTTTTCGGGTTGCTTTTGTTGCTAGCAGCAAACTTTAGGTTTCTGCTTGTCAAAACTGTGACACAACATAGACAAGTTCGTCCTACTGTTGAATATTGTCGATTATTCGTTTATGTTCGAACTTTTGTCGATTATTCGTTTATGTTCGAACTTTTACTGTGATCAAGTCTGCCTTTCGGAGTAATATCTCGATTCCATGGTAAATATGGTAAAGCTACAACGTTGCAGATACTTGTCTCGTAAATGCTGATTTTCGATTGACCTCTTGAAAATATAACAGACATACCAGCAAATGTTGGTACGCCTGTAAATTATCTTAAATTTTAAATTTAACCAGAGTGTAGAGCTACGTACACTTGCTACTTTACATGACTCAATAAATGAATTCAATAAATTAAACATGGAGCACATAGTATTGAGCCTTTTATTGAACCTTTTATCGGTAGAATTAAGAAAAAGATCGTATTAATATTTTTCCTTCACCAATTTTTAATTTAAACTATCTATGCCAATGGGATACTGCCAATTTCTTTATTTTACCCTCTCCTATACGATAATCTATTGAAAAAATATAGATTTGCCTGTAGACGTGGAAAGCACATAAGCTATATATAACATAAGCTTTTATTATAAATATTCATAGTCTAAATTAACATCAAAAGATCCATTAGAATGGCTATGTTAGCAATTAGCGACTCACACTAAGAAAAACATTGAACGGTGAAAAATGTAGGTGAAGCATCTCGAAAGTTTGCATGCGCATCGCTCACCAAGTCCTCTCACAAATGTACAGGCGCATGATCGAAGTTAGATTTTCGTCCATGAATGCAAAATCTAATAGCAAAAAATCGCGACTCGATCTTTGTACAAGGACTGAGAAAAGTGAAAGGTGTTTCCAAAAATGCGGGCGGGAATTTTTCAGCCCGGTCCGACCTGGCTCTGCCTGCCACGAATTCGGCCTTACCCGGCCCGCGAGAAAGAACGGGAAACCCTGACCGCCCGCTTCGTCTCGGCCTGGCCCAGTCCGGCCCCGCCCGCTGCGGTCCGACCCGGCCCGATGCTCTTCTCTTGTTCAAATTTGATTCAAGAACAAAAGTCCCAATGGTTGGGCCGGTGTTCCCAAGGGCATTACCTCTGTCCGTGGCCTTCGATCTGAAAGCAATTCGTCCTGATGACGAATCTAGGCCCCTGGTGGTCCCAATTTGGCCAGATGCATCTCGTCCCTCTCTCCGTTTAGAGGAAGCTCAGAATGATATCAATTGTTAACACGCAAGAAAACCTCTGTTATCTGACGGCTGGCAATCGCCGCGACCATATTTGCTTGCTCGAGATGCAACAGGCTATCTGTCCTCTCACAAAAACACATACTATCACAAAATATTCTCATGTGACCTTGCCTTTCAAAAATAAGACTTAGTTTTATCTGAACTGTGCAAATTTCTTTTATTTAGCAATTATCGCTACACTTGCCAACATTCAAAACGGAAACTTACTCTCTAGATGTATATATTTTCTTTAAGACATAGTTGTAATAAAGCTCGCATATGTTTCGAATCCTCTGCAATAAATGCGTAGAAGGCTTACCAGTACGTCTATCGGCCTTAAAAATGAAATTCGAAGGCGCACAAATGCGTAAACCCCCTGAAAGTGGCCCGACCGAAACGCTTCAGTAGGACGCTGAATTACCTCCACTATGTCTAAGTAATAAACGTCATATTAACACATGCATAAAAAATCTTATATCTTTAAAAACTGCACTATATACACGCATAGATGTCCATATACATAGCTCTCTATTACTCTGTTATACTCTGTATACAGCAATCGTGTCGATTAATAATAATACAGCTTGGTCTACAACAAAGCCTACCCAATGCATGTACACATTTGTGCTCGCCGTTTTCTAGAAGATAAGACAAATCTGCATATTTTATAAAATCGTATACAACACATGAGATGCCTCGTCGAACAATATATCAATGTACTAGGAAATAATGCTAAGAATTATCAACACAGGCTCATGAACGATGCAATGGGTACCAGCACGGCATTAATGTGACACCAACTAATGATTGATCACAAGAACCCGATGCAGCAGTAGTCTTTTATGGGAATTAAGCTACTTACTTCAAAACTCGTATTTTGCTATCAGTGCGTTCGTTATCCAGTACAGAGCTGTAAATGTGTAAGAGAGACAATAGACCTGTCGTTTGAATTAACATGTGAATATCGTCTACGGAATTTGCTGCAAAATGGGGAGACTTACGAAAATGTTTGATTGACATACTGGACCCAGATCAACAAAGATATAATCTAATCTATTCTAAAAACTTTTATAGCGCCACTGCATTTGTTTTCCAAATTCGCAAGTAGATTCATGTGCGAGTAAAACTGCATAATTACTTTACTTTCGAAGAGGGATCTCTGGCTTATGGTGTCACAGAGAGCTTAATCTTCAAAATGACGCTACAGTTTAGTTTTAAATAAATCTCATGTATATCTCACCGAATATAACACACACAGTGAAAAATTCAAAGCACAATACTTAGGCTAAAAAGCATTGATTTGCATTATCAATTAAACCTTTAGTAATAAAAGCTTAACATGGTGTAGGTGCTTCTATAATTTATTTAGTAAAAAAGCTGAAAGCGTGTTTACATTTTGCTATATATTTAGCTCAGCATAAACTCTGGTTTCATCTACTCCAGTGTTAAGGCTTTCATATGCACTGGTATCGTTAGAAGCAGCATTCAAAGAAAAGGCCTTTTTCGTCGATATTTGAGGTTCTCCGTGAACTGCAACATTAAGATTTACGAGATCAGTTGATTTGCCTTTACGACAAGAAGAAACCTTGTCACTTTCCTCGAATGATCAAAAACGTTTGAATTACATGGTAGAGTTACAGTTTCATCACTTTAAACATATAAAAAATTAACTCCTACATGGTGCTTACAATATGTAAAATTACATGTTTAGCGCAAGCCAACAAAGGTTTTATTCACCGGATTGGTAATGTATAAAAATTCGATGCAAACAGTTATTCAGGTGCATAAATTCAGCAAATTACGAGTACTTTAATATCAAAGTAATGACTGACTGAAACAGCACTAAGATTTTACTGCAGTAACAATATAAAAATTTGAACTAAGCAAAAATTAAGAACTACTGCATCTTGTCATGAACATCGGGACTTTTCAGTATCGCTTTAATTTAAATTCCCAAGGATTTTACTCCCTAAATGACATAGAAACTCTTAAAACATGTCATATTCGCATTCAGGTGGAGTCTCACTCTAATAACTCAGGACAGTGCACGTGACTAAACACATTAACCGTTACATACGAAGCAAAGTGCAAATAATAGGTAATCCTGGGATACACTGGTCCCTCGTCCAGAAACGTTGGAGTTCCATTGTCGGCTCAAGTTGCTAAGAAAAAAATGAATGATTTGCCTATTTACGGCATGATAGCTTTACTTTATTTTACAAGAGCGGAAGTAACCATCCTTGTCAACTATGTCACCTGACTTTTCGGTTATTATTTCATGAGTGCATTTTTAAAACGTTGACAGTATATTACAGCAAAATTTGTAATACAATGCCGAAATATTTATGAAAAAATTTACGAGGCTACTTTTTTCCCTAAAAAATTGGTTTATTCTTAATACTCAGAAGTAGAAAGCAAAATTGCACATTTCCGCATAAATCCTCTTGAAATTGGGAATAAATTGCAAACAATCTGTCAAAGCTCGTGCATGCTATCTAACCTTAAGCATGAAAAGGGTAAAAATTGTATAGATTTTAATGAGGTCATACCGTCCAGTTCAGCTGATTTTGTTGACCTGGATTTATTTTCGCACGAAGTATGGAAATATTTTCTCCTGACAAAATTTCAGTGTTAAGAATACGTATTCAAATAAATTAACAATCGATAGAGTAATCAATTATCAAACATTATTATTGAGATCGATCTTTAATCCAATATACGGTTTGTAAAGTAATCGATCAAACTATGCATCGATAGGCTCACAAGGCAATGCAGAGTAATTCATTTACGAATCCATCGAAGTACACATACAACGCACAGAAAGGTTACTTCAAGCTAAACGCAAATTTCAAGCTGACTTACTGATAAATTGTTAACCTCACGCTACACACAAAGTTCAAACTCATATATGCCGACAGTTAAATTTATGTATCCGAGAGAAGGAAAAGAATAAGAAAATCGATTACGAGATAAAAAGCGACGTGCGATTTTCTATGTGATTGATTAAGGTTATATTCCTGAAGGTAGCAATTCTAGTTCGTTGTATGACTAGTGCTACGACTAGCAAACCTGCGAGATCAAAAGTGACTATCAACAGTTGGTACGTGTATCGCACATATATAATTAAGCGCTATTTAATTTTTTGTGAAATTCCTAAAATTAGGTGCACCATTAAGAAGTAAGAATACGTTGCTAGATATTTTAAACTACGAATAAAATTTGAAGAACCAATTCAGTTTCATTTTATACATGTGATCAAATTTACTCCATTTGGCAAGTTTATATTGTGTCTATAAATTACCTGCAGATCCGAAGAAGTGCAAAGGCAACGGGTATTGAAAGAGCCATGCCAATTATAATTCCAATAACTCCCGCAACAAAGGTATCTTTACCTGTGAGCAACAGCATTACACTTTAATACAACCTAAATTAAAACGTACTGATTAAACAGTGATACAAAGCCCAACCTGGTCGAATCGATTACCTCTCAACCGTGATGTTTGCTTGAATGTGGCTGGCTATTTATTTAGCGCCTTTTAGTTCATAAACGGTCAATAGAATGACAACGAACAATGGACACCCCGACTTCAAAAGGCACTAAACCTTTAACCGGAACATCGCCAAGAGCCTCATAAAAACATGGGATTGACACTCAGGGAGAATTAACAAAGCTATTTGACATTTGTCACACGTGTCCTAGCAGGCCCTATTGGAGGAGTGACTCAGTCCTTAACCCTTCAAAGCTCAGCTTTCAGGCACCACTTTATTGATGTATATTAGCACGCGATAAATAATTTAGACATGTCAATACAAGTACTTTATCTTAGGCCATGTGCACTCTGTAGAGTTGAATCTGAGTTGGAACAGAAAACTTTTATCGAGCTGTGAAATCTAGAATCTATCTGAAACGCGTTCATGTTCAAAAGACAATAAACTCGACAAGAGGATGTAGAATGCAGGAGAAAGCACGGCGTACTTCAACGGAAACGCCGAGTGTATACCAAAACATGAGTCTCCATTGAGTCATAGTTCGCAATGTTCAACTGTTCGTCGGAACAGGACAAGGTTTGTCAAGACAGACATTGTCTTCAAAAAGCTCCCAATACTCTGACCTAGATGTCGAGCCTCACTCAACCCACCTCTGTTATTGTCAACAAGCACTGTATTTGTAGCCTTGTTCTTCATAAATTCTTACAGGTATCAAAGAACAAATAAGACAAAATACACATTTTAAAATAGATACGATGTACATTGTGTGTATGCATGCATTCATGCAAGTGGACAGGCGGGCGGGCGCGCAGGCATATAGCTAGGGACTTAGGTAGAGACGTAGATAGATACATAGGCACTTACTTAGGTACGTATGTAGATATTTCGCTATTTATTTCGAACCTTTGGGAAACCACTCTTATGTTGTAAGCTAGTTAGCTCTTTCGCGCTTGATGTCGGATAATCTTTATGATAATTAACTATTGAATGCGCTAAAGACCACGAGGACTAATTAGAGAAGGAAGTGTGTATATATTAATTACCACATATATTTGATTTCCTTTAAAGTGTTTTGCGGGCCAGATTAACCCTAGGGAACATTGCTATTTTAAATTTGTATTAACGACTTCCCAACTGGTCTCTCTTTTTTCCACTTCATTATCTTCGCAGATGATATAATTAACGCAAAAGAACAGAGAGATAGAATTACGAAGACAGGAAAATGGATTTTGTGGTATCTAATGAAAGTATTTTTGCAAAATCTTTCAGAATGCGCATGCAGACAATCGACTTTAATCATTTGAATATTAATTTTAAATTTTAATGTTTTTGATATTCTTATAGTTTGATCACTTGCAACAAATTTTATCCTTTGGACTATATGAGCTTCTACGGACAAGATATTTAAAAGCGCGTAACGTCACTGAGAATCGAATTCGTTTTCCTTGCTTCATTGATAACTTGTTGTTGCTGGATAGCGTTTAGCGTTGCTTGAATATCACCTTCTCTGATTCTTTACAAAAAAACTTTCTTTGATTCAAAGTTGCATATTTACCAATGCATGTTTTCGCATTATATGTTTGAAATCCGCTTCTGCAGGAACAACTATAGCTTCCAACCGTATTACTGCATATCATTGACACACGATCGCAGAGCGGAATGCTACATTCGTCAGTATCTGATATTAAAGAAACAAATATATGTGATAAGCCATAGATCGCATTTAGGATGTTTAAGCATTAATTTTCTGGAGTTGAAAAGCATTGCATATTGGAAATTGACTATAGATTGATAGAATGTGTATTTCAACAATGGCGATTGATTCGTTTGGTTGGTGGCATGTTAATGTAAATGCAACAATTGCAGACGTAGAGATGTTTAGAAACCCAAAAGCGCTTAGTACATAAATGATGCAGTCCACAGAATGCCAGGTCATCTGTTACTAACTCAGTTCATCAACCTTTTGGGTGGGTAAATCAGTTTCAACTCAAGTTTGGAAGCTAAACAAGGTACCATGTCCGTGAACTGCTATTGTCGTGTTTACATCTCAACCGAATCATCATCCATCGACCTTCTGATGAGTTTTTATAGAGGCAAGTAAACAGGTGTGTTACCATTATAGATATTCATTCAACCCATGACTCAAGGTTGAAATGATGCTCAGGTTTGGGTGTTTAGTAAATCGAATGATGCAGTACTGATACAAAAGCTAGAACATTGCAAAATACCAGAACTAATTCTACGTTGGTTCACATCCAACCTCTATAGAAGAAAACATTGCACTGATGTAGATAACCAGCTCTCTTAGCTAATGATGGCTAATTGCAACGTGTTGCAAGGATAACTCGAAGGAACATCGCTATTTGTAATTTAAATTAACGACATCCCAACTGTTTCCTGGTTTTTCCACTTCATTATCTTCGAAGGTGACGCTAATGTTTTGTTTCTGACATGGTATCTTTTTGCATAAAGACTTTCTGATATGTTAAGAGCAAACAATGCATCTCTGAACTGTAACAACGCGAATTTTCACTTCTACTGTAATACCGTTTTTTATCCGACCTTCTTATCAGTGACAAAGATATAATACAAGTATAGCAAGGTTGAAATTTCTGGGAGTGTATATAGATAGACATTTCACTTGGAGAGAAACCAAACAGTGCATAATCCGTAAAATTTCATACATGTAGCGTCAGATCTCTCATCTTTCATGCATTCCAGAAAAGTAATTATTTTCATATACTATTTTAATATACCTTCCTACTATCTTGTTTCTCGAGGCCATCAGTTTACCTATTTTGCTTCTGTTTCAAATTCGCACAAAATTTTATTAATAGCAGTAGGCAAATTAACAAAACCACGAAGCCCTCAATAACTGCACATTCTTCAAGACTCCATTCGACAACTTATGACATTATGGAATGCAGGAACCGGTGCAAAATTCAGGAACTAGTGAAATGTGCATGGGAGATCTACTGAAAATATTTGGGTGCGATTAAAGTGAACAAAAAATCACGGAGAACCTCCATACGAAAATGGGGTACGTCTAGGATGCATACTTCCACATTATCTGTTAGAACAATTATTAGAAGCAGTAACGACACTCAGTCTAAACTAATTTGAGGCAGAAATTAAATAAACCGAAGACTGATGAATAATCTTTGAATTGCTGACGGTCACGGTTTCCTAAGCTATAGAAATGGAACAAAGTTATAAGAAATTACGACACTAATAGACTAAATCAGCAGAAGATTCGGATTAACGAATAACACACAGAAACTATTGAACCAGTAGACGAATATTTGTATGTCACTGAGGTCTAATAACCACATCTAGTAATAGCAATAAACTACATACAAAGCATTTAGAAAAATTAGCAGAATATAGAGAAGCAGAAAAATAAAAAAACTTACCAAATTATCGAAAAGCAGAAATATGCAGAAAACAAGGTCAAGAATATATGAGGTAATGATGCACCCATTTTCCTACATGAATCAGAATATTGGACAATGAGAAAGCAGGACAAGAAAAGAATTATGAAAACGGAATGAGTTGGCTAGCGAAATTGCAGGAATCTCAGCAACACATTAAATAGAAAATGATGAAATAGGATAATCCTGGAATGAGCAGACAACTTTCTGGATAAAGTCTTAAGCAAAGGATCTGATGGTTTGGTCACGTGGAAAGAATGAGAGCTGAGTGAATCCGATACGATGCACTACGTGTAAAATTTGAAGAAAAAAGAAGCAAAGGAAGACCACCACTACGCTGAATAGGCAATAGAAACCAAGACATTACAAGACACGGACTAAACATCAGCTAAGCACTAGATTTAGCAAATAACTGAAAAGAATTGAGATAATTTATTCGAACTCATGGCTGCCAAATGGCTAGCCTTAGAAACTGATTATGAAGATGAGGATGATTGCGTAATGTGAGCTTTTGCCACAGTATATTTTGTTAGTGTTATGTGATATGCAGCTTTTACCAACGTACCTTTTACCTAATGCAATTTCTTATAGAATGCTGTTGACATTATTTGTTAATATCGGCCGACCTAACAACGAATTGTTTGACTGACTGTGCACATTACAAGATGAGAACAAAATGTGAATAGTTTTCTAAACCAGTCGGAATGATGTCGGCGATGATTTGTATCCACACTCGCATTTTTTGACTTAATTTAAATGGATCGAAGCTACAAAAGGTAGTGTAAAGTATCCTATATCCCACAAATGAGACGTAGAGGAGGCGGTCATTTCCTTTTCTTAGGCCCTTAAGGTGGCAATGGACGAATCCCAAGATCCTAGGCACGGGGCCAGCGCATCGCGAGACTTGCCTTTCAATTCCCAGCTTACGCCGGTACCAAATTATACCGCTTGGTGACAGAAGCAGGGTGTCCGCAAACAACTTGATCAGGGTCATTACACGGAGTTGAAACCGCAACCTCGTGATCATTGACCAAACGCGTTACTGATAGATCACCGTGCCGCATAGTGTTGGAGTGTATTTTTCAGAATGTTTTGAAGCAGGATGTGTCTGTGTTGAGTTGATAGAACAGTTAAATATCAGATATGAGATCCAACAGACGTTGATTATCGCTGAAAATAACTACTAATAGATTTCCACGTATAGGTGTCTTAATGTCTGCGGCAGAACTGTTTTAACGAACTATTAAGAGTTAACATATGAGAGAACATGGAAAAGACAATTGTATCTTTCTTTGAGTGAACGCTACGCTAGAAATCGAGCGAATCTAGGATTCGAAGCCCGATTTGCAACTTTGAAGAGTAGTCGACAAATAGAAACAGATTTTATAAGCAATATATATATATCCATATGCATATATACTGGTAAATTCTTCTCGTGAAACACTGCTGTTTCTTCGGGTTTACATATTATACTGATATAGATGCCTGTAATTTTTTTAGGACCTTAAAGATCAATTAAATGTATTATTCTCAGTGTGAAAATGAATAAAGACACCGGAATAAGAATATGGAATTAATGTTAAAGCACAGAAGAAGTCATAGTTGCTTTGACGGACCTGTACAATTTTCCCATAATTTGCTTCTTCCATATCCGTCTGAACATCGACACACAGATACCCTTGAGTATTTTAAATCAATGTTTGAGCAAGTTTCGTTAGGGTAACAGTCGCCATTAGTATTGCTGCAATCTGTAACAGAGTAACATACATAGGTGTTAGACATTACAAGTATTTCACTATAAACGGTCAGGAGATAAAAACATTGTTGTCGTAAACACTCCAACAGAAACTACTTTATAAGCTTCTTGAATGTTTGAATCAAGTGATCTACGAATTTCCAATAAATACATTCATATACATTATACTCTTATATACAATAGAATCATACGTAATAATTATGTTCGTAACTAAACATCAACTGACCTCTTTTGTTGCAACTGCTGCCATTCCATCCGATATCACACTTAGACGATGGACATGAACCGTTGCGGTAGAAGCATCTTTCGTCTTTAGAACAGTGGCATCTTCCTGCACATGATCTTCCGTAGTTGCCAATTGGGCAGACTGAAAAACAGTCGAGTTATTAATATGTTATTTATTGAACAATAAATTTACCAGTGCGATATAGCCAGTGGCGGATTTAGCTATATAGAGGCGTGTGGGGTTCGCGCCCCAGATCCCCTCTTAGTCATATGTCGGCGCCCCTCGGACCAGACCCGTGCATGGTGGACTTCCAGAATGTGGCGCCCCTCTGGAAATGCTCTTGCTCCTCCAAGCAACAATCCTGGAACCGTCACTGGTCACAATATTTCGCAATCTGCACAGATCTTACAGCTTCTTTAGCGGAATAATAATAAACCACTTGACATAAATAATTGATGACTCATTTAAACCAAACCACATATTCCTATAATTTTATTGTAATCGGACTGGTTCGCCGAAAGAACCAGCTTCAAAGATGTTTGATCTAACAAAACCTTTGTCAATCTCAATGTCGCTTTGAAAGTGTATAGAATACATGAAAGTACGTAAAGCTGGAATGCTTTGGTTGGCAGCGTTTTTGTTGATAGCAATTGTGGTGACGGAAAAGCCATGAAGGTCGGTGTAAAGACCGAAATATAGGCATTTATTTTAAAGTTCATTGTAGTATACTAAATTAATCAAATAGTTACTAAAATTAGAACAAAGAAAGTATAATTCTTAAACCAGCATCTAATGTGAGAATAAATAACTTACCAGAATACACGCTCAGAGCATCACGGCCACCGCATATTGTATTTTTGTTACCATAACACGCCATGCTGCAATTTCTCTCATTCAAAATCCCATATTTTGTATGACTGTCTCCGCAAAAACATTCATGCGAGTTCTGAAACAAATCACACTTAATTGCTTTATATGGTTCCATCTAAACTGAGATGCAAACTTTGGATTATGTTGGTGATAGATTGTCATGTGATGTTAGCATAAACCTTGGAGAATCGGTCCACGGGAATGACTGAGCTCATTGGCAACTAAGACTCCACTGTGAGGGTAGTATGAAAAACATTGCGCAAGAGCGATGGAGTACAAACGTAAGTTGAAATTTAATCAATTGTTTAATCATCATTTTCTCTTTGGGCTTGACTTGGTAAATTTTTATATTTTAGTTCAAGCGCCAAGTAGACCAAGTAGAATAAAGAAGAATTTTTGGACAAGAAAAGTTTCATCAGCCGTTGAAGTCGAATAAAATTTGTCGTCAGCGCATGCGGGCATTTGTTTGTCATCGTCATCTAGAGGCTGAATTGTTTCATAGGTGTCCACTATAAATTATGCAAAAAGCCATTAGTTCCAAGGGTTTAGGTAGCATCGTATTACAGTTTTGTACTAATTTTGTGCTTCATTTTGCACAAGACTGACATACAACGCAAACGAAAACAGACAAAAGAATAAGGAATATGTAAAAAAGCAAAATAAGACTTAAACTATCTCTCCAGTGGCATCTTAAGAATCATATTGCATGAATTCAACTTGATTTAAGAAAATTAGCATAGCAACACGTTTTATATACATGCTGCTTAAACCTGATAAACAGATTCTTACTAACTTCCATAAATGAAATAAAGACACTTTACAGTACAATGTTTCAGCACACACCGAGATTATTAAGTTCAGTGACTATCTGATTACGATTTCACTTCAAGCGACCAGCGATGGATGCCTTGAGCGTTACGATAACGGGACCATGAGAGTTTTCTGGAAAAATAATCACTAGCAGAACAGAAATTGCGTATTAACATCACATAAGCCGGTTAGCTTAGCAAAAGCAAAGAAAATAACGCTCATGTATTTTCACGTGGGCAATCTACTAATGCTACTAGTTCATGGTGTGAAGACTTTTAATTTTACGTATGGCATACGATAAAATAACCTTGTATCTGAAACATCTTGAGTGGATGTTGTACTTCAGAGATAGATTAAAGTCAAGTTTTAGAGACAGAATATTGGCCATACATTGAGCCAAATCAATTGTAAAATGTATGAACATATAGTAAGGCATCTGCAGAACACTATATGTTGAGTGAAAACGGGCTGAAAGAAGTGAAATTAACCTTTACATGAGCAGGATTTGGTTGCTAATATTGCGATTGAAGATTATCGTAAGGTACTTCATCTTTTAAACGCCTCTACCGATTTTAGTTCTCAGAGATGTTGTTCAGGGGTTGAAAGATATTTCAGCTGGAGTTCAAATCAAACTGCAAGCCAACAAACTGACGCACTTCAACACCAATTATGTGAATTAGGATTTACTGAAGGTGAATGTAGCGCAAAGAGACAAAGTCTTGAAATGTGTAAACTGTAAAGAAGCCAATTAATAAAAAAGACACTCCCAGTTGAGCAAGTAGGCCTAATTTTGTTACTGCAAATGTTCCATTTCTATTTATAATTTTACAAGTTTAAGTCATCTATGCGTAAAAATTCTATATTTGGGCTGGCTGGTTTAAGAGGTAAATTGAAATCATTAAGGGCGGGTTTCAGAATTAGACAAGATACATAGATCGCTTAATAAGCTTAGTCCTAAAAGCTCTTTTGGCTCATGAGCAACCATTTCAACAACTACCCGCCAACCACGCAAAATGTTCTTCAAGTGTAGTATCGTTCCATAGTAAAACGATATTTACACTTGACGCCCAAAGATTCGAAATCTAAAGCAGTGGAGAAAGCCATCCACAGGCATTGTAATGTGTCTTCATTTATTTATGTGATGCCTTCGCTGTGCGTAATGAACATAGCTTATCTGTATGGGGTAACTTATAATTATTTGTTTAAAAAGCTAAATGACTGGTGCAATTCCAAATTGTACTAGTCAGCTCCACAAGCTTGTGTGAATGAACCTAATTAGCAAACTCTAGGGTCTGCGAGCAGATTTGGGATAACTTCACTCTTCACGAATCAGTTCAATGGAACTTCTCGGTGGAGTGCGTCAATATCAGCGGTAGCCCTCAAACAAAACTTTCTAAGGCATTTTCTGCTGAAAGGCAATTATAACAGCAGCAAATCCGGCTACTCGATAGGTTTTCTTCTAAAGAAATGAATTGCTGCAACAATTATGATTAGTTACCTCCAGTCCAGCGTACGAATAGTTGTTTACAGCACACGACTGAAAGCACGATTCCAAGGTTGTTTTCTCGTTTGTCCAAAAGCGTCCTTCCATTGCTCTTCCATGCCAATGGTAGTCCGCGTAACATCCAATGTACTTCTGAGAAGCTGATGCTTTAGTAGATTCAATAAAACGTTGGCAAACTTAAATAATAGATATATCTTAATTTTGCATAATGATTCGGGATTTGTCTTTCAGCAACGGGGTGTAAAGAATTGATGTAAAGAAAAGATAAAGCAATCGTAAGTAACTTACTAAATAACTTATATTAAAAAATGAACATGCAAATTTTAAATCTTTAAAGTGCTTTATAATCGGATCGTTTGATGCACATTGGTTATTTGAATACTACACTGCGATAGCAGTAGTCACCTTCTTGTTGAAAATTAAACAAATCGTATAAAATTCGTAATGTAGCACCAGTTTTTTATATTCACTCGTACTGAATGACTTAGAATAATTACCAATCACTGCACCAGACCTCATATTCAATTATTTTACTAGTGATTCAGTTGACGCTGAATTTGTCTGTTCATGCTAGTAAATTCTGAATTACACATATTTAAATCGACTCTCGAATCTAATTTGCATTTTCGATTTTATTTGGATCAATATTTCAAGTAAATCTATGAAACACTTATTACCACGCCATTTCTCCATCCGTAGAACGGTAATCATGGGCATGGCTCGTACGAATCAAACCTATGATAATCTGCCTAACAAGACGATGCATACTTAATATAACCCATGTGTTAGTTGTACAGGACAAATAAAGTATCTACCTAGATATCAGTGTAAGCCACTAAAACCCTTAAACATGACTAGCCTATATGAAAGGTATTGCTGGAAATTAACTTATTTCTTCAGATGTTTCTGACAGATAAGTTCGGAATGTATGTGGAAGATTGCTCAGAGGGCGATGAAACACACGAGAAAAGACGATCTCAGAGTTTAGAAACATCTACTCTGACAAATGATTGATTTTATTTTAATATTTGTTTCCATTTTTGCTCTGAGTTCAATGTTTATCAATCTCTAAAAGTTTTGGCTAATAATACTTATTTTTGGCGCTCTTGGCATATTTTGAGCTACTAAAATTGAAATTAATCAAAAAATACTAAAGGACATTTAAAAGGCAAATTCGCTGACAAATTTGTGGGTAAGTATTTGTATACGAAACTTAAATCTTAATTAAATTTCGCAAAAGTTTATTAATGGCGTGCATTTTTTAACTTTATCAGCAAAGAATTTGAAAATATGCAAAAATTGTCGCATAAGACAAAATTTTGCCCCTTTTTATATTCAATCCGTAAGGACATTTTTTTGTAAAATTTGAACGCTATCAGTAAAGGAGCACATCTCACAATATATCTGAATCAGTTGAACCACCTTGCGAAAGCTCGGTCAAGACTTGTAGGCCATAATCTGTTTCAAGAAATAAAATGTATGAAAAAGATAAACTATGTTGTAAGTTGGGTGTTGTTTGGGTTTTCATTGGTAAACCGATCGCTGCCAAACATCTCTAAGTTAGAGATAGCAACGACTTATTATCCCTATGAAATATTGACTGAATCGGTTGAGGGATTTTGTATTTAGAAGAGATCAAACGACGCCGTTTTCTGTACTTAACGAAGTGGTGGTCTGCAACCTTTAACTACATTAATACCGATCTATATTTAAAGTCGAATGATTTTCGTTGTATCAGCGAACTACCGCCTGAATTTCATATTTTATCTAACGCGTTCGATCTCTTCTAAGGACACATTTTGCAGTCTTAGGCTTGTAAGAAAAGAGATATATGTCTGTGCGTTCCATCTTCAAAATATGTAGAGATATGTCATTGCTAGATCCTTAAAAATAATTAACTGAATACAATACTTTTTGCGAAAGTGGGTTAGGTGACGTGCTTCAGTGACTTCAGTGTCACTGCTAATTTATTTAACGCTTCTATATAATGTTATTCTGATTCGTGATACTTTGGTTTAAGATGCATTTTTCTAACAACAGAAATCCAGGAGCTTGCCAATATTTCTTTACGGGATACACGGCTTTGCAACTAGTTGTCAGTTTCACATGGAGCGACAGGATTGAACTCCAGATACAGTTCACTCTATGCAGAATGGATGACAGTAAACTTACTTAAATTACATGCCGATCCACTCCAGTTTCCATGGCATCCATCTGGACAATTTCCAGTCATTCGGTCACACGGAATTTCCCGCTTGCAGTGACAGAATTTATCGCAGTCTGTGCCGTAGCTGCCAATCGGACACACTAAACAATAACCACAATAACTACTTATTGGTAATTTTAACTGTGTATGATTTATGCTAATGTTAATTTCTCATAGATTCGCAATCCTAAATTAAGACTATTTCGTATCAAATATACAACCGAAGCTGTTATTTCCAACTTGTCCCTGGTTTATGGTAAGAATCCAGTAACAATAGGCCACGGTTAATAATTCTTACATTGTTAATAAAGGCCTACCTGCATAGAGAACATAAGCGACTTGTTGACCTACGAATCCACCACAAATTTCAGACACACTTCGTGTACATGTCATTTTGCAAGTTCTGTCTGGTAGTTGTAAACCGTAGTCATCTCGACATTGACAAGCATTTCCATTCTAAACAATAAACACATATACGGTAAATAAAAGGTATTTAATTGAACACTACATTAGTTTAAGACTGATTTGCCGTATTCGCGATGTTGAAGCGTATAGTCTGTAAAACGACACTGACACTCTGACCAAGCTATAAAGAATACGCAATAAGATTCATTTGTGTTGGAATGTAACAGTAATATTTGCACGTGTATTATGCCTACACGACCTTTCAGTAACGATAGTTTAGTATTTAAAATTATGTAAGACCTACGGTCTTGATCGGTACGTGACATATGGCGCCGCCGTTTTGGCGTCACTGTTTTGGCGCCGCCGTTTTGGCGTCCGCCGTTTTTGAGAGTTACAACGAACGAAACATCATCGAGTACCTTAGAGGACTGTCTCATAATTTTTTGATGGACTCGTGAACTGATGGACTGTACAGCTTACCAAAACGTAACTCATTGAACAATAATCATTGGACATTCCTTGACACCTTTGATATACTACGTTTATTTCAAAATGTATTAAAGCTTTGATATGCTACGCTTATTTCAAAAATGTATTAAAACTTGCATGCATTAAAACAAAGTAACAAAGATAGCGTGTTTACGGCATTGAACAATACAACTTTGCATGAAAAAGCAATTAAACATTTATTGTCTGTTATGTACTACGTTTACTACGCTGACTGAGAAATGCGTTTATGTTTTTAAGTGCCAAAACGTTCCGCGCCAAAACGTCCTGCTTCGGGTTTTAACTTATCAGCGATTGGCTTCGCGTGCTATAATTAAGTTGTTTCGGTCAATGCTGTCTTCAGGATTCCACTTCCATTTAGATGTTCTGCCCGAGAGAAATATTACTAGCTTTCAGTATTTCTTCTTGAACACTAAGCGTACCTGTGCTTCTGATTGCATTATACGCTACAGCTTTTGACCTTGTTAATAATAGAACAATCAAATAATAAAGGGATCCTGGTCTAGATAAGTCATGAAAGGTCTGCTTAGTTAATCTGTTACATGTATTTTGAAACAACTTTAACATTAGGCTACCAAACATATTTGTAATACTTGCTATTGGTATATGTAGCAGATTGAACACGTTACCTGAATTGCTGCATACGTTGTCTTAGATGCAGTGCACTGTATAGCACACTTTTCTATAGTCAGTGCTTTGTCATTTGAGATTGATGTAGATACACCTGTCGTCTGGCTAATATCTTTGAAACAGCCAATGTACTGGTCCTGTAGCAAACCTAAACAGTCAAGAAACATGTTAGCCTAAGCAGGCTATACTTCGTATCCTTTTATGCCTTGTTTATATGGCATATCTTTATGGAATAAATGGCGATTTTGTTTATTAAACTGCAAGTAGCACGATAGGCCTAACTGATGATAACAAATATATGCAAACATATAATATAATTAAATAAAATAAACAATTCTGTTTTCTTACCAAGCAGTAGAGTTTGATACCAGCGTTAGCTGGATAGTAATCGGAAAGTCCTGCGTGCACTGACTCAGTATTAAGGGCCGAAGAGTAGAAAAGCAGCTCCGCTTTGTCACACAATGGTACATGGAAATTTCACTCACTTACTCAATTATGCTAAAACCTTTTAAGTCCGTCTAGGTACCGAGTGACTTTGTAGAAATACAATTGATTTGGTTCTTGATTATATCCGGAAAGAAACAGACTCAGTTTCAAATGGGATTTGACCTATTTCTTAACCTGACCCTTTTTGCTCATCCAAAGTTCATATTATTTCATTGACAATGAAATTCTATTCGCTGCATTATTTCGCCACCGATAAATCAACATTTCGGCATGGTGAAAATATGAAAAACAGAGACCTACTTCATATGTTGCATTTCATTTATTTTTTGGTCTAATAACTACAGTGCATCGACCAAATGAGACATATCTCTCTTTCCTTCTGGCTGGAATTAATCCCTACTAGGGAGGGGTCAGATTGAGACATGTAATTATTCCCTAATACTACTGAGACCCCCCCATAATGAGCGTCTTAGGTTAGAGCCCTAATTCGAACCCCTTATGTGTCGTTACAACACCATCGCCCATTAGATATCCTATTGCAGATGCAGTGGTTGCCTTTGTATTGTATCAATATTTTTAGTCTTGCAAGCCTCTCCTTCTTTGCATATGCGCTTCTCAGATGATAATATAGGCTACTCACTTACATACTTTATTATCAGCCACCTATATAGGCTATTAAATTGTTAAGGCAAATTGAGAAATTTCTGTATATACCCTAATCTATTGACCCCTGCGTTGTTTTTCCGTAACTCATTTAATCTAAGAACACTTTAACTAAAATTATCTTCTATTGAAGTATTATTGATGCTTTACCGTTCGAGGTCGAAGTTTGTAGAAGAATCCATAATAAAATGGCTTTTACAGGAGGTATGCAACCATGAGATAAACTCTGTAAAGAGTTTGATGCAAATGTCATCGGCATATTTCCTTTGTCGAAGGGTCGATTCCAAAGTATAAGAATGTATCATGAAAACAAGTGTAGCTTAGCAGCACGATCCCCAGTCCTAAATGAATTACATCATGTAGATATGTACCACTACATTTGTTTGTTTGTCGTTAGATCTAATTGAATCCGCATAGTAACATACAAATACTTCCTTGCATATTTAATTGGAATTTGGCATATCTTACTAGACAAACAGTTAGTTCTGCATGCATTTTCCTATTGGTTCAAGACTATGCATTGACCCAGATGCATGTAAATTATGAGGGTTTTTTCGTTGCATCTGAGGCAAATCGTTCTGTTGGTAACTTAATTAAGATCCTAATGCTAAACGCCAACGCATCAGATATTGGTTTGGCCTATTAAGCCTAGTTCCACTAAAGGCCTGTGTACACCATGACAGAGCATTATAGATATGCATACATTCATCGGCCAACAGGCAGATGTTATGCGCAAGGGTTATATATATGCACATATATTATTATTGAGCTAGACTTCCAGAATTAAAATTTTGCCTAGTCTCGTTTTCTGAATTTCTTTGTATTTGTATATAGTAACGATGCATGAAAATAATTATACATACAAAATATTCGATGAGAAGTTCTCGCGTAGCCATTTTGATTTAGACAATTTATGTAAATGAAAAACTCTGGATGTGACAGAGTCTTTGTATGTGTTTATGTGTATGAGAAAATAGTAAGTGAGAAATTTGGTTTACAAGATTTGGCGAATGCAGAAAAAATTGTGGGAACCTAAATTGGTAAACGGCTATAGCCTACACAGGTCAGAAGGTGTAAAATCAAATAACGCTGTGTATTTGCCTAATAATCAACTGTATTCAGAAGTTCATGTCACTTTTTTACAACGATAAAAAATTTAGGCGGCGATTGGAGTTGATCTAAATCAGATCTACACTGTGATAATCCTATTAATAAAAGACTATGCAAAGGTGCACATAGTCAACATGTTTGTTCCAGGCTAATCACTGTGTTTTTAGCCACTGACCTAAGATCCTTAGGCATATAAATTGTCAACGCATCAGATACTGGTGTGCTTTAAAAAAATTTAACTTTAATTAGTAATTCCTATCCCGCTGATGTCAAACGCACAAGGCTTCAACCGATGGCGCACTCGTCAAAGGTCCTTATGAACTAGAACATATGAGTTATAGATATGCATACATTCAGCAGCCAATAGGCGGATGTTGTGGTGACTTGTCACGTGTCCAAGGCTAATTTACGTTCAATGAACTTCCTACATTAACAACTTATTAAGCTGATGAAAAGGACGAAACACTATAAGCCTGTTTCTCTTTATAAAATGTGTAGGCTATATGGAATTGCTGCATAAAAAATTTTATATAAAAGAACTGGAGTAGCCATTTTAGCAAAGGCATATGCGAATAATCTTTTGCTGAGAGTGTGTGAGAAATCATTCACAAAAAATCGATTAAAAAATACGCTAATCCAGCAAAAGTCTAGAGTCATTAATTGGTAAGCGGTTTAGGGGTCGTCCATGAAGGACGTCTGCAAAGATGGGAAGAGGTCACCCAGATGCGTATAAGGGGCAAGAATCATACCAAACGCGGACGCCCGCATCTACATTTAGCACATGAAGGTATTTCAGTACAGCTTGTGACCTTATGACCTCCGCCGGTGGTCTATTAAATGCTGGTAGTTTGTCTAGTCACTAACTCTATGTAGAATTTCATATGTTTGTTTTTGCATTTCAACGGGTGAAACTGTGCAACAGCGATACGGGATAATCTAAAGCAGACTTTTGATTAGTGCATATCCGCTGCTAAAATAGCTGTTGTTTTGTCTATGGTGTCATTTATATATATATAATTAACTAACTAGGTAAGTAAAGTAAGTATTGCATTTATTAACGCGGCTGAGCAAGGAATCGTAGACGATTTTTCTGGTTGCTTTTGTAGCTAGCAGCAAATTTTAGGTTACTGCTTGTCAAGACTGTGATCCAACGTAGATAATTTCGTCCTACGCAGAATTTAGTCGATTATTCGTTTATGTTCGAACTTTTACTGTGATCAGGTCTGCCTTTCTGAATAGCATCTGAATTCAATGGTAAACATGGTGAAGCTACAACGTTCCAGATGCATGCCTCGTGAATGCTGATTTTCGGTTGACCTCTTGAAATAGAACAGACCTACCAGCAAAGGCTGATAGGTCAGTTGGATTATCTTAAATTTTAAATTTAACCAGAGTGTAGGGCTAGTTATACTTGCTGCTTTACGTGGCTCAGTAAATGAATCCAATATACCAAACAAGGAGCACATAGTATTCAGCCCTTTCTTGAGCCTTTTATCGGTAGAATTATGAAAAAGTTCGCATTCATTTCTTCCTTCACCAGTTTTTAATTTAAACTAGCATCTCTGATTTATACTGCCAATTTCTTTATTTTATTCTCTCCTACACGATAATCTATCGAAAACAATATAGAATTGCCTGTAGACTTGGAAAGCACATAGGGCCCATAGAACATAAGCTTTTATTATGAATATTCATAGTCTAAACGTTCTCATGGATTGGCCGGTGTTCTCAAGGGTATTACCTCTGTTCAAGCAAGGCCTTCGAGCTGCAAGCAGTTCGTCTTGCTGACGAATCAGGGCCCTTGGTGGTCCCAATTTGACCAGGTTCTTCTTGTTCCTCCCTCCGTTTAGAGAAACTTCGGAGTCTTCGGAAAATTTCTGTTGTTCTCTCGCTGGAGGCCGACAGAGAGGGATCCAAACGATCCCGACGCTTTTGTGAGTTCTGCCCTCAAACTCCTCAGGCCTTCCACGAGTCCCTGCTGCCCTTCGGCCTTAAAACTTCAAAAGCTACAAGATCGCTTGTATGGCGGGAAGCGGTAGGCTTCCTTAACCAAAATTAGAGTCAGCACCACAATCAGACATCTCTTAAGCCTAAAAATGTTATTTGTAAAAGAAAAGCTCACAAAGATATAAATTGCCCAAGGTCAAGTTAATGCAGAAACAACTGGGACAAAACCCAGTGCCACTAAATCTGTTCCCAAGTAATTGCTCAGGTAACACCAAGAAAACGTCTGTTACAGTATCTCGTGGCTGTCAATCGCTACCACCCTCTTGACTGCCTGAAAAGCAGTTGGCTATTCCGTCCACACATAGGCCCACATACTGTCAAAAAATATTCTCATGTGACCAAGCCTGTTAAAATTAAGAGTTCTATGACAAATGCATTGTTTGCAGACCTATGTGTGTGTCAAAAACGCGACTGCTGTTATATATATATATATATATATATATATATATATATATATATATATATATATATATATATATATATATATATATATATATATATACATGTATACATGATTACTCAAGTGAATTCATGTAAATTTCTTGGAGTTTATATTGACTCTCATTTAATGTGGAAAGAGCATATATCTCATATATCAAGTAAAATTGCTAAATGTTCTGGTATATTGTCACGCATTCGTTATATCCTACCCCAACAGATATTAATTAATTTGTATTATTCATTGATTTATCCTTACTTATCCTACTGTAACCTTTTATGGGCCTCTAATTACCCTTCGCGTATAAAATGTTTATCTGTTTTGAAGCGCCGTGTTCTTAGAATTATTACAAAAACTTTTCAGGTGAACGATATTGAACCCTATTTTGTCAATCTAAATATTTTAAAAATTAATTCCATTAATAAGTTCCAGATCTCTGTATTTATGTATCAATATTAACATAAATTATTGCCATCGAAGTTTGATGGATACTTCAATACCATCGATCATCACTCATATTTTACTAGGATTCACGGTAATTATTATGCCAGTTTTGCTCGCACCAACACTCGATTATTCAATATTAAGTGTGCTGGCCCTTCAATTTGGAACGCTTCACCAATGAGCATTCGTATGTTGTCAAGTTTGAAACTGTTCAAAAGGCAGATGCGTCACTATTTAATAACATCTGTTTGACTGCCAACTGAATTGTTCGTACAAACCATTAGTTTTTTTGCTTCTTTTTTTCTGAGTTTTTTGTTATATAGGACTGTGTAATGCAGCGGACTTCTGTATAGTTTTATTTTTAGTTTCATTTGTGTACGGATTGTACATAACTTATTTAGTTTGCTTACAAAATGATATTTGCTTTGTTTACATTTCGATTGCCATCTTACGTCACTGATGTTAATAGGTGACCCTATTTAAGCGGGACCCTGGTCCCTTCTGGGTTTGCCTTTTGTATCCTGGCAAACTGTACGTTTTATGTGTAACCTGATATGTTGAATTTGGGATCAATAAAGAGTCAATCAATCAATCAATCAATCAATCAATCAATGTTCTTTATTAAGCAACTCTCAATTTATAACTTCACAACCTCAAACGAAGCAGTTTATTTTCATAGCTATGTTATTCACCATATATCTCACTGCTTACGTCTCAGCCTCGACACTTTTTCTTCTTCTTCCTCCACGTCTCTTAAATATGGTCATAATTTTTGACCACACACAAGTTCAAGACGTGATGTCGACACAAACAGACATAAGCATTAATAACTTTTGCTTAAATAATTTCATTGGCTTGCTATCGAGAAGAGAGCCGTTTTAAAGCGGGACCGCCGACACACGAGCAGTACAATGTAACCAATCACGTTGCCCAAAATAATTCTCTGCTTCCCAGACTCATCAATATGTGACAGGCTGTTGAAAACGGTGCTAAATAAATAAGATTTTGTCACATTATTAATCGAAAGTGATGTAGTCGGTGGCAACCATGTACGGGTTGGTTTCCTCGCAGACTAAGTTATTTCTGAAAGCTATTAAAATAAGACTGGACGTATATACATATAGTTTTCGGATATGGAGTACTTAGTTAATATGGTCACGATTTGGGCAACCATGCTCAGGGCCTATAGCGGCAGAGGGTTATTTGAAAATTAGGATTTATCAGTTTGAGTTTGCGTAGGTATAGTGCATACTGAAGTCTCCGATAGTTACTTAGGTTCGATAGTTATCGAGGTTCGGCCAGAGTCCTTCGGTGTTCAGGGACTCCGCGAGCTGTTTGATGTTTTTTTTGCGAAGGAAGCCATTATCGAAATCATTTTCTTGCCCCAGAAGTGTCTTGATTAAAAACTATGTATAGAAGTAGTCACTACTACATTTTAGAGAACTGACAACTGAGAACATCCATCCAAAAATTACAAACAAAGGGCATTTGGTTAACAATAAAGAACAGTCTAACAGTACTGCTGCAGGCATCGTGCCTTCTTCGAAAAATCCAAGGTAGAAAGCGCCCTATTCTTCTGATACATGTTAATCGTTGTGAACCAATCAATAAAAATATGAACTTAAAGAAATCCGAGTTGTACAAAATACATTTCTTTTAGTTAGCAAGTATCGTTACACATTTCTATATCTCAACATTCAAAACCAAAACCTATGCCCTAGATGTAGGTATTGTGACCCTAGATATAATTATATTAACTCTCACATATGTTATGAATGCTCTACTTTAAAAGCGCATAAGGCGTTTATCGGTCTTGAAGTCAAACTCAAAGGCGCACTAATGTGTTAAACCCCCTGCACGTAGCCTTGACGAAACGCTTCAGTCTAACGCCGAATTACATGCACAATACCTAAGTGGTAAAGTAATAAATGCCATATTATCAAATGCATCAAAGAAATCTTATAGCTCTTAAAAATGTACTACGTCTACCCATCATGTCCATCTATAGAGCTCTGCATTGTATACAGTAACTGTGTCAAATATTAATTATACAGCATGGTCTACAACAAAGCCTACACGATACATGCAAACATTCGTGCTCACCGTTTTAAAGAAGCTAAGACAAAATAATCTGCATATAGAAAATCATATACAAAATATGAGAAGCTTCGTCGATTTATACTGCTTTGAACGTTCCAGATTTGTCAGTTTACTGGGAAATAATGCTAAGCATTATCACGACATGGTTCGTAAAACGATGTAATTGGTTCAAGCACGGCATTAATGTATACCAACTATTGGCTAATCATACGAACCCGATGCAACAGTAGTTTTCGATTGAATTCTTAGCTATTTACTTGAAAACTCGTATTTTCCTCTATGTGCGTTCGTTTTTTAGTACAGAGCTGTAAATGTGTTAAAGAGAAAGATCTGTCTTTTGAATTAACCTGTAGATGTCGTCTACAGAATATGCTGCAAAACAAGGAGACACGACTATTGTTTGATTGGCATATTGGACCCAGACAAGCAAACATCTGCCACTACAATTGTACAAAATGATCGCCAAATGTCCTTCAGATGAAATGCAAAGTCTTTGAAAAAATGCTATCGAAAGACTTTACACTGAAAGTATAAACTTAAACGTTCTCTCAACTCTTGCTGATTATAACGTCATGTCTCATATAGGACGATTCTAATGTTTCTTGTGATTAATGAGAAGCAAGGCAAGGTGATGTAGTGGCGTATTATTTAACAAATTCGTACTCAGTGCAGAAGGATTAGATTTGGTGAATCCAAAGCTCACAAGTGATAGTCGCCTCCGACCATCCAATACGCCACCAGTTCTGCACAGTACCACCACACGTCAGTAGCTCTGCTGGTTGGTCGCCGAAAGACGTAGTTCTCTCCGTAGGAGCCGGTCGGTGCCACTGTGAACACCCTGGCTCTCAGTTACCTTATTCATTAACCCATTAGAGCCCAAGCTTTCCCCCAATAGCCAATCATTGTGATACTTCAGAATATGACAAATGATGCAAAGGTTAGGTGATAGGAACTTACAATTATGTGATTTGGCGATCAGCCGCTAGGTGGCGTGTTGTTCCCATTTGGGAACAATGGGCACTTATGGTACTGTGTTCCCATTTGGGAACAACATGCAAAATTATCGCAGAGTACCTATTAAAGTGACAGTTTTCAGTTACTACCGCAGTGTATTTTATGCACAGCACAGACTGCTTTGATAGAGTATGAAAACCACACATCAGCGTTGAAGTAACTAATTTTTAAAACATCATAAAGCAGTGTCAGTGTTAACTTTGTCATTTGTGACAGCCTAGTCCTGCGACTGAACACAATGATCACACTTTTAACATATTCTGGATATTTCTCAGTGACCTGCTGCAGACTGCAAATTGTCTGTCTCAAATGCGAGTATGATACTGCTGCTGGCAGTGCAGGTGAAGTGGAGCCATGCACTTTGTGCAGTGAAGCCTTGTGTTCTTACACGAGCGATATCTTGCTTGCCTGGCACTCGGAACCAGATGGTCGGCTCCATCGTAGCGAGTGTCACTGACTGGGTGGCTAGCTGGTCCTGAGAGTGCTGGAGGAGGCTTGTGCGACCATTGTAGCATTGTTCGGATAATGTGCATCGGAACTCCAGGTGATCAAACTATCCACTGACCTCAACGTGAAGACGCCAAGCAGCAGCAACGGCTTTGTTCAAACCGTTGATAAAGAGTCGCCAGCACCACTTCTTGAGCGAAATACTGGGCGATGTCAACATCTTTGACATGAGGCTGTCCGGCTCATATGATGACATGCCAATTAGTTCAGGATGCTTATTGCTAACCTTCTCAATGTCAGTAGTGGCTATTTCATGCGTATTTGCTCTTTTCTTGACCCATTTGGGTTGCGATATAAAGTCCACTTTCGGTTTCTTTACCTTTGGAGTGCATGAGATTCTTGTACCTGACTCGCATCGTCTGCATCTCTATGCATAAAAACAGTAACTGGCCCAGAAACATCAGATGGAAGAATCGAAGGCAACAGGTCATCTTCATCCGCAAATTCTTCATTGGATACACCATCCACTATCGCTGGTGGCATAATAACTGTCAACATCTTTGTCAATAGCAGACATTGCATCTGAAGCCCCTGTTGGGTGAACAAACTGCTCAATGTTATCATCTTCGCTATCTGCATCAGGCTGTACCATAGCAATTGCCTCAGACAAGGAGAACTTTCTTTTCAACATCTGAAAACGGAATCATACAAAAAGCGCGATTACTGCTTAAACTAAAAATTCTAATTTTTTATCATATTGTTCTATAAATGTGGACAGCAGTAATTCTCTTGGTGTGATGTTATCAATCACTCAATGCATTTCCTCTTGATGTTCCCAAATGGGAACACAGTACCTCTTGTGCCCATTGTTCCCATTTGGGAACATCAAAGATTTATCAAACATTTCTACCTCAATACATTTCTTTTTTACAATCATCACTGGCATAACTATAGCTACACTATGTTACACTTACATCACATATACATTTTCCAAATTAAAATTTCTTACCTCAAATGTAGATGAGAAACCGGACGCAACCGAATATTCACAAAAACACGCAAATTCAAAGATGGCTACCACATACAGAAATTACTGCAAACTCATGATTAGGCTAAAAAGTAGTAAGTGGACTATCTAACAGTTAAAAGCTACCCACAGCAACAAAATAAAATAACACACTTATTTTATACTTAAATTCATCCACGTGTTCCCAAATGGGATCAATGGGCGCTAATGGGTTAAAGACGACATGTAAGTGCGGGTTTGGCACTAACCACAGGGACCGAAGAGACCAACCATTCAAAACGGTGAACGAGTTTTGAAGAATGCAGAAGTTTGAATGTGCAATAAGAAAACGAAAAACGAAAAAAATGCAAAAGAAAAACGATCAGCGGGAAAAATAGTTTAATTAATCAAGGCTGCTGGAAATAACACACTTCTCGTACCTGTATAAGAAGCGGTGTGTGACAATTGTCTGTTTATTTCAATTATGTAGACCTAATTGCTGTTTTCGTTTAGAAAATCTATAATGTATCATTGCTGTATTTGTTTTTCAAATTCACAAGCAACATTATGAACGAGTAAAACTTACTTCCTTGTGTTTTTCTAGTTTAACTAGTAGCCTAATCTTCAACATGACGCTTCACTGTAGTCTTAGATAGAAGTTGTGTATATCTCACCAAATATATAATAGTATACAGTGCAAATTCAAATCACGACACTTAAGCTAATAAACATTGTTATTCTTTACCAATAAAACATCTAGAAATAAAAGCTAACCTTGGTGTATGCGCTTTTATCTAGTCTAGTCAGTAATAAAACCTGTAAAGTGTGTTTACTCTTTGCTATATATTTAGCTCAGCATATACTCTGGTTTCATCGACTCCAGTGTTAAGGCTTTCGTATGTACTGGTATCATTAGAAGCAGCATTCAAAGCAAAGACATCTTTCGCCGATCTTTGACGTTCTCCATGAACTGCAACATTAAGATTTACGTAATCTTTTGATTTGCCTTTACAAAAAGCAGTACCCTTGTCATTTGGCTCATTCTTTGAATGATAATAAACTTTTGATTTACATGAAAGAGTTACAGTTTCATCACCTTTAAACAGATAGAAATCCTTTAAACTGCGACATTAAGCTTAAAACATGTAATAATTCTAAGCGTAAAACTGTAAAAGTTTCATGCACTGGATTGCTATTAAAAGATATAAAACGCAAAAATTTATTCAGATGCATAAATTCAACAAAGTACACGTACTTTAATATTATCCGGTGGTTTCAGTTTAAGGAGTACAATGTACTGATTGACTGAAGCAACACTAGGATTTTTTATTCCATTAACAATATATTTGCACTAAGCAAGAATAAAGAACTACTCTGTCCTGTTATGAGCATAAGGGATTTCCAGTAGGCCTACAGCTTTTTATTCCCACGGATTTTGCTCCATAAATAACATAACACATGGACTCTTAAGACATGTTACATACGCATTCAGGTGGAGCCCCATTTTAATAACTCAGAATAGTGCATGCGACTTGACACTTAACCGTTTCAAAAGAAGCACAGCGCAAATAACGGCACGTCCTATGATGCATTGACCCCGCGTCAGCTAGACCTTGGGATTCGTCAATTGCCTGCTCAAGTACCCAAGCAAAATGAGTGATTCTCCTACCTGGGGCACGATGCATTTTGGCTAAGTATGACATGATAGTTTTACTTTACAAGAGCAGAAGTAGGCAATAACCCTTCTTGTGAGCTATGTCACCTGCCTTTTCGCTGATTACTTCATGCGTGCATTTTTAAATTGTTCACGTTATCATACAGGACAATTTTTAAAATGCTCAAATATTTATGAAAATGGGTGCTATACTAGTATTTCTCAATTTTTTTAATTCTTAGAAGTGGTGTGCAAAATTGCGCATTTAGCAAAAATGCAAAAAAATCCTCTTGGAATTGGGAATCCAGTGCGAATAGTCTGTCAAAGCTCACCCATGCTCTCTTTTAGCTGAGCATGATAAGAGTAAAAATTGTAGTGATTGGAAAATGCGGACATACCATTCAGTTCGGGTGCTTTTGATGTACTGGATTTATTTTCACACGAAGCACTGAGATGATATTTACGGCTGACAAAAAATTCAATTTTAAGAATATAATTATATTCAAGTAAATAAACTTTTTAACAGGTGATCTACATTATCAAAGAATAATCGACCTTTTATCGTTCATATCAATCAACCGATCAAACTATGCATTGCTAGGCCGATCAAATGAAAAGAGTAATTCGTTGGCGAATCGATCTAAGTATACTGTGCACAGAAAATTTACTTCGCGCGACACAAATTTCAAACCCATATACGGATAAATTTATGAGTCCGAAAGAAGGAAAATAATAAGAATATCGATTACGGAATAAAAAGCGACGTGTTATTTTCTATGTGGCAGATCAAAGTTATATGACCGAAAGTAGCAATTCAAATTCGCTGTATGGCTAGTTTAAGGTTAGCAAACCTGCTACTGTAGATCAAAAGTGGCTCTCTGTTAGCATTTCGTGTGGATTTCTTATAGATGTGATTAAGCGCAATGTCATGTAGAACTACGGATGTTAATTTTTCTATCGAAATACCTGATATTAGACACACGATTACTAAGTTAGAATGCTTAGCTAAATATTTTAAACTAAGAAGAATTTTGCAGAAATAATTCAGTTTCATTTTGTACATGTAAGTTGCAAATACAACTGAGATTTTTATAATATTAACAGTATGCCTATAGATTACCTGCAGATCCGAAGAAGTGCAAACGCAGCGGCCACACAAAGAGCCACGCCAATAAGAAATCCAATAACTCCTGCAGCAAAGGGTCCTACAGCCGCAAACAACAGCATTTAAGTGTAACCTAAATCAAAACACACTATTCAAATAGTGATTTAATAAACACAACCTTGGGCTTCCATGAACGAGATGATTACTGCTCATGCATTCACGACGATAAAACGAACAATAAAATGACGCAGAACAACAAATTGGCATTTAACTTTTAGATCCATAAAATCACCGGAGTGACCTTGAGGGAGAGCTAGATAACTGTCGCTTATGTACTACCAGGGCCCACTCTAGTGGATTGACTCAGCGCTCAACCCTTCAGGGCTCAGCGTTCTGGCACTATTATGTTAATGTACGTTAGCTAGCGAGAAATCATTGAGGCATGTTGACACACTTGTTTTGTCTTTGCACTATGCAGAGTGGAGTTTGAGCTGAGAGAAAACACTCAGCTCTCAAATTATGATGTGTCTGAAACTCATGTTCAGAAGACAACAGACTCGTCCGACAAGAGCATAGAGAATAGAGGAGAAAGCAAAATGTACCCCCAATGGAGACACCGAGTGAATACCATGACCTGTGTCTTTATAGGTCAAGTCATAGTTCACAATGTTCAACTCTGTTCATCGTAGCAGGCAAGGGTCTTCAAGACAATCATTAAAGTCAAACAGTTCAAAGCACGCTGAGCCAAATGTCGTACTTACTCCGTCCACCTCTGATATTGTCGGAAAACACCGTAACTGCTTGTTCCTTATTTCGGATGATAATTTTAACTTTTTATAGGTATCAAGGGCACGAATCAGATAATAGATATTTTAAATAATAGGCCTATAAAATGCGATGTACATTGTGTACATGGATGCATTCATGCATGTATAGGCTGATGGGCAGGCAGATAACTCGGCACTTAGGTGGAGACGGAGGTAATTATTACGTACTAGGCCTATATAGATATTTCGCTCAGCAGAAATGAACAGAGACATTGGAGTCAGAATATCAAATCTATTTTGAAGCATTTATTTAGCACCTTTTGGAATCGTTCAAGTCCCGCAAACTATTTAGCTCCTTTGCGCTTGATGTCGGATAATACTTATAACTAATGACTTTCAATTGCGTTAAAAGACCAAGAGCACCAGTTGGAGATGGAATCTACCATATTAATTAATGCATATATTTGGTTTCCTTATCAAAGACAGTGTTACTCACCGAGTGCTTTGACCAGTATCACTAAATAGACAAAAATATATTTAAATATAAATATATATTAATATTATTATTGTAATACTTCTATATTAGGTTAATATAAATTAGCAAGTTAAACGGAGTCAAGAGCATTTATAAATTTTAAAAAATATTTCTATATCTACTTTTTTGGCATAATGTGAAAGATAGAGCAAACAGACCTATACATTATTATCTTTAACAAATAGTAGTCTCCAACATTAGCATCGTATACATCAAATACAAACAAGGTTTTGAACAAATTTCTGTCAGAATATTTGAACATAACTTATTCCACGCATCAACTAATACGTTTACCTGTTGAACCGAACCCTATTTTGCAGCGGCACTGTTAGGTGCCAGGTGTATTGTGGCACTCCAATGTTGAATTACCGCAAATATTAAGCCTAAACTACTTTGAGGCAGAAAATCAACTAAACGGAAGCCTGTTGAATAATCTTCGTTTAAGTCTCTGCTCATGGAGGTGGAACATATTAATTATCACAACTGTTTTAATTTTTAAGCGAACAGTTGGTGCTTAATTATTGTTTTGTTCAGTGTGGCTATATCGGCTGTATATAAGAAAAACATTTAGAAAGAGTAAGAGCATCTGAGAATTTCTTATCTGAATATTTTGTCTAACTGCCTTACTGAGCATAATGCTGAAGAAAAGTCAATATGCATAGCGGTCTCTCCAAATGTTGTAATCGCCAATATCAACATAACGTGTATTTTCAAATTTGACAAAGTTTAGAACAACATTCTCTCAGAACATATGAAAAAGGCATCACACATGTACAACAACAAATAAGTTTACCTGTGCAGTTAAAGCCGTTGAATTTGTCCAAATCTTCTTTGCAGCTGCACTTGTAACTGCCAGGTGAATTGTGACACTCTGTTGTTAATTTGTCGCAAGTGTTTTGCTGACATTCATCTATGTCTGCATCCAAATGCAAAGAACGCTTCAAGTAAGAATCAGTGAACCAAAACAGCACAATAAAGTAACTGTAATTTATTGCAAATGGACAACCATTAGGGTATAATTATTAGAACGAGCGTAGACGAAATATACAGGGTGGGCCAGAAGTATTTGTTCAAATTTGAAGGCCTATAACTTAGGCAGTTTAGCAAGTATGCGTATGCTTAATGCATCAAATTAAAGGTCGTTATATCAGCTATAAGTCCGACAAATTTCATTACGGTAGCTTGCACTACACGCCATATAATTATTGTGTACCGCACCTACCTTGTTTTCTGACGTAAACAATAATTTCATCATGGCGCCGTTAACAGAAGATGACAGGACTTTGATTCGAATTTTAAGAATTGAAAAACATTTAAATGCATATCAAATGATGAATGAATTTTCTGCTAGAAACTGGAGTAAAAACAATCTCAACCGATTAATTAGACAAATTGACGCGAGTGCAAGTTCTAAACGTAAACCTGTTACTGGCCGTCCTCGTTCGGCACGTACCGCTGACAACATCGCTCGTGTAGCTGAATTGATCTGTAGCCAAGAGGATAATCCAGGCACAAGCAAAAGGCCTCGTGAGATTGAGCGCGAGACAGGAATATCGCGAAGCAGCGTAGGGCGTATTGCTAAGAAAGATTTAAATTTAAAAATTTTCCGTCGTCGTGAGGTTCAACAACTGTAAAATCATTGTAAACTGATACATATTCAGTACAGTAGTTTTACGCAATTATTAATAAAGCTAAAAATGTAAATTTTTGAGCAGTTGTAGCTGATATAACGACCTTTAATTTGATGCATTAAGCATACACTTACTTGCTAAACTGCCTAAGTTATAGGCCTTCAAAGTTGAACAAATACTTCTGGCCCACCCTGTATATGGCGTGAGCGCGGATGGCACATTATTCTCAGATTCTCTCAGTAAGCAGATGCCAACAATCAGTTACCATTCATCTTAAAGGCAATAACTTTGACCACTTGCAAATGTTTTGATCTTTCACTATATGAGCTTACATTGTTAAGCTAAGGCAATACGAGTAACATCATTAAAAACTGAACTTGTTTTGTTTTGCTTAATTCATAACTGTTGTTGCCGTTTAGCGTTTAAGGTCCTGTCAGTGTTAATGCATTAAATAAGGCGTTGTATTGTTCGTGTATCGCGACCTTTCGATTCTTTAAATGGAGAGTTTCTTTGATTCAACAGTTTCTATTTACCTACGCATGATGTAGCATTATGTTTTTGAAATCCGGTTCTGCAGAAACAGCTATAGCTTCCAACCGTATTACTGCACGTCGTCGTCTCAGTGTCACACAGCGGAATCTTGCATTCGTCAATGTCTTATATTGAAAGAAACAATAATATTTAAGAAGGCAGAGTGGCAGATATGATATTCATATAATTTTCCATCACCAGTTGACAAGCAATTTTTATTGAGAAAATGGCTTCTCGATGGATACCAGATGTATTACGATATTGACGTTTGGCTGGGCAGCTTGGTGCTGTTAACACTGGCCAACAGAAAATTTTTTTTTCTTGTTGCCTTCGGTTTTAGACCTGTTCTTGGGGTAATTTTGGGCGCTGATTCAGAAAATGTCATTGGATTGAGTGCATCAGGTCTAGTTTCTGAGATATCGTCGATTTTGTAAAGAAAACCCAGTCCACTCTTTAAACGATGTCTTTGGCAAAACTAAAATGTCATAATAAACTTTATTTATGGCTAATTATAATTCTTGCTGATTCATATAATGCCTACATCCTTATAATGTAAAATCAGCATATCTTGCCGCGTGCTGAGATATTGCTGATTCAACGAAATAACTATTCCGTAGCCTACAGCTTACTCAGCACTAAATTCATGGCCTCATTTAGAATTTAGTTGTTCTTATACAGCGTTTCATGGTTTCGAACTATGTAAATAGATTATGCTGAAGTCAGCATTTATAGCCTATATAAACCGCCTCCTGAAAGCTAGAGCAGCCGCAGTCGTCTTAGGGCATATTAAGAGTTGGTCGCAAGAACAATCTGTGAATGTGAGCATTAAATAACTACATGTTCTTACTATTTTTTAGGTTAGTCATTTAATTCCTCAGATGCGAACATCCTTAAGGTTATGGCTACTTCCAGACGGAGCTGCATTAACCATCCAGACATATTCTGCTACATTTGTGGGGAATACACACTAAAAGCAAACAGGAAACCGATTTCTGAGTTTGTAAAAAGAGCATATGTAGGTTATTTTGGTGTCAAACTTGGAGATCAAGATAAGCAATGGACTCCTCATACAGTATGCAAAACTTGTATTGAACAATTGCGCCACTGGACAATTGGAAAGAGAAGCTGCCTCAAATTTGGTGTACCGATGGTTTGGAGGGAACAGATAAACCACTTCGACAACTGTTACTTTTGTATGGTTAATATCATAGGCATCAATCGAAATAATCGTCACAAGTTGTCTTACCCTGATATACCTTCAGCCAGGAGACCTGTTCCGCATTCGGATATTGTACCAGTTCCACCTTTTCGCGAACTACCTCAGCTCTCAGACGATGAGACTTGCATGTCCAATATCGGACAAGATGACGAAAGTGAAGAAAGTGGGGGCAGTGACAGTGATTTCCAATCAACTTCACACAGTGAACGTTTTGACCAAAAAGAGTTGAGTGATCTGATCAGGGACTTAAATCTTTCCAAAGAGTCCTCTGAATTGCTTGCGTCCAGACTAAAGGAAAAGAATGCACTTCAGCCTGGAACGAAAATTACAATTTATAGAAACAGAGAAAAGGATTTGCTGCCATTCTTTACCGAAGACAACAACCTAGTATTCTGTAATGACATCAGCAACTTATTGAAGAAAGTTGGTCTGTCAGATTACAGCCCAGATGAGTGGCGTCTTTTTATCGACAGTTCAAAACGTAGTCTGAAATGTGTGCTTTTAAATAACGGCAACAAATTTGGTTCTATTCCAATCGGTCACTCCACCAGGATGAAAGAAGAGTACAATGCCATCTCTTTAGTACTGGAAAAGATAAAATACAAAGAACATCAATGAGTAATTTGTGTAGACTTGAAGATGGTAAATTTCCTCCTTGATCAACAAAGTGGCTACACAAAGTATCCCTGCTTTTTGTGTCTTTGGGACAGTAGAGCCAAGCATGAACATTGGACAAGAAAAGATTGGCCTTCGAGGAAAGACATGGTGGTTGGAGCTCAAAATGTAATCAAGGAATCTTCGGTGGCACGAGATAGGATCATACTGCCACCACTACATATAAAGCTAGGCCTGATGAAACAATTTGTCAGGGCTTTGAATAAAGAAGGTTCATGCTTCGAATACATAGTACACAAGTTACCAGGAATTACAATGGAAAAATTGAAGGCTGGAATCTTCGATGGTCCACAGATCAGGCAACTTATGAATGACCCACTTTTCATACCATCAATGAATGAAATCGAATCTTGTGCCTGGTCTTCCTTTGTTCTTGTAACTAAAAATTTTCTTGGCAAAAAGAAGGCAGACAATTATGCACAACTAGTAGAGGATATGCTTCTTCATTTCAACAAGCTTGGCTGCAACATGAGCATTAAAGTCCATTATCTCCACAGTCACTTAGATCGCTTTCCAGAGAATCTTGGTGACTTCAGCGAAGAGCAAGGTGAAAGATTTCACCAAGACATCAAAACAATGGAAAATCGATATCAAGGAAGATGGGATGCACACATGATGGCAGACTATTGCTGGAATATTATGCGCGATTGTTCCGGCAGATGCCACACTCGGAAATCGTACAAAAGGAGCTTCTTTTGGTGTCGAATGACTTGAAATTTTTATAACAAACTTGTTCTGTTTGGTATCATATAAGTACAGTTTCAGGTACTACCATTTTCTATTAATTTTTTTATATTATTATGTTTATTTAGTGTATCACATAATAAATTGAGCACTACATAATTATAGCTATAGCCTTATGTTTTATGGGCGAGCAGAGGCAAGGACTGGTATATGGCATAATGTTCTATATCTCGAAAACTAGACCTGCTGGGAGAAAACTGGTGCCTTTTCTGGAATCAGCAGGTCAAATATACCCAGAAACAGTTCTAACATTTGAGGCAACAAATTATGTGTTGGCCAGTGTAATCAATCACTGGCAGGCGCAGATGTTTGTTGTAAAAGGCGACATCGCAGTCCATAAAAAGCTACGTCATCTGTTGCTAATTAATTAATTAATTCGTTCATTTATGCAATTAAGTTGAAAGATTCAACACAGTGTCTTGTAGTTGGAATGATATATCTTCGTACCTTTCACTTAATGCAAGTTTTGGCGTTGTTTATAAATAACCTAAGAAACCAGGCGAGCCTATATATTATTGAAAATTCGGTTCATTTTAGGTTTCTATTTTCGCATCAACATTTGAGACTACAGTTTTTATGTTGTGCTTATAATTATTTATTTTGGCTTCCCAAAAAAGATTTGATTGATTGTCTGACTGAATATAAATGCGAAAATGAATAGAAACATCGAAATTAGAATATGGAATTTATGTTGAAGCACAGAGAGAGTTATAGTTTTTTTTGACCGACCTGTACAATTTTCCCAGAATTTGCTTTTTCCATATCCGTCTGAACATCGACACACAGATACGCTTGAATATTTTAAGTCAATGTTTGAACACGTTTCGTTGGAGTAACAGTCACCATTATTCTTGCTGCAGTCTGTAACACAGTGACATGCATGACCATTAGACATTACAAGTATATCTCTATAAAGAGTCAAGAACCAACAACAGTGTTATTGTTAACGTATCAAGAATAAACGGCTTAATAAGCCTCTCATACGTTAGAATGGAGTAAATCAACGGGTTGCTCATAATTGCATTTGTTGTCTGCCGAATCTCGGAGACCTAGAAATATCTTCCAAATGTAGAAATGTTGCTGTTGAAATACGACAACACTGCTGTAATTTCCTAACAGTCGTCGACCCTGAAGTCTCATGTGCTATTCATAGATATTTCCACTAAACGTCAACTAACCTCTTTCATTGCAACTGGTTCCTGTCCATCCGGGAGCACAATTAGACGATGGACAGGAGCCGCTGCTGTAGAAGCATCTTTCGCCTTTAGAACAGTGACATCTTCCTGCACATGATCTTCCGTAGTTGCCAATTAAGCAGACTGAAACAGTCGAACTTATTAATACGTAATTTATTGAACAATAAACTGATCAATGCGTTATGGGATTTCGCAATATACTCTGACCTCACAACGTCTTTAGCGGAGTAACGATACACCACTCGACATAAATAATTGATGACTCAGTACAACCCAAGGGGTTGTACTGAGCCATCATTTTAATTCCGGTTTGATAATCCCGTCAGACAGACTCCAGTAATGTAATCTAACGTAATGCAATTGATACTTCGATAGTGGCGCGTTTTACCGTCAGCTCAGGGTTTGGATATAAATGAGCAAAATAGTCTGCTGCAAATGTTTTATTAGGTTGGCGTTACTTATCATCCAGCAACAAGAACCTAGAACTTTGACCTCGTAGTCGGTTGTCAATCTTTGATGAGACTTTGTTAGTAGGGTTCTAAAGGATTGCAAGACGCTTTCCATCCATTCGAGAACCAAGTGCCTGCGGGTAAACTTGTCTCTTTACCGAACCCTTGACCAGATTTAATATCATTTTCACTTAGTCTGGAGGAGAGGTTTTCCACCTTTCAGAGGTTCTTTAAAGACGCTATATAAATGCAAAGTGAGGCCTACATTACATATATTCTGACTATGCGACAAAACACAAAACAAAATACAAGCTGTAATATTAGGTCAGTCACATTACGTTTTGCTCTACAGTTTTATTTCTAGATTGAATTGCCAATTAGTTTTAATGCTACATTCTGTAATACTGTATAGCGTAAGGTTTTATGTAGATTTTAAGTAATTTATCGCGTGTAAGTTAATGCCTTTGCAACACCAGGGTACCGTAACAGCTCAAATATGAGCGAGAAAAAATGAGATTCCATGTACCACTTTATTGGGGCTAAAATAAGCAAAATGGGATATTGCAGTCTCCAATAACATTTATCGAAAAACAAATAAAGCATTTCATTTGAGTTTCAAATATAGTGGCATGCTCATATGACGACGACTTTATGTGGTCGGACTGGTAATCCAAAAGAATCAGCTTTTTCAGGTACGCTCAATCAGAACGAAGCCTTTGTCACACTCAATTTTGCTCCGAAAATGAAGAGAAGACACGACAGTTCGTAAAACTGGACTGCATTGGTTGATAGCGATTTTGTTGATAGCAATTGTGGCGAAGGATAAGCCATGAAGGTCGGTATAAAGGCAAAAGTATAGGCATTTATTTTAAAGTTCAGTGTAGACTGCATGCAGTGCACTAAACTAATCAAATAGTTACTGTAAAGCAAAGCATAGAAAATATAATTCTTAAATGAACATCTAATATTAAAATAAATAACTTACCCGAATACACGCTCATAGCATTAACGCCACCGCATATTGTTTTGTTGTCACCAGAACACGGTAGATTACATCTACTTTCATTCAGAGTCTTGTAATCGTTTCTGCGGTTTCCGCAGAAGCATTGCCAAAAGTACTGAAACAAATCACACTTAGTTGCTTTATATGGTTTCATCTAAACTGAGATGCAAATTAATGGGCTGAGTTAGTGATAGATTGCTAGGAAACGAGTATTGCGTGATGTTAGGATAGACGTTAGAGAACCGGTGGAAGGAAATGACTAAGTTCATTGGCAGCTAAGACTGCATTGTGATAGTTATTATGAAAAACATTACGCAAGAGCGATCGAGTACATATTTAAGTTGAAATTTAATATATTGTTTAATCATCATTATCTCTTTGGACTTGATTGAATATTAGTAAATGTTTATATTTTTAGTTCAAGTGCCAAGTAGATCATGCAGGATAAAGAGGCATTAGTTGGACAACAAAAGTTTGATTTGCTGTTGAAATCGAATAAAATTTGTCATCAGTGCATGTGGGCATGTGGGTATTTTCTTGTCGTAGTCATCTACAGGCTGAATTGTTTCTTAGCTGACCACTATAAATTATGCAAAAACCTTTCGTTCAGTGGCTACCAAAGGGGTTAAGTAGCATCATGTCGCAGGTTTGGACTAATTATATGCTTCATTTTGCACAAGACAGACAGACAGTGCAAATAAAAACACAAAAAGAATTAGGAATAAATAAAAGAGCAAAAGAAAACTTAAATTATCTCTCCAGTGGCATGCTAAGAATCATACTGCTTGAAAATAACAAAACCTAAGAAAATTAGCATAGAATGCAATATAGCTGTATTGTGAGATTGGAAGGCTACATTTGTTTACAACGAAACCTAACTAGATGTTTGTAAGATTAGAAGATAATGTCTGCTTCGAATGAACTGCCTAGAGTAAGATATAATAACGGGAGAAACAGAGAAAACAAGAAGGAGAAAAAACCAAGCAGGACATGGATCGACGACGTGAAGCGATGGAACAGGATTTACTGAAGGTGAATGTAGCACAAATAGACAAAAACGTTGTTTTGTCTTGAATTGTACAAACTGTAAATAAGCCAATTAATAAAAAAGACACTACCAGTTGACCAAGTAGGCTTAATTTTGTAAGTGCAAATGTTCCATTTCTATTTACTCTTTTTGCAAGTTTAAGACCGCTATGCGTAAAAATTCCATATTAGGGCAGCCTGGTTAGAGGTGAGTTGAAGTCATTAAGGGCGGGCTTCAGAATTAGACGAGACACATAGATCGCTTAATTTTTAATAAGCTTAGTCCTGAAAGCTCTTTTGGCTCATGTGCAACCGTTCCAACAGGTACCCGTCAGCCACGGCAAAATGTTCAAGTGTAGTATCGTTCCATAGTAAAACGATATTTTCATATGAAGCCCAAAGATTCGAATTCTAAAGCAGCGTAGAAAGCAATCGACAGGCACTGTAATGTGTTTTCATTTATTTATATGGTGTCTTCTCTGTACGTAATGAACATAGCTATTCCATGGGGTGTGACTTCTAATTATTTGTTAAAAACTGAATGACTGGTGTAGTTCCAAATTGTACTAGTAAGCTCCGCATGCTTGTGTGATTGTGCCTAATTAGCAAACTCTGTGGTTTGCAAGCAGATTTGGGATAACCTCACTCTTTACAAATCAGTACATTTTAGCTTCTCCGTGGTTTGCGTCAATATCAGCGGTAACTCTCAAATAAAACGTTCTAATGTATTTTATGCTGAAAAGCAATTATAAGAGCAGCAAATCCGGCAACTCGATAGGCTTTCTTCTAAAGAAAAGAATTGTTGCAATAATTGTGATTAGTTACCGATAGTCCAGCATAGGTATAATTATATGTAGCACACGACTGAGAGCACGATTCCAGAGTGTTGTTTTTATTGTCGGTACCATATCCATCGCAATAAATGCATAATTCCATTACTCTTCCACTAGGATGGTCATAGTAACATCCAATGTAGTTCTGAGAAGCTGATGCTTCAGAAGAATCAATTAAACATTAAGAAACTTAAACAGCAGCTGTAGCTTAATTTTGCATTCAGATTCGGGATTTGTCTAACAGCAAATGGTCTAAAGAACCGATGTAAAGAAAAGATAGAGCAATCGTAAAAACTTACAAAATAACTTATATTAAAAAAACATGTACATTTTAAATCTTTAAAGTGCTTTATTTTCGGGTCGTTTGTTGAAGATTGATCATTTTAATACTAGGTCCTATGTTGCGATAGCAATAGTCACCGTCTTGTTGAAACTAAAACAAATCGCATAAAAATGCGAAATTTAGCACCAGTACATTATATTCACTCGCGCTTAATGACCGAATAATTACCAATCACTGCTCCTCGTATTAAATTATTTTACTAGTGATTCATTTGAATTTTGTCTGTTCATGCTTGGAAATTTTGAATTACACATATATAAATCGTAGCTCCAATCTAATTTGCATTCTCGATTTTATATGGAATAAAATTTGAAATAAAGCTAAGAAGCATTTATTCACACGCCGTTTGTCCACCCGTAGAACGGTAATCATGGGCATGGGCGAATCAAGCCTATGATAATCTACCTAACAAGACGATGTGCGTTTAATATAAACCTTGCATATGCGTGTTTGATGTAGGCTATAGGACACATGAAGTATCTACTTAGATATTCGTGTAAGCCACTAAGAACCCTTAAACATAAGTAGCCCATATAAAAGGTATTGCTGGAAATTACCTTATTTCTTCAGATGTTTCTGACAGATTAGTTTGGAATTGATGTGGAAGATTGCTCAAGAAGGCGGTGAAATACACGACAAATGACGAGCTCAGGGTTTGAAAACATATGCTCTGTCAAAGGATTGATTTTATTTTAATATTTGTTTTCATTTTTGCTCCCAATTCAATGTTTATCAGATTTTCAAAGTTTTGGTTATTAATTCTCATTTATGGCGCTCTTGGCGTATTTTATGCTACTAAAAATAAAATTAGTCAAATACAAAAGGACATTTAAACAGCAAATTTGTTGATAAAATTTGCGGGCAAGTATTTGTATAAGAAACTTAAATCTTAATTAAATTTCACAAAAGTTTATAAATGGCCTTGCATTTTTAACTGTATCAGGTAAAGTATTTGAATATATGTAAAAATTGTCGAATAAAGACAACTTTTTGCCTCTTTTAATATTCAATCCGTAAGGACTTTTTTTAAAATTGAACGCTATCATTAAGAATGCACAACTCACTATATAGTTGAGTCAAATGAACCATTTGCGTAAAACGGTAGAGACGTGTAGGCCATAATCTGTTTTTTTCCAAGAAACAAAAATGTATAAAAAAATAAACTGTGTTGTAAGTTTCGCGTTGTTGGGGTTTCCACTGGTAAACCGATCGCTGCCAAACTTTTCTAAGTTAGAGATTGCAACGGCTCATTATCCCTATTAAATCGGTTAATGATGAGTTTTGGATTTAGGATGGACCAAACGACGTGGTGTTCAACACATCATCTGCAACCTTTAACTACATAAAAAACCCCCTACATTTAAAGTCGAATGATTTTCGTTTTGTCAGCAGACTACCGCCTAAAATTATTATTCTATCTGTAACGCGCTCGATCTCTTCTAAGGACATATTTTGAAGTCATAGGCTTGTAAGTAAAGAGTAATATGTCTGTGCCATCCGCTGTCAAAATATGTAGAGATATACCATTGCTAGATCGTTAAAAATAATTATCTGATTACAAGATTTTTTGCAAAGGTGGGTTAGGTGACTTCAAGGTCACTGCTAGTTTACTTCATGCTTCCATCAATGTTATTCTTCCGATACGTGATACTTGGGTTTGGGATGCATTTGCCCACAGCTGAAAAATAACAGAAATTCAGGAGTTTGACAATATTTCATTACGGAATACGTGGCTTTACAACGAATTGTTAGTTTCACATGAAGCGACAGAATTGAACTCCGGATGCAGTTCGCTCCATGCAGAATAGGTAAAAGTAAACTTACTTAAATTACATGCGGATCCACTCCAGTTTCCATAGCATCCATCTGGACAATTTCCAGTTATTCGGTCACACGGAATTTCTCGCTTGCAGTGACAGCCTTTATCGCACTCTGCGCCGTAGCTGCCTATCGGACACACTAAAGAATAACCATATTAACTAGTTGTTGGTAATTCTTATCTATGTATGCTTTGTGTTGATATTAATTTCTCATAGATTTGAGGTTTAAAGAAACTTTTTAAGTTAGAGAATGTCGTAGCAAGTAATAGAACTTTCATACCAACTACCCATTACTGATATTTCAAACACTTCACCCATTTCTGGTAAGATTCCAGTAACCCCTAATTGCCTATGATTAAAGGCCTACCCGTATAGAGAACATAAGCGACTTGTCGACCCGTGAATCCACCACAAAATTCAGACACATTTCCTCTAAAGGTCATGTTGCAAGTGCTGTCTGGTAGTTGTAAACCGTAGTCATCTCGACAATGACAAGCATTTCCATTCTAAATAATAAACACAAACGGTAAATAAAAGATATTTAATTTAAAGCTATAATAGTTTTATGCTTATATGTTATATTCGCGATTTTGAAGAGTGTTGTTTGCAAAACGAAGCTGACACTTTGCTCGAGATCATGCAAGAAGATTCATTCTTATCGTAATATAATAGTAATTGTCGCACCTGTATCACACGATCGAAAATTTTAGTAACGATAGCTTAGAATTTGAATTAATGTGAGGCCTTATGGTAATAGTTGCTAAAAGATCTTCTGGTTTTGACTTATTATCGATTGACTGTGTATGCAATCAGTAGATTGTTTGGGTTAATATCGTCTTGCGAATTCCACAATTCTTAAGATTTTTCTGCAGGCGATAAATATCATTTGCCTTCAGTATTCCTGTTTCTTACTGAACACCAAATGTGCCTGTCCTTCTGGTTGCAATTTAGGCTTATGGCTTTCTGTTCAATAACAGAACAATCGAATAATAGAGGGATCTTGGTCTGGATAAGTCATGAAAAGTCTCCTTGGTTACTCTGCTACACTGTGGCGAAGAAAAAGTGTATATTAGCGCTTCATAAAAGAAGTACCAGGTTTATTGTCACGCTTAAGTGAGTTAAGGGACGACTAATGAAAGGTGTATCTGAAAGAATTGGGCTATAAAAGGGCTAGCTGGTTTGAGAGAGAAGGGAATCGAGAGAAGGGAAACGTGCGCAGTTTAAAATGGTAGTAGTGTGATTTAAGAAGTAAACTTATTTAGTTAGAAGTTTGGCCAGGAAAATGTAAGTAGCTCATTTTTAGTAGTTTTGTGGACAATAGTTATACTGAACATTTGAAGGGTTTTTTAAACAGAACTGTAAATAGTTAAAGTTGTATATTTAAAGGTTGTATATAAAATGTTGTAGCCTGGCAGTCCATGTCGGGAGAAAAAAGACATTTGACGAACATACGAGTTTTCTATTCGTGACTGTAGACTGAGTCTATGTATGTTCTTGACATGTTTAGCAATTTCAATACAATTTAATGTTATATTAACTGTGTGGATTATTGACGTATCTACGCGTGTATTAGAATAAGAGTTTGTGTTGACTAGCGTGATTACTTGCTAAAATGCTTGGCCGGCTTTAGACTTTCTAATTAATAAAAATAGCAAGGCCAGCGTAGGTTCTAAAAATCTATTAGATATGGAGAATATAAGATGATTGTCTGGACTAAATTTACGGACAACCGACTTGGATGTTGATGGATTACTGTGATCGCAATTTGCCATAGTTTGTGAATCCATGTGGACGATATTTGAAACTGATGTTTTGATTGCCAACCAATCACGATTTACGTGTGGGATTTTTGACCAATGGCGACTCGTTGCTATATATAGGAAGTCGTCAGCTAATGAAGGGACGCAGTAGTCGCGACCTCTTGTCTAGTGTAAACAAATGAGCAGACGAAGATTTCATATAACTATGAAACTACTCCAAGGATAGGTGCAGAGGCAGACCAATCACGATTTTACGTGTGGGATTTTTGACCAATGGCGACGCGTTGTTATAGGAAGTCGTCAGCCAACGAGGGGACGCAGTAGTCGCGACCTCTTGTCTACTGTAAACAAATGAGCAGACGAAGATTTCATAGAACCATGAAACTACTCCAAGGATAGGTAAAAGAGGCAGACGATCATTTCGGCCAATAGAAAACCTTATAACGACGGAACATTCGATGTGAAAACTGTTGCGGTAGTCAGATGACGTCTGGATGTTGGACAGGAAGGTCCTCGTCGCAATCTAGCGTAACTCGGAGAAAGAATTTGCAGTTGCGGACTATTGTTAAGTCGAACTGTGTTCTCGTATAATGAGCAGATCAAGGCTCATGTTACAGGTGCTCAGCCTGCAAATCGTCGCGTAAAGACATAGTTTATATCGAGAAACTATCGTCTGAAAAGTTTGAATTTAATCCATGAAAATTGCGTTCGTTCGGACTTATCAACATAAGCCGAGGGTCAGTTAAGATATACATCTTTGACTGCATCGTACATCGTCGAGGAGTCGCCCCTTGGACGGTTACGTGCGAACGTCGTGGATATAAAGATTTCTTTCCTTGGTCGTCAAGGAGCAAACTTCGAAAACCTGTCGTCCCGTCTACGAGGTATGTCGTCGTGGTGAGCTGAGTTGTTCACTAAGTTGCACGCAGTGGTGAGTGACAATTCATCTATTCCTTCATGGAGATAAAGAGACTGAGGTCACACATTGAGTCATCATCAAAGAGTCAAGAAACGAGAGTAATATGGCCATCAAGGTTGTGGGTGGTTAGGGAAATAGAATTAGCCTTTGATTAAGAAGCTGGCCTTAATTAAGGTTTAATTAAGACTTTGACATTACAATATACTGATTGATATCAACAAGTGACTTTGAACTACTTTATTCAGTCTCATATTATTGTAAGACATGGTTGTGGAAACAATGAACTATTGTAACATAATTAAAATTTCCACAAGATATAACATGCTAATTTAAGTCAGACTTATATTTATCCTATTAGGTGACTAAACCCCGATTAGTGTGTATATCTACTTATTTGCTAAGGAAGCAAGTAAGGACCATTTAGTAAGTAAGTGACTGTAACAATAGTCACCAACACCTAGACACGAGAGAGAAAGATAGAGGGGTTACAGTGACATACACGTATTTTGAAACAATTTTAAGATTAGGCTACCAAAATTACCTAAAATTCTTGCTATCAGTTTAAAGTCTTGAACATGTTACCTGATGTGCTGCATAAGTTGAGTTAACTGCCTGGCACTGTGCAATGCACTTTTCTATAGTCAGTGCATTGTCATTTGACAGAGATGTAGATACACCTGTCGTCTGGCTAATATCGTTGAAACAGCCAATGAACTGGTCCTGTAGAAAACCTAAACAGTAAAGACAGATACTAGCGATTTTATTCCTTTATTAATAGGCGAATATCACTCACTGATAGGCCTAATCCACTTTAACAAAGAAATATGCAATCATGAAATCTAATTAAATCAAATCTTTGATAGTTAACAGTGTGCGGTATGGGGGCCAATTTGATACAGCGCTTTGTCGAGATTTCTACAGCGCCCAACGAAAGCTAAATCGCAGAAACCAGCTTATTCACAGGCGCTCAGTCGAAACAAAATCGCTAGGCAAAAGGGTTCGGTTCCAGGTCTAGATCCAGGAGTCAGACACTCAGACAGTCGGACGGCTACGGTGGATGATGTTTGAAATTGAAGCAAGAAGAGAGGTAAAGTCGAAGAGGAAGAATCAGGATAAGATTTTTGGAAAAGAAGTGTTTTCAGTATTGAGTGAAAGACCTGCGCAGAAACTGAAAGAGGTGAAGTGTTGGTGAGTTCGTATGATTGACCAGACAACTGCCGCAATTCTGGCGGGAGTTTATTCCAAAGGGGTGGGGCAGCTATGGCTATGGAGCGATTTCCAAATTTTAAGAATGAGGTGACGAGAGGTCGAAGAAGTGTTAGGACCGATGAGGAGCTGGTTGAACGGAGTGGTTGGATAGTAAATAATTGACGAAGATAGGAGGGTTGTGAGGATTGAAGTATGTTGTAGGCGAGGGATTAGACTTTGTACTCTATTCGTTCTGGTATTTTAAGCCAGTGCAGTGATTTGAGCAGGGGTGATGTGATGGTGTTTGGGGGTTTGGGGCACAGCACGAGCGAGAACATTCTGGATAGCTTGAAGGCGATTTATCTGGGTTGTGTCAATATTGAGGAAAAGTGAATTGCAGTAGCAAGTTTTACATGGACTATGGATGTGGCAATGGTAGATGCGGTTTTGAAGTCAAGCATAGGGCGGATTCTGCGAAGGTCACGGATATGCATAAAGCAAGAGCGGGAAAGATGGGTGATATGATCAGAAAAAGTTAGGTTCTGGTCAAAAATAACACATAAATTGCGGACAGAAGAGTTAGCATTAAAGGTGTTGGTGGAGGCAGAGTCCAGGCTGAAGGAGATAGGGGGGTCAGGAATTTTCTTGAGCTGGTCACGTAGGCCTATAAGTATGAATTCAGTTTTTGATGGGTTCAAGCATAAGAGATTAGATGTCATCCAAGAGGAGATTTGTTTAACCAGGCAAAAGAAGATGATCTATAGACTCATTGAAACAATTTGGAGAGAAAGAGATGAATAGTTGGGTGTCAACAGCATAGAAGTATGGTCAACGGAGGATGCTTTAATGAGTGAACTGAGTGGGGTAGTGTAGAGGATAAACAGAAGAGGTCCAAGAACGGAGCCTTGTGGAACTCCGCAAGTGAGAAGGCATGACTGAGAAGAGGTTTCCGAAGTTTTAACAGAGAAAGAGCGGGTGGAGAGATAAGACTGTATCCATAGGAGAGCAGTGTCATCAAAACCAAACCAGGTTGAAAGTCGGTGGAGTAAGATATTGTGGTTTATGGTGTGGAAGGCTGCAGAGATATCAAGGAGACAGAGGCAAGAAACCTGTTGATGAGAAATGGCAGAAACAAGCTTGTTGTAGAGAGATGTCAACAGAGTTTCCGTTGAGTGACGCTTAGTAAAACCAGACTGGTGTGAGTTAAGGAGTGAGTTAGAAGCTAAATAGTCATTGATTCGAGATAGGACAATCCGTTCAGTTAATTTGGAGATGAAAGTCAGGTCAGAAACAGGCCGGTAGTTAGAAATAGTCAGTAATATAATCCAAAGATTGCGATTTCGTCAGTAAAGACGCTTGGCAAGTTGTTAGTGTTCACTTCTGTCTGTTACTAAGCAGTCGAATTTGATACCAGCGTTAGCTGGATAGTAAACAAAAGTCCTGCGTGCTCTGGCCATGTATTTGAAGGCCAAAGAGTAGAAAAACGCCCCTCTATGTAACACATGGAGATCTGACTGACTGACTGACTCGCTCACTCACATACTCACTCACTCACTCACTCAGGGTAGAGCCGATTATGGTCGTCAATGTGCAGAATAATACAACTTAATTGGTTCTTGTTATATCGGGAAAGATAGACTCGAATTTGAGTGGAAGGTGTCCAGGTTTCTGACATGACCTTCTTCGTTCATACAAAGTTCAGAGTATTGAACCGACAATTGAATTGCTATTCGCAAGCATTATTTCGTCAGCGATAAATCAACATTTCAGCATGATGAAAATATGCAAACAGAGACCTACTTCATATGTTGCATTTCATTTACATTTGGTCTTATCACTACAGTGCATCGACCGATTGTGACATGTAATTGTTTTCGAATACTAGTACGGTAACCACACAGTGAGCGTCTTATGTTAGGGCCCAAGTTTGAACCTGAACATCTGTCGTTACAAGACCAGTGCCCAACAGATATCCTGTTTATCGTAATCGTAATTCCGAGATTTCTACAATGCCCAACGAAAGCCGAGCCGCGAGGACCAGCTTATTCACAGGCGCTCAGCCAAAACAAAATCGATATTCAACAGGGTCCGGTTCCAGGTCAAGATAAAAAAAGTCAGACGGAGAGAGCGTGGCAGCTATGGGGAATGGTGTTTGGGGTTGGGGAGCAGAGAGAGAGAAGAGGAACAAGGGGTGCAGACACAGCGGTTGCCTTTGTATTATCTCAGTGTCTTTAGTCTTGTTAGCTTGTCTTCTAGGCATGTGCGCTTGTCAGATGCTAATAAAGGCTAATCACTTACTTACTTTATAATCAGCCACATGTATAGGCTATTATACTGTTAAGGCGAGTTGAAAAATTTCTGCATGCACGTTATCTGATTACCCCTACGTTGTTTTTCCGTAGCTCACTTAATCTAAAAACACTTTAACTAAAATTATCTATCTATTATTGATGCTTACCGTTCGAGGTCGAAGTTTGTAGAAGAATCCATAATAAAATGACTTTCAAAAAAGGTATGCAACATAGGGATAGGCTCTGTGAAGATTTTGATGGAAATGTCATTGGCATTTTTCCTCTAGCGAAATCTCGATTCCAAACAATAAGAATTTATCATGAAAATACACGTAATTTCCTTTACTACTAAAATCAATTAGTGCTAAATTATAGATTAAATTGTGGATTTATTATGGATTTAAAAAAATGAAATACTTCATGTAGATAAGTATCAGAACATTTGTTTGTGAATCTTACATCGCATAGAATCCGCATAATTACATGCAAATACTTCCTGGTTCATTTAGTCGGAAATTGTCAAAGCCTACTATGCAGACAGTAAATCTACAAACATTTTCCTATTGGTTCCAAGCCATGAATTGACCCACATGCATGTCAATTAGGAGGGGTTTCGTTGCATCTGAGGCTAATCATTTCGTTTGTTGGTAACTTATTTAATATAACAAGGCTAAACGCCAACACACCAGATATTGGTGTGGCCAATACCAGAAAGTCTAGCTTCACTAAAGGCGTGGTTACACTAGGACATATGATTTACAGATAACGATGCATTCATCGGCCAACAGGCGGATGTTAAGGTGCAAGATTTATAAATGTAATTATTGAGCTAGACTCTCTCAATTAAAATTTCGCCTAAGCTCGTTGTCTGAAGAAAACGACTAGCAATATCCGCAGAATGTCTATATTTGCATGGAGTATCGATGCTTAAAAATAATTACGTAAAAATATTCGATGGGAAGTTCTTCCGCAGCCATTTTGAAAAAGACATAATTTATGTAAATAAAAAACTCTGGATTGTAAGTGTTTATGTCTATGTGTATATGTTTATGTGTATGAGAAAACATTTAGTGAGAAATTTGGTTTGCAAGATTTGGCTAATGCAGCAAGAAAATTGTGGGAACCTAAATTGGTAAGCGACTTATAGCCTACACAGGTCAGAAGGTGTCATATGAAATGCCGCTATTTGTCTATTTGCCTAATAATCAACTATATTCAGAAGTTCCTGTCTCTTTTTACAAGGGCAAAAAATTAGGCCGCGATTAGAGTTAAACTAAATCAGATCTACACTGTGATAATCCTATTAATACAAGACTATGCAATGGCTCAAATAGTAAACATGTTTGTTCCAGGCTAATCACTGTGTTTTTAGCCACTGACCTAAGATCCTTAGGCATATAAATCGTTAACGCATCAGATACTGGTGTGCTTTAATGAAATTTTTTTGTAACTGTAATTAGTAATTAATTAGCTGGTGTGTAATGCACAAGGAATCAACCGATGGCGCGCTCATCGAAGGCCCATATGAATCAGAACACATGATTTATAGATATGCATACCTTCAGCAGCCAAAAGGCTGATGTTCTGGTTACTTTACAGTTATCGTAGGTTAATTTATGTTCAACGAACTTCCTTCAATAGCCATTTAAGCCAGTTTCCTGATGAAAACAACGTGAAATCGATAAACTAGTTTCTCTGTATACATGTACATTTGTATCTGGAATTGTTACATGAGAAATATTAAATAAAAGAACTCCAGAAGCCATCTTAGAAAAATTATTTGCGAATAAAGAATCCTTGGCTGATAATGTGTGAGAAATTATTTAGCTAGAAATTTGATTTACAAAAATACCCTAATCCAGCAAATTTTTTGGGCCCCTAAATTGGTAAGCGGCTTCCGGGTCGTCCGCTAAGGACGCCTGCAAAGAAGAAAAGGGGTCACCCAGATGCGGACAAGAGGAAGGGATCTAAATTTAGCGCATGAACTTATTTCAGTACAGCCTGTGACCTTATGGCCTATGCTGGTCCGAGTTTTTCTAGTAATTAACTTTCTATACAGAAGTTCATATATTTGTTTTACATTTCAGCGGGTGAAATGTGCAACAGCGATAAGGGTTGATCTAAAACAGACTCTTGATTCGGGCACATCCGCTGCTAATATATCTGTTGTTTTGTCTATCGCCTTTTTGATAGATTAGTAAGTAAGTAAGTAAGTAAAGTAAGTATTGCATATGTTAACACGCCATATGTCCATGGGCTGAGCAAGAAATCGTAGGCGATTTTTTCGGGTTGTTTTTGCCACTAGCAGCAAACTTTAGGTTACTGCTAGATAAGTTCGTCCTACGCAGAATGTAGTCGATTATTTGTGGGTGTTCGAACTTTAACTGTGATCAAGTCTGCCTTTCAGAGTAATATTTCGATTCCATGGTAAACATGGTAAAGCTACAACGTTGCAGATACATATCTCGTGAATGCTGAGTTTATGTTGAGCTTTTGAAATTATTACATCTAATGTTATAAAATATAACATATAATATAAAGCTGTTAAATTATCTTAAATTATCTTAAATTTAAATTTAACCAGAGAGTAAAACTTCTTATACTTGCTACTTTTCATAGATCAATAAATGAATTCAATAACTTAAAAATGGTGCACATAGTATTGAGACTTTTAATGAGCCTGTCATTGGTAGAATTATGAAAAAGATCGTTTTCATATTTTTCCTGCACCAATTTTTTAAACTATCATTATGGATGGTATACTGACAATTTCTTTATTTAATGTCTCCTATACGATATTCTATCGAAAAGAATATAGAGTTGCATGTAGACTTGGAAAGCACATAGGGCCTATAGAATCGAAGCTTGAATTATAAATATTCATAGTCTAAATTATCATCAAATGATCCATTAGAATGGTTATGTTAGCAATTAACGATTCACACTAAGAAAAACATTGAACGGTGAAATATGAAGGTGAAACATCTCGAAAGTTTGCATGCGCATCGCTGACCATCTTATGTAATTTACCATATTATAGTAACAGAATATTGTTTATATTATAATCAATATCCTATTACCTCTTTGAGCGCATACATAACTGCCTATTGCATTAACACACAACTTTGTTGATGAGTTACGAACTCCTGGAATTACATAACATTCGACTGTCTAAAAATAGAAAGTTAGCCGAATAAATAGCGCTTCATGGATCCCGCAAAGTCGGGCTGTAATCTTAACAACGGTACATGACGAAATACAAGTGGCGTCTAAAAGTTTAACAACAAAGTAAACTCCTAATATTAGCGTAGCTGTATTCAAGATGAGGACGATCTAAGGAGATGATTTTGGTTCAGACATCTATTTGCGGTCAGAATACAACACAGGTAAAACTGACGATCTTGCGAAAATGATTAGATCGATTTTAAGCAATTTAGCTCATATTTACAATATTTACACGCTCCTGAAGTTTTGTTTAAGCCACAGAAGTTGTAAAAATCAGCAATGAATTTTAATAGATTCCCAAAGAGCACAGTTTTGCCTTGAAAACGAACGATATAAAATTTATATTATCTCGCAAAAATTCAATTCTTAAACAAAGAAAATCATGCTTGAAGTGATTAGAAAAAGTAATTTATTTCGCTTGAAATTATAATTGTAATCCGATAGCTATAAAGCGCCACTTCAGGAACAAACTCATCAGAGGAACCCCCGACCCGATCCAGTGAGACCAATGTCAAATAAAACAGACTTCAATCGCTTGTGAAACTGCGAAAGGGACAAACTGAGGAGCTCGAGACGCAGCTCTCGGGATTCCAACTGGTAGGTCCATCATAGGCATAGCTTCTAGACTGTTTTTTAGCAGTGCGCATACGAGGGACAGTCGGGGTTCCAAGGGATGCCGACCGTAGAGTGCTACGGCCTAGAACCAATGAGTCCGAAATACAAGAGTATATAAGGTGTGATGGAGCAGACCCAACGAGACAATTACACATAAGGGTTAGAATCTTGAACTGAATGGGGAACCAGTGCAAAGGGTCCCGCATAAAGGAAGTTATATAGCCATACCTTTGGATGCCTCCAATAAGACGAGCAGCGGCATTGAGAACAGACTAAAAGTTGGAAATATTAGCTAGTGAGAGTCCAGCAAGGATAGATTTACCAAAGTCCACCCTGGTGCAGATAAGGACGCGATATAGATTAGCTTAGCTTACTCTCTCGGCTTTTGTGAGAGTTCTCAGTTTCATATGGCAATCGCTGCTACCCTCTTGGCTGCCCGAAGAGCAGTTGGCTATCCTTCCACACATAGGCCTACATACTATCACAAAATATTCTCATGTAACATTGCCTGTTAAAATTAAGAGTTATGTGACGCAGGCAATGTTTGCAGGCCTATGTATGTGTCAAAAACGCGACTACGGTTAATTCTATTTTCTTTATTAAGGAACTCTCAATTTATAACTTCACAACCTCAAACGAAGCAGTTTATTTTCATGCCTATGTAGCTTTGTGGGTAGGTATGCATGTATGTAGGTATGTGTGCATGTATATATCAAGACAATTAATATGACGCATTTTAAGTACCTGAAAAAGGAGCTACACACATGACCATCAAACAGATCTAAGCAAGAGCGTTTCAAAGCAGCTTGGAGTGTTTGCTGAACAGTCAAATCAAATAATACGTAGGCCTATGTGCCGCTGGTGACTGTTCCAGAAGTGAAATCCGAGACAGAAGAAGGAAAAATGGGCTGGAATTGATGAGCGGAAGCAGGGCAACTGGTAGATGGTAGTTATAGGATTTGAGAAACGAGTTCTCTTGCTTAGTCATGAATAGTTCTCTGTATAGAAGCACATCCAGATCGCGGACGAGTTATTGATTCTTACTGCAGTCATTGCATCCTGACTTCACTGCTGCTTTGTCAATCTTGGAGCGCGCAAGGATTGGGGCTAGCCCATGTACTGCACCTTCGTCGGTTTAAAACACGGCAGGTTGAAAGACATCCATGAAATTTTACGACTGCATTTCTGCCTTCAGCCACAATATCCTGCATAGACGACTCACAAGTAAGTGCGTCGGACGGCTAGCAAGTACTTAAGCAAGCATTACACCCTACTTGTCTAGATTATTGTAAATCGTACCATCTGGTATTAATGTACATAAACGAACTTGCAAAAAACTCAGTTCAGATTCTTTGCCTAGGGTAATAGTCGACACAAAAAGAAATTAGCTTTTGCTTAAACAGTTACATTGGCTTGATATCGAAAAGAGAGTCGTTTTATAGACGAACTGTCGACACATGAACAGCACTGTAAGCAACCACGTTGCCCTGAAAACCCAAGATAAAAAGCGCCCCGTTCTTCGGAGACTTGTTCGTCGTTGTGAACCCATCACTAAGCTTAAAGATATCTGAATTGTGCAAATTATATTTCTTTTAGTTAGCAATCATCGCTACACCTGTCAGCGTTCAAAATCGAAACCCACCGCTTAGATGTAGATATAATATTTGACATAATAGTAATAAACCTCGCATATGTTTCGAATGCTCTGCAATAAAAGCGTAGAAGGCTTTCCCTTGCGTTTATCGCCTTTAAAAGTGAAATTCAAAAACGCACAAATGCGTTAAACCCCCTGAAGGTGGCCAGACCCAAAGGCTTCAGCAGGACGCCGAATTATCTCCACAATGTCTAAGTAATAAAAGTCATATTACCAGGTTCATCAAAAATCTTATATCCTTAAAAAATTCACTACACCTGCATAAATGTCTACATATATAGATCTTTATTACTCTGTGATACTATATATTACTCTATATACAGTAATCGTGTCGAATAATAATTATGCAGCTCGAACTACAACAAAGCCTACACAACACGTGTACGCATTTGTGCTCATCGTTTTCAAGAAGCTAAGACAAATCTGCCAATTTATATAAAATCTTGTACAAAACATGTGATACCTCGTCGAACTGCCTTGAACTATGCTGTTCAGTATAGCAATGTACTAGGAAATAATGCTAAGCATGATTTCGACAAGGTTTGTGAAACAATGCAATGGGTACCAGCACAGCGTCGTGTGACACCAGTGACTAATCACAAGAATTCGATGCAGAAGCAGTTTTAGATGGGATTTTAAGCTATCTACTTCAAAACTCGTATTTTGCTATCAGTGCGTCCGTAATCCAGAACAGAGCTGTAAATGCGTAAGAGAGACAATATATCTGATCTTGAATTAACATGTGGAGGCCGTATCCGGAATATGCTGCAAAATAAGGAGACTTACCACAATGTTTCATTGATATACTGGACCCCGACAAACAAAGATCTACCGTTTCGAGTGGACAAAATGATTGTCACATATCTTTCAGAGGATCTGAAAGACTCTTAACAATGCTGTCAAAAGACCTTCCATCGAAAACATAAACTTTAGCGTTTTCTCAACACTTGTCTCATATAGGACGGTTCAAGTTTTTCATGTGATCAATGAGAAGCAAGGCAAAGTGATGTAGTCGCTTATTAGGCTTATGTATTAAGTCCGTAACAGAATGATCTCAGTGTAGAAGGATTCGATTTGTTGAATCACAAGTGTTAGTCGCGTTCGAACATCCACCACACCGTGCACAATGCAGGTCTGCACAGTAAATCCATTCGTCAGCAGCTCGGCTGATTGATCGCCTAACAACGAAGTTCTCTCCGTAGCATCGGTACCAGTTTGAACACTCTGGCTCACAGCTACTTTAACTATTCAAGACGACACGTAAGTGCGAGTTCGACATTTACCACACGGTGCGAACAGACCAGCCTGTCTGCAGGTAGACCATTCAAAACGGTGGAGGAGTTTTGAAGGGCATAAAGTAGTTTGAATGTGCAGTAAACAGCGAACAACTTCAGACAAACGACCAGCGGTGAAAATAGTTCCACTTTCCGGGCTGCTGGAAACCACACACTTCTCATTCCCATCGGGGAAACGGTGTGTGACAACTGCAATTTTATTTGAAATAATGTAGACAATTGCAGTCATCATTTAGAAAATTTAAAATATAGGCCTATCATTGCTGCATTTCTTTTTCAAATTCCCAAGTAGCTATAAGCAAGAGTAAAATTTGTTACCTTGTTTTACTTTTTAAAGAGGCATCTTTGCGTTATAGTTTCAAAAGTAATCTAATCTTCAAAATCATGCTTATCTTTATTTTAAAATAGATATCGTGTATGTCTCGTAGAATATATAACATCAAATGCAAATTCAAAGCAGGATACTTAGACTAATAAACATTGTTTTACTGAACTAATAAAACATTTAGTAATAAAAGCTTAACATGATGTAGATGCTTTTATAGTTTATTCAGTAATACAAATTGAGTGTGTTTACACTTTGCTATATATTTAGCTCAGCATATACACTGGTTTCATCGAATCCAGGGACTCCAGTGTTAAGGCTTTCGTATGTACTGGTGTCACTAGAAGCAGCATTCAATGCAATGACATCTTCCGCTGATCTTTGAGGTTCTCCGTCAACTGCAACATTAAGATTTACGTAATCTGTTGATTTGCCTTTACGACTAGCAGAACCCATGCCACATGGCTCATTCTTTGAATGATCATAAACTTTTCATTTACATGGAAGAGTTACAGTTTCATCACCTTAAACATATAGAAGTGCTTTAAAATGCAACACGATGCTTAAGATATTGTAATAATTATATGCTAAGCGCAAAATTGCAAAGGCATAAAGGCTTCATTCACGAGATTAGTAGCATTAAAAATACGATGCAAAGGTATTCAGATGCATATATTTAACAAATTTCCAGGTCTTTGATATCAGATGATTTTAGTTTAAAGACTACAATGTAATGATTGACTGAAGCATCACTATAGGACTTTACTGCATTAACAAATTTTATAAAAATTTGGACTAAGCTAGAATAAAGAACTACTGTTTCCTGTTATGAGCATCGAGACTTTCCAGTAAGCTTTATATTCCCAAGGATTTTACTCACAAAAAAAGATAAGAACTCTTAAGACACTTTACATTCGTATTCAGGTGGAGCCTAATTCCAATAACTCAGAATAGCGCATATGACTTAGTATATTAATCGTTTCAAAAGAAGCAGAGTGCAAGTAATAAGAAGCCCTGGGATGCACTGGCCCCGCGTCGAGGACCCGTCGAGTCGTCCATTGTCGGCTCAAGTTGCTAAGAAAAAAATTATCAATTTTGCCTAATTGTGGCATGATAGCTTTACTTTACTTAGCAAGGGCTAAAGCAGTCATCCTCATCAACTATGTCACCTGCCATTTCGGTTATTTTATACGTGTAATTTTTAATCCTTGACATTATCTTACAGCAAAATTTGAACGAAATTCTAAAATATATCTGGACAAGTTTGCTAGGCTACTTTTTCTCAAACAATGGTTTAATTTTAATTCTTAGAAGTAGTATGCAAAATTGCACATTTCAGCATTATTCCTTTTGGAATTGAAAATCCAGTGCAAAATATCTGTCAAAGCCTGTGCATGCTATTTGTGCTTAAGCATGAAAAGGGTAAATATTGTACAGATTTTAATGAGGTCATACCGTCCATTTCAGCTGCTCTTGGTGCACCGGATTTGTTTTCGCACGAAGTGCTGAAATGACATTTTCTCCTGACAAAAATTCAATGCTAAGAACATGTATTCACGTAAATAAACAATTTTTTGAACAGCAGTTCGATAGATTAATCAATTATTAAGCAATATTGTTGAGATCGAGCTTTAACCGATTATGCAGTTTATCGATTAAAAGATTGAACTATGCATCGATTGGCCGATCAGTCAGTGCAGAGTAATTCGTTTACGAATCGACCGACTCATATAGGCTACTAATGAAATTTTACCTCACGTTACACAAAAATTTTAAACTCTTATAGGTTTACAGATAAATTTATGTACCCGAAAGAAGGAAAAGAATAAGAAAATCTATTACGCGATGAAAAGCGAAGTGCAATATTCTATGTGACAGATCAAGGTTATATGCTTGAAGGTAGCAATTCTACTTCGTTGCTAGATCAAAACTGACTCTCAATCAACAATTGGTATATGTATCAATGACTTGTAGAACTACTGTCTTTTATTTTTATGAAATTCCTGAAATTAGGTGCATGATTAAGAAGTTAGAATGCTTTGCTAAAATACCTTAAACGACGAAAAAATTTGAAAAACCAGTTCAGTTTCATTTTATACATGTGATCAAATTTATCCCATTTGGCAAGTTTAAGGGACAATTCATAGGTTTCCAATATTATAAATAGTGTGTCTATAGATTACCTGCAGATCTGAAGAAGTGCAAAAGCAACGGGCACAGAAACAGCCCCTCCAATTATAATTCCAGTAACTGCAGCAACAAGTGTTTCTTTGGCTATGTTCAACAGCATTAAACCTTAATACAATCTAAATTAAAACGCAATAATTAAATAGTGATACAAAACCCAACCTCCGAATTCCATTTTCGAATCCATTACCCCTCAACCGCGATGTATGTATGCATGTATATATGGAATTTTATATCGTTCCTTTTAGGAACCTCACAAACGCGGAAAATGATAAACGGACAACTGACATTTCGACCTTTAAAGGCAATAACCCCTTTGCGGGAACATCGCTAAAAGCGCCATAAAAACACGGGAGCGACATATTCAGACAGAGTTAACAAGGTTTTTTTGAAATTTGTCACATGATATTTGTCACATGCCCCATTGGAGGAGTGGGCTCAGCGCTTAACCCTTTAGCGTTGAGCGTTGAGGCACTGTTTTGTCAATGGATGTGAGCACGCGAAAAATAATTTAGACATCGTAATACAAGTAATTTATTTTAGGTCATGTGCACTATGTAGAGTTGAATCGGAGTTAGAAGAGAAAACTTCGATCAAGAACACTTAGCTGTCAAATCTAGAATTTATCTGAAACGCGTTTATGTTCAAAAGACAATAAAGTCGTCCGACAACAGGATAGAGAATACAGAAGAAAGCACAGTATACTCCAACGGAAACGCCGAGCGTATACCAAAACAAGAGTCTCCATGGGGTCATAGTTCCCAAGGCTCAACTCTGTTCGTTGTAGCAGGACAAGGGTATTCAAGACATCCATTGTCTTCAATTAGCGCACAATACTCTGAGGTAGATATCGCGCCTCACTCATTCCACCTGTTATTGTCGGCAAGCACTGTATTTGTAGCCTTGTTCTTTATAAATTCTTACATGTATCAAAGCAGAAATGAGGCAAAATAAACTTACACATAATAAATTAGGCCAATAGATGCGATGTATATTGTGTGCATGCATTCATGCATGTGGGCAGGCGGACGTCGAGCAGCCAGATAGCTAGGCACTTGGTAGAGACGTAGGTACGTAGAGAGTTACGTATGTACTTACATAGGTACGTGTGTAGGTATTTCGCTATTTACTTAGAACCTTTGGGACACCACTAAGGGGTTTTAAGTTAGATCAAAAGTAACTCTGGTGCGTGATGTCGAATAATCCTTATGGTAATTGATGCGTTAAAGACCATGAAGACTATAGTTGGAGATCGTATTTTGAATATATTAATTACCACATATATTTGATCTCCTTTCAAATACTGTATGCTGCTCACCGAGTGCTTTGACAAATATTGCTGAATAGGTTATTTATAAAATAACAAGTTAAACATCGACAAGAACATCTATAAAATATTATCCTAACTGCCTTTCTTGCAACAATGTGAAAGACGGCGCAGTTATACATGACTCCTCTCATCAAATCAAGTAGACCAATATCGTATACATTAGATACAAACAGTTTTACGAACTAATTTCTGTCAGACTATTTGAACAAAACTTATTCTACACATCGGCTAATACGCTTACCTATTGAACTGATCCCTACTTTGCTGCGGCACTGGTAGCTGCCAGGAGTATTATGGCACTCCATCGTTGAATTATCGCAGATATTTTGTTGACATTCGTCTATATCTGCACCAGAATGCATAAGACTTATTAAGTAAGAATCAATGCCTCAAGTGAATATAGATATGAGGGTTATAATTAGCGCAAAAGAATAGAGAGAATTACAAAGACAGGTAAATGGATCTTGTGGTATCTAGTGTAAATAAATTTGCACAATCTTTCAGAACGCAGATGCAGACAATCGATTTTTATTCATTTGAATATTAATTTTAAATTTTAATATTTTAAAAACTCTTATAGTTTGATGATTTGCAACAGATTTTATCTTTTAGACTAGCAGAGGTTCTACAGACAAGCTATTGAAAAGCGCGTAACGTCACTGCGAATCGAATTCCTTTTGTTTGCTTCATTGATAACTTGTTGTTTCTGGTTATCGTTTCGGTGCTGCACTGCTTGTACATCACCTTCTTCTGATTCTTTACTAAAAGCTTACTTTGATTCAAAGTTTTTTATTTACCAATGCACGTTGTGGCATTATATATTTGAAATCCTTTTCTGCAGGAACAGTAATAGTTTCCAACCGTATTATAGCATATCGTTGACATAGGATCGCAGAGCGGAATACTGCATTCGTCAATGTCTGATATTAAAGAAACAAATATATGTAAGAAGCCATAGATCACATTTAGGTTAATAATTTATGTATTTGTTTTCTGCAATTCAAAGGCATTGCTATTCGAAATTGACTATCGATTGATTCAATGTGTATTCCATCAATGGCAATTGATTCGTTTGGTTGGTGGCATGTTACTATAAATGCAACAATTGCAGACGCAGACATGTTTTGAAACCCAAAAGCGCTTAGTATACATAAATGATGCATTCCACAGAATCCCAGATATCTATTACTAACTCAGTTTGGCATTCTTTTGGGTGGGTTAATCCGTTTCAACTCAAAATTGGAAGTTAAGCAAGCTATCATATCGCTGGACTGCTATTGTCGTGTTTACATCTCAACTGAATCATCATCATCCATCGACCTTCTGACGATTTTCTATAAAGGCATGTCAATAGGTGTTTTCCATTACAGATATTCATTCGATCCATAACTTAAGGTACAAAATAATTCCGGGTTTAGGTGTTTAGTAAAGTGAATGATGCAATACTGATACAAAAGCTAGAACTCTGCAAAAATACTAGAACTTATTCTGCATTGGTTCACATCGAAACTCAAAAGTGGAAAGGTAGATAGCCAGCTCTCTTAGTTATAATGATGGTTAAATGCAACGTGTTGCAAGGATAACTCTAAGGAACATTGCTATTTTTAATTTAAATTAACGACCTCCCAACTGTTTTTTGGTTTGTCCACTTCATTATCGTCGAAGATTACACTAATGTTTTGTTTCTGACATGATACCTATTTGCATAGAAACTAATCTAGGATTTAAAGAGTTTCTGATTGGTTAAGAGCAAACAATGTATCCCTGAACTGTAACAACGCAAATTTCCACTCCCATTTAAGGCCATTTCTTTTTCCGACCTTATTATCAATGATAAAGTTATAACACAAGTAGCAAGTTTAAGATTTTTGGGAGCATATAGAGATGGACATTTCACTTGGAGAGAATGCATAGAGCGCATAATCCGTAAAATTTTATACATGTAGGCGCCAGAGCTCTCATCTATCATGCTTGCCAGAAAGATAATTATTTTCGTATACTATATTTAATATACATTCCTACATATATCTTGTTTCATGATAATGTCATAAGTTTACCTACTTTGCTTCTGTTTCGGATTCGCGCAAAATTTTATTAATACATAGCAGTACACAAATTAACAAAACATGAAGCCTTCATTAACTGCACAGACTTCAAGACACTATTCAACAGCTTATGGCATGATGGAATGTAGAGACCGGTGCAAAATTCAGGAGCTAGTGAATGTGCATAAGAGATCTACTGAAAATATTTGAGTGTGATTAAAGTGAACAAACAATCACGGAGAACCTTCATACAAAAATTGGGTACGTCTGGGTTACAACCTTCCACCGCATCGGTTAGAACTATTATTAGAAGCAGTAATGACACTCAACCTAAACTACTTTGAGACAGAAATTAAACTAAACCTAAGCCTGGAGAATGAACTTCGAATTGCTGACGATCGCAGCTTCCTAAGTAGAAATGGAACAAAGTTATAAGAAATTACGACACTGAGAGACTAAACCAGCAGATGATTCGGATAACCGATTAACACAGAGAAAATATTGAACAAGTAGACGAATATTTATATATCACCGAGGTCTAATAACCGCATGTGGTAGTAGCAATAAACTACATACAAAGCATTTGGAAAAATAACCAGAATATGGAGAAGCAGAAAATTTAAAAAAATTACCGGAACATAGAAATGAAGAAAAGTGATGAGAACAAGGTCAAGAATATATGAGGCAATGACGCAGCCTATTTTCTTAAATGGTTCAGAATGCTGAACAATGAGAAAGCGGGACAAGAAATGAATTTTCAAAACGGAATGATTTGGCTAGCGAAAATTGCAGAAACCATAACAATAAAATAAATAGAAATGATGAGGATAGTCCTCGAATGTGCAAACGATTTTCTGGATAAAGTCGTTCAGCAAAAGATCTGATGGTTTGGTCATGTGGGAAAAATGAGAGCTGAATGAATCTCATATGATGCACTACGTGTAAAAGTTTTGGAGAAAAAAGAAGCAAAGGAAGACCAACACTACTATAGAGAATATAATCCAAGACATTACAAGACATGTACTAAACATCAACAAAGCACTAAATTTAGCAAATAACAAAACAATGGAGATAATTTATTTGAACTCATGGCCGCAAATGTCTGGCCTTAGGAACTGATGACGAGAATGAGTATGATTTGTAATGTGAGCGTTTGCTATAGAATATTTTGTTAGTGTTATTATGTGACATGCAGCCACTCATCCCAATCATTTAAGTATAATACAATGCACAACCTTACGTTTTACTTAATCCAATTCTTGTGGATAGCTGCTGACATTGTCTGTTAATATCGGCCGACCTAACAACGGACCGACCGAATGATTGTTTGACTGACTGTGCGCATTAAAAGATGAGAACAAAATGTGAATAGTATTCTAATGCAATCGGAATGACGTCGGTGATGATTTGTATCCACACTCGCATTTTTTGACTCAAATGGTTCGAAGCTACATAAGCCAGTGTAAAGTATCCCATATCTCACAAGTAAGACTTAGAGGAGGCGCTCATTTCCTTTCCTTAGGCTCTTGAGCCAGCAATGGACGATTCCCAAGATCCTGAACACAGGGCTAGTGCATAGCGGGACTTGCCGTTCACTTCCCAGTCTACGCCGGTACCAAATTATACTGGCTGGTGACAGAGGCACGGTGTGCGCAAACAACTTGAGCAGGTTCATTACACGGAGTTGAACCAGCAACCTCGTGATCATTGACCAAACGCGTTACAGATAAACCACCGTGTACGAGTGTATTTTTCAGTGTGTTTAGGAGCAGGATGTGTCTGTGCTGAGTTGACGCAGTTAAATATCAGATTTGAGATCCAAAAGACTTTGATTATCGGTGACAATAGCTACTAATAGATTTGCAAGTATAGGTCTCTTAATGTCTGCGGCAGAACTGTTTTTATTGAACTATTATGAGTTATTATATGACAGAACATGAAAAAGACAATGTATCTTTCTTTGAGTGAACGCTATTCTAGAAATCGAGCGAATCTAGGATTCAAAGCCCGATTTGCAACTTTGAAGAAGAGTCGAAAAATAGAAACATATTTTAAATGCAATATATATATGCGTATATACTGGTAAATTCTAACAGTGAACACTGTTGTTTATTGGGTTTACACGTTATATTGATATAAAAGCTTGTAGTTTTTTGGATCAAAGATCAATTAAATGTATTATTCTGAGTGTAAAAATGAATAAAGACATCGGAATTACAATATTGAATCTATTTTGAAGCATTTAAAGCGTCGTAGTCGCTTTGACGTACCTGTACAATTTTCCCATATTTTGCTTCTTCGAAATCCGTCTGAACATCGACACACGGATACGCTTGAATATTTTAAGTCAACGTTTGAGCAAGTTTCGTTGGTGTAACAGTCGCCATTTTTCTTGTTGCAGTCTGCAACAGAGTGACATGCATAAGCATTAAACATTAAAAATATATCACTATAAACGATCAGGAGATAAAAACGTTGTTGCAACACTCCAACAGAAACGGCTTTATATGCTTTTCAAATATTGGATTCAAGTGGACCTACGAATTTCCAATAATTATATTCGCATACATTATTATCTTATATGCATTAGAATCAAACTTAATAATTATATTCGTAACTAAACTTCAAATGACCTCTTTTGTTGCAACTGGTGCCTGTCCATCCGAGTTCACACTTTTCAGACGATGAACATGAACCGTTGCGGTAGAAGCATCTTTCGTCTTTAGAACAGTGGCATCTTCCTGCACATGATCTTCCGTAGTTGCCAATTGGGCAGACTGAAACAGTCGACTTACTAATACGTTATTTATTAAGCAATAAACTGGCCAGTGAGTTATAACCAGTGGCGGATTTAGTTATAGGCGTGTTGGGTTCACGCCTCCAAGCCCCGCTTAGTTATATGCTGGCGCCCCTTAGACCATACCCGTGCATGGTGGACTGCCAGAATATGGCGCCCACCTGGAAATGCTCTTACCTCTCCACACAAGCAATCCTGAAGCCGCCACTGGTTATAGCATTTTGCAATCTGCTCTGATCTCAGCGTCTTTAGCGGAATAAAAATGAACCACTAGACATAACTGATGACTCACTTAAACCACACCAAATACTGTATTCTTTTAGTTTTATTGTAATCGGAATGATTCGTCAAAAGAACCAACTTCAGAGATGCTTGATCAAAACAAAGCCTTTGTCGTTGTCAATTTCGCTTCGAAAATGTACAGAATACATGACAGTTCGTAAAACTGGACTGTATTGGTTGATACCGTTTTTGTTGATAGCAATTGTGGCGAAGGAGATGTAATGAAGCTCAGTATAACGACCGAAGTAGGCATTTATTTTAAAGTTCAATGTAGTGTACTGAATTAATCAAAAAGTTACTAAAAGCAAAACATAGAAAGTAACAGCATTAAATCCGGTATCTAATGTGAAAATAAATATCTTACCCGAATACACGCTAAGAGCATAAACGCCACCGCATATTGTATTGCTGTCACCAGAACACGGCAGATTACATCTACTTTCATTCAAAGTCTTGTAACCTTTTATGTTATAGCGGTCTCCGCAGAAACATTGATGATAGTACTGAAACAAATTACACTTTGTTGCTTTATACGGTTTCATCTAAACCAAGATGCAAATTTACGGGCTGAGTTAGTGACAGAGTGTTTGAAAACGATTATTGCGGGATGTTAGCATAGACTTAAGAGAACAGGTCGAAGGGTATATTTTAGTTCAAGCGCCAAATAGACCAAGAGGATAAACAGGAATTGTTGGACAAGAAAAGTTTCATCAGATGTTGAAGTCGAATAAAATGTATGCCGTTAATGCATGTGGGTATTTTCTTGTCATTGTCATCTTCAGGCTGAATTGTTTCTTAGTTGTCCACTCTAAATTATGCAAATGCCATTCGTTCAGTGGATATGTGGCTATCAAAGAGGGTTAGGTAGCATCGTATTGGAGGTTTGGACTAATTATATGCTTCATTTCGCGAAAACTGACATACACTGCAAATAAAGACACATGACTTAAGAAAATTGGCATAGCTACATGTTTTATTTATATGCTGCCTAAACCTGATAAACAGACTCTTACTATCTTCCATAAATGATAAAAGACACTTTACGGAACACAATCTTTTTAGCATACACCGAGATTATAATAACTTCATTGACTATCTGATTATGATTTAACTTGAAGCGACCAGCGACGGGTGCCTTGGACACTATGATAACGGTTCAATAGAAGTCATTAGATTCGACTGGAGCTTAGAATGCAACCTAGCTGTATTGTAAGATGTTCTGTCATATATTGTTTACATTGCAACCTGGCTAATGCTGTATTGTAAGATTAGATTATAACGTCTGCTCAAAAAAACTGCTTAGAAAAAGATAAAATAGTGGGAGAAACAGAGACAACAAGAAGGAGAGAAAACCCAAGCAGGACATGGATCGACTACGCGAAGTAGTGGACCGGGATGATCTTGGAACAGATAGTTCGGACGACTCAAGAGTGAGGTTTATGGAAACAGATCGTCCATTGTGCCGCCAAATTCAAAGTATGGAATAGAGCATCGATGATGGCGTCTGCTTTAAATGGAGCTGCATTATTTTTGATAGATCATGAGAGTTACTCAAAAAATAATCACTAGCAGAACAAAAATTGTGTATGAACATCACAGAAGCAGGTTAACTTATCACCAGCACACAAAATAACGCTCACTTGGATAGTCTACTAATAGTAATAGTTCATGCTGTGAAGACTTTTAATTTTAAGTATGACATACGAGAAAATAACCTTGTATCTTAGATATCTTGAATGGATGTTGTACTTCAGAGATAAATAAAAGTCAAGTTTTGGAGAAAAAATATTGGTCAGACACTGAGACAAATCAATTGTAATATGTATGAGCATATAGTGAAGCATTTGCAGAACACTGTATGTTGAGTCAAAACGGGCTGAAAGAAGTTAAATTAACCTTTACATGAGCAGGATTTGATCTGATAATATTGTGGTTGAAGGTTATCGTAAGGTAAGGTAATTTATCTTTTAAGCGCCTCTACCGACTTTAGTTCTCAGAGACGTGGTTCCAGAGTTGAAAGATATTTCAGCTGGAGAAAAAATCAAACCGCACTCCCACAATCGGACAAACTTCAACACGAATTATGTGAATTAGGATTTACTGAAGGTGAATGTAGCGCAAAGAGACAAAAAGTTGTTTTGTCTTGAATTGTATAAATTGTAAAGAAGCCAATTAATAAAACAGACACTCCCAGTTGACTAAGTATGCCTAAATTTGTTAATGCAAATGTTCCATTTCTATTTATTATTTTACAAGTTTAAATCATCTATGCGTAAAAATTCTATATTGGGGCTAGTTGGTTTAAGAGATAAGTAGAAGTCATTAAGTTCGGGCTTCAGAATTAGACAAGATACATAGATCGCTTAATTTTTAATAAGCTTAGTCCTAAAAGCTCTTTTGGCTCATGAGCAACCATTCCAACTGGTACCCGCCAGCCATGGCAAAATGTTCTTCAAGTGTAGTATCGTTCCATAGTAAAACGACATTTTCACATGATGCCCAAAGATTCGAATAATAAAGCAGTGGAGAAAGCAATCGACAGGCATTGTAATGTGTTTTAATTTATTTATATGGTGTCTTCGCTGTACATAATGAACATAGCTAATATATATATATGGGGTGACTTCTAATTATTTGTTAAAAACTGAATGACTGGTGCAGTTCCAAATTGTACTAGTGAGCTCCGCATGCTTGTTTGAATGAGCTCAGTTAGCCAACTCTATGGTCTGCGAACAGATTTGTGATAACCTCACTCTAAACAAATCAGTGGTGACCCGACCAAAGCGCGCCGACAAAAGCATGCATACAAGAAGACATAAAGCCATACGAAGAAATGACTATTTAATTTAGAAGACAAACAAAACGTGTTTGATGTTTTATATACTGTGAAACAGCAAATAATGTAATGTTTTTAAAGTGTTCTTTTATTATTTGAATTTTGTTATGTTTCCATTTTGTCAAATTGTTACATTATTCGCGATTCCAACTATAAGTTTCTTTCAACTATTATTTTTACATCAAAGTGGCAGCAACTATTACGTTCGCATCATATTATTGTGTATTATACATTGTCATACAGTATATAAAGTTGCCGTCTTTATTCTAATCAATCGAAGTGTTAAAGCGTTTAACCTTTGAAGTTAGTCAATCAAAGGATTAATAATAGTCGATGCTGCGCGCTTTCGACGGCGCTCATTTGACGGGGCTTATTCTACAGCGCTCAATTGACGGCGCTCATTTGTCGTGCGCGCTAATGACGGGGTGCCCAAATCAGTACATTGGAGCTTCTCGGTGGGGTGCGTTGATATCAGCGAGAGCCCTCAAATAAAACGTTCTAAAGCATTTTCTGCTGAAAGGCAATTATATTGTTGCAATTATAATAGCAGGAAATCCCGCAATTCGATAGGCTTTCTTCTAAAGAAAAGAATTGTTGCGATAATTGTGATTAGTTACCTCCAGTCCAGCGTACGAATAGTTGTTTTCAGCACACGACTGAGAGCACGATTCCAAAGTGTTGTTCTTATTGTTGTCAACTCTTGCATTGCAATAAATGCATTTTTCCATTACTCTCCCATACCCATACTTGTCCTCGTAACATCCAATGTACTTCTGATAAGCTGATGCTTCAGTACATTCAATAAAACGTTAGCAAACATAAATAATAGATAAATCTTAATTTTGCATAATGATTCGGGATTTGTCTATCAGCAAGGAGGTGTAAAAAATTGATTCAAAGAAAAGACAGAGCAATCGTAAATAACTTTAAAAATCACTTAATTTTAAAAACAAACATGCAAATTTTAAATCTTTAAAGTGCTTTATAGTCGGGTCGTTTGTTGAAGTTGGTTATTTTAAGACTAGTTCTTATGTTGCGATAGCAATAGTCACCGTCTTGTTGAAAATAAAGCAAATCGCATAAACATTCGTAATATAGCACCAGTGATTTATATTCACTAGCACTGAATCACTTAGAATAATTGCCAATCACTGCACCATACCTCATATTAAATTATTTTTCTAGTGATACAGTTGACTCCGAATTGTGTCTGTTCATGCTAGGGAATTCTGAATTACACGTTTTTAAATCGAAACTCGAATCTAATTTGCTTTCTCGATTTTATATGGAACAAAATTTGGAATAAAGCTAGAAAGCACTTATTCACACACCATTTGTCCATTAGCAGAACGGTAACCATGGTCATGAACGAATCAAGCCTACGACAATCTGCCTAACAAGATGATGCACATTTAATATAACCCATACATATGCGGGTTTGTTGTAAATGACACATGAAGTATCTACCTAGATATCCGTAGAAGTCACTAAAAACCCTTAAACATGACTAGGCTATATAAAAGATATTACTGGAAATTACCTTATTTCTTTAGATGTTTCCGACAGATTAGTTCGGAATTTATGTGGAAGGTTGCTCAAGAAGGAGGTAAAATACACGACAAATAACGAGCTCAGAGTTTAGAAACATCTGCCCTGACAAAGGATTGATTTTTATCTCAATATTTGTTTCCGTTTTTGCTCTAAATTCGGTGTTCATCAATTTTTCAAAGTTTTGGTTAATAATTCTTTTTTATGGCGCTCTTGGCATATTTTGAGCTACTAAAAATGAAATAAGTCAAATATTAAAGGACATTTAAAAGGCAAATTCCTTTACAAAATTTGCGGATAAGTATTTGTATACGAAACTTAAATCTTAATTAAATTTCGCAAAAGTTTATAAATGCACGAAACGTCACATTTTTTAACTGTATCTGGTAAAGTATTTGAAAATGTGTAAAAATTGTCGCATAAAGACAATATTTTGCCCCTTTTAATATTCAATCCGTAAGGAATTTTTTGTAAACTTTGAACGCTATCGCTATCAGTAAAAATGCACATCTCACAAAATATTTGTGTAAAATGAACCACATTGCGTAAAGTTCGGTCAAGACGTGTAGGCCATAATCTGTTTCAAGAAAAAAAATGTACAAAAAGATAAGCTCTGTTGTAAGTTGGATGTTGATGGGGTTTCCATTAGTATACCGATCGATGCCAAACGTTTCTAAGTTAGAGATTGCAACGACTTATTATCGCTATGAAATATTGACTGAATCGGTTGAGGGATTTTGGAAGGGATCTAAACGACGCCGTTTTCTATACTCAACGACGTGGTGGTTAACACAGCATCTGCAACTTTTAACTACATTAATACCCTTCTATATTTAAAGTCGAATGATTTTCGTTGTGTCAGCGAACTACCGCCTTAATTTCTTATTCAATCTGTAACAAGTTCGATCTCTTCTAAGAACAAATTTTGCAGTCATAGGCTTGTCAGAAAAGAGACATATGTCTGTGGCGTCCGTCGTCAAAATATGGTGACATGCTTCAGTGACTTCAAGGCCACTGCTAATTTATGTAACACTTATATCAATGTTAATCTTCCTATATGTGATATTTGGGTTTAAGATGCATTTGCCTAACAACAGAGATCCAGAAGCTTGCCAATATTTCTTTACGGGATACGTGGCTTTACAACGAATTTTCAGTTTCACATGTAGCGACAGGATTGAACTCCGGATACAGTTCAGCTCTATATTGAACAGGTAACAGTAGGCTTACTTAAATTACATGCCGATCCACTCCAGTTTCCATGGCATTCATCTGGACAATTTCCGGTCATTCGATCACACGGAATTTCTCGCTTGCAATGACAGCCTTTATCACACGCTGCACCGTAGCTGCTAGTCGGACACACTAAACATTAACCATAATAATTAACTAATGGCAATTCTTAACTGTGTACGATTTATGCAAATATTAATTTTTCATAGATTTGAAGTTTAAAGAAACTTTTTAAGTTAGAGAATGCAGTAGCAAATAATACAACTTTTATACAAACTACCCAACACGGATATTTCAAACTCTTCACCCATTTGTGGTAAGATTCCAATAACCATAGACTATGGCTAATTGCCTATGATTAAAGATCTACCCGTATATAGAACATAAGCGGCTTGTCGACCTGCGAATCCACCACAAAATTCAGACACATTTCCTGTACAGGTCATGTTGCAAGTGCTGTCTGGTAGTTGTAAACCGTAGTCATTTCGACAAAGACAAGCATTTCCATTCTAAATAATAAACACACCAACGGTACATAAAAGATATTTAATTGAAAGCTATAATAGTTTTATGGATATCTGTTATATTCGCAATTCGCATGTTGTTTGCAAAACGACACTGACATTTTGCTCAAGATCATGCAAGAAGATTCATTCTTATTGTAGTGTAATAGCAATAGTCGCACCTGTATCACACGATCTTCCAGTAACGACAGCTTAGCATTTGAATTAATGTGAGGCCTTTTGGAATTAGTTGCTGATAGATCTTGTAGTTTTGACTTATTGTCAATTGACTCTGTATGCTATCAATAGATTGTTTGGGTCAGTATCGTCTTGCGAATTCCACAGTTCTTACGATTTTCTGCAGTCGATTAATATCACTTGGTTTCAGTATTCCTGTTTCTTACTGAGCATTAAATGTGCCTGCCCTTCTCATACCATTACGCAATATAGGCTTTTGGCTTTCTGTTCAATAATAGAACAAGCGAATAATAAAGGGATCTTGATCTGGATAAGTCATAAATAGTCTCCTTGGTTACTCTCCTACACGTATTTTGAAACAACTTTAACATTAGGCTACCAAAATCACCTGAAATACTGGCTATTAGTATAACATCTTGAACACATTACCTGAAGTGCTGCATATGTTGAGTTAACTGCCTGGCACTGTGCAATGCACTTTTCTGTAGTCAATGCATTGTAATTTGAGATAGATGCAGGTACATCTGTAGTCTGCCTAATATCTTTGAAACAGCCAATGAACTGGTCTTGTAACAAACCTAAAGAGTAAAGACAGATCTTTAGGGCTACAATGGAGGCCTAAATACACTGCCATAGAATAACTAGCGATTTTATTCCTTTATTAATATGCAAGTAGCATGATAATAGTTAACCAACGATAACAAAGAAATGTGCACACATGTAATGCAATTAAATCAAATCTTGAATAGCTAACAGGGTGTTTATGGTGGTCAATTTGTTAAAGCTGTTGGTCTGTATTATATTCCAACGATTGCCTGTTCAATCCCAATGACCGCACTCTCAGTAAAGACGCTTGGCAAGTTGTTAGCGCTCACTTCTGTCTGTTACCAAGCAGTAGAATTTGATACCAGCTGGATAGTAAACAGAAACTCCTGACTGATCAAAGTTTTAAAGGCCGAAGAGTAGAAAAAACGCCCCGCTATGTCACACATGGAAACTGATTCACTGACTGACTGGCTGACTGACTCGCTCGCACACTCAATCACTCACTCGCTCACTCACTCACTTACTGACCCACTGACCCACCCACTCAGGCTAGAGCCGTTTTAGGATGTCAATGTACCGAGTTATTGTGCAGAAATACAATTGAATTGGTTCTGGTTATAACGAGAAAGACAGACTCAGATTCGAAAGGAAGGTGCCCAGGTTTCTGACATGACCTTTTTTGTTCATACAAAGTTCAAAGTATTTAACTGACAAATGAATTGCTATTCGCCTGCATTATTTCGCCACCGATATATCAACATTTCGGCATGATGAAAATATACAGAGACCTACTTCTTACGATGCATTTCATTTATTTATTTTTTGGTCTATTCACTACAGACCTCATACAGTGAGCGTCTTAAAACTAGACCTGAATTTGAAACTGAACATGCTTCGTCACAAGACCAGTGCCCCGTAGATATCTTGATGCAGATACAGTGGGTGCCTTTGTATTATCTTAATGTCTTTAGTCTTGCTAGCTAGTCTTCTGTGCATGTGCGCTTGTCAAATGCTAATAAAGGCTACTCACTTACTTTATAATCATCCACCTATATATGCTGTTAAACTGTTAAGGCAAGTCGAGAAATGTCTGCATGCATCTCAATTGATTAGCCCTGCGTTGTTTTGTCTCAGCTCATTTCATTTAGAATCACCATAACTAAAATTATCTTCCATTGAAACATCATTGATGCCTACCGTTCGATGTCGAAGTTTGTAGAAGAATCCATAATGAAATGACTTTTGCAAAAGGTATGCAGCCAAGAGATAGACTCTGTAAAGAGTTTGATGCAAATGTCACCGGCATGTTTCATGTAACGAAAGGTCGATTCCAAACAAAAAGAACTGATCATAAAAACAAACGTAGTTCCTAAATGAATTACCTCATGTAGATAAGTACCAGATTATTTGTTTGTCGTTACATCTAATTGAATTCGCATAATAACAAGCAAGTACTCCCTTGTCCATTTAGTTGAATAATTGTCACATGCAAGTCCTTATTGGTTCAAGACTATGCAATGACCCACATGCATGTTAATTATGAAGATTTTGTTGCATTAGAGGTTAATGACTCTATCTGTTGGTACTTAACTAAGATCCTAAGACTGAACGCCAACACACCAGATAGCGGTGTAACCTATTACCAGAAAGTCTAGTCTCACTAAAGGCCTGTGTACACCAAGACACACCACTGTAGATATGCATACATTCATCGGCCAACAGGCGGATGTTATGATGCAAGCTTTATGTATAGGCCTACATATATAAATATAATTATTCAGCTAGACTTCCCCATTGAAAATTTAGCCTAAGCTCGTTTTCTAACGAAAATGACGAACAATAGCCACAGATTCTATTTACATTTTTATGAAGGATCAGTGAATGAAAATAATTACATATAAAATATTAGATGAAAAGTTCTCTCGTAGACATTTTGAAAAAGAAGTAATTCATGCAAAGAAAAAACTGGATGTGAGAGAGTCTTTGTATGTGTTTATATGTATGAAAAACATTAATGAGAAATTTAGTTTACAAGATTAGGCTGATCCAGCAAAAATTGTGGGAACCTAAATTGGTAAGCGGCTTATAACTTATACACATGTCACAAGGTGTCATAGCCCTATCAAATAACGCTATTTGTCTATTTGCCTAATTATCAACGGTATTCAAAAGGTCATAACACCTTGTTTACCAAGGGAAATAAAATTAGGTGGCGATCGGAGTTAATCTAAATCAGGTTAATGACTTCTACTCTGCTGGCCGTTGCTGGAATGAGACTACAAGTAGAGATATTGTCCAGCTACGCAAGCGTTATTAGAGTGCATTTTCAATAACTTGTTTACATAATATTTATTATTTTATTTATATTTATTATTTCTCATTGACTTTCAAACATCTGGATATCTAATTACATTGTTATCTGTCAACGTTGTTGTCTGCCACCCTAGTATGGAAATCTGTAGGTTGGGCTCAGCGTGTGTGTGCGAGTGTGCTACTGGTGACATTTCTAGCTATCTGAACACTGTTTGCTAATTGATGGGATTTTTGTTTTAGTGATATTTAAGAGCATTTAGGTTAGCGTAGGTAGTACCTTTATGAGGTACTTAAAAGGCACAATATTATGTATCATGATAAATACATGCATACATAATGAAAGATGACTAACTGCGCCGCAGATTTACATTTCTCTGTGACTGCTTTTTCGCACGTTACAGATATTCGTAGTAGAAGTAGTAGCAGTGGTAGTGGTAGTAGTAGTAATAGTAGCAATAGTAGTAATAATAATAATAAAGTAATAATAACAAAATATATTAAAATAATAATAATAATAAAACTATAATAATAAAAACTTTTAATTTATTTTTCCTAGGAGGCAATCGTGAGAAAATAACCAACAAAGACTTTGCTGCATCCAAAAACGTCTCAATCATCGAAGGCGCATATGAACCAGAACACATGCATACATGTATGCATACATTCAGCAGCCAGTATATAGTTGGATGTTGGGGTGACCTGTCACGTGTCCAAGGCTATTTTATGTTCAATGAACTTCCTAATTTTGCAATTTAAGCCTGTTTACTGATGAAAACGACGGAAAACTATAACCCAGTTTCTCTTTATATAATTTGTAGGCTATGTAGAATTGAAAAATATTATATAGCAGAAGAGTGTTTGAGAAATCATTCAGTAAAAAATTCGATTAAAAAATACGATAATCCAGCAAAATTTTTGGACCCTTAAATTGCTAAGTGGCTTAGGGGTCGTCCATTAAAGACGTCTGCAAAGATGGAAAGAGGTCACCCAGATCCGGATAATGGGAGAGTCATATCCAACGTGGACGTCCGCATCTAAATTTAACACGTGAAGGTATTTCAGTATAGCCTGTGACCTTATGACCTATCAAATGCTGTTACTTTGTCTAGTAATTAACTCTGTACAGAAGTTCATATATTTGTTTTACGTTTCAACGGGTGCAATAGCTGTCTATCGTGTCATTTTGATAGACAGATAGATAAGTAAGTAAGTAAAAGAAGTATTACATTTATTGGCTGAGCAAGGAATCGTAGACGATTTTTTCAGGTTACTTTTGTTGCTAGCAGCAAACTTTAGGTTACTGCATGTCAAGACTGTGATACAACATAGAGAAGTTTGTCCTACACAGAATTTAGTCGATTATTCGCTTATGTTCGAACTTTTACTGTGATCATGATTATATTCATATCTCAATTCTACGGTAAACATAGTGAAGCTATATACAACGTTGCAGATACATGTCTCGTGAAAGCTGATTTTCGGTTGACCTCTTGAAAATATGACACACCTACCAGCAAAGGCTGATAGGTCTGTTGAATTATCTTAAATTTTAAATTTAACCAGACTGTAGAGCTAATTATACTTGCTGCTTTGCATAGCTCAGTAAATGAATTCAATTAATAGTATTGAGCCTTTTATTGAGCTTTTTACCGGTAGAATTATGAAAAAGATCGCATTCATTTCTTCCTTCACCAGTTTTTAATTTAAACTATCACTTCCGATTGTATACTGCCAATTTCTTTATTTTACTCTTCTACACGATAATCTATCGAAAACAATATAGATTTGCCTTTAGACTTGGAAAGCACATAGAGATTATAGAACATAACCTTTTATTATAAATATTCATCATCTATAGTCTAAACGTTCCCATGGATTTGGCCGGTGTTCCTAAGGGTATTACCTCTGTTCAAGGCTTTCGAGCTGCAGGCAATTTGTCTTGCTGACGAATCAGGGCCCGTGGTGGTCCCATTTTGGCCAGGTCCTTCTCGTTCCCTCTTCCGTTTAGATAAACCTCGGAGTTTCAGGAAATTTCTATTGTTCTCTGGCTGTCAGCCGTCAAAGAAGGATCCGAACGATCCCAACGATTGGTGAGTTCTGCCCTCAAACTCCGCAGGCCTTCAGAAGCTACAAGATCGCTAGTACGGCGGGAAGCAGTGGGCTCCCTTAACCGACTTTAAAGTCAGCACCACAATCAGACATCCCTTAAACCTCAAAAAATATTTATAAAAGAGAAGCTCACAAAGATATAAGTTGCTCCCAAGGTCAAGTTCATGCAAGGACAACCGAGACAAAACCTATGTGGCACTAAATCTGTACCCAATTACCTGCTCAGGTAACACGCAAGAAAACGTCTGTTACAGTATATCCCGGCTGGCAATCGCCCCAGAAAAGCAGTTGGCTATCTCTTCCATACATAGGCCTACAAAGCCCCACATACTGTCACAAAATATTCTTATGTAACATTGCCTGTTAAAATTAAGAGTTGTATGACAGATGCATTGTTTGGAGGCTTATGTATTTGTCAAAAGCACGACGGCGGCTACATATATTTTCTTTATTAAACAACTCTCATTTTATAACTTCACGACCTCAAACGAAGCAGTTTACTTTCATAGCTATGTTATTAACCACATATCTCACTGCTCACGTCTCAGCCTCGACACTTTTTCTTCTTCTGGCACGTCTCTTAAATATGGCCACAATTTTTGACCACACACAAGTTCAAGACGTGATGTCGACAAAAATAGACATAAGCTTTAATAATTTCATTGGCTTGCTATCGAGAAGAGAGCCGTTTTAAAGTGGGACCGCCGACAAACGAGCGTTGAACTGTTACCAATAATTCTCTGCTTTCCAGGCTCATCAATATGTGGCAGGCTGTGTTAAACGGAGCTAAATAAATAAGATTTTGTCACATTATTAATCGAAATGGATGTAGTCGATGGCAATTATGTACGGGTTGGTTTCCGCACAGACTAAGTTATTTCTGAAAGCTATTAAAGTAAGACTGGACGTATGCATTCGTTTTCCGATATGGAGTACTTAGTTAATATTGTCACGATTTGGGCAACCGTGCTCAGGGCCCATACAGGCAGATAGTTACTTGAAAATTAGGATTTCTCAGTTATAGTTTGCGTATGTACAGTGCCCACTGAAGTCGCCGATAGTTATTTATGTGCGATAGTTATCGAGGTTTGGCCAGAGTCCTTGCATGTGCCTGGTTAGGCTCATTCAAGGACTCCGTGAGCTGTTTGATGTTTTCCTAAGCGAAGGAAGCCATTACCGAAATCATTTTCTTGCTTTAGAAGTGTCATGATTACAAACTGTGTAGAAGTAGTCATTACTACATTTTAAAGAACTGACAACTGAGAACATTCATGCAAGAAATGATGAACAACGTGCATTTGGTTAACACTAAAGAACAGCCCAACAGTACTGCTGCAGGCTGCGCCTTCTTCAAAAACCCAAAGCGTCCTGTTCACTAAAAAATCTGAACTTAAAGAAATCTGAACTGTATAAAATACATTTCTATTAGTTAGCGAATATTGTTACACACTTCTATAGCTCAACATTCAAAACCGAAGCCTTCGAACTAGATGTAGGTATTATGACCCTAGACATAATTGTATTAAATCTCACACATGTTATGAATGCTCTACCTTTAATGAGAAAGATCTTTGTCTTTTGAATAAACCTATAGAGGTCGTATACAGAATATGCTGCAAAACAAGGAGACACGACTATTGTTTGATTGGCGTACTGGACTCAGACAAGCAAAGATCTGCCGCTGCAGTTGTACAAAATGATCGCCAAATGTCCTTCAGATGAAATGAAGCTCTGACAAAATGTTATCGAAAGACTTTACACTGAAAGCATAAGCTTCAACGTTCTCTTAATTCTTGTTGATCATAACGTCATGTCTCATATAGTATGACGATTCCAGTGTTTTCATGTGATAAATGAGCATAGGGATTTTTCCAGTAGACCTACAGCTTTTAATTTCAAAGGATTTTACTCCATAAATGACAAACAAACTCTTACTGTAAGATATGTTACATACTCATTCAGGTGGAGCCCCATTTTAATAACTCAGAATAGTGGACGCGGCTTGACATTCAAACGTTCCAAAAGAAACAGAGCACAAAATCGGCAAGTCCTAATATGCATTGGCCCCTCTCCCCAAAAAGTAATTGGCTCCAGCGTCAGGACCTTGGGATTCGTCCATTGCTTGCTCAAGTACCTAAGAAAAATGAGCGATTCTTCCACGCGGGGCACGATGCCTTTTGGCTAAGTATGACATGATAGCTTTACAACAGCGGAAGTAAGCAGCAGCGCTCCTTGTCAGCTATGTCACCTGCCTTTTCTGTGATTAAATTATGCATGCAATTTTAAAACGTTCACATTATCTTACAGCAAAATTTAAGAGATATGCACTACACCCGCAAAAATGTCAACATACATAGCTCTCTATTACTCTGTAATACTATGTATCACTCTGTATACAGTAATCATGTCGAATAATAATTATACAGCTTGATTCGCAATAAAGCCTACACAATACATGTATGCATTTGTGGTCACAGTTTTCACGAAGCTAATGTAAAGCAAACCTGCATATTATATAAAATCGTACACAACACATGAGATGACTAGTCTAACTGCCTTGAACTTTGCTGTTCAGTATATCAATACACCAGGAAATAATGCTGAGCATTATCAGGACGAGGTTCATGAAACCATGCAACGGGTACCAGCACGGTATTAATGTGGCATCAACTAATGATTGACAACAAGAGCCCGATGCAACAGTAGACTTCTATAGAATTTTTAGCTATGTACTTCAAAACTCGTTAGTATTTTGCTATCGTTGCTTTCGTTATCCAGAACAGGGGTCTAAATGTGTAAGAGAGACAATAGATCTGTCTTTTGAATTAACACACGGGGATCGTCTACAGAATATGCTGCAAAATGAGAAGACTTACGACAATGTTTGATTGACATATTGGACCCAGACAAACAAAGATCTACCACTAAAACTGACAAAATCATCGCTCCATATCGTTCAGAGGATATGAAAGACTCTTAACAATTCTGTCAAAGACCTTCCATAGAATGCATAAACTTAAACGCTCTCAACTCTTGTTGATTAGAACGTGATGTCTCATATAAGACGATCCTAATGTTTCACTTGATCAACGACAAACCAGGCAAAGTGATGTAGTCGCTCTTACACAGGCCTATATAATAAGTCCGTAGCAGATAGATCTCAGTGTAAAAGGACACGATTTTGCTGAACCACAAGTGATAGTCGCGTCCAAACATCCACTGCTCCACCAGTTCTGCATAGTAAAACCACTCATCAGCAGCTTGTAGCCGAACGACGAAGTTCTCTCCGTAGCATCCGGTCGGTGCCAGAGTGAACACCCTGGCTTAAAGTACCTTGACGATTGAAGGCGACATGCAAATGCGGGTTCGACATTTACCACACGGTCCGAACCCTGTCTGCGGGCAGACCATTCAAAACGGTGGAGGAGTTTCGAATGGCACAAACTAGTTTGGAAACGAGATGTGACAACTGCCTTTTTATTTGAAATATGTAGATTTAATTTATGTGATCATTTAGAAAATCTAAAATACATCATTGCTGCATTTGTTTTTCAAATTCATAAGTAGCTTTGCGAAAGAGTTAATATTGCTAACTTTCTTTACTTATCAAAAGGCATCTCTGCCTTATAGCTTCACAACTAGCTTAATCTACAAAATCATGCTTCTCTTTATTTTAAAATATATTTCGTGTATATCTCACCAAATATATAATAACATACAATGCAAATTCTAAGCAAATAAACTAATTAACTAATAAAACATTTAGTAATAAAAGCTACACAAGGTGTAGCTGCTATTAATGTCTTTTCAGTAATAAAAACTGAAAGTATGTCTACTTTCTCTTATCGATTTAGCTCAGCATATATTCTGGTCTCATCGAGTCCAGAGACTCCATGGTTAAGGCTTTCATATATACTGGTGTCATTAGAATCTGCGTTCAAAGCAACGACATCTTTCGCCGATCTTTGAGGTTCTCCGTGAACTGCCTCATTAAGATTTACGTAATCTGTTGATTTGCCGTTGTCACATGACTCATTCATCGAATGATCATAAACATCTGATTTACGTGTAAGAGTTACAGTTTCATCACCTTTAAAAAATAGAAATCCTTTAAACTGTAACATGATGCTTACAACATGTAATATTATATGCTAAGCGCAAAACTAAAAAAGTTTTATTCACCTGTTTGATAATTATAATATATAAAAAGACGATGCAAAATGTTTTCGCATGCATAAGTTCAACAAAGTACAAAGTAAAAGTACTTTAATATCCGGTGGTTTTAGAATATAATGTAATAACTGACTGTAGCAACACTTGGATTTTACTCCAGTAACAATATATTAATTTGCACTAAGCAAGAATAAGATCTACTGTATCCTGTTATGAGCATCGGGCTTTCCAATACAGCTTTTTATTCCAAAGGATTTTACTCCCTAAATAACAAACAAACTCTTAAAACATATTACAATCGCATTCAGGTGAAGCCTCATTCTAACAGTAGTGCTCGTGATTAACGGTTTCAAAAGAAGCATTTTGCAAATAATAGTCAATCCTGGAATGCATTGGCCCCGTCCAGAAACTTTGGAGTCGTCCATTGTCGGCTCAAGTTGCTAAAAAAAATGAGCGATTTGCCTTTTTTAATGAGTCTCCGTAGGGTCATAGTTGATAGCTTTACTTTACTTTACAAGTGCTGAAGTAGCCATCCTTGTCAACCATGTCACCTGCCTTTTCGGTTATTATTTCGTGCGTGCATTTTAAAACGTTGACATTAACTTAGGCCTATATCAAAATTCTAAAAATGCTCAAATATTTCTGAAAAAGTTTGCTACGCTACTTTTTCTAAAAAAATTGGTTCATTTCTTATTTCTAGAAATTTTATACACAACTGCACATTTCCGCAAAATTCCTCTTGGAATTGGGAATCTAGTGCGAACAATCTGTCAAAGCTCGTGCATGTTATTTTGAGCATAAGCATGAAAAGGCTAAAAACCTATAAATATCTTTGGTCGAAAATTAATGCTACAGAAGAATGCAAACATGATGTTAAGAACATGATTTAGGCAGCGTGGCAAAAATGGAAAGACCTGTTGAATGTATTATGGGATGTCAAAATACCGTTCCACTCAAAGGAAAGGTGTACAAAACAATGATAAGACCAATGATGATATAGGGAGCAGAAGCCTGGACATCGACCAAAGAGGAGGAGAAGCTGCTGGAGAGCACAGAAATGAGAATGCTGCGATGGATTCTTGGAATCTCATTTAAAGACAAGAAAAGGAATGAGTATACCGGACAGATATTTGAAATGGCATGTATATCTGACAAAGTACGAGAATCCAGGTTGAGATGGTGTGGTCTTGCGATGAGGAGGAGAGAGAAGGAAACTGCATTAAAAGAATTATGACAGCAGAGGTTTACGGACGCCGCAGTTGGGGACGACAAAAGAAGAGATGGGAAGATATGATTCAGCAAGACGTAAAGCTCCTCAGGCTTAGAAAGAAGATACTGGAGATAGAAACAAATGGAAAAGAAGGATTCTTGTGGCTGACCCCTCCCCTAGGAGGGATTAATTCCAACCCGTAAGAGAAAGATGAAGAGGTTAAAAACAGTTTTTAATGAGGTCGTACCGTCAGGTTCAGCTGCTTTTGATGTTCTGAATTTGTTTTCGCTCGAAGTACTGAAATGATATTTTCTTCTCACAAAAATTAAGTGTTAAGAATACGTATTCAAGTAAACAAACAATTTGATTGAACAGTCGATCGAGCAACGAATCAATTGCAATACAATAATGTTAATGAGGTCGGTCTATTATCGATCTTACGGTCTGTCAATAAATCGATCGAACTATGCATCGGCAGGGCAATCAGACAATGCAGAGTAATTCGTTGACGAATCGATCGCCTCATATACTAATAAATTATAACATCACGCTACACAAAAATTTTAAACTCATATAAGCCTACATATAAATTTATTTACTCAAAAGAAGCAACAGAATTAGAAAAATCTATTGGGTATTAAAAGGGACGTGCAATTTTCTATGTGACAGATCAAGTTATATGCCTGAAGGTAGGAATTCTAGTTCGTTACCCGATCAATTTCAACAATTGGCATCAACCAGTGAAGATGTGATTAAGCGCAATAACTTGTAGAACTATGGTTATTTATTTTTATGAAATACCTTAAATTAAATATATAATTCAGTTCCCTTTTATACATGTGATCAAATTTACCCGATTTGGCAAGTTTAAGAAGCAACTCACAGATTTCCAATAATATAAACAATATGCCTATAGGTTACCTGCAGATCTGAAGAAGTGCAAAGGTAACGGTCAAAGAAAAAGCCAAGCCAATTACAAATCCAATAATTCCCGCAACAAAGGTTCCTTCAGCTGTGAGCAACAACATTAAACTTTAATACAACCTAAATTAAAAAGTACCGATTAAACAGTGATACAAAGCCTAACCTTGGTATTCCATGATCGAATCGATTACCTCTCAACCGTATGTGTTTATGTATCTGGCTAATTAAATCGCGCCTTTTAAGAACCTCATAAACGCGTTAAATGATAAACGGTCAATTAAATGACACCGAACAACTGACAACCCGACGGCAGAGTTAAGAAAGTCATTACAGGCAATGAACAGCCTGTTTTCCCACATAGATCAGAATGTTGGACAATGAGAAAGCGGGACAAGAAAAGAATTCTCAAAACGGAATGATTTGGCTAGAGAAATTGCAGGAATCTCAGCAATACAATAAAGAGAAATGATGAAATAGGATAGTCCTGGAATGCGCAAACGACTTTCTGGATAAAGTGATTCAGCAAAGGATTTGATGGTTTGGTCATGTGTAAAGAATGAGAGCTGAGTGAATCCGATACGATGCACTACGTGTAAAATTTGAAGAAAAAAGAAGCAAAGGAAGACCACCACTACGCTGAATAGGCAATAGAAACCAAGACATTACAAGACACGGACTCAACATCAGGAAAGCACTAGATTTAGCAAGTAATTGAAAAGAATTGAGATAATTTATTCGAACTCATGGCTGCCAAATGGCTGGTCTTAGGAACTGATGATGAAGATGAGGATGATTGCGTAATGTGAGCGTTTGCCGCAGTATATTTTGTTACTCTTACTGTGTGATATGCACAACGTTCACCCCAATTATTTAAGTATAATACAATGCATAACCGTACATTTTACTTAATGCAATTTCTTATGGAATGCTGTTGACATTGTCTGTTAATATCGGCCGACCTAACAACGGACCGACGGAATGATTGTTTGACTGACTGTGCTCATTACAAGATGAGAACAAGCTATGAATAGAATTATGAGGCAGTAACAACGACGTCGGTGATGATTCGTATCCACATTTGCATTTTTTGACTCAAATGTATATAAGCCAGTGTAAAGCATCCCACATCCCACAAGTGAGATAAAAAGGAGGTGCTCGTTTCCTTTTCTTAGGCCCTTCAGCCGGCAATGTAAAAATTCTAAGGTCCAGGACACGGGGCCAGTGCATCGGGGAACTTGTCTTTATTACCCCGGCACCATATTATACTGTTTGGTGACAGTTGCACGGTGTGCACAAACAACTTAATCAGGGTCATTACACGGAGACGAACCCGTAACCTCGTAATCATTGACCAAACGCATTACCGATAGACCACCGTGTACAGGTATATTTTACAGCGTGCTTTGAAGCAGGATATCTTTGTGCTGAGTCGATAGGGCACTTAAATATCAGATTTGAGATCCAATTATAGTTGACAATAGCTACTCTAGATGTGCACGTATTGGTGCCTTAATGTCTGCCACATAACTGTTGTTATTGAACTACTATTAGTTAATATATGAGAGAACATAGAAAAGACTTAATTGTATCTTTCTTTGGATGAATGCTACGCTAAAAATCAAGCGAATATAGAATTCAAAGCCCGATTTGCAACTTTGAAGAATAGTCGAAACAGACACAGATTTTAAATGCATATACATGCATATGTTTATATTCTTGTAAATTCTGCCCGTGAAACACTCTTGTTTCTTTGGGTTCACACATTATACTGATATAATTGCTTGTAATTTTTTAGAACTTTAAAGATCAACTAAATTATTCTCAATGTGAAAATGAATAAAGGCACCGGAGTTACAATATCGAATCTATTTTAAAGGAATTAAAGCGTCGTAGTCGCTTTGACGCACCTGTACAATTTTCCCATATTTTGTTTCTTTGAAATCCGTCTGAACATCGACACACAGACACGCTTGAGTATTTTAAGTCAATGTTTGAGCACGTTTCGTTGGGGTAACAGTCACCCTTATTCCTGCTGTAGTCTGTAACAGAGTGACATGCATAAGCATTAGACATTACAAATATATGACTATTAACGATCAGGAGATAAGAACATTGTTGTTGTAAACATTCCAACAGAAACGGCTTTATAAGCTTCTCAAATATTGGAATCAAGTCAATCTACGAATTTCTAATAATTGCATTCATAAACATCATAATCTTATATGCATTATAATCATACGTAATAATTATATTCGTAACTAAACGTCAACTAACCTCTTTCGTTGCAACTGGTGCCTGTCCATCCAAGATCACACTGACGTGACGGACACGAACCGTTGCGGAAGAAGCAGCTTTCGCCTCTAGAACAGTGACATCTTCCTGCACATGATCTTCCGTAGTAGCCAACTGGGCAGACTGAAAGAGTCGAGTTAAGTCATAATACGTCATTTATTACACAGTAAACTGACCAGTGCGTTACAGCCAGTGGCGGAGTTACCTTTGGCGTGTGGGGTTCGTGCCCCCGATCTCCTCGTCGCTATATGCCAGCGCTCCTCAGGCCAGACCCGTGCATGATGAACTGCCAGAATGTGGCGCCCCTCAGGAAATGCTCTTGTCTCTCCACGCAAGCCATCCTGGAGCCGTCATCTGTCATAGCATTTTGCAATCTGCTCTGATCTTAGCGTCTTTAGCGGAATAATAATAAACCACTCGACATAAGTTATTGATGACTCATTTAAACCAGACCATATTTATTCAGTTTATTCCTTCAATTTTATTGTATTCGGACTGTTTCGTCAAAAGAACAAGCCATAGAGACGTTTAGTCAAAATAAAGCCTTTGTCACGCTCAATTTCCCTTCGAAAATGTAGAGAAGACACGGCAATTCGTAAAGCTGGACTGCTTTGGTTGATGGCGTCTTTGTTGATAGCAATTGTGGGGAAGGATAAACCATGAAGGTCGGTATAAAGACCCAAGTATAGGCATTTATTTTAAAGTTCAATGTAGTGTACTAATTTAATCAAAAGGTACTGAAAAAGCAAAACGTAGAAAGTAAAAGTCTTAAATCAGGATATACTGTGAAAATAAATAACTTACCTGAATACACGCTCATGGCATTCACACCACCGCATATTTTATTGTTGTCACCAGAACACGACATACTACAGTTTCCCTCAAGCAAAATCCCGTGTTTTGTATAATTGTCTCCGCAAAAACATTGCCACGAGTACTGAAACAAATCACACTTAATTGCTTTATATGGTTCTATCTAAATTGAGATCCACACTTTTAGATTAAGTTAGTGTAGAATTTACATGACGTTAGCATAGACGTTAGAGAACCGGTCGAAATAAAGACTCCACTGTGAGAATATTATGAAAAACATTGCTCAAGAGCGATCGAATACAAACTTAAGTTGAATTTTAATAAATTGTTAATAATCATTTTCTCTTTGGACTTGACTGAACATTAATAAATTTTTACATTTTAGTTCAAGTGCCAAGTAGACAAAATAGGATAAAGAGGAATTTTTGAACAAGAAAAATGTCATCTGCGGTTGAATTCGAATAAAATTTGTCTTCAGTGAATGTGGTCATTCGTTCAGTGACTACCAAAGGGGGTTAGGTAGCATCGTATTACAGCTTTAGACAAAATATATGCTTAATTTTTCACAAGACAAACATTCAGTGCAAACAAAAACACAAAAAGAATAAGGAATAAGTAAAAAAGCCAAAAGAAAACTTAAATTATCTCTCCAGTGGCGTCTTAAGATTGATACTGTATGAAGTTAACATGCCTTAAGAAAATTAGCTTAACAACATGTTTTATACACATGACGCCTAAATCTGATAAACAGACTCTTACTAACTTCCATAAATGAAATAAAGACACTGTTACGACAATCTTTTCAGCACACACCGAGATTATTAAGTTCGGTAACCATCTGATTATGATTTCACTTTAAGGGACCAGCGATGGATGCCTTGGGCACTATGATAACGGTACAGTAGAAGTCATTAGATTAGATTGGAGTTTAGAATGCAGCCTAGCTGTGTTGTAAGATTGGAAGGCTATTTGTTTACAACGCAAAATAGCTAGCTGTATTGTAAGATTAAGAGATAATATTTGTTTCAAATATACTGCCTAGAAAAGAAATAATCACGAGAGAAACAGAGCAAACAAGAAGGAGAGAAAATCCAAGCAGGACCTGGATCGACGACGTGAAGTAATGGACCGGGATGATCTTGGAACAGATAGACCGGGCGACTCAAGACAGAAGTTTATGGAAACAGATCGTCCATTGTGCCGCCAAAGTTCGAAGTATCGAATAGAGACCATCGACGATGACTTCTACTTTAAATGGAGCTGCCTTATTTTGATAGAAGAGTTACTTGAATAATTAATACTAGCAGAACAGAAATTGCGTATGAACATCGCATAAGCCGGTTAGCTTATCACCAGAACAGAAAATAACGTCCAGGTATGTTCACTTGAGCAGTCTCCTAACACTAATAGTTCATGCTGTGAAGACTTTTAATTTTAAGTATGACATACGATAAAAACCTTGTACCTGAAATATCTTGAGTGGATGTTTTAACTCAAAAATAAATAAAAGTCAAGTTTTAGAGACAAAATATTGGCCAGACATTGAGCCAAAAAAACTGTAAAATGTGTGAACATATAATGAGGCATCTGCAGAACACTGTATGTTGAGTCAAAACGGGGTGAAAGAAGTTAAATTAACTTTTACATGAACAGGGTTTGGTCTGCTAATATTGCGTTTGAAGGTTATCGTGAGGTATGGCACTTCATCTTTAAACGCCTCTACCGACCTTAGTTCTAAGAGACGTGTTTAAAGGTTGAAAGATATTTCAGCTGGAGTAAAAATCAGACCGCAAGCCCACAATCGCACAAACTGCAACACGAATTATGTGAATTAGGATTTACTGAAGGTGAATGTAGCGCAAAAAGACAAAGCGTTGTTTTGTTATGAATTGCATAAACTGTAAAGAAGCCAATTAATAAAAAAGACACTCCCAGTTGACCAAACAGGCCTCATTTTTAGTGCAAATGTTCCATTTCTATTTATTATTTTACAAGTTTAAGTCATTTATGCGTAAAAATTCTATATTACGGTTGGCTTGATTAAGAGGTAAATTGAAATCGTAAAGGGCGGGCTTTAGAATTAGACAAGGCACATAGATCACTTAATTTTTAATATGCATACTCCTAAAAGTTCTTTTGACTCATGTGCAACCATTCCAACAGCTACCCGCCAGCCAGGGCAAAATGTTCTTCAAATGTAGTATCGTTCCACAGTTAACGATATTTTCACACGACGCCCAAAGATTTCGAATTCTAAAGCAGCGCTTCCAAAAGTGGTGGTCCGCACACCGGTGCCGGTCCGCGAGGCCTCAGTTGCCGGTCCGAAACCATTTTTAAAAAAACCCAGAATAATGAAGAAATGGCTCCTCCATATTTCTCATATAAATTAGAAAGAACTGTTATATTTTTAAAAGTCATAACAAAGACACTTATTAGGCTAACATTTTAAAGGGCAATGGAGTCATGGAATTGGCTAAATATGATTATAAATGATAACACGATTTTAAAACATATCTTAGGAATTTAGAAAATTTTAAGTGTTCGAGAAAGCGGAATAATTAATAAATGGGACACCGGTCCTGCTGCAGTGGGAAAATTTATGCCGGTCCGTGACACCGAGAAGTTTGGGGAGCGATGTTCTAAAGCAGTGGAGCATTGTAATGTGTTTTCATTTATTTATATGCTGCCTTCGCTGTATGTAATGAACATAGTTAATCTACATGGTGTGACTTCTAATTATTTGTTTAAAACTGAATGACTGGTGCAGTTCCAAATTGTACCAGTGAGCTCCTTGTGTGAATGAGCCTAATTAGCAAACTCTATGGTCTGCGAGCAGATTTGGGATAACCTCACTCTTCACAAATCAGTACATCGGAGCTTCTCGGTGGGGTGCGTCAATATCAGTTGTAGGCTAACCCTCAAGTAAAAGTTCGAAAGCATTTTCTGCTGAAAGGCAATTATAACAGCAAGAAATCCTGCATCTCGATAGGCTTTCTTCTAAAGAAAAGATTTGTTGCAATAATTTTGATTAGTTACCTCCAGCCCAGCGTACGGATAGTTGTTTTCAGCACACGACTGAGAGCACGATTCCAATGTGTTGTTGTTATTGTTGTCACCTCTTCCATCGCAATAAATGCATAATTCCATTGCTCTTCCATAACCATGATCTTCGTAACATCCAACGTACTTCTGAGAAGCTGATGCTTCAGAAGAATCAAGTAAACATTAACAAACTTAAACAATAGCTATATCTTAATTTTACATTCAGATTCGAGATTTGTCTAACAGCAAATGGTCTGATGTAAAGAAAAGATAGAGCAATCGCAATAACTTAAAAATAACTTATATTAAAAAATAAAAATTCAAATTTTAAATCTTTAAAATTCTTTATAGTTGGGTCGTTTGTTGGAGATTGGTCATTTTAATACTAGGTCCTATGTTGCGATAGCTATAGTCACCGGTTTGTTGAAAATAAAGCAAATCGCATAAAAATTCGTAATGTAGCACCAGTATATTATATTTACTCGCACTGAATGACTTAGAATAATTACCATTTACTGCACCACACCTCATATTAAATTATTTTACTCGTGATTCAGTTGACGCTGAATTTTGTCTGTTCATGCTAGTGAATTCTTAATTACGCGTATTTAAATCGAAACTCGAATCTAATTTGTATTCTCGATTTTATATGGAACAAAATTTGAAATAAAGCTAGGAAGCACTTATTCACACACCATGTGTCCATCCGTAGAACGGTAATTTTGGGCATGGGCGAATCAAGCCTACGATAATTATAATCTGCCTAACAAGATGATGTACATTTAATACAACCAATGCATATGCGTGTTAGTTGTACAGGATACATGAAGTATCTACCTAGATATCCTTGTAAGCCACTAAAAGCGCTTAAACATGACTAGACTACATAAAAGGTATTGCTGGAAATTAACTTATTTATGCAGATCTTTCTGACAGATTAGCTCGGAATTAATGTGGAAGATTGCTCCATAATGCTGTAAAATACACGAGAAAGGACGAGCTCAGAGTTTTAAAATATCTGCACTGACAAAGGATTGATTTTATTTTAATACTTGTTTCCATTTTTGCTCTGAATTCAATGTTTATCAACTTTTCAAAATTTTAGTTATTAATTCTTATTTATGGCGCTCTTGGGAGCATTTTGCCCCTTGGAATATTCAATCCTTAGGACATTTTCTATAAAATTTGAAAGCTATCAGTAAAATGCACATCTCACAATATATCTTAGTCAAACGAACAACCTTGCGTAAAACTTGGTCAAGACGTGTAAGCCATAATCTGTTTCAAGCAACAAAATGTATAAAAAGATAAACTATGTTGTGAGTTGGGTGTTGCTGGGGTTTCCATTGATAAACCGATTCCTGCCAAACTTTTGTGAGAGATTGCAACGACGACTTATTATCCCTATGAAATATGGATTAAATCGGTTGAGGAGTTTTGGATTTAGAAGGGATCAAACGACACCTTTTTCTATACTTAACGAGGTGGTGGCTAACACATCACCTGCAACCAATATTTCTGTACGGGATACGTGGCTTTACAACGAATTGTCAGTTTCACATGAAGCGACAGGATTGAACTCTGGATACAGTTTGCCCCATGCAGAATAGGTAACAGCAAGCTTACTTAAATTACATGCGGATCCACTCCAGTTTCCATAGCATCCATCTGGACAATTTCCAGTCATTCGGTCACAAGGAATTTCTCGCTTGCAGTGACAGCCTTTATCACACGCTGCGCCGTAGCTGCCTATCGGACACACTAAACATTAACCATCGTAACTAGTTATTAGTAATCTTAACTAGGTACGATTTATGCTAATGTTAATTTCTCATACAGTTGAGTTTTAAAGAATTGTTTAAAGCTAGAGTATGTCGTAGCATGTAATTCAACTTTTATATCAACTACCCAACACGAATATTTCACACTCCACGCATTTGTGGTAAAATTCCAGTAACCATAGACTATGACTAATTGTCTTTGATTAAAGGTCTACCCGTATATAGGACATAAGCGACTTGTCGACCTGCGAATCCACCACAAAATTCAGACACATTTCCTGTACAGGTCATGTTGCAAGTGCTGTCTGGTAGTTGTAAACCGTAGTCATTTCGACAAAAACAAGCATTTCCATTCTGAATAATAAACACACCATCGTTAAATAAAAGATATTTCATTGAAAGCTATAATAGATTTATGCTTATCTGTTATACTCGCGATTTTGAAGCGTGTTGTTTGCAAAACGACACTGACATTTTGCTCAAGATCATGCAAGAAGATTCATTCTTATTGTAATGTAATAGTAATAGTCGCACCTGTGTCACACGATCTTTCACTAACGACAGCTTAGCATCTGAATTAATGTGAGGCCTTAGTCGCTAATATATCTTGTGGTTTTGATTTATTATTGATTGACTGTGCATGCTATCAGTAGATTGGGCTAACATAGTCTTGCGAATTCCACAATTCTTAAGAATTTCTGCAGTAGACGAATATCGCTTGCCTTCAGTATGCCTGTTTCTTACTGAACACCAAATGTGCCTGTCCTTCTGATCGCAATATAGGCTTATGGTTTTCTGTTCAATAATAGAACAATCGAATAATAGAGGGATCTTGGGCTGGATAAGTCATGAAAAGTCTCCTTGGTTACTCTGCTACGCGTATTTTCAAACAACTTTAACATTAGACTACCAAAAACAACCTGAAATACTTGCTATCAGTATAACATCTTGAACATGTTACCTGAAGTGCTGCATACGTTGTGTTAAATGTTTGGCACTGTGCAATGCACTTTTCTATAGTCAGTGCTTTGTCATTTAAGATAAATGTAGTTACATCTGAAGTATGGCTAAAATCTTTGAAACAGCCAATGTACTTGTCCTGTAGCAAACCTAGACAGTAAAGAGGGTTACAATAGAGGCCAAAAAAACTGCCATAGAATAACTAGCAATTTTATTCGTTCATTAATATATCAAAATATCACTCGTTAATAGGCCTAACCCACGATAGCAAAGCAATCATGTAATGTAATAAAATCAAATCTTTGACAGTTAACAGTGTGTCGTTTGTAGGTCAATTTGATAGAGCGCTTGGTCTGTAATATATTCCAGCGATTGTATTTTCGTCAGTAAAGACTCTTGGCAAGTTGTTAGCGTTCAATTCTGTCTGTTACCAAGCAGCAGAATTTGATACCAGCGTAAACTGGATAGTAAACGGAAAGTCCTGCGTGCTCTGACCAAGTATTAAAGGCCAAAGAGTAGAAAAACGTCCCCGCTATGTCACATATGAAAATCTGACTGACTGACTGATTGACCGACTGCTGACTGACTGACTCGCTGGCTCTCTCGCTGACTCGCTCACTCAGGCAAGAGCCGTTTAAGGTAGTCAATGCACCGAGTTACTGTGCAGAAATACAATTGAATTGGTTCTTGTTAAATTCGAATGGAAGGTGTCCAGGTTTCTGTCATGACCTTTATTGTTAATATGAAGTTCATAGTACTTAAGTGACAAGTGTCTTATTATTTTTATTATTATTATTATTGATATTATTATTATTATTATTATTATTATTATTATTATTATTATTATTATTATTAATTGAATTGCTATTTGCGTGCATTTTTTTCGCCACCAATAAATCAACATTTAGGCATGATGAAAATATGCAAACAGAGATCTACTTCTTACGATGCAATGGTTGCCTTGTATTATCTCAATGTGTTTAGCCATGCTATGTTGTCTTCTGTGCCTGTGCGCTTGTCAGGTGCTAATAGAGGTTTCTCACTTACTAACTTTATATTCAGCCACCTATATCGTCTATTAAACTTTGAAGGCGAGTTGAGAAATTTCTGCATGCGCCTTAATATAATTAGCCCTGCGTTGTTTTTGTCCTAGCTTATATCTTTTAAAATCACCTTAACTAAAATTATTTTCTATTGAAATATTATTGATGCTTACTGTTCGTGGTCGAAGTTTGTAGAAGAAACCATAATAAAATGACCTTCAAAAAAGGCATGCAAAATAGGGATAAGCTACCTGAAGAGTTTGACGCAAATGCCATTATCATATTTCCTCTAAGCAAATATCGATTCCAAACAATAAGAAATTATCATGAAAATAAAAATAATTTCCTTTACTAGTAAGATCCCCTATTGCTAAATGAATTACATCGAGCAGATATGAACCAGAACATTCAGAACATTTGTCTGTGCATCTTACATCGGAATGGATCCGCATAATTACATGCAAATACTTCCTTGTATATTTAGTCGGAAATTGTCAAAGCCTACTGTGCAGACATTTAGTTCTACATGCTTTTTTCTATTGGTTCCAGATTATGAAATGACCCACATGCATGTCAATTACGAGGATTTTTGTTGAATCTGAGGCTATTCATTCTGTTTGTTGGTTATTTACTTAAGATCCTAGGGCTGAACAACAACACACCGGATATTGGTTTGGCCTATTACCAGAAAGTCTAGTTTCACTAAAGGCTTGGTTACACCAGGACACACGATTTACATATATCGATGCATTCATCGGCCAACAGGCGGATATTATGGTGCAAGGTTTATATATATATGTGTGTGTTTATATAGATATAATTATTGAGCTATAGACTTCCCCAATTAAAATTTACCCTAAGCTCGGTTTCAGATTAAAACGACGAACAATACCCGCCGAACGTCTCTATGCGCAGGTGTATCGATGCATGATAATAATTACATAAAAATATTCGATGGGAAGCTCTCGCGCAGCCATTTTGAGAAAGACATAATTTATGTAAATTAAAAACTCTGGATGTCAGAGAGTCTTTGTAAGTGTTTATGTGTATGAGAAGACATTTATAGAGAAATTTGATTTACAAGATTTGGCTAATGCAGTAAAATTGTGGGAACCTAAGCTGTTAAGAGGCTTATAGCCTTCACAGATCTGAAGATGTCATATCAAATACCGCTATTTGTCTATCTTTGTCTAATAAGCAACTGTATTCAGAAGTTCATGTCACTTTTTTACAACGGCAAAAAATTATGCGGCGATTGGGGTTAATCTATATCAGATCTACACTGTGATAATCCTATTAATACAAGACTATGCAAAGGCTCACATAGCCAACATGTTCGTTCCAGGTTAATCACTGTGTTTTTATCGATATCTGTAAATCGTGTGTCCTGGTGTAACCAAGCCTTTAGTGAAACTAGACTTTCTGGTAATAGGCCAAACCAATATCTTTTTTAGCCACTGGCCTAAGATCCTTAAGCCTATATACATCGTCAACGCATAAGATACTGGTGTGCTTTAATAAATTCTTTTGTAACTATAATTAGTAATTTCTATCGCGCCCGTGTCTAAGGCACAAGGCATCAACCGATGGCGAACTCACCAAAGGCCCATATGAACCAGAACACATGGTTTATAGATATGCATAGATTCAGGAGCCAATAGGCGGATGTTCTGGTGACTTTACACGTATCATAGGCTAATTTATGTTCAACGAACTTCCTCTATTAGCAATTTAAACTAGTTTGCTGATAAAATGGACGATAAAGCGATAAGCTAGTTTCTCTTTATATTTGTATATAAAATTGCTACATGAGAAATATTAAATAGAAGAACTCGTGAAGCCATTTTAGAAAAGATATTTGCGAATAAACAAGCTTTGGCTGATGGTGCGTGATAAATCATTTAGTAAGAAATCTGATTTACAAAAATCAGGTTCATGCGCTAAATTTAGTCCCCTTCCCCTTGTCCGCATCTGGGTGACCACTTTTCTTCAGCAAATCCAGCAAATTTGTTGAGTCCCTAAGTGGCTTAGAGGTCGTCCATTAAGGACGTCTGAAAAGAAGAAAAGTGGTCACCCAGATGCGGACAAGGGGAAGGGGTCTAAATTTAGCGCATGAACCTATTTCGGTACAGCCTGTGACCTTATGGTCTACGCCGGTCCGAGACCGGAAGGTCGCCTAACAGATGCTGATAGTTTGTCTAGTAATTAACTTTCTGTGCATAAGTTCATATATTTTTTTTCATTTCAGCGGGTGAAATGTGCAACAGCGATAAGGTTAATCTAAAACGAATGATTGATTCGGGCATATCTGCTGCTAAAATAGCTGTTGTTTTGTCTATCCTCTTTTATATAGATTAGTAAGTAAGTAAGTAAAGTAAGTATTGCATATGTTAACACGCCATATGTCCATGGGCTGAGCAAGGAATCGTAGGCTATTTTTTTTCTGGTTGTTTTTGTCACTAGCAGCAAACTTTAGGTTACTGCTAGATAAGTTCGTCGTACGCAGAATGTAGCCGATTATTTGTGGGTGTTCGAACTTTAACTGTAATCAAGTCTGCCTTTCAGAGTAACATTTCGATTCCATGGTAAACATGGTAAAGCTACAACGTTGCAGATACATATCTCATGAATGCTGAGTTTAGGTTGGCCTTTTGAAAATATTGCATCTAATGTTATAAAACATAGCATATAATATAAAGCTGGTAGGTCTGTTAAATCATATTAAATTTTAATTTAACCAGAGGTTTAATCTGGCTTGCCTCTCGACACTATCTTAAGGATTGCCCGCCTAACCCAGTGCTGCTATCTGATGTCCAGATTGCCCCGTCAACATGCGTACGTGACCTCGGAGTTCTAGTTGACAACCACCTATCACTAACCTCGCATATCAATCATTTGACCAGCGTCTGCTACTACCATACTTGTCAACTGCGTGCTGTTCGTCGCTCGCTTAATAAGGAGACTGCACATGCCTTGGTACGAGCTTTGGTTATGTGTCGACTTGATTACTGTAACAGTATTGTAGCAGGTTTACCCCGATGCTTATACAAAAAACTTCAATCTGTCTTTGGGTACTGCCGCGCGACTCGTACTCCGTCTGCCAAGTTCAGCCAGTGTGTCAGATCTGATGAGGCAGCAATTACATTAGCTGTCTTTTCCACAAAGAGTTGACTATAAACTAGTTATGATTGCCTACAGATGCCAGCATGGACTGGCTCCATCCTACCTATCCAGGTTCTGCATTCCGGTTGCGACAGTTCCTGGTCGATCTTGCTTACGTTCTGCAACCATTCGAAATCTCATAGTTCCAAAGATTTACACAGCATTTGGCTCTCGTGGATTTTGTTACTCTTGCCCCACAGTGTGGAATGCCTTACCGACTGCCATCAAAGATAACACTCTTCCAATAACAAGTTTTAAAAAGAAGCTTAAAACTTACATGTTTAATAGGTGTGCTTCGATTTCTGTGCATTCCTATTGATCTATAAACCATGATATTACTCGATATCACTCGGTAGGATTTTTTAGGGTCGTTGCACGCGCCTTTGGGGCTGTTGTTAATTGCGCGCGTTATAAATGTCTGTTTAATAATAATACGATGCAATCTTTCGAAAAGAACACAGATTTGCCTGTAGACTTGGAAAGCAAATAGCACCTATAGAACATAAGCTTGAATTATAAATAATCATAGTCTAAATTATCCTCCAAAGATCCATTAGAATGGTTATGTTACCAATTAACGATTCACAGTAATTACAACGAATAGCGAAAAATGCAGGTGAAACGTCTCGAAAGTTTGCATGCGCATCGGTGACCATGTTACGTAATTTACCATAATATGGTAACGGAATATTGTTTATATTATAATCAATATCCTATTACCTATTTGAGCACATATATAACTGCCTGTTGCATTAACACACAACTTTGTTGATGAGTTACGAACACCAGGAATTACATGACATTCGATTGCCTAAAAACAGAAAAGTCCACAAAGTTGGACTGTAATCTTAATAATTTGTACATGACGAAATACTAGTGGCATGTAAACGTTTAACAACAAGGTAAACAAGGTTGATTAGCGTAGCTGTATTCAAAATGCGAGCGATCTAAGAAAAGGATTTTGGTTCAGACATGTGGTTGCTGACAGAAAGCAACACATGTAAAACTGACGATCTTATGAAAATGATTAGATAGGTTTGGAGCAATTTAGTTCATATTAACACGTTCCTCAGGTTTTGTTTAAGCTATAGAAGTTGTAAGAATCATAATTGAATTTTAATAGATTCCCAAAGCGCACAGTTTTGTTCTTGAAAATGACTAATATAAAATTTATAATATCTTGCATAAATTCAATTCTTAAACAAAGAAAATCATGCTTAAAGTGATTTGAAAAAGTATTTGTATTTCATTTGAAACATCGAATTCCATGCTATCAGTTGATCTTGAAACATCACGATGTATTACATAAACGCTTTCAGTAATAGATTTAGAACCGATGAAGGGTAGGGTCCGAAGAACCAGGACTCAGAAGTCAGAACGCCTCCATAGGCAGCTGAAAAATTAAATTGTGCCACATTCTGCTAAATTACATGTAGGTAGCCGTGCTGCAGCGCCTTTGAGAGTTACTTAAAAGGCGCTTTACAAATTAGTGATACATACAAAAGCCTTCTTACCGAGAAAAATTAGCATTTATTTCGTCAACACGCAATGACTCTGATAAAATTTTTGAAACTAGATAATATTAACCGATGAATTATAATCGAAGAAGGATATCAACGTCATTTCCTTCGTATTTAATGATGCTAAAGACATTCTGCAAAATTTAAGGTCAAAGTTTCTTCAAACACAATTGTTCTGAAATCATAAAATGCAAAAATTTGTAAAAATCCAGGCGATACTATTTAAAAAGAATAATTTATTCTGAATAGTTGAAGTGACGAAGCTGGAAATTATATTTTATTATATTAATAAAAGTTGCATAAAGCGGCTGTTTTCTTTGTTGGCGAGAACCAACGGTATCTTGAATCACATCAGTTTAAGTACCGTAAAAGTAAGAAATGTTGCCGCAAGTTTTATTTTTCTGCTATTCTAAGTCTCCATAAACTTTGTCGTTGCTTCTAGTCATGTAGTTTCTAGGACCTTCCCCTTGAATTTCATTTTCCAATTGTTCTCTGGTTTTCGCCGGTTGAGCTCTGCTTTTAACAATCGGTGGTGTCCTCAGGGTCGAATAAGAGTGTTCATTTTGTTTTCATATTTTACTTAACCCATTAATGCCTAGCGTCCCCCAAAATGGGAGGCTTGATCAAAAATTAATATGAAATTAATTCTGCACAATGAGTACGTTGTAATATATTATATATTATGTTTAGACAGTAATCAATGGGATTGGACCATAAATGGGCACAAAATAGTTTATGGGCTGAAAATTATGAATTTTATCATACCTATGATCTACTTTTAGCTAACGTAAATATTGAGGAAAACACCAACCTCTAGCCATCACAAAACGGCAAGCATTCATTTCAAATAAGGCATGGGGAGATAGGGCTATATTGTTCACCAGTGGTTATGCTCCACTAATTCGTCGCAGACTCTACTGGGAGCCATCAGACGATGTTCCCAACGCTACAGTAAGTCAAGCCATGACCCGACACATGTTTGAGTAGTTTATATGCAGCATATTTAAGTGCAGACAACATTATCTGCCTACAAATGGCAAAAGTGAGACCATTGTTCAATGCACTTATCTGAAATTTGTAGAACATTTTTCAGCTATCACAAATCTGGCTGCTGACGAGTCAGTGGCATCGTACTATGGCATGCATTCTGAAAAACAGTTTATCTGTGGAAATCCGATAAGATATGGCTAAAAAGTCTGGTCGTTGAATACACAACTCGGGCATTGCATTCAGTCAGAACTGTATCAGGGTGCGGGTGTTACAGATCCCCAGTTTATATTGGGTGGCTCAGTGGTTGTCAATCTAGTTGGCAAGCTACCTCCAAACAAACATATTGTGTATTTTGAAAATTTCTTTACAAGTTTGAGACTGCTACAGCAATTGCCTGTTCGAAATATGCATGCTACTGGAACGGTTCGGTCCAACAGAATCGAAGACTGTCCGCTTTCCTACGTTGACAAATTCAAGAAGACGACAAGAGGGTCAGTTGACTACAGGATGGACACACAGTCATCTATAAGTGTTGCGAAATGGAGCGACAACAGTGTTGTAATTGTAATTGTAGTTGTAATATGATATTTATAAAGCGACACTTCAAGAACAGACTCATCAAAAGGCGCTCCCGACCCAAACCAGTGAGACCACTGTCAAATTGTGACAATCGCATAAAATTGTCATGGCGTTTATTCACTAGGTTCTGCACCATGATGGTCGCGAGCAGAGAACAAATGAGTCAATATTGAGCAGCCATTCGCGATCTGTATGTACAACTCAAAGATATTTCATCGGGAGGAGTTGATCGTATGGACCAGAATGTCTCAAGTTACAGAATTGCAATTCAGTCAAAAAGTGGTGGCGGCAATGCATTATTCTTCGCTTGTATATCAAGTGACTGAGGCCCCTAAGCCTCATCCGCTCCATCAACTGGATTTTCGTCGTGACGTATGCAATGTGTACTACAAGCAGTCTGCCATAGAAAGGCCAGCTATTGGACAAATTCTTGTACGTCCAAAGTCCAAAACAACTTGCCATGCAAGTACCAGATGAGACCCAAAATGACCGCTTGAGTAGTACATCTAGGCCATTGTCACTCAAAGAAGGCGTGCAATGTGTGGAATGAAAGTCCGCACTCAGAATCAGAAATGGTCTACACATGTAGTGTTTCGCTCTGTTTCACAACAGCGGTTAAGTTTTTAAAGCAGCTTTATATAACTGTTTTAAAAGGTTGTTAGTTGCTAGAAAGCTGTTAATTGAATGATGTTTTACAAGACTTTAAGAATTTATGACGAGATATAAACAGTATTATGATTCACTACTTTCTGTAAGAATTTCGAAATATTTGAAGGTTTTTATTTATAATTCCATTAAACGTGCAAAATTGACTGATATTTTGCCCATAAATTTGATTTTGATATTTTGCACATAAATTTGATTTTAAATGATCCTGAGTATAAGTTATTGGTGTGTTGTTTAAAATTAGCTGTAATAAAAGTTTGAGTGAAGTAATATGATCATAAGTAAGTAAGTAAGTAATGCATTTGTTAACACGCCATATGTCCGTCGACTGAGCGAGGAATCGTAGGCGTACTAAATGGGACGCTTGTTAAACTAGCTCCCAAGACAGCAACAGCTAAATGTCTGTATAAGTCTTATTATATATTGTCCAACAAAGAGTTTGCACTTCGGCCAGATTTTGAAAAATCAGGCATTAATAGGTTAATGTTGCGTAGTCATTCAGTGGAACCGGGTCTTCCAACTTCGTAGCACTCGCTGCTTGGCTTCGACTGTTGATATTTTCTGTTAAACATATTACGATAAATACTATGCTATCTTAATCGATGTTTGGACATCAATTTTAAAACAATATGCAAAGTGTAAATAAAAACAGAATCGTTATCGTAATCTTGAGAATTCTACAGCGCTGAAAGAAAGTTAAATTACGGGAACCAGCTTATTCACAGGCTCTCAGTGAAAACAAAAGCGATAGGCAGTAAGGTCTGGTTTTGTTTGAGATCAAAATCCAGGCAGGCAGGTAGTCAGACGGCTACAGTGGAGGGTTTTTAGATTTGAAGCTGAGAAAGGGAATGGGAAGAGGAGAATCAGGATAGGATTGTGCAAAAGAAATATGTTTAGTTTTAAATAAAAGACTTGTGCATAGATTAAAAGAGTTACAGGGTTGGTGAGTTCGTAAGAAGGGTGTGAATGTATTAGCATTAATTCAAAATTTTCAGCCCAGAGCCTCAGTTAAACTTAAATTCTGTCCTAATCACATAATAGCCAAAAAAACTGTGATGAAATTCAAAATGAATTTATCAGCACTTAGCCGAATATCGTACCTACTCTATCAGATATTACATTAATACCATATATATGAGAATTAGGGGCTTCTCATGTTATCAGGGTATTCCAAGTTACATTACATCAGTACATTGTAAATTAGGCTTAATTCAAAATCATAATATAAAAAGTAAAAATCAGATTCATATTTTGAAATGCTTGTCCCTTTTATATAAGACTTAAAGAAATAGAATCAATTTAGAACAAAATAACCATTTGATTTCTTTCGATCTCCCTTTCGTTGCTTTCCCCTAAAATGGAAAACCAAAAACCAACAGGGAATATATTTTATGGGTTAAATTTTAACTAAAGTACACTTGCCTTTATGATAAAAATATAAAATGTTCCTCATACTGTTTAACACTTCTCAGACATGCATCTTACATCTAAAAGTTAACCGTGTTATGTGATCTTCTACAGTGAGCTTCAAAACGACTATATAAGCCTACTAGTGATCATTCCCTCCTACGATTCCTCGCTTAGTCGATGGACGTATGCATTACTTACTTACTTACTTACTTATCACTAATAGTCAACTTAGATCGTTGAGCAATCGATATCTCACATTGTTTCTTGGCAATTTTGCAGATATCTACAATAATCAGCATAGTTATTGCTGCTGTAGTGATGGGTTTAATATGCACAGGATCCTCCCTTATTTATCATTTACGGCTCGATTGCTGAAGAGAACAACATATGAACTAGTTAGGCCTAAGGCATTTCGATAAATAAATAACTAAATTGTTTTATGATGCATAAATTTTGCCCAATATCTTTGTTTCCGTCTTCTTAGGTTCTAACTTTCTTTGCAGAATACTTTCTATGTCTGTAGTGTATGTTAATAAAAAAATATGTGCTTCCTAAAGTATTAATCAGCTGCCGACCGCACTTCGCTCGCGATATAATGAAATAGTCTTGGACCCTGAAATCATTTCTCGGCGTTACCGTTTGTAACAGTTGATTGCCTTTTTAATGAGTCTTACACCGCAATCCAGCAGTATATACTAAATGTCATCATCAACTTAATGTCATCGGTTTGCACTGAAACAGATGCAGTAGTTTCCCTTGGGATCGGCTGTCTCTTGACAAGTCTGATGCTTAAAGAATAAATTATCGTCTGGATTTTGTCGCCATGTAAAATTTTCTAAAGATGTTCATTAAGAAAAAACATTGTCAGAAAATGGATATGTACAGCAACTTAAAATTACAAGGCCTATAAGAAATGAAAATTTTGTACCTGATAAGAATAATTCCAGCGCAGATAAGACTTACGATAACTGCTGAACCAACTGCGGAACCGATGCCAACAACAATTACAACTCCGACGGAATATAAACCTAACGGAACAAAGATTAAACTAATCCTAATATTACATAAAGTGACAAGAAGCATATCTAGAAAATATAAGCCTAATAAAATAGGCTTAAAGAAAACAAGCATTGAACTAACGTTAATAGTCGGCAGAGCTATAAGAAATACATTTCAGGCCAAGTACAATGCTGGGACATGGCCATTTAAGCCTGCTGAACAGATGGACTATGTACAATAATAAACTATTAGTTGATACATGAATAACTAATGTATCAAGGTTGATTAGAGCCGCTTGTTATTATTGAGTCGGTTGCTCAAATTCTTTTCAGATTTGAAAAATATGATATTTATTTTTATTTAAGAATAAAATGCTGCTTGCTCGACCTCTTAGTTTTGAATAAAATTCGACATGGTCAGCATGTCACAAATGATTCTACAACAAAATTAAATAGCTGAGACAAATAGCATCTGCTGTATTAAATTGCTCTTGGTCACCTTGTTTTTCGCACGTGCACAATGCTGAAACTCCTGGTTTTGAGTTACACCGATAGCTGCCACCGCTGTTCAGACAGATTTCCATGGATGATAAGCTAGGACTCATAGTAGACGTATTAAGTGATTGACCTACAGCGATGCCATCAAGTGAAACATTTACCCAGTTATGTATGTATGCTAGTAGATGTATCAATACAACTGATATAACGCCTTTTCAGACGTATTAAGAGGCCAACATTAAACGATGTTATAAATTAAAACATTTACCCGGCTATATTTAATTTTTGACAATATCTAAATAACTCAGCTCAACTAAGCTCCGCAAATAAGCGACCATATAGAAAGCATGCTTCACAGCGCGAATTCTTTATTAAATATATTTCTCTTAAAGTTTGATATAAGCTTACATTGTAAATGCCAATTATAGCTAGTCTTCAGCTACAAACCTCAAATAGTATTCAATTTGTAAATTTTTTTATCTTCGACTATAATGAAAGACTTTGTTCTCGTTCAAAAAGTCATTGCATATGTTTATGTTTGCCGAAAATCGGTTTTCGAGCAAGGGAGTGTGTGGTCATGTCAAGACCCAACCGGATTGGCGAGTGCTTTTTTGCCTGATTTAGTTCAAGGTTCATTTTAAAGGTTATGCTGCAGGTTTTTTCTCAATTAATCTGAACTTAATTACTTAATGATAATATTAGTTGATATTACTGTTCATGTATACACATCCTGCAATGTAACATAGCCACTAGTCTCGTTCTAAATTGATGTCTTTATACAAACATACTAAATGGTGAAGTCAAAAAGACAAGTTACCCGTTTGGTAGCATGAGTAACTGCCAATCGTATTAATGCAGATCTCTGATGATGAATCGCAGATTGATGGAAATCTGACACATTCGTCTATATCTAAAACCAAAAATTTATCTGTTTTAAGCTTAATACCAATTCAAGGTTCAATTCTGAGCAAATGTTATAGTCTAATGAGATATGCTGTTTCTGCGTGTTCCATATTCATCTTTGGCGTGAACACAATCTGCTTATGGCTTCTGGTAATGAAATATTTGAATTCCTGAGTGGACGAAGTTATTGGGTTTGATCTTACAATAAAAATTAAGATTAATAGCTAGGTAATAAGTAAAATGAATAGTTTTAATATATATATAGTTTTAGTTCATGACATAAATTTAGATTTTACAGCCAGTGACGAATGTAATAGTACTAATCTGGCTGTATTTTAAAAAAATTGCCGTGCCTCTAAACTGTTAAAAGAATTTAGAAGATTTAGCTTAACTTTCTGACAACTGCAAAACTTTAATCTAATGCCAAACTGCATCCTATGTTAGCTTTTTGTACATAATAAGCATGTATGAATAACAATAGCCGTATTCTATTTAAGTAAAGCGTAATTTTTTACTTTCGTGATGACTTTTTGACTTCAAAATGGAAGATTTTTGTAACTATTTTACTGAGCTATCCACAGAAAAGTTTATCCGACTAGCTAGTAAAGCTACCACGTCCTTTGCGGAACCTAGGGGAAGCGCTCATTTCCCGCTCTTCAGCTATTGAGCCGACAATGGATGAATATCAAGATTTCTCTTTTCATATAATGACTGTCAAAAACTATTATGACCTGTGCAGTTTTTCCAAATTTTATTTCTTTGGAAACCAGTTGAACATCGACACACCGACAGTGTGGCATACTTTAAGTCAATGTTCGAGCATGTTTCGTTGGTGAAGCAACCACCGTTGTTCACAGTACAATCTGAAGAGACATATGACAAGCAACATTGATTTTCTGATATTATTGTTATTTGTGCTGCAAAATTTAAGCTACAGTATGACTAATTTGATCATCACCCCTAAATTTTAAATGACAGTACAATTTCCATGAAAAGTGTGATGTTTCAACTCAGGAACACCAAACATTGAGAATGTTTATACTTTTTTCTACTTCCAAAAACCAACAGTGTAGTGTCTGTCATTCCACACGGGCGAGCTTCATAAAGGTCTTAAAGTTGAAAGCACCTTAGGACGCATGTATAACTGAAGAATGATAAGTACAGGAAATGTTAATATTGTAATACTGGTTCCGTGAGAAATAGATCTACTTCTATGCATTATATGTAGTCTAATGAAAACACTGTTACCTCTAGTGTTGCAACTATCACCCGCCCAGCCATCTTCGCATTGATTAAATGGACAGTAACCATTCTCATGAATGCATCTCCTGTTGCCCAGGCAGTTGCATCTTCCAACACACCGCTTTCCAAAGTTGCCAACAGGACATACTAAAATAAATGATTTTCGTTTTCAGAATTATGGAGGTTAAAAAATTGTGATCGTTCTATCGGTAATTGATTTTAGTGTCGAGATTTGTTTGCCAAGATTGTACATGTATCTTAAAACGCAAATCAATTGAAGTTTAGTAAATTTTTAATTGCTTTTTTGTTGTCAATCATCTTTGAGAAACTTAGTAGGTAGTTCAATTAGTTCAGCTGTGTGCAGCTTATAATCTAAGAAAAATGTAAAGGTAATGATACCACAATTGTTGTACACCCCTAATAGACCTTTCTCAGTATCCTAATTCGAGAATTTTTATTGCTTTAGACTCTATCTATTCACAGGACGAAATCGTTGCATTCACACATTTACGATTTTTCTTTGTTCGCATTTGCATTACATTTAGGCGTAATGGGCAATCTTTATATGTCTGCCTATTGTGACATAGTGATGTTAGTAGACCAAATATCTGTGGATAATGGGAGTTCACTGAGAAATAAAGACAAGCGCAGGTAACGATCTCTGTTCCAGCTTATGATTGTTTGCTACAATGCCAAAAATGTTCCTTGTCAGTCATGTGTTAGCTTAAGGCTTGGGTCATGACTAAGTTGTGCCAGGCTGGTACACAAAATGTTCTTTGTGTATCATCGGTCTTTGTTGGCTTCCCTACGAAGGCTCGCAATGTAGCAGGTACAAAGAACTGCTAATGTATAGCACATAAGTGTTGTTTTTAAGCCTTAGAAAAATGGTTTGTCATTGCTGTGCAAACGTTGATTGACTTAAACAAACTCTTTAACAGCATAGCGGTCTGCTCATTTCTCGTTGATCATCAATAATGTTTAGCCCTGAGTAAGAAAGATTGGAGTGACTGAGTGTCCTCAGGAAGGTGGGGAGTGCAAGCGAGGCAGCCCAACGGTTTTGATCAACGATTTTGTGAAGCTTGTAATCACTGACTGTCTGAAAGAGACGAGTAAAGTACTGAGCTAAGGTCTTTACGGATTACGAAGTCGTACCGCTGTAAATACAGGTAGCTGACATATGGGCATCATCATAAGATGTAGCATTTAGGGGAACGCAATGAGCATCTTAACAGCATAAGACCTCCTTGTCTAAAGATACGCCTAATCTGTCTATGGTGAAAGATAATTCAAGGATGGACACAAGGGCTTCTGAGGCAGATAAAAGGGGCACCCAGCAGTATGATTGTTTCCGGTATCGTAAGCGGGAATTGATTGAGCAAACTGTATACGTTCGCATAGTTAGAAATTGCGATATTACTTCACATATGAGAAATTTAAGTGCGAACCGAGCAGTTTGCATTCATATTCAATTAATGACACCTCTGCATCAACTATCTAGTAGCCACGACTGGGAGAACACGACAAGTTAGACAGAACTGACGAAAGTGGGAGATAGATAAACAGTGGTTCTCCCTTTTGAAGGCCAATCTGAGACAGGAGATAGAAATTACCATATTTCAGATTCGTTGCCTCTGAATAGTGTAAGTAACAGAAAGAAGCAAGTTCCGGTAAGATAGCAAGGGAGCACGCTAACACATAAAAGGCAGTGACGTATTGCAGAAGTGAATTTTAATCAGAATTGACCTCCCCTTCGTTTTACCAAAGGGTAGCCTGGTTGCGTGAGCTGTTGCATTGCATCTAACAGGCAAGAAAACCGCTATTTACTGTTGCTGAACCTTTAATTTGGAACTTTCTTTTTGCATCTGTTAGTTCAGCTAAAACTCTTATGCGATTTCGGTCTCAACTTAAAACTCGCCTTTATCAGTTGTCTTATCCATCAAGTTTCAATGGAATTACTTTCTAGCTATTGACCTGATCACCGCTTGGTTTTGGTGCCCCGTTTGGTTGATATGTCTTGGGCATTATACACTGGACCACTGAAGTTGTCAATTAATAATTAATAAATTATTAATATTAATAATATTTGTTGTGACTCTGAAGAGAGCAAAGGCATTGTCGCATTTAGTAATTAATTTGTTAATTATAGTTTCAGAAACCTAATTATGGCATTTTTCCGTCAGCATGAGATTGACTAGGGCCGTATTTGCCTGACCTTCTTCCTGACACGAAACTATTCTGTGATTGTGTACCGCTACTCTTACTCTATCAAGCTGTTTTTCATATGGCATCGCTAATTAGTTTAGTTGACGAGAGGTACCGGGTATCCCATGTAAAATATAGTCAGCCAAAACTTTTGATGTGGCACTGAATCAAATGTTTTCTTGAAATCCACAAAATACATCTACAGAGGTTGCTTTGGCTTTTTATATAACGATCCGAATATTGGTGATATGCTATCACGTCCCTCTTTCCAGCTTAATATCCTGCCTGTTCCACATATCCTGGCTTGTTGTCTTGTTCAGAGTCCGCTCCAGAGTGATCCAAATAGCATTTTACTAACACGTGAGACCAGTGAATTTGTCAGAGCACAAAATTCTTCCTGCTGCCCTGATGTTCCAATATTCCAGTTTGGATTACATCGCTTCAGCGATAGCGTGATCGGTGAATGGTCCTGGCTTAAACCTATTCATCCAGGAGATATGTTGGAGTTCTGAGGGATGGCAAACAGTTATTCGCTTTTGAAGGCGAGGGTAAAAATTACTCAACCAGTACTTTAATGATGGATTATGGCTTATGATTATGGCTATGGTGTTTGCCTCTTCTACCTGGCTGCTCAGGAGTCATGACCCCAAATTTGGGAAAGAATGATCTGTCAAGGGAGAGGGCTGAGAGTGTCCGGCAGAATGTGGTTAAAGATGATAGTTAATAACCTACTCACAATAGGCATTGCTTTCTTTGGCATTATGTCTAAGAAGCCTATTTTATGGAGCTGGGTGGGGAATTGTGTAGAAAAGAGAAGAAAGTGACAATAAATCACAATGCAACTGTAATCTGATTATGTCCTCGTAATCGTAATCTCGGGGACCAGCTTATTTACAGGCGCTCAGTCAAAACAAAATCGGCTTTGTTTGGAAGTGTTTTGTGAAGGTGGTTTATGAGATCCCATGCATCGTTTATCCCTGTGTCCAAGAAGTGGGCCATTTTATTATGGAGCAGCCTGATTGTTCGGCACACGCTACATACTTCCTTGCTAGTTGTGACATCCGGGTTTACTGGCTGGCAAACCCGGATGTCACATGTTTGTGTAGCATGTTGATGGCGAGTCTAGACAACATTCCATGGAGCGTACGACGGGTGAGAAACCTAGTACATTTTGGGTAATTAGTTCCTGGGAAAACTAGAATAAAGGCGAGTGATGTGTCAACGACATGAACAGACAGACGGGGGACGTGGCCCGTAGGGAACTACTGTAAAAGTGTTAAGACTAAATACTGAGAAATATTTGTCAGCATCTAATTCTGTGTATTATTATTATTATTTTTATTATTATTATTATTATTATTATTATTATTATTATTATTATTAAATGTATTACTTGAATAGACGCTGTTGGCATAAGAATCGCCACATATTTCCGTTGTTTTCCCGGAACATGGTGTTGCACAACGTGTTTCATTCAGACGCCCAAATCTGTCATAGCTTTCTCCGCAGAAACATTGGTACGAATACTAAACATGTCAAAGAATTAGCATACACAACTAATTCATAAACTACTTATTAATAGTAATAGGGCATAATATATGCTCCATGTGAGAGGTTTTGCATATGTATTGGCTTATTAAAAACCGAGTTGGCGGTGTCTGTGCCTGTTTAGAGGTGAAAGTTATTTGGCACAGTTTTTTGTCTAGTTTGTCTGTTAAAAGTAATTTGGTACTGTCTCTGCTTGTTTAAGACGCAAACCTAAACCATGTTTAAAGAATTGTTATATTTCCGTAAACATCAAGAAACATCCGAAAATTATTAATGTGAAATATACCTGCGCTCCTGCATAAGAGTAGTTATTGAGAGAACATAGTTCGATGCACGATTCAATGGTATTAAGGGTATTTGGTTCACAAAGAAGACAGACGTCCATGGCTCGGTCTTCAAAATCTATTCTCAAAACATTATCTCCGTAGCAACCGACGTATTGATCAGAAATTTGTTCTGTTAAACAAAACATTTTATTAGAAATTTTAATTAAGAAATAAACTGATTACTGGCCTACAGAAATGTATTTTTCCTATTGCAAATGATGACCGAACAACAGCCTTTCCTAAGTGCATAAATCCGGAATACTACTGTACATACAATAGACTGCAACCAAGCAATTTCTTTATTCGCTTTCGATATAGTGAAATAATATGATTTCAACGTGAAATTTGTTAAAAGAGGTAATGATAATAAAGACACGCTGCGATTCAACAAACGGATTTTCACAAGCCAGTTGAGTTCATAGCTATGTCACAAGAAGTAAATTTTGACCAATTGTTTCCACAAATTCGGCCTGACAGAAGTAAAAAATCAGTGGGCTTAATTTGGTAACAACAAAACACGGTCTCATTTGCCAAGTCTAGATGGGAATTCATTGGTTGGGTTTTGCTTGCAAGCAGCAGTTAGAGAGAATAGTGACTATCTCTATTCAAAGGTATAAATAGGGGTCGAGTAATTTAAGCGTATTCTTCAAAAGGTTTTCAAATAGTTAGCATTTACAAAAAAACTATGAGACGCAGTTACTAACTTGCACTACATGTTGACCCACTCCAATTTCCATAGCATCCATCTGGACAGATTCCTGTTCTTCGGTCACATGAAACCTGATACTTGCAGTGGCACGCATTGTCGCAAGCTGATCCATAGTGACCAATGGGACAAACTAAATGCAACGACAGTCATGAATTTAAGAATGTGTGTTTATATTCAAACTTTGGTACTACCATCACCATTAGACCTAATAAGCTTTTTACATAAAATAAAATACTTAAAATAAATAAGAAACTTTACAAAGAGCATTCATACAGTCTATTCTTTCTACAACGGTCTACTATACAATTATTATTCTTTTCCGAATTAGCATTGGAAAGTGAAATCTGATTTTTATCTCAACGGCTAGTTCTCTGTTTATTGAATCACGGATTTTAGTTACGCCCATAATAGAAAATGTTGTAAACATGTTTGTTGTGAGTCTCTCTTAAGATTAATGAATTCGCTAAATGAAACAACATTAAAAGCGAAATAAAAACCTAAGTGAAATCAAGGACATCAACATGATTTTTGGGAGTGGAGGCCATTTGCCAATTTACAAGTTTTGAAAGGGCCAAATAAGGCAGATGGTGTGGAAACTTTGTAGTTTTAAACGTTCATACCTGTATAGACAACGTATGCGGGAAACTGGTCTATAGTTCCACCGCAATACTGGGACTGACTTCCAGAACATGTTATGCTGCAAATATTATCCGGTAGTTCAACGCCATAGTCATCTAAGCAGAGACATGCTGTTCCATTCTGTAGGAAATTTAAATTGATAAAAAGTAGCGCTGTATTATCATGTGCAAGGATACATACATAGATGCTTATATACATATAATAGATACATAGATGCATGCATAGATACATACATAGATTCACACATACATACATAGATTCATGCATAAAGAAACCATTTATAACGTTATTAGCAAAATTGCAGTTAATCAAATAAACTTGTAAGTGATGAACATTTCAATATAGAATTAATTTTTCAGCTTATTAAATCGTTGTATTCAGTCCGGATTACCAAAATGGCAAACTAGATAGCTGCCTGGGGCCCGCATGGTGTCCCATCCGATGGCGCCTAAAATTTTTGCAGTCCTCTAAATTCGGTAGATGAATTGCGAGGCACAAAACTGGACTCGTATAATTACAGTCACCGTTAATTATGTTGATATTATTGATCTATCCAGCACATGATTCATAAACAAGGCAGCCCATAGGAAGCTCAGATTAGCATTTAGGCGCATGGAAAAGCGTTGGCGACTAGAGCCTCGCCCCAGACTCGCGTGCCGAATCAACTCACACCCAAACCCTCTCTGCCTTTGGATTAGCCGCTTTGCGTCGGCACGGAGAAGGGAGAACAGGTGAAGTACTTACATTACGCTTGGCCTATGGTCCCAATAACCCTTATTATATCCTTTTGTTTTTCAGGCTAGACTACATTTTACTTGAAACCGTCATGAACCACTGTTAAGAAGCTTTTGAATAATCAGACTTATTTCTAACAAATGAAAAACTATTCTAGGCAACAAGAAGATAGAGAAACACGACCCGCAATTTGTACGAAATACCAGAAGCGCTCATAAGGCATCGACAATGCATTGACTAGTGAAGATTTTCTTCATTCCTTTTTAAGTAGTTTGACAATGCATTTTCTGTTTTTCATGGCCTACCAAGATCCTATAACTCGCTTCAACATTGTTCTGGCTTTGTTAAAGAACTAAAGAACTGCATCTGTTGTTTTTGAATTCTTAGCAACAGTCGTCTTTGTACTTCGCAGTTCGGTTGACAACATGAATGTCATCGTTACTGTGCACACATTCTGCTGGTTTGCACTCACCAATAATTAGATTGGTGCAAGTGTGAGCTCTTTGGTTTCCGATGTTAAGGAATTTTTCGAATGCAAATGCTTCTGCCTTAATATATTATTAAAACTTGCCAATTTATTTCGTACATCTTAAATATTCTATTCCTGTCATTAGTCTATTTTGCATCCAAATAAAATTTCGGTTTATTTTAATTAATAATTGAATTATTTTTTATCGTAAACAAGTAGCTGTCAATTTCTAACCGATCAAAATGGTTTACCTGAAGGCCTGCGTATGTGTTAGAACGTCTTCGACAATGCCCAATGCACTTCTCTATTGTCATTGCATTGTCATTTGAGGATATTGCACTTTGTGGTGCCTTGCCGCCTTTGTCATAAAAGCAGCCGACGTATTGGTCTTGTAGTAGGCCTAAAAAGATACAGATTATCACAATTTTCCTCTATCACTTATTTTAAGCACAAAATGGAGTAATTTTTTTGTAAATTTAAGGAAACGCATATCATTATACAAATCAATGTGATCTAGGCGTATTGTGTATTTTCTTTAGGGGATGATCGAATTGCATACGGTGTGATCGTTAGGATAACTTTACAGTGAGTTTTTTTGGTAGTTTAGTCTTTTAAACATGCTAGTTAACACAAGTCTTAATTCCCTTCTACACAAGCACCACCAAATAGATAAACATAATGACACCGGCACTCGTGTAAGGCCAATGGCCTAAGTTTGGGGTACATGTATAATTACCCGGAACTAGCTGACATTTTTCTCACATCTGATTTACAGTGGAAAGAGATGTTCCCAAAATAAGTTTCGAAAAATCCACTTAACTTTTGTTCACTGATTTTTCAGAGCCGCAATCTTTTAAAGGCATTTAAGAAACTAAACTTTACTGAAGCACACGGGCAAAATGTCAATATATACAGGTATGTATCTTTCACAATAGCTCAAATTCTTACAGGTTTGCTAACATCCAATGTACTATTCCAAGCACTGATAGGCCAACAATACTAAGGGTTTCAGTATGCTTGCAGTAACCCCAATGGACCTAGGAGCAGGCTTTCCTTTACGGCCACTGGAAAACTCTAATAAAAAAGGTCAGGTTATGAAGATTGCGTCTGTGGAGATGCCTAAGTGAAGCCCACAGATTAAACCGTGTACATCGTATGCGCTTTACAACTAGTCTGCTCAGATAATTAGAAGAGTCATCAGGGCAAAGCTTGCATGCGCGCAGAGCCCTACCAGTAAACAGATTCCCAACTAGAGTTGAAAGACGACACTATGTTCAGAGTTCCTAAAGCACGTAGCATCGAGGAAGAGGAACGACGATAGGCGTAATTATGAAACGCTTAGCATTAATTTATGCCTACATCCTCGTATAAGTGCCAATTATTCTGGCACAATGAACCAGATAATATACAGAGGTCAACTGAATTGACCCGGAATTATGCGAGCAAACCGTCTCCCCTAGAGAGTCTCTGAAGAGGCGCTATACAAATGTTCTGTAAAAGTTCTGTTAAGGTTACAACAAACCTAGAAAAGTCTCCTTCCAGATGAATGAGTTGATTAGATTATACGATTGAGTAAAGTTGCGATAGGTTAAAGGAGAGCATTTGTCGTCTCCCATCCGTGTGGGGCATTACATTTCTAAGTGCCCTGGTTCTAGTTGTTGACGTCTTTTATTGGGTTCCCTGTGAATCGTATGCTCTTCTCTTTGTAAGAGTTCTCATATTCGTCCAAAGCGCAGAAGAAAATTATCCAGTGTAAGCAAAAACGTTCTATATTGTATCTGATAAAGTAATATATGTTTGCCACTCATGGCTACAATCAACGATAACATACTAAGATATATTTTAAAGGAATACTTTATAAGTGAATACTAAGAACATGATCAGTTATGTAGCGTAAACTGCAGTCTGCATACATACCTCTAACCGCTGAAATATGCAGCAAGAAAGACATTGCCACGAGAAGGTTTGCAAGATGTAGAAAATGATTGTAACAGCATTTCTTTCTAAGCTTCTCCATCGTCAACAATGGCTTCCGACTGGTATACATTACTTAAGGCAATGTTATTTTGTTTTTTTCCCGAGCAATATGCTTCCGATGTTTTATCTTGCAGATTCCAATTCATCCACAGTCATTGATTTGTTGTTGAGATTAAACAACTACCAGGATATAAGCCCCTTAATATATTACTCTACTTCCTATTTGATAGTATGCTATTCTACATCCTATTGGAATTTCCTGTGGAAGTCGTACAGATTGAAAGATAGGGCGAACGGAACTCTGATTATTATGATTATAATGATTAGTCATATCTCCTTGATACCGCTGCAGTAACTGCCCGACAATGAAGCTCATTGGTGTTGGTGATATACCTGAACGACTGGCTTTTTTGTTTTTGCATTCCATAGGCCTAAATCTTTAAACTCTGAACGTATTCACTTCTAACTTGACATTGGTGATTATGTTCCCGATTTCTCAACCATGGAGAGATTTGTAACAAATACATATAGCACGTTTAAAAAGAAATGTAAAGCATAATGTTCCTCAAATAAATGTTGTGCATGACTATAAATATAACAATGGTGTAAATGAACTGAAAGAGAGGCAATGCAATCAATACTATAAAAATTTAAAAGACATATATATATATAAGAGTCTCAAAATTAAGTAAAAACATGATAAATATCAAATTTAATGGAATGCTTTAGAGCATTACACGGAAATTTTGAACAAAATATTAACATTAGAAAAGTCTATCCGAATAAAGCCCGAATAAAATAATGTGAGTGTTGCGAAGTGACTTATGACAAATCAGAATCTTAATGACAATGTTCTCTGGATATCAGTCCGAGCAGATGCCTTGATCAGTGTATTGACCAATGACTGCGTGCGACGCCTTGTAAGTTGCCTGAAAGGACTTTGTTCACAGTTTTGTTAACGAGAAGCAAACTTTATCAATGACGATAGTTTTGGTTGGATTGAATCAATAGTTTCACAGATTATTTCACTCTCAAGATATTGCGAAGTGGGCATGTTCTTTAGGGCTGCTTGCCTCGCGTGCATGCGACAGCCATCACAATAACGCTAACCTACAACGTGTGATATCAACAGTACAAAGTGGAGTAACAGGACTACTTTGAAGTAGAATTTGTCCAAATCATCCGGCTGTTTTACCGTTTATCTATTTGCCAGATAATTTGTCTAATTTGAGTAAATGTCATTTCAATAAAGAGCAGCCACTGTTTAACTTGAATAAGACTAGTTGCAAGGCAAGTTAGAGGTTTAGCAAGGCAAGATGTGAACCCTAAGCTTTCTTCCTGGTTGCAAGATTACCAATATGCTGTTCCGGGTGTTTATACATAGCAAGCTTGAACCGCAGGATACCCATAATTTTAATGAGGCCTGGCTAATATCTAGACCTATGTGCAATACCCTGGGGCAAACTGTCCACTCTACATAGGTCAGTAATAATAAAGTTGACTTGAACTTGAGAATTTGAGTTGCTAACTGCTGCTTATACTTGAAGTTTGCTAAAAACGGAATAAAGGTATCGTAGTTGAAAGAAAACTACGTGGTCTATGGTCGCAGTCATCTTTGTTTTCTCCAGTTGAGGTCTCTAAGCAGCTCGCAGGAAAGTTTTACACAGAATATACTGTATCAGCATCGCATCATGAATAAGGGTACGCTTTGAAGAAAAAGACAAGGACGGAAGAAGAGAGATTTCCCGAGAGAGATATCTTGAAAACGTTTTCAACCCAAATTCAGTCTCAACTTATTAATCTGTTAAATAGTCGTGATTTAACGTTTTTGTGAAGTTCCTTGAAGGTGTTATATAAATAATCAGATACCAAAAATATAACCAAGTACCATGCATTTCTTGTCAATTATAAACACGGATGTGTAATCATGTTGCTATAATATGCAGCCCATTAACCGTCCCTCCAAACCGTACTGCGTAAACGGCTATTATTGTTTGATTATTTAGCATGTGCCTTCACGTAGGCCTACTGCGATGTACATTCCTGCACAAAATGAGCTCCATTAGAAGGGGCATTGGTATTCGAATTGTTCATAGTAGTATCTTGAATTACGTTGCCCTAGTTGATTGTACATTTAGGCTCTAAATGTTTTATCGTGCCTTACATTTGTCAGTGCGTTCATCCCTTTTCTTCCACGCTTAATCTATATAGGCCCCTAATGTATTGTAGTGCGATTCAGTTAAAAGCCATGCGATATGAGTCGAAGAAATGTGATCTCATATCTAATACACAAGATTTTAATGCATAAATTTTTACTTTATATCACAAGAACCCAATTGAATCAAGAGCAATAAACGACTTACACGTGAAGTTTTACTTTAGCATTAGGATAAGTAATTTCACGAAATAAACCAAAATTTTGTTCATAATCTCTGTTTTGAAATAAACTCGCTGAACAGTTGATAAACGTCATTGTAAAACAAACCAAATATAAGTATTTACAATAAAAATCATTCAAACAAATTCAACCAACCACACAACATAAACGTCATCTTCATTACCATCATCAACATTGCCATCATCAACATCATGACGTAAATGTAAATTTTCGAAATTTCTTATCATTAAAGCCGAATCAAGAAAATAAGCTTATTCACAGGTGCTATACCAAATCAAGTCCACCACAGCCAAGTTGTTTAGTCAGTTACGGTGTCAGGTCAGAATCCAAGGAGAGGTCAAGCCGCGGAGACATCAAGGGTGCTACGGTGGAAATTATTGTGATCATGAGTAAATGATCACGAGTAAATGCAGGAGCAGAAACAGGGTGTAGAATAACATGAAAGTTCAGTGTTGAGGGAAAAGCTGCAGGAGGGGGCAGCCGGAAGGTGAGAGGCAAAAGTGATGTGATAACTGGCGAAAGTGGTTCGGCAGTTTGATAAGGATTTTTCATGATCCCTGGTAACGAAGGCAGCAGATGTATCTAAAAGACAGGGGCAAAAGACTTATTGACAAGCTATTTGCTATGACAAGTTTGAAATACAACGTGAAGGACATTTGCAGTGGAGTGGAGTTTGGTGAAAGCAGACTGGTGAGAATTTAGGACGTTGTCAGATCTTATTTTACAAGTTAGATGAGAGAGGACAGCTCTTTCTTAGAGTTTTCATATGAATGAGAGTTTTGAAATTACTGTAAACAGTTGTTAGACACAAGAGGGTTGATGACAAGTGGATTATTGATTGATTTCTTGAAACGCTTAGAGAAAGTGCCGGATAATAAAATAGCTTGATGATCTTGATCTAGCAGCGAGTAGGGTTGAAAGGTCTATGAGTAAGGAGTTTGGATTGGATCATGTTGGCATTACTTGTCCACAGAACACTGAATGAGAACAGTGCTTTCAGCTTCAGAAGCAGGCTCAAATGATAAAAAGACGTGTTAGACTACGAAGTTGTGTCAGCGTTATGACCTTAGGGTAAAGCGTCAGTTTGCATGGAGGTTGAGTAATATAAAACAGTCTGTAATGAGACGCGGACGGAGCAGGCTTTGTCGGTGCAGAAAGATGCGAAAGTTGGAATAGATAAAGTTTGGGAGAGGTTGAGAGAAGATTATCAACGGTTTTCTAAAATTTCGACGACTGTATGAATTTCAGTGAACAAGAGAGGCCATGTATCGTTTCATGGCGTACACAAGGTAGCTGTGATATCTAATGGTCAAAGGTTTTAGTCTACTGAGGACAGCAATGTTACCAGAACGACTGTCTGCTTGTTCCAGGCGAATGCATGCAAGATGATTTAAGGACTTAAAGGAAAAAATCACACCAACGATTTTTTGCAAGTTTAGTAATGATTGGAGCATGCTTGTTGAGGAAATTTGACACGGTGGAATTGTACTCAGACAAGAATTCGTCGGGATGGGTTGGAGGGTTTAGGAGAAGGGAGAAGGAACTTTCCACTGATATGTAGGCAAACACGGCTACAACAATCCACGAACGATGTACGCTTTTAATAGGAGAAACTTGCATTAATAAACCTGCTAATTTACCTGACCGGCAGGTACCGGGATATGCGCTTGCACATGTAGCCTGATATCCCATTGACAGTCATCCATTCTAATAAATAACCGACGCAGGGATAACTCCACTATTTCGCTGCGCCGTCAACGTTGTATCCACAGCGCCAAGCTATTGAGGCCAATCCAGCCCTTGTCAGTGGAGTTTGGATCGCGTTTATAAACATGTTTCTTGTTAGGTCAGACAGTATAACTCGCAGATAGTGGACCTGCACCAAAGATCACTGAGCGCATTTCACGTTTCGCTTGGCACTCGTAATTTTTCTTTCAAAGTTAGCAGACGCTATTACGACGATGAATGTTGAAGTCTTTGTAGTGGTTTGCCTCATTTTAATCGCAATATTTTTTACCAGGTAAGTTTATCGACGCTCCCCGAACAGCAAAAAATATGGTAACCACAAAAGAGACAAAAATAATTGTTATAGGCCTACTGTTGCTCACAAAGTCTATTCAATTCCGCAGGAAAACAATGCAGTTGACGCAATTAATAAAAAGGCTATATAACATCGCTACCACCTGTACAGTGTTAAACTGTGAGTGAATATATAAAGATTAAGCTTATGCACATAAAAGAACAAAATATTTATAGGGACCTACAGCATTGTTTACGGCTGAAACAACTCAGACACTGATTACAAACTTGATGTCTCAAATGTGTACAGTAAGCTGTTCTAGTTCAAATAGTAGTGCATGGCCAGTACACCATTGCGTGAACTTGTCTGTCATCGTGACGTGCGAGGTGACCAATCGAGTCTCCATTGAAACCCAATCATCTCAAAGACGTAGATCTGCGCATGTATACATATGTCTGCATTAGAACGTTGCCGCATAGGAGTTTCAGAAGGAGCTGTGTTTGTATTCTGTGGTAAGCAGCAACAGCACCTAGGTCTATAGGACTTGATATTCCCATGTATTTGTTGAATTTGTTTGATGCATTTACAATACAGATTTCGTATGGCATACAAGTAGCGTACACCATATTATGTACCGTATGCTGTACATATGAAGCTCATATGACATAATTTGCTATATGTTAACCATTAGTCCTACATAAGTCCTGTTGGTGTTGTTGCCAAGACGAACTCAGTTGTAAGCTATAACTAGCCCTATTATGCATGCATAATGTGCCAGAACGAACGAGGCGTGTTTTGAAGATGTTTGGCCTAGTTCTGCATGCTATTGGCCTCTGGACTTTAAATTTTGTTGTATAAGCAGTGCGCGCGTGTGTAATCTAGGCCAGAGCCTCAATATGTTGGCCCTTGGAGATGGTTGACCTAAGTTAAGAGCAGCACACTAGCCGGATTAAGATCTCATGGGGCCTTAAATACAACCAAGTAGATAGTCTCTGGGAAGGCTTAAATTTTAGGCCTCAATAAACCGAGAACTGCAGTTAATGCCACAGATAGCTGAATAACTCGTTCTTTGGCATAGAGGTCTTAGAAATGCATAGTTCGGGGGACCACGCCTTTAAGTTGCCCAAACGGCCACACTAGTTTCACAAGAGTTGCGCACAGAAAGTACAAAGAGAAAAAAGAGTGACTTTTTCAGAGAAATAAAGGATTAATTAGAACAGAAAGCAAAAAATCGAGAGAAAATGGAGAAAAAAGTCAGAGAAACCATAAGTTAATGGCAAATCACTTTAAATAAGGCCAAGAAAGACAGGTCATCAAAACTTTTCTCCCTACAACTAAAATCATGGCAAAATTTGCAAACCTGCGACCTGATTGCGGCATGGTTTTGGTGCGCGTCGTTTGATGTCTTGTTCGTAAGAAACCGGGGAGATAGAAGTTATTAACTAACTAAGTCGGTAAGGTTATTGAAGAAGTAACACGCTTCATCTATACAAATGAAGACTCTATATTCATCGCAACACGCTTCATCTATACAAATGAAGACTCTATATTTGAAATCTTTTGTGAATGAGGCTCAGCTGAATGGAGAAATAGCTAGAGAGAGACCAAATTAAAGATAAAAATCACTGTGATAGTGCAATATGCGTAAAAACTCATTGTTATCAAAACGTCACGCTCAAGACAGTAAGAATTCTGTCATATGCAATGGTGTTGCTAAGAGAAGCAAATGGTACGGCGGCCTGGGTCGTTAGTCCAAGGAACGGCAAAGAGCGCGGAAAATGAAATTTTAAAAGGTTTTTATCATCAGGTGATCACATAAAAAGACAACGAGAGCCTATGTCTTAAAAGTCCAAAGACTCTTTCCGACGATAAACTTCAGACTCGTTGCTATACGCATTGTGTAGAGTAGGGCTACGTGGTTCAGCTCCGGAGTTCAACTGACGCTGTCTGTTTTTCTCTCTCTGAAAGACCCTACAACCAGTATTCTATTTTTAAATTTATCGGTCGCCGCTCTCATAGTGTCCATCTTTCTCTTCTTTACCCGACAACTGTCTTCCCATTAGTCGCTCTCTCGCTCTATCTCTCTCTTTTGGTGACTGCCTGGCTGGATAAAATATTGTGCTTGTCCAATGAAAAGTTAATCTCTGTATAGATTAATGAAGAAGAAAATCAATCTCTCAAATACCAATTACGCCTGTTATAACATTCAGGCACAAAGCTTCAGTTTGACTGATGCCTTAAACTGTTGCCTCGCTGACCCTTTCCTAGAGTTAGGGCCGGTATTAGAAGTTCAGCGAGAAGACGGGATAGGCCGTGGCATTGCGTCAAAAATAGTGAAATTGAAAAGTGTATTGTCCACTTTTAATATTTCTGTTCATCAGTTAGTACATTTCACTTAATTGTGTCAAAAATGAAACAACAGAAAATAAGCAGAGCTCAGATTCTGTTCACATTCCAACTCTTTCTTGTGAACGTACTTTCAGCAAATTTAACCCTATCATGACATACTTATTTGCAGACATGGGGTGTCACATGAAACACTAACAAATCTTGCCATTCTTTCCACTCAGAATGAAAAAGCTACTTTCATCAATTTCGGTAAAGTTATTAGAGATGTATTGCTTGATTTTTTGGTGTCATCATATTATATCATCGATTACTGTGTAGCAAATGATGTGTCTCTAAGTTGCCGTGCTTCGTTGAAATTCAAAATTACAATTGGGGAATTTCTATCATTCGCCCTGACGCTAAAGTACCTATCTGCGTCAAATGTCTTCTTAAAACTGAACCGTATGGTCCCGACTCTGCACCAGTAAGTCTAAATTTCTGAACCTCCACTCAATAAGTCTGAGCAGCCCTGTTTTCAGTAATTGTAATAAGTCTTGCTTATTACTTTAACAATTTAGAAAATTATGGTAATGAAATTGCACAAAAGTTGAAAACTCATAGGCCTACTAGTAGTGCCTATTTAGGTAAATAAAGCACTTTATATTTTTATTTTAGAGAAAGAAGAAACCGGCCATCAAAGGAACCTCACAGATTCCTGGACCAAAACCTGCAAATGATCTGTGAGTTTGATCTACAAATTGTAGCTGGTTTGTAGAAAATATTATAGCAAAATTATAGGAATTTATATCAACTTATCAACTCTGTAATTTTGTTTTTGATGGAAACGTTTGGTTACCTGCAAAATCACTTTTAACAAGAACTTAGGTTACGCCTACCACTTGGGTCAAGGCAGCATAAAGTTAAAAATTTCCTAATTGAAGGTGTTATTATTGCAACACTTTCAATTAAGAATTTGGACTACGAATAAATTTAAAAAAAAACAACGATCACTGGTAACAACGAAATATTCAACGATGATTTACTCTGATTTCAAATTTTCAGAGAAGGAAATTTAGATGAGATCAAATCCTGTGTGAAGTCTGCATCAGTTCTTGAAAAAATACCACAGACAATATGGACCTATCATCGCCTTCTGGCATGGACCTAAGATGTGGGTTAGCATTGGCTCCAGCAATCTCTTTCAAGAACATGCCACACCTTTTGATCGACCTGGTAAGGATTCTGTCCAATTAAGTTTTATATCAACGTATTTAGTGAAATGTATTTATGTATGCATGTGCCAGTATACATACATATAGTAAGTGTACTTATATACGGGTTTGTGTGTACCGTATGTATGTATGGTGTATCAGTATGTACGTATATATGTGAGTACCAGTATGTTTGCCATCTACCTCAAATGGCCTAGCGCCCATTCAAACAGGCAGCGATGGTGAAGGATCTCACCCGATTAATTCATTAAAAAATGAGCAGGGTCGAAGCCACACGATCGCTATAGAAACACCTGTACATTGACATTTATCTAGTTCAGTATGAAGATCTACTATTCCTGCAACGGCATAATTACATGTCTCTCCTCCTACACCGGTCCGTCTATCCACGCCGAGTCATACAGTCCTGCAGTTTAGCTTATACTATATCCTGTACTGCAGTAATTGTACATGATTCTACATGTATGTATGATAAGTGTGTTTTAAATGGTTAAAAACTGTCCTGGTAATGTTTTAATAAAGTGTAATAAATAAATAAATAAATAAAGTATGAAAGTAAATAAAAAAATAATAAAGTATAATATTGATGATATAGACAGACTAAACTTCCCATAAATTCATTTCAATTTTGTTTTTACTTTAATGCTGTAGTTATTTACCTGATTTTATCAAGTGCATTTTTATAAGTATTTCAATTTAGGCCTATTTGACATTAAATGTTTATGTTCTAATTGAGTTTAATCAGAAGATGATTTTTATAGCATCGTTATCAAAAGCGCACTATAAAGATACAACACTGCATTTCTAGTGCACCACTTACACCTATAGTGACCTGACCGAAATTTACATTACATAATTAGAACTAGACATCAATGGACTAGCGTTATTTAATGTAACATGATTAGATTATTATAACATGTAATTATTGACAATTTCAGGGGAGCCATTTGAAGGCGATTTGCCATTTTTTGGCGTAGATTCTGTACACGCGACTAATGGTGATGAAGGTCGACGAAGACATTCTGCTTATTCGAAGGCCTTCAACCCATCTTCGGTCAAAAAATTCTACACAATCTTTAACAAGGTTTGAGTTTTGCAATCTTTAATGTTTTACGGTATTACTTTTGTGTCTCATGATTTGCATATATTATGAATATTTATGCAATGCAATTTTAGTGGGTTTATATTCACCGCATAGTTAAAATGTTAAATTGAAGTAAGCCTCGAATTTCAAAGATGCAATACTATAAAAATTAAATTTGATAATGCCCCATTACGAAGTTCAGAAGTGCCCTTTGAAGCCGGCAACAGGAAACGTTAAGAGCCACAATCACACTCAAACAGACAATTTATTTTTCAGTTTAAAGTGAAAGATAGTCACAGCAACAGAGTTTCGAAGATAAGGAGGTAGAAGTTTCAAATAGTGGACAAGATACTGTGAATGGGTGCCAGCAAAGGAATGTACCAGGAAAAACATTACATTGCAGAAGATATAGGTCGAAAGAGGATCGGCCTTTAACAAAGCTGCAGAGTATAGTCAAAGGTGATAGGTACTATGTACGATATCAAATGAATTTCATGTGCTCTAAACATGAGTGCAAACTTGAAGCGGATACGCTCAGATAGGGGAACCCAGTGTACAGTGTAGCACCCTCAACTACAAAGTATTGTACAAGTCCAATAAGTGCAACAGATCCTCCTTATATTTTAACAAGTAATTAAGTCGGGTGCACGATGCAGCTAGTGATCTTCTACAGCCTTTCGTATTTAACTTAAGCACTCACTACACCAATCCATTATAGGCAATTTTGTGGCTCGCATTGTCCTACATTAACAGTTCCAATTTAAAATAAGGCCACCAAAGACTACCTTAAATAATACTAGTAATTACATTTCCCTCCCTCGAAGCTCCGGACTTCAATTTCAGTTCTCTTAGGCCTCGGATGCTTCTAGTTCCTTCTTTCTGGTCTATCTCACAGTCAGTCAACAATACTGAAGACAAATGGCGATCTCGAGCAGACGTTGGATTACCAAATTTTCAAACAGTTCTCCAGTTTCTTCGGAATAAACTCGTAGAGGTAGTCACAGCGTTCGTAAATACAACTCGTTGACGAACTAGTCAACAAACACTTGAACTTTTCACGTTTCTATCGAAAGTTTCGATATTTGTTCACAGCCAAGATGATAAGACAGACTTTTACGTTGATCTTCAGCCAATGCCTGTTCAAGTTTAAAGAAACCTTTGAACTTGAAAAGTCAAATGTTTTATGTAATTGTAGCCAGTCTAAGCCCTATGTGGACAGGAAATGGTATGTAATGTAATGTAAGTCTACAAAAGTCTAGCTTATTCACCGGCGCTAAGAGTGTTCATTGTACATTTCGAGTAGTTTGAACATTAGTAAAGTAATGCTGAGACAGTCAGAAACGAGATGACCAGCTGTTGCCACATAAAAGACTATTATGTGGTGTGATATTGTGATAAGGCTTCAAAGATCATTTCTGGTTACCAAGAAGAAGACTTTCAGCGAGCATCGTCCTATACTACCATTGTGTTTTATTTTTGGCAAAATATTCATTATCTCAACTCTCTTAAGAAACAGCGAAGCAATACCTGATTCACTTCTCATTTACTGCTTGAAGTTAGTCACCTACTCTAAATCTCAGTGATCGGATAAGACAAGATTTTCATAATTAATTTCTATGTGTATTTTGTTGCTGGTGAGGTAGGGTCCTTTTACGTGTATAGTTGACATGTTTATGATTCTTCGCTCAGCCGATAGACACATGGCGTGTTAACAAATGTGTTACTTACTTACTTACTCACTTACGTTTTATGACAAGATTTCTAGACTTTAATATCAGATCATGGCAGTTTTTGTTTAACTGAATTTGTTTTTCGATTGCTATGAACATAAAGGTAAATGTAATTTAAAGATTGCTACAGGCTTTTTGTGCTTCATTAAATGTTGGATTAAAATGTGATTGCTATTTCCAAGTGCAACGGACTTGAACAAAACTAAAAATCATGATCTCATTTGAAAGTTTAACGCTAAACCTTCTCAGATAAGCATTTTATATTTTAAATGGGCTAGGTATCAGCTGGTCGTGAAGAAGCTATTAGATTTGATTATACTAGAAAGATAGCACGAGTGTTTGTGTGCGTGGACCTTAGAACACTGTGATAGTTTTATGAACATCATGAACACACTAGAACTGGGTATTTAAAAAAATTGAAACGATTGGCTGTTGTCTTCAAATAATGAGTTAGTGACCCTAGTATAGTTACACCTACCGAATGTATGTGAAAAATAGCAATGCATGTTTATGTGAAATCTACAAATTGAATGATGTTGGCTAGATAGCAACAGACGTAGGCCTACTCATCTGGGCAGTAATAAATTTACACCTATTTATTGCATGTGCGTTAACAGCTTGGGAAAGAATTGGTCGAAAAGTGGCTGATGTGGCCGGAGGATAAGCATATCTTAATTCAAGAGGAAATGACTCATTTAGTTCTCAAGTCAATACTGGAATCATTGTGTGGAGACGAATTTGAAAATAATGATCTTGTTACGAAAGTCAAGGCAGCTAATGACTACGTGAGTAACCTGGAAAACTTTTATAAGTTTGCAAAATTCGTCAAAGTTTCAAATATTTTCTTACCTTTTGCTGCTAGATGAATCTACATTGTTGAATAATAATAATAATAATAATAATAATAATTATTATTATTATTATTATTATTATTATTATTATTATTATCTAAGCAATTTTCTGTATGCTGTTGGGCCTGTGGGAAGTTGGAGCATTGCAAATTTGCTGACATAAGATTTGCCTGCTTTCAACATGGCTCTTTTATGTACACATCTATTCACCAGAAAGGTAAAGTACAGAAAGAACACAGAAAAGAATCACGAAAATTAATTATGATTAAGCAACAATTAGAAACAAAATCGGCAAACCTAAATTGGTCCAATCTGTGATATAATCTAGGGCATCTCGATACCATAGTCACGACAAAGTAATAAGAATTCATCTTTATAACAAGGTCCTTTACAGCAATCGTTAAGAATCCTATTATTGTCTCTTCCATATAGTAGCCTAGCAAAAAAATTTCATTTTTGCAGATTCAGAATATACGTAAGATTCATATGACTAGAAAAGTATTGAACATTTTTTACAGATTCTTATTTATGCATGTTGAATAACTTCACGTAAATATTATTCCAACACACATTTAACTGCTCCATCTGAGCTGTTGATAGGTTTATAGCCTCGAACGAGTATTACTTATTAACACAGGTAAGACAAATGATTCTAGCAAACTCCATTTTACAATATAACAATTTAACTCCAATTTAACTCCAATTTAACATATTCAGAAACATATCTTGAATGACAATCTATGGCGTTGGCAGTAGCATAAAAACGATTAATAGCAGTAAGCATATCAATTTTAAACCTTTTGAAGGAAATAAAATACAGTCCAAGATAATATTATTTCAGTTCCTTAACCCAATTAATAAAATCACCACTACTGTTTAACATCTATGCGAGAACTTATACGAGAGGCGCTAGAAATTATGGAAGAGGGAATAAATGTATACGAGGAAAACTGACGAAAGCGCTGAGATTTGCAGACGATCTGGCAATGCTGGTAAATAGACAAGAAGGATGATGGACCGCCTGAACTTAATTTTGATAGAATGTGGTATGAAAAAATATCAAGAAAACAAGGGTTATGAAGATAGCAGAGTAGTAAGAATAAGACTAAATTACGAAGAGTTGGAACAGGTCAGGCAGTTCTGTTACTTAGGAAGCATGATTACAACAGTTGCAAAATGTCATAATAAAATATACAAAAAGGATAGAGATGGGAAAAGACGCTTTTATGAAGAGGAAAGAATTAATGAGAGGATGACTAGACAGAAAAGAATGACTAAAGAAAAGAATGGTCAAAACATTTATATGGAGCGTGATCTTATATGGATCGGAAACATAGACCTTCAGAAAAGACGACATCAGAAGACTGGAGGCTTTTGAGTTATGGATATGGCGCAGGAGCGAGAAGGTTAGCTGGACAGAACACAAAACAAACGAAGAGGTGCTTCAACAAGTGGATGACTACAATAAGAACGAGACAGAGGTAATGGATTGGACAGATACTGAGAGGTGATTCCCTTCTAGGAAACGAGTGGAGAATGAAAGGAAAGAAGAAGAGAATAAGACGTAAACAAGTGCTACTAAACTGGTTGATGGAGGACAGATACGGTAAACTGGAGGAGGAGGCCCAACAACTTCAGTCCCAACGAATGGCGCCATTGGAAGCTCGAACCTGCCGGGGGCAGAGAACTTGAAGAAAAACCCAACTAATAGGTTCTGTGCCCACGACTGGATCACATAATTGTCTATTCCACGATGGACCTACCAAGAATAAGTTGGATTTTCTTGCATTAAAAATTATATCAATTTCAGTACCTTCCGGAAACATATATCAATCATATGCTGAAGTCCGCACACTAAGGCAGAGAGCAATAGTATATCAACCGTATGTGCGAAGCATCCAACTTAGGTGACAACCAAGGTGACAACCAATATCTGAAAAGACCAATGCATGAATGTAAACGTATATATATACTGTATATATTTTGAAGAAGACTGGAGAAAGAATGCCACACTGTATAATTCCACTGTTAACAGAAGTCGGCTTTGAGAGTGTATTATACCATTTTACCGCAGAGAAGATTTTACCATACCAGTCCACAATAAATTTAATAATTCTAGCAGGTAAACCTTTGTTAAAAAGCAGTTCAAAATGTTTGACAAGATTGACATGAACAAATGCTTTCCTTGCATCAAAAGATGCCATGTAAACATTACTATCATGTGACACAAAAAAATCAGTAACTTGCCTTAACGCAAAAATAGCATATGCACAACTTAAGTGTTTCTTACAACCAAATTATAGCTCACTAGACGTTAGTTGCTCTCCAAATTTCAGTGATAAACAGTATTCAAACAATTTAGGTGTGACAGGGCTAGTAGTAATAGGTCTATAATTTTCAGAGGCTGTTTTATCACCACATTTATCTTTTACAGTGGGCATCGTTATCCCATCCCAAAATCATCCGGAACAAAACCATGGATAAAGATCATATTAAACGACAACTTTAAATGCACAGTGATGGCTGGGTGACAGTGTATAATATGTTCCTTGTTTAAACCATCCAAGCCACAGACCTTACCATTTTTAATGGTAAGGCCTTTTTATGGGAGGAGTACTGATGAGTTGATTTTTCTGTACCATCACAGTATATAATATTCAAACTGTCAAATTAAACATGGCATGACCTAAATATTTGCCTGGTTGCCTGCCAATCTGTATAGTGCTGGAGTGAAATAGAAAAATACATGCTTGGTGATAATCCGGACCCAGGAAGTTCTAGAGAGGCTGAATTTAAACACAGTAAGTTAAATCAAATTTCATTTGAAGACTGCTTTTCATTTCACATGTTTAATTGTTTCTGTCAGATTTTTCATAAGAAGTTAACGAATAATTTGCTTGCTGTCTAAATGATGTTGCCTGTGTACATCTTGAGTACAGTTTGTCTGAACATGACCTTTGGCATATAACAACAAATTCGGCTAAATGTTAACTGTTGCATCCCAACTTCTCAAAACTGTTTTATTTTTTTGTCAAAGTCTTCAGGATTCATTAAATATTCATACCAATATAAAACTAATTTAACTTGAAATACCTTTTTTGGCTGTTCTGTGCTTTAACTCTTCTTGGACAACACATAATACTTTACTTTTATGACCAGAGGCATGTGTCTACAGTATTGAAGCCATCTATGGGACTAATAGACAAAGCTTTATCTAAATTTGGCCTATGCCCTGATATAAGCTATTTGTAGTGTACAATTTTTCATGTTCAAGTGAACAACTATTGCATAATGATGACCCAAAAGTGGCATGATGCAAGAAATTGATCAGATTTGCTTGTAAATACCTCAAAATCATGATTAAAAATTGAAAAATACCAGTTTTCAACTCGGCTGCTTCGATTTTATAGATTCCTTCTATCATTGCCATCGCACCCTTGTGTATTTACATTAAATTTTACTTCCTGGTGTTTTACGTTTTGCAAACTTTGGTTTGCAACGGTGATGAATATTAAGGACACGGGGTCCATTTCATCCAAAGTTTATATTGAGGCCATACTTTGGGTCCAATAAATCAAGATTCTATCACCTGTTTGAGATGTTACCTTCTACATATCTTTCTAAATTGCTCAGATTTCCTTCTGAAATGCAAATAATTTACTTCTTTTCTTTTCCTCAGATTTGCACTTAAACAGAATTTAGATAATATACTCTCATAAATAATCAGATTTGCTCCTAGCATCACTTGTTTTAAATTGCTCATAAGTGTTACTAAACTAATTAAAGTCTGTCAAGTATCGAGATCTTTCTTAAAGAGATTCAAAGTCAACTGCTGTAAATAATCAAAATCTATTGCTTTTTGTATTGTTCGGTGTTTCTGGTCAAGCACCGCTTAGGAACCACTGAGACCTTACACGACTTTCCTTAACTACCTCAATGCCTCAATTATTGTTTCTGCATTTGTCAAGTGGCACTATTTAATGACTAAGCATCAATCGATGGCGCTAAGCAATTAAGCGTGAAGGACTTTTGCTAAATGTTCATACGCAATGACCGTCTTAGGGAAGGCTCGAACCCATACTTCCCGCGTTACAGGCCAAGCCCTCTAATCAAATGGATGCCGTGCCCCACCGTGCCTCAAGAGTGTGGTATACTTCCTGTAACATTTTTCCCTGAGATGTCACCTGATGGAGAAATGTTACTGAAAAGATTAAATATGCTTTCTATAGTCTGTAAGGCCTTATTTAAGAAGGGGTTTACGTATACAAAGCGCTCTTGTTAAACTCTTCCGATTTTACCCTTTCTTGTGGCTTCATCTAGAGCTTTCAAACAAACGTTGGAGGTAGTTTAGTAGGTCGTGTCTCAGCCTCTGCCTTGTTACTTCTGGCATTGGCTTAGTCTTGCGGCAGTGCCTACCAAACCCACTCCAAATTTGTTTCTGCGTACGGCCCTTGACTGGCACCGTGTGATTACAAAGTTTTTTTTTAGTTGAAAAAAGCCATCTCTATTTGGATCTTCAGATAAGACTAAAATTTTATGTAAAGCCCCCCGCAACAATTACCCAGATTCTTTTTAGGCATTTTAAAACTGACTCAATCAATTAGAACTGTTGTTGAGATTACTGTATGAATAAAACAATTCATTTCAGCAAAGAAGACTCTGGATAACCTTATTCTTGGCGTGTTGTCAAAGCGGAGACAAATGATTCTTTCAGAAGAGGATAGACTGCCAATCGATGCAGTTTTAGAATTACATCTGAGTGAATCGAAAACCATTAGCGACACGAAGATATTGTTCGTTGGTGGACTCCACACAACAGCAATACGTAGTGTTTCAAATTCTACTTTATTGTGCTTTCTGCTGACTCCCACGATAGATAATTAGTTAAAGTTTTGTCTTGTTATATGTGACTCTTAGTACTTGCGCTGACATTTGACACCTCTGGAAGTAGCTCGCTACCGAAATTGCTATATAAATTGTAATTATTACTTTACATTACAACATGCATTCAAAATACAAGCGAAGGAGAGTTGAAAGATCGACGGCATATTACAGAGTGATGGAAGAAAAGGCAATCTCGTCTTGGCTTTCAAGTGAGATCAGTAATAAAGCGTAAAAAGCATAATAAGGTGAGCAGTATATTTGTATGTGTTTTAGTGTTAACCTGGTGCATCTATTTTCTTGCAACTCACCAAGAAGTGCAGAACAAAGTACGCGCAGAGGTGCTTTCTGTCCTCGAAAGTAGCGATCAAATGACTGTTGAAATGGCAGCCAAAATGAAGTAAGTGCTGATTGATGTTTACATCTTGGACAGTTTTAATAATGTTTGTTATAATTATTTTTAACATTGCAATTGTCTTGTGTATCTAGTTGGTTTCATGAATTAGGAGAATTTTAACAAATGCCTGTCTTTTAAAAGTAATTTATCGCTTTTTGCTTCAAACTTTCATTTTCTTTTGTTATCTTTGACATCCTATTTATACCAGTCACCTTATTTATTCAGTTCTTACAGCCAGGGTAAATGCCTGATGTTTATATAACTTTTCAGTGGGATTTTTCGAAATTATATTAGTGTTGTGCTTGTACAGATACTTGCGTCAAGTGCTAAAAGAGACTCTGAGAGTCGCCACTATTGGAACATTTGCGGCTCGTGTTCATCATTCGGACATGGTGATCGGTGGATACAGAGTTCCTGCTGAAGTACTGGTCTAGTTTGCTTCATTTACTGAACATTAGTGCGATACATTTAGAATATTTTGTTCTGAGTTACAGTACAGTATAGATGTATAGAAGAGTATATCGCGCTTCTGGGTATTATATTTTGATCGAAGAACTGGTTGAACACCACACGGCATCAGCTGATGGTTGTTAACATGCAAATTAATATATTATTTATGTATTTAGGCCTACCTATATCATAGATATATGAAATTGATAGGTATTATACAAATACTAATCGTTTGTGAATAAGCCTGTTCTTCAACGTGGCCTCTTTGAACCGCTGAAGAAACCTGAAGTCCCAACAACAATGTCATATGTTTTACAAATGGTAAAGAAAGAATTATCACAGTATTCCATCATATGGGCTTGAGTCTTATATATAGGCTCACATATAAGATATATGGAGCCAATGTGAAGAATATATTGTCATAATTATTCTCACTATATTTCAGGCATACGATGTTGTTGTTATGGATATCATGCTTACAAAGTTCCATGTATTTTAGACTTTCTTTTGTGTTTAGTTTGCTTTCATTAGTTGCACCAAAAGAGTTGTATATAGTTCATTGGCTTAAATGAAATTTAAAAATCTATTAAAGAGCTCGTACAGTTCTTCCAGGCACATTCAATTGTTTAGCAATTTTTGTTTCTGAAAGAATTTATATAAATTCATAATGTGAGACATCAGAAATTCAATAATCTTGAAGTTAAGATCAATTAATTATCTAAATTCCATAAAGGTTGGCTTATGATTTTGTTAGAATAAAAGTAATTTCTGTCAATTATGATTCGACGCTTTTCAAAATATTTATTTATTGGTTTATGTTTTGTGGATTGCTTTTAGGTACCAGTCATTCATGCAATTGGTGTGAGTTTGCATGGTGAAACAGTATTTCCTCAGCCTCTCAAGTTAGTGCCTCTCTTTTCAAAGTCTGGCTGACTTCTCGTTATATTGCAGTAACGCTGTTTCAACAATAGCAATACTTTTGCTATGTTAACACAATTTTTCATATACTGTGCCGGCTTAAACTTTTGTTGCAGTGGACATTAAGTGTGAGGCACAAGGAAACAATGTCGGCTGGTGCTTGCTTTCTCGGGCAATTAACGCTGGTTTTTCAGGAAACACACATGGACTGCAAAAAGTGGCGCTCGTTTTGGCAACACAACCTAGTGTGAATTTGATGCCACAGATCTGCTAAAGTGCTTTTCTCACTCTAGTTCCTAACTCAAAATTTACCCCTCTTCCAATATGTTTATAGTTCTTAATGTTTCCTCTTCTCCCACATTAGTGTCAATCTTTGAACTTTGTAATGAGGGTATTATCAAATTACAGTTGTATCTATTGTACTCATTGGGTAGCTGTCAAATGAACTTGTGCCTAAACTTTATTATCGCACTACTTTCCTCTAAAATATGAAATGACGAGGGTCTGATGACAAAAATATGGAGAGCTATTATTGGCCATCGGAGGATCTATAAACCTGCATCATATAACAGACTGATTCGACCATTTACTATATCATTCGTGTTCATACACCTAAATTCATTCATGCCATAGTGTCTGGAAGTTTTATATTCCTATTTGTGAAAATCAGTTCACAATATTTTTAACTGTAAGATGGCATATGTAGTAGATCAAATGCAAGTAGTCAGCATGCACATTGTAAATGACTTTTATATCGGTATGTAATTGTTTTATTATTTTAATGCTGGGAAATAAATTGAATTACAGTTTTGTACAATTCAACAGTCTCTTAGCTTACAAGGTAAATCTTTAATTAGAAGTTGCTACCTGTTGCTATCTTCGATCATTGTGTATTAATAAAAATTTTATCCAATAACTTAAAACTTCGAAGTGAGAAAATTTATTGATTTTAATAAATTTAAGTGATTTTAATCTATACATTTCTGACTTTAAATTAACTTAATGTCATTTCTTTCCTTTCCTAGGTTTGACCCAGATCGATTCAGCCCAGAGAATGAGCCACTTCTGCCTCTCTTTTCCTTTGAACCTTTTGGATTTGGTGGAAAGAGAAAGTGTCCAGGATATAAATTTTCATATGCTGAAGCTACTGTTCACTTGTCCCTTCTTATTCGCTCCTTTAAATTTGAACTTGCATTTGACCAGGTGGCAGAGCCAAAGTTTGGATTTGTAACCAAGCCGAAAAATGACTTGTGGGTAATTGCAAAGCCAGTGTGAAATAATTGCACCTTGGAAAACAGCAGACTCCAAGTTTGCAATATCTTATTAAGATTCAGGCTACGAAACCTTGTCTTAACACTATTTGAAACGAGACACATGTTCATAACTTCCCATTTATTTGTTCAATATTTTCAGTAGTTGTTGCTATATCAAGTCCCTCTAAATCAACCAGCTCAAGCCCTTGATCATTTTTCATGCCTGATATTCACAAGTGAAGTCATGTCTTCTCAAGAAATCTAGCCCAGATTCATCCAATCTGCGATCTTCCCATTTCTTTCAACCTAGCTAGAACACACCAGAGTAGCTCTTCTATTTCATTTCTTCTCCGGTCTACCGACAACCGTTTTTTTCTTGTACTTTTTTACACAAGGCCTATCTATGACCAATGTGGTCCCAAGTCTTTTTTGTCCAACCCCTCAGACTTGATGCAGTGCTGGTGAATAAGCTGGTGCCATGGTCTTTGTTTTAAAAGTAGCTCTTTAGACATTTTGTGCGAACGATTACGGTGTACGATAACAAAGCATTGCTAATAAAGTATATCTATTTTAAATGTAAAAAATGCAATAGGCCTCTGCAAATATATTTGCTCTTATATTGCGGAGCCTACACAAGCAGATAAAATGTAAAAGATAACCAAGTACCTTAAAATGTTGTATTTTTTGTCTGTAAATAAAGTAACTAACATTAAATGGCATTTATGAATCATTGTTAATATTATGGATTGGGGAAGCTATTCACTGTACCTTTTAATGCTGGGACATATTTACATACATTCATAATGATGCTGGTCATTATATAATTATATCTATGTGTCTACATACACTTAACTTAACCTCACTTGATATATGTATATATCATGTAACACCTGATATGTAGATAAAGTTCAAATATACAGCAACAGGTAGGTATAATAAGGATAATAGTTGCTGATAACGATTATAAATTATGATGATGAAGACGACGTCGAAGAGACCCAAAATACAACTCAATATTATTAAAATGTGATAATGCCCCTTAGAGCAGTTCAGAAATGTACATTGATGTCGGACAAAAAGAAGTATCAACTATTTATAGACTGAAAGAGGTAACTAAGTTTTCAGTCTAGATTCTAGTGGAACTCCTCTCAGTTCTTTTGGTCGGTTTATAAAGGACGTCCTTCTAAATCCATAAGAGTCTTATTCTGAATTTCGAGGCTACCCAAAAACCGTACTCATAAGCATCAGGCTAGTTTCAAATGTAATGTAACGAAGACTATTTATATAGCGCAGTCATTAATAACAAAAGGCGACTTCAAGCTGCTTTACGAATATATGAAAATCAAGTGCATGTGAAACACCACATGATTTGTAGAAAAGGAAATTTTTTTAAAAGACTCCGAAAATGACCGGTTGATGTGGCAACCGGAAGACGGGTTGGGGCCCTGTGACGAAATCCCGTTCACCGATTTCATCGATATTTGTGTCTGAGTTTTCGGTACCAGAACGGGAAAAGGCCCCTAAAATACAAATAAATAAATTCCTTGAAAGATTATAAGATTATAGTATTCGTTCTTGCTCAGAGCCTTGGAATGAGATTTGAGAAAAGGAGTCAATTTCTACCGTGGTTGATGTATTTGTTGGCGAAGTATTTTGACAAATTATGCATATTGGATGAAAGACTTCAGACAGGCTCATACCGAAACTGACACTAATCTCAGATTAATTTCAACGCGCAAAGGGTAAAGAGTCAGTTTGCGTGGAGGATGAATTCAATAGTATCTGCACTGAGAGGCGGAGGGAAGTGGGAAATAAATGGAGGTTTTAACAGTTCGGGAGAGGATGACAGGAGCCTTGTTGATATTGCTAACGAGGACATAAAAGGTTTCATGACGTACAGGAGGTAGCTGTGATATCGATTAGTCAAAGTGTTTAGTCTCTTGAGGAGAACACGGTGGCCAGAACGAGTCTGCTCGTTCCAGGTGACGGGGAGATGAATTAAGAGCTTAAAGAAAAGAATACACCTAAGATTTTGTAAGAGTTTCAGGTTCGACCATGTTTGTTCAGGAAATGTGGCATGGTGGATTAATAAGTAAACTAGAGTGGGCTAGAATTGTTGCGAACTTAGAAGAAATGAGAAGGATCCTTGGCGGGTGATGTGTGGGCTAAATATAGCCGCAACAATCCATGTACAGCGCACCTTTTGATAGGCCAACTTGCATTAATGTCCCTACTCATTATCTAACTAGAGAGCAAAAGGATCAACGTTTGCACTTGTAACTTGGTATTCAACTGATAGTCACCCGTTCAAATTAATAATCGGCCTCATTATCTTTTCACTATTTCGCTGCCCCGTCAGTGTTATATCCGCTACACCAAACAAACAAGATCAAGCCAGCCCTTGCCATCGGAGTTGGAATCACGTGTCGAGACAATATGTGACCCCGTTTCTTCCTAAATCAGGATGTATAACTGGCTAATTATCACTGAACGCATTCGACTTTTCGCTTAGCAGACAGAATGGTTCTTATAATACTTGCAGACATTATTAAGATGACGAATGTATAGGTCTTTGTGGCTATATGCATTATTTTATTCATAACATTTCTTCACCAGGTAAGTTTGTCTATTTGTGTATCCGTGAGTGACTGGCACATCCTAATTAAGTCGCAGTATCATTCAACATGCATAGAAAAACGAGATAAGCAGGAACAACTATTAGATCATTGCAATCCAATTATGGAAGCTAATATGATTGCAATGTCCAAAACAACGCAGTGGCGGACAATTTCCCATGAAGACAACAGGGTCAGGTAATTCCATAGCTTTTCTAGATTTCCTGCTAAACCAACATTTTAAAGTTTTCCTTCAAAAAATCCCCCCTCAAAGTGAAGTGCAGATAACTGGAGTGTTTGTGAAAGAGCAATGCCCCTACCATTCCTCTGTATCCGCTGCTGAAGCAAGGAACAAATCACACCAAACAAATTATTAATATAGATGCAGGCTACATGTATCAGCATTAACAATAACAGCCATTTTGTGATTGTAAAATCAAAAGTGCATCAAAAGCCATTGACACAGTTTATTCGGAAAAGCATAACACGCGAGCAAATAATCCATGGTCTCATGTACATGCTTATTAAGGTCGAGTTTCAGTGTACAGATTAGTTACGGCGGTTACTTAAGATTCTGATTTAATCTTAGCCGGCCAACTATAGACTAAGAAGGACTTTAGTATTACTAAAGGCCAGCTTAATTAGTTAATTAGATCTAGTTATTTTGAATGGGGTTTACACTGTCTTGGCTAAGCTTTTTCAGTACAAATCGAATGTCCAAAATATTATGAACGGTGGTTTGGGAAAATCGAAAGACGCCATAGGTTTTGCAGACGATATTTTCAGATCAACAGGATCGAGTTAGCTTTGCAAAAATTCTATAGTTGCATAATATGCCTACAAATTTGAACTAAAGCTAGTATAGCACCACTCTTGAAATGCAAAAGACATTAACCGCTAGTCACTTTTAAGCAAACCTGAGTCAAATCTAGAGTTGATGGGGATAAATAAGAATTAAGCAAAGAATACATGGAGATGTATTGGCTAAATGGAAAATGCAATCTTGAATCATATCACTATGGTTATAACCAAAAAGCCTAATGTGTTATTCGAAGACACAATGTCCGGAAAATTGAAAAATTTTTGTAATCAATGAACAGTCTAGAGATTAATATATTATTTCATCATTTAAGCAAATTTTTTGATAAAACTGGTAGACAGATTCCTAAACTCGTGTCAGCTAGAACAGTTGGAGTTCTAGCAATGACAAGAAAAGACTGAAGATTTGTGATCAATTTGAAAGAAATTAAACCCACCCTGTTGTCATAATATCACTCTATTATTCACAAACCACTGTTGTGTTGATAGTTTAATAATTAATTTGAGGCATATTGCTTTATATTCAAGCAGATAATGAATGTCATGTGCTTTCGTCTAAAAAACATCTGTTTGCTTTAAATTAAAGTTATATCAAATATAAAATTAAAAATATAATATGAATGCTAAAATTCACAGTACGGTAGAAATTAAATGGCTTCGTAAAATTGAACCCTTTGGTCTCGAAAATTTACGTCAGCGGGTTGAAATTTTTGAACCTCCACATAATAAGACTGAATAGCCCGGTTTTAGTTATTGTAGTTGGCCTTTCTCATTATTGCCACAATTTGAGAAAATTAACGCACTAAAATTTCACTGAACTTAAAAACTCATATCAGTATTTAAATGAATAAAGCAATTTATATTTGAATTTTAGAGAAAGAAAAAACTAGCGATCAAAGGGACCTCTCAGATTCCTGGACCAAAACCAACAAACGATCTGTGAGTTTGATCTAAAATTTTTAACCTTGTTTGATGAAAATATTATAGTAAAATGTAAAAATTTATAGCATCTCATCATCTCGGTGCACTATGTAATTTTGATCTGGCTGGAAACTTTTGTTTACTTGCCAAAAAACACCTGACAAAAACTACGTTAACACACACCACTTGTGTCAAGGAAGCTCTATAGTTACATTTTTAAATTGAAGATGCTAAATTTGTAACTGCGATTCGACGGTTACTGATGCTGAGCGTCGTGCCACTTGTATCTGCAGCTGCGGCTCGACAGGAGTCCGGCGCCCACAATAGACGGCGGCCAGATAGACTGATACGGTGATAGCAGTTGTTGAGATGTTTATTCGAGGCACACGTCCAGTACAGCAAGGCACGATCTCATTTTAATCTGCCAGTTACCGCTTATATATTGTTTCAGAGGTCGGCGGACGGCCTGCTGACTTCTAGGATGGCTTCAAATACCCTCACTGTAATTGCGCTTGAACTCAGCATAACGCTTCAGCGGTTGGGCTACACATACCCTCACGCGCTCCGCCCAAGCCTACTCACACCGCTGCTTTTTTCGTTATTCGTTACTGCCTTTATAAATTGTTCGTTGCGGCATTTATTCACCTCTCTCTCTTTATCTTTCTCTATCTTTCTCATTCTTTCTGTCTTTCTATACTTACGTTATATTAACCTTCTAAGTCGCTTGACTTGTGCACATAACATATTATTGCTAAGAGATCTTCCGCAATGGTTTACAATGATCCCAAATTTTTCAGCAAAGGAAATTTAGATGAGATCAAATCATGTGGAAGTCTGCATCAGTTCTTGGAAAAATACCACAGGCAATACGGACCAATCATTGCCTTCTGGCATGGACCTAAGATGTGGGTTAGCATCGCCTCCAGCAATCTCTTTCAAGAACATGCCTCACAGTTTGATCGACCTAGTAAGCATATCATCCTAAATAATTCTGAAAACTATTTATGTATGAACCGGTATATATATATATGCATGTACTGTATGTACCAGTATGTCTGTATACATCGTTAAATATATGCCGATATGTATGCATGTATGTATATATGTATGGATGGATGTACGTATGTATGTAAATATGTATGAAGACATTTACTATATCTCGGATGGAACAACTGGCCTGTAGAATATTTTAGTTGAAATATTGTTATTTTGCAACAAAACCTAGTTACAAAAGTATTTACAACCTGAAGGATGACTGTTATCTGTTATCAGTTACTGTTATTAGACATTCGAACTTGACTCCTAAAGAACGCTTACAGATGTCGCATCTTGGTCGTCTTTTCTTGTCACAGTATTTTCATAGAAAATATGATTTTCTAGTTTTCAGATTGATGTGCTTGCAAATGAACTTTTTAATACATGAATATTTAGCATTAGCGTTTCTGTCATAAAATCCGACTTTTTCGGATGAATGCGGATTTCCTTTCCTTGCAGTATATTCCTTACTTTCTCTTTCATTAATTAGCCTGTCTTCCAAAACACTTTGTTTCATATATGGTCGTATCCATTCTAACCACGTCCCGTTCTCCGTTTTGACATGAAACAAGATGTGATTTTTTAGTCCCGAAGTGATTTTCTAGCTTTCAGAGTGCTATTTGCTTCCAAAATGAACTTTTTATAAATGAATATTTAACACCACTTAGACTAGCAGAGGCATCTATTGTAAGGTACAAAAATGTGCTATATCAGGCGCGTGCATATACACAGGCCTGCAAACATACATAGATAGGCCAACATATATGCTTGTGTATAAAAATGTATCCTTCTTAGACTATTTAATATATAGACTTAAACTAAACTTAAATTAAAATCATGTTAATTTTGTTTTTAATTTAACCTATTACTTATTTGACTTGATCAAATGCATTTATGATTTTCATTAGTCTAGACATACATATCATTACCTTTTGATATTCTAACTGAATTTAATCATAAGAGGACTTCTATAGCGCCATTGTCAAAACGCACTGCATAGAAACAACAATGAATTTCTCCAGCATCAGCTACAGTTATAGTAACCGAAAGTGCATTACACAGTCAGAACTAGGTATCAATCAACTAATGGTATCGTATGTCACATGATTAGATAATTATATTGTGTATAAATTGTCAATTTCAGTGGAGCCTTTTCTGGGCGATGTGCCATTTTTTGGCAAAGATTCCTTACAGTTCGCTAGCGATGATGAAGCCCGAAGAAGACATGCTGCTTATTCTAAGTCCTTAAACCCAAGTTCAATCAAAAAATTCTACACAATATTTAACAAGGTTTGACTTTTGCAATCTTTAATGTTTTTGTAGTGTAACTTTTGTGTCTTCTGACTTGCAAAAATAAGACGAGATTTCATAATAAGTTTCTATCAATTATTTCATGCTGGCTGGTTAGGTTTCTTATATATATAATATATATATATGTGTGTGTTTGTATGTGCTTGTTTTTTTGTATATGTAGATTGGAGTGTTTCTGAAATAATTGATAAATCTTTTAGACTTTAATATCACGTAATGTGAGTTCTTGTTAAACTGAATTTCTACTTCGATTGTTATGTACATAAGAGCAACTGTAATTTAAAAGATTGCTGCAGGCTTCTTGTTCTCTAATATATGTTGGATGTAAGTCTGAAGTTGCCTTTTTTTGCCTTTAACGAAACGGACTTGAAGAAAACTAAAAAGCATAATCACTTTTGAAAGCATAAATGTGATAACTTCTCAGATAAGAATTATTTTTATTTTAGGTGAGCTAGGCTTTACCAGGTCCAAAAGAAGCTATAAGATTATATTTTACTAGACAGACATTTCGAGCAAGTGCGTGATTGGAACACAGGACATTGTGATAGTATCACCATTATTTACACCTATAATTATATAGCATTGTGATAGTATCACTATTATTTACAAGCTAGAACTACATAATATTGTGATAGTATGACCACTGTGTACATGCTAGAACTACATAGTTCCATTAAAAGATGAAGGGCTATTGACTGCTGCTATGGTGACATATGCATAATGTATGTGGACAATATTAGCGCATCTTTGTACGAAGCCTACAAGTTGCATGATGTAGTGTAGACAGTAACAGACGTGCAGTCATAAATCTACATGTATTTATATGCATACGGGTTTACAGCTTGGGAAAGAAATGATCCAAAAGTGGTTAATGTGGCCAGAGGATAAGAATATCTTAGTTCAAGAGGAGATGTGTACTTTGGCCCTCAAGTCCGTGCTGGAATCAATGCACGGAGAAGAATTCGAAAACAATGATCTGGTCATGAAAGTCAAAACAGCTAATGACTATGTGAGTAACATGGAAAACTTTTTTAAGTTTGCAAAAAATCGTCAACCTTTCAAATATTTTTCAAATCTTTTGGTTCTAAATGTATCTCTATTATTGATCGAAATTTCTACAGCCCCTACTGAAACGCGGGGGCCCAAATTATTTGAAAGCTGTTGGCCGTAACAAAATGGACAAACAGGAAGGGTCAAATTCGATTCTAGGTCAACAGTGTCAGGCAGGCGGACAGTCAGACGGTTACGGTGGTGGTGTTTAAATTGGAGCGGCAAAGACAGATAAAGGGAATATGAATAATCAGGATCGGTTTTTTGGAAGAGTAGTGTTTTTGGTTTTGAGTGACAGACCTGCATAGACATTGCAAGAGGTGAAGTGTCGGTGAGTTTGTATGACAAAAAAAAGATAAGATTATAGTAACGATAGATAATTCCAGGGGTTGGAGCAGCTAAGGCTATTGAGGTATTTCCAGAATTAAAGAGTGAGGTGTCAGAATGGCGGGGAAGTAATAGGCAGGAGGGCGAGCAAGTGGAACGGATTGGTTGGATTGTATATAACTGACAAAGATAGGAGGGTTAGGGGCATCGAAATGCTGTGTGGCTAAGTTATAGGACTTTGTACTCTATTCGTGTAGCTAATTTAACCAATCTCTAAGTAATCTGTTGCGCCTGCCTAAAGCAGCAGCGGTGCAAATATGCTGAAATAGCCTGTATCTAACATTGCTCTCGAGGCAGGAGCGTTGCTGAGTTAGTTGTTCTGTAGAGGCGCTCTATAACTTCACCAAGACATTGCACAACATCTATATTGGATGGTGCTTATGAAATAAAAAAGTAAGTTTTAAGATAATAGACTTGTTCAAGTAAAATCTAACAGGAGATAATCTGGATATTAGCATGGTTATTTGCCTATCTGTATAGTTGTGGAGTGAAACAGAAAAATACATGATTGGCGATGTTCCAAAGCCAGGAAGTGCTAGAGACGTTGAATTTAAATGCGGTGAGTTGAAAAAAACACAATCTAAAGACTGCTTTTACTTTCACACCTTACATTTTTTCTGTCGGATTTTATATCTTTTATCTTAAGAAGTTAACAAATATAATTTTGCTTGTTGTCTAATTGATATTGAATATGTACATCTTCAATACAGTTCCTCTGAACAAGACTTTCTACACATATGCACAAGTCTATTCTCATGTTGACTATTAAATCCCAACTCCTCACATTTCACTTAGTTTTGATGTCAAAATCTGTAAGATGAATTGGTGTACAAAGCAATAAATCAAAATTTTCTCACCTATCTGAGATTTCATCTTTTGGCATTGCTCATATTTGCTTTGAAGTTGCGAAGTTACTTGTTTTTTTCTTCAGATTTGCTCTTAAATAAAATTCAGACTACATACTCTTATAATTAATTAGTTAGATATCCTCCTAAAATCACTTGTGTTAAGCTGCCCAGAATTGTTCCTAAAACAATTAAGATATGTCAAGTGTTGGGATACTTCTTAAAGAATGGTGGGAAAAGTGGTATTGTAAGTAGGCAGAAGACAATCATTGGAAGAGGGAGGATTTAAACAAAGTCTGACAGGAGATCTCTTGTAGGAAGGCTTCAATGTTTACTGAACTAACGCTGCGAAAAGAAAGAGAGACAGAGTCACGAATGGATTAGGTAGGATGTTAAGGCGTGTGGAGATAAGGTAATGATCAGATGGTGTATCGAAAGAGAAAGAAATATTAAAGATTCAAAGTCAGCAGCTGTCAATGACCAAAACATGCATTTTAAGTTGTCCAGATTTCCTCGAAAAGCAAGCTTAGACTCAACCCAGATCCACTACGGTCTTACAGTGCAATGCCTGTATCTGCCAACAAGCCTCAATTATTATTTCTGCGTGTATTAAGAGCCTGTGGTAGCAATAATAGAGTGTAACAAGGTCCGCGGTATGTCTAAGATTTTTGTGTATGCGTTTCGGTGTTGACCTGGTGCATATATTATCTTGCAACTCATCAAGAAGTGCAGAACAGAGTGCGGGAAGAGGTGATCTCTGTCCTTGGAAGTAGCGATCAAATAACTCCTAACATGGCAGCCAAAATGAAGTAAATGCTGATTGACTTGTTTAAATCTCTGTCAATTTTATTAATATTTGTTTAAAAAATATGTTAGTCCAGCAAGTGTCTTGTATATCTAGTTGATTTTATGAATTATGAAAATGTTTCAAAAAGCCTGTCATTGTAAAGTAATTTATTGCATTTTGCTTCAAATCTTCGTTTTCTTTTGCAATCTTTGACTTGTTATACAAAACAGTTAACTTTTTTATTCAGTTCTCATAGCCAGTGTAAATGTCTGGATGTTTATATAGCGCTTTCACTGGGGTTTCACAATATTTTTATTGATCTTGTACAGATACCTGCGTCAAGTGTTAAACGAGACTCTGAGAATCGCCGTTATTGTAACATTTGCAGTTCGTGTTCATCATTCGGACATGGTACTCGGTGGATATAAAGTTCTTGCTAAAGTACTGCTCTAGTTGCTCCATTCGCTGAACCTTCGCGTAATATACTTAAAATATTTTTGCACGAAGTAGGAGCAAATAATACACAGTATGCATAGATGGATATATTGTGTTTTTGTGAATTTTAATCTCATGAAAGCTTGTTGCGTACGAATGATTTTACCAAGCAAAGTTGATATATAGAATACATATAAATGATAAATATGTTTTTAGGTTCACATTTATCACACAAGTATGAAATTACACATGATTATATTATACACATTCTGAGAATAAACCGGTTTTCGTCGCGTAGCGTTTCAGATTGCTGAAGAACTTGGATCCCCTACAGCAACGTCAAATGTTTTACAGATGGTAAGGTTATGACACTGTTATACATATTGGCTTCATAAGTTCTACTTATAGGCCTATGTGTAAGATATATGGAGACCATATATGGAATGTCATCGTATTCTCGCTATATCTCAAACATATGACGTTGCTGTTGGGCAGATTATCATTATGACGCGCCAGTTGTTCTAGGCTCTTTTGGGTTTAGTTTGGTTACGTAAGGTGCAGCAACAGAGTTGTATAGCCTATAGTTCATTGGCCTCAATGCATTTTAAACTACTGAAAGAGTCAAGCCAGTTCTGCGCACTTTCAAAGAATTATTGCTTCTGAATAAATTCACATAAAATTTATAAAATAATTATCAGCAATTGGATAAATTTGCAGTTAAAAGCAAATAAATTTCTAAATTCCATAAAGGTTGACCTACGATTTTATTGGAATAAACATAATTTCTATCAGTTGTGATTTGACGCTTTTCAAAATATTTATTTACTTGCTTATGCTTTTTGAATTGTTCCTAGATACCAGTCATTCAAGCACTTGGTGTGAGTCTGCATGATGAAACAGTATTTCCTCATCCTCTCAAGTTAGTGAATCTGCTTTCAAATAATTTCCTTTTGGTAGACTTTATTATATCTTGTCTTTAATGCAGCTTTTGATGTTTTAACTATAATTGTTAGCAATAGCTCATCAGATCAGAGGTCATCGAATCCCAGAGAAATGAGAACGATGGTTCTTGGAAATTCAAGAGGAGAATCAAAAATTTAGAGTGAGCATTATAAGAAGTTTAATTATATATATTCGGTCTCAATTTTATTTCAGATAAAGTTTGTGGCCTACAGTAATAATTATTTCATGGACTTCTTTTGCTCTAGCGAAGTCTTACAGTACCCTACTTAATAGCGATATCACCCAATGTAGGAGTTCACGTGTTTCTCACTCACTTCTTCTGAAACTGACGTGTATAAGCCGGCCCTAATAAAAGGCTGCATTATTTTCATCAGTCGGAGGCAATGGGCCATGGACACACTTGCAACCATGAGTCTAGGAGTACCTTTATAATGTTAACGATATATATCGCTTGTATATCGCTTGTCTTTGCCTAAGCCTAATCAAGCCATGTCACTACTCGTCGCATTGCCGTTCCGCCACATCAGTGCCCATAGTCTACCTTCTCTCCTAGGCAGGTTTATGAATGCCAGATTCCTTAAGAGAATCAACACTGAAGAGCTCTGTCTCGAGATCCGACTTGCCTTCCCCGGTCACCGGATGTCCAACGTCCTAAGGATGGCCATTTCTCAGAACACGGAAACTTCCTTTACCGGCAATCGTGCCTTCTTTACTACCAGCATATATTACTGTTTGTAGGTGTTTTACTTCACTTCACGAAAATAAACGGAATTAGAATTTTGTGCAATTCAACAATCTGTTAGCTTACAAGGCAAAACTTTCATTGGTAGTTGCTTTCAGAACTATCTTCATGCACCGCATACTAAAATAAAGATGAACTTTAAACTTTTGTATGGTGAATATTTATTCATTTCAATATATTTAAAGTCCCTCTAATTTATTTCCATGAGTGACTTTAACTTAGTGTAATTTTCTTTTCCTTTATAGGTTTGACCCAGATCGATTCAGCCCTGAGAATGAACGACTTATTCCTCCATTTTCCTTTGAACCTTTTGGATTTAGCGGAAAGAGAAAGTGTCCAGGATACAATTTTGCATATGCTGCAGCTACCGCTACCCTCTCCCTTCTTATTCGTTCCTTCGAGATTGAACTTGCATTTGACCAGGTGGCAGAGCCCAACTTTGGATTTGTAACCAAGCTGAAAGATGACTTGTGGGTGATTGCAAAACCAATATGAGGTAGCATGTTGCTCGATATTAAAATCACCCCCAGTAGACACTTTCGAGTAAGCAACAAGCGAGGCAATAATTATTCCATTTCAACATTAAAGAGTTCTAAAGGTGACCCTGGTGGACAATTGTCTACATCAAATATACAATCTTTTCCTTTATCTTGTGGTATAGTTAGGAACATACATTTATAGGTGGCATGTACTGTTAGAGACCTTCCTAATTTCAATATTTTAAACTTAACATCTGCCCTGATACAAAATGCTACACCACGCCTTTGCCAGAAGTTATGCAAATGGATATAAATTGATAACCTGGAATGTTTATTATGTCTGTAGTAAAAGGGCCTAGCCATGTTTCAGTTAAGGCCAAGATAGTAACAGGAGCGTGTGACAAGGGGATCTGAACCTCAGGTATTTTGAAATAGAAGTGTTTGCAGCTTATGTCCATCAATTTAAACTTGTTACATTGTGAGGAGAGAAATTTAGCAGCCAAGATATCAACAGACTGATATGAGATGGTGCAAGGATTAGGTGATCTGATCATCTTTATATAATAGGAACTATAAATGAGTAAAGAAGTTGGGATTGCTTTAAGTTCGAATTATTTGTCTCGAGAAGACTGAATGATAGCAAAGTTCAGAGATTTCAGCTTTATAACCAGATCAAGAAAGTGAAACGATGCTTTAGGCTACGAGATTATGAAAGCATGATCATCTGAGGGTAAAGAATCAGTTTGATGGAGGATGACTTCGATAAGTGAAGTCTGTTTTGTCGGTGAAGAAGGACGCGAAAGAGTAGATAATAGCTGGAGGTGTGATAGAGTTTGAAGAGGAAAAGAGGAGTCATTTTGAAGAAGACTGTTAAGTGTTTTTCAAAGATTTCGAGAATTGGATGAATTCGATTGAACAAGAGAGAACAGATATCCTTCTTGTCGGACAGAAGCTGCCTCTGATTGGTCTAAGTTTTTTGACTACTGAGGACAAAAAGGGCGATTAGAACATCTGTCTGTTCTTTCTAGGAAAGAATTAAACAAAGGAATTTCTTCAAGAGTTTCAGGCTTAATAAACACCGTTGTTGGAAAGATTTGCCTTGATGGAACTGTACGCGGAAAAGAGTTCGTCAGGATCGGTTGATGGACTTAGCCAACGGGATAAGGGTCCTTCGGCTTACATGCAGGCTAAACAGTGCACAATAATATGCGATAGGCACACACTTTTAATAGGCCAACTTGCAATGATTAACCTGCTCATTTACCTGACCAGAGAGTAAAAGGATCTGCTTTTACATATGTAGCCTGATAATCCATTAATAATCATCTATTCATATAAATAACCAGCTCAGCGATAACTTTTCGCTATTTCGCTGCCCCGTCAGCGTTGTATTCACAGCGCCAATAAGAGTAATGTTACAAAACTCAGAATATTGGTTAAAATGAGACAAATGTTCATAAGTTGTCATTTATTCATTCAATACTTTAAGTACTTTTTGCTATATCAGATTCTTCTGTATCGATCACCTCAAGTCCCTCTTTTTTATATTTCAGGCTTGCGTTTCACAATTGAAATCAAGTCTTCTCAAGAAATCTTACCCATTTTGATCCAATCTGCCACCACCTTCCTATTTCTTTCAATCTTACGGCGCACGATGAGAGGTCTTCCGTTCATTAATTGTGGCAATGTGCTTTATACTTCCTGCAGTATTTGTGACCAACTTATTTATTTATTTATCTATCTATTAAAGCACGTGTAACGCGCGCAATCTCAGTACACCTGAATCTTGGTTTCACCACCCACGGACTTGATGCAATGATCATGAATTATCTAGTGACCTTGTCTTTCCTTTTACTGTATGTAGAGCTTCAGATATTTTCGACTGCATGATTACGTTGTACAATTAGAAAGGGTTGCTGATCAAGAACATCTGTTTTAGCTGTCACACAAATACAATAAACCTAAGTAAATGCAGATAAATCTAAAGCATAGGCCATAGGCAAATGCCTTAAGAGCACCGGATTATTTGTCTGCTTCTACAGTAACTTACATGAGCTGGCATTTATAAACGTTACACATGGAATGAGTATTTTAATTCAAATGTGACATATATATATATATTCTGGCAATTATATATTTACACCTACATATCGACACTGTCCTTAGCGTCGCTTATTTTGTATGTCTAACTGAATTATGTAACACATCTGATGTAGACAAAATGTCAGTTCACGGGGAATGGAAAGGTTAGAAATATTGATGATGACAATAATGATGATGAAAACGCTGTTAATGATTATGAATTACAATAATAAAGATGCGATTATGGCGACAATGAATCAGTCATGGTGATGCAGACGACGATGAATCGGCCTACAATGCAACTCATTATCATTAAAATTTGATAGTGAACCTAGACCAGCAGTTCAGAAGTGCACATTAATCCCGGGCAAAAAACATTATGAACCATATATGGACTGGAACAGGCAATAAAGTTTTAGGCCTAGACTTTAGAATTAAAGATAGCCTCTGTAAGAGAGTCGCGATGATAAGGAGGTAGAGAGTTCCAACTGGTAGACCAGCTACTGTGAGTAATCGCCGAGTAGACACGGACGAGGAATATAACATAACAAAAAAAAAACGACAGGCGCACACTTTTAATACTACAACATGCATTGATGAATCTGCTCATTTACCTGACCAGGAAACAACCGGGTCTGCTTTTGCACATGTAGCCTGATATTTCATTAATAATCCTCTATTTAAAAAAATAACCAAAACAGCGATAACTCTCCGCTATATCACTGCCCCTGTCAGCGTTGTATCCACAGCGCCAAGCTATCAAGGCCAAGCCACCCCTCGCCAACTGAGTCTGGATAGCGTTTCTAAACAATCTGTGACCTGGTTCCACTTTAAGTCAGACAGACAGATCAAAGATCACTGAATGCATTCGAGGTCTCGCTTGGCACACAGAAGGTTTCTTCGCAGACACTTTTACGATGATGAATGTGGAAGTCTTTGTGGCAGTTTGCCTCATTTTATTCGCAATATTTGTTTACCAGGTAAGTTTATCGACGCTTCCCAAACAGCAACACATTAAGGTATCCATTTAGGTCCTATTATTATTTATTATTATTAACATAATTATTGCTTAGAAATTTATTTTGCGGTGGAGTATAAAGCTCAGTTTATCAACCAATGGCCCACCAAATTCAAGCTGCAGTCAGGTCAGTATCCAGAAAGTCAGTCCACTGAAACATAGAGGCAGCCTATGGCGGATTAGCCAATTGGAAAAAAAGATAATTATTAAGTTGAGCACGAAATGACCCAAGAGACTGAGCACAACGCACAGATGCAGGAAGAGAATTCCGAAGCTTATGTTCAGCAACCAAAAAAAGCCATTCACCAAGAACAATTCCACACTGAATACTGAATGAATATTAGAAGATTAACGTGCCAGACATCAAAAATAATTTGAATCAGAGGAAAATCCACGGCAAAACATGTAGTCTTTTGGAACAATCAGAGAAAAGCTCTCAGATGACCTGGTTGAATAGTCATAAGTTTGAAAAATCAGGAATTATTTTAAGTATTGTTATTAGCAAGAGTTCAATATTTTATTTACTATTAGCCCTTGTTTAAAAAAAAATTCTTTGCTGAACATGAACCAATGCAAAAATTTAAGTGCAGGGGTTATATGCTCATAAGTTGACGTAATAGTTCGGAACTCTTTGAAGCTTCTCCATGTTTTACTCTGTGATGCCTTTAAGAAGCGACTTACAGTAATCAAGACGACTGGACACCAATATCTTTGCCAGAGGTATCCTTGAAGACCTAGGGACATACTGTACTGTCTTATTTTGTGTGTCACAAATATGCGACCAATTTACGTGCAGCATCAACCAACTCAACAAGTTAAATGCTCAGCTTTAAAGACAAGGCCATTCAAATTCTTACGCTGTTGTGGAGTGCCCAGTAATATAAATTCAGTCTTCAATTGGCTATGTTTATTAAACGTCATCCAAGACTGCAACTCTTCAAAGGCAGAGGACAACGAGGAATGTTGTAGTGGCGAGCAAATTTTATGCCGCTATACCATTTCTCACATTTTAATTTAAATAAAAATGCAGAAATAAGTTAGCATATTTCTAACGATACAGAATGCAAGATGGTAAGGGTCCGGATTTGGGAACTGCTACGGATTCTTATGAACGTTTACCTGATGATAGCTATTGACTTGTGTAGTCAAACGTGCCTATTTCTCTCTTCCGGACATCTTTCGCGAATTTTTCTATAAATTTTCAAAAAAATTTAACATATTACTACAATAAAATATTTTACATAGACGGCGGGTTAAAATTGCGCTCAGTAATCTTGAGCTGATATCTAGGCTGCAGATATGTGCGTAATTTTTACGGAATTTGTGCGAACATACAGGTGATCGGCTGTCTTCTAGTGCCATCGTGGCCAATAGAGTCCTCGTTGTTGCAATCATCTTAGAGATGTAGCCTAGATCTGCATTTTGCTCGTGTGTTTCTGCTTTAGAACAAGGCCGCATAGGATTTTCAGTAGGAATTTTAGTCTATGGTCAGAGGCAATGACAGCCAAGCCTATAGGACTTGATAGGATTTGTTGAAATCATTTGATGCATCTATAATATAGATTTCCAATGGTATATAAGTAGCCTTCTCCATATCAATGTACATATGGAGCTCAAATGGCAAAGTTTGCTATATGGTAACCATGCGTCCTACATAAGGCGTTGCTGTTGGTACTTCTGCCAATTACTGCTACCCACACGAACTGAATTAAAAGCTCTAACTAATTCCTTTATAGCTGCATACTGTGCCAGAACCAGCGAGGCGTAATTCAAAGCAGTTTGACCTAGTTGTGTTCATGGGCGGAAATAGGGCGACAAATGAAATTTTTAAAGACACCGTCTACCATCTACTCTAAAACGTAAATGGTGACCATAGCAATCTCTATGAGAACAGATGAAAAACTTGAGATTTGATGCTCTACACATCGTCAACAGTTGGCCTAACAATTTTCAATTCTAAAGCTAAAAGGACCAAGCTTCTATCTTTATGTGAAGGCCCCTTTACCCTGTAATATATTTAAACTTATCGATCACCGATTTCAAAACACCCATCTCTCTCCTCTCTAACCGACAAATCTCTCCCCACTCCTCTCTTCTCTCTCTCTCTCTCTCTCTCTCTCGATCTTCCACCATAAAATATTGCGCTGCTTACATCAAAACTTCAACCCTCTTTGGATTAATCAAGAAGGACGACCAAACTCCTATCCTGTTATAGCTTTCAAGCACAAAGCTTTATGTTCTAGTGTAAGGTCTGAGACCCTGGGCTGTTTTCTTGCTGACCTTTCCCTAAACACAGGACGAGCTATAAGGGAAGTTTGGCATTCTAAATAAATAATCTGGAACTGAAGATATTTTATCGCAGTTTTTAAGCAAATTCTTTGGTTAAATTAGTATAGGGATTTCTAAACTTTTGTCAACAACATAGATGACTCCTTGGCCATGACGGAAACAGATTGAGAGTTGTTGAAACATTCGAAAGAAATTCACTCGCGAATGTTGTCATATAGCTGCATTATAAATCACTCACTTTCATTTTGAAAGTCTGATAATCAAATTGACGCATGTTGCCCTATGTTCAAGCAGGTGATAAATATCATTTGTTTTCCATTTGATAAGCATCTATTCGTTTTAAATTGAGGTTATATCAAATATTAAATTAAACATATTATAAACTAGATTTATATCAAGTATGTAATTAAAAGATGTTAAATTAATGTTTAAATAATCGTGCTATTTAAATAAATGCCTTCTAAAAACTTAGCCGCATGGTCTTGACGCTTGTCTCAGCCTATATAAATTTCTGAACCTATACCAAAGGGTCTGAGTAACTCTGTTTTAGAGTAATTGTAATGGACTTGGCCCGTAACTTCAGCGATTAAAAAAAATTATGACCCAGAAATGTCACTAATATTGAAAACAGTATCACTGTTTACATAAATCAGACATCTTGTTTTTTTTTCATTTTAGAGAAAGAAAAAACCGGCCATCAAAGGAACCTCTCAGATTCCCGGACCAAAACCTGCAAATGATCTGTGAGTCTGTTCTACAATTTGCAGCTTTTTGAAAAATACTATAGTAAAGTTATATAAATTTATATCGTCTTATCATCTCTGTGCACTTGGTAGTTTTGTTTTAGTTGGCAGCAGCTTGATTACCTGCAAAATACACATTTACAAGAACTTTATTTACACATACCACTAGCCAATAGTCACTTTAGAGTTACATTTCCTAATTCAAAGTGTTATATTATGCCGAGCGACAGTGCCATTTATCAGTGCTCCAGCGGTTGTGGCTCGATGGGACGCCGGCCTGCCCCAGTAGAGGGCGGCTTGATAGACTGGGATCAGCAGTAACTGTTGTTGAGACGATTATTCGAGACACACGTGATGTGAAACACGATCTCATTTTAACCTGCATGCTTACAGCAACCATTTATTTGGTTCTAGGACAATAACCCCCGGACAATAACCCCCGGACAATAACCCCCGAACAATAACCCCGGGACAATTACTCCCCATGCAAATAACCCCCCGGACAGTAACCCTCTATACTGATATATTAATTATAAAAATTACAAATAATGTATATTAATCATACATTTTGTAAATTAACTTATTAGACATATATTTGAGAACCATGCAACGTTACAGTATGAAATGAAATGTGTAACAGAAAGGGCTGTTTATTGTTTATTAGTTTATTGAACTTAAAAAGAAAGGTTGTGAGCTATTCCACGTAATAGTCAAGAACATTGCGCTCATTGTAATTGCTAATGACGGCCAATATCCGTGCATTGGAGTCAGCATACTTCTTCCTTGGAGGTTGCGATGGGTGACCAGCCAGAAATTGGCTGCAGTGAACTTGTTGTTATCTTTTCCTCGATCAGATTTTATAAATTCCATCATCGAAAGAAATAGATCAACTTTTTAAACTTCTTATTTTCCAGAAACCATTTCTATTATATAGTAGTTGACCTCTTTCATGTTGTATAGTAATTCTTTCATGTCTACTCTGTGCCCTGATGTTATCTAATAATTAGTTTTTGATGTATGGTAAATCTTTCATGTCTACTGTCTGCCCAATTCTCTAATAATTGTCCAATATTTAGTTCTTGGTTGTCTGGTCATTCAGTCATGTCTAATCTTACTGTATGTACAGTATATCGGGGGTTATTGTCCGGGGGTTGTTTGCACGGGAGGTTATTGTCCGGGGGGTTATTGTCCGGGGGGTTATTGTACGGGTGGTTATTTTCCTGTTACCCATTTATTTACTGTTTCAATGGTCTGCGGTAGCTCTACTGTCTAGAAGGCTTCTGGTACCAAATGCCATGACTTCGTTTACAGTAGATCTCAACACAAGGTTTCAGGTGCTAGGCTACACACACATTCACGCGTTCGGGCCCAGTCTACGTACATATTTATAGTTCACGTTGCTGCCTTTATTCACCTCACTCTCTACCTCTTTTTCTTTCTATCGTTATCTTTATCTATCTATCCATCCATCCATCCATCCATCCATCCATCCATCCATCCATCCATCCATCCATCCATCCATCCATCCATCCATCCATCTATCTATCTATCTATCCATCCATCCATCCATCCATCCATCCATCCATCCATCCATCTATCTCTCTGTCTGTCTCTCTGTCTGCTTGTCTGTCTATCTGTCTATCTGTCTATCTATCTACCTATGTACCTCCCTATATGTCTATCTATCTATCTCTATGTACGTCTGAGTGCCCGTTTGTCTTTCTGTCTCTCAGTCTGTCTGTCAGTCTGTCTCTCTCTTTCTCACTTTCCCACTTTATCATTTTGTCTGCCTCTCTAAACCTACATTATACTAGGCTTTTGCGCCGTGTGTGGCCTGTGCACATAACTACTTGTTTAGAAATATTCTGCAATGATTTACTGTGATCTCAAATGTCCAGGGAAGGAAACTTAGATGAGATCAAATCCTGTGGAAATCTGCATCAGTTCTTGAAAAAATACCACAGACGGTATGGACCTATCATCGCTTTCTGGTCTGGTCCTAAGATGTGGATTAGCATCGCATCCAGCAATCTCTTTCAAGAACATGCCTCAGAGTTTGATCGACCTCGTAAGGATACCATACAATTTCATCCATGCAACTATTTGTGTATGTACCGGTGGGTATTTATGTATCCACCTACCAGTATGCACGGATATATTTATCTATGTATAATTCTGTTTGTATGCATCGGTATTTTTGTATTTAGGTACAAATGTATGGATGTACATTTGCATGCATGTATGTACAGTATGTACCGGTACGTATGTTTAGGAGAGGTCTGGTTGCAAGGAATTAAAGGGCATGTGTAGGTATGGAGCTACAAGTACGTATGTTGGTACCATTGTTGGATGTTTGCATGTACTAAGATATTTACTATATGCATCCTCGACGGAAGAACTCATCTGCGAAATTTCTCGGTTTAAATGTTTTTGATTTTCGCCAAAAATCAATTTGCGAAACTGTGTACATCCTGACGAATGACTGTTATCTATTCAAACTGTCTGTTGTCACTCTCAGCCTGCTGACCTTAATTGAATGCATTGAGATATCGTATCTTGGTTGTTGTCTATTCACAGCATCTTTAGAGAAAGGATTCACTCTGTCCGTGACGAAATGGTCGTACTTCTGCGGGGAATCCGGATTCTCAGATTTCCTTTCAGAAATATTTACTTCCTTTTTTCTCTCCTCAGGAACATCTTGTTCAGGATATGATCATATCCGTTCTAACTACGTTCCTGTCTCTTTTTAACTTCGAACATGATGTTCAAGATGTAACTCTCGAGTTCTCCCACGACTTTTTAATTCAGGCCTACCTGATAAACAGATAAACTGAGGCTATCAAGGCAGCGCTATTGCGAAGTAGTACAAAGCACTAGTTTAGGCGTTTAGAAACATATAGAGCCATATATCCAAAGGGCTACCTTATAAAAGCGCTGCCTAAATGATTTTATAGTCATTAATGGCAAAAAGTTAATCAATAAGCGAACAGACAACTGATCAGACAACTCGAAGTCACCAGTAACAAACTCCCGCACTCTTTAGTGCGCAGCCGACGGATTCCCGTCCAAAGTTGACAATAGACGGCATTTCAAAGTTTCTGAACCATTTACAGTAGAGTCGGAAAAAAGGAGCGACGACAGGCATGAAACTTGCAGCAACAGACCCAACGCCAAGCAGTCCTTCAGAGATTGGGGAAGACACTGATTGGGGAAGATACTGAGTCCGAACGTCAGGTTTTCCAAGAACGTCATTCAGCAGTCGGTCAGTAAATCATATAGCGCCTCCGCAGCAGAAGGGTCGACACCAAGCGAAGAACTCTCTTGGTCTTTCAAATCGGAGCTTGACACAGCAAAACTATATGTAATAACCTGAAATCGTTCATCTAAAACACAGTACCTTCGAATGCTTTCACCCTTCCATATCTCGGAATATATCTTCCGGTCGTGATTCAGTAATTTTGCAACCTGCACTCTTCCTTATTTGGACGCATACATTCCGGCCATAGTGATATTCGTTTCTTTCAAATTATGAGCATGTACTTTCCGGTGACGGCCGAGCTACCTCCATCTAGCTACTGCATAATTACATCTCTCTTAACCGATCGGTCTTTCCTCGCCGTTTTAGCAGGCAGTCCAACAGTTAAGCTTTTACCCTGTACTGTACTAAGTCGCATGTATGTATACTAGTTATCTTTTAACGACTCATAGAAATGTTCTAGTATTCCATAATATTGAGTATGCAGACAAACTAAGCTTCAATTAAATTCATTTAAATTTTTTTAAAAATTTAACCCTATATTTATTTATCAGACTTTATCAAATGCATTTATTAGTTTTATTGATGTAGCCCCATGTGGCATCAGATGCTTATGTTTTAAGTAAATTTATTCAGAATATGACTTCTATAGCACCATTATCAAAATGCACTATTAAGGTACATCAGTGTATATCTAGTGCACCACTTACCCCTTCAGTAACCGAGAGCGCATTACACAGTCACAAGAAGACCTCAAACGACTATTGTTAATATATGTGACATTACTAGATTATTACAATATGTTCATATTGACAATTTCAGCGGAGACATTTCAGGGATTTGTACCAATTGTGGGCAAAGATCATGTGATGTCGGCCAACGGCGATGAAGGTCGACAAAGACATTCTGCTTACTCTAAGTCCTTGAACCCAAGTTCAATCAAAAAATTCTACACGCTGTTTAACAGGGTTTGAGTATTGCAATCTTTATTGTTTTGTAGTGTCACTTTCCTGACTTGCATTAATGATGAATATTTTTGCAAAACAATATTATTTGGTTTGTGTTCACTGTAAGTTTTAAACGGTGGACCAGTTACTGCAAATGAATGCCAGCCATGATAATTCGATACCAGGAACGACATGATATTCCAGAAAATGTAGATGAAGATGTAGATGGAAGAGAAGATCAGCCCTTAACAAAGCTACAAGTGGTGGATTGGCAAAGTAATTGCATGTGCCTTTAACATTAAGTGCCAGTTTATATTGGAAACGCTCATATAAAGGAAACACGGGTAAAGAATATAGGGTATCATTATTATTATTAGAAACTTCAATTACGCCAGGTGTGAAATGATGTCAGGTAGAGAGTCGTAGATACAGTATTACAGCACAGTATACATGCAGAAGCATAGTGTAGTCAGAAAGCTCATAGAATATGAAATTGCACATAAAAGTAATGTCAGAATATGACTGTAAATAAGTGTTTTCAGCGATACATTTATGTTGCACTCAATTGACTCTTGCTGTGTGCAATATACACGAACAGTGTTGGGCTATCAAGCCTTCTCGGTTGCTCGTCCAGAGGTAGCAAAAACCCACCCTCCTTTAATGATGCTTCGTGAGGGTTGAACTGTGAGCTGTGCCTTGTGAACGATGGGGTCAACTGATCTTAGTTTCGCGTTGCCTTGTGAGCGAAAAAGCTAGTGACCATTATTCAGCTACTGGTCTAAAATTGTGATAAGTCTACAAAGAACATTTCTATTTTCCATGAAGAAGACTTCCAAATGGGATCGACTCAGTGTACCAACGTTTTTACGACAATATGTTTTGCTCAACTGTACTAATAACTAATACCTGAGACACTTCTCGTCAAGTGTTTTGAAGTTCATCAGCTAATTCTTAAAACTGAATTTCGTCTTCGTATGTTATGAACATTAATGCAGCTGAAATTAAAAGTGTGCTTCAGAAGTTACCAGGAAAACTTTTCTCTCTATTATACTGTACATATTAGAATGCAAGGGATTGAAATAAAACTGATAGTATAAACATCTTTGAAAGTAAAAATGCGAGAAATTGTTAGATAAGCATTAATATTTTAAATGAGCTAGACTTTGACCGGTACAAAAGAAACTATCATATTAAATCATACTAGAAAGACAATACGGGTTTGCGTGATTCACCTTCAGAGTATAGTTAAATTATCGCTATTATGTATACAATATGACTAGATAACTACCTCAAATGAGGGCTATGGGTTATAAACAAAAAAGATTTTAAGTTAATTACTACTGTTATGGTAACATCTACCTATTCTATTTGGAAAATATTGATGCACCTTTGTAAGCAGTCTACAAGTTGAATGATGTAGTCTAGACAGCAACAAACGTATGCATCTGGGCAGTTACAAAATTAATGTACATGTATTGAAATGCATATGCGTTTACAGCTTGGAAAAGAAATAGTCGAAAAGTGGCTGATGTGGCCAGAGGATAAGCACATCTTAGTCCAAGAAGGGTCGTTTCATTTAGCCATCAAGTCCACACTGGAAGCTATGTATGGAGAAGAATTCGAAAATAATGAGCTTGTTATGAAAGTCAAGGCAGCTTATGACTATGTGAGCAACGTGGAAAACTTTTGCTAATTTGAATAATTCGACTGTCTTTGTTCGTGCCAAACTCTTTTATATTTAGCTTGCTCTTTGGTTCTAAATGTACCCATATTGTTGTTTCAAATTATTGTTGTTATATGTATTGTTATATTCCTACTAATTAAGCAATTTTTCTTTTAGCAGGCTCTATATGTGTTGTTGGGCCTGTTGGAATAGGAGTGGCGTAAATTTTCTGACACAAATATTTGCTTGTTTCCAACATGGCTAGCATGATAGGATTGTTGCTGAGTTGATTGTTCTGTTTATTTATAACTTCACCAAAATAATATATGCCCTCGAAAGTGGTTTGTGGATGTGTTTTAGAAAGTAAGTTCTAAGATATTAGATTTGTTTGAATCAAATTTAATATGGGTAACATAAATAAGCCTCTTTGCGTGCCTATTTCTGTAGTGTTGGGATGAAACTGAAAGATACATGATTGGTGATGTTCCAGAGCCAGGAAGTTCTAGGGAGGCTGCGTTTAAATGCAGTAAGTTCATTTAACACCATGTTGAATTGGGTTTTTATACACTCTTATCAAAACCTAATCTTTTTACAAAGTTGTATTCTATGCAAATTATTTGCTTGCTGTAATATGTACAGCTTGAATACAGTTACTCTGAACAAGGCTTTTGACACATATCCACAAATTTTGTCTCATGTTGGCTTTTTAAAATGAATGAATATACATACCAATATATTCGTACAAGGGTCTCTGTTGATGATGGCGTTCAGTCAGCTCGCAGTTTAAACACGTTCTTATTTTCTTAGGATTATAATGCTGGAGGGGCCTCTCAGTAGTTTGTTCTGTTAAGAAGCGCTATATAAGTTATAAATATAATACAATAAAAAAATTTAGATTGGATCGCCTTTTAGGAGCTGCACACTAGAATTGCTCTTGGGTAAAACAGCACCTATTCCTTTAGTTTATGACCAGGGGTATATATGTATGCCTGTTTCAGGATATTTCTATACAGCGTCGATGTCAACTATGGGGCTAGGATGTAAAGTCCTTAGCTCTCCCTATCATGTTGGCTTTATACACTGTACAAATTTTCATCTACAAGTGAACAAATGTTGCAAAATAATTACCATTGTAACATGACCTTTGCTTGATATCCCTCTGATTTGCTTCAATTTACTTCAAAATTATGATAACCAAAATGTTAAAGAAACCAGTTTCCAGCTGCTGCTTCTATATTATGGTTTCCTTCCTAAGTTCCGTCCTAACGATGTATACTTTCACATGGAAGAACTTCAGCCCCTAAAACGTGTGCTTTTGCCCGTATTCCAACCTTCCAGTTTCATGAATTCGTCGTTCAGCTGCTGCCTTTCCTCGTGCAGCTCTGCAATTAATCGTTGGCCAAGGAGTTCTACGACAGCATGTCGAAAGCGTACAGTTGTTTAACCTCCGCTGAAGAAGTCAGGTTTAGATCCGAACAATGTCATCAACTGCCGACTACTCTCAAACCTTATATTTCAATCGGTAATTCAGAGGATAATTGCCCAACGGAAGTTCGTTACTTAGAAGCCAGCGAAAGCCAGCGATCTTATGCCGAAATTGCAATCAGGTATCAGAAAGGGACATCCACGAAGGCGGTCTTGCACAGACTGATATCGGTCATCTGGGACGCCACTGATTCTGCGCATGCTACGCTGCTCGCTCCATGATCTAAGTGCGGCCTGCAACATGGTCGATCATCACATCTTGATCACGGGTCCGAGCGCATTGTGCAGAATAGCTTCCGAAACTCTGCACTGGTTTTAGTGCATAAACGGTTCAAAATTTAGATCAAGGTCGTTTCTTCGTATGGATCGTGCATTGTGGCATCTTCGTCTGCCCCATTTAGGCTCCATGTCTCTGGTGGCTTTGGTAATGGCAAATTGTCATCATGAGACACCAGTCTCATGGCTGAAGGAAGGTTGGAGAATTCAATAGATTTCATATTTTTAGCATAGAAGCCAGGGTCTGGGTCAGACAGAAGTATCAGTCCATCACGTGATTCTTGTGTTCTCGCCATATCATTGGGACTGCGATAGGCATTAATTTCATAGTACCTCTGAGCCATGCTCTCAGATCGGCAACAAATGTGAAGAGCCGAGGGTTTATCTTGATCACCAATTTTCCAACCGGAGGATGGCTCGTAGGCTTTCTTAATAAGTGCAGTCATGTGCGCCTTTGAGGCTCAAGCGTATACTCACAACAATGTAACAGAATGTATCGCGACTGTTGCAACATTGACGAGGCATTTTTGCTGTATCGAATCGTTGTGTAGAAAATATATGCTATTGTTAGGTACTCACATTATGCTATCTATGACTGGAGAACCTGTGCATCAACGCATGTACAAACTGATATCAACGTAATGCATAGCATACGCGTATGCGCGCTGATTTTATATCCTGTCCTGCCAGCATCCATCCTGACAAATATTCCCAAGTGTGCCCAGGTTTGCCTAAGCTTTAGCATTTATACTGTATGTTGTACGACCTGCACTAAGTGCATGTACAGACATGCCTAGACTAAATAAAACCGCTTACTTTGTTGTCAACATTTTTGTAGACTGACAGTGTAGGAAGAAATAAAAAATAGACGATTCCAAAAATCGCAAAAATTTGTAGCCGATTTTTATAAACAGCAGCCGAAATTCCATAAGATACGCCAAAAATATCCCGGAAGCAATATCTTCGTTGCTCAGGGGGTTCAATGTCAACTGCTGTAGTTAACCGATATGCAGTGCCCTAAATTGTTCGGATATCTTTGAAAAGCACTTTTGGGCTCCACCACAAATCGACAGCAAATTTTTCTCAAGAATGCAGAATCGTTCCTGTTACTGTTTTCCAGCGATGTCATCTGATGAAGAAATGGTATTGAAACATGAAATATCCCTTTTTTATTCCAGCAAAGAAGACTCTGGATAACCTAATTCTTGAACAGTTGTCAAACCGGAGAAAAGTGGTTCTTTCAGAAGAGGAAAAACTGCCAATCGATGTAGTTATGGAATTACATCTGACTGAATCGGCAACCATTAGTCGTGCTCTGGCGTTGTTCATTGCTGGATTCCATACAACAGGAACACGTAACGTTTTGAATTCTGTCTTGATGTCTTTTCTGTTGACTTCAACGTTAGATATTAATTTGAATTAGTGTTTCTTTTAGTTAATCAACACTTTATTATTATCTTATCTACTAAATAATTGAGGCTTCTGTACAGATTTATTGGAAGGACATTAGACAAATGCTGTGGGTGCAATCTTGAGTAACAAAATAATTTGAAACATTAGTTTTATTGATATAAGGAACTGAGGACTAGGCTTCGCGATAGCTCGTTGGCTTCAACCTGTGACCTGTGAATTCTGCCATCGGTCTTCCTTTAGTGATCTTGAGGCAAACCTAATAGAATTTCAACGTTTTTCTATAAACTTGTTATGACCCGTGGAAGCCTCTTTGTACAGTTCTGAGTTTTCTATGATGGAAGGCGGAAACATATGTCTTCCAAGTTTTTTCTTACCAGCAACTATGATAAAATAGGCGATCAAGTCTGTCGGGTCGCTGGTCTAAATGCGCGGAGCAGCCTTACAGCATCTGTTCAGAAGTGGAAAATATCCTCGTTTTTAAAAGCAATCAAAATTTTGTTTACTGTCCTACTGTTTTACTCGTTCTGACATTTGACATCCTACAAGAGGGGCGCTTTTGGCGATGCTATATAAATTGTCGTAATTACATTACAATGCAAGGTTTTCTTTCCAATTTTAAGCGTAAGTTTGCTGATGGCATATAGGAAGCATATGCCGGAGTGATGTAAGAAAACGGAGTTACATCTTGGCTTTGTATGCGAAAGAATAATGAAGCTTAATTAGATGCGAGGTATATCTGAGATTTTTGTGTATGCGTTTCAGTGTTGACCTGGTGCATATATTTTCTTGCAACTCACCCAGAAGTGCAGAACAAAGTACGGGAAGAGGTGCTGTCTGTCCTTGGAAGTAGCGATCAAATGACTCCTGATATGGCAGCCAAAATGAAGTAAGTGATAACTGATTCGTTTCAACTTTTGTCATATTTTTTTTATTTTTTGTAAGAAAAATATGCTTTATGTTGCAAGTTTCTTCCATATCTAGTTGGTTTTAGTAATTATGAAAATTTTAAGAGTCATGTCCTTGTAAAGTAATCTGCCCGTGCTTTCTGCTTCGAACTTTAGTTTTCTTTTGTTGTCTTTGGCTTTTTATGTAAACCAGTTAACTTATTCATTCAGTTCTTATAACCAGTGTAAATGCATGGATTTTCATATGGCGCCTTACATGGACTATTTCAGCTTTATGTTTGTATTTTGCATGTACAGATACCTGCTTCAAGTGTTAAAAGAGACTCTAAGAGTTACCACTATAGTAACATATACGACTCGTGTTCATCATTCGGACATGGTGCTCGGTGGATACATAGTTCCTGCTGAAGTACTGCTTTAGTTTGCTCCGTTTACTGAATCATAGTGTAATATATTTAGGATATTTTGCTGTAAATTGCAGCAGGGAATATATGCAGGGATGGATATAATATGCACCTGTGTATTTTACTTTGATCGAAGAACTTGTTGAATGTCACATATACTCAGTTGATGGTTTCTACCTAATAAATTTATTATAGGGTATACATGTAAAACATATCTTAAATGTATACACATGCATCATACATATACGAAATTGATACATGTCAAACATATGCTCGGTACTTGCGAATAAACCATTTCACATTTAGTAGCTTCTTTGGAACACTTAAGTAACATGGAGCATCAGCAGCAATGTCATAACTTTTAGATGTGTAAGACTCTAACAGTATTTCAACATATGCGCTCCGTACGTCCAACATATCGACTACAGCTCCTACATATAGGCCCACGTGTAAGACCTATGAAGACCATACATAGAATATTGTCATATTCTCACCATATCTTAAATATATCATGGTGCTTTTGGGGAGATTATGATTACGACCTTCCAGATGTTTTAGACTTGCTTTGAGGTTTGGTTTGATTGAGTAAGATGCAGCAACAGAGTTGTTTATTGTTCACTAGCTACTTCAAGAAACCCAACCAGTTCTTGTAGAGACTTGTAAGGGTTAGAAATTATTGTTTCTGAACCAACTCACATAGAGTTATAAAATAAGGCATCAAAAATTCAACAAACCTTCAGTTATAAAGCAAATATTAGTCCAAATTTCACAGAAATTGACCTATGATTTTGTTAAAGTAAACAATTTCTGTGGTTTATAATTTAATGCTTTTCCATACATTGATTGACTGGTTACGAATTGCGGATTTTTTCTAGATGCCAGTCGTTCATGCATTTGGTGTGTGTTTTCATGACGAAACAGTGTTTCCTCATCCTCTCAAGTAAGTGTATCTATTTTCAAAGACTATCCCTTCTGGTATACTTCATGTTATATTGTCTTTAATTCAGATGCGATGGTTTAACTATTACTATTAACTCATCGTATCAGAGGTCAACGATTCCCTAGGAGAATAAGGTCTACTTATCTTGGAAACTTGATTTATTATGAATTTCGAGTATTTAAAAAAGTTTGATGCCATACGTGGTCTCAATTTCAGTCCAAATAAACATTCTAGCCTTGAGTAGTAATTATTTCAGAGCACGTCACTTGCTCTAGCTAAGTGTTTCTACGCATTACAAATAGTGACATCAACCAGTGTTTCCGCACTGTATTCGCCCGCAGCCGATGTACATGCTGACCCTGTGAAAAAGTTACATTATTTTTCTCAGGCTGGAATAGATGGGCCATGGTCATACAGGGCCGGATGACAAAATGATGAGAAAATGTATCCTTGGCCTTAGGAGGGATCTGTAGCCTATGCAACTGCAGTAGATAACATAGACTGATCAGACCAATAATACTATATCATTTATATTCGTTTGTCTATATTCGTTTAAACCACTATATCTCTTGCGGAATCATAGTCCGCTTTATGGAAATCAGGACATAGCAGCTTGAGCTGTAAGATTGCATATGTATCAGTCCACAACCAAGTGGTCAGTATGAACATTGTAAATGACTTTAGTATCTGTTTTTTGTAAGTACCGTTTATTTCAGTTCTGAGAAATCACCAGAATACAGTTGTGTACAATTCATCAGTCATTTAGCTTACAAAGAAAATCTTTGATCGGTTGTTGATACCAGATCTATCTTTGTGCACTGCAGATAAAAAATTAAGAGATCAACTCAAAACTTTCGTAGCGACAAAAATTGTTTATTTTTAATACTTTACAAATGATTTTTATTTATTTCTTTTAATGGGTTTCCAATTAATGTAATTTCTTTTCCTTCATAGGTTTGACCCAGATCGATTCAGCCCTGCGAATGAGAAACTCCTGCCTCCACTCGTCTTTGAACCTTTTGGATTTGGTGGAAAGAGAAAGTGCCCAGGATATAATTTCGCATTAGCCGAAGCAACAGTTTATTTGTCTCTCCTCCTTCGTTTCTTCAAGATTGAACTTGCATTTGACCAGGTGGCAGAACCAAAGTATGGACTTTTAACCAGGCCGAAAGATGACATATGGGTGATTGCAAGAAAAATATAAGATAGACGGAATCTTGTATCTTGAAAATCTACAGACTCCAAGTTTTCATTTATCTGAATAAGAGCAAAGATGCAAAACTTTGAACACTGGTTGATGTGAGACAAATATTCTTACGCTGTCATTTATTCATTCAATACCTTAAGTAGTTTTTGCTAAATCAGTGTCCTCTCTATCGATCACCTCCAGTCCTCTTATCATTTTGAGGTTTGCTTTTCATAATTGAATACACGTCTTTAAAAATTCTTACCCAGATTTATCCGATCTCACACTTTTCCTTTCTTTGCAACTAAATAAAACCCACCATAAGAGCTCTTCTATTTTATTTTCTCCTCTGTCTACCGTCAACCACTTCTGTACATTCTGCAACCTTGTCCGAAATCTGTCTGTACAACCTTTCAGACTTGATGCAGTGCTCGTGAACAAGCCCCTGCGCTGGCTTTGCTTTAAAGTAACGCTTTAGACATTTGCGAATACATATTTACGATCTGTGATTATACAGCGTTAACAATCAAGTACATGTATTCAGTTGTAACACAAATGCAGTATTAGTATGCGAATATATTTGCTTTTAGATTGAGGTCTATATAAATGCAGGTAAACATAAATGGAAACCAAGTATCTTACAAATATTGTATGATTTTTGTGTTAAAACAGTTACGTTTTATTGGCATTTATAAACGTTCCAGGTGAGATGAGTATTTTAATTCAAATCTATTATTCTATTACATTCTTAGGCCTACAGATACGCTAAAAACCCAACACTTCGGAATCAACATGATAAATTCAACTACGCGTGTGTGCGTTTTTGTGTTTTTCTTAACATATTGGAAAAGTGGTCCTTGTGATATTCTATAGCGACCATTTGCATCAAGCCGTAACAACCATATTTAATTTTCTACAATTTTTTCTGGTGAGTACTTTCACCTTTGAGCGTTTGAATAGACACCAAATGTTGGGTATCGCCCAAGATACAAATCTATACGATAACATATATGTGAGGCTAGATTCATTGATGATAATGATGAAGAGGAAGAAGAAAATGCGAATGAGGATGATAAGAAATGTGATATTGAGAATTTTATGCATGGTGTTACGGAGGAAGATAACGAGAGAATAATGTTGCTAACCATGATAATGAAAAAATGAGATAAAATTTAGGAAAGCTAGAGGAGGAGGAGGTTAGAATAAGGTTGAAAATGACAATTCTGGCTATAATGTATGACTTCTGTGATTATGGTTACAATACTGAGTATAATGAGTGGCTAATATGATTCTGAGAATGATACTGATTACGATAAATGATTATGATGATATTGACACGCGTGATTGTGATGAGACGGATGATATGAATATGAAGATGAGAATGATGATTGCGATATAAAGATAGGTTTGTAGATATAGCGAGCTTCATATGCGAAGATCTGCGCTGTTTATCGATGCAAAACCAAACGAGTATAACCTCTGAATACATAAGACAATTTGCCTTGTAGGCTTTGCTCCATTTTCTTCGGGAGCAATATCTCCGTCTAATCCATTCCTAGTCGTAGATCTCTGTTCTGCTACGCAGGATGACTTGGATGAACTCCCACGGTGTAGCACAAAGGCTTCGTTATTTTCAGCCCATCCTTAGGGAATAAATTGCCTAGCAACTAACGGCTTGGGCTTTGGCATTTCTTTCTCTGTATTTTGTAAGCCCTTGAAAACATTCTGTTTGATAAATCACTGGACAACAAATTTTTACAAAAGTCATGTTACTGAAATGAAATTAGTCAGTTCTTATCAATTTGTATGTGCTGAACACGAATATGACAGTGAAAATGCCGAATTGGCTCTAGTTTTTTTGTAATCTGAAATGAAGTAATTTTATATCGCACAATGCATGCCAATAGTGATACACTTACAGTTAATATTTGTAAAAACCAGGTCATAGACTAGTTCTTAGATTTTTTTGCCTGTCTCTTGCACAGCTGTTCGGGAGCATCTCTGCGGAGTGTCCAGCAGTAGTCAGCCAACATTGTAGTGGACCATTTTCCCTGGTACCTTTGCTCCATTGTTGCGATATCTTGATGAAAACGTTCGCCATGTTCGTCACTAACCATACCACAGTTGTCAGGGAAGAAATCCAGATGGGAATGAAGGAAATGCATCTTCAGAGACATATTGCAGCGAAATTTCTGGTACTGCTTGAGCATGTCTTCTACTAGTTCCTTGTAGTTTTCTGCCCTAACATTCCCCAGAAAGTCTGTAGACAGTAGACGAAAAGCATTCCATGCTTGTTTCGCATCACCCTCCAGCAAGTTGTTGAAGCGGTCATCTTTGAAGAGTTCTCTAATCTGAGGACCCACAAAAACTCCCTCTTTAATCTTTGCTTCGCTGAGTCGAGGGAATTTTTCATGCAGGTATCGGAAAGCTGGCGAAGTGCGGTCCATGGCTTTCACGAAGTTCTTCACCAAACCTAGTTTGATGTGAAGGGGTGGTAGTAGGATTTTGTGAGCCTCGACCAGAGCTGGGTGCTGGATATTCTTCTGTCCAACTGCCATGTTTTGTCTGGGAGTCCATTCCTTCCGCACGTAGTGCAACTCTCTTGCTCGGCTATCCCACTCACACAAGAAACACATATATTTTGTATATCCTTGCTGCAGTCCCATTAAAATGGCAACTACCTTCAAATCACCACACAGGTGCCATTTGTACCTGTTATAGTCAATGGAATGCAGTAGCTGTTTTAGGTTATCGTATGTCTCTTTCATGTGGACAGCATGCGCTAATGGAATAGATGGAAGACGGTTTCCATTGTGCAAAAGCACAGCCTTAAGACTCAGTGTTGAAGAGTCTACAAAGAGTCTTCATTCTTGTGGGTCATGAGTGATCTGTAAGGCATTCATGAGGTCGTCAATATTGGAACAGAATACCAGATTACCTTCCTTCATAAAGAAAGGTTCCAACTGCTGATGGCGCTTTCTATATGAAGTAATTGTGACATCTTCTTCTAGAAGATTCCATTGTTGGAGTCTTGATCCTAGCAATTCTGCCTTGTTTTTGGATAAGTCCAAATCACGAACAAGGTCATTTAGTTCTTCCTGTGTTATTCTGTGTGGGGTTGATGATGCACCACAGTGAAAATCGGGATCACTGCACGCTGACGGACCAGGAGAAGAACATGTCGGCTCACCCTTGTCCTCATCAGATGAATCAAGGAAAATATATTCTGCTGGAGGTCCTGGAATAGGAAGTCCATCACCATGCGGAACTGGTCTCAATGCTGACGGAATGTTTGGGTAGACTATTGTCGACTTCTTTTGCTTCGTTATTCCACCGGAAAGAGGAGGAACCAAGCAGAAGTAACAGTCATCTACGTGGTTGCTTTGCTCTCTCCACACCATGGGAACTGCAAACGGCATTGATGGTCTTTTGCCATTCAACCACTGTGAAAGCTGTGTTGTACATGTAGCACAGCATATATGCGGGGCCCATGGCTTGTCTTGGTCACCAACCTTGCATTCGAAGTAAGCATGATATGCCTTCTTGACTTGATAAGTGATACTTTTCTTCTGGTTGGCAAATGTCACTTCCCCACAAATGTAACAAAAGTTGTCCACAGTATTTACGCAATTCCGAGGCATTACTGTTCTGTATTGTATCTAAATGGATAAAGTAATAATAGTTTTATAAAACAGCAACTTAAACTGTCTCGCACAAAGTCTGTAATATTGTAAATGCTCAACCGTTCCGACTCGCTTTATATAGTACACTGCTGACGTCATCTTACGTCAGCAGCCGACTGGCTGTAGTTTTACATTGCATCAGAAAATGACGTAATCAACTGTGCATGATGTGTCCATGATGGGATTATGCAATGAGGTGGAATATTACATCATTCTAGACTTATTTAGGATATTGTCGCAGTCCTACTGCATAAATTTACATGGTGAAACATAAAAAATGAACTATATGAAATATTTTCAAAACGAGAGCCAATAAAAAATTTCTATGGTTATATTCGTGTTCAGCACACCAAGATGCTACACATTAGGGCCTTTTCCAGTCAGTAACGATTTCCATGTTGACCAGTGTAATGGTTTTGTGTTGTCGGGCCGGGAACATCTTTGATGAGTCTGTCTTGAAGGTACAATGTATACAGTTAGGTGGTGTGAAGTCTGATGGTCTTTTACACCGTCCGAACACATTGTATTATTTCTATGGTGATAATATTATAACAATGGAGTACACCAGCAGCTGTAGTTGCAGTAAACTAGCTCTTTCAGTTATATTGAAGCATTTCATTATGACATTACTGTAGACTGAATCTATATATGTTCTCGCTATGTTAATCAAATTTCAATTGATTTTGCTATTGTATGAACTATGTGTATAATTGACATGGTTTGCGTATGTTAGAATGAGCGTTTGTGTTGACTAACGCGATTACTTACTTAAGATACATGGCCGGCTTAGGGCGTTTAAACTAACCAAAATAGCAAGGCCAGCATAGGCTCTAAAAATATAATAATTACGGGGAACAATGAATGAGTTTCTGAACTATTTTTACATGTGATCAACGTGGATGTAGATAAATTGTTTTATTCGCAATCTGCCAAAGTTTGCGAGTCATTTCGAAGGAGATTTCAAACTGATGCTTCGATTGCCAGCCAATCGGGATTTTACTTGGGGAATTTTCGGCCAATGGCGGCACGTTGCCATTGGAAGTGGCCAGCCAATAGGGGGGCGCAGTGGACGTAACTCCTTATCATCAGTAAACAAGGAGCAGACGATTCTCTCAACGAAGGACGCTGAAATCACTGCTAATGTGGGTGAAAGATGCAGACGACACTTTCGGCCGACCGTTTGACGATGTCGATTCGCGGTGAAAACCGTTGAAGAAGTTCAGTTCACGGCTGGATTTTGGGCAGGAAGGTCCTAGTTACAATTCAGCGTGACTCCGAGAAATAAGTGAACAGTTGCGTACTTCTTAAGTCGAACTGTATTCTCGATTGATGAGCAGATCAAGGCTCATGTATAACAGGTTCTTCACCTGTGTTGCGGTTGCGAACTGACAAAGTGTTCATCAAGAAACTAACGTCTGGAAGTTTGGATTAATTCCATGTAATTGCTTCGAAACGGACTTAGCGGCGCGAGTTGAACGTCTTCGACTCTACGGTGCAACCACATCTCGTCAAGGAACATTCCTTCGGACGATAACGATCGAATCGCGTGGATTCTCAGCCTTGAACAGCAAGGATTTCGCTCAAAATACCTTCTACGAAAGACTCTTATCCAATGGTCTACGAGGTACGTTGGCGTAGTGAAAGAATCGCTTAAACAGTGACAGCCAGTGGTGAGTGATAATCTTACCATACTGCATTGAGACAATCTCACTGCAACCTACAGTGAAACTGTACAGACTTCATCAGAGTCGATACACAGGGGAAATGGCCATCCAAGCTTGTGGGTGGGTAGTGTTAAAGATCTAGGATTGATAAGAAGCGGGCCTTAATTAAGCATTAATTAAGTCATTGAACTATATATAATACATTGATTGATTTACAACAATTGACTTTGTTCATTCTTATTCAATCAGACATTATAATACAAGATGGTAGTGGAAAAGTACGAGCTATTGTAATATAATTACAATTTCCGCTAGATATTGCATGTTGATTTGAGTCTGGCCTATATTTATCATATTAGGAGACGAAACCCCGATTAACATGTATATCTACCTACAGCCTAAACAACACATTGTATTATTTCTATGGTGATAATATTATAACAATGGAGTACACCAGCAGCTGTAGTTGCAGTAAACTAGCTCTTTCAGTTATATTGAAGCATTTCATAAAGACATTACAATCAACTTACTTTTAACAATAAGTCAAACAACCCGTTACTCTAAGTACCAATCGTCAGACCTATGCTTATCTTGATCTTCCTAAGCAGTCACCAGAAGAACCATAGTTATATTATTTTTTCGCTTAATCTATAAACCCTCCGTCGTTGGCATGCTCGATTCAACTGTGGTTTGGACAGGCTTGGAAAGGTTTTCGCTAAAGACTTTTTCGAAGAATGGAATGTTCTTTTCCGCCGGTGCTCTGTAGGATCTTAGGTTGCAGTAATCTCTGCAGAACGATTGGCCACGCCAATTCTTACACGATCGATCCCGAGTTTAGGGATCTCGACAAATTCCGTGGCACCGCGCATCATTAATATCATCTACTTCTACCAAACTACTCAGAGTTAATCGTCATTTTGAAATTTTTTCAAGTCACTTCCTGATTTTTATATAGTGTCTGAAGCACAGTGAGTGGCTTTCTCGATGCATAATATTAACAATGTTATGCCCATTTTATGGTGGGACATATTTACTCACACACACGCACACCTACAAACACACATACACACACACTAACGCAAGCATGCACACATCATAAACTCATCTAAATGTCTACATTTAACCCAGCCTCACCTTATCTTTATATATACAGTATATATATAACACCTCTGATGTAGATAAAATGCAAATACAGAGACAATCGCAACAGGTAGGAACAATAATTAATGATAATAGTTACGATGATGAAGATGCTAATAACGATTATGATTTAGGACGATAAAGATTCGATTATGGCGATATTGAATCCAACTCAGCTGTGATGAGTAAATTGACCGCACATTTCTAATGGCAGACTATAGTGGGAAGATTTGAGATAAACATATTGACCCATATTACCAGAGAGAATGGCTGGTCATTCCTCTTCTTATGCCGAGACTAAGAAAAATAAAGTCGATAAGACTTCGAAGCTATGAAGTTTTATTCAAACAACAGTTTGAATAACCGTCATCAATCTCATCAGAAAATTTATGAAAATTATACTTCGGCGATTTCTGAATAGCTAGCGGTGAATGGTAAAACCTTACGAGAAAATCAACTTTATGTAGGCCTAATCTTCGAATACTAAGTCCTCTCTGGCGTCTAGGCTACGTTGCCCACTTACCGACATCAAGTGGCCCAGATTCATGCGCTCAAACCCGAGTTTCCACTAACAATATTGAAACTTCTGTTAATTCTTCTGGCCGTTTCATAGCAGATGGCTCTTCTAAATCACGACAAATTACTAATCATTGTACGTTCATTTTGAATCTAAAGACAATGGCAACCAGTTCTTTAGTTTCGTAATAAAATTTTAAAATAAAAATGGCATTTTAAAGTAATAAGTCAGCAAAGAACGCATTGAATTATACTACATTAAGAATATGGCATCAATGCTTTTAATATATTGCCTATGTGAAACAGGGTGTGGTTGGCACCAGTGTGAGTGAAAGGTATGGAGAAAACTTTTTCTGCTAAAATTGTTCGAAACACTGTGAGAACGTTTTCCTCTCTTGAGAAAAAGGTTACTGAGATACCCTCCTTTGGCCTCATCCAACTATTCTAGGGAATAGGTTGAATGCTTAAACAGGTTTTGTTCTATCATGGGCTCTTTCAGCCGCTTTGGTGTCATTATGTGGCTCATTGTTGACACGTGTTATAAGATCCTTGTCTAGAGGCGATTTTTTAGCAGTGGTTAAACAACTGATTTTTGAAGAACATAGGTAAAGTGCAGTTCGATAGAGTCAGCTTGATGATCTTGGTTTTAATAGGAAAGAGATTTGTTGAGCTGCATATGAGAAATGAGGTTGCGTTTGAGTCAAGTTCGCATTATTTGTCTTGACAGCTTTGAATAAAAACTGTAATTTCGGCTTTAGAAGCTGTTCAAAAAAGGTGAAGAGACGCGTTAGGCTAAGAAGTTGTATAATCTTGATCACCTGAGGGCTAGGAGTCAGTTTGTGTGGAGCAACAATATACGACAGGCGCACACTTTTAATAGGCCAACTTGCAATGATAAATCTGCTCATTTACCTGACCAAGAGAGCAAAATGATCTGCTTTATGCACATCTGCACATGTAGCCTTACATTCCATTAATAACACTGTGTAACACAATTTTTGTTCCTGGATAGTTAGTGTTATTTCCTACTTGCTTATCCTTAAAATAAGTACGGAAAATGGCTGTGATTCCCCACAAACTTTGGATTTGTGACCAGGACAGTAATAATCTGAAATTTACCTATTTCCATTGAAAAAACGGGCGAAATCGCGTGTTTTCGTTCACAAAGAGTCAGAAAAAAGACTTTTGAATCAAAATTAGCATATATTTACGCTATAATTATAAAAAAATGACCACAATAGATTTATAAGTGAGTAGTTTTTCGAGAATTACAAATATACTGTAAATCGCTTTCACGAATCAGCACCCAAATGTAGTCTCCCATCATGTTATCGTTATACTGTCCTTGCTAGACACGTTCAAAGTCCAACATATCTTGGTGGAAGCGCTCGCCTTGCTCCTCTGAGTACGCTCCCATGTTCTCCTTGAAGTTAGCAAGATGGGCATCAAGGATATGAACTTTGAGGGACATCCTGCAGCCCATTTTGCCGTAGTTCTTCACCAGAGTCTCAGCCACACAGTTTTCGGCCTTGTGATTGCCCATGAAGCCCCTAACCTCTGCGAGAAAGCTGCTCCAAGCCGCTTTCTCTTTGCTAGTGATCTTCTTGGGGATTGTTTGCACTCCAGGATCTTCTATATCTGTGGTCCGACGAAGACATCGGCTTTGACCTTTTCTCAGACAGCTTAAGGAAGACGTCTTGAAGGTACCTGAAGTCTGCCAACTGCTTATCTAGGGCTGTGACAAATTGTTTCATAGGGCCCAATTTGATGTGCAGTGATGGTATTAGCACCTTCAAGGTGTCCACCAGTGGCTCCCACTTGACTTTCTTCCTCCCCACCGTGAACTCGGTCCGCTGTGGGCAGACCCGCCTGTGGTAGTGCACCTTGTTGTCCCTGCTGCCCCACAGGCAAAGATAGCAGGAAAGCTATCGCCTTTGAGACCCATAAGGAATGCCACCTGGTGACCTCCCAGCCGTACTCATCATACTTCAAGGCGTCTAAGCAAGTTCTTGATGCTGCTGTAATCCTCTCTGAGGTGTACCGAGCGAGCCATTTGGAGATGGGCACTTGCTCCTGTTATAGACAGCACGGCTTTGAGGCTCCTGAACTAACTGTCAGTGAAGAGACGGTATTTGTTCAGGTTAAAGTCGATTCCAATTGCCTCGAACAGACCGGTCACATTGTGGCAGAAGCAGACCCCATCTTGACTGATGAAGAAGCTGGAAAAAGCTTGGTAACGCTTTTTCTGATCTTCGACTTGCACACTTTCATCCAAACAAGTGTCACTGCCTGAGCTTAGACGTCAAACGCTCGGCACTGGATTTAGTGAGACCAAGATCTCTGATCAAGTCGTTGAGGTCTTTTTAATTGGAATAGTATGAGTTTCTCACCTCAGCTCGGAAATTGTAATCTGGATCTCAAACGTGTTCCTCGCTCTCTGACCAACTGCTCTCTTCTAAAGACGGCTGCTTTCTTTCCGGAGGAGTGGGTACGGGAAGCTCAGGGCAGTGTGGCACCGGAGCGATGGATGAAGGAAGGTCCGGATACGTGATAAATTGGCCGCAGTCATAGCAAAATGCGTCTGCCGGATGCTTGCGGCCTCTTGAGCCATCTCAGATATGTATCCAATTATGCAGCTACAACTAAACTGAACTGGTGGGCTTAAGGCCTCTGCATTAATACTTTTATTTATATATCCGGAAAGTTCAAGAAAGTTCTCGGATGGTCTAGAATATTCTCGAAAGTTCCAGAAAGTTCTAGCAGTTACCCTAAGTTTACTCAGCACTTAATTCATCTTGAATGTTCTGTAAAATAGGTAAATGTCCAAATGTCACTGTCCTGGTCACAAAAACAATAGCAGCCATTTTCTATACTTTTGAGGCATAAGCAATTAGGAAATAACACTAACTGTCTGGGAACAAACCGAAAGTAAAAATTTGTTACAGAGTGTAATCGTCTGTTCGAATAAATAACAGCGAAGCGATAACTCGTCGCTATTTCGTTGCCCCGTAAGCGTTGTATCCACAGCGCCAAGCTACCAAGGCCAAGCCACCCCTCGCCAACGGAGTTTGGATCGCGTTTCTAGACAATCTGTGACCTGGTTCCATTTTAAGTCAGACAGGCAGACAGCCTCTGCCAAAGATCACTGAATGCATTCGAGGTCTCGCTTAGCACGCAGAAGGTTTCTTTCAAACTTCGCAGACACTTTTACGATGATGAATGTGGAAGTCTTTGTGGCGATTTGTCTCATTTTATTCGCAATATTTGTTTACCAGGTAAGTTTATCGACGCTTTCCTAACAGCAAAAGAATATGGTATCCATTTAGCTTCTATTATTAATAACTTTTTAAATTATTTTTATTAATAATATTGTTATTATTATTAGAAATTTCTATTGCGACGGAGTATAATGCTCAAGGTATCAACCGATGGCACACCAAATTCAAGCTGCAGTCAGGTCAGAATCCAGAACGTCAGCCCACTGAAACATAGAGGCAGCCTATGGCGGATTAGCCAACTAGAAAAAGATAAGCTTAATTATTAAGTTGAACACGAAATGACACGAGGACTGAGCATAACGCATCGATGCAGGAAGAGAATTCCGAAGTTTATGTCCAGCAACCGAGAAATCTCGATCACCAAGAACAGCTCCATATGTAGATTTTGGCACAACCAGAGAAAAGCAATTGCAATCAGATGACCTAATTGAATAATTATAAGTTTGGAAAATGAGCAATGACTTCGAGTATTGTGATTAGCAAGAGTTTAATATTTTACTAACTATTAGCCCAAATTTAAAACAAATAGCTTGCAGTAGGTTTAGAGTTCACAGGTGGTGGAGTATATCAACAGCTAGTTCAAAAGTTGCCAGGCTCAGTTTTATATAAACTTCAGGCCTAAGTCAAATGTTGCATTTATTAATTATCAAAACGTCACGCTCAAGAAAGTATGAATTCTATTATATGCAATGGTGTTGCTAAGAGAAGCAAATGGTACGGCGGCCTGGGTCGTTAGTCCAAGGGACGGCAAAGAGCGCGGAAAATGAAATTTTAAAAGGTTTTTTATCATCAGGTGATCACATAAAAAGACAACAAGAGCCTATGTCCAAAAAGTCCAAAGACTCTTTTCGACGATAAACTTCAGACTCGTTGCTATACGCATTGTGTAGAGTAGGGCTACGCGGTTCAGCTCCGGAGTTCAACTGACGCTGTCTGTTTTTCTGTCTGTGAAAGACCTTACAACCAGTATTCTATTTTTAAATTTATCGGTCGCCGCTCTCATAGTGTCCATCTTTCTCTTCTCTACCCGACAACTGTCTTCCCATTAGTCGCTCTCTCGCTCTCTCTTTTGGTGGCTGGCTGGATGGATAAAATATTGTGCTTGTCCAATGAAAAGTGAATCTCTGTATAGATTAATGAAGAAGAAAATCAATCTCTCAAATACCAATTACGCCTGTTATAACATTCAGGCACAAAGCTTCAGGTTTGACTGATGCCCTAAACTGTTGTCTCGCTGACCCTATCCTAGAGCTAGAGCCGGTATTAGAAGTTCAGCGAGAAGACGGGATAGGCCGTGGCATTGCGTCAAAAATAGTGAAATTGAAAAGTGTATTGTCCACTTTTAATATTTCTGTTCATCAGTTAGTACATTTCACTTAATTGTGTCAAAAATGAAACAACAGAAAATAAGCAGAGCTCAGATTCTGTTCACATTCCAACTCTTTCTTGTAAACGTACTTTCAGCAAATTTAACCCTATCATGACATACTTATTTGCAGACATCGGGTGTCACATGAAACACTAACAAATCTTGCCATTCTTTCCATTCAGAATGAAAAAGCTACTTTCATCAATTTCGGTAAAGCTATTAGAGATGTATTGCTTGACTTTTTGGTGTCATCATATTATATCATCGATTACTGTGTAGCAAATGATGTGTCTCTAAGTTGCCGTGCTTCGTTGAAATTCAAAATTACAATTGGGGAATTTCTATCATTCGCCCTGACGCTAAAGTACCTATCTGCGTCAAATGTCTTCTTAAAACTGAACCGTATGGTCCCGACTCTGCACCAGTAAGTCTAAATTTCTGAACCTCCACTCAATAAGTCTTAGCAGCCCTGTTTTAAGTAATTGTAATAAGTCTTGCTTATTACTTTAACAATTTAGAAAATTATGGTAATGAAATTGCACTAAAGTTGAAAACTCATAGGCCTACTAGTAGTGCCTATTTAGGTAAATAAAGCACTTTATATTTTTATTTTAGAGAAAGAAGAAACCGGCCATCAAAGGAACCTCACAGATTCCTGGACCAAAACCTGCAAATGATCTGTGAGTTTGATCTACAAATTGTCGCTGGTTTGTAGAAAATATCATAGCAAAATTATAGGAATTTATATCAACTTATCAACTCTGTAATTTTGTTTTTGATGGAAACGTTTGGTTACCTGCAAAATCACTTTTAACAAGAACTTAGGTTACGCCTACCACGTGGGTCAAGGCAGCATAAAGTTAAAAATTTCCTAATTGAATGTGTTATTATTGCAACACTTTCAATTAAGAATTTGAACTACGAATAAATTTTAAAAAACCACGACCACTGGAAACAACGAAATATTCAACGATGATTTACTATGATTTCAAATTTTCAGAGAAGGAAATTTAGATGAGATCAAATCCTGTGGAAGTCTGCATCAGTTCTTGAAAAAATACCACAGACAATATGGACCTATCATCGCCTTCTGGCATGGACCTAAGATGTGGGTTAGCATTGCCTCCAGCAATCTCTTTCAAGAACATTCCACACCTTTTGATCGAGCTGGTAAGGTTCCTGTCCTATTAAGTTTTATATCAATGTATTTAGTGAAATGTATTTATGTATGCATGTGCCAGTATACATACGTATATGTAAGTATATCTATATACGGGTTTGTGTGTGCCGGTATGTATGTATGGTGTATCAGTATGTACGTATATTTGTGAGTACCAGTATGTTTGCCATCTACCTCAAATGGCCTAGTGCCCATTCAAACAGGCAGCGATGGTGAAGGATCTCACCCGATTAATTCATTAAAAAATGAGCAGGGTCGAAGCCACACGATCGCTATAGAAACACCCGTACATTGACATTTATCTAGTTCATTATGAAGATCTACTATTCCTGCAACGGCATAATTACATGTCTCTCCTCCTACACCGGTCCGTCTATCCACGCCGAGTCATACAGTCCTGCAGTTTAGCTTATACTGTATCCTGTACTGCAGTAATTCTACATGATTCTACATGTATGTATGATAAGTGTGTTTTAAATGGTTAAAAACTGTCCTGGTAATGTTTTAATAAAGTGTAATAAATAAATAAATAAAAAATGTATGAAAGTAAATAAAAAATAATAAAGTATAATATTGATGATATAGACTTAGACTAAACTTCCCCTAAATTCATATCAATTTTGTTTTTACTTTAATGCTGTAGTTATTTACCTGATTTTATCAAGTGAATTTTTATAAGTATTTCAATTTAGGCCTATTTGACATTAAATGTTTATGTTCTAATTGAGTTTAATCAGAAGATAATTTTTATAGCATCGTTATCAAAAACGCACTATAAAGATACAACACTGCATTTCTAGTGCACCACTTACACCTATAGTGACCTGACCGAAATTTACATTACATAATTAGAACTAGACATCAATGGACTAGCGTTATTTAATGTAACATGATTAGATTATTATAACATGTAAATATTGACAATTTCAGGGGAGCCATTTGAGGGCGAATTGCCATTTTTAGGCGTAGATACTGTACACGCGACTAGTGGTGATGAAGGTCGACGAAGACATTCTGCTTATTCGAAGGCCTTCAACCCATCTTCGGTCAAAAAATTCTACACAATCTTTAACAAGGTTTGAGTCTTGCAATCTTTAATGTTTTACGGTATTACTTTTGTGTCTCGTGATTTGCATATATTATGAATATTTATGCAATGCAATTTTAGTGGGTTTATATTCACCGCATAGTTAAAATGTTAAATTGAAGTAAGCCTCGAATTTCAAAGATGCAATACTATAAAAATTAAATTTGATAATGCCCCATTACGAAGTTCAGAAGTGCCCCTTGAAGCCGGCAACAGGAAACGTGAAGAGCCATAATCACACTCAAACAGACAATTTATTTTTCAGTTTAAAGTGAAAGATAGTCACAGCAACAGAGTTTCGAAGATAAGGAGGTAGAAGTTTCAAATGGTGGACAAGATACTGTGAATGAGTGCCAGCAAAGGAATGTACCAGGAAAAACATTACATTGCAGAAGATATAGGTCGAAAGAGGATCGGCCTTTAACAAAGCTGCAGAGTATAGTCAAAGGTGATAGGTACTATGTACGATATCAAATGAATTTCATGTGCTCTAAACATAAGTGCAAACTTGAAGCGGATACGCTCAGATAGAGGAACCCAGTGTACAGTGTAGCACCCTCAACTACAAAGTATTGTACAAGTCCAATAAGTGCAACAGATCCTCCTTATGTTTTAACAAGTACTTAAGTCGGGTGCACGATGCAGCTAGTGATCTTCTACAGCGTTTCGTATTTAACTTAAGCACTCACTACACCAATCCATTATAGGCAATTTTGTGGCTCGCATTGTCCTACATTAACAGTTCCAATTTAAAATAAGGCCACCAAAGACTACCTTAAATAGTACTAGTAATATACATTTCCCTCCCTCGAAGCTCCGGACTTCAATTTCAGTTCTCTTTGGCCTCGGATGCTTCTAGTTCCTTCTTTCTGGTCTATCTCACAGTCAGTCAACAATACTGAAGAAAAATGGCGATCTCGAGCAGACGTTGGATTACCAAATTTTCAAACAGTTCTCCAGTTTCTTCGGAATAAACTCGTAGAGATAGTTACACCGTTCGTAAATACAACTCGTTGACGAACTAGTCAACTAACACTCGAACTTTTCCCAAGTTTCAATCGAAAGTTTCGATATTTGTTCACAGCCAAGCTGATAAGACAGACTTTTACGTTGATCTTCAGCCAATGCCTGTTCAAGTTTAAAGAAACCTTTGAACTTGAAAAGTCAAATGTTTTATATAAATGTAGCCAGTCTAAGCCCTATGTGGACAGGAAATGGTATGTAATGTAATGTAAATCTACAAAAGTCTAGCTTATTCACCGGCACTAAGAGTGTCCATTGTACATTTCGAGTAGTTTGAACATTAGTAAAGTAATGCTGAGACAGTCAGAAACGAGATGACCAGCTGTTGCCACATAAAAGACTATTATGTGGTGTCATATTGTGATAAGGCTTCAAAGATCATTTCTGGTTACCAAGAAGAAGACTTTCAGCGAACATCGTCCGATACTACCATTTTGTTTTATTTTTGCCATAATATTCACTATAATCAACTCTCTTAAGAAACAGCGAAACAATACCTGATTCACTTCTCATTTACTGCTTGAAGTTGGTCACCTACTCTAAATCTCAGTGATCGGATAAGACAAGATTTTCATAATTAATTTCTGTGTATATTTTGTTGCTGGTGAGGTAGGGTCCTTTTACGTTTATGGTTGACATGTTTATGATTCTTCGCTCATCCGATAGACACATGGCGTGTTAACAAATGTGTTACTTACTTACTTACTTACTTTTTTATGACAAGATTTCTAGACTTTAATATCAGATCATAGCAGTTTTTGTTTAATTGAATTTGTTTTTCGATTGCTATGAACATAAAGGTAAATGTAATTTAAAGATTGCTACAGGCTTTTTGTGCTTCATTAAATGTTGGATTAAAATCTGATTGTCATTTCCAAATGCAACTGACTTGAACAAAACTAAAAATCATGATCTCATTTGAAAGTTTAACGTTAAACTTTCTCAGATAAGCATTTTATATTTTAAATGGGCTAGGCATCAGCTGGTCGTGAAGAAGCTATTAGATTTGATTATACTAGAAAGATAGTACGAGTGTTTGTGCGCGTGGACCTTAGAACACTGTGTTAGTTTATGAACATTATGAACACACTAGAACTTGGTAATTAAAAGAAATTGAAACGATTGGCCGTAGTCTTCAAATAACGAGTTAGTGACCCTACTATAGTTACACCTACCGAATGTATGTGGAAAATAGCAATGCATGTTTATATGAAATCTACAAATTGAATGATGTTGGCTAGATAGCAACAGACGTAGGCCTACTCATCTGGGCAGTAATAAATTTACACCTATTTATTGCATGTGCGTTAACAGCTTGGGAAAGAATTGGTCGAAAAGTGGCTGATGTGGCCGGAGGATAAGCATATCTTAATTCAAGAGGAAATGACTCATTTAGTTCTCAAGTCATTACTGGAATCAATGTGTGGAGACGAATTTGAAAATAATGATCTTGTTATGAAAGTCAAGACAGCTAATGACTACGTGAGTAACCTGGAAAACTTTTATAAGTTTTCAAACTTCGTCAAAGTTTCAAATATTTTCTTACCTTTTGCTGCTAGATGAATCTACATTGTTGAATAATAATAATAATAATAATAATAGCAATTATTATTATTATTATTATTATTATTATTATATAATAATAATTATTATTATTATTATCTAAACAATTTTCTGTATGCTGTTGGGCCTGTGGGAAGTTGGAGCATTGCAAATTTGCTGACATAAGATTTGCCTGCTTTCAACATGGCTCTTTTATATATACATCTATTCACCAGAAAGGTAAAATACAGAAAGAACACAGAAAAGAATCACGAAAATTAATTATGATTAAGCAACAATTAGAAACAAAATCAGCAAACCTAAATTGGTCCAATCTGTGATACAATCTAGGGCATCTCGATGCCATAGTCACGACAAAGTAATAAGAATTCATCTTTATAATAAGGTCCTTTACAGCAATCGTTAAGAATTCTATTATTGTAGCTTCCATATAGTAGCCTAGCCAAAAAAATTTCATTTTTGCAGATTCAGAATATACGTAAGATTCATATGACTAGAAAAGTATTGAACATTTTTTACAGATTCTTATTTTGCATGTTGAATAACTTCACGTAAATATTATTCCAACACACATTTAACTGCTCCATCTGAGCTGTTGATAAGTTTATAGCCTCGAACGAGTATTACTTATTAACACAGGTAAGACAAATGATTCTAGCAAACTCCATTTTACAATATAACAATTTAACTCCAATTTAACATATTCAGAAACATATCTTGAATGACAATCTATTACTACCATGTGACACAAAAAAATCAGTAACTTGCCTTAACGCAAAAATAGAATATGCACAACTTATGTGTTTCTTACAACCAAATTATAGCTCACTGGACGTTAGTTGTTCTCCAAATTTCAGTGATAAACAGTATTCAAACAATTTAGGTATGACGGGCTAGTAGTAATAGGTCTATAATTTTCAGAGGCTGTTATATCACCACATTTATCTTTTACAATGGGCACCGTTACCCCATCCCAAAATCATCCGGAACAAAACCATGGATAAAGATCATATTAAACGACAACTTTAAATGCACAGTGATGGCTGGGTGACAGTGTATAATATGTTCCTTGTTTAAACCATCCAAGCCACAGACCTTACCATTTTTAATGGTAAGGCCTTTTTATGGGAGGAGTACTGATGAGTTGATTTTTCTGTACCATCACAGTATATAATATTCAAACTGTCAAATTAAACATGGCATGACCTAAATATTTGCCTGGTTGCCTGCCAATCTGTATAGTGCTGGAGTGAAATAGAAAAATACATGCTTGGTGATAATCCGGAGCCAGGAAGTTCTAGAGAGGCTGAATTTAAACACAGTAAGTTGAATTAAACTTCATTTGAAGACTGCTTTTCATTTCACATGTTTAATTGTTTCTGTCAGATTTTTCATAAGAAGTTAACGAATAATTTGCTTGCTGTCTAAATGATGTTGCCTGTGTACATCTTGAGTACAGTTTGTCTGAACATGACCTTTGGCATATAACAACAAATTCGGCTAAATGTTAACTGTTGCATCCCAAATTCTCAAATCTGTTTTAATTTTTTGTCAAAGTCTTCAGGATTCATTAAATATTCATACCAATATGAAACTAATTTAACTTGAAATACCTTTTTTGGCTGTTCTGTGCTTTAACTCTTCTTGGATAACACATAATATTTTACTTTTATGACCAGAGGCATGTGTCTACAGTATTGAAGCCATCTATGGGGCTAATAGACAAAGCTTTGTCTAAATTTTGGCCTATGCCCTGATATGAGCTATTTGTAGTGTACAATTTTTCATGTTCAAGTGAACAACTATTGCATAATGATGACCCAAAAGTGGCATGATGCAAGAAATTGATCAGATTTGCTTGTAAATACCTCAAAATCATGATTAAAAATTGAAAAATACCAGTTTTCAACTCGGCTGCTTCAATTTTATAGATTCCTTCTATCAGTGCCATCGCACCCATGAGTATTTACATTAAATTTTACTTCCTGATGTTTTACGTTTTGCAAACTTTGGTTTGCAACGGTGATGAATATTAAGGACACGGGGTCCATTTCATCCAAAGTTTATATTGAAGGCATACTTTGGGTCCAATAAATCAAGATTCTATCACCTGTTTGAGATGTTACCTTCTGCATATATTTCTAAATTGCTCAGATTTCCTTCTGAAATGCAAATAATTTACTTCTTTTCTTTTCCTCAGATTTGCACTTAAACAGAATTTAGATAATATACTCTCATAAATAATCAGATTTGCTCCTAGCATCACTTGTTTTAAATTGCTCATAAGTGTTACTAAACTAATTAAAATCTGTCAAGTATCGAGATCTTTCTTAAAGAAATTCAAAGTCAACTGCTGTATATAATCAAAATCTATTGCTTTTGTATTGTTCGGTGTTTCTGGTCAAGCACCACTTAGGACCCACTGAGACCTTACACGACTTTCCTTAACTACCTCAATGCCTCAATTATTGTTTCTGCATTTGTCAAGTGGCACTGTTTAATGACTAATCATCAATCGATGACAATTAAGCGTGAAGGACTTTTGCTAAATGTTCATACGCAATGACCGTCTTAGGGAAGGCTCGAACCCATACTTCCCGCGTTACAGGCCAAGCCCTCTAATCAAATGGATGCCGTGTCCCGCCGTGCCTCAAGAGTGTGGTATACTTCCTGTAACATTTTTCCCTGAGATGTCACCTGATGGAGAAATGTTACTGAAAAGATTAAATATGCTTTCTATAGTCTGTAAGGCCTTATTTAAGAAGGGGTTTACGTATACAAAGCGCTCTTGTTAAACTCTTCCGATTTTACCCTTTCTTGTGGCTTCATCTAGAGCTTTCAAACAAACGTTGGAGGTAGTTTAGTAGGTCGTGTCTCAGCCTCTACGTTATGACTTCTGGCATTGGCTTAGTCTTGCGGCAGTGCCTACCAAACCCACCCCAATTTTGTTTCTGCGTACGGCCCTTGACTGGCACCGTGTGATTACAAAGTTTTTTAGTTGAAAAAGCCATCTCTATTTGGATCTTCAGATAAGACTAAAATTTTATGTAATGCCCCCCGCAACAATTACCCAGATTCATTTTACGCATTTTAAAACTGACTCAATTAATTAGAATTGTTGTTGAGATTATTATATGAATAAAACAATTCATTTCAGCAAAGAAGACTCTGGATAACCTTATTCTTGGCGTGTTGTCAAAGCGGAGACAAATGATTCTTTCAGAAGAAGATAGACTGCCAATCGATGCAGTTTTAGAATTACATATGAGTGAATCGAAAACCATTAGCGACACGAAGACATTGTTCATTGGTGGATTCCACACAACAGCAATACGTAGTGTTTCAAATTCTACTTTATTGTGCTTTCTGCTGACTCCCACGATAGATAATTAGTTAAAGTTTTGTCTTGTTATATGTGACTCTTAGTACTTGCGCTGACATTTGACACCTCTAGAAGTAGCTCGCTACCGAAATTGCTATATAAATTGTAATTATTACTTTACATTACAACATGCATTCAAAATACAAGCGAAGGAGAGTTGAAAGATCGACGGCATATTACAGAGTGATGGAAGAAAAGGCAATCTCGTCTTGGCTTTCAAGTGAGATCAGTAATAAAGCGTAAAAAGCATAATAAGGTGAGCAGTATATTTGTATGTGTTTTAGTGTTAACCTGGTGCATCTATTTTCTTGCAACTCACCAAGAAGTGCAGAACAAAGTACGCGCAGAGGTGCTTTCTGTCCTCGAAAGTAGCGATCAAATGATTGTTGAAATGGCAGCCAAAATGAAGTAAGTGCTGATTGATGTTTACATCTTGGACAGTTTTAATAATGTTTGTTATAATTATTTTTAACATTGCAATTGTCTTGTGTATCTAGTTGGTTTCATGAATTAGGAGAATTTTAACAAATGCCTGTCTTTTTAAAGTAATTTATCGCTTTTTGCTTCAAACTTTCATTTTCTTTTGTTATCTTTGACATCCTATTTATACCAGTCACCTTATTTATTCAGTTCTTATGGCCAGGGTAAATGCCTGATGTTTATATAACTTTTCAGTGGGATTTTTCGAAATTATATTAGTGTTGTGCTTGTACAGATACTTGCGTCAAGTGCTAAACGAGACTCTGAGAGTCGCCACTATTGTAAGATTTGCAGCTCGTGTTCATCATTCGGACATGGTGATCGGTGGATACAGAGTTCCTGCTGAAGTACTGGTCTAGTTTGCTTCATTTACTGAACATTAGTGCGATACATTTAGAATATTTTGTTCTGAGTTACAGTACAGTATAGATGTATAGAAGAGTATATCGCGCTTCTGGGTATTTTATTTTGATCGAAGAACTGGTTGAACACCACAAGGCATCAACTGATGGCTGTTACCATACAAACTGATATATTATTTATGTATTTAGGCCTACCTATATCATAGATATATGAAATTGATAGGTATTATACAAATACTAATCGTTTGTGAAGAAGCCTCTTCTTCAACGTGGCCTCTTTGAACCGCTGAAGAAACCTGAAGTCCCAACAACAATGTCATATGTTTTACAAATGGTATAGAAAGAATTATCACAGTATTCCATCATATGGGCTTGATGATTCTTATATATAGGCTCACATATAAGATATATGGAGCCAATGTGAAGAATATATTGTCATAATTATTCTCACTATATTTCAGGCATACGATGTTGTTGTTATGGATATCATGCTTACGAAGTTCCATGTATTTTAGACTTTCTTTTGTGTTTAGTTTGGTTTCATTAGTTGCACCAAAAGAGTTGTAAATAGTTCATTGGCTTCAATGAAATTAAATAATCTATTAAAGAGCTCGTACAGTTCTTCCAGGCACATTCAATTGTTTAGCAATTTTTGTTTCTGAAAGAATTTATATAACTTCATAATGCGAGACATCAGAAATTCAATAAACTTGCAGTTAAGATCAATTAATTATCTAAATTCCATAAAGGTTGGCTTATGATTTTGTTAGAATAAAAGTAATTTCTGTCAATTATGATTTGACGCTTTTCAAAATATTTATTTATTGGTTTATGTTTTGTGGATTGCTTTTAGGTACCAGTCATTCATGCAATTGGTGTGAGTTTGCACGATGAAACAGTATTTCCTCAGCCTCTCAAGTTAGTGCCTCTCTTTTCAAAGTCTGGCTGACTTCTCGTTATATTGCAGTAACGCTGTTTCAACAATAGCAATACTTTTGCTATGTTAACACAATTTTTCATATACTGTGCCGGCTTAAACGTTTGTTGCAGTGGACATTAAGTGTGAGGCACAAGGAAACAATGTCGGCTGGTGCTTGCTTTCTTGGGCAATTAACGCTGGTTTTTCAGGAAACACACATGGACTGCAAAAAGTGGCGCTCGTTTTGGCAACACAACCTAGTGTGAATTTGATGCCACAGATCTGCTAAAGTGCTTTTCTCACTCTAGTTCCTAACTCAAAATTTACCCCTCTTCCAATATGTTTATAGTTCTTAATGTTTCCTCTTCTCCGACATTAGTGTGAATCTTTGAACTTTGTAATGAGGGTATTATCAAATTACAGTTGTATCTATTGTACTCAGTGGGTAGCTGTCAAATGAACTTGTGCCTAAACTTTATTATCGCACTTCTTTCCTCTAAAATATGAAATGACGAGGGTCTGATGACAAAAATATGGAGAGCTATTATTGGCCATCGGAGGATCTATAAACCTGCATCATATAACAGACTGATTCGACCATTTACTATATCATTCGTGTTCATTCATCTAAATTCATTCATGCCATAGTGTCTGGAAGTTTTATATTCCTATTTGTGAAAATCAGTACACAATATTTTAAACTGTAAGATGGCATATGTAGTAGATCAAATGCAAGTAGTCAGCATGTACATTGTTAATGACTTTTATATGGGTATGTAATTGTTTTATTATTTCAATGCTGGGAAATAAACTGAATTACAGTTTTGTACAATTCAACAGTCTCTTAGCTTACAAGGTAAATCTTTAATTAGAAGTTGCTACCTGTTGCTATCTTCGATCACTGTGTATTAGTAAAAATTTTACCCAATAACTTAAAACTTCGAAGTGAGAAAATTTATTGATTTTAATAAATTTAAGTGATTTTACTCTATACATTTCCGACTTTAAATTAACTTAATGTCATTTCTTTCCTTTCCTAGGTTTGACCCAGATCGATTCAGCCCAGAGAATGAGCCACTTCTGCCTCCCTTTTCCTTTGAACCTTTTGGATTTGGTGGAAAGAGAAAGTGTCCAGGATATAAATTTTCATATGCTGAAGTTACTGTTCACTTGTCCCTTCTTATTCGCTCCTTTAAATTTGAACTTGCATTTGACCAGGTGGCAGAGACAAAGTTTGGATTTGTAGCCAAGCCGAAAAATGACTTGTGGGTAATTGCAAAACCAGTGTGAAATAGTTGCAGACTCCAAGTTTGCAATATCTTATTAAGATTCAGGCTATGAAACCTTGTTTTAACGCTATTTAAAACGAGACACATGTTCATAACTTCCCATTTATTCGTTCAATATTTTCAGTAGTTGTTGCTATATCAAGTCCCTCTAAATCAATCAGCTCAAGCCCTTGATCATTTGTCATGCCTGATATTCACAAGTGAAGTCATGTCTTCTCAAGAAATCTAGCCCAGATTCATTCAATCTGCGATCTTCCCATTTCTTTCAACCTAGCTAGAACACACCAGAGTAGCTCTTCTATTTCATTTCCTCCCCGGTCTACCAACAACCTTTTTTTGTACTTTGTTACAGAAGGCCTATCTATGACCAATCTGGTCCCAAGTCTTTTCTGTCCAACCCCTCAGACTTGATGCAGTGCTGGTGAATAAGCTGGTGCCATGGTCTTTGTTTTAAAAGTAGCGCTTTAGACATTTTGTGCGAATGATTACGGTGTGCGATAACAAAGCATTGCTAATAAAGTATATCTATTTTAAATGTGAAAAATGCAATAGGCCTCTGCAAATATTTTGCTCTTATATTGAGGAGCCTACACAAGCAGATAAACTGTAAAAGATAACCAAGTACTTTAAAAACGTTGTATTTTTTGTCTGTAAATAAAGTAACTAACATTAATTGGCATTTATAAATCATTTTTAATATTATGGATTGGGGAAGCTATTCACTGTACCTTTTAATGCTGGGACATATTTACATACATTTATAATGATGCTGGTCATTATATAATTATATCTATGTGTCTACATACACTTAACTTAACCTCACTTGATATATGTATAAATCATGTAACACCTGATATGTAGATAAAGTTCAAATATACAGCAACAGGTAGATATAATGAGGATAATAGTTGCTGATAACGATTATAAATTATGATGATGAAGACGACGTCGAAGAGGCCCAAAATACAACTCAATACTATTAAAATGTGATAATGCCCCTTAGAGCAGTTCAGAAATGTACACTGATGTCGGACAAAAAGAAGTATCAACTATTTATAGACTGAAAGAGGTAACTAAGTTTTCAGTTTAGACTCTAGTGGAATTCCTCTTACTTCTTTTGGTCGGTTTATAAAGGACGTCCTTCTAAATCCATAAGAGTCTTATTCTGGATTTCGAGGCTACCCAAAAACCGTACTCATAAGCATCATGCTAGTTTCAAATGTAATGTAACGAAGACTATTTATATAGCGCAGTCATTAATAACAAAAGGCGACTTCAAGCTGCTTTACGAATATATGAGATTCAAGTGCATGTGAAACACCACATGATTTGTAGAAAAGGAACTTTTTTAAAAGACTCCGAAAATGACCCGTTGATGTGGTAACCGGAAGACGGGTTGGGCCCTGTGACGAAATCCCGTTCACCGATTTCATCGATATTTGTGTCTGAGTTTTCGGTACCAGAACGGGAAAAGGCCCCTAAAATACAAATAAATAAATTCCTTGAAAGATTATAAGATTATAGTATTCGTTCTTGCTCAGAGCCTTGGAATGAGATTTGAGAAAAGGAGTCAATTTCTACCGTGGTTGATGTATTTGTTGGCGAAGTATTTTGACAAATTATGCATATTGGATGAAAGACTTCAGACAGGCTCATACCGAAACTGACACTAATCTCAGATTAATTTCAACGCGCAAAGGGTAAAGAGTCAGTTTGCGTGGAGGATGAATTCAATAGTATCTGCACTGAGAGGCGGAGGGAAGTGGGAAATAAATGGAGGTTTTAACAGTTCGGGAGAGGATGACAGGAGCCTTGTTGATATTGCTAACGAGGACATAAAAGGTTTCATGACGTACAGGAGGTAGCTGTGATATCGATTAGTCAAAGTGTTTAGTCTCTTGAGGAGAACACGGTGGCCAGAACGAGTCTGCTCGTTCCAGGTGACGGGGAGATGAATTAAGAGCTTAAAGAAAAGAATACACCTAAGATTTTGTAAGAGTTTCAGGTTCGACCATGTTTGTTCAGGAAATGTGGCATGGTGGATTAATAAGTAAACAAGAGTGGGCTAGAATTGTTGCGAACTTAGAAGAAATGAGAAGGATCCTTGGCGGGTGATGTGTGGGCTAAATATAGCCGCAACAATCCATGTACAGCGCACCTTTTGATAGGCCAACTTGCATTAATGTCCCTACTCATTATCTAACTAGAGAGCAAAAGGATCAACGTTTGCACTTGTAACTTGGTATTCAACTGATAGTCACCCGTTCAAATTAATAATCGGCCTCATTATCTTTTCACTATTTCGCTGCCCCGTCAGTGTTATATCCGCTACACCAAACAAACAAGATCAAGCCAGCCCTTGCCATCGGAGTTGGAATCACGTGTCGAGACAATATGTGACCCCGTTTCTTCCTAAATCAGGATGTATAACTGGCTAATTATCACTGAACACATTCGACTTTTCGCTTAGCAGACAGAATGGTTCTTATAATGCTTGCAGACATTATTAAGATGACGAATGTATAGGTCTTTGTGGCTATATGCATTATTTTATTCATAACATTTCTTCACCAGGTAAGTTTGTCTATTTGTGTATCCGTGAGTCACTGACACATCCTAATTAAGTTGCAGTATCATTCAACATGCATAGAAAAACGAGATAAGCAGGAACAACTATTAGATCATTGCAATCCAATTATGGAAGCTAATATGATTGCAATGTCCAAAACAACGCAGTGGCCGACAATTTCCCATGAAGACAACAGGGTCAGGTAATTCCATAGCTTTTCTAGATTTCCTGCTAAACCAACATTTTAAAGTTTTCCTTCAAAAAATCCCCCCTCAAAGTGAAGTGCAGATAACTGGAGTGTTTGTGAAAGAGCAATGCCCCTACCATTCCTCTGTATCCGCTGCTGAAGCAAGGAACAAATCACACCAAACAAATTATTAATATAGATGCAGGCTACATGTATCAGCATTAACAATAACAGCCATTTTGTGATTGTAAAATCAAAAGTGCATCAAAAGCCATTGACACAGTTTATTCGGAAAAGCATAACACGCGAGCAAATAATCCAGGGTCTCATGTACATGCTTATTAAGGTCGAGTTTCAGTGTACAGATTAGTTACGGCGGTTACTTAAGATTCTGATTTAATCTTAGCCGGCAAACTATAGACTAAGAAGGACTTTAGTATTACTAAAGGCCAGCTTAATTAGTTAATTAGATCTAGTTATTTCAGATGGGGTTTACACTGTCTTGGCTAAGCTTTTTCAGTACAAATCGAATGTCCAAAATATTATGAACGGTGGTTTGGGAAAATCGAAAGACGCCATAGGTTTTGCAGACGATATTTTCAGATCAACAGGATCGAGTTAGCTTTGCAAAAATTCTATAGTTGCGTAATATGCCTAAAATTTGAACTAAAGCTAGTATAACACCACTCTTGAAATGCAAAAGACATTAACCGCTAGTCACTTTTAAGCAAAACTGAGTCAAATCTAGAGTTGATGAGGATAAATAAGAATTAAGCAAAGAATACATGGAGATGTATTGGCTAAATGGAAAATGCAATCTTGAAAGATATCTCTATGGTTATAACCAAAAAGCCTAATGTGTTATTCGAAGACACAATGTCCGGAAAATTGAAAAAATTTTGTAATCAATGAACAGTCTAGAGATTAATATATTATTTCATCATTAAATTTTGAGCAAATATTTTGATAAAACTGGTAGACAGATTCCTAAACTCGTGTCAGCTAGAACAGTTGGAGTTCTAGCAATGACAAGAAAAGACTGAAGATTTGTGATCAATTTGAAAGAAATTAAACCCACCATGTTGTCATAATATCACTCTATTATTCACAAACCACTGTTGTGTTGATAGTTTAATAATTAATTTGAGGCATATTGCTTTATATTCAAGCAGATAATGAATGTCATGTGCTTTCATCTAAAAAACATCTGTTTGCTTTAAATTAAAGTTATATCAAATATAAAATTAAAAATATAATATGAATGCTAAAATTCACCGTACGGTAGAAATTAAATGGCTTCGTAAAATTGAACCCTTTGGTTTCGAAAATTTACGTCAGCGGGTTGAAATTTTTGAACCTCCACATAAGACTGAATAGCCCTGTTTTAGTTATTTTAGTTGGCCTTTCTCATTATTGCCACAATTTGAGAAAATTAACGCACTAAAATTTCACTGAACTTAAAAACTCATACCAGTATTTAAATGAATACTTACTTAGACTTAGACTTAGATCCTCCTGCTCCGATCGGAGCATTGGTCGACAAGCCTTCGCCATTCCACGCGCTCACCAGCCATCACCAGCGCCTCGTCCCAGTCCAATCCCATCCGCTCCAGATCTCCCCTGAAAACTCGCCTCCAAGTGTTTTTCGGCCGTCCCCTTTTACGTCTTCCACCCTCCGGTACCCAATCCATCGCCGTCCTCGCAATTCTCTCCTTCGGTAGTCTAAGAATGTGTCCGGCCAACCTTCCTCTTCTCCCCGCGATGATATATTCAAGATCCTGCGCTCCCGCCATCCTCAGCACCTCCTCATTTCTGACGTGGTCCCTCCATGAGATGCCCAGTATGGATCTTAGGCACCTCCTATGAAAGACATTCAGTTGTTTTGTTGTCTTCACCGTTGTCTTCCAAGTCTCACTCGCGTATAACACCACAGGCAACACCAATGTCGAGTACAACTGTATCTTTGCGTCTCTTCTCAACGCTCCCGATCTCCATACTGTCCTCATTCTCTGAAAGACTGATGCAGCTTTACCAATCCTTGTCTTGACATCCATCTCTACGCCGCCATCCTTCTCCATAAAACTTCCCAGGTATGGGAAATTGCTAACATAATCTATAGTTTCCTGGCCTATCCTGATGTTTGAGTGCTCCGTGTCTCCGATGATCATGGCCTTTGTTTTCGCACTGCTGATGCATAGTCCTACCCCCTCCCCCATCTCCTGTAACCTCGTAGTCATCCTCTGCATATCCATGTGTGTTTCACTCAGCAGGGCTATGTCATCTGCGAAGTCCAAATCCTTCAATCTCCCCTGTCCCCATCCTATACCAAAAGTAGGTTCGTTCATCGCTCTTTTCATGATGTAATCCATGACAATGGCAAATAGGAATGGGGACAGAACGCATCCTTGTCGTACTCCTGATACTATTTGAAACATTAATGTGTTGCCATTTTCTGTTCTGATGCAGCAACTGGCGTCCCGATACAGGGCTTTAAAGATGTTTATGTACTTTTCCGGCACTCCATATAGTCTGACTATGTTCCAGAGCGTATCCCTATTTATGCTATCAAATGCCTTCCTGAAATCCACGAAGTTTACCAACAGTTCCCTATTGAACTCACTGCTCTGTTCGATTATGTTTCTTAGTGTGAATATCTGCTCGTTGCATGACCTCCCAGGTCGAAACCCTGCTTGTTCTTCTCTCAAAGTTCTATCCACCTCTGTTCTCAGTCGATTCATCAGCACTCAACAGAACACTTTGCCTGGTATTGACAGCAATGTTATGCCTCTCCAGTTGTTACAATCGCTCAGTGGTCCCTTTTTGGGCAGTTTAACGATCACTCCTTTCCTCCAATCCTCTGGGACCTCCTCGCTCTCCCATACCAAATTGGACAGATGTGTGAGCTCTTCCTCCATCGCCCTGCCTCCGCATTTTATCATTTCTGCTGTGATCTCGTCCATCCCTGCTGCCTTGTTTTTCAATGCACTTATCGCCCTCCTGATCTCCTCTATATCTATCTTCTCCAAGGTTATGTTCGGTTGTTTCATTGCCTCTTCACCCTCCAGGTTCGGTGGGTTGTTCGGTACTGGTTGGTTCAGGACTTCACTGAAGTGCTCAACCCATCTTGCATTTTGTTCCTCTTCGGTCGTCAGCACTCGTCCGTCCTTACTCTTTATCGGCACCTTCGCTTCGTGGCTCTTTGAGTTGGTGAGTTCGCGCACTATCCTGTAGAGGGTCTTTGAATCATTTAAATGAATAAAGCAATTTATATTTGAATTTTAGAGAAAGAAAAAACTAGCGATCAAAGGGACCTCTCAGATTCCTGGACCAAAACCAACAAACGATCTGTGAGTTTGATCTAAAATTTTTAACCTTGTTTGATGAAAATATTATAGTAAAATGTAAAAATTTGTAGCATCTCATCATCTCGGTGCACTATGTGATTTTGTTCTGGCTGGGAACTTTTGTTTACTTGCCAAAATACACTTCTGTCAAAAACTACGTTTACACATACCACTTGTGTCAAGGAAGCTCTATAGTTACATTTTAAAATTGAAGATGCTAAATTTGTAAATGCGATTCGACGGTTACTGATGCTGAGCGTCGTGCCACTTGTATCTGCAGCTGCTGCTCGACGGGAGTCCGGCGCCCACAATAGATGGCGGCCAGATAGACTGATACGGTGATCAGCAGTTGTTGAGATGTTTATTCGAGCCACACGTACAGTACAGCAAGGCACGATCTCATTTTAATCTACCAGTTACCGCTTATATATTGTTTCAGAGGTCGGCGGACGGCCTGCTGACTTCTAGGATGGCTTCAAATACCCTCACTGTAATTGCGCTTGAACTCAGCATAACGCTTCAGCGGTTGGGCTACACATACCCTCACGCGCTCCGCCCAAGGCTACTCACACCGCTGCTTTTTTCGTTATTCGTTACTGCCTTTATAAATTGTTCGTTGCGGCATTTATTCACCTCTCTCTCTTTATCTTTCTCTATCTTTCTCATTCTTTCTGTCTTTCTATACCTACGTTATACTAACCTTCTAAGTCGCGTGACTTGTGCACATAACATATTATTGCTAAGAGATCTTCTGCGATGGTTTACAATGATCCCAAATTTTTAAGCGAAGGAAATTTAGATGAGATCAAATCATGTGGAAGTCTGCATCAGTTCTTGGAAAAATACCACAGGCAATACGGACCAATCATTGCCTTCTGGCATGGACCTAAGATGTGGGTTAGCATCGCCTCCAGCAATCTCTTTCAAGAACATGCCTCACAGTTTGATCGACCTAGTAAGCATATCATCCAAAATAATTCTGAAAACTATTTATGTATGTACCGGTATATATATATGCATGTACTGTATGTACCAGTATGTCTGTATACATCGTTAAATATATGCCGATATGTATGCATGTATGTATATATGTATGAAGACATTTACTATATCTCAGATGGAACAATTGGCCTGCAGTGTAAAATGTTTTAGTTGAAATATTGTTATTTTGCAACAAAACCTAGTTACAAAAGTATTTACAACCTGACGGATGACTGTTATCTGTTATCAGTTACTGTTATTAGACATTCGAATTTGACTCCTAAAGAACGCTTACAGATGTCGCATCTTGGATGTCTTTTCTTGTCACAGTGATTTCATAGAAAATACGATTTTCTAGTTTTCAGATTGATGTGTTTGCAAATGAACGTTTTATTACATGAATATTTAGCATTAGCGTTTCGGTGATAAAATCCGACTTTTTCGGATGAATCCGGATTTCCTTTCCTTGCAGTATATTCCTTACTTTCTCTTTCATTAATTAGCCTGTCTTCCAAAACACTTTGTTTCATATATGGTCGTATCCATTCTAACCACGTCCCGTTCTCCGTTTTGACATGAAACAAGATGTGATTTTTTAGTCCCGAAGTGATTTTCTAGCTTTCAGAGTGCTATTTGCTTCCAAAATGAACTTTTTATAAATGAATATTTAACACCACTTAGACTAGCAGAGGCATCTATTGTAAGGTACAAAAATGTGCTATATCAGGCGCGTACATACATACACAGGCCTGCAAACATACATAGATAGGCCAACATATATATTAGACTTTAATATCACATAATGTGAGTTCTTGTTGAACTGAATTTCTACTTCGATTGTTATGTACATAAGAGCAACTGTAATTTAAATGATTGTTGCAGGCTTCTTGTTCTCTAATATATGTTGGATGTAAGTCTGAAGTTGCCTTTTTCCAAACGATATACATCTGGACATTTACTATGGCCTCTGTAAAGTATGTATACTTTACGAAATAGCTGCGTTCGTCAGCCTAAATGATTAAAAGTCATTAGGAACAAAACGTTAATCAGTAACCAAGCAGTGTGCTCTGATAACTTGAAACTCAAACTGCGCCAACTTGATTCTGCACTTATATAAACTAATTGTAGACCTAGTAAATAGTTCATACAACTGTCCTTGTATCTTAGACTATTTAGTATATAGACTTAAACTAAACTTAAATTAAAATCATGTTAATTTTGTTTTTAATTTAACCTATTGCTTATTTGACTTGATCAAGTGCATTTATGATTTTCATTAGTCTAGGCATACATATCATTACCTTTTGATATTCTAACTGAATTTAGTCATAAGAGGACTTCTATAGCGCCATTATCAAAAACGCACTGCATAGAAACAGCAGTGAATTTCTCCAGCATCAGCTACAGTTATAGTAACCGAAAGTGCATTACACAGTCAGAACTAGGTATCAATCAACTAATGGTATCGTATGTCACATGATTAGATAATTATATTGTGTATAAATTGCCAATTTCAGTGGATCCTTTTCTGGGCGATGTGCCATTTTTTGGCAAAGATTCCTTACAGTTCGCTAACGATGATGAAGCCCGAAGAAGACATGCTGCTTATTCTAAATCCTTAAACCCAAGTTCAATCAAAAAATTCTACACAATATTTAACAAGGTTTGACTTTTGCAATCTTTAATGATTTTGTAGTGTAACTTTTCTGTCTTCTGACTTGCAGAAATAAGACGAGAATTCATAATAAGTTTCTATCAATTATTTCATGCTGGCTGGTTAGGTTTCTTCTATATAATACATATACATATATGTGTGCGTGTGTTTGTATGTGTGTTTGTGTGTGCTTGTTTTTTGTATATGTAGACTGGAGTGTTTCTGAAATAATTGATAAATCTTTTAGACTTTAATATCACATAATGTGAGTTCTTGTTGAACTGAATTTCTACTTCGATTGTTATGTACATAAGAGCAACTGTAATTTAAATGATTGCTGCAGGCTTCTTGTTCTCTAATATATGTTGGATGTAAGTCTGAAGTTGCCTTTTTCCAAACGAAACGGACTTGAAGAAAACTAAAAAGCATAATCACTTTTCAAAGCATAAATGTGATAACTTCTCAGATAAGAATTATTTTTATTTTAGGTGAGCTAGGCTTTACCCGGTCCAAAAGAAGCTATTAGATTTATTTTACTAGACAGACATTACGAGCAAGTGTGTGATTGGAACACAGGACATTGTGTTAGTATCACCATTATTTACACCTATAATTACATAGCATTGTGATAGTATCACTATTATTTTCAAGCTAGAACTACATAATATTGTGATAGTATCACCACTGTGTACATGCTAGAACTACATAGTTCCATTAAAAGATGATGGGCTATTGACTGCTGCTATGGTGACATATACATAATGTATGTGGAAAATATTAGCGCATCTTTGTACGAAGCCTACAAGTTGTATGATGTAGTGTAGGCAGCAACAGACGTGCGCATCTGAGCAGTCATAAATCTACATGTATTTATATGCATATGGGTTTACAGCTTGGGAAGGAAATGATCCAAAAGTGGCAAATGTGGCCAGAGGATAAGCATATCTTAGTTCAAGAGGAGATGTGTACTTTGGCCCTCAAGTCCGTGCTGGAATCAATGCACGGAGAAGAATTCGAAAATAATGATCTGGTCATGAAAGTCAAAACAGCTAATGACTATGTGAGTAGCGTGGAAAACATTTTTAAGTTTGCAAAACTTGTCAACCTTTCAAATATTTTTCATACCTTTTGGTGCTAAATGTATGCCTTTTGTTGATCGAAATTTCTACGGCTCCTGCTGAAACGAGGGGCCATAATATTTGAAAGCTGTTCGCCGTAACAAAATGGACAGACAGGAGGGGTCAAATTCGATTCCAGGCAAGAGTGTCAGGCAGGCGGACAGTCAGAAGGTTACGGTGGCGGTGTTTGAATTGAAGCGGCAAAACTAGATAAGAGGAATATGAATAATCAGGATCGGATTTGTGGAGGAGTAGTGTTTTTGCTTTTGAGTGAAAGACCTGCGTAGAGATTGCAAGAGGTGAAGTGTCGGTGAGTTCGTATGTTAAAAAAGGGATAAGTGTCGTAACGATAGATAATTCCAGGGGGTTGGAGCAGCTAAGGCTATTGAGGTATTTCCAAATTTAAAGAGTGAAGTGTCGGGATGGCGGGGAAGTAATAGGCCGGAGGAGGAGCATGTGGAACGTATTGGTTGGATTGTATGTAAATGACAATGATAGGATGGTTGGGGCATCGAAGTGCTTTGTAGCTAAGTTATAGGACTTTGTACTCTATTCGTGCAGCTAATTTAACCAATCTCTAAGCAATCTGTTGCGCCTGTGTAAAGCAGCAGCGGTGCAAATTTGCTGAGATTGCCTGTATCTAAAATTGTGCTTGTGCCAGGAGTGTTGCTGAGTTAGTTGTTCTGTAGAGGTGCTCTATAACTTCACCAAGACATTGCACAACATCTATAATGGATGGTGCTTTTGAAATAAAAAAGTAAGTTTTAAGATAATAGACTTGTTCAAATAAAATCTAACAGGAGATAATCTGGATATTAGCATGGTTATTTGCTATCTGTATAGTTGTGGAGTGAAACAGAAAAATACATGATTGGCGATGTTCCAAAGCCAGAAAGTGCTAGAGACGTTGAATTTAAATGCGGTGAGTTGAAATAAACACAATCTAAAGACTGCTTTTACTTTCACACCTTACATTTTTTCTGTCGGATTTTATATCTTCTATCTTAAGGAGTTAACAAATGTAATTTGCTTGTTGTCTAATTGATATTGAATATGTATATCTTCAATACAGTTCCTGTGAACAAGACCTTCTATACATATGCCCAAATCTATTCTCATGTTGACTATTAAATCCCAACTCCTCACATTTCACTTAGTTTTGATGTCAAAATCTGTAAGATGAATGGGTGTACAAAGCAATAAATCAAAATTTTCTCACCTATCTGAGATTTCATCTTTTGGCATTGCTCATATTTGCTTTGAAGTTGCGAAGTTACTTGTTTTTTTCTTCAGATTTGCTCTTAAATAAAATTCAGACTACATACTCTTATAATTAATTAGTTAGATATCCTCCTAAAATCACTTGTGTTAAGCTGCCCAGAATTGTTCCTAAAACAATTAAGATATGTCAAGTGTTGGGATACTTCTTAAAGAATGGTGGGAAAAGTGGTATTGTAAGTAGGCAGAAGACAATCATTGGAGGAGGGAGGATTTAAACAAAGTCTGACAGGAGATCTCTTGTAGGAAGGCTTCAATGTTTACTGAACTAATGCTGCGAAAAGAAAGAGAGACAGAGTCACGACATGGATTAGGTAGGATGTTAAGGCGTGTGGAGATAAGGTAATGATCAGATGGTGTATCGAAAGAGAAAGAAATATTAAAGATTCAAAGTCAGCAGCTGTCAATGACCAAAACATGCATTTTAAGTTGTCCAGATTTCTTCGAAAAGCAAGCTGAGACTCAACCCAGATCCACTACGGTCTTACAGTGCAATGCCTGTATCCGCCAACATGCCTCAATTATTATTTCTGCGTGTATTAAGAGCCGCTTGCTAATGACTAAGCATCAGTCGATGACGCTCAGGAATTGTGAGTGGTGGATTTGCTCAAGGTCCCTACTGAGTGACCGTCTCAGAGGAGGCTGGAACCGGTATTCTGCGTGTTACAGGTCGATTGCCCTAATCAACTGACTACCATGTCCAATTCCTTCCTTTAACATTTTTTTCAGAAATGTCGTCTCAAGGAGAAATGTTACTTGAGAGATGAAATATCCTTGGTACATACTGTAAGATCCTTATTTAAACTAAAGGGTTTAAGGATACAAATCACTCTTGCTGAACTCTTCCGATTTTACCCTGCTTGAGAGTAAAATCTACAGCATTTTCCATCTACACTCAAAAGCTGTTACACAAATTTTGGAGGTGGTTTAGTAGAAAACGTATCAGCCTCTGCCTTGTGACTTTTGGCATTAGCTTAGTTCTGTAGCCTCGAGGTAGTGCCTACTCAATTACTCAATTTCCTTCAAATTTATTTCTGCATACGTCCTTGGACTGGCATTCTGTGAAGACAGAGTTTTTGTTTTAAATTGAAAAACGCCAACTGTAATCTAATGCGCTGACAATGTTAACACTATGTGTAATACCACAAACAGATTGTTTTCAGGCATTTTAGATTGACTACTCATTTAATTACAATTGAGATTATTATATAAAAAGAACAAATTTTCTTTCAGTAAAGAAGACTCTGGATAACTTAATTCTTGGCGTTTTGTCAAAGCGGAGACAAGTGATTCGTTCAGAAGAGGACAGACTGCCAATCGATGCAGTTTTAGAATTACATCTGACTGAATCGACGACCATTTGCGACACGCTGCATTTGTTTATTGGTGGACTTCACACCACAGAAATAAGTAGGTTTCCAAATTCTGCGTTTTTTGTTTTCTGCTGACCCTCACGATAGATATAGGCTTGAATTAGTTAGCAATCTTCTTGTTAGTCATCACCTTCAGGAGCTTTTATTATTATCTAGAACTTGATCATACCATGAGGATTCTAAACAGTATCTGCTCTGTATGATGTACTGAGTAATAAAATAATAAAAGTTGCTCTGAATGAATGTCTTCAGTAACAAAATACTTTCAAAATTTACTTTATGCCTTTTGCAACAATACTCAAACTTCCTCACATGAATCTGACTAGCATTAATGTATATTGAGCTATCTCCCCCTCCTTCTCCACATATTCTAGTCCTCCATCTGTGTTCTCGAAAGAATTCACCATCCACCTTTACACTGTCGCCATTACATCTCATGAATTCCTGATTACAAGCTATTTCAATATACATGTCTATAATCATTCTGATATATTTGCTTCAGAATTTTTCTCGTTATTATCATTACCCCCATCTCCACACGCCTGAACGTTCTACCCAATCCATGCATATCAATGACCTTCGCAGATTCCACACAATGTTTGACTGCATCGACCATAGCCACATCCATGGATAATGCTAAATTAGGCTAGTGAAATTTCCTTTTTCTGAATATAAACACCATTCAAACACCGCTTTCAAGGTAACCAGGATGCTGTTTGATCGTGCTGTCACCAAAATCCCACAAATACCAATAGATCATTCCTATTCTCAAATCACTTCATATACTTGAAATACCTAAACGAATAGAGTATAAAGTCCTATCTCTAACCTGCAACATAATTCAATCCTAATAACGCTCCTATCTTCGTTGGTTATTTTGCATACAACTATTCCTTTCGACCCTCTCCTTTAACGCATTCACTCTTCCCCACCCTCCCGTCAACTTATCCTTAAAATATGGACGTCACTCAGTAGCCATAGCTGCTCAACCTCTGCGGAATAAACACCAGCCAGAATTACGACACTACTTAACCATACTAAGAACTCGCCAACATTTGTCCCTTTGCAATCTCTGCGCAGGTATTTCTCTCAAAATTGGAAGCACTTCTCTTCCATAAATCTTATCCTGGTTCCTCCTCTTTCCCTTACCAAACACCATCCACCGTAGCCAAGTGACTGTATGCCTAACTAACCCTTCGATCTTGATCTGGGAAAGAGCACTTATGAATAGACAACTGTTTGGGTGCTGTAGAAATCTCTAATATAAGATTACGATTTGGTTAGTCTTAAGTCTTTAGGCCATAACCAGCGGCCTAGGCATAGTGTTATCTGACTTCTACCTCCGTTTTATGACCTATGGCCTCGGCCTTCCTTTAGTGACCTTGAGGCAAACCTATTAGGATTGTAATGCTGTTCTTTTAACTTGCAATAAACCCTGGCAGTAAATTAGTATAGTATTGAGTTTCTGTGAGAGTAGGCGGCAACATACTTCTTTCAGTATCTTGAGTGAGAAACTAAGACTAAAGTGGATGATCGGGCCTTTCGGGTCACTGGCTGACACGAGTGGAACAAGCTTCCAGCATCTGCTCAAAAGGCAAAGTGCTCTCTTTTTTAAAAGCAACTAAAATTTTATTTATTATGTGACTATTTGTATTTGCACTAAAAGTGTTCTCCTTTTTAAATGCAACTGAAATTTTATTTACTATTCGACTCTTTGTACTTGCACTGACATTTGACGTAGAAGTAGCTCACTCTGGCGACCCTACTAAAAATGTCGTAATTCCATAGCGTTACAACTTGCCTTTATAGTATATGAGTGGCATATCCTAGAATGATGGAGGCAAACGCAGTCTCGTCTTGGTTTTGCATGTGATAACAATAATAGAGTTTAATAACGTCCGCGGTATGTCTAAGATTTTTGTGTATGCGTTTCAGTGTTGGCCTGGTGCATATATTATCTTGCAACTCACCAAGAAGTGCAGAACAGAGTGCGGGAAGAGGTGCTCTCTGTCCTTGGAAGTAGCGATCAAATAACTCCTAACATGGCAGCCAAAATGAAGTAAATGCTGATTGACTTGTTTAAATCTTTGTCAATTTTATTAATATTTGTTTTACAAATATGTTAGTCCAGCAAGTGTCTTGTATATCTAGTTGATTTTATGAATTATGAAAATTTTGTGTTTTTGTGAATTTTAATCTCATGAAAACTTGTTGTATACCAATGATTTTAGCAAGCAAAGTTGATATATATAGAATACATATAAATGATAAATATGTTTTTAGTTTACATTTATCACACAAGGATGAAATCACACATGCTTATATCATACACATTCTGAAAATAAACCGGTTGCCGTCGCGTAGCGTTTCAGATTGCTGAAGAACTTGGATCCCCTACAGCAACGTCAAATGTTTTACAGATGGTAAGGTTATGACACTGTTATACATATTGGCTTCATAAGTTCTACTTATAGGCCTATGTGTAAGATATATCGAATGTCATCGTATTCTCGCTATATCTCAAACATATGACGTTGCTGTTGGGCAGATTATCATTATGACGCGCCAGTTGTTCTAGGCTCTTTTGGGTTTAGTTTGGTTACGTAAGGTGCAGCAACAGAGTTGTATAGCCTATAGTTCATTGGCCTCAATGTATTTTAAGCTACTGAAAGAGTCAAACCAGTTCTGCGCACTTTCAAAGAATTATTGCTTCTGAATAAATTCACATAAAATTTATAAAATAATTATCAGCAATTGGATAAATTTGCAGTTAAAAGCAAATAAATTTCTAAATTCCATAAAGGTTGACCTACGATTTTATTGGAATAAACATAATTTCTATCAGTTGTGATTTGAGCTTTTCAAAATACTTATTTACTTGCTTATGTTTTATGAATTGTTCCTAGATACCAGTCATTCAAGCACTTGGTGTGAGTCTGCATGACGAAACAGTATTTCCTCATCCTCTCAAGTTAGTGAATCTGCTTTCAAATAATTTCCTTTTGGTAGACTTTATTATATCTTGTCTTTAATGCAGATTTTGATGCTTTAACTATAATTTTTAGCAATAGCTCATCAGATCAGAGGTCAACGAATCCCAGAGAAATGAGAACGATGGTTCTTGGAAATTCAAGAGGAGAATCAAAAATTTAGAGTGAGCATTATAAGAAGTTTAATTATATATATCCGGTCTCAATTTTATTTCAGATAAAGTTTGTGGCCTACAGCAATAATTATTTCATGGACCTCTTTTCCTCTAGCGAAGTCTTACAGTACCCTACTTAATAGTGATATCACCCAATGTACGAGTTCACGTGTTTCTCACTCACTTCTTCTGAAACTGACGTGTATAAGCCGGCCCTAATAAAAGGCTGCATTATTTTCATCAGTCGGAGGCAATGGGCCATGGACAGACTTGCAACCATGAGTCTAAGGGTACCTTTATAATGTTAAGGATATATATCGCTTGTATATCGCTTGTCTTTGCTTATGCCTAATCAAGCCATGTCACTACTCATCGCATGGCCGTTCCGCCACATCAGTGCCAATAGTCTACCTTCTCTCCTAGGCAGGTTTATGAATACCAGCTTCCTTAAGAGAATCAACACTGAAGAGCTCTGTCTCGAGATCCGACTTGCCTTCCCCGGTCACCGGATGTCCAACGTCCTAAGGATGGCCATTTCTCAGAACACGGAAACTTCCTTTACCAGAAATCGTGCCTTCTTTACTACCAGCTTATATCACTGTTTGTAGGTGTTTTACTTCACTTCACGAAAATAAACGGAATTAGAATTTTGTGCAATTCAACAATCTGTTAGCTTACAAGGCAAAACTTTCATTGGTAGTTGTTTTCAGAACTATCTTCATGCACCGCATACTAAAATAAAGATGAACTTTAAACTTTTGTACGGTGAATATTTATTCATTTAAATATATTTAAAGTCACTTTAATTTATTTCCATGAGTGACTTTAACTTAGTGTAATTTTCTTTTCCTTTATAGGTTTGACCCAGATCGATTCAGCCCTGAGAATGAACGACGTATTCCTCCATTTTCCTTTGAACCTTTTGGATTTAGCGGAAAGAGAAAGTGTCCAGGATACAATTTTGCATATGCTGCAGCTACCGCTACCCTCTCCCTTCTTATTCGTTCCTTCGAGATTGAACTTGCATTTGACCAGGTGGCAGAGCCCAACTTTGGATTTGTAACCAAGCTGAAAGATGACTTGTGGGTGATTGCAAAACCAATATGAGGTAGCATGTTGCTCGATATTAAAATCACCCCCAGTAGACACTTTCGAGTAAGCAACAAGCGAGGCAATAATTATTCCATTTCAACATTAAAGAGTTCTAAAGGTGACCCTGGTGGACAATTGTCTACATCAAATATACAATCTTTTCCTTTATCTTGTGGTATAGTTAGGAACATACATTTATAGGTGGCATGTACTGTTAGAGACCTTCCTAATTTCAATATTTTAAACTTAACATCTGCCCTGATATAAAATGCTACACCACGCCTTTGTCAGAAGTTATGCAAATGGATATAAATTGATAACCTGGAATGTTTATTATGTTTGTAGTAAAAGGGTCTAGCCATGTTTCAGTTAAGGCCAAGATAGTAACAGGAGCGTGTGACAAGAGGATCTGAACCTCAGGTATTTTGGAATAGAAGTTTCTGCAGCTTATGTCCATCAATTTAAACTTGTTACATTGTGAGAAGAGAAATTTAGCAGCCAAGATATCAACAGACTGATATGAGATGGTGCAAGGATTAGATGATCTGATTATCTTTATATAATAGGAACTATAAATGAGTAAAGAGGTTAGGATTGCTTTAAGTTCGAATTATTTGTCTCGAGAAGACTGAATGATAGCAAAGTTCAGAGATTTCGGCTTCATAACCAGATCAAGAAAGTGAAACGATGCTTTAGGCTACGAGATTATGAAAGCATGATCATCTGAGGGTAAAGAATCAGTTTGATGGAGGATGACTTCGATAAGTGAGTCTGTTTTGTCGGTGAAGAAGGACGCGAAAGAGTAGATAATAGCTGGAGGTGTGATAGAGTTTGAAGAGGAAAAGAGGAGTCATTTTGAAAAAGACTGTTAAGTGTTTTTCAAAGATTTCGAGAATTGGATGAATTCGATTGAACAAGAGAGAACAGATATCCTTCTTGTCGGACAGAAGTTGCCTCTGATTGGTCAAAGTTTTTTGACTACTGAGGACAAAAAGGTGATTAGAACATCTGTCTGTTCTTTCTAGGAAAGAATTAAACAAAGGAATTTTTACAAGAGTTTCAGGCTTAATAAACACCGCTGTTGAAAAGATTTGCCATGATGGAACTGTACGCAGAAAAGATTTCGTCAGGATCGGTTGATGGACTTAGCCAACGGGATAATGGTCCTTCGGCTTACATGTAGGCTAAACAGTGCACAATAATATGCGATAGGCACACACTTTTAATAGGCCAACTTGCAATGATTAACCTGCTCATTTACCTGGCCAGAGAGTAAAAGGATCTGCTTTCACATATGTAGCCTGATAATCCATTAATAATCATCTATTCGTATAAATAACCAGCTCAGCGATAACTTTTCGCTATTTCGCTGCCCCGTCAGCGTTGTATTTACAGCGCCAATAAGAGTAATGTTACAAAACTCAGAATATTGGTTAAAATGAGACAAATGTTCATAAGTTGTCATTTATTCATTCAATACTTTAAGTACTTTTTGCTATATCAGATTCTTCTGTACCAATCACCTCAAGTCCCTCTTTTTATATTTCAGGCTTGCGTTTCACAATTGAAATCAAGTCTTCTCAAGAAATCTTATCCAGTTTGATCCAATCTGCCACCACCTTCCTATTTCTTTCAATCTTATGGCGCACTATGAGAGGTCTTCCGTTCATTAATTGGGGCAATGTGCTTTATACTTCCTGCAGTATTTGTGACCACCTTATTTATTTATTTATCTATCTATTAAAGCACGTGTAACGCGCGCAATCTCAGTACACCTGAATCTTGGTTTCACCACCCACGGACTTGATGCAATGATCATGAATTATCTAGTGACCTTGTCTTTGCTTTTAAGCAGAGCTTTAGACATTTGCGACTGCATGATTACGTTATACAATTAGAAAGGGTTGCTGATCAAGAACATCTGTTTTAGCTGTCACACAAATACAATAAACCTAAGTAAATGCAGATAAATCTAAAGTATAGGCAAATGCCTTAAGAGCATCGGATTATTTGTCTGCTTCTACAGTAACTTACATGAGCTGGCATTTATAAACGTTACACATGGAATGAGTATTTTAATTCAAATGTGACATATATATATATTCTGGCAATTATACATTTACACCTACATATCGACACTTTCCTTAGCGTCACATATTCTATATATCTAATTAAATTATGTAACACATCTGATGTAGACAAAATGTCAGTTCACGGGGAATGGAAAGGTTAGAAATGTTGATGATGACAATTATGATGATGAAAACGCTGTTAATGATTATGAATTACAATAATAAAGATGAGATTATGGCGACAATGAATCAGTCATGGTGATGCAGACGACGATGAATCGGCCTACAATGCAACTCATTATCATTAAAATTTGATAGTGAACCTAGACCAGCAGTTCAGAAGTGCACATTAATCCCGGGCAAAAAACATTATGAACATATATGGACTGGAACAGGCAATAAAGTTTTAGGCCTAGACTTTAGAATTAAAGATAGCCTCTGTAAGAGAGTCGCGATGATAAGGAGGTAGAGAGTTCCAACTGGTAGACCAGCTACTGTGAGTGATCGCCGAGTGGACACGGACGAGGAATATGACATAACAAAAAACGACAGGCGCACACTTTTAATATACAACATGCATTGATGAATCTGCTCATTTACCTGACCAGGTAACAACCGGGTCTGCTTTTGCACATGTAGCCTGATATTTCATTAATAATCCTCTATTTAAAAAAATAACCAAAACAGCGATAACTCTTCGCTATATCTCTGCCCCTGTCAGCGTTGTATCCACAGCGCCAAGCTATCAAGGCCAAGCCACCCCTCGCCAACTGAGTCTGGATCGCGTTTCTAGACAATCTGTGACCTGGTTCCACTTTAAGTCAGACAGACAGATCAAAGATCACTGAATGCATTCGAGGTCTCGCTTGGCACACAGAAGGTTTCTTCGCAGACACTTTTACGATGATGAATGTGGAAGTCTTTGTGGCAGTTTGCCTCATTTTATTCGCAATATTTGTTTACCAGGTAAGTTTATCGACGTTCCCAAAAAGCAACACATTAAGGTATCCATTTAGGTCCTATTATTATTATTATTTATTATTATTATTATTAACATTGTTATTGCTTAGAAACTTATATTGAGGTGAAGTATAATACTCAATTTATCAACCAATGGCCCACCAAATTCAAGCTGCAGTCAGGTCAATATCCAGAAAGTCAGTCCACTGAAACATAGAGGCAGCCTAAGGCGGATTAGCCAATTGGAAAAAGATAATTATTAAGTTGAGCACGAAATGACCCAAGAGACTGAGCACAACGCATAGATGCAGGAAGAGAATTCCGAAGCTTATGTTCAGCAACCAAAAAAGCCATTCACCAAGAACAATTCCACACTGAATACTGAATGAATATTAGAAGATTAACGTGCCAGACATCAAAAATAATTTGAATCAGAGGAAAATCCACTGCAAAACATGTAGTCTTTTGGAACAATCAGAGAAAAACTATCAGATGACCTGGTTGAATACTTATAAGTTTGAAAAATCAGGAATTATTTAAGTATTGTTATTAGCAAGAGTTCAATATTTTATTTACTATTAGCCCATGTTTAAAAAAAATTCTTTGCTGAACAGGAACCAATGCAAAAATTTAAGTGCAGGGGTTATATGCTCATAAGTTGACGTAATCGTTCTGAACTCTTTGAAGCTTCTCCATGTTTTACACTGTGATGCCTTTAAGAAGCGACTTACAGTAATCAAGACGACTGGACACCAATGTCTTTGCCAGAGGTATCCTTGAAGACCTAGGGACATACTGTACTGTCTAATTTTGTGTGTCACAAATATGCATGTATTGCGACTCACAAATGCCATTTACGTCATTGATGAGAGACACAGTAGCATCAAAAATAGCGCCCAATTTACTTGCAGGATCAACCAACTCAACAAGTTAAATGCTCAGCTTTAAAGACAAGGCCATTCAAATTCTTACGCTGTTGTGGAGTGCCCAGTAGTATAAATTCAGTCTTCAATTGGCTATGTTTATTAAACGCCATCCAAGACTGCAACTCTTCAAAGGCAGAGGACAACGAGGAATGTTGTAGTGGCGTGCAAATTTTATGCCGCTATACTATTTCTCACATTTTAATTTAAATAAAAATGCAGAAATATGTTAGCATATTTCTAACGATACAGAATGCAAGATGGTAAGGGTCCGGATTTGGGAACTGCTACGGATTCTTATGAACGTTTACCTGATGATAGCTATTGACTTGTGTAGTCAAACGTGCCTATTTCTCTCTTCCGGACATCTTTCGCGAATTTTTCTATAAATTTTCAAAAAAATTTAACATATTACTACAATAAAATGTTTTACATTGACGGCGGGTTAAAATTGCGCTCAGTAATCTTGAGCTGATATCTAGGCTGCAGATATGTGCGTAATTTTTACGGAATTTGTGCGAACATACAGGTGATCGGCTGTCTTCTAGTGCCATCGTGGCCAATAGAGTCCTCGTTGTTGCAATCATCTTAGAGATGTAGCCTAGATCTGCATTTTGCACGTGTCTTTCTGCGTTAGAACAAGGCCGCATAGGATTTTCAGTAGGAATTTTAGTCTATAGTCAGAGGCAATGACAGCCAAGCCTATAGGACTTGATATGGATTTGTCGAAATCATTTGATGCGTCTATAATATAGATTTCCAATGGCATATAAGTAGCCTTCTCCATATCAATGTACATACGGAGCTCAAATGGCAAAGTTTGCTATATGGTAACCATGCGTCCTACTAAGGCGTTGCTGTTGGTACTTCTGCCAATTACTGCTACCCACACGAACTGAATTAAAAGCTAAAAATAATTCCTTTATAGCTGCATACTGTGCCAGAACCAGCGAGGCGTGATTCAAAGCTGTTTGACCTAGTTGTGCTGCATGTAATTGACGTCTGGACTTTAAAATTTGTTTTTCAGCATTTCGCGTGTGTAAAATCAAGTCCAAGGTCTTATTATGCTAACATTAGAAGATGGTTGGCCTGGATTAAGAACAGGACTGTTCAAGGGGCGGAAAGAGGGCGGCAAATGAAATTTTTAAAGACATCTAGCTGCGGGGTTGGACTACGCGGTAGAACATGTCAACAGCCCAGTCAAAGTCGCTTGGCTCAGTTTTCATAAACATCAGGCCTAAGTCAGAATTTAACCATTAATTATAAAAATATCACGCTTAAGAAAGAATAAAATTGTGCTGCAATATGCAGCGGTACAGCTTGGGTGGGGTACAGCCGCTCAGGCGACACTGTTCAAGGGCGGAAATAGGGCGACAAATGAAATTTTTAAAGACACCGTTTACCATCTACTCTAAAACCTAAATGGTGACCATAGCAATCTCTATGAGAACAGATGAAAAACTTGAGATTTGATGCTCTACACATCGTCAACAGTTGGCCTAACAATTTTCAATTCTAAAGCTAAAAGGACCAAGCTTCTATCTTTATGTGAAGGCCCCTTTACCCTGTAATATATTTAAACCTATCGATCACCGATGTCAAAATACCCATCTCTCTCCTCTCTAACCGACCAATCTCTCCCCACTCCTCTCTTCTCTCTCTCTCTCTCTCTCGATCTTCCACCATAAAATATTGCGCTGCTTACATCAAAACTTCAACCCTCGTTGGATTTATCAAGAAGGACAACCAAGTTCCTATCCTGTTATAGTTTTCAAGCACAAAGCTTTATGTTCTAGTGTAAGGTCTGAGGTCCTGGGCTGTTTTCTTGCTGACCTTTCCTTAAACACAGGACGAGCTATAAGAGAAGTTTGGCATTCTAAATAAATAATCTGGAACTGAAGATATTTTATCGCAGTTTTTAAGCAAATTCTTTGGTTAAATTAGTATAGAGATTTCTAAACTTTTGTCAACAACATAGATGACTCCTTGGCCATGACGGAAACAGATTGAGAGTTGTTGAAACATTAGAAAGGAATTCACTCGCGAAAGTTGTCATATAGCTGCATTATAAATCACTCACTTTCATTTTGAAAGTCTAATAATCAAATTGACGCATGTTGCCCTATGTTCAAGCAGGTGATAAATATCATTTGTTTTCCATTTGATAAGCATCTATTCGTTTTAAATTAAGGTTATATCAAATATTAAATTAAACATATTATAAACTAGATTTATATCAAGTATGTAATTAAAAGATGTTAAATTAATGTTTAAATAATCGTGCTATTTAAATAAATGCCTTCTTAAAACTTAGCCGCATGGTCTTGACGCTTGTCTCAGCCTATATAAATTTCTGAACCTATACCAAAGGATAACTCTGTTTTAGAGTAATTGTAATGGACTTTGCCCGTAACTTCAGCGATTTAAAAAATTATGACCCAGAAATGTCACTAACCTTGAATACAGTATCACTGTTTACATAAATCAGACATCTTATTTTTTCATTTTAGAGAAGGAAAAAACCGGCCATCAAAGGAACCTCTCAGATTCCCGGACCAAAACCTGCAAATGATCTGTGAGCTTGTTCTACAATTTGCAGCTTTTTTGAAAAATACTATAGTAAAGTTATATAAATTTATATCGTTTTATCATCTCTGTGCACTTGGTAGTTTTGTTCTTGTTGGAAACAGCTTGATTACCTGCAAAATACACATTTACAAGAACTTTATTTACACATACCACTAGCCAATAGTCACTTTAGAGTTACATTTCCTGATCCAAAGTGTTATATTATGCCGAGCGACAGTGCCATTCATCAGTGCTCCAGCGGTTGTGGCTCGATGGGACGCCGGCCTGCCCCAGTAGAGGGCGGCTTGATAGACTGGGATCAGCAGTTGTTGAGACGATTATTCGAGACACACGTGATGTAAAACACGATCTCATTTTAATCTGCATGCTTACAGCAACCATTTATTTGGTTCTAGGACAATAACCCCCCGGACAATAACCTCCGGACAATAACCCCCGAAAAATAACCCCGGGACAATTACCCCCATGCAAATAACCCCCCGGACAGTAACCCCACTATACTGATATATTAATTATATAAATTACAAATAATGTATATTAATCATACATTTTGTAAATTAACTTATTAGACATATATTTGAGAACCATGCAACGTTACAGTATGAAATGAAATGTGTAACAGAAAATGCTGTTTATTGTTTATTAGTTTATTGAACTTAAAAAGAAAGGTTGTGAGCAATTCCACGTAATAGTCAAGAACATTGCGCTCATTGTGATTGCTAATGACGTCCAATATCCGTGCATTGGAGTCAGCATACTTCTTCCTTGGAGGTTGTGATGGGTGACCAGCCAGAAATTGGCTGCAGTGAACTTGTTGTTATCTTTTCATCGATCAGATTTTATAAATTCCATCATCGAAAGAAATAGATCAACTTTTTAAACTTCTTATTTTCCAGAAACCATTTCTATTATATAGTAGTTGACCTCTTTCATGTTGTATAGTAATTCTTTCATGTCTACTCTGTGCCCTGATGTTATCTAATAATTAGTTTTTGATGTATGGTAAATCTTTCATGTCTACTGTCTGCCCAATTCTCTAATAATTGTCCAATATTTAGTTCTTGGTTGTCTGGTCATTCAGTCATATCTACTCTTACTGTATGTACTGTATGCATGGGGTTATTGTCCGGGGGGTTGTTTGCACGGGGGGTTATTGTCCGGGGGGTTATTGTCCGGGGGTTATTGTCCGGGTGGTTATTTTCCTGTTACCCATTTATTTACTGTTTCAATGGTCTGCGGTAGATCTACTGTCTAGAAGGCTGGTGGCACCAAATGCCATGACTTCGTTTACAGTAGATCTCAACACAAGGTTTCAGCTGCTAGGCTACATACACATTCATGCGTTTGGGCCCACTCTACGTACATATTTATAGCTCACGTTGCTGCCTTTATTCACGTCACTCTCTACCTCTTTTTCTTTCTATCGTTATCTTTATCTATCTATCCGTCTATCTAACTATCTATCTATCTATCTATCTATCTATCCATCCATCCATCCATCCATCTATCTATCTCTCTGTCTGTCTGACTGTCTGCTTGTCTGTCTGTCTATCTGTCTATCTATCTACCTATTTACCTTTCTATAATGTCTATCTATCTATCTCTATGTACGTCTGTGTGTCCGTTTGTCTTTCTGTCTCTCAGTCTGTCTCTCTCTTTCTCACTTTCCCACTTTCTCATTTTGTCTGCCTCTCTAAACCTACATTATACTAGCCTTTTGCGCCGTGTGTAGCCTGTGCACATAACTTCTTGTTTAGAAATATTCTGCAATGATTTACTGTGATCTCAAATGTCCAGGGAAGGAAACTTAGATGAGATCAAATCCTGTGGAAGTCTGCATCAGTTCTTGAAAAAATACCACAGACGGTATGGACCTATCATCGCTTTCTGGTCTGGTCCTAAGATGTGGATTAGCATCGCATCCAGCAATCTCTTTCAAGAACATGCCTCAGAGTTTGATCGACCTCGTAAGGATACCATACAATTTCATTCATGCAACTATTTGTGTATGTACAGGTGGGTATTTATGTATCCACCTACCAGTATGCACGGATATATTTATCTATATATAATTCTGTCGTTATTTTTGTATTTAAGTACAAATGTATAGATGTACATTTGCATGCATGTATGTACAGTATGTACAGGTACGTATGTTTAGGAGAGGTCTGGTTGCAAGGAATTAAAGGGCATGTGTAGGTATGGAGCTACAAGTACGTATGTTGGTACCATTGTTGGATGTTTGCATGTACTAAGATATTTACTATATGCATCCTCGACGGAAGAACTCATCTGCGAAATTTCTCGGTTTAAATGTTTTTAATTTTCGCCAAAAATCAATTTGCAAAACTGTATACATCCTGACGAATGACTGTTATCTATTCAAACTTTCTGTTGTCACTCTCAGCCTGCTGACCTTAATTGAATGCATTGAGATATCGTATCTTGGTTGTTGTCTATTCACAGCATCTTTAGAGAAAGGATTCACTCTGTCCGTGATGAAATGGTCGTACTTCTGCGGGGGAATCCGGATTCTCAGATTTCTTTTCAGAAATATTTACTTCCTTTTTTCTCTCCTCAGGAACATCTTGTTCAGGATATGATCATATCCGTTCTAATTACGTTCCTGTCTCTTTTTAACTTCGAACATGATGTTCAAGATGTGACTTTCGAGTTCTCCCACGACGTTTTAAATCAGGCCTACCTGATAAACAGATAAACTGAGGCTATCGAGGCAGCGCTATTGTGAAGTAGTAAAAGGCACTAGTTTAGGCGCTTAGAAACATATAGAGCCCTATATCCAAAGGGCTACCTTATAAAAGCGCTGCCTAAATGATTTTATAGTCATTAATGGCAAAAAGTTAATCAATAAGCGAACAGACAACTGATCAGACAACTCGAAGTCACCAGTAACAAACTCCCGCACTCTTTAGTGCGCAGCCGACGGATTCCCGTCCAAAGTTGACAATAGACGGCATTTCAAAGTTTCTGAACCACTTACAGTAGAGTCGGAAAAAAGGAGCGACGACAGGCATGAAACTTGCAGCAACAGACCCAACGCCAAGCAGTCCCTCAGAGATTGGGGAAGACACTGATTGGGGAAGATACTGAGTCCGAACATCAAACAGCCATCAGGTTTTCCAAGAACGTCATTCAGCAGTCGGCCAGTAAATCATATAGCGCCTCCGCAGCAGAAGGGTCGACACCAAGCGAAGAACTCTCTTGGTCTTTCAAATCGGAGCTTGACACAGCAAAACTATATGTAATAACCTGAAATCGTTCATCTAAAACACAGTACCTTCAAATGCTTTCACCCTTCCATATCTCGGAATATATCTTCCGGTCGTGTTTCAGTAATTTTGCAACCTGCACTCTTCCTTATTTGGACGCATACATTCCGGCCATGGTGATATTCGCTTCTTTCAAATTATGAGCATGTACTTTCCGGTGACGGCCGAGCTACCTCCATCTAGCTACTGCATAATTACATCTCTCTTAACCGATCCGTCTTTCCTCGCCGTTTTAGCAGGCAGTCCAACAGTTAAGCTTATACCCTGTACTGTACTAAGTCTGCATGTATGTATACTAGTTACCTTTAACGACTCATAGAAATGTTCTAGTATTCCATAATATTGAGTATGCAGACTTAAACTAAACTTCAATTAAATTCATTTAAATTTTATTTTTAATTTGACCCTATATTTATTTATCGGACTTTATCAAATGCATTTATTAGTTTTATTAATGTAGCCCCATGTGACATCAGATGCTTATGTTTTAAGTAAATTTATTCAGAGTATGACTTCTAGAGCACCATTATCAAAATGCACTATCAAGGTACACCAATGTATTTCTAGTGCACCACTTACACCTTCAATAACCGAGAGCGCATTACACAGTCACAAGAAGACCTCAACCGACTATTGTTAATATATGTGACATTACTAGATTATTACAATATGTTCATATTGACAATTTCAGCGGAGACACTTCAGGGCCTTGTACCAATTTTGGGCAAAGATCATTTGATGTCGGCCAACGGCGATGAAGGTCGACAACGACATTCTGCTTACTCTAAGTCATTGAACCCAAGTTCTATCAAAAAATTCTACACGCTGTTTAACAGGGTTTGAGTATTGCAATCTTTATTGTTTTGTAGTATCATTTTCCTGACTTGCATTAATGATGAATATTTTTGCAAAACAATATCATTTGGTTTGTGTTCACTGTAAGTTTTAAACGGTGGACCAGTTACTGCGAATAAATGCCAGCCATGATAATTCGATACCAGGAACGACATGATATTCCAGAAAATGTAGATGAAGATGTAGATGGAAGAGAAGATCAGCCCTTAACAAAGCTACAAGTGGTGGATTGGCAAAGTAATTGCATGTGCCTTTAACATTAAGTGCCAGTTTATATTGGAAACGCTCATATAAAGGAAACAAGGGTAAAGAATATAGGGTATCATTATTATTATTAGAAACTTCAATTGCGCCAGGTGTGAAATGGTGCCAGGTAGAGAGTCGTAGATACAGTATTACAGCACAGTATACATGCAGAAGCAGAGTGCAGTCAGAAAGCTCATAGAATATGAAATTGCACATAAAAGTATTGTCAGAATATGACTGTACATAAGTGTTTTCAGCGATATATTTATGTCGCACTCAATTGACTCTTGCTGTGTGCAATATACCCGAACAGTGTTGGGCTCTCGAGCCTTCTCGGTCGCTCGTCCAGAGGTAGCAAAAACCCACCCTCCTTTAATGATGCTTCGTGAGGGTTGAACTGTGAGCTGTGCCTTGTGAACGATGGGGTCAACTGATCTTAGTTTCGCGTTGCCTTGTGAGCGAAAAAGCTAGTGACCATTATTCAGCTACTGGTCTAAAATTGTGATAAGTCTACAAAGAACATTTCTAGTTTCCACGAAGAAGACTTCCAAATGGGATCGACTCAGTGTACCAACGTTTTTACGACAATATGTTTTGCTCAACTGTACTAATAACTAATACCTGAGACACTTCTCGTCAAGTGTTTTGAAGTTCATCAGCTAATTCTTAAAATTGAATTTCGTCTTCGTATGTTATGAACATTAATGCAGCTGAAATTAAAAGTGTGCTTCAGAAGTTACCAGGAAAACTTTTCTCTCTATTACACTGTACATATTAGAATGCAAGGGATTGAAATAAAACTGATAGCATAAACATCTTTGAAAGTAAAAATGCGAGAAATTGTTAGATAAGCATTAATATTTTAAATGAGCTAGACTTTGACCGGTACAAAAGAAACTATCATATTAAATCATACTAGAAAGACAATACGGGTTTGCGTGATTCACCTTCAGAGTATTGTTAAATTATCGCTATTATGTATACAATATGACTAGATAACTACCTCAAATGAGGGCTATGGGTTATAAACAAAAAACATTTTAAGTTAGTTACTACTGTTATGGTAACATCTACCTATTCTATTTGGAAAATATTGATGCACCTTTGTAAGCAGTCTACAAGTTGAATGATGTAATCTAGACAGCAACAAACGTATGCATCTGGGCAGTTACAAAATTAATGTACATGTATTGAAATGCATATGCGTTTACAGCTTGGAAAAGAAATAGTCAAAAAGTGGCTGATGTGGCCAGAGGATAAGCACATCTTAGTCCAAGAAGAGTCGTTTAATTTAGCCATCAAGTCCATACTGGAAGCTATGTATGGAGAAGAATTCGAAAATAATGAGCTTGTTATGAAAGTCAAGGCAGCTTATGACTATGTGAGTAACCTGGAAAACTTTTGCTAATTTGAATAGTTCGACTGTCTTTGTTTGTGCCAAACTTTTATATTTAGCTTGCTCTTTGGTGCTAAATGTACCCATATTGTTGTTTCAAATTATTGTTGTTATATGTATTGTTATATTCCTACTAATTAAGCAATTTTTCTTTTAGCAGGCCCTATATGTGTTGTTGGGCCTGTTGGAATGGGAGTGGTGTAAATTTTCTGACGCAAATATTTGCTTGTTTCCAACATGGCTAGCATGATAGGATTGTTGCTAAGTTGATTGTTCTGTTTATTTATAAGTTCACCAAAATAATATATAACATCGAAAGTGGTTTGTGGCTGTGTTTTGGAAAGTAAGTTCTAAGATATTAGATTTGTTCGAATCAAATTTAATATTGGTAACATAAATAAGCCTCTTTGCGTGCCTATTTCTGTAGTGTTGGGATGAAACTGAAAGATACATGATTGGTGATGTTCCAGAGCCAGGAAGTTCTAGGGAGGCTGCATTTAAATGCAGTAAGTTCATTTAAAACCATGTTGAATTGGGTTTTTATACACTTTTAAAAAAACCTAATCTTTTTACAAAGTTGTATTTTATGCAAATTATTTGCTTGCTGTAATATGTACAGCTTGAATGCAATTACTCTGAACAAGGCTTTTGACATATATCCACAAAATTTGTCTCATGTTGACTTTTTAAAATGAATGAATATACATACCAATATATTCGTCCAAGGGTCTCTGTTGATGATGGAGTTCAGTCAGCTCGCAGTTTAAACAAGTTCTTATTTTCTTAGGATTATAATGCTGGAGGGGCCTCTCAGTAGTTTGTTCTGTTAAGAAGCGCTATATAAGTTATAAATACAATACAATAAAAAAATTTTAGATTGGATCGCCTTTTTAGGAGCTGCACACTAGAATTGCTCTTGGGTAAAACAGCACCTATTCCTTTAGTTTATGACCAGGGGTATATATGTATGCCTGTTTCAGGATATTTCTATACAGCGTCAATGTCAACTATGGGGCTAGGATGTAAAGTCCTTAGCTCTCCCTATCATGTTGGCTTTATACACTGTATAAATTTTCATCTACAAGTGAACAAATGTTGCAAAATAATTACCATTGTAACATGACCTTTGCTTGATATTCCTCTGATTTGCTTCAATTTACTTCAAAATTATGATAACCAAAATGTTAAAGAAACCAGTTTCCAGCTGCTGCTTCTATATTGTGGTTTCCTCCCTAAATTCCGTCCTAACGATGTATACTTTCACATGGAAGAACTTCAGCCCCTAAAACGTGTGCTTTTGCCCGTATTCCAACCTTCCAATTTCATGAATTCGTCGTTCAGCTGCTGCCTTTCCTCGTGCAGCTCTGCAATTAATCGTTGGCCAAGGAGTTCTACGACAGCATGTCGAAAGCGTACAGTTGTTTAACCTCCGCTGAAGAAGTCAGGTTTAGATCCGAACAATGTCATCAACTGCCGACTACTCTCAAACCTTATATTTCAATCAGTAATTTAGAGGATAATTGCCCAACGGAAGTTCGTTACTTAGAAGCCAGCGAAAGCCAGCGATCTTATGCCGAAACTGCAATCAGGTATCAGAAAGGGACATGCCACGAAGGTGGTCTTGCACAGACTGATATCGGTCATCTGGGACTCCATTGATTCTGCGCGTGCTACGCTGCTCGCTCCACAATCTAAGTGCGGCCTGCAACATGGTCGATTATCGCATCTTGATTACGCGTCCGAGCGCATTCTACAGAATAGCTCCCGAACCTCTGCCTGGTTTTAGTACATAAACGGTTAAAAATTTAGATCAAGGTCGTTTTCTTCGTATAAATCGTGCATTGTGGCATCTTCGTCTGCCCCATTTAGGCTCCATGTCTCTGGTGGCTTTGGTAATGGCAAATTGTCATCATGAGACACCAGTCTCATGGCTGAAGGAAGGTTGGAGAATTCAATAGATTTCATATTTTTAGCATAGAAGCCAGGGTCTGGGTCAGACAGAAGTATCAGTCCATCACGTGATCCTTGTGTTCTCGCCATATCATTGGGACTGCGATAGGCATTAATTTCATAGTACCTCTGAGCCATGCTCTGAGATCGGCAACAAATGTGAAGAGCCGAGGGTTTATTTTGATCACCAATTTTCCTACCGAAGGAAAGCTCATACGCTTTCTTAATAAGTGCAGTCATGTGCGCCTTTGAGGCTTCAAGAGTATACTCACAACAATGTAACAGAATGTATCGCGACTGTTGCAACATTGACGAGGCATTTTTGCTGTATCGAATCGTCCTGTAGAAAATATATGCTATTGTTAAGTACTCACATTATGCTATCTATGACTGGAGAACCTGTGCATCAACGCATGTACAAACTGATATCAACGTGATGCATAGCATCCGCGTATGCGCGCTGATTTTATATCCTGTCCTGCCAGCATCCATCCTGACCAATATTCCCAAGTGTGCCCAGATTTGCGTAAGCTTTATCATTTATACTGTATGCTGTACGACTTGCACTGAGTGCATGTACAGGCATGCCTAGACTAAATAAAACCGCTTACTTTGTTGTCAACATTTTTGTAGACTGACAGTGTGGGAGGAAATAACAAAAATAGACGATTCCAAAAAACGCTAAAATTTGTAGGCGATTTTTATGAACAGGTGCCGAAATTCCATAAGATACGCCAAAAATATCCCGGAAGCAATATCTTCGTTGCTCAGGGGATTCAATGTCAACTGCTGTAGTTAACCGATATACAGTGCCCTAAATTGTTCGGATATCTTTGAAAAGCACTTTTGGGCTCCACCACAAATCGACAGCAAATTTTTCTCAAGAATGCAGAATCGTTCCTGTTACTGTTTTCCAGCGATGTCATCTGATGAAGAAATGGTATTTGAAACATGAAATATCCCTTTTTTATTCCAGCAAAGAAGACTATGGATAACCTAATTCTTGAACAGTTGTCGAACCGGAGAAAAGTGGTTCGTTCAGACGAGGACAAACTGCCAATCGATGTAGTTTTGGAATTACATCTGACTGAACCGATAACTATTAGTGATACGCTGACGTTGTTCATTGCTGGATTCCATACATCAGGAACACGTAACGTTTTGAATTCTGTCTTGATATCTTTTCTGTTGACTTCAACGTTAGATATTAATTTGAATTAGTGTTTCTTCTAGTTAATCAACACTTTATTATTATCCTTATCTCCTAAATAATTGAGGCTTCTGTACAGATTTATTGGAAGGGCATTAGGGAAGTGCTCTGGATGCAATCTTGAGTAACAAAATAATTTGAAACATTAATTTTATTGATATAAAGAACTGAGGACTAGGCTTCGCGATAGCTCGTTGGCTTCAACCTGTGACCTGTGAATTCTGCCATCGGTATTCCTTTAGTGATCTTGAGGCAAACCTAATAGAATTTCAACGTCGTTGTGTTAACTTGTAATGACTCGTGGCAGCCTCTTAGTACAGTTCTGAGTTTTCTATGATGGAAGGCGGAAACATATGTCTTCCAAGTTTTTTCTTACCAGCAACTAAGACTAAAATAGGCGATCAAGTCTGTCGGGTCGCTGGTCTCATTGCGCGGGGCAGCCTTACAGTATCTGTTCAGAAGTGGAAAATATCCTCGTTTTAAAAAGCAATTAAAATTTTGTTTACTATATTACTGTTTTTACTCGTTCTGACATTTGACATCCTACAAGAGGGGCGCTTTTGGCGAGTCTATATAAATTGTCGTAATTACATTACAATGCAAGGTTTTCTTTTCAATTTTAAGTGTAAGTTTGCTGATGGCATATAGGAAGCATATGCTGGAGTGATATAAGAAAATGGAGTTACATCTTGGCTATGCATGTCAAAGAATATCGAAGCGTAATTAGATGCAAGGTATATCTGAGATTTTTGTGTATGCGTTTCAGTGTTGACCTGGTGCATATATTTTCTTGCAACTCACCCAGAAGTGCAGAACAAAGTACGGGAAGAGGTGCTGTCTGTCCTTGGAAGTAGCGATCAAATGACTCCTGATATGGGAGCCAAAATGAAGTGAGTGATAACTGATTCGTTTCAACTTTTGTCATATTTTTGAATTTTTTAAATAAAAATATGCTTTATCTTGCAAGTTTCTTCCATACCTAGTTGGTTTTAGTAATTATGAAAATTTTAAACGAGTCATGTCCTTGTAAAGTAAGTTGCCCGTGCTTTCTGCTTCGAACTTTAGTTTTCTTTTGTTGTCTTTGGCTTCTTATGTTAGCCAGTTAAATTATTCATTCAGTTCTTATAACCAGTGTAAATTCATGGATTTTTATATGTCGCCTTTCATGAGCTTTTTCAATATTATGTTTGTATTTTGCATGTACAGATACCTGCTTCAAGTGTTAAAAGAGACTCTACGAGTCGGCACTACCGTAACATTTTCAACTCGTGTTCATCATTCGGACATGGTGCTCGGTGGATACATAGTTCCTGCTAAAGTACTGCTTTAGTTTGCTCCGTTTACTGAATCATAGTGTAATATATTTTGCTGTAAATTCCAGCAGGGAATATATGTAAGGATGGATATAATATGCATCTGTGTATTTTACTTTGATCGAAGAACTTGTTGAATGTCACATATACTCAGTTGATGGTTTCCACCTAATAAACCTATTACAGAGTATACATGTAAAACATATCTTAAATGTATAAACATGCATCATACATATACGAAATTGATACATGTCATACATACGCTCGGTACTTGCGAATGAATCATTTCACATTTAGTAGCTTCTTTGAAACACTTAAGTTACATGGAGCATCAGCAGCAATGTCATAACTTTTAGATGTGTAAGACTCTAACAGTATTTCAACATATGCGCTCCATATGTCCAACATATCGACTACAGCTCCTACATATAGGCCCACGTGTAAGACCTATGAAGACCATACATAGAATATTGTCATATTCTCACCATATCTTAAATATATCATGGTGCTTTTGGGGAGATTATGGTTACGACCTTCCAGATGTTCTAGACTTGCTTTGAGTTTGGTTTGATTGCGTAAGATGCAGCAACATAGTTGTATATTGTTCACTAGCTACTGTACTTCAAGAAACCCAACCAGTTCTTGTAGAGACTTGCAAGGGTTAGAAATTATTGTTTCTGAACCAACTCACATAAAGTTATAAATAAGGCATCAAAAATTCAACATACCTTCAGTTATAAAGCAAATATTAGTCCAATTTTCACACAAATTGACCTATGATTTTGTTAAACAATTTCTGTGGTTTATAATTTAATGATTTTCCAGATATTGATTGACTGGTTACGAATTGCGGATTTTTTCTAGATGCCAGTCGTTCATGCATTTGGTGTGTGTTTTCATGACGAAACAGTGTTTCCTCATCCTCTCAAGTAAGTGCATCTATTTTCAAAGACTATTCCTTCTGGTATACTTCATGTTATCTTGTCTTTAATTCAGTTGCGATGGTTTAACTATTACTATTAACTCATCGTATCAGAGGTCAACGATTCCCTAGGAGAATAAGGTCTACGTATCTTGGAAACTTGATTTATTATGAATTTCGAGTATTTCAAAAAGTTTAATGCCATGCGTGGTCTCAATTTCAATCCAAATAAAGATTCTAGCCATGAGTAGTAATTATTTCAGAGCACGTCACTTGCTCTAGCTAAGTGTTTCTACGCATTACAAATAGTGACATCAACCAGTGTTTCCGCACTGTATTCGCCCGCAGCCGATGTACATGCTGACCCTGTGAAAAAGTTACATTATTTTTCTCAGGCTGGAATAGATGGGCCATGGTCATACAGGGCCGGATGACAAAATGATGAGGAAATGTATCCTTGGCCTTAGGATGGATCTGTAGCCTATGCAACTGCAGTAGATACCATAGACTGATCAGACCAATAATACTATATCATTTATATTCGTTTGTCTATATTCGTTTAAACCACTATATCTCTTGCGGAATCATAGTCCGCTTTATGGAAATCAGGACATAGCAACTTGAGCTGTAAGATTGCATATGTATCAGTCCACAACCAAGTGGTCAGTATGAACATTATAAGTGACTTTAGTATCTGTTTTTTTTGTAAGTACCGTTTATTTCAGTTCTGAAAAATCACCAGAATACAGTTGTGTACAATTCATCAGTCATTTAGCTTACAAAGAAAATCTTTGATCGGGTGTTGATACCAGATCTATCTTTGTGCACTGCAGATAAAAAATTAAGAGATCAACTCAAAACTTTCGTAGCGACAAAAATTGTTTATTTTAATACTTTACAAATGATTTTTATTTATTTCTTTTAATGGGTTTCCAATTAATGTAATTTCTTTTCCTTCATAGGTTTGACCCAGATCGATTCAGCCCTGCGAATGAGAAACTCCTGCCTCCACTCGTCTTTGAACCTTTTGGATTTGGTGGAAAGAGAAAGTGCCCAGGATATAATTTCGCATTAGCCGAAGCAACAGTTTATTTGTCTCTCCTCCTTCGTTCCTTCAAGATTGAACTTGCATTTGACCAGGTGGCAGAACCAAAGTATGGATTTTTAACCAGGCCGAAAGATGACATATGGGTGATTGCAAGAAAAATATGAGATAGACGGAATCTTGTACCTTGAAAATCTACAGACTCCAAGTTTTCATTTATCTGAATAAGAGTAAAGATGCAAAACTTTGAACACTGGTTGATGTGAGACAAATATTCTTACGCTGTCATTTATTCATTCAATACGTAAAGTAGTTTTTGCTATATCAGTGTCCTCTATATCGATCACCTCGAGTCCTCTTATCATTTTTGAAGTTTGCTTTTCATAACTGAAAATCTTACCCACATTTATCCAATCTTCCACTTTTTCTTTTTTTGCAACTAAATAAAACCCACCATAAGAGCTCTTCTATTTTATTTTCTCCTTTGTCTACCGGCAACCCCTTTTGTACATTCTGCAACCTTGTCCCAAATCTGTCTGCACAACCTTTCAGACTTGATGCAGTGCTCGTGAACAAGCCCCTGCGCTGGCTTTGCTTTTAAGTAACGCTTTAGACATTTGCGAATACATATTTACGATTTGTGATTATACAGCATTAACAATCAAGTACTTGTATTCAGTTGTAACACAAATGCAATATTAGTATGCGAATATATTTGCTTTTAGATTGAGGTCTATATGAATACAGGTAAACATAAATGGAAACCAAGTATCTTACAAATATTGTATGATTTTTGTGTTAAAACAGTTACATTTTATTGGCATTTATAAACGTTCCAGGTGAGATGAGTATTTTAATTCAAATCTATTATTCTGTTACATTCTTAGGCCTACAGATACGCTAAAAACCCAACACTTCGGAATCAACATGATAAATTCAACTACGCGTCGTGCGTTTTTGTGTTTTTCTTAACATATTTGAAAAGTGGTCCTTGTGATATTCTATAGCGACCATTTGCATCAAGCCCTAACAACCCTATATAATTTTCAACGATTTTTTCTGGTGAGTACTTTCAGCTTTGCTCGTTTGAATAGACGCCAAATGTTGGGTATCGCCCAAGATACAAATCTATATAAAACATATCATCATCATCATCATGATCCATGGGCCGAGAGCCCGTAGGTGTCCACTGCATGCATTGTCACTTGTCTCCACTGTTCCCGATCTTGTGCTGTTCTTATCAAGGCGTGCAAGTCTTGCTTACACCAATCCCTTATATCATCTGTCCACTCCCTGTTAGGTCTTCCTCGTCTCCCATTTCCGTCCATAATTCCCATCATCGCGCTTTTTATTTTTCTACTGTCATCCATCCTGCATGTATGTCCAAACAAGCGTAATTTCCTTCTCATTATTACTTGTATTAGATCTTCTTTTATGCTCAGTCTTCTTCGGACCTCCGTATTTGTTACCTTCATTGTCCAATTCAGATGTAATATTCGTCTGTAGCAGTACATTTCAAATGCTAATATCTTATCTTTATCCGTCTTTTTGATTGTCCATGCCTCACATGCGTACAGAGCTTTGCTAAACACACATGTTTTCAAGACGTTTAGTTTGGTCTTGTGGCTGATTTTCCTGCTTTTCCAGATGTTGTTTAGCCCTGCCATTACTCCTTTTGCCTTTACTATTCTTGCCTTTATGTCTTTTGCGCAATCATTATTCCATGTCATGAGACTTCCTAAGTACACAAACTCCTTTACATTTTCAATCACCTCATCTTGCACTTTAATTTACATGTATATTGTCTCCTTGCCAAATACCATTGTTTTTGTTTATGTGAGGCTAAATTCATTGATGATAATGATGAAGAGGAAGAAGAAAATGCGAATGATTATGATAAGAAATGTCATATATAGGATTTTATGCATGGTGGTATGGAGGAAGATAACGAGAGAATAATGATGCTAACCATGATAATGAAAATAATGCGATAAAATTTAGGAAAGCTAGAGGAGGAAGTTACAATAAGGTTGAAAATGACAATACTGGTATAATGTATGACTTCTATGATTATGGTTACTATACTGAGTATGATGAATGGCTACTATGATTCTGAGAATGATACTGATTACGATAATTGATTATGATGATAATGACACGCGTGATTGTGATGAGACGGAGGATATGAATATGAAGATGAGAATGATGATTGCGATATAAAGATAGGCTTGTAAATATAGTGAGTTTCATATGCAAAGAACTGCGCTGTTTATCGATGCAAAACCAAACGAGTATAACCTCTGAATACCTAAGACAATTTGCCTTGTAGGCTTTGCTCCATTTTCTTCGGGAGCAATATCTCCGTCTAATCCATTCCTAGTCGTAGATCTCTGTTGTGCTACGCAGGATGACTTGGATGAACTCCCACGGTGCAGCACAAAAGATTCGTTATAATCAGCCCATCCTTAGGGAAGAAATTGCCTAGCAACTAACGGCTTGGGCTTTTGGCATTTCTTTCTCTGTATTTTGTAAGCCCTTGAAAACATTCTGTTTGATAATGGTTCTGTGTTGTCGGGCCGGGACCATCTCTGATGAGTCTGCCTTGAAGGTGCGATGTATACAGTTAGGTGGTGTGAGGTCTGGTGGTGTTTTACACCGTCCGAACACATTGTATTATTTCTATGGTGATAATATTATAACAATGTAGTATACCAACAGCTGTAGTTGCAGTAAACTAGCTCTTTAAGTTATATTGAAGCATTTGATATGCACATTACAATCAACCTACTTTTAACAATAAGTCAAACCACCCGTAACTCTAAGTACCAATCGTCAGACCTATTTTAATCTTGCTCTTCCTAGCAGGCACCAGAAGAACCATAATTATATTATTTTTTCGCTTAATCTATAAAGCCGCCGTCGTTGGCATGCTCGATTCAACTGTGGTTTGGATAGGCTTGGAAAGGTTTTCGCTATAGACTTTTTCGAAGAATGGAATATTCTTTTCCGCCCGTGCTCTGTAGGATCTTAGGTTGCAGTAATCTCTGCAGAACGATTGGTCACGCCAATTCTTACACGATCGATCCCGAGTTTATGGATCTCGACAAATTCCGTGTACATCCAGAAATCGCGTTGCGTCGTACCGCGCATCATTAATATCATCTACTTCTACCAAACTACTCAGAGTCAATCGTCATTTTGAAATTCCTTCAAGTCACTCCCTGATTTTTATATAGTGTCTGAAGCACAGTGAGTGGCTTTCTCAATGCATAATATTAACAATGTTATGCCCATTTTATGGTGGGACATATTTATTCACACACACACACGCACACCTACAAACACACATACACACTAACGCAAGCACGCACACATCATAAACTCATCTAAATGTCTACATTTAACCCAGCCTCACCTTATCTTTATATATACAGTATATATATAACACCTCTGATGTAGATAAAATGCAAATACAGAGAATATCGCAACATGTAGGAACATTAATTAATGATAATAGTTACGATGATGAAGATGCTAATAACGATTATGATTTAGGACGATAAAGATTCGATTAAGGTGATATTGAATCCAACTCAGCTATGATGACCGCACATTTCTAATGGCAGAATATAGTGGGAAGATTTGAGATAAAAATATTGACCCGCATTACCAGAGAGAATGGCTGGTCATTCCTCTTCATATGCCGAGACTAAGAAAATAAAGTCGATAAAACTTCGAAGCTATGAAGTTTTATTCAAACAACAGTTTGAATAACCGTCATCAATCTCATCAGAAAATTTATGAAAATTATACTTCGGCGATTTCTGAATAGTTAGCGGTGAATGGTAAAACCTTACGAGAAAATCAACTTTATGTAGGCCTAATCTTCGAATACTAAGTCCTCTCTGGCGTGTAGGCTACGTTGCCCACTTACCGACGTCAAGTTGCCCAGATTCATGCTCTCAAACCCGAGTTCCCACTAAGAATATTGAAACTTCTGTTAATTCTTCTGGCCGTTTCATAGCAGATGGCTCTCCTAAATCACGGCAAATTATAAATCATTGTACATTCATTTGGAATCTAATGACAATGGCAACCAGTTCATTAGTTTCGTAATAAAATTTTAAAATAAAAATGGCATTTTAAAGTAAAAAGTCAGCAAAGAGCGCATTGACTTATACTACATTAAGATTATGGCATCAGTGTTTTTAATTTATCGCCTATGTGAAACAGGGTGTGGTTGGCACCAGTGTGAGTGAAAGGTATGGAGAAAACTTTTTCCGTTAAAATTGTTTGAAACACTGTGAGAACGTATTCCTCTCTTGAGACAAAGGTTACTGAGATAACGTCCTTTGGCCTCATCCAACTATTCTAGGGACTAAGATGAATGCTTAAACAGGTTTTGTTCTATCATGGGCTCTTTCAGCCTCTTTGGTGTCATTATGTGGCTCATTGTTGACACCTGTTATAAGATCCTTGTCTAGAGGCGGTTTATTGAGCAGTGGTTTATCAACTGATTTTTGAAGAACATAGGTAAAGTGCCGTTCGATAGAGTCAGGTTGATGACCTTGGTTTTAATAGGAAAGAGAATTGTTGAGCTGCATTTGAGAAAGGAGGTTGGGTTTGAGTCAAGTTCGCATTATTTGTCTTCACAGCATTGAATAAAAACTGTAATTTCGGCTTTAGAAGCTGTTCGAAAAGGTGAAGAGACGCGTTAGGCTAAGAAGTTGTATAATCGTGATCTCCTGAGGGTTAGGAGTCAGTTTGTGTGGAGCGTGGAGGATTAGTTCTATAGCGGAGTCTTTAATGAGAGGCAGAGGGAAGGAGGAGACTGCCTGTGAGGAAGGATGCAAAAAAGTTGTAACAGATGGAGAGTTTGGGAGGGGATGAGAGGAGCCTCGGTGAAGAAGATTGTTAATGGTCTTTCAAAGATTTCGAGAATTGGATGAATGTGATTGAACAAGAGAGAACAGGTATCGTTCTTGCCGGATCAGAAGATGCCTCTGATATCGAATGGTCAAAGTTTTCAGTCAACTGAGGACAGCAGGGTGATGTGTTCTTTCCAGGAAAGAATTAAGCAAAGTATTTCTTACAAGAGTTTCAGACTTAATGAACACTGTTGTTGAAAAGATTTGCAATGATTGAATTGTACGCAAACAAAAGTTTGTCAGGATCGGTTGATGGATTTAACCAACGGGAGAAGGGTCTTTTGGCTAGCATGTAGGCCAAGCAGTGCCACAACAATATACGACAGGCGCACACTTTTAACAAGTCAACTTGCATTGATAAACCTGGATTTTTGACCAGGACAGTATTAATCTGAAACGTGAAACAACGGGCGAATTAACGTGTTTTCGTTCACAAGGAGTCAGAAAAAAGACACATGTGAATCAAAATTAGCATGTATTTACACTATAGTTATACAAAAATGACCACATAAGATTTATAAGTGAGTAGTTTTTCGAGATTTACGAATATACTGTAAATCACTTTCACGAATCAGCACCCAATTGTAGTCTCCCATCATGTTATCGTTATACTGTCCTTGGAGACACGTTCAAAGTCCAACATATCTTGGTGGAAGCGCACGCCTTGCTCCTCTGAGTACGCTCCCATGTTCTCCTTGAAGTTAGCAAGATGGGCATCAAGGATATGAACTTTGAGGGACATCCTGCAGCCCATTTTGCCGTAGTTCTTCACCAGAGTCTCAGCCACACAGTTTTCGGCCTTGTGATTGCCCATGAAGCCCCTAACCTCTGCGAGAAAGCTGCTCCAAGCCGCCTTCTCTTTGCTAGTGATCTTCTTGGGGATTGTTTGCACTCCAGGATCTTCTATATCTGTGGTCCGACGAAGACACCAGCTTTGACCTTTGCCTCAGACAGCTTAGGGAAGACGTCTTGAAGGTTCCTGAAGGCTGCCAACTGCTTATCTAGGGCTGTGACAAATTGTTTCATAGGGCCCAATTTGATGTGCAGTGATGGCATTAGCACCTTCAAGGTGTCCACCAGTGGCTCCCACTTGACTTTGTTCCTCCCACAGTGAACTCGGTCCGCTGTGGGCAGACCCGCCTATGGTAGTGCACCTTGTTGTCCCTGCCGCCCCACAGGCAAAGATAACAGGAAAGCTATCGCCTTTGAGACCCATCAAGAATGCCACCTGGTGACCTCCCAGTCGTACTCATCATACTTCAAGGCGTCTAAGCAAGTTCTTGATGCTGCTGTAATCCTCTCTGAGGTGCATCGAGCGAGCCATTTGAAGAGATGGGTACTTGCTCCTGTTATGGAGCAGCACGGCTTTGAGGCTCCTGGATGAACTGCCGATGAAGAGACGCCACTCGTTTGGGTTACAGTCGATTCCAATTGCCTCGAACAGACCGGTCACATTGAGGCAGGAGCAGAGCCCATCTTGACTGATGAAGAAGCTGGAAAAAGCTTGATGACGCTTCCTCTTATCTGCATCTTCCACACTTTCATCCAAACAAGTGTCACTGTCTGAGCTTAGACGTCAAAAGCTCGGCATTAAACTTGGTGAGACCAAGATCTCTGATCAAGTCGTTGAGGTCTTTTTAGTTGGAATAGTATGAGTTTCTCACCTCAGCTTGGAAATTTTAATCTGGATCCCAACGTCTTCCTCGCTCTCTGACCAACTGCTCTCTTCTAAAGACGGCTGCTTTCTTTCCGGAGGAGTGTGTACGGGAAGCTCAGGGCAGTGTGGCACCGGAGCGATGGATGAAGGAAGGTCCGGATACGTGATAAATTGGCCGCAGTCATAGCAAAATGCGTCTGCCTGATGCTTACGGCCTCTTGAGGCATCTCAGATATGTATCCAATTATGCAGCTACAAATAAACTGAACTGGTGGGCTTAAGGTCTCTGCATTAATACTTTTATTTATATTTCTGGAAAGTTCAAGAAAGTTCTCGGATGGTCTAAAATATTCTCAAAAGTTCTAGGAAGTTCTAGCAGTTACTTTAAGTTTACTCAGCACTTAATTCGTCTTGAATGTTCTGTAAAATAGGTAAATTTCCGAATGCAACTGTCCTAGTCACAAAAACATTAACAGCCATTTTCTATACTTTTGAGGCATAAGCAATTAGGAAATAACACTAACTGTCTAGGAACAAACCAAAGTACAAATTTGTTACAGAGTGTAATCGTCTGTTCGAATAAATAACAGCGAAGCGATAACTCGTCGCTATTTCGTTGCCCCGTAAGCGTTGTATCCACAGCGCCAAGCTACCAAGGCCAAGCCACCCCTCGCCAACGGAGTTTGGATCGCGTTTCTAGACAATCTGTGACCTGGTTCCATTTTAAGTCAGACAGGCAGACAGCCTCTGCCAAAGATCACTGAATGCATTCGAGGTCTCGCTTAGGACGCAGAAGGTTTCTTTCAAACTTCGCAGACACTTTTACGATGATGAATGTGGAAGTCTTTGTGGCGATTTGTCTCATTTTATTCGCAATATTTGTTTACCAGGTAAGTTTATCGACGCTTTCCTAACAGCAAAAGAATATGGTATCCATTTAGCTTCTATTATTAATAACTTTTTAAATTATTTTTATTAATAATATTGTTATTATTATTAGAAATTTCTATTGCGACGGAGTATAATGCTCAAGGTATCAACCGATGGCACACCAAATTCAAGCTGCAGTCAGGTCAGTATCCAGAACGTCAGCCCACTGAAACATAGAGGCAGCCTATGGCGGATTAGCCAACTGGAAAAAGATAAGCTTAATTATTAAGTTGAACACGAAATGACACGAGGACTGAGCATAACGCATCGATGCAGGAAGAGAATTCCGAAGTTTATGTCCAGCAACCGAGAAATCTCGATCACCAAGAACAGCTCCATATGTAGATTTTGGCACAACCAGAGAAAAGCAATTGCAATCAGATGACCTAATTGAATAATTATAAGTTTGGAAAATGAGCAATGACTTTGAGTATTGTGATTAGCAAGAGTTTAATATTTTACTAACTATTTGCCCAAATTTAAAACAAATTCGTTGATGAACAGGAAACAATGCAAAGACTTAAGTACAGGGGTTATATGCTATATGTTGATGTAACAGTATACAATTATTTAAAAAATGTATGCGCGCATATTTGAATGAACTCAATAAGTGAATTTATGTGAATTACTTCATTCTGTTAGTTACGTTTTTTTGGTTTTTGTTACAAAGGTTCTGTTTGCTCAAGTCAGTTGGACTATAGGCCTGTTAAGTTAACTATTTCTCATTTCAAATAGCATTCCATGTGACGTAGGCGTCCCTAATCGTCGTTACGTCTCTTTACGGTCGGACAGATCCATTCACGAACTCGAGGTCTGTGAAAGGCCTAATGACCGGCCAACACAAATCTCCTTTTAGTAGGCCTATTTGGTGGCGAGCGGTGCTATTGATCAGCAGCTTAACTTAAAGCATGATAGTCCATTAATAATCGTCTATCCGAATAAATAACAGCGCAGCGATAACTCCGCTATTTCGTTGCCCCATCTGCGTTATATCCACAGCCCCAAGCTACCAAGGCCAAGCCACCCCTCGCCAACGGAGTTTGGATCGCGTTTCTAGACAATAGATGACCTAGTTTCATTTTTAAGTCAGACAGACAGACAGCCTCTGCCAAGGATCACTGAATGCATTCGAGGTCTCTCTTAGCACGCAGAATGTTTCAAAGTTCGCAGACATTTACGATGATGAATGTGGAAGTCTTTTTGGAAGTTTGCCTCATTTTATTCACAATATTTTTATACATTTAATACAGGCCTGGACTAAATTCATAAACAAGTGCTGGAGACGATGCAAAGGGGCCGCTTGGTCCACCATATTCAAAGCAGGAGATAAATAAAGGAGAACAAGTGCTGTCACCCTTCCCTAATCCACAGAGTACATGGTGTCATTATGAACAGCGAGAAGGGCAGATTCTGTTGAATGAAAGTTACGGCATACAGACTGAAAGAGGAATAATAGTTAGCCTGGAGATAAGTGAGTTAGCATACGATTCATAGCTATCGGTTGAAGAATTTTCTATACAAAATTAGAACTTGAGATGGGCCTGTAATTAGTCAGATCACTAGGATCGAGAGAGGGTTTCTTTAGAAGAGGTGCACCATGGAATGAGCACAAACAGGCGGCAAGGTATCCCACGGATTTAAAAATTGATAATGAAGTAATGGCAGGACCCAGAGCATAAAAAACTCTTAAAACAAAGATTTAGGAAGAGTATTAAGGATAGTATTGTTAGTTGAGGAAAGGATAAGAGTTTTTGCCTGAGTAAAGAATTAGGATGAAGAATTGTATCCGATGCAGGTGAACTGACAAATTTCAGCCTTAAAACAGAAATTCATTTTGTCTGCAAAAAGTTCAAGAATTTACTGGGAAAATCGTGTGTAGACAGGTTTAGTTGAAAAATCTTATATGTCACAGAGCTATCTTTTAGATGATTCAGGAGCTTATAAGCAGTCAATGTAGTTTTTCAACCAGAAGAATAATGTGATTGAAATCAGTTAGATGTCTCGAGAAAGAGGCTTTTGCTGCTTTAAGTTATCAGTCATCGTCAGAGGCGGATCTTTCCTTTCCATACGAATATTTTCATCACCCTCTTCCGGACACCTTTCGTGCTGGCCGATTCATTTTGATGTGATCTAGCAACTACCAAGTGCACAGTTTTAAAATTATTAGCAATACAATGAATAATATTTAATTAATTAAATAATATGAATGACTTAGTAGTTGAAATGCAGAGTGTGAAATTTCATGCTTTACTTAGACTGCACATACCTTGAGCATAATGTATCATGTGAAATTTGCTACAAAAAGACCTTACGTACTCACTATTGCGTAGAAATGTGGGGAATACTATAGTGGCATGCAAATTTTATGCCGCTATGCTATTCCTCAAATTTTAATATAAATAAAAATGCCGAAATGAGTTAGCATATTAGAACGATATAAAATGCAAGCCTGTTAACGTGGTACGGGTCAGGTATTGGAAAATGTACCGATTCTTATCAACGTTTACCAGATGATAGCTATTGATATGAGTATTAAACGCGCCTATTTCCCTCTTCCGGACACCTTTCGGAAATTTTCTATAAATTTTAAAAATTTTAACATGTTATTACAATAAAATAATTTACATTGACGGCCGGTTAAAAATTGTACCGTTAACCATATCAGTGTACATATGGAGCTCATATGGCAAATTTTGCTATATGGTAACCATGCGTCCTACATAAGACTTTGCTGTTGGCGCTGTAACCAATTATTATTAGTGACACGAACTTAATTGAAAGCTACAAATAGTCCTTTTAACGCTGCATATTGTGCCAGGAACAACGAGGCGTGATTCAAAGCTGTTCGTCCTAGTTGTACTGCATGTTACTGACGTCTGAACTTTAAATTTTGTTGTTCAAGCATTGCGCGCTTAGGCAAATAATAAATGTGTGTCATGTCGCGCTAGGTTCAAACAAACGATGAATATCATCTTCTTTCCTCTATTGAACATCTGTTTACCTTAAGTTAAAGTTATATCAAATTTAAACCAAAAAAATATTAATTAGGTGTTTAAATACATCGTCTGATAAAAAGTAAAGGTCTTCTTAAAACTGTTATCGCGACAGTGAACTTCAGTCAGTATAAATTTCTAAAATTCCACCAATGAGTTTGAGTAGCTCTGTTTTAGAGTTATTTTAATAGGCCTTGCTACTTATTTCAAGAAAATAGAAATTTTACTAAAATTTGATATTCACACCAGTGTTTCAGCAAATAGAGCATTTTACATTATCATTTCAGAGAATGAAAAAACCGGTCATCAAAGAAACCTCTCAGATTCCTGGACCAAAACCTGCAAACGATCTGTGAGTTTGGTCGATTTGCAGCTGACTTCTTTAAACTATTATAGTAAAGTTGTACAATTTTATATCGTCTTATCATTTTGTGCATTTTGTGATTTTGTTCTGGCTGGAAACTGTTTGCTTATTTGCAAATACACTTCTAACAAAAACTTTATTCATGCATGCCACTTCTGTCAAGACAGCTGTAAAGTAAAATTTCTTAATTGAAGATGTTAAATTTGTAACTGGGGTTGGACGGATGATGAGGCCGAGCGGTCATACTAGTTGTCGATGCCGCTGCTGCTGCAGTTCGACTTGAGAGGACAGCAACATAGACTGAGACGATGATCAGCAGATGTTGAAATGTTTATTCGAGACACACGTATAGTACAGCAAGGCACGATCTCGATTTAATCTACATGCTTACAGTAACCGCTTATATAAATTACTGTTTCAGTGGCCGACGATAGGCATGCTGACTGTAAGACTGGCACCAAATACCATGACTGTGTTTTGGGATTGAAGTCAGTGTAAGGTTTCAGCTACTGGGCTCCTCACACACTCACGTTCGGGCCAAGTCTACGCACATATTTATAACTCACGTTATATGCCTTTGTTCATCTCTCTCTTTGTCTCTATCTCTGTCTGTGTCTTTGGCTGTGTCTCTAAAACTACATTACAATAAACTACTAAACCGTGTGGTACTCACACAATACAATTTGCTCCGAAATATTCTGCAATGGTTTATTATGATTTGAAATTTTGAGGGAAGGAAATTTGGATGAGATCAAATCCTGTGGAAGTCTGCATCAGTTCTTGGAAAAATACCACAGGCAATATGGACCTATCATCGCCTTCTGGTATGGACCTAAGATGTGGATTAGCATCGCATCCAGAGATCTTTTTGAAGAACATGTCATACCTTTTGATCGATCTGGTAAGGATACTGTCCAGTTTAATTCTGGTAACTATTTATATATGTACTGGTATGTATTTACACATGTATGTACCAGTTTATGTGCATGTATTTACCCATGTATATATTGGCATATATTTATGGTGTACCAGTGCGGTTGGTGTGTGTGTACCAGTATGTATGTACGACGTATGTATGTATGTATGTATGTATGGGTGTATGTATGTGTGTATCAATACACTTACTATAAGTAACTCTAATGAAAACATCTCACCTCTGATATTTCTCGAATAAACTGTTTAAATGTCTTTTATTTTTAAGCTAAGTATATTTAGAAAAGTATTTTTCTAGCCTTAAGTAATCTAACCAGACTTTCCAATTTCATTCTCAGTCTGCTTATTTGTCCTTATTTGATATCGTATCCTGGTTGTCTTTTTTAATTTTCTTCCTTTTTATCCCCTTTCTTTCCATGTATTATTTTCCTCTCCGTCTGAAACCTTGTTCCAAACATGATCATATCCATTCTAACTAGGACCCGTTCTCTCTTTTGAGATGAAACAAGTTCTTTCAGAGGTGATTTTCATGTACAGCGGTGACTCTTCTAGTTATCTGAGCGTTAGTTGCTTAAGCACAAAAAGTTTTATGAATGAACTTTAACACCACTTAGGCTAGCCGAGGCAGCGCTATTGTAAATACTACACACGGATGTAAACATACGCAGTCCTACATACATATATACATAGGCCTACTTGCATACTTAAATTCATTTAAAATGTATTTATGTATATATGTAGACATTTACTATAACACCTTCTAATCAGGCCTACGTAAAAAGGGCTACCTATGCCAGCATAGAAGATGCTAAAGTCATTAAGAACAAAAAGGTAGTCAATAAACGAAAAGTGCCCAGATAACAAGGTCACCACTGGCGTGGTCCCGCAGACACGCAGAACCCAACCTACGGATTCCCGTCCACAGCTGATAGTAGACATCATGTTCAGAGCTTTCTGAATCACATACAGTCGTAAACAGGAACGACAACATTCAACCTCAACGCCAAGCAGTCCCACACTGGAGGATGCTTCGTCCGAACATATCCCAGGAACCAGATTTATGAAGGACGGTATTCTTCAACAGCAGGCCAATTGGTCATAAGGTTTCTCCACAGCAGAATGGTCAACACCAATTCATTCTTGACCTTTCTATATAGAGCTTTACCCTGCCCAGCTAGTAACTTAAAACTCATCAGCTACAACCCAGCCTTCATTTAAGTAGCTCCATTCTTCCATGTCTGGAAACCTATCTTCCATTCTTGGTTCAGTCCATCTCCCAACCTGCACTCTTCCTTTTTGGACTTATACGTTCCGACTGTCTTCCTTATTTGGAAAAATTCATTCCGGTTGTTCCTTTCTTTCAAATTACGAACATAAACTTTCCGACGGGGTCCAGGCTGCTTTCATCTAGCTCATGAGGATCTACTCTGGCAGCTACGGCATAATTACATCTCTTTCTCCCTGCACTGCGTTTAGCTATGTGCTTGAGTCATTCAGTCCAACAGTTAAGCTTACACCCAGTACTGTACTAATTCTACCGGATTCCTTCCGCATGTATATTATTGTAATTGTTTATTAATGGTTTGAAAAACTGTTCCGGTATTTTAGAATACTGATTGTTTATAATTAAACTAAACTTCAACTAAATTCATTTAAACTTTATTTTTAAATTAACCTGATAGTCTACTAATCATATATACATTTATCACAACTTTTACCAAGACCTTTCAGAGATGCAAAATACTATGCCTCTATCTCGAATCATGCTCATCATAAGCCTACTAAATCGCAGGTCTGAATTATAATACAAAGAGGAGAAATAAATATAAGTAATAAAATAAATTACAATGATTCTAAAGATTTGCTGCTAGTTGCCGAATCACAGAAAAAATCTTTGGTTCGAATAAGAACATTTCTTTCTTATTTTGACGAAATATAGTATGTAAAGAAGAGGCACCTTATCATGTGAGGCCCGGGCCATATGTCCAAACTGGACTTGCTGCTGATAGGGCCTGGATGTAAGCCTAAGTGACATCTTTATGTTCAAGTCTAGCTTAATCAGAAGACAAATTCTATAGCACCAATATCAAGCCGCGCTACAAAGATGCAACACTGCATTTCAAATGCATCAGTTACATCCGCAGTGACCGACAGTGCATCATACAGTCAGGGCAAGGCATTAAACAATTAATATTATTTTTATGTAACGTGATTAGTTTATTATAATGTGTATATATTGAAAATTCTAGAAGAGACATTTAAGGGCCTTGCGCCAATTTTTGGCGAAGAAACCATATTTTTGGTTAATGGTGATGAAGGTCGACGAAGACATGCTGCTTACTCTAAGTCCTTAAACCCAACTTCCGTCAAACAATTCTACACAATATTTAACAAGGTTTGACTTTTGCAATCTTTATTGCTTTTATACCATCCGTTTTATATTTCCTGATTTGCATAACTGATGAATATTTAAGTAAAGCAATGTTGTTACATTACAATCTCTTCATAGTTAAAAACTTAAGCTGGATAATTTACGTACCGTAGTATTTAGTTGCGTAAATTGCTGCGGCATGTCATGTGCTGATGATAATGATATGACTTGTACTAATAGATGTTATAATGGCTTTAACGTCATCATCGCATTTATATAGCCACAATGGTGAAATTTGATGATCAATACTAGTAACAAAATAAAGAATAATAAGGAACCATAATGTAAGTTTAGATTTCAAGAGATACAGTGCAATACAAATGAAATATAATAATGTCCCTTACATAGCTTAGAAGCTCACATTCGATCCGTTAGCAGGAAACGCCGAGAATCACAATCAAACGGGAACAGATACTTTTTCAGTTTAGAGCGAAAGATAATCGCAGTAAGAGAGTTTAGAAGACGAGGAGGTACATAGTTTCAAATGGTGGACTAGCGACTGTTCATGCGTGCCGGCCGAAGATAAGACTGTGCCAAGAACAACATAATAATCGGGAAATTGTCGATCGAAGAGAGGATCGGCCTTTAACAAATCTACATAGTATAACCAAGGGTGATAGGTATTCTGTAAGATGGCTTGAATTGGAAACGCTCAGATACAAGAAGCCAATGTACAGAACGAAGAACAGGCGTGACATGGTCACAGAAAGAACGCCGCAGACAGTTATGCAGCATGGTGCATAGTTATATTTAGAGGAAGCAGAGTGCAATCAGAGAGATCATTTTGCTTCGCAACAATTAACCAGACAAGCCAGAGTTTTTAGGTTGATTTTCAGCCGTTGCCTTTAAAAGATGGATGAAGCATTTGAAGTTGAAAAGTCAGCTGCTTTATATGATTGTAGTCAGCCTAAGCCCTGTGCTTAGAGTGATGAGTACGTAATGTAAATCTTTGAAATGTGTCAGTGCCAGGCAAAGTACCAGCTTATTCACCAGTGCTAAGAGTGTTAATTGAACATTTGTAGCAGTTTAAAAATTGGTAGAAGTAGTGTTGAGACTGTTAGAAATTCTTTATCGGTTTGTCCAGTTGCTGCCTCATTAGAACTGTAATATGGTCTCCGTAGAGTCACCTTTTCTTTACCGCTCACAAGGATCATTTTAACAGCTCACAATTCAGTGCTCACAAACCAACATTAAACGAAGGCGGCTTTAAGGCCACTTGTGGAATGCACAACAAAACGACGATAACTTTAATTGCACCGCTGACAAGCCAAACGAGGACAGATTTAATTCCACCCACAAGGGCGGGCTTGACTTCACCTCAAACAAAGGTCACCTTTGGGCCACCGCCTCAGTCACTCACCAGATCTCCAGGCTTCACGCAGTAGAGTGCTTCATACAGAAGAAAACTGGTCTTCATACTGCATCTGCTGTTCTCTTGAGAATCCCGAAAGCAGCATTTACCTCTCCGTGCATTTGCATTTCCGCTGTTATTTAGCTACCGAGATAGCAGACATGATCTAGTAACTCATCCTCTTTGTCTGTCTACAGTTTCCCTATATTCCTGATATTAGTTAACCAATTTATACCGAATTCCACAATCGCTGCCAACACCTGAGTTTTAGATATTAATTCATTTAGTCTTCCACGTACTGTCCGACAGGGCGAATGTCATGAGCAACATATTGAGCCCTAACTTAGGAAAAGGAATGACTCTAAAAGTGAGGTTGAGTGGCAAAGACGGCTTCAGCTCTACTTCATGCTCTCGGCTGCATTCACCTTGATGCTTAACAGCCGACTTCGAGAGTCTGACTGTCTAATAAAACAGAGGATTTCGATGACATATTACAATTTCTACCTAACGCTGTGAAGAAAACTAAAAGTTCCAATAGGCTAATTGCGGTTCTCTCAAGATGCATCGTTAAAGAGATTAATCTACCATCTAGCGAAATCAAAATAACGAGAATGACTTGGCAGAATTAACGAAGAAGAATTGTAATTTGTACTTTATAGTTTGTAACTTCCATAGTGCTGTTGTTTCTAATGCTCAGGACATTTTCCGAAGGCGTAGGGGAAAAGCCGCAGTCAGATCAAAATACAGAAAGTCAATCTTCTGAAACATAGGGCATCCTACGTGGAAGAAGAAGAATCTCTTGAGCTTGTCTCCGTCAAGGGACATGAGACGTGCTCTTTGGGCAAGAACCGAGCTTGTACCGCTGTTCATTGGCTAGGAAGTCAGCCAAACACCTGGTTTTACATAAAAATACAAAGCAATGCTGGATATACATTAAACAGATCTACAAGTGTATTGACGTGTTGTGTTCTAATTCCTCTAGTGGTACTACCCCTCTGTCTAATTACAATGCTACAGAAGTTTAAGCAGCGAATGACCAGTTAAAGACACATGATTCGTAGATTGCACATTACTATTCGCATTACTGCAGTAATTCTGGAACAATTACATATCACAATGCTCAAACTCGCATATTGAAGACGGTGTCAGGGTGAAAGTGTGACTGGGTGGTGGTACATCTGGTCAACACGTAACTCAGGTGTTCTATGTTGAGCTATCGATGATTGAAACAACGAATAGGGCAGATGTGAAAGCTTCTCAGATGAGAGTTTTATAACTTAAATGAGCCATACTTCACTGGTCTAAAGAAGACTCTCTGCCTTCCCGACTCTATGATCTTGACCTAAGATCGAACTCTTCCGGTCTACCGATTTTGTTTTGACTGAGAGCCTCTGAATAAGCTATTTCCCGCAACTTATTTTCGTTATCACTCAAGAAACCTCGATTGAACGATTTCGCTTACGATTATATTAAGTTATAGCAGAACTATAGTATTGGCATACGTGTGCTTGGATATCGTGATAGTGTCACTATTATAATGAACATAATAGAATTTGATAATTCAGTTTAAAAATGACTGACTAAAGATTGCAAATTATGAGTTAGCAACTGCTACTCTGGAGACATCTACCGATTATATGTGAAAAGCATTGGTACATGTTGTTATAAAGTCCACAAATTGAATGATGTAGTCTAGACAGCAGCAGTCGTACGCATCTGGGCAGTTACAAAATTAATGCACATGTATTAATATGCATATGCGTTTACAGCTTGGAAAGGAAATGGTCGAAAAGTGGCTGATGTGGCCAGAGGATAAGCACATCTTAGTTCAAGACGAGGTGTTTCATTTAACAATCAAGACCATACTAGAATCTATGTATGGAGAAGAATTCGAAAATAATGAACTGGTTATGAAACTCAATGCAACTTATGACTATGTGAGTAACCTGACAAACTTTTGTAAGTTTGAAAAAAATCGACTCTTCTTGTTTGTGCCAAACTTTTAAATATTCTTCTTCCCTTTTGGTGTTAAATATACCCATACTGTTGATTGATCTTATTATTGTTGTTTTATGTGTCGTGTTATTCTTATTAATAAAGCAATCTTCCTTCTAGTAGTTGTGCTTTTGGGCCTGTGCGACGCAGGAATGTTGCAAATTTGAAAAAGTTAATATTTGTCTGTTTACAACATGGCTCTCAAGGCACGAGTTCTGCAGAGTTGGTTGTTCTGTAGAAATGCCTCGTGTATTCACCAACACAACAATAACGGATTGTTACTGTGAGACGAAGAGTAACTTTTAAAAAAGATTTATTGGAATCAAATTTAACATGGGATAACTTAGATATGAGACTGATTGTTTACTTATTTGTGCAGTGTTGGAGAGAAACAGAAAAATACCTGATTGGTGATGTTCCAGAACCAGGAAGTTCTAGAGAAACTCAATTCAAGCACGGTAAGTTGAATTAAACACCATTTTAAGACTGATATTCAAATGGTATATTTAATTTCTTGTGTCAGCTATTTCAAGAAGCCACAATTTATACATGTAGAATGGAGTCTTTAAGCACTCTTTCCAAAACCTCTTGTTTCACCAACTTATATTTTATGAAAATTATTTGCTTACTGTCTAAATAATGTTGAATATATACACCACTTGAATATATTTCCACTGAACAAGACATCTGGCATGTACCCACAAGTTTAGTCTCTTGTTTACATATAACTCCCAACTCCTCAAATTTGTGTTTAATTGAAGACAAACTCTTCAGAAAGAATTATTATACCCACCAATATAAAATCAAATCAAATTTTAACCACCCTTTTAGCAGCTGCATGCATTAATTGCTCTAGGATAAAGACAGCACAATTTTTAAATTTTATGACCCATGGGTATTTGTGTGTCTATATTAGGATATCTATGTACAACGTTGATGTATGGGGCTAGCATGTAATGTCCTTCAAAACTTTGGCGCAATATAGTGGCATTCTCCTCGCTTGATGTTACACAGTTTTGCTTCTAAACACATCCAGATCATCCTAATAACAAGTTTTGAAAAGCTGTTTTCACCTAAATTTCCCCCAATCAGTGCCCTTTTAGCCATCTGTACATACACATAGAAGAACTGGAATCTCTTATGCTATTTTCTGCCCCAAAATTGTGTGCTTTTGACCGTATTCCAACTTTCCTCCTTCATGAATTCGTCGATGTCTTTCCTACGAATAGTTGGCCAATGGATTTGTCAAAAAGTTCAGTTGTTTTCCCTTCGTTGAAAAAGCCAGTTTAACCTGACGCGGCTTGATTGCTGCAACTAAGTCGTAGCAATTACAATATACCAAGGTTCCGATTACTTCAGCTCTAGTCCGTCCAAAACTGCTCTGTCAGACTACTGATTAATCTGCTGGAGTTCTCTCTAACAACTGGTAATATGAGATATTCACCTCACTGCCAATCGATACAGTTGAAGAGAAATTGAATTCAATATTCGACTCCCGGGACAAGCCTCTCTGGTCGGCTGTGCCTCGTGATATAGCAGACACCTGTGTCCCGGTATCGAGTCAACTTGGTTCTCAAGGTGGAGATATGGAGGTGTCGTGCTCCGCACATCAACTCTAGCATATGTCTTGTGTGGACCTTTCTCCTGGAATAGCCGTTCGCGACACACGTACTGTTGCATTTGACTCTATTCAGCAAACATTTTCAAACTGTCTTAATATGCGCTTCTTCCTATGTGTTAGTCGTGTGTGCAGCGCCATTATGATACACTTAAAATACGCTATCCTAGTGTTCTGAAACATAAATGTATACCAGGTGTTATCTCCCAATGGTTTGTGTTTTGCTAACTATGAGTTTGAAGCAGCATTGATTGGTGGAAACATGAGGGACATGTCATCCACAGCTTATATTCAGAAGATCCTGTCATCCAAAGTTTTTAATGACAGGATACAATAATTATCTCATAAGAGGCTGGAACCGGTACTCTTTGCACTCTTGTTAAACTTTCAGACTTAACCATCCTTGGGGCTCCATCTAGAGTTTCTTCACACATTTTGCAGGTGGTTTGGTTGGTAATGCCTCAGCCTCCTATGTGACTTCTGGCATTAGCTTAGTTTTGTTTCCATTAGGCAATGCCTATTCAAACCCTTTGAAATGTATTTCTGCATAGGGCTTTGGACTGGCATTCTTCGAATACAAAAGAGTCTTTGTTTTAAGTTGAAAACGCCATCTGCAATCCGGTCTGCTGAAAATGCTAAGAGTTCGTGTAATACCACAAACATAAGCTATTCAAAGTGTTTTCAGGCATTTTTAAATTACAAGTAAATCGAATTGCTTTTAAGATTATTATATGATTAGAACAAATTTATTTCAGCAAAAAATACTCTGGATAACTTAATTCTTGACCAGTTGTCAAAGAGGAAGAAAATGTTCCGTTCAGAAGAGGACATGCTGCCAATCGATACAGTTTTAGACTTGCAGCTCACTGAATCTACAGCTATTAGTGATACGCTGATATTGTTCATTGGTGGATTCCACACAAGCGCAACACGTATTATTTCAAATTCTGCCTTTGATAGTCTCTCTTAACTTCCACGATAGAGAAAAGTTTCAATTAGTTATTGTTTCTTCTAGTTTATAAATACCTTTCTGAAAAATCTTTTATTATTGTACACCACTTCCTAAGTCCACTAGGCTTCTGAGTAGATGTCATGGAAGTAAATTAGATAAATGCTCTGAATGCTATCTTGAGTAAGAAAATAAATTGAAACATTAGTTTTGTTGTTGTTAGGCCTTGAGGCCAAATTTGGGAGCCTCAGCAAAATGTTGTTTGGCTTCAACCTTTGCCCTGTGTCTTCTGGCCTCGGTCTTCTTTTATTGACCTTGAGGCAAACCCATTAGAATTTCCATGTTGTTCTGTGAACATGTAATGGCCCATGGCAGTTCCATAGTACAGAACTGTGTAATCTATGAGGGATGTTGGCAACCTAGTATATGGATGGCATATCCTATATTGCTGGAAGAAAAGGCAGTCTCGTTTTGGATCTGCATATGAGAACAATAATAAATCGTAATAAGGTGCGCGACATATCTGTGATTTCTATGTATGTGTTTTAGTGTTGACGTGGTGCATCTATTATCTTGCAACTCACCGAGAAGTGCAGAACAAAGTGCGGGCAGAGGTGTTCTCTGTTCTTGGGAGTAGCGATCAAATGACTGCTGAGATGGTAGACAAAATGAAGTAAATGCTGATTAATTTTGTTTAATTTGTTGTATATTTTAATAGGATTTCTAATTGAATCTAATCTAATTACATTTACGGCGCCGTTATCACAATGCCCGGGGCATTAGTCGATGGTCGCTTCACGTCAAATCTGAATCAAATCATAATTACGTAATCCGCTGGAGAAGCTGGATCAAAGCAATTGTTTGTAATATATGCTTACTATTGCTGTTTGTTGTATATCTAGTTGATTTTAGGAATTTGGAATATTTTAAAATATTCCGGTCCTGGTAAAATAATATTTTGCGTTTTGCTTCAAACTCTCTTTTTATTTTGCAATCTTTGACGTAATAGTTATACTAGTTAACTTATTCATTTATTTTTATAGCCAGTGTATATTTCTGGAAACTCATATAGCTCCTTCACTCGGCTTTTACAACATTTTTCTTTGGTTTTGTACAGATACCTGCGTCAGGTGTTAGACGAGGCTTTGAGAATCACTACTATTGTAACATTTACATCTCGTGTTCATCATTCGGACATGATGCTCGGTGGATATAAAATTCCTGCTAAAGTACTGTTCTAGTTTGCTTTATTTACTGAACTTTAGTGCAATATACTAAAAAAATTTTGTAATAAGTTGCAGCAGAGAATATATGCATATACCACAAACATCACTTGGTGGTTTACTAGCAAGTATAATTGATATATAACATACATGTAATAATATGTTATATTTATATATATTTACATGTATCATAGTTATACAAAAATTGATATAGTATACATATATGCAGCACTTGTGAGTAAGCCTGTTCTCGTTCCGTGGACTTATTGGCGCTGAATAAACTTTGAGCCCTAACAGCAACATCATTTGTTTTATATAATTATGGTAAGGATATGACAATATTCCTACGTATGGGCTTCACATGTCTTACATATGGGCCTATATGTGTGGTGGGCACTGGGCATCGGTCTGATTTCTCACGACGTGGATTCAGCAATTCTGGAATAGTCTTCCTGTTTACATTACTCACAATAATATTTCGAAAAAATATATTCGTAAGGCGGCTAAAGGCCTATTTGTGTCGTCTTGCATTTGTTGTCTGACCTCTGTGACCCATTCACGCCTACGATTCCTCGCTGAGTAGATGGACATATGGCGTGCTAACAAATGCAATGCTTACTTACTTATTTACTTACTATATGTCCTACATATGGGCCCACAGGTAAGACATGTGAAATCCCTTTGCGGAATATTCTAATCTCATCATATCTTAAACACATGACGTTGTTCGGGAGATTATGGTTAGGACATTTCAGATATTCTTTGGGGTTCAGTTTGCTTATATTAGATACAGCAGTAAATTTGTATATTGTTCACTGGCTTTAAAGTATTTAAAACTGTTTAAGAGCCCAGTCAGTTCTCCTAGCACTTTCAGTGCTTGGCAATTATTAATTCTGAATGATTTAACATTAATGTATAAAACAAGTCATCAATGACTCAATTATCTTGGCGATAAAATCAAATATTAGTCTGAGTTTTACGGACTTTGACTTTAGATTTTGTTCAACTAAACTTATAATTTCTGTCAGTTATGATTTAACGTTTTTCCAGATATTTATTTGCTGGTTTATGGATTGTGGATTGGTTTTAGGTTCCAGTCATTCATGCACTTGGTGTGAGTTTGCATGACGAAACAGTATTTCCTAATCCTCTCAAGTTAGTGCATCTGTTTTTAAAGACTTTCCTTCTTGTAGACTGTGTGTTATCTTGTCTTTTAGGCAGTTGCGATGTTTTAACTACTACTTTTAACAGTGGAAAATCAGATCAGATGTTATTAAGTTCCTGGGAGAATGAGGACAATGAATTTTGGAAATTTTAGAGTAGAAACACAAATTGAGAGGGAGCATTTTTAGAAGTTTGGAGGAGATGATGCATGTGGCGAAACTTTGCCACAGACGACGATGATATTAGTTTTAACATAAATGTAGAGGCTGCTGTTTAGTTTAGTGTACGGAAATATACTGTTAATGTGGTAGACAGAACTATCACTAACAGCTGCATGATTAGTCTGCATGAAACGAGACGGCTATGGGTTCTCTTTCATACATCTGGAAGGATCGATCTATGGGCCGGGACATGAAGAGGAGGGTGGTGGAGACGATGGTGTGGCCGGTGGCGTTGTATGGATGTGAGACATGGACTCTGAAGGGCGTAGATAGAAAAAGAATATCAGCTTTTGAAATGACAACATATAGGAAGTTACTGCGGGTCAGCTGGAGGGAACACAGAACAAATACCTCAATATTGAAAGAACTGAGACCAACGGAAAGACTGCTGGAGGTAGTGAAGGGCTGGAAGTTGAGATATTTCGGCCACCTACTCCGCGAAAACAAACTCTCTGCTTACCTATTACAGGGATATGTAGAGGGATCAAGACCAAGGGGAAGACCGAGGCGAAGATGGATGGACGACATCAAAGAATGGACTGGATTATCAGAAGCGGAATGCATCGGGAGCACACGGGACAGGACGGCATGGAGAGGGCTGATATCGAGGACTCTGGTCTCCGACCTTCAGAAATGAGGATGGACATATACGGATACGGATACGAGACCTATAGGAGGCCATAGATGGAAGGGTGACTGGTGGATGTAAACGAGAGAGAAAGAAATATGAGACAGAGAGTGACAAAGAGAAACAGAGGCCGAGACAGAGAGGTGGAACAGACGGGCGCTGATCGGAGGGTCAAATGGAGAAAGTTAGTTGACTGCCAGACGGAGGCGAAAGTTTAAGACAGGTACGAAGCGAAGAAAGGGCATTCGGTAAATAACGCCGGAAGGCGTCCAGAAGAGCAGCAGAGATAATTGACTTTATCTCATAATAGACTTCAGGCGATTAAACCGAAGCGAATTACTGACTCTAATGGTGCTGTAAATACGTTGTATTATACTTGTTAATATACGTGTAAAGAAATGATCGCTCGTTACGTCTCGTTGTTCCTCGGACGATTCAATTCAAGAACCTATGTGCTGTGAAACGACTACGATTAAGCCTAATCATTAGCACCGCTCGCCACCAAGTACTGAAACCAAGATTTGCGTTCGCGGCGGATCCTTCTGTAGACGCATGCGGATACGACAAAAGCTTTCTTTCAGTACAGTGTACAAAGTTCAGTGAAGAGCAATACATTACATACAGTAAAATTGAGATTCGAGTGGGTGTACATCAGGGATCCTGCCTGGATCCTCTGCTGTTCGTCATAGTAATGGATGCCATATCGGAAAATGTGAGAAGTACCATGGGATATGTTGTATGATGATGACCTCATAGTGGCAGAAGACGCAACAACAAAGATGCAAGGGCGTTTTAGTGATTGGCAGAGGGCACTGGAGAGCAAAGTTCTTGAACTAAATATGATAAAACAAAGACCATGGTCTATTTCAAATTGTGCGTGAGACACCCGTGGTCAAGGACATCGCAGGAAACGCATTGAAACAAGAAGAAACCTTTGAATCTCTTGGGTGGATAATGAATGCAAAGGAAGGATTAAGAACAGGATTAAGGCAGCTGGGCAAAACTGGAAAGAAATATCGGGGTGTACTGGCCTAGTTAACTATATCTGTAAATGCGTACGCCAAGGAGCCTCTATGCTTGAGGATCCCCAGCTGGTGTCGCGATCGTGGCTTATTTCAGAGATTTAAATGTCGGGCCAGTACGGTTCGTATACGGAGACCTTAAACGGCGTGGCGCCCACTCAAAAGGGCAGCGGTGGTGAAGGATCTCACTCAATAAATTTATTGCAAAATGAGCAGCGTCGATGTCGCTACATAAAACCTATACTTTTACATTTTCATTTAGTATGCGACGTCAAAATGCCGGTTCAACTCAGAGGAAAGGTATGCAAAACAGTGATAAGACCGGTGATAATAAAGGGAGCAGAAATCTGGACATGACAATAGAGGAGGAGAAGCTTCAGGAGAGCACAGAAATGAGAATACTGCGATGGATACTTGTACTCTCATTGAAAGGCAAGAAAAAGAATGTGTATCGGAAAAAGATATCATCGGCCCAAGAGAGCCCGAAGACCCCTATGACCGCCTTATATGCAAGAATTTGGGCAGCAGATCTGTTTGGCTCTGGTCATTTGGGCTTGCATTGTAACTGTAATCACAGATTCACATATATATACTTTATATATATATATATGTGTGTGTGTGTGTGTGCACATATTGTGAAATAAAAAGCCTGCTAAAATTGGCTCTTGTTTTACCAGTGAGAACACAACCTGGTATGGATGTAATACCAAAGATCTGGTAATGTGTTTTTCATTCTCTAGTTGCATATTGAAAATTTACCTCTTGCCCAGTCCGCCTATGGTTCTTAATGTTTCCTGTTCCCCGACTTTAATATGCAATCATGAACTTTAAAACGAGGGCATTGTCAAATTACAAGTGTAGTGTAAAGTTCACATTGTGTAGCTGTCAAGTGGCCTTGTGTCTGAATTTAATTTTGGCACTTCTTTCCTCAAAAACATAAAATGATGGGGGTCAGATGACAAATTGTGGAGAACTATTATTAGCCTTAGGAGGAATCTGTGCCTTATGCACCTACATTAGATTCAGATTAAAACAAATATATCAAGAATAGTCGTACGTATATTTTATTCATACCACTTTGTCTCACAGTTTTGTAGTTCTTTTGATTAAAATCTGAACAAAATATTTTAAATTGTAATATGGTATATGTAGCAGACCACATGCAGTTGGTCACTATGTGAATTCTAAATTACTTTTATATAAGCGTTTTGTAAGTGCATTCGGTTTTAGTTCTAGAAATTACCAGAATAACACTTGTGTGCAATTCTTCAGTCTCTTAGTTTACAAGTTGGAAGTTGCATTCAGACCTATCTTTGTGCACTGCGTACTAAATAAATATCTCAAGAACTTCAAACATTTATAGCGAGAAAACATTTATTTCAATATAATTAAATTGATTTTTATTTACTTCTTTGATTGGGTTTTAACTTAATGTAATTTCTTCTATTTATAGGTTTGATCCAGATCGATTCAGCCCTGAGAATGAGAAACTCCTGCCTCCATTTGCGTTTGAACCTTTTGGATTCGGTGGAAAGAGAAAGTGTCCAGGATTTAATTTCCTATATGCTGAAGCTACTGTTTACTTGTCCCTCCTTATTCGCTCCTTCAAGATTGAACTTGCCTTTGACCAGGTGGCAGAGCACAGGTTTGCATTTGTATCGAAGCCGAAAGATGACTTGTGGGTGATTGCCAGACCAATATGAGATGGTTGGACCTTGGGAAACAGCAGACCAAGTTTGCATTTATCTGATTAAGAGTAAAATTACAAAACTTAGTCAGAACACTGGTTGAAGTGAGACAAAAATGTTCGTAATTGTCATTCATTCAATATGTTAAGTAGTTTTGCTACGTTAGGTCCCTCTAACTCAATCACCTCAAGGTCCTTTCTCTGCTATTAATCACAAGTATAGTCACATCTTTTCAAGAAAACTCGCCCAGATTGATCCTTTTTTTAAACCTAAATTCAGTCCACCATAACAGCTCTTCTTTTTCCTCGTATCTCAGGTCTACGGGCAACCACAGTTTTGTACTTTCTACATTATCCGTGAATAACCGATCCTAAGTCTCTTCTTTACAATTCAACAGGCTTGATGCAGTGCTCGTGAATAAGCGGATGCCCTGGTTTTTGCTTTCAAGTAGCGCTTTAGATATTTAGATTACGATGGTTGATTACAAAACATTGCTAAGCAACTATAACTATTTTAATAATCACAGAAATTTAGTAGGCTTATGCAATAACATTTGCTTTTAGAATGTGAGATTTTGTAAATATAAACGATAATCTGGTGCTTTAAAACACATTTCTCCATATTTATCTTGCATTTATGACTGTTCTACACGGAAGGAGCATTTTTAATTAAAATCTGTTATTTTGCCACATCTTCAGGTTGACAGATAATTACACTAATTTTGAATGCTATTATATTGCAGTATCTGATATTTTTAAATATTTGTGTGACCACCCAAAATGTCAATGTTACCCCATACCAAAAATCCAGATGGAATTGTTACAGTTTAATGGAACATTATCTTCCTCACTTTTGGTCAAGTATTTCTGTTTGTGCAATATACAATAAGTCAAAAAATAATAATTAAATTGCACGAGTTTCGCATACTTTGTCATTGCAAGTGCTTTTGTCGCAGGCCCCTAAGTGCCATAAACTGCAAAACGATTAACAAAAACATATTGACGTTTCTTTGCATATATTATCAAAATATTGGCAAGATAGCATCATGCACTTGCAGTGGAACACATCTATAAAGCAATTTCAGCTCATTTTGCACAAAATTGTACCATAAAATGACAGCTTCGTGCTTGTCGACATTATTGTAGAGTGTTCAACCCGTGTTTCACACTTTCTCCATGCTCTTTCTAATACTGGAGGACGCCCATATCCAACGGCTGGAGAATACTGCTTGTATGAGCAGGTAAACAAAACAGTTCTGTGATGTGTTCTATTGCCATTGATTGTAATGACCTGTGATGATATGTGGAAGCTGCGCCCATCAAAGATGAACAGTTGCTGCCCTCCAGATGATCGGTTTCAGCGATGAACACTGCCTAACCATTCGACAAACTGGTCTTCCTTGAAGGCGAGCAGTTATATACTATTCCTCCTGGTGCACCAATGCACCAAGTGTTGTACAGATTCTTGCCTTTGTACATGATGTACATCGGCAAGTATTAGACAATACATGAGCAGCAAACTTGAATAGTGTACATTGTTTTTTTTCGAAGATGCTACGGTTTTTTATGGGTTTTTGATGTTCCTTACAAAATATTTTCTGACTTCCAATTTCAGTTTGAAAACCTGTTTTTTCCACATTAAAGATGTTTTATGGTCCCTTTGCTATATCTAGTCGTTCTATTACTGCTGTAAATTTATCAAAGAAGTGATCAACAGCTGCAGCATTACAAGTATATGCATGGTTTGTTGGCAACGCCTGTGTGACACCTCGTGTAAGCTCACCTTTCCATCTCTTTTCAAACCTCTACAATGGGCCTGCATCCAGTCAATACCAGGATGACCACCACGGAACATGTGCTGGCGACCAATATTTTTCAGGTTGTTCATCACTATACACTGAACAACGGCACGATCAATCCCAAAACCCCAATCGCCAAACATCTTCAGTGCATGAACAATTATCTTTTCTTCAGCATGCGTGAGTATAGTCGACCTGCCAAAAGCGCCATACCGATACTGCTTCAGGTGATTTATAAGTGTAGTGCAGTTCATTTGATACGCGAAAGCTGCCTTCTTTGTGCTCAAGCCACTTTCTTTATCCTCCTTGATTGCTCTCTGTATTGCCTCATTGGAATATCCATATTTTCTGTCATCTTCCGTGTTTTTGTAGTTATTGGGCACCCTCACTAAAATCAGTTTTGCCTATGGGACAACAGCATAAAATGATGTTAGTGGAAACTTAATCTAAATAATAAATACAGTACTACATAATTTTCCCGCCAAGGGTTTCTACGATACATGTGAGCTACATATTCCTCATATTACCACAACGGCGTAGGGGTCGATAGGTGGGTCAGACGACTCTGCCCCAGGTAAGGCAATGAAGATAGTTAATATTCCTAAGCCAGACACTTGCTAAGATTTATTTGTACTAGAACGTTAACTGACAGAATGCTGCATAGCAAGTATGGGGTAACATTGACACTATGTCAATCTATACCCCAAAACGAAAAACTGATATATAAATATAGGTATAAAAACTAATATGGGCATAGACATAAATTCTCAATCAGAATCTTCAGTGTGAGTTTAGTAGCTGTCGCGAGCTAGTCGCAAAGTCAGAGTTCAAAAATACGTTAATAAAAGAAATTTTCACACGTTTCTGCTTCTCGTTGTCTTTTCACACCGCCAAAACTTCGACTCTCCCTTAGACTGTCCTCCTGCCTCATTTATAAGCAATTACGTGAGTAAGTGGAACCTGCCCACCCCTTGGTCCTGACAGTAGCACTAACTTCCAACGTGTGATATCAGCAATAAAAAGTATACTAATAAGACTCGTATGAAGTAGTATATTTTCCATATCATCCAGTTGTTTTTCCGCTTATCCATCTTCTAGATAATTTGCAACTGGATTAAGCAAGCATCAATCCATCACAGTGCAGGTACTGAATGTCTTGAGTTAGGTTAGTTTTGCATGTCAGCTCAGAGTTGTAACAACACCCATACTAGAAGTGAGTCATATGGTTTCTTCCTCGTTGCTGGAATATCAAATATCTGTTCCGATTCCATTATATATAGTAAATCTGATTTGCTGGACATACACAATTCAAACTATCAGACTTGGGCGCAATTAATGCCCTTACTCCAACCGTGGATGTTGTAGAGGCCTATTGTATTTATAATGCCGTCAGCTATATCAACAACATCAGTTCCTGGAGCATGGAGTTAATGATCTCTTAAAATCTGTTAAAATCAAAAGATTTTGTAAGAGGTACTTTTATACTCATGCACACGACTTTATTTTGCCAACCTCAAACAAATCTGTAGGCTAAACAGTAGGCAAAGGAACAGTATCACTGTGTCCGGCTGTGAACTGTGTAGGAGTGGGTGCCATTGGGCCTACATGGCCTATCGTCTCCCTATGCCAACGCCTGTACTCGTGGCGGATGTACAATCAGGTTAAAGCATCTGATGCGTGTATGCAATATTTATAAGTTTCAATGCTCAGTAAATAGGAAAGACGAATTGACTGGACAATGCACATTACTATATCATCTGTGAGATATATTTTAATCAGGGGCCAGTGAAATGCGTGTAGTATGGGGATTATGTGTTGGAATTTAGGGTTCTTGTGAAGCGCTTTATCGGTATCTACAAAGGCCCTTCAAACATGGCAACCTACATGTAAGAGATTTGAAAAGAATAGGCTATCTTCAGGTATCTATGTTCGAAGCGATCTTCCACCGCCCTGAGAAACGTTCTGATGCAAGCAACCAGAGCACGATGTACTTCTTATGCATAATAAATGGAATTGATGATGCGGATACAGGTAAATTTCATCTTGTTATTGTCTCAGTACTTCCAGTTGAATAGTTTTTGTGGTTTCAAATTTCAAAATCTCATTAAACGCATGAACTTAATCGACAGTTGAATACATACAACTTTGCACATTAAGCCACGCTAATTCAGGTAGCAACCCAAAAGTATTACTCGTTAAAGGTAATTTTAGCATTACTGTAGCAATCTTTAAAAATGGTTCTATGATTACTCAAAAGATCTCCGGTTGAATGAAACATAACTGATGAACGGTTAAAAACGTCAATTTATAACATGCAGAATTTAAAAGTGACAAACATTTTATATAACCTAATTCAACCTAAATCAGTGGGTCAGTCAGTCAGTCAGTCAGTCAGTCAGTCAGTCAGTCAGTCAGTCAGTCAGTCAGTCAGTCAGTCAGTCATCCAGTCGTTCTTTCATTCGTTCAATCAGTTAATTAGCCAGCCAGTCAATCAATCAATCATTCACGGATCAGATGTCCTATGGACGGCTTTGTAGGAAGTACAATGTGGATGAATAGATAGCTTCTACTGAATATAGAAAATGCAATGAAATTTTGAGTTAATGTCACTACTGTTTAAATAAGTGCTTGGGCATTGTGCAATCGATTACCACATTGCATTATGAGTGAATAAATTTATTAAAAGCTACAAAGTGGTCAATCAAAGTTTGCGCATTAAGTTCTATTTAAGATCATATCAAGAAATTACCAGCAGCCGGACTCAAAGACTTACACGTGTGATGATTGAATGACTCAGTCGTAGCATAACATCATCGTCAATACTGAAGCTCTGTGACAGGAGTCATGTGGATCAGAATTCTTGATCGATGTATTGACCAGTGACTTCATATAATTCCTGGTAAGCTGACTGGAATAAGAAGTTATAACAAAATTATTGTCATAATACAAATTTTACTAAACCAATGAGTTATATGGGTCGCCTTACGCACTGGAGTATGAAAAAGCAAACAAGTCGCCGAGGTGAATAAACGGGCGATAACAGATGAAACAGGAGATTTGCCAAACTAGTTACATAAAATACAAAAAATTAGACCAAGACTGGTAAAAATAAAATATTTCCTGGATGAAACACTTGACTAACTATGAAATCTATCAGTTAATAAAATTTGAGCTGATTTAAAAATGTGTCAATTAGCAAAATTTCACTACCAAAATTTAAAAACGTTCCAGTTGTTCTTGACTATTTAGGGTTTAATTTCGTTGCATAAGGTGCAGCATTGTTCACTGGCCTTAATGTATTTAAAACCACTTAGAGAGCCCAGCCAGCTCTTCCAGGCACTTTCAAAGGTTGACAATTTTTTTCTGAATAAATTCACATGAATTTATAAAATAAGTTACCAACAATTCAATAAACTTGCAGTTAAAAACAATTAATTGACTACATTCCATAAAGTTTACTTTATGATTTCCTAGAATAAACACAATTTCTTTCAGTTATGATTTAAATCTTCAAGAGATTTATTTACTCGTTTATGTTCTGTGGATTCTTCTTAGATACCAGTCTTTCAAGCACTTGGTGTGAGTTTCCATGACGAAACAGTATTTCCTCATCCTCTCATGTTAGTGATTCTGTTTCTAGATTCCTCTTTTGATGGACTTTGCGTTATCTTTTCTTTAATGCAGTGTTTCGATGTTTAAGTATTATCTTTAACGGGTCAGAGTTCATCCAATTCAAGGAGAATGAAAACGATTTGTCTTGAAAATTTCGGAGAAGCAAAATTTTAGAGTGAACATTTGAAGACGTTTGATGCCATACCTGATCTCAGTTTCATTTCAAGGAAAGTTTGTGGCCTATAGTAATAATTACACTGGCCAACAGAAAAATTTTTTTTTCTTGTTGCCTTCGGTTTTAGACCTGTTCTTGGGGTAATTTTGGGCGCTGATTCAGAAAATGTCATTGGATTGAGTGCATCAGGTCTAGTTTCTGAGATATCGTCGATTTTGTAAAGAAAACCCAGTCCACTCTTTAAACGATGTCTTTGGCAAAACTAAAATGTCATAATAAGCTTTATTTATGGCTAATTATAATTCTTGCTGATTCATATAATGCCTACATCCTTATAATGTAAAATCAGCATATCTTGCCGCGTGCTGAGATATTGCTGATTCAACGAAATAACTATTCCGTAGCCTACAGCTTACTCAGCACTAAATTCATGGCCTCATTTAGAATTTATTTGTGCTTATACAGCGTTTCATGGTTTCGAACTATGTAAATAGATTATGCTGAAGTCAGCATTTATAGCCTATATAAACCGCCTCCTGAAAGCTAGAGCAGCCGCAGTCGTCTTAGGGCATATTAAGAGTTGGTCGCAAGAACAATCTGTGAATGTGAGCATTAAATAACTACATGTTCTTACTATTTTTTAGGTTAGTCATTTAATTCCTCAGATGCGAACATCCTTAAGGTTATGGCTACTTCCAGACGGAGAGAAATTAACCATCCAGACATATTCTGCTACATTTGTGGGGAATACACACCAAAAGCAAACAGGAAACCGATTTCTGAGTTTGTAAAAAGAGCATATGTAGGTTATTTTGGTGTCAAACTTGGAGATCAAGATAAGCAATGGGCTCCTCATACAGTATGCAAAACTTGTATTGAACAATTGCGCCACTGGACAATTGGAAAGAGAAGCTGCCTGAAATTTGGTGTACCGATGGTTTGGAGGGAACAGATAAACCACTTCGACGACTGTTACTTTTGTATGGTTAATATCATAGGCATCAATCGAAATAATCGTCACAAGTTGTCTTACCCTGATATACCTTCAGCCAGGAGACCTGTTCCGCATTCGGATATTGTACCAGTTCCACCTTTTCGCGAACTACCTCAGCTCTCAGACGATGAGACTTGCATGTCCAATATCGGACAAGATGACGAAAGTGAAGAAAGTGGGGCAGTGAAAGTGATTTCCAATCAACTTCACACAGTGAACGTTTTGACCAAAAAGAGTTGAGTGATCTGATCAGGGACTTAAATCTTTCCAAAGAGTCCTCTGAATTGCTTGCGTCCAGACTAAAGGAAAAGAATGCACTTCAGCCTGGAACGAAAATTACAATTTATAAATTTATAGAAACAGAGAAAAGGATTTGCTGCCATTCTTTACCGAAGACAACAACCTAGTATTCTGTAATGACATCAGCAACTTATTGAAGAAAATTGGTCTGTCGGATTACAGCCCAGATGAGTGGCGTCTTTTTATCGACAGTTCAAAACGTAGTCTGAAATGTGTGCTTTTAAATAACGGCAACAAATTTGGTTCTATTCCAATCGGTCACTCCACCAGGATGAAAGAAGAGTACAATGCCATCTCTTTAGTACTGGAAAAGATAAAATACAAAGAACATCAATGGGTAATTTGTGTAGACTTGAAGATGGTAAATTTCCTCCTTGGTCAACAAAGTGGCTACACAAAGTATCCCTGCTTTATGTGTCTTTGGGACAGTAGAGCCAAGCATGAACATTGGACAAGAAAAGATTGGCCTTCGAGGAAAGACATGGTGGTTGGAGCTCAAAATGTAATCAAGGAATCTTTGGTGGCACGAGATAGGATCATACTGCCACCACTACATATAAAGCTAGGCCTAATGAAACAATTTGTCAGGGCTTTGAATAAAGAAGGTTCATGCTTCGAATACATAGTACACAAGTTACCAGGAATTACAATGGAAAAATTGAAGGCTGGAATCTTCGATGGTCCACAGATCAGGCAACTTATGAATGACCCACTTTTCATACCATCAATGAATGAAATCGAATCTTGTGCCTGGTCTTCCTTTGTTCTTGTAACTAAAAATTTTCTTGGCAACAAGAAGGCAGACAATTATGCACAACTAGTAGAGGATATGCTTCTTCATTTCAACAAGCTTGGCTGCAACATGAGCATTAAAGTCCATTATCTCCACAGTCACTTAGATCGCTTTCCAGAGAATCTTGGTGACTTCAGCGAAGAGCAAGGTGAAAGATTTCACCAAGACATCAAAACAATGGAAAATCGATATCAAGGAAGATGGGATGCACACATGATGGCAGACTATTGCTGGAATATTATGCGCGATTGTTCCGGCAGATGCCACACTCGGAAATCGTACAAAAGGAGCTTCTTCGGTGTCGAATGACTTGAAATTTTTATAAAAAACTTGTTCTGTTTGGTATCATATAAGTACAGCTTCAGGTACTACCATTTTCTTTTAAGTATTTGTATTATTATGTTTATTTAGTGTATCACATAATAAATTGAGCACTACATAATTATAGCTATAGCCTTATGTTTTATGGGCGAGCAGAGGCAAGGACTGGTATATGGCATAATGTTCTATATCTCGAAAACTAGACCTGCTGGGAGAAAACTGGTGCCTTTTCTGGAATCAGCAGGTCAAATATACCCAGAAACAGTTCTAACATTTGAGGCAACAAATTATGTGTTGGCCAGTGTTATTTTATGGAATTCATCTGCTCTGGATGAAGTTGCCTAGCAACCAACGGCTTGGGATCCTTGGCATTTCTTTCTCTGTATTTTGTAAGCGCCTGAAAACATTCTGTTTGAAAGTAGTCTTATGTTGTCGGGCCGGGAACATCTCTGACGAGTCTGCCATGAAGATGCGATGTATACAGTTAGGTAGTGTGAAGTCTGATGGTGTTTTGTACCGTCCGAAAACTGTATTATTTCTATGTTGATAATATTGTAAGAGTGGAATACACCAACACTTGCATTTGCAGTAAACTAGCTTTTTCAGTTATATTGAAATATGTGATACGCACACCACAATCAGTTTACTTTTAACAATAAGTCGAAACACCCGTTACTCTAAGTACCAATCGTCAGACCTATTTTTATCTGGGTCTTCTTAACCAGGCACCAGATGAACGATAGCTATATTATTTTTACACTTAATCTATAAAACCCCCGTCGTTGGCATGCTCGATTCAACTGTGGCTTGGATAGGCTTGGAAAAGCTCTCGCTATACACTTTTCGAAGAATGAAATATTCTCTTACGCCGGTGCTCGGTGGGATCTTAGGTTGCAGTGTTCTTTGCAGAACGATCGGCATCTCCCGTCCTTCGTCTCACCAGAGATACTTTCCATTCGAATTCAAACCTTCACCGACTCATTCATCTCTGAAGTCGATCACAGTCTTTTGCACAAAATTTGAACAAACTTTAATTATTTTCACCTCAGAACACTGACACTCTTTGAATCGCAAAAGTTTCGCTGTCAAACTCTCACATTTCGCGTTCGACGGTTCGTTCGAAGCTACGCACACTTGAAGTCTTTCTCCTTCTCGCTGAAATTAATCCCTCCTAGGGGAGGGGTCAGCCACACGAACACTTCTTTTCAATTTGTTTCTATCTCCAGTATCTTCTTTCTTCAGTCTCAGGAGCTTTAGGTGTTACTGAATCATGTCTCCCCATCTCTTCTTTTGTCGTCCCCGACTGCGGCGTCCGTAAACCTCTGCTGTCAAAATTCTAAGTTATATATTTATATAACACCAATACACACATTTCCACTGATTTCACTAATTTGCTCAAACGTTCGAAGCCACGACTCAGGCGACGTGATCGATCGTACGATATCTTTACAGATCGTCTTTCTATCGATTGAACTGTCGTTCTTACAATTCTTACGCGATCTATCCCGAGTTTAGAGATCTCGAAAAATTCCGTGCTAATCCAGAAATCGCCATACAGCGCATCATTTAAATCGTCTACTTTTACAAAACTACTCAGATTCAGTAGTCATTTTAAAATTACTTCATTGATTTCCATATAGTGTCTGCAGCACAGTAAATGGCTTTCTCGTTGCATAATATTAACAATGTTGGGCCCTTTAATGCTGGGACATATTTATTCACACACACACATACACACAAACGAACACACACACACACGCAACATAATCTCATCTAAATGTCTACATTTAACCCAGACTTCATATGGCTTTATCTTTATAAATTTATATATAAACCTCTAATGTAGATAAAATGCAAATACAGACAGAATCGCAACAGGTGGGAATATTAATTAATGGTAATAGTTATGATGATGAAGATGCTGAAAAAGATTAAGAATTAAAATGATAAAGATTCCATTATGGCGATATTGAATCATTTTGATGATAAAGACGACGACGAATAGGCCTATAACACAACTCAATACAATAAAACATGGATAATGCCCCTCACAATAAGTTCAGAAGTGCCAATTAAAGCCGGGCAACAAGAAAATTTCTCAACCATTTACAGATTGGAGGAGGTAATGAAGTTTTCAACCTCGGGATTGGAATTATAGGCAGTCTTTTAAAGAGAGGCGCGAAGGTAAGGAGGTGGAGAGTTCCAACTGGTGGACCAGCTACTGTGAGTGAGCGCCGGTCAAAGACGTGACGTGGACAAGAAACAACATACAAGGAAAATGAGATTTTTCGCTTTTTGGCCGAGTTCTACATATCTACAATAATCTGCCAAAGGATATTTCCGAACAGTTTTAGCACTGGTTACCTTCGGATGTATTAAGTTAGTAATTGTTCTTAACGAACTCTTCATCGATGTCACATCATTTTTGCGAACAATGAGAGGGCCTTAGAAAAATTACAGAGTGCTGCTGCTACTTATGCTGGTGAGGGTGATTGGGGAGAGGATGATGATGATGATGACAATGATTACGATGATAATGATGATGATAATGATTACAATTATAGGAATGAGGATAATGCTGAAAGTACTTGAAAACTGCACTGAAGTAGTATTCGAGTATGTATAAAAATCAAGATCTACATCCGTAATCACCGCTTCGTCATTTTTGTCAACCTTCAGGAATCAGCACGATGTAAATTACGCAATTCTGGTGAGAGCGTTGAAGGTTGCACGATAGTCTAGTGGTGAGCATGCTGGACTGTCATCAGAGGATCCAACATTTAAATCCATGCCAGAGTAGAAATTTGTTTCGAGGCTTTGACTTCACTTGTGCCCCGAATCCAACTCAGATGAGTACATTCACCGCACATTTCTAATGGCAGAATATAGTGGGAAGATTTGAGATAAACATATTGACCCAAATCACCAGGGAGAAGGGCTGGTCACTCCTCTTCATATGCCGAGACTAAGAAAAAAAGTCGATAAAACTTCGAAGCTATGAAGTTTTATTCAAACAACAGTTTGAATAACCGTCATCAATCTCATCAGAAAATTTGTGAAAATTATACTTCGGCGATTTCTGAATAGCTAGCGGTGAATGTTAAAATTTTACGAGAAAGGCAATTTTATGTAGGCCTAATCTTCGTATATTAAGTCCTGTCTGGCGTCTAGGCTACGTTGCCCACTTACCGACGTCAAGTTGCCCAGATTCATGCGCTCAAACCCGAGTTCCCACTAATAATATTGGAACTGCTCTTAATTCTTCAGGCCGTTTCATAGCAGATGGCTCTTCTAAATCACGTCAAAGTAGTAGTCATTGTACGTTCATTTGAAATCTAAAGACAATGGCAACCAGTTCATTAGTTTCGTTATAAAATTCTAACATAAAGATGGCATTTTAATGTAACAAGTCAGCAAAGAACGCATGGAATTATACTACATTAAGTTTATGGCATCAATGCTTTTAATATATTGCCTATGTGAAACAGGGTGTGGTTGGCACCAGTGTGAATGAAAGGTATGGAGGTAACTTTTTCTATTAATATTGTTTGAAACACTGCAAGAACGTTTTCCTCTCTTGAGACAAAGGTTACTGAGATACCTTCCTTTGGCCCCATCCAACTATTCTAGGGACTAGGTTGAATGCTTAAACAGAGTTTGTTCTATCATGGACTCTTTCAGCCGCTTTGGTGTCATTGAGTGGCTCATTGTTGACACCTGTTATAAGATCCTAGTCTAGAGGCGGTTTTGATCAGTGGTTTATCAACTGATTTTTGAAGAACATAGGTAAAGTGCAGTTCGATAGAGTCAGTTGATGACCTTGGTTTTAATAGGAAAGAGAATTGTTGAGCTGCATTTGAGAAAGGAGGTTGGGTTTGAGTCAAGTTCGCATTATTTGTCTTCACAGCATTGAATAAAAACTGTAATTTCGGCTTTAGAAGCTGTTCGAAAAGGTGAAGAGACGCGTTAGGCTAAGAAGTTGTATAATCGTGATCTCCTGAGGGTTAGGAGTCAGTTTGTGTGGAGCGTGGAGGATTAGTTCTATAGCGGAGTCTTTAATGAGAGGCAGAGGGAAGGAGGAGACTGCCTGTGAGGAAGGATGCAAAAGAGTTGTAACAGATGGAGAGTTTGGGAGGGGATGAGAGGAGCCTCGGTGAAGAAGATTGTTAATGGTTTTTCAAAGGTTTCGAGAATTGGATGAATTCGATTGAACAAGAGAGAATAGATATCGTTCTTGGCGGACAGAAGATGCCTCTGATGTCGATTAGTCAAAGTTTTCAGTCTACTGATGGCAGCAAGGTGATTAGAACATCTGTCTGTTCTTTCCAGGAAAGAATTAAACAAAGTAATTGTTACAAGAGTTTCAGACTTTATGAACACTGTTGTTGAAAAGATTTGCAATGATTGAATTGTACGCAAAAAAAGTTCATCAGGATCGGTTGATGGACTTAGCCAACGGGAGAAGGGTCTTTCGAATGGCATGTAGGCCAAGCAATGCCACAACAATATACGACGGGCGCACACATTCAATAGGCCAACTTGCATTGATGAATCTGCTCATTCACCTGACCAGAGAGCAAAAGGCTCTGCTTTTGCAAATGTAGCCTGATATTCAATTAATAATCGGCTATTCAAATAAATAACCAGCGCAGCGATATCTCTTAGCTATTTTGCTGCCCAGTCAGCGTTGTAGCTAGCAAGGTGTCAATGCCAAGCCACGCTTTGCCAACGGACTCTGGATCGCGTTTATAGACAATCTGTGCCCTAGTTCCATTTTAAGTCAGACAGACATCCTATGCCAAAGATCACTGAACGCATTCGACGTCTCGCTTATACACGCAGAATGTTTCTTTCAAACTTCGCAGACACTAATACGATGATGAATGTGGAAGTGTTTGTGGCGGTTTGCCTCATTTTATTCGCAATTTTTGTTTACCAGGTGAGTTTATCACGCTTTCCTAACAGCAAAAGAATATGGTATCCATTTACGCACTATTATTATTAAGTTTATTATTATTATTATTATTATTATTATTATTATTATTATTATTATTATTATTATTATTATTATTATGTAGGAACATCTATTGCGAAGTGTGTAATGCTCAAGGTATCAACCGACGGCGCACCATATTCAAGCTGCAGTCAGGTCAATATCCAGAAGGTCAGTTTACTGAAACATAGAGGCAGCCTATGACGGATTAGCCAACTGGAAAAAGATAATTATTAAGTTGAGCACGAAATGGCACAAGAGACTGAGCACAACGCATAGATGCAAAAAGAGAATTCTGAAGTCTATGTTCAGCAACCGAAAAAGCTCGTTCACCAAGAACAGTCCACATGATGCAGTTTTTGGCACAACCAAAGAAAGGCAATCAGATGATCTAGTTGAATAATTATGAGTTTGAGAAATCAGAAATTATTTTAAGTATTGTGATTGGCAAGAATTCAATATTTTATCAATTTCAAACAAATTCGTTGCTGAACAGGAACCAATGAAAAGATTTAACTACAGAGGTTGTATGCTATATGTTGACGTAACAGTTCTGAACGCTTTGAAGTTTCTGCATGTATAGCGATTTACAAATGCCATTTACATAGCTGATGAGAGACACAGTAGATTCAAAAATAACGCCAAATTTATGTGCAGCATCAACCAACTCAACAAGTTAAATGCTCAGCTTTAAAGATTAAGCCATTCAGACTCTTACGCTGCTGAGGAATGCCCAGTAGAGGTAAATCAGTCTTCGCTTGGTTAAGTTTATTAGCCGCCATCAAAGACTACAACTCTTCAAAGGCAGTGGACAACAACTGCACAGAAGATTGACAAGATAAAGTTTAAAACTAAATACAAATTTGTGTAGCATCACATACTTATCAGATATCAGTTAAAGATTTTCAGTTATGTACATAAGGGTGTGATGTATAGTGTAAGCAGAAGATGACCAAGAACCGAACACTGTGGAACACCACATGTCAATAAAATACTGGACGAATTTTTATCATTAATTACTGTACATTGAATACGTGCCTGGACTACGATCAAAAACATATGCTGGAGACGATGCAAAAGAACAGCTTGGTCCGCCATATCAAGTGCAAGATATAAAATCAAGGAGAACAAGTGCTGTCACTCTACCTTTATCCACAGACCACATGGCGTCATTATGAACAGCGAGAAGGGCTGATTCTATTGAATGAAAGTTACGGCATACAGACTGAAAGAGGAATAATAGTTAGTCTGTAGATGGGGAAATTTGCATACTATTTCATAACTATCGGTCCAAGAATTTTCTATACAAAATTCGAATTTGAGATGGGCCTGTAATTAGTCAGATCTCCTGAGTCGACAGAGCATTTCTTTAGTACAGCTGCACCATGGCATGAGCACAAACAGCCGACAAGGTACCCTCACTCAATAAAAAATTGGCAAATGATGTAATGGCAGGACCCAGGACATCAAAAAACTCTTAAAACAAACATTTAGAAAAAGTAGTACGGAGAGTATTGTTAAGCATATGTACAGCGCCCTTTTCTTCGGCCTCGGCCGTGCTACGGCGCTATAGAAATTGTCTTGTTATTATTAATATTATTATTAAGTGAGGAAAGGATAAGTTTGCGAACGTCAGCAAGAGTTGTTGGCTGAAAGTAATCTAGGACAGGAGGTAAAGAATTATGGTGAAGAAATGTATCCGGTGCAAACGTACTGAAAAAATTAAGCTTTAAACCAGGGATTTATTTTGTCTAGCAAACTCACGGTTAGGCAGGTTTAGTTTAAAAAATCTTGTCTGTCACAGAGCTATCTGTTAGATGATTCTGGAGCTAATAAGCAGTCAGTGCAGTTTTGCAAACACAAGAATGATGTCATTGAAATCAGTTTGATGTCTGGTGGAAAGAGGCTTTTGCTGCTTTAAGTTATCAGTCATCTTGAGACGCGGATCTTTCCTTTCCATACCATAATTTCATCACCATCTGCACAATTCGTGTTGGCTGATTCATTTTGATATGAACTAGCAACTACAGTACCAATTGCAAAGATTTAAAATTATTAGCAACACATTGAAAAATATTTATTTAATTAAATAGTATGAATGACTTAGTAGTTGAAATGCAGAGTGTGAAATTTCCTGGCTTACTTAGACTGTATAGATCTAAAGCATATGGATTGATCAGAGCAAACCTAATGCGTCACACGATGTATTACATGAAATTTGTTAAGAAAAGACCGTCCTTACTCACTATTGCATAGATATGTGAGGAATATTGTAGTGGCTGCAAATTTTATGCTGCTACACTATTCCTCACTTTTTAATTTAAATAAAAATGCTGAAATATGTTAGCATATTATAACGATATAAAATGCAAGGTTATAAGGGTCAGGATTTGGAAACTGCTACCGATTCTTTTCAACGTTTACCTGATGATAGCTATTGACACGTGTAGTCCAACGCGCCTATTTCCCTCTTCTGGACATTCTTCGGAAATTTCCTAAAAATTTTCAAAATTTTAACATGTTATTACAATAGAATAACTTACATTGACGGCGGGTTAAAAATTGCGCTCAGTAATCTTGAGCTGATCATCTAGGCTGCAGATAAGTGCGTGATTTTTTACGGAATTTGTGTGAGCATACAGGTGATCGGCTGTTTTCTAGTGTCATTGCAACGTGCATGACCACGAATCGAGTCTCCATTGTTACAATCATCTCAGAGACGTAGCCTAGATTTACATTGTGCGCATGTATATTTCTGCGTTAGAACAAGGCCGCCTAGCAGTTTCAGTAGGAATTTTGGTCTATGGTCAGAAGCAATCATATCTAAACCTATGGGACTTGATATGGATTTGTTGAAATCATTTGATGCATTCATGATATAGATTTCCTCTGGCATATAACCTGAAGAAACGACTGGTGAAAACCTTGGTTTGGAGCGTGGTTCTGTATGGATCAGAAACATGGACTCTGAGAAAGGAAGACATTTATTATTATTTATTTCGCGAATGCTGAAGGAAGACATCAGATGATTGGAAGCATTTGAGATGTGGATATGGCGCAGGATGGAGAGAGTCAGCTGGACGGAGCACATTACAAATGAGGAGATGCTGCAAAGAGTAGAGGAAGAAAGATCCTTGGTGGGAACAATTAGAAGTCGACAGAGGAAATGGATTGGCCACATAATGAGAGGGGACTCACTCGTAAGAACTATTATCGAGGGAAGAATGGAGGGACGAAAAACAAGAGGAAGACCTAGACAGATGTTGCTGGACTGGATGATCACGGATGGATATAGCGGACTGAAAAGAGATGCTCAGCACCGTGAAGAATGGCGCCATTGGACGTATGAACCTGACTAAAGGGCAGAGAACCACAAGAAGAAGATGGCGTATAAGTAGCGTTCACCATATCAATGTAAATATGGAGCTCATATGGCAAATTTTGCTATATGGTAACCATGCGTCCTACATAAGATGTTGATGTTGGTGATGTTACCAATTATTGTTACCCACACGACCTGAATTGAAAGCTACAAATAGTCCTTTTATTGCTGCCTACTGTGCCAGAAAAAATGAGGCGTGATTCAGAGCTGTTCGTCCTAGTTGTACTGCATGTTACTGACGTCTGGACTTTAAATTTTGTTGTTCAAGCATTGCGCGTGTGTGCAATCAAGGCCAAGGTCTCAGTATGTTAACCGCAGAAAATGGTTGTCCTAGATTAAGAGCATGACGTATAGCCGAATTAAAATCTCGAGTAGTCATAATTAAAGCCAAATTGAGGTTCTTTGATAAGGTCTAAATTTTAGGCAGCAACAATCCAAGGCAGTTAATAACACGGGTTGCTGGATGACTTGTTCTAAAGAACAGAGGCCTAACTGTATACATACTTTGCAGGGACGGACCCAAGAGCCACGCTCAAACAAAGGATTGCTTAGAGAGTGCAAAGTGAAAAACGGGTATTATTTTTAAGAAAAAAGAAGGAAAATTAGAAGACTAAAGGAAGAAATCAAGCAAGTGAGGAAAAGAACCAGGATAACCAAGAGAAGCCGGTCAATAAATGCAAATGACTTTAAATAGGGCCAAGAAAGACAGGTCATAAAACGTTTTCTCCAGATAATACCTCAGCCATGGCAGAATTTGCAGAATCTACTTTTGATTTCGCTAGTGGACCTTTGTTCCAGTAGCCTGTGACCTGATTGCGGGACGATTTTGTTCCGTCATCGTTTGAACCCTTGTGCATTAGATGCCGGCGCGAGAGAAGTCAGTAATTGCCTAATTCAGTAAGGTTATTTAATATGCAAATGCTTTACCCTTGTCACAGTATGCATGAGGTTTAAAAGTAAGGACTCTGCAATCGAAATTTTGAGTGAACAATGTCCAGCTGCATGGATAAGTAACACACTGCTAATGAGACTATCGTTTTAAATGTCAGCACTGACAGCTAAAAAAGCACAACAGTTTACAGACTGATTTTGAAGTTGGCAAGCCCCATTTAGATTAGTCAGTGATGAAATCGATGTGACTCTCCATTATGCATGCAAATGTCACTGTTGAAAGACCTTGAAGCTTATAGCTAGCTGCGGGGTTGGACTTCACATGCAGGAGAGCATGTCAACAGCCGGGTCAAAGTCGCTTGGCTCAGTTTTCATAAACATCAGGCCTAAGTCAGTATTTAACCATTAATTATCAAAATATCACGCTTAAGAAAGAATAAAAATGTGCTGCAATATGAAGCGGTACAGCTTGGGTGGGGAAAGTGGTACGGCCCCTCAGGCTACACTGTTCAAGGGGCAGAAAGAGGGCGACATTGTTTATCATCTACTCTAAAATGTAAATGGTGATCACATAAAATCTCTATGAGAACCGTTGAAAAACTTCAGGTTTGATGCTCTACACATGGTACAGAAATGTCACTAAAGTTGAAAACTATATCACTGTTTACATAAATCAAGCATCTAATATTTTCATTTTAGAAAAAGAAAAAACCGGCCATTAAAGGAATCTCTCAGATTCCCGGACCAAAACCTGCAAATGATCTGTGAGTTTGATCTGCAATTTGCAGCTGGTTTGTTGACAATATTATTTTAAAGTTATATAAATTTATATCGTTTTATCATCTCTGTGCACTTAGTAGTTTTATTCTTGCTGGAAACAGCTTGATTACCTGCAAAATACACTTCTAACAAGAACTTTATTTACACAAACCACTTGTCTCAAAGAAGCTTTAAAGTTAACTTTCTTAATCGAATGTTTTATATTATGCTGAGCGACAGTGCCAGTTATCACTGCTGCTGCGGCTGTGGCTCGAGGGTACGCCCGACAGCCCCGTAGAGGGCGGTTTGTTAGACTGGGACGACGATCAGCAGTTGTTGAGCAGCTGTTGAGACGCTTATTCGAAACACACGTGATGTGCAGCACGATCTCATTTTAATCTGCATGCTTAGAGTAACCATTTATTTACTGTTTCAATGGTAGGCGGTAGATCTACTGACTAGAAGGCTGGCGTCAGATACCATGACTTCGTTTACAGTAGAACTTAACACAAGGTTTTAGCTGCTAGGCTACACACACAGTTACGCGTCTCGGACCATCTCTCCTTGCTGCCTTTATACACGTCTCTACCTCTATCTCTTTCTCTTTCTCTCTCTCTCTCTCTCTCTCTCTATCGTTACCTTTATCTTTCTGTCTATCTGTCTATCTATCTATCCCTATGCACGTCTGTCTGTCCGTTTGTCTTTGTGTCTCTCAGTCTCTCTGTCTATCTGTCTCTCTCTTTCTCATTTCTCTCTTTCTCATTCTTTCTGCCTCTCTAAACCTCATTGTACTAAACATTTAAGCCTTGTGTGGCCTGTGCACATAACATGTGGCTTAGAAATATGATGCAATGATTTTCTGTGATATCAAATGTCCAGGGAAGGAAATTTAGTTGAGATCAAATCCTGTGGAAGTATGCATCAGTTCTTGGAAAAATACCACAAACAATATGGACCTATCATCGCCTTCTGGCCTGGTCCTAAAATGTGGGTTAGCATCGCCTCCAGCAATCTCTTTCAAGAACATGCCTCACAGTTTGATCGACCTGGTAAGCATACCATCCAAATCAGTTATGACGAATATTTGTGTATGTGCTGGTGTTGAATTATGTATCCACCTACCAGAATGCATGGATATTTTTATCTATGCATAATGCGGCTTGTATGCACCGGTACTTTTGTGTTCATGTACACGAGTTTGTACGTACATTTGTGTGCATTTATGAGCAGGATATACCGGTATGTGTGTATGGTACCGGTATATATGCAAGGAATAATAGCGTGTATGTATGTATGGGGCTACTAGTACGTACGTGTGTACCATTATGGATGTTTGTATGTAATAGGATACTTGCTATAAGTATTCTCTACGGAACAACTCACCTGCGAAATTTTTCGCTTTAAGTGATATTTTGTTTTCTTTTCAATTTTTTTAAAATTGTTATTTTGACCTGAATGCGGCTTAAATTGAAAGCGCCATCGTTTGTTGCCTTTTGCATTAGACGCCGACGTTCTACAAGTTTCTATTTAATATTGATTTTCGTCAAAAATCAATTTGCAAAACTGTATACATCCTGACGAGTGACTGTTATCTATTCAAACTTTTTGTCACTGTCAGCCTGCGAACCTTAATTAAATGCACTCGGAGTCCGCGCCTTAGATTCAGTTGTACTGACATTTCGCGCGTTACAAGTACTTTATATAAACAAATAAAATAAAAAGATATCCTATCTTGGTTGTCTCGTCGCAACATCTTTAAAGAAAGGATTCACTCTTTCGTGATGAAGTGGTCGTTCTTCTGCGGGTGAATCCAGATTCTCAATTTGCTTTCAGAAAATTTTTTCTTTCCTTTGGTCTCTCCTCACGAACATCTTGTTCCCGATATGATCACATTCTTTCTAACTACGTCCCGGTCTCTTTTTAACTTGGAACAATATGTTCTAGAGGTGACTTTCAAGTGCTGCCGTGGCTTTTTAAAATCATGCCTACCTGATAAACAGATAAACGGAGGCTATCGGAGGCAGCGCTATTGTGAGATAGTTATATTGGGCATGTAGGAACATATATGGGCCTAAATAAAAAGGCATGCCTTATAAAGGCGCTGCATAAATGATGTTATAGTCTTAATGCGAAAAGTTCGTCAATAAGCGAACAGACAACTGATCAGACAACTCGGTCACCAGTAACAAACTCCCGAATACACTTCCCGTTCACAGTTGATAGTAGACGCCATTTTCAAAGTTTCTGAACCACTTACAGTAGAGTCGGAAAAGAGGAGCAACGACAGGCATGAGGTTCGCAGCAACAAGCCCTAACGCCAAGCAGTTCCTCACAGATTGGGAAAGACACCGCGTCTGGACATCAAACAGCCATCAAGTTTTTTAAGACCATTATCCAGCAGCCGGCCAGAAACTCATAAAGCGCCTCCGCAGCAGAATAGTCAACACCAAGCGAAGAACTCTCTTGGTCTTCAAATCGGAGCTTTACCCTGCAAAACTATATGCAGTATTCTGAAACCCGTCAGCTAAAACACAGTAACTTCAATTGCTTTCACCCTTCCGTATCTTGGAATATATCTTCCGTCCGTGATTCAATCCATTTTGCAACCTGCACTCTTCCTCATTTGGACGCATGCATTCCTGCCATGGTCGTATTCGTCTCTTTAAAATTATGAGCATATACTTTACAGGAACGGCCGAGCTACCTTCTTCTAGCTGTGACATAACTACGTCTGTCTCTTCGCCTTTAGCGGTCCGTCTTTCCACGCCGATTTAGCTGGCAGTCCAACAGTTAACCTTATACCCTGTACTATAATAAGTCCGCATGTATGCATACTAGTTATCTATTAATGGCTCAAAAACTGTTCTAGTACTCACAATATTGACTATGTAGATTTAAACTAAACTTCAATTAAATTCATTTCAATTTCATTTTTAATTTGACCCTATCTTTATTTAACTGATTTTATCAAATGCATTTGTTAGTTTATTAATGTATTCCAGTGTGACAATAGATGCTTATGTTTCAAATGAATTTATTCAGAATATGACTTCTATAGCACCATTATCGAAAGGCACTATTAAGATACACCATTGTATTTTAGTGCACCACTTACACCTTCAGTGACCGAGAGTGCACTACACAGTCACATATAATAACACTTGTCCAACGGACAAGTGTTATTATATGTGACATAACTAGATTGTTACAATATGTATATATTGCCAATTTCAGGCGAGACATTTCAAGGCGTTGTGCCAGTTTTGGGTGGAGATAGCATGATATTTGCTAACGGCGATGAAGGTCGACGAAGACATGCTGCTTACTCTAAGTCCTTAAACCCAACTTCCATCAAACAATTCTACGCAATATTTAACAAGGTATGAATTTTGCATTCTTTATTGGTTTTGTAATACCAGATTTTTTATCTTCTGACATGTAAAGCAATGTTGTTGGTTTATATTCTCTTTATAGTTAAAAAGTTAAGTTGCATAATTCACGTACCATAGAACTTATGTGCTTAAAGTGCTGCGGCATATCATGTGCTGATGATAATGATATGACTTCTAGCAGTAGATGTTGAAAAGGCTTTGGCGTCATCATTGTATTTAATTTGCATAATGGTGAAAGTTGATGATCAGTACTAGTAACAAACTGACGAATTTTAAGCAACCACAACGTAAGCTTCAAATTTAATAGATGCAATACAATACAAATGAAATATAATAATGTCCCTTATAAAGTATAGAAGGCCACATTCGAGCTGCGCAGCAGGAAACGTCGAGAACCACAGTCAGATGGGAACAGATACGTTTTCAGTCTCGAGCGAAAGGTAGTTGCAGTAAGAGAGTTTAGAAGATAAGAGGGTACATAGTTTTATATGGTGGACCAGCGACTGTTAGCGAGTGCCGGCCGAAGATACGACTGTGCCAAGTACAACAAAATTTCAGGAAGTAGTTTAATGATCGAAGAGAGTACCGGCCTTTAACAAATCTGTATGGTATAACCAAGGGTGATAGGTACTCGGTAGGTTGGCTTGAATGGTAGTAGCTCAGATACAAGAAGCCAATGTACAGAACGAAGAGCAGGGGTGACATGGTCACAGAAAGAACGCCGCAGACACAGTTATGCAATGTGGTGCATAGTTCTAGTTAGAAGAAGCAGAGTGCAATCAGATACATCATATTGCTTCGCAACAATTAACCAGACAAGCCAGAGTTTCTAGGTTGATCTTCAACCGTTGCCTGTAAAAGATGGTAGAAGCATTTGAAGTTGAAAAGTCAGCTGTTTAATATGATTGTAGTCAGCCTAAGCACTGTGTTGAGTGCGATGAATACGTAATGTAATGTAAATCTTTGAAATGTGTCAATGCCAGGCAAAGTACCAGCTTATTCATCAGTGCAGAGTGCTAATTGAAGATATGTAGCAGTTTAAAATTTGTAAGAAGTAGTGTTGAGACTGTCAGAAATGTTTTCTCGTCTTCATCAGTTGTTGCCTCATTAGAACTGTAATATAGTCTCAGTAGTTAAATGAGGGTAACCTTTTCTTTACCGCTCACAAGCCACCGCCAGGGTCATTTTAGCAGCTCACAAGTCAGTGCTCACAAGCCAACATTAAATGAAGGCGGCTTTATGGCCACATGTGTCAAAGCACAACAAAACGAAGATTACTTTAACTGCACCGCTGACAAGACAAACGCGGGCAAGCTTGACTTTACCTCAAACAAAGGTAACCTTTGGGCCACCGCCTCCGTCATAGACCAGATCTCCAATCTCCATGCAACAGAGTGCTTCATAGAGACGAGTACTGGTCTTCATACTGCATCTGCTGTTCTCATGAGTTCCCAAACACAGCATTTGCCTCTCCGCTGTTATTTAGCTATCGAGATAGCAGACCTGATCTTGTAATTCATCCTCTTTGTCTGTTAACAGTTTCCCTATATTCCTGATATTAATGTACTAGTTTATACCGGATTCCACATTCGCTGCCACCTCCCGAGTTTTAGATGTTAATTGTTTTACGCGGGCAGGCAAATGCTGCGTTTGGGAACTCATGAGAAGAGAGGATGCAGTATGAAGACCACTATTCGTCTTTATGAACCACGTTCTGTCCGACAGGCTAATGTCAACAGCAACATATTAAGCCGTAACTTTAAGAAATGGATTGGATTGACTCTAAAAGTGGGTTTTGGTGACAGCGCAGAGTTATTGCTGCTTTCGCATAGACGGCTTCAGCTTTACTTAATGCTCTCGGTTGCATTCGCTTTGATGCTTAACAGCCCACTTCAAAAATCTGACTGTCTAATAAAACAAAGGAATGCGATGACATATTACGATTTCTACCTAACGCTGTGAATAACAAAATGAAGAAAACTAAAAGTTGGAGTAATTGTGGTTCTCTTATGAAGCATCGTTAAACAGATATTTCTATTATCCAGCGAAGCTACAATAACGAGAATGACATAGCAGAATTAGAGGGGAAGAATTGTAATTTGTACTTTATAGTTTGTAACTTCCGTAGTGCTGTTGTGTCTTATGCCCAGGACATTTTCGGAAGGCGTAGGGGAAAAAAGACGCAGTCAGATCAAAATATAGAAAGTCGATCTCCTGAAAAATAGGGGCAACTTACGGAGAAGAAGAAGATGATGAAGAAGAATCTCTTGAGCTTGTCTCTGTGAAGGGACATGAGACCTCCTCCTTGAGCAAAAGCTGAGTTTGTATCGCTGTTCATTGGCTAGGAAGTCAGCCAAACACCTGGTTTAACATGAAAATACAATGCAATGCTGGATATACATTAAACAGATCTACTGTACAAGTGTATTGACGTGTTGTGTTCTAATTCCTCTGTTGGTATTACCCCTCTGTCTAAGCACAATCCTACAGACGCTTAAGCAGCGAATAACCAGTTAAAGACACACATGATTCTTAGACTGTACATTTCTGTTCGCATTACTGCAGTAATTCTGGAACAAAAACATATCACGATGCTCGAGTTCGCATAATGAAGACGATGTCAGGCTGAGAGTGACTGGGTGGTGGTAGATCTGTCAATACATAACTCAAAAGTCCTATGTTGAGCTATCGATGATTGAAACAACGAATAGGGCAGATGTGAAAGCTTTTCAGATGAGCGTTTTATAATTTAAATGAGCCAGACTTTAAATGGTCTAAAGAAGACTGTCTGCCTGACTGACTATAAAATCTTCACCTAAGATCGAATCCTTCCTGCCTACCGATTTTGTTTTGACTGAGCGCCTGTGAATAAGCTACTACTTCCCACAACTTGGCTTTCGTTGGCACTGAAGAAATCTCGATCTGACACGATTACGCTTATAAATATATTACATTGTAGTAGAAATATAATGCGGGCATATTTGTGCTTGCATATTGTGATAGTGTCAGTATTATAATGAACGTAATATAATCTGATAATTCAGTTAAAAGATAAGTGACTACAGATTGCGAATTATGACTTAGTGACTTCAACTCTGGAGACATCTACCGAATGTATGTGGACAGCGTTCATTCATGTTGTTATAAAGTCCAATTAAATGATGTAGTCTTTACAGTGACAGACGTACGCATCTGGGTAGTTACAAAATTAATACATTTGTATTAATATGCATATGCGTTTACAGCTTGGAAAGGAAATGGTCGAAAAGTGGCTGATGTGGAAAGAGGATAAGCATATCTTACTTCAGAAGGAAACGTTTCATTTAGCCATCAAGACCATCCTGGAAGCTATGTATGGAGAAGAATTCGAAAATGATGAGCTGGTTATGAAACTCAAGGCAGCTTATGACTATGTAAGTAAGCTGGTAAACTTTTGTGAGTTTGAAAAAATCGACTCTCCATGTTTGTGCCTAGCTTTTAAACACTTTTTGCCTTTTGATGCTGAATCTACCCACACTGTTGATTAATCTTACTATTGATGTTATATGTTTTGCATTATTCCTATTAATTAAGCAATCTTCGTTCTAGTATTTGTGATGTTGGGTCTGTGCGACGCAGGATTGTTGCAAATTTTAAAAAGTTAATATTTGTCTGTTTCCGACACGGCTGTCAAGGCATGAGTTCTGCAGTGTTTGTTGTTCTGTAGTGGCGTTTCATGAATTCACCAATACAATAGAAGAGATTGTTATTGTGAAAAGAAGAGTTACTTTTTAAAAGATTTATTGGAATCAAATTTAACATGGGATAACTTTGATATGAGACTGGTTATTTGCCTATTTGTGCAGTGTTGGAGTGAAACAGAAAAATACCTGATTGGTGATGTTCCAGAGCCAGAAAGTTCTAGAGAAACTCAATTTAAACAGAGTAAGTTGAATTAAACACCACTATAAGACTGATTTTCATTTACATATTTAATTTCTTTTGTCAGATATTTCACCTTCGATCTTAAGAAGCAACAATTTATACATGTAGAATGGAGTCTTTAAGCATTCTTTCCAAAATTATTGTTTTACACCAACTTGTATTTTATGCAAATTATTTGCTTACTGTCTAAATGATGCTGCATATATGTATTGCTTGAATACAGTTCCTCTGAACAAGAATTTTTACCTTTAATCACACGTTTAGTCTCATGTTTATTTTAAAATCCCAACTCCTCAAATTTGTGTTTGTTTGATGTCAAACTCAATAAAAAAGATTATTATATGTACAAATATAAAATTAAATAAAATTTTAACCGCCCTTTTAGCAGCTGCAAGCATCAATTGCTCATGGGTAAAGACAGCACAATTTATAAATTTTATGATCCAGGTGTATTTGTATATGTCCATATTAGGATATTTTTATACAGCGCTGATGCCAGCTATGAGGCTAGGATGTAATTTCCTCCGAACATTTTGGCGAAAAATGGTGACCAGCAGTGGCATTATCCTTATTTGATATTACACAGATGCGTTTCTAAATACCTCGAAATCATCCTAATAAAAAAATTTGAAAAGCTTTTTTCAGTTTTGATCCGAACAATATCATCAACTACCGACTACTCTCAAACCTTATATTTCTGTCGGTTATCAAAAGATTAGTTGCCTGATGAGTGGTCGCTACTTTGAAGGGAGCTACTTTATGGAGAAACTGCAATCAGGTTTCAGAAAGGGACATGTCAGAGGGTGGTCCTGCTCAGACTAATATCGGACATCTACAAGGCCATTGATTCTAGACGTGTCACGTTGCTCGCTCCACAATGTAATTGGAATGGGTAGCACTGTCGATCATGACATTTTAATATCTTGATCACGGGTCCTAGCATCACCTACGGAATTGTCGGTCGACCTATGCACTAGCTTCAGTGCTTCTAGGATGAGAATATGATGATGGTGACAATGGGCTCAGACCGTGGGTCTTGGACACCACTTCCACAGGGCTGAGAATTCGGGCCGCTTCTTTGATTAGGATTATTTCTGCTCTGGGAGCGCAGCTAAACCATTATGTCAACCATGTTAGCTGACTCTACTTGCCGCTCTTCTGCGGCGGTTGCCTGTTTGTCGTCTAATCGGGCGATTCCCCCAAAAGTGCAGTCATGGATGTCTTCCAAATGGCTGCGGTTGAACCAGACGAAGACATGGTACATCTGGCTAGGCACACTTCAGACGCGTTCAAACCTCGATGAAGATTTGAACAAGTTGCAATTCCCTGGCTGGAGTCAACAATACCTTGTCCATGACCTTGGCGTGCTCTTTGGCGAAAAGTCATTTAACACTGAGTGTGTTAATTCTCTATGCTGGCCCTGCTCTTTTCAGCTGCGTCAGACTCGGGTCATACGTCGCAATCTGTTGTTCAGCGCTGCAGTGATCCTCGTTCAATAATTTACTGTAATCTTACGCGGATTGATTGCTGCAACTCAGTCGTAGCAACTCCAATATACCAAGGTTCCGATTACTTCAGCTCTAGTCCGTCCAAAACTGCTCTGTCAGACTACTGATTAATCTGCCGGCGTTCTCTCTAATAACTGGTTATATGAGATAATCACCTCACTGCAGCTGAAGAAAAATTGAATTCAAGATTCTACTCCGGGACGAGTCTCTCTGGTCGGCTGTGCCTCGTGATATAACAGAGACCTGTGTTCCGGTATCGAGTCAACTTGGTCGGCAATAGTTGCGTTGTGCTGACGGTGGAGATGTGGAGTTGTCGCACTTCCGCACATCAAATCAAGATTATGTCTTGTGTGGGCCTTCCTCTTGGAATAGCCGTTCGCGACACACGTACTGTTGCATTTGACTCCATTTAGCAAACATTTTCATTCTGTCTTAAAACACGCTTCTTTCTATGTGTTAGTCGTGTGTACAGCGCGTTTATGATATACTAACATACGCTATTCTAGTGTTCTGATACATAAATATATACTAAGTGTTATTTCCCAATGGTTTGTGTTTTGATCGGTGAAAACACGAAGGATATGTCATCCATAGCTTGTCATCAAAAGACACTACTATCCAAAGTTTATATTGAGAGGATACTCTAGGTCAAACAAATCAAGATTTTGCTCAAGGTCCCTACACAGTAACTGTCGAATAAGAGGCTCGAACCAGTACTCTCTGCACTCTTGTTAGACTTTCAGATTTTATCATCCTTTAGGCGCCATCTAGAGTTTCTTCACACATTTTGGAGGTGGTTTAGTAGGTAGTGCCTCAGCCTCTGTTATGTAACTTCTGGCATTAGCTTAGTTTTGTTTCCATTAGGCAATGCCTACTCAGACCCCTTCATATCTGTTTCTGCATACGGCCATGGACTGGCATTCTTCAAATACAAGAGTCTTTGTTTCAAGTTGAAAAACGCCACCTGCAATCCAGTCCTCTGATAATGCTAAAAGTTCGTGTAATACCACAAACATCTATTCAAAGTGTTTTCAGGCATTTTGAAATTGACCCAAATAAATGGAATTGTTTGTAAGATTATTACATGATTAGAACAATTTTATTTCAGCAAAGAAGACTCTGGATAACTTAATTCTTGACCAGTTGTCAAAGCGGAGACAAATGTTCCGTTCAGAAGAGGAGAGGCTGCCAATCGATACAATTTTAGACTTACAGCTCACTGAATCTGCAACTATTAGTGATACGCTGACATTGTTCATTGCTGGATTCCACACAAGCGCAACACGTATTGTTTCAAATTCTGCCTTAGTGTCTGTTAACTTCCACGATAGAGAAAATTTTCAATTAGTTAGCGTTTCTTCTAGTTTATAAAGACCTTCTGGAAAAATCTTTTATTATTGTACACTACTTCCTAAGTCCACCAGGCTTCTGAGAAGATGTTATGGAAAGACATTAGATAAATACTCTGAATGCTATCTTGAGTAAGAAAATAATTTGAAATATTAGTTTTGTTGATGTTAGGCCTTGAGACCAAATTTGGGAGCCTCAAGAAAGTGCTGTCTGGCTTAGACATGTGCCCTTTGACTTCTGGCCTCGGCCTTCCTTTAGTGACTTTGAAACAAGCCCATTAGAATTTCAATGTTTTTCTGTTAACATGTAATGGCCCATGGCAGCTCCATAGTACAGTACTGTGTATTCTATGAGGGATGATGGCAACATACTTCTTCCGATGTCTTCGTGCCAGCAACTAAGACTAAAATGAGTTATCGGGCTTCTGTTGCTGGTCCACATGCGTGGAACAGCCTTCCAGGACCTGTTTAGGAGGCAAAAAATTGCCTCGTCTTTATAAAGCAATTGAAATTTTAGTTGGTATACAGTACTAATCTTGGTACTTGGGTGGCATATCCTGTAATATGGAGGAAAAGGCAGTCTTTTTTTGCATTGCACGTGAAAACAATAATAAAGCGGAATGAGGTGCGCGACATATCTGTGATTTCTATGTATGTGTTTTAGTGTTAACGTGGTGCATCTATTATCTTGCAACTCACCAAGAAGTGCAGAACAAAATGCGGGCAGAGGTGTTCTCTGTTCTTGGGAGTAGCGATCAAATGACTGCTGAGATGGCAGCCAAAATGAAGTAAGTGCTGATTAATTTTGTTTAACGTTTTGTCTAAAAAAGTTTTGTCTATTTTACTAGGATTTCTAATTTAATCTAATCTAATGACATTTATAGTGCCGATATAACAATGTCCAGGATATCAGTCGATAGTCGCTTTGCGTCAAATCAAAGTCAAATCATAATTATGTAATCCGATGGAAAAGCCGGGTCAAATCATTTGTTATTAATATATGTTTAATATTGCAGTTTGTTGCATATCTAGTTGAGTTTCGGAATTCTGAAAATTTTAACACATTCCGGTCCTTGTAAAGTAATTTATTGCTTTTTGCTTCAAACTTTCTTTTTCTTTTTCTTTTCCAATCTTTGACGTAATAATTATACTAGTTTACTTATTCATTCAGTTTTTATAGCCAGTGCATATTTCTGGAAATTAATATAGCTCCTTCACTGGGATTTGCTATAATTTTCATTGATCTTGTGCAGATACCTGCGTCAAGTGTTAAACGAGACTTTGAGAATCGCTATTATTGCAGCATTTGCATCTCGTGTTCATCATTCGGACATGGTGCTCGGTGGATATAAAGTTCCTGCTAAAGTACTGTTCTAGTTTGCTTTATTTACTGAACTTTAAAACTATTTAAAGAACCCAGTCAGTTCCCCTAGGCATTTCAGTGGTTATCTTGGCGATAAAATGAAATATTAGTCTAAATTTCACAGGCATTGACATTAGATTTTGTTCAACTAAACTTATAATTTCTGTCAGTTGTAATTTAACGTTTTTCCAGATATTTATTTGCTGGTTTATGGATTGTGGATTGGTTTTAGATGCCAGTCATTCAAGCACTTGGTGTGATTTTTCATGACGAAACAATATTTCCTCATCCTCTCAAGTTAGTACATCTGTTTTCAAAGACTTTCCTTCTGGTAGACTTCGTGTTGTCTTGACTTTAAGGGAGTTGCGATGTTTTAACTATTACTTTTAACAGTGGCTAACCAGATCAGATGTCATTAAATTCCTGTGAGAATGAATCCAGTGAATTTTGGAAATTTTAGAGGAGAAACACGACTTGAGAAGGGGCATTTCCGGAAGTTTGAAGAAGATGCATGTAGCGAAATTTTGCCACTGACGACGATGATTTTAGTTTCACATAAATGTAGAGGTTGCTGTTTAAAATAAATAATAAATTAAAATAAATAAAAGAATTAATTATCAGAGCAGAGCTTTGCGGACTCCTCAGTCGGAGACGACAAAAGAAGAAATGTGAAGATAAGATTCAACAAGACCTATAGCTCCTCAGACTTAAAAAGGAAGATACTGAAGATAAAAGCAAATGGAAAAGAAGGATCCATGTGGCTGACCTATCCCCTATAAGGCATTAGTTTCACCCAGAAGGAGAGCGATTTCCAGAAGTTTGATGCCATACAAGGTCTCAATTTAGTTTCAAATGAAGTTTGTGGCTAACAGTAAAAGTTATTCCAAAGCACTTCATCTGCTTGAGCCAAGTGTTACCATGCCCTTTTTAATAGTGACATCGACCAGTTTATGAGTTTTCGAGTTTCCTCACTGCATTCGCCCACATCTAATGTATATGCAGCGCGGAGAATAAGTTACATTGTATTCATCAAGCGGAGACAGAGGAGCCATAACCTCATCTGCAAACATGAGGCCAGTGGTACTTAAGTCTTCAATATTGGGAATTCACTTTGAATGTCGGTGACAATGCTTTATCAATACATGTCACCACTCCTTTTTGCATCATACTTGTTAGTTCTACTTAATATTAAAGTTGAGTGTTTATAATGAAGTGTAGTTCCTCGTCAATTATATGTGTACACTTGTGTACAGTAGAACACTCCAACCGAAAGATCCTTTCCGCCTCACGCTTAAAAGAATTTATTATACTGAAAGTTAAACCATAATTACATGTGCACCCTGGTCGTTTGGGCTTCTATATTATTATATAAGAAAACAGATAAGCCGAAGCTATTTTGCCTCCATTTGTTTAATGCTATATACCATAAGAAAGTGGGAATCAAATTCTGAAAAGTGTAATAATAATCTTGGATGCTGGAGAGCCTGAAGATCTCCTATGACAGCCTAATATGCAAGCATTTTTACAGCAGATCTGTTTCGCTCTGGTCATTTGGGCTTGCATTGTAACTGTAACCACAGATTCATTTATAAATATAAATATAAAGATAAATATATATGTGCATATTGTGAGGATTTCCAGTTTAGTCTAAGCTAACTACAGGCTATGCCTACATATTTTTTAAAATTTAATATAACAAATTTTACAAACAGCAGCATAACAATAATTCCACCCAAGATGACCAACTGTCTACAGCCGAGTAAAACAACTAAGGAAATGTTCATTGATTTTAACTTCCAGTGTCAGGTGAGCATAGCAAATCCAAATACCAGAATATTGTAACGAAATAGGTTACCAAAAAAGACATCTAAGGTCCATGCCCCCAATCTTAACCTGTATTCTCAAGTACCCTCGAAAATTATGAACTATATTTGTTAAAATACTTGCAGAATTTGTCAAACTCTAACGACTTAAGCTTTTGTTACAATTGGCAGTTAAATTACATTGAGTCAAACGTGAAGCCTATGGAAACTTTGTCGGTTGTTGCTTGCTTGAGCTTTTCAGGAAATACACAGTATGCAAAAATTGGTGCTTGTTTTGCCATTGACAACACTGCCTAATATGGATATAATACCAAAGGTCTGGTAATGTACTTTTCACACTTTTGCATATTGGAAATTTACCCCTTGTCCAGTATGTTTATGGTTCTTAATGTTTCCTGTTTCCCGACATTAATGTGCACCTATGAACTTTGTAACGAGATATTATCAAATTACAGTTATATTGTATTGTATTTTTGTATAGCTGTCAAATGGACTTGTGTCTAAACAATTATGGCACTTTTTTCTCCAAAATATACAATCAGGAGCTCCAGATGAAAAAAAATTGTGGTGAACAAGTATTGGCCTTAGAAGGATTCTATGCCTTATGCACTTGCAATAGATTAATCAAATCAACAAAAATAGCATGTATAGTTGTACATGTATTATATTCATACCACTATGTCTCTTAGAGTGTTGTAGTTCTTTCATAAAAATTTGGACAAAATATTTTTAACAGTAATTTGGCATATGGAGCAGTCCACATTCTAAATGACTTTTCTATAAGCTTTTTATAAGTGTATTTATATTAGTTCTAGAATTTACCAGAATAACAAGTGCGTACAATTCATCAGTCTGTTAGCATAAGTTTAAATGGAAGTTGCAATCAAACCTATCTTTGTGCCCTGCGTACTAAAAAATTTTGAATTCCTGAACTTCAAACTTTCATAGTGAGAAAATTTATATATTTGAATATACTTAAAGTGACTTCTATCTCTTTCTTTGAATGGGTTTAAACGTAATGTAATTATTTCTACCGTTTATAGGTTTGACCCAGATCGATTCAGCCCTGAGAATGAGATACTCCTGCCTCCATTTGCGTTTGAACCTTTTGGATTCGGTGGAAAGAGAAAGTGTCCAGGATATAATTTTCTATATGCTGAAGCTAGTGTTTACCTGTCCCTCCTTATTCGCTCCTTCAAGATTGAACTTGCCTTTGACCAGGTGGCAGAGCCAAGGTTTGCAATTGTAACGAAGCCGAAAGATGACTTGTGGGTGATTGCAAGACCAATATGAGATGGTTGGACCTTGGAAAAGAGCAAACTCCAAGTTTGCATTATCTGATTAAGAGATAAAGTTACAAAACGTAGTCAGAGCACTGGTCGAAATGAGATGAATGTTCGTAAGTTGCCATTTGTTCATTCAATACGTTAAGTAGTTTTGCTATATCAGGTTCCTGTAAATCAATCACCTCAAGCTCCTGTTGTCATTTGTGAAACTTGCCTTTCACAACTGAAATCACATCTTCTAAAGAATCTTACACGGACCGATCCAATTTGCCACTTTTAAAAATTTCTTTCAGCCTAAATAAAACCTACCATAAGAGCTATTCTGCTTCATTTCCTCCCTGGTCTCCCAGCAATCGTATTTAGTACTTTCTTCAGTATCTGTGACCAACTTGGTCCCATTTGTGTTCTGTACAACCACTCAGACTCGATGCAGTACGTTAGAATAAGCTGGTACCCTGTGCTTTTCTTTTCAGTAGCGCCTTGGACATTTGCCTTCTTGTAGACTTTGTAAATAAGTCTTAGACTTGGTCACACGTATGAAACACTGACAACTGCATTTGTAACGTATTTATATAATTTTAATCAAAAAGTTTGAAAGAACTGATGATCTAGTAACTTTTTTATTCTTAACTGATCCCTGTTGAAGGAGTAGGCCTAAAATTTGCCTATATTAACTTTACGGCTGGCTGGCTATGTTGTGCTATGTTATTAAAATATAAATGATCTAATCTGTCGTGGATACACTTCATCATGGTATGTGAAGCATATTCATGTTAAGAATTTATTACTTAATTACAGAGCATTAAATGCCAAGGCAATTTAACAGGCTATAATGCCAGTCATCCATATAAGCCAATATTAAAAATAATATAACACGTAATGTTACAAATGGTAGTATCTATGCGCCATATTAACCAACTGTTAGAAGCGTTGAGCACAACAGCTCAATGACACTGCAGTTCTTCACATTGGCCACAATTAATAACCACAATTCCAACAATGTGAACTTTGAAAAAAATCTGTACTTTCGAATTTTTTCCTGGCTTCAAATTTCATACTGTGTCATCCTCTATCTCGTCGTATGATTAGCGTCGTCGGTTCTTCCATGAGCTTTGCGTACGCTGCTTCTTCATTATCCACTGTTTCTAAAGCAGATTTAAAACATACTGCTGAAGTTTGATAGTCTTATTGTGCAATTGCAGACCCAAATTTATATAGCGCTACTTATTCAGAAATTCCTCAGAGGTGCTACCGGCCTGTCAACGCAAAACCGCGGTCGAATAAAATAGTTTGTAAATGAATGCACGTTAAAAATTGACTACAACATGTAATACAATTAGTGAACGTGATATATAGCACTAGCATTCCAGGGTCTAAAATTTGCCTCTTTGATGCGTTAAAATAGTGTTTGGCCTACACAATTATCAATAAAACCAAATAACAAAACAACGGTAGTTATGGTAACCAAATACGGTAGTCAAAGACTACCCTACATGACACCTTAGTAAGATTTAATAAACAATAAACTGTTGCATTTAAGTAGCCTATAGGTTTTCATGAACTGTCATAACTCTTTCGTTCTACAACATTATGTACACCATGTTAGCAACATTTTTTACGCAAAGTTATAGGCAATTCCTTGCTCGCGTGTAATGCTGCGGGCTGACACTATAGACTTGACGATGCGGTCAGTAAAAAAGGTATTTCACTAGACGAATAGGGCAACTTGGAGTAAAAATGACACATGACACCACATCGCTGAAAAGAACTAACCTCGAATGACAGGTGTGTCAACATTACTGACAATTTCAGTAGCTGTTGATTTATTGTCTCTTCGCTTTCCTCTGAAATACATACATTCAATTAGACTAATTTGGTTGACCTAGTGTGACATATTGCAAATTATGATCTAGCAAAATTTATTTTCTCTACTTTTTGAAATTTCGATCTCGGGTAAACTTTTTATTGGAGTTTAGGATTCATAAATAAATGACTTTTGTTCATCTGCAACATGTTTTAGTTTAAGAGGGAAAGAACACGTCTAATTGACTCGGATTAAGTGTTAAATCTGTTGCAGAACTATTAAACTAATCTCTGTGTCAGACATGTAAAGTGTAATGTAAAGTTCACATCACCCACAGTGATCCGTGAGTGAAGTACTGTACTTCTAATTTTTCTAGCTGTCTAAAATGTGAAAACATCTTTTAACCAACTCCTTAACAATTCTGTGTACAAAAATATTTACCTGTTTAAACGAACTACCATCATAACAACAAGCGTGACAATCAAGCAGAATAAAGATCCAACAACTGCTGTCGCTATTGGCCATATGTTACTCGATTCCAAGGCTTTAATACTTTCTAAACAGCGGCAATAAAAATGCAAAGTAACACATCACACCAAAACATTTAGGAAACCTGGCTTAGAGAGATCAAAATAGTCTAAATCTACAATAAAAAGTATGCAAAATCTGGAGCCATTTAGTTACATTCTAATGCTGCTTCTGTATAAATGAATTTTCTAATATATATCTAATATATCTGATACTTGTTTAGCATCATAATTATGTACTTGTGTACTAATTAGAAACTTGTGTAGCGCCGTTGTATAATGCACTAGGCACCAGCCGAAGGTGCATCAAATTCAAGCCGCAGTCAGGTCAATATACAAAAAGTTAGTTAGTTCACTAAAACAAAGAGGCAGCCTATGATGGATTAGCCAATTGAAAAAGATAAGCCTTAAGTTGAGAACACATGAGGATGAGCAGAACCAACCGCAAGTTTATCCACTGAGGACTGTCTTTCGATCTTGGTGGACTAACCATCTGGCTTTTGGCCTGATTGCAGCTTGGTTTTAGACAACTAGGCTTTAGAAGGTGCTAATTTAAAATTTACATAATTCTTTAGTTTGTGTACATCTGTCACTATTTACTAATGAGCGAGAGAAGTAAAAATGGCAAATGAAAGTAAGACAGTAGAAGACCGTTTACGTGGATTGAATAACTAAATAACGCTGGAGGGCAGATAGAGGGACGACGTGGCGGTCCCGGTCTGTACATCACTTCGTTGGGCGGGAGTGACTCCAGTCCAATTCCAAGCACAGAGCCATCCGCATCACTGCCGCTTCTATTTCTACTATTTTAGAACTTGTCCCGGTTTGATAACATTTATTTTACGACGCCGTCATAACAAGATGATTGACATCTTGTCCCGAGACGGGCTTTGACTTATAGACGCTATGTTCACTCAGCACACGAATGCATTGCGTAGATCACTAACCAAACGATATCAAGTTACAGGCCATCCGTGTTGCAGCTCTACGGCTAAAGCCACGCATCGCACAACACGCTTTATTCAGCCCCTTCTAAGCTGTCGGTATCCTATAGTATGGCCAGGCCGACGGTTGTCTTTCGCACCCCTTAACTATTAACTATTAACTAATATCGTGGGAAAGACTGCTTCCTGCATTCTGTTGTACACAGGGAACCTTAATACCATCTCCTATTTGTTTACATAAAGGCGGCCTATCTTTGGCTGATACTGACAACACCACCGCCGGCATTCCTTAAATCGACGACATCCTAAGGAGCAACCAATTATAGGACGGTGGCTGGTAAACCAAAGTATTCTAATAAATTGAATTAATAACATAAACCAGTAAAATATTATTCAACTGAAACAAACGAAAAACTTACAATATCAAACTATTATAATAGTTATGGATGATGGAATTAAATTAGTATTTATAAATCCTACAGTTAGCCTTGTGGCCTTTTCGCCACAACGAACATGAGCGCCACTGACGACCGCACGCTTCCAAAACTACAAATTGTCCCACTTACAGTGGAGAGCAGCGATGACACATTGCTGATAAAGCACCTTTGTAGTTTAAAGTTCCGACAATTTCATGGCTTAAAAATCGTCAATTTTAGGGCTTACCTGAAATGCTGCATATGTAGCGCTTTGAGTCACACATTTTGCAATGCACTTCCTTATAGTCAGTTGATAGTCCTTTGAGTTGCTTTGAGTTGTAGCTAATGAAGTCATTTTAAAGAAACCGCGATGTACTTACTGGTTCTGCAGCAGCCCTACACGATTAAAGAGGACTATTGCACATGTTAGTCAAGAATGACTTGCATTAGCTCGCGTTTCATAGTAAGGTCACCTGCAGCGATTTATATCACCCCAGAAAAAACTTCTGACATACTTTGTTTGTATATGCGTGAAATGGTTTATCAGCTACATCTACTCATTTATATATTTATACTATATGCATTAACTGCTCATAGCTAGACTCTACTCGAGTTTATCCAATCTCGTTAGCACCCTCATTTATTTGCATTATTAAAAGAATTGTCTAAATATATGCCTACATATAAAAGAGCTAATATGGGTGCAGACATAAATTCTCGATCAGAATCATTCAGTGTGACATCAGTAGCTCTAACCTCCAACGTGTGATATCAGCAATAAAAAGTATACTAATAAGACTCGTATGAAGTATTATGTCTTCCATATCATCCAGATGTTTTTCCGCTTATCTAGATAATTTGCAACAGGAGGAGTAAGTAAGCATCAATCCATCACATTGCAGGTACCGAATGTCTTGAGTAAGATTAGTTTGCATGTCAGCTCAGAGTTTTAACAACGCCCATAGTAGATGTGAGTCACATGGTTTCTTCCTCGTTGCTGGATTACCAAATTTCCTTTCCGACTGCATAATGTATACCAAATCTAAGTTGCCGGACATGCACAATTTAGACTATTAGAATATGTTGTACATGTCTATTGTAATTATACTTTCGTCAGTTGTATCAACATCATAAGCCTCTGGAGCAATGGAGTTATTATCTTAAAATCTGTTAAAATCAAAACAGTTTGTAAGTGTACTTTTATACCCATGCATGCGACTTTATTTTTCCAACCTCAAACAAATCTGTAGGCTAAATAGTCGGCAAATGAACCGTATCACTGTGTCCGACTGTGAACTGTGTCCGAGTGGGCGCCATCTGGCCTATGTATATGGCCTATCTTCTCCCTGTGCCAACGCCTGTAGTTCTTGTTGGCGGTACAACAAAGTTAAAGAATTAAATTGCTGTTATAAAAAAAGAAAATTCCCTATAACTAAAGCTAAAATCACTATTCTGAAAAGGTTTCCATTTGACGGTTTCAATGATTTCCAATTTACCATAATGAGGATAATCACTAAGGTGTTAAATTCACAAAGTTGTAGTGATGACTGTCACATAAATGCATGCGAAATATATTTATAGTATAACGTCAGAGACTAAGTGACTCTACTAAATATATACTCTGAGTACGCAGCCTCAAATTATGTCGTTATGTCGGCGTCGTTAAATGTCATGTCATGTCTAAACACCATCGTTGCTTGGTGACGGTTGACTACATGAATGGACTAGTGTTGCCCGACTTCGTCTGTTACGCGTGGCGCCCAGCAAACTGACCCCTCATAGGTTGGTTCATGTCATAACGTTGTCATTCCAGCAAATTCTTGGTCTTCCACCGCCTCGGTTCCCCTCAACAAGACCCGTAATCACAATATCCTATGTGGTATCATCTGGCCGTCTCATCAGATATCCGAAACAACGTTCCTTACGAGATTTAATATGGTTCAAGTAGTTCACTTTCTGTTCCTGCCAGTGTGTGTACTTGTTCAGCAGTCATCATTTTCGTCCATGAAATTTGTAGCAATTGTCTGATGCACTTGTTCATATTCACTTCTAAAGCCAGACCCATCATTTGAAATAAGGCATACTTTTTGCATACTGGTGCCGTTAACTGGATCATTTCTATTTGAGAAATATCAGCACCTGGAATGACTACGGGCTGACAGAAGGATGCCGTCATAACATGACATTCTTATTGTTACATCAGCATTCATCGTTCTGCGCATTATAGCCAAAAACATCGCCCTAATTACCAAAATGGTTAAAACAAATTCTAAGCCTTTCACTATCAGAACTGAAGGCATCCATGCATCATGCCTACAAATTAAGTCTAAATGAAATAAAACCATTTCAGCTGCATCGGTTTCTAAAATATGTCAGAATAGGATATTTTTTTACCACTGTTGCCAAATGGCAACCGCTGTAGAGTTAAGTAGCAAATTTAGAATATGATGGTGTACCTATTTTGAGCAGTGATCCATGCTTTCTCTTAAACTTTTTAAAATATTTGATGTCAGTCATCTGCGAAAATAAATTACACTAACAAAACTTACTTAGAAATAAAGTAACTGCACTCACTTCAAGCCATGTGGTAAAACAAAATGGCAACAATTACATTTTAAAATACAATGATTACAATTGACAGACAAGTGTAACATGCTTGTTCAAAGTCTGTTTAAATGTCACCACAAGAAACAATCATTTTAATCGGCTTCGCTGCCATATAGATACAAGGGACTAGAATTGGTTAATGCTTTTTTGCTATGTTGATTTGGCAATTTTGCTTTAAACTTCGTTTTTAAAATTGAATCTCATAGTTGAAGTGATTACACGAGTCAGTCCTGGTATGTTGCTGTAGGTAATCTATTCACAGACGAAGAGACTACTGTATTTGAATCTTTTTTCTGGATATGGAATTGTTTTTATGTGACACGTTCAAACTTCAGAATATCCTGTCTGTTGCGTTTGCATGTCTGGTTGAGTTAGTCTTACAGTCTTGAAAACTCTAGAAACTTTTGAACTAAAACTTTAGAAATGTTGTATAATTGTTAAAAAGTTTTCTGTAGTGTTGATGCATTACATCTTTTGAAGCAGTTTGACCAGTGCATTGTGTTATGCTAGTCTCAGTTTCCGTGCATTGAAAAGGTAGTCGGTCAGTCGGTCGGCCAGTCAATCTATCAGTCATTCAGTCAGTCAGTTAGACAATCAATCATTCGTGAATCAGGTAACGGTGCCGCCCGTTTGTCAACGATGGGCGAGAATGAATGAATTCCATTTCTGTCGATATTGTCTCAGCCCATTTCCTTCCTCTTATAATATCTTCGTTTATGCTGTTTATCCATCTGTTTATCCATTGTGACCTTGATCTTCCTTGCTTCTCTTCCTACCTGTTATGACCGGTAATGTCTTATTTGCTACTTAATGAAGAATTGCATCAATATAAAATGAAAATTAACTAAGTAATAGTACGCCATGGCTTTTCTTGCTATTTTCACATTGCATTACGAGTGAAAAAGAATAGTAAAAGTTACTAAGTGGTAAATCAAAGTTCGAATATCAAGTTCTAGTTAAGATCATATCAAGAAATTACAAGCAGCCGGACTCAAAGAATAGCAGGTGTCGTGGTTGAATGTCTCAGTCGTAGCACAACATCATCGTCAATGCTGAAGCTCTGTGACAGAAGTCACGTGGATCAGAATTCTTGATCGATGTATTGACCAATGACTGCATATAATTCCTGGTACGCTGACTGCAATAAGAAGTCATGTAACAAAATTACTTTTATAATACAAATTTTACTAAACCAACGAGTCCTATCTTCCTGGAATGAATCAAGACTTCCTTTGACTTGGCTTATTTATAATTGATAGTAATTGTAAGCTCAAGATTTCTAAGGCGCACAACGAAACTAAGTGGTGGGAGCCAGCTTGTTCACAGGCGTCAAAACAAAATCAATGGGCAGGAAGAGTTCAGTTATTGATCAAGATCCAAGAGTCAGATGGCTTTGGTGGATGGTATTTGGAGCTGAACCAGAAAATGTGATAAGGGGAAGAGGAAGAATCAGCATAGGATTTGTGGAAGAGGAGTGCTTTCAATTTTGAGTGAAAGGCCTGCGCTGAAATTGCAAGAGGTGAAATGATGGTGATTTTGTATGATGAGTCAGATAATTGTCTTAATTCTGATGGGAGTTTATTCCAGAAGGGTGGGGCAGCTGTGGCTATTGAACGATTTTCAAATTTTAAGAATGAAGTTATGGGAGGGTGGAGAAGTGTTAGGATGGAAGAGGATCTTAGGACTCGTGCAGCGATTCTTGCAGAGGTACTACTCAGACACGCTCTAGACGTGACAGGCATGGTGATTATATTAATTATGGATCACTATTGTTAACTTTGATGCCCAGTTTGCATTTAAGTTCTGTAGGTGCACGCTTCTTTTATGCTTTGGAAAATATTTAATTAGTTTATCAAAACTCAGATTATGGCAACAGTAATAACATGATTAATAAAACTGACTACAAAGTAACGAAATTCAAACAGTGATGCCTTAATATTTCGCTTGCGGACGCCTAGATAACTTTATGTAGGGCCTAATCGGATTCTTGCACTTCACCCTAAACTGGCCTTAGGAAAATCATGCAATTACTATATTACACTGTATCAAAAATATTATATTACAATATAGCACAGTGCATCACATCATATTCTGCCACAAATACAATTTCCAATTTCACATAATACCAAATTTCAACACGTCACACTTTTGCATTAACTGAATCCATGTTTCTTTCAACTTACCAAGGAAAATTCATATTGAGCCCTGTATTTTCTTATGTCTAGTGCAGTCTGATAAACATCTACTTCCTTTTCGTCGTTGATCATATCAAAGGCATTGAATGCAGCCAGGCAGAATGCTGTGAGCGAATAACCAATTCTGAAATAAATTAATCCATCTGAGCACTATTTTGATCTACAATAATCTGAGATATAAATAATACTTATACTTTGACTAGACTGGATGATGGTGGACGGATACGGTAACTGAAGGAGAAGGCCCAACAATGTGAGAAATGGCACCATTGTACGTTCGAACCCGACCGGGGCTGATGACGTGAAGAAGAAAGATACTTTGACGTCAAATTTTCAGGTACAATTATTTCTAGACTCAGTTTAGAACCAAATTCATATCTTCACTTCACAAAGAAGATGTAGAAGAAGAACAAAGTAAATGAAGAATAAAAAGAAGAAGTCGAGACCAAGAAGAAAAGTTTTGTAAGCCCAGCAAATGAGTCTACCACTGAGGTAAAAAGTATTAGTTACTTTCTTTTCTTAACCCTGGCTTATGGTTTGAGTGGCCAGCTCTCTTAATTTCTATCTAACACTTGGTTAGCCTATATATTATACATTGATATCACGTTCAGTTTATTATCGAGCGTATATTTTTATTATATATATAGGTCTGAGAATAAAGCAGGCAGAATATCTTCAAGAATCAACAGGAGCATTGATGATGAAGTTCAATGCACCGCCTTGCAAAGACGAAAAAATTCATTTAAATTGATGTTATATATCACTTTACTTTGATTATTAATAAATTAACCCAATGAACACAAAAATCAGTTATTTTATTTATATAAATTTATTTGCAATTCTAATAACTATACTTAGAGAAGACTACAGTTGGATAGTCGCGTTTTTGTCTCCTTATATCTTTGTACAGTGATATTAGACTGTGAGAATCGATTGCATCTTTTTTCAACGATTCCGTTACGTGAAATACTTGCATCTCTCTTCTGTCCGTCTCACCACCCTTAAAGCATAAGATATGAAACTGTAAATCATGTGCCTACTAAAGAATCGAGTACACTGATTAAAGATAAAGCAGTAGTCATTAGTACATCTCGTACTTGACTAACCTATATCCGGCGGAATAATTTGTAACTCTGAGTAAATATGAATGGCTTGCAATATAATTGTATGCAACAAGCTACTTGACAATAGGAAGATGATCAAGCAAAATTGCATAAATGTTAATTAAGTTATGTATTGCAGTAAACTTTCAAATAATTGTATTAGTAATTAGTCTAATAGTAAATCGCGCTCACTACAATAATAGAAAATATAGAACTAAATAATTATTTCTGTTTCATTGCTTTCTGGTAATTTTATTGATGTTAAAGAAAAGATTTAATTAATATAAAGCATTTGTTAGAAAATAATCTACCAAACCTACTTCTGTTTTATATATTTTAAATTGACCATGCATGCAATTTGCTTTATACTTACAGTATTTGCATATATGGCAAGATTTTTCAGATTTTCATAGGTTTCATCCGATTGTTTCGATTGCAACAATGTGTAGCACGTGCCATAGTCGGTTTCTGACAAACGGTTGCAGGCTACTTTGTGGAAACGCAGTAAAACCTGAGTTTCCTTCGTGGGGAAAAGAGGAAAACCTGCAGCCTACGAACAAGTGAACAAAACTTAATGATTTTAGACAGTCGTGAGACAGGTTAGTTTTACCCTACTATACCCTATACCAGTAATTCCCTACCCACCTTCGTGGAGAAGAGAGGAAAACCTGCAGCCTACGAACAGTTGAACAAAACGTAATGATTTCAGTTTGCTAAAACCGTGTACATATGTAAACAATGACTTGGAGGTGAAGCTGGATGACTTCAATAGTGGTCCTGTATCTAAAGAAAGTATTACGCATTCCCTACAAGGCTCGTGTCGTCAAAGCAGAGGTCCATCGACGCGTGATACACATTCCAATATCGGAGATGATTCAAGTCAGTAGGCCATGGCTATATGGACACAAGGCACGTTGCGATAGCGAAAAGGACCATGCTGCAAGTTATTCACTCAGGCCCCTCAAGATGTTGTTAGAGACTAACTGGACGCCTTGTCCACACATGAATATGCAAGCGGTGGAGTCTGACCTGCGTCCACTAAATTCTGCACTACACACGGACTGAAGAACAGCGGAAATAGACGGCTGGCAACGCGTTGTGGAAACAGCAGCGTTCCCGAGAGGGGCTTGCCACAGATGGAGATGCATACGACCAGCTATTCGCTCTGTAGATATTACAGAGCGACTTCTACACTCTAAGCATTGGTCTATTACATTGTAATGGCAGACGCATATATCTTGTATAAACAGAAACTATGTTTGTAAGCATTAATCATAAAATCCATATTCTGGTGTTATAAATCAATAGTTTGTGTGCAGTGAAGGATACAGATATAACCTCGTGTTTGTCCATTGAAGATCCGAAGTGAAGGAATAAAAAAGCTCAGAAATACAAATTCTGTTTTATCATGCCAGTGTTGGAATATACATATAATTTAATAAATCGTAAACGCTGTTGTAAGGCCTACAGAAATTCAATTCGTCCACTTACAAAATAACTTCGAATATATGCACAATTCTTCTGATCATAATTAGTAAATGACTAAAAAGTTAAAGCTATTATTATTGGCCGCAAACCACGTAGTCCAGGAGAGAGTATTGGTTTCGCATTTCGTGCAAGTGATGCACGTGATATTACGTGTTACTGTAAATGATTGATACCTGTTCAGCATCAATGAAAATAATTGCTTGACAATTGTTCTCGTTGCATAGAGCGTAGAATTCCTCAACTACAGTCGGGAATTGCAGCGTTATGTACGCGTTTTTCTTCTTCCATCCCTGCAGATATTTTGCTATTTAGAATCAAAGTCTTTTGTTTTAGCTATAGCATTTACATTTCTATCTAAATATTTAGCAGTACTAATGACATTTAAATACAGTCTGATTGCAAATCAATCGACACCCGTTATTACTTAAGAAACGTTTTGTTAAGCCTCTAAATGCGACAATGTCTTCGCATGCATGCAAAACATCAGACAAATTGCGCAAACAATCATTTATAAACTATCTGATTATATTAGTAAGGTGTGGAATTTACACATAGAATAATTTCAACTTAATGCCTGTCATGCAGATATAAAAATATGGATGACTCGTAAATACAGGTCATTCACAATCTTCTCAAGCACACTCACCAAGTGTAAAATTGTTTTACTTTAATGCCAATAGAATTCTTTCCGTCGATAAAAATCATTATAATGATTTAATAAAACCTCGACAATTACATTACATGGGTATAAAAGCCAGTTTTACAAGACTGATATAAGCGGTCTTGCATATTTCACTCATTCTCAATCAATAACAAGTACAAAGGCCTACCTGCACAAATGCAGCATCCATTTTGGTAGTTTTATTTCTGTTGATCGAGCTAATTTTTACAGGTTCATTATCTAAAATAAAACAAAATTATTTCCTGCATGAGTGAATGTCACACTGCTAATTACGTTGAATGTCACACTGCTAATTATGTTGAAAATATGTTCGCAAAAGTATAATGAGTCAAGGTTTCAACTAAAACCACATAGAGACGAGAAAATGAGTAGCCTACTTATTCCGGCTAACTGTTCTTTTGTTTCTTTTAATCTCTGTAAACAAAACAAGTGTTTCATTAGAAATGCTTTTACTGTTGCTTGTCCTTATTATCAATCCTGTATCTACAATAAATATCAAATGTCTGCGAGCATAATTTTAACACGATAGGGTCCATATTTCTTCGGAACGCTTTCTATTATCATGCATAGCAACTATTAGAAACTCTAGTGAAATATTTTCTTGCGTAGCATAACATTTGAATAATGTGTTTAATCGGAGTATACCTATATCTACGAATGGCAGGTAGGTTCTGCACTGCGAGTTACAGTAGATCTTTAACCAATTGTAGTTCTAACTAAAGGCCATACAAGGTAAAATTGTGAACTATTCAAAACTTTTGACTTGTTTATTAAACTGTCTCAAAAAAATAAACAACATTAAGAACACAAACACTACTAGAAACTTGCCTGAAATTGAACATCCAACATCGAACGACCATTTTCTGGGTCTTTTTGTTGTAGTTCTTCTAACTTCTGACGAAAAATGTCTTTTGGTATTGTACTCTCTCCTATGGAATATTTTGCTAGAAGTACCATGTGAATGAATTGATACTGAACCTAGAAAATGCAATGAAATTTAATGTCACTGCTGTTTTAATAAATGTTTGAGCATTGTGCAATCGGTTGTCATAATAAGTCAAATAGCCTTTAGTGTTAAAAATATTAACTGCTGTTACTCTTGCCTATCACTTATATAGGCTATGACTTTTGAAATACAGTTATATCGTGTCAACATCTAACGAAGATTCCGTAGAAAGAACAAGAAAACTTAATAAGACGCACCAGAGTTTGAACCATTTGAGCTCTTTGTTCTCTTAAAGACCGAAGAACATCAGCTACATCCACTATGCCTTTAGCATTTCCTTGCTCGAGTAAGATATCAATGGCGATGAAGCAGCCTGTTCTTCCGACCCCTGCGCTGTACAGAGTCAGACAGTAACAATTACATAGGCCTAAGGACAAAACTCTACATAGTTACAGCAATATTTTACTAAACGTTGACCCAATAACTGAACTCCATTAACTTAAGATTTTACGAGCAGAATAATTTATTTGATGAATTTAAGCTGAACATGTTGTCAAACTTTGGGGTAAAGATATACCGATTAAGGAATAAAATAACTTTTTAGGTTAAATGCCGAAGCTTGACCAAGTATCGAACATTTAGACAATATCGAAATATTAAATTTAAATTACCTGCAATGCACAATCGTATAAACGTCGGCTTTCATGGAATTTCGCACTTTTCTGTGGAAGTTAAGAAAGTTGTTGGTGTCACGTGGGACGCCATGATCTGGCCAAGATAAGAAATGCCACTGCTTAACTGTCAGCGTCTGTGAATTCTAGAAATGTAAGAAATCCACTGTGGTTAAGAGCTACTACAAGTCAAACAAAAGTACAATAACAATGAGATATCCTTTCCGTGGTAATTAATATGTCGACTGAAAATAGCCTACTTTGCTCAGTTTGTGGAGCATAAGTCTTTTGCATTTAAGTATACCTGAATAAAATGCATGTCAGCATGTATTCGTTCTACTTCATGCAGCTAGAGGATCACAGAGCGCTCAGTATTTTTCAGATAAGATACACTTTGACTATAAACATGGTACGTTGCAACATATTTAATATTTGTTCAGTTATCTGAACATATACAGGTAGTCACTTATTTTAATGAGTTAGAAAAGCATGTAATATACTCCTGTCTTACTTTGGTGACCTGAAACTGTCTCGAAGCAAAGTCATTCCAGAATTCCTCTTTTGCTGTTGTAACTGCAATTCCGTCAAATACTGCACTTTCGCCAACATTCGGCCAATATTTTTCACATTTTACCTGTAACATTATCTATTACCATTAACATATACAACAGAAGGAAAGACTTGTTTCAAAATACTATTGAATCCTATTTGCCTTTTATCAATCAAAAATTTACCATTTAAAGTGAGAGTTTCTAATGAGCTGAATGTTATTTCGCTTAAACGATATCTCAATTTAACAGTACACGAACCTGGAATTACTATAAAAGTACTGTCCAACAACCTAAGCAAAACTTTGCAATTCAAGAAATAAGCTTACAAAAAGGGCGCTTAGAGGTAGTTTAATAACTGAAGACGTTTAAGGGGGCTTCACAGTATGACATTATAACAGTATCGAACAACACATCATATATAAAGTATAAATAGAATAGAAAAAGCAACCTTTCGATTTTCGACTAAGTCTGTTATCATGACAATGACACCGACTTCCTTTTCACAGACCATTCTCCAGAAATCTCCAACAGTTTCCGTTCGCGGACCTTTCAAACACATACAAAACAAGACACTGCCACACTTTTAACACTTAGGATTACATGCATAAAATTCACTTGCCTCAAACATGTGCGCGACTCTAACGAAATTCTCCATTTAGCTTAAAAACATTTTTGAAAGTTATTAAAGAAATTTCTGCAGCTATAGATGCAATTAATTTATTGAAAATAAAATCTTGAATATTCATGTTTTCAAATTTAGCTCGAGCAGTGTATTTCATTTTAACTCAGAAAGGTAACCAAATTCATTTGCACGATTTATTCAAATTCATTCATACCTACGTAAATGTGCTCAGACTTAATTTATATCCGACTTAGATGAATGCATACTTTTTGGTGCAGATAAATACATCTGGATGCATTGTAAAAAATAGTCCTTATTGGCCTACCTTGCGTAGCTATGAATTTATCGGAGGGATTATAGCCCTAAAATTTAACAAATAAATATATATTCAGCAAACTTATGTAAACACTATGAAAGAGAACACGAGATATATTAAACATATATATGTATACACGGAAATAAACGATGACTATTTGAAATTAAATAATAGTGAGAATACAAAGCAGCACACGAGAAAACTTTTGATGGGTTTAGCTTTAGGCGCCTTTGGAATCTGTGATTTATAGCTAGACAACAATTCATGAATCTAGACCTTACTACGGTGCTTTACAACGACCGACATAGGGTCATAACATCTAGTACTTTTGTTAGCCCGTAATATAGTGATACTCTGGTTCTTTGGGATTGATCACGTCAGCGTGCACATACACGTGGGAACACATTGAGGCAATCATCTGCCCGGTTAGTAGATAACGCTGTCCGGATGGTTTGACAAAGGAAAATTGGGTAATGTGAAGCCCGGCTGTACTCTTGATAATTATGTTGTCTTAGTAGTTAAAGAGCGCTGCCTAAAAGCCGGAGGTTAGGAACATAAACTATATTTTTTGTCTAGGCTGTCGGTCGATTATGGTATTTTAGCATAGGCCTACATGATCGAAACATCCGTCCTGTAGATGGAGGCACAGACAATCCTCGGAAATAGAATACACGGCCTCTCATTAATGCTGCTAGTAAACTAAGTGGGTAATGAATGGGCCCCACACTCATTTCATATCCGCATAACTCGAGGAAAGCTTAGACAAACAACCGAAGCTCTCACACAAAAATGGCAGAGTCAAAATGGCCTGAACTATATGTGTCATGTAATGCAATGCAATTTTATAAGATGCATGCATGTTTGTATGTATGTATGCATGTACGTGTGTGTGTGTGTATGTATGTATGTATTTATGTATGTATGTATGAATGTAAGTATATGCACACTATAACGCTCTTTAATAACCTCACAAAAGCTATCTAGCAGATCGAAAATATAGCAGATCGATGTCTTAAGAAAGCTGAAAAATGTCTGGTTAGCTACTGTATTTGTGGGGATAAGTTCCAATTTATAATGATGGTTCACTGCAAGAGAAATAGCAGTGTCCGAATCGCTGCACGATAGTGCGGAACTAGCAGGTCCAAAAATGCTGCAGAAGTGCTCCTCGACCTGTCCGGTTCGATCCAGGAACATAGAGCTCCCTGATACGTTTAGGGGCCGAAACTACCATCGATACTCGGCTGAAAAAGGTGAATCTTGGGTGTAATTCTATCTTCAACCTGAGAAAGTATAGTGAGTCTCGCGTGTAGTATGAAGCATGCGAAGATACTGGTATGTTGGCAACGATACGAGCAGCTGTGATATAATGCAGTATAATGTAATGCTATGTCACTTTATGCAGTCTTGTTAAACTTTGTAAAAGCGTGATCGTAGCACTCATGTGGTGCACGCAGATCCCATTTGGTTCACATTATAAACAAAATAGCAGACATACATGGATAGCTAAAAACAGCAGAGACAGTATCGACTTACAAAATATTGCGAAACAACATGTAGAAGTGTTTTGACGACAATGTGGGCCTACCTTGATGTAGCTGGCGTTTATGTAATCGGCCAACTTGTTTCCCCTATCGAGTAGAATTACTCGGTTGTGATCATCTGGAAAAATTTTGTGAATGCATGAGTTGTGCATTTTTTCAATAGTCATGGATGCTAGCCTACTAAGCTGTTTGAATCTATAATATTCAAAAATAACTTATGCATCTCTTTTGCCATTTGCACACTTGATCTTCACTTTGATCAACGCTTAAGTGTTCGACTAAAAGGAGGCGATCGCAGAACTTCATACTTTTCTGTTAGAGAAATACTAGTCAATAAATAACCACTCAACACACCAATAGAGAATTAGAGGAGTTTTATCGAAGGCAAGCAATTCGAAACACTCTTTTCCAACGAATCAGTAGATGTGAAAGTATGCAGATATGCAACCAATTAACAAGCATGCGAGTAGCATATAAATAGTCGTGCAGCTGCTTAAGAGATAAGTATCTACTAAACAGCTAACAAAAAGCTTCTTAAAACTGGCTTAAACACTGAGGCATAATATCTGGACAAAACTTGCAAGTTTTTATTTGCACGGTTTCTTGATGAACTCATTTGCCGCACCTGGGCTGGGCTAAAATCCCCATTGAGTAGATTATTATTATTTAACGGCCACTATCTAATCAATCGATGACGCAGAGAAGTTATGAGTGAATGACTTGCTCAAGGTCCCTACTCAGCAACCGTCCCAAGGGAGGCTCGAACCCGTACTCTCAACGTTACAAGCCTACCGCTCTTACCAATCGACTACCGTTTCCCACGTAGATATATTGAAGGGGCGCTATACAAATGTTCTAAATGAATGGATTGATGGATGAATAGATGGATGAATGGAGGACACGTATGAATAAAGGAATGAATCAATGAATGAATCAATGAATGAATGCTAACCACGAGTTGGCAAACGGTATCAATATAAAAACTCTTACAAGGAATAATATTTTTGAATCGATTCTTCTTTTTTAAGTCAGGATTTCTCCCAACGTTGCATGGCTCTTTTGTTTCCATAGGAACCATCTATATGAACAAAAACACAGCAAAGTCCAAATGTAAGATCCGCTAACTGTTTTCATATGAAAAGCGGATGTAGGAGTAAAAGTTCAAGGCAAAAGAACGATTAAGGAACTTAGAATTGATATTGATCTCTTTAATTTTTTTCATGAAATGTATCTGTGTATCTTAAGGGCCATATGAAGTCCATTCATGTGTATGTGTATATCTCTATATATTTATGTATGTATGTACGTATGTATGTATATATATGTATGTATGAATGTATGTTTGTGTATGTATGTATGTATGTATGTATCTAAACATTTAATATAGCATCTTTTAGGTACCTTGCAAAAGACCTGCCTGCCCTCGATATTGTCCTTATTTATTTACTTTTATATATATATATATATATATATATATATATATATATATATATATATATATATTAAATAGATCTAACTCTTCAAAATTCATTCAACAGTGTCACTGTTACTGAGAATTTTACTGTGAAAATGCTTTTGAAGAATTCACAGTAGACCACGCAATTTTGAAGACAGTTTGGAGGACGAGCCGAGAGCGAAGATGCTGCTCTGCGTGGTCTAAGACCGGACGTTGCTTCAGTACTCTATATTACTAAAGATCCTGATTTCGAATCGGTAGAGCATGGCAGACAGCTCGATCCAGTGGCGTCGATCTTTTATGAGTTTGCCTAACACAGTTGAGGGCAAATCGCGGAGTAGCAAGTCACTTTGAAATCAATGAAAAACTACGATAAATCGACAGAGTTGGAGAAAACATAAAATATCAATAGATTCTTAGTAAATTAACCTTAAACTCTTTGTCAAGAACTCCAGGAGTTGAAATTTTTGACCTGATTGCGTCTGGCAACTGATGAACATTCGTATTTCTTGACGATGGCGAAGATGAAGAGTAGATATCAGGCTCCTTACGAGTGTCCATGCGAAACGCTGCAATTATGTAGGCATTGTATGGTTCAAAGGTGTTGTAATATTTAAAAACTAACTTATGTAGTATTGAGAGATCCATTTCCGGGTGTTGAATAAAAATGACGATCCATTTTCGAGCCACATAACTCAAAGAAAAGGTACTTAACGAGTCATGTCATTGACATTTCCTATAGGACTAAATTGGACAGAGGCGTCTAATAAACGAGTTCTTAACTTTCCGCTTCTGACCTCAACCTACCTCTAGCACATCAGAAAACGTTAATTTAGACACTCTTCAAATCGCTTTTTTTGCTTTACGCTACTGGTACTTGCAGTGACAGCTTATGACATAAAGCATTCGAATCACATTACATAACAGCAGTTTAAGCGAGATTTATTTTAAACCTATAAAATTTAATCAATCGTCTTCGTCGGTCTCTATAATGTTTAGATCTACTGTCTGTGCCAGGTTTCAGCCGATATCGTGAAAATCGAGAATCACTTAGCATAATTATAGAAACAGAGCAGTGTGTTTAACCACATAACGGTCAATGAGCCCATTACATACATGTAGCAATTAATTATTCGCTACTAATTATAAAACTTCTGCTGAAGTAAATAATTTAATGTTCAAATATTGTTAATAGATGGGTTTCTGCTGTATAGCAACGTGTGTTTCCAATTGGTACATTCATTGCATAGGAAAAATGTCGCTTTAATTTACGCTCGTCAAAGATTGCAACAGACCTAGCGAAGATATTTCTGTAGCCGCAATTGTTGATTGTTGATGACTGAATATCCTTTGAAGTATTGAATTGTTCATAAGTTTTCGTCTAAAATTAATAAAATACTCGTGTAATATTGATATTATTTCAAATATGTTCATACTGATCGCAGTATTATTCGAATGAATGTAAATTGTACTGGTCTTGTATTAATTTTACATATGCTTTATAAAGTCAAGTCATTCCGACATACAATTAAACAGATTAGAGAATAAAGCCCAGCTGCATCAAAACAGTTCAATATTGAGCATGTATTTGTTTAACTTTAGAGATATAATTTAGACAGTGGCCCCTAGATAATTACCTGTATAAACAAAGGACCATAAAAATAGCAAAAAGAACAGCCAGACAAAGTATGGATCCAAGTACAGCTCCCAGTGTTGACCCTGCAGTGCTTATGTCACTTTCTGGCATTTCTAAAATATAAGAAAAATAAACGCGCACCTGGCCAAAGAAAAATACAACTAAACATTTCTGACGATCTGATGCCAGAACAAACAATTAGTTATGTTATACAATGTCTTCAAAAATCCGCCCATAGTTAAGAACTGTATAGGATCTAATCTAATCAAATTGCCAATCTAATATAATCTTATGACTTTGTAGCGCCATTAGGCCCTATAATCCTGCATAAAATTTCAATCGTCAGTTCAAGTGAAGGCGTATTAAATATCATAATGCTCTGATCAACTGCAAAACTCCATTCGCAATTCAATAGTTCTTCTTTCCAAGCATTAAACCGAATAGCAGCATAGGTGAAAAGTTAAAGTATAGAGAACTAAATCGATACGCTCTATGCAACAGACCTGAATGAATTGACAGGATTTTATTATAAAGGAAATTGTAATTGCACTTATCTAAGTACGTTAAACGAATACCACCAGTTTAGGCAATCGCTACGGGAAAGTAGAACTTGGCTTACAATAAAAGCTTGATAATTGTACTAGGTGAATAACTGTATTATAACTCACCTGTGCAGTTCTGCCATAATTTGAGTCTATGAAATCCTTTGGAACATCGACACACCGACACTTTAGAGAATTTGAGAGAAACAGTCGAGCATGTCTCGTTCTCATTGCAATCGCCATTATTTGCTGTACAATCTGTCAGGCATAATTCATCTATATAGTTTTAGGTTAAATTAGCTGCAAGATATTATTTTTGCAACCATAGGCTATAGAATTTAAGAAGATTCCATATTCAATAATTAGAGCAATTCCTACAAGCCGATTGTCACGTGCGTGTAAAGCAAATGTATAATTTCTTTCAGGAGATAAAACTCTCATGATCAAGATCTTGAGTTGCTTAGCCTTTATTTGTAATGACTTAAAAGTTTGATTAGCCTACCTCTAATGTTGCAGCTGTTTCCAGTCCATCCAGGTTTGCACTGAGACGATGAACAAGAACCATTTCGATATATACATCTTATGTTGTTCAGACAGTTGCATTTTTCTCTGCATCCTTCGCCATACAGACCAACTGGACAGACTGAAAATTAGCATCATATGCATTAGATTTGGCAATCATTTTTGTACTATGTATCACTGGCAAACTGGACTGTCCCAAAATAGACATGACATTCTTAGCAGACAACTTTTCACCGTCACTGTATATGGTTTTCACAAATATATCGACCAGCGAAAGTTAAATTCCTAGTTTGTTCCCCATTTGAGGTAATTAACATGATGGGGAAAAACTGCGAGAAGTCGCTGTTTAGATCGCTTCGCGGCTCTGTTTAGTATATTCAATGATGAAGGTAAACTCCATAAAGATATTACATTGATAGCAATTATGCCGCCCATATAGTGGCCAACCAGTCGAAATACCGCCATATATAAGAATGAATGCGAGAAACACCACTGGCTTCTTGTGGAGCTCTGGATTTGTTTTAAGATCATCCTAATTGGATGATCTGCAGTGGTAGGCACTACTCATCAGAGTTTTTTAACATCGAATCATCATCGCCTATCATCCACCTCCGCAGTCCGTGTAGATGTGCTGGTTGCACGCTTTCGCACTTCATTGCGATGTCGTCTGAATTTTTCATCCATCGGACCTTGCCTAAGGGAACAATTTTCCATTGAATGTTCATACTGTTTTGCATGATTCAGTAACTCGGCTCAACATTCATTCTCTCTTTACCTTCAGTCCCACTGTTTAGATCGAGTAAGCAAAAGCCTTTCGGTGCTTCTTACAAAGCGCTATATAAATACCTTCAAAATTATATGCATACATATATACATATATAAATGGGCACATTCGTGCGTGCATACATTCATTCTAATTATATTTCAATGATCAGTTCGCTTCCATACATAGCGAGTGATTTAACTCTGTCTCTTAAAAGGGCCTGTATGTATATACATGTATACATTCATACATACATGCATAGCAATCTGCATAATGCCATTCTCGATGTATTTGAACCACCATTGCAAAAGCGAATAAAACATGCTTCAGTTGCTAGTGGCAAGCAACTTGAATTTTGCATCAATACAAGAAAAGTGCACAAGACAAATTCATAAATTCTGTGAAGAAAAATCGGATCTCGATTTATAAATGTTAGTAATGCATTATGAAAAATCTAGAGATTAGAATTAGAAACAACTCTTAAAGTGGTTGTGCTATTAACAGCCAACAAAATTCTATTGATGTGTTCAAACGTCGCAATAACTTAAAATATGGTTTAATTTTTTTTATTTAGATGAAGAGAGGGATCAAATGTAAAATTGTTGTGGCAGTTAAATGTAACTAACCAGAGAAAACGCTGTTGGCATTAGGTCCTCCGCAGATTTCGTTTTTGTTACCATTACATGTCGTGTTACATCTTGGTTCTTTCCATTCTCCATGTTTATCGTAACTATCTCCGCAGAAACATTCACCACCAAACTAAATACAACAGCTAACTCCATTAAATAAAAGTTAATTAGTAAAAATTGATCATATTTTGTCAACCGAAAGCTTATAGCAATAGTCAAACGTCTATTAACAATATTTGAACATTAAATTATTTACTTCAGCAGAAGTTTTATAATTAGTAGCGAATAATTAATTGCTACATGTATGTAATGGGCTCATTGCTCAAAGCGCTAAAAACGCAACTTTTCAAATAAAAAATTAAAATACATAACTTGTGTATAAAAGGTGAAATTTAAGCATGAGGTCGCATGTTAATTTTACATGATATTATTTCCCGAGAATGGCTTTCTGAGGAGAGGTTGGATAAGCGCTTGAAAGCATTACGACGAAGAGGAACGTTTACTGATGACGTATGCAGCATGTGGCACGGTAGCCTCTTAGAGCGCTCGGCTTGTTACGCAGACAGTACGGATTCTCCCGAGGCGTTTACAATGCAGGGACCTTGAGCATGTTCATTCACAGTTACTCAGTAGCATCGATGCTCTGTCGTATGGTCGTGTGAACACTTTTGAGCTATGGAAAGAGTACATTATCGAATACAGTTGTACTTGTATTTTGCTTTTGGTTTTGTAATCAACGAGCTTTCCTGTGATTTTAGAACAGAAATTAGAAAAAGTTTAATCTGAAAGTGGAATCTCTGTCTCCAAATATTTTTTCTGTGCATACGGATTTGTCCATCTATACTGTTCTTAAGAGCTTTGATAAAATCTTTGAGAAGGTTTGCTAGAATCCCAGCGACATGACGTGTTAGGAACAATCATCAAGACTAACACAATTAGATCTTGTGCTAAAGAGTCATATCACGTTGTTCAAAGTCAAAGAAAATTTTGGGAGCTCACGGTCAAAATTCAATCATGACTTTGTAACATCCGATGAAGGAAAAATAACAATCGGAGTACTTTTCGTCAACGAGCTGTCATTTGCAGGTTTAACTGAAAAAAAAACATGTTAAGAACCATCCAATAAAATACCTGAGCTCCTGCGTACGAAAACTTTTTATTTCTGCAAGTTGTTGTGCATGAGTCTAATGTGTTCCGATGAGACGAATACATTGCGTTACCCATTGCTCGGTTATTATTGTCGTCTTTGTAACATCCGATGTACTGATAAGACAGTAATACTATAAGGAAACAAACAAAAACAATGTTAAGTAACTCTAAAACACATTATAGACACGATAACTATTATAGAGACTACAGTTTGAACGAATATACAACTTCAAGAAAGATAGCAGAAAATACAATAACAAGTGAATATCCATGGTTCAAATTCATGTTTAGCACTACATAAAACTTAAATCGAAGCAGTAAATTTTCTTTCCTTAAAAGTATTTTTCTGAATATTTTAAAACAGTATATTCTAATATAGTTTAGTGCATTCTGGTATAGTTTAGCATATCGTGTATCTTTTCTGGTTTAGACTTGTTTTTTCTTACCGAGATAAATTATAGACGTTTTGTAATCGGCCTGGAAAGCAACATAACAAGGCATGGCGCCAGCATACGAATTTCTGTAACCATTCCAGTCTTTCACGTAACATACTGTTGATTTTATTTGAAGAAATTCAGCAATAAATTTAAGAACTGAAAGAACCCACATGCGTGTGGCTCAAGTTACTCCGTCTTTGATAAAAAACAATTTATTTTTTATTATTTGGCACCGTTTTTTGTACAAGTCACGTTTATGACCATATTTATTGAAACACGTTACTCGTGTTGCATGATGATCCACTGTAATTTCCGTCGCAACCATTGGGACAGCTTCCGGTCATCCGATCACAAGGAAACTGCTGTTTACAGTGGCAAACGTTATCGCAAACAGAGCCGTAGTTTCCCACTGGACAGACTGCGATAAAAAATTAATGTGTAAACAATATGCTAATCAATATTTCAAGTAGCCGCTTAGACAATTTTGCTATACAAATATTATACTGCTTAATAAGAGACTTCCTTATCTAGTCGTGTAAGTATACTATAGGCCTATCGTGATTGAACTGCAATAACTTAATGAATTCAACCAAATCAATAATTCATGAATGCATAATAATCTAAAATTGGTCTAAGAGTGCGACGGAATTATTATATTATCAACCAAAGTTAGAAAATTATCATACGGATGAGTCAAGTTCACCACCACACATATCGAAAGTCAGTTGCAATCACAATATAACGACATCTATGAATAACTATATATATCGAAATAGAAAGATAACGAAACGAGAATATCAGAAGGCCATTACTTATGTTACAAAGTGTTCAGACGTTCATATTTTCGAAGTAGATTATTTTGACGAATTGTCTCTGAGCCAAATTATAGCCATGACCAAGAAACTCTCTAATGCGATGCTTTATGCGTTGCTTAATATATATATATATATATATATATATATATATATATATATATATATATATATATATATATATATATATATATATATATATATATATATATATATATATGTGTGTGTGTGTGTGTGTGTGTGTGTGTGTGTGTGTGTGTGTGTGTGTGTGTGTGTGTGTGTGTGTCCTTTAGATAGGCAAACAAACTTTCTCATAAATCTTCACAGTAGGATTAGTGTTACCTGTATAAACGTTAGAAGCAGAGTAAACCGACGATTCTTTGTTGTCTTTCGTTTCACCTTCACAGTATTCGGACTGATTTCCAGGGCATGGTATGTTGCACTCGTCGTCTGGTAGTTGCACACCGTAGTCATCGATGCAATGGCAAGTTGTTCCATTCTGAAAATATGTTAAACATATAGGTTTCATATAGACTGCAATTTAATAACCACAAATGAAGCACAATCATAGATAAATTAAATGGAAAATATAAAACAAAGGAACAGAAGACATATTAATGGCTTGAGTTATGTCTAAGAGCTTAAGATGCTATATGAACACAGGATACAGACAGAACGGATAGTAACGAAAATACGTTTCAAAAGACTAAAGAATATCAGTAAAACTATTAAAGTCTATAATCCTTGAAAAGCTACACGTGTTTTATAAGGTATATTGTGAGTTTATAAGTCGATAAGCTTACCTTAAGTGCTGCGTATATAGAATTACTCTGCCTTTGACATCGCATTATGCATTTTTCAATAGTCTGTCCATGGTCGCTGTAAGGTGCTGATTCACTACTGTTGTAAAAGCAACCGACGTACTGGTATTGAAGTCGGCCTGTGCATTTAAAAAAAGACCAACACCCCATTAATTTGCCATGTATTTCCAATTCGCAAGGTACATGCCTATATCTTAAATTTAGTTGTATTGTCACTCTTGCAAAAAATTGTAATATTTATCTAAAGGGTCTAAAAATGGTTTACGGAATGAAAAAAAGCATGTGCATATTAATATTCTTCAATTAAGTAGATTAGTTATAGCGATGTGCTATTCTCTGCTAATGTTAATATTTAGTGGATCTTCAATACGTGTCCAATTCGTTCTTAATAGTACTAAGGCTAGTTTAATCTGTTTTCATTAACACGTATTTGTAATATTAACAACGAAATCTTAATTGCAAAATTCACGTTTTCAGCCTTAACCTAAAATATTCGATTAATGTAACTCTCTTAGTGCTATGGCTTAATAAAAAGGTATTGATAAAGTAGGCTGGGTAATGCTCGCTTCAGAATGGAATTCCAAAGGTTAGGCAGGCAGATATCTGCGCCGGATAATGCTTGGGATTTGACTAGTAAGAAAGACGTGGAGAAGAAGAAACTCTGGGGTAAGAGCCTAATATTCTGTGTCAAGTGATAGCCTTGAAAATAATTTACGAGAGTGGCAAATGCATGTTAGAATTACTGAACTATTCAGCAACTGCTGAAATACACATCAAAAGGGTGAAATAATATGAGCCCAGAGAGGAGAAACGGAGCGAATAGGGTATCAGGGTATCTAGCAACTGTAAGATGGTTCGGATTAATGCATTGAGTTAGATAAACTTTAAACATGAATAAATGTCACTTACCTTCAACTTGCCATATCAACAGCATAAGGTATAACAGTAAGCAATGTGGACAGTACCGTTTATTCCAAATCATACAGAAGGCTTTCTTTTCAGCCATTCACCAGACAATATGCCACTACACGATGTTTTAGGCCTATATCAACAACAGGCACTGTGTGTTATTAATGATGTTCGTTGCACTGCATATCCGTTTGGAGTTATATGGGTCTTAATTTTCTTCCTCTTTTCCTAATTGGCAGTTTGTCATCCGGGCACGATATCATTATAAGAGATCATTATATATATATATATATATACGTAAAATATATTTAAATATGCTGCGTTAGAAGCGTGCTTTCTCAGATACATATTACACTGGCCAACAAAAAAATTTTTTTTCTTGTTGCCTTCGGTTTTAGACCTGTTCTTGGGGTAGTTTTGGGCGCTGATTCAGAAAATGTCATTGGATTGAGTGCATCAGGTCTAGTTTCTGAGATATCGTCGATTTTGTAAAGAAAACCCAGTCCACTCTTTAAACGATGTCTTTGGCAAAACTAAAATGTCATAATAAGCTTTATTTATGGCTAATTATAATTCTTGCTGATTCATATAATGCCTACATCCTTATAATGTAAAATCAGCATATCTTGCCGCGTGCTGAGATATTGCTGATTCAACGAAATACTATTCCGTAGCCTACAGCTTACTCAGCACTAAATTCATGGCCTCATTTAGAATTTATTTGTGCTTATACAGCGTTTCATGGTTTCGAACTATGTAAATAGATTATGCTGAAGTCAGCATTTATAGCCTATATAAACCGCCTCCTGAAAGCTAGAGCAGCCGCAGTCGTCTTAGGGCATATTAAGAGTTGGTCGCAAGAACAATCTGTGAATGTGAGCATTAAATAACTACATGTTCTTACTATTTTTTAGGTTAGTCATTTAATTCCTCAGATGCGAACATCCTTAAGGTTATGGCTACTTCCAGACGGAGCTGCATTAACCATCCAGACATATTCTGCTACATTTGTGGGGAATACACACTAAAAGCAAACAGGAAACCGATTTCTGAGTTTGTAAAAAGAGCATATGTAGGTTATTTTGGTGTCAAACTTGGAGATCAAGATAAGCAATGGGCTCCTCATACAGTATGCAAAACTTGTATTGAACAATTGCGCCACTGGACAATTGGAAAGAGAATCTGCCTGAAATTTGGTGTACCGATGGTTTGGAGGGAAGAGATAAACCACTTCGACGACTGTTACTTTTGTATGGTTAATATCATAGGCATCAATCGAAATAATCGTCACAAGTTGTCTTACCCTGATATACCTTCAGCCAGGAGACCTGTTCCGCATTCGGATATTGTACCAGTTCCACCTTTTCGCGAACTACCTGAGCTCTCAGACGATGAGACTTGCATGTCCAATATCGGACAAGATGACGAAAGTGAAGAAAGTGGGGGCAGTGACAGTGATTTCCAATCAACTTCACACAGTGAACGTTTTGACCAAAAAGAGTTGAGTGATCTGATCAGGGACTTAAATCTTTCCAAAGAGTCCTCTGAATTGCTTGCGTCCAGACTAAAGGAAAAGAATGCACTTCAGCCTGGAACGAAAATTACAATTTATAGAAACAGAGAAAAGGATTTGCTGCCATTCTTTACCGAAGACAACAACCTAGTATTCTGTAATGACATCAGCAACTTATTGAAGAAAATTGGTCTGTCGGATTACAGCCCAGATGAGTGGCATCTTTTTATCGACAGTTCAAAACGTAGTCTGAAATGTGTGCTTTTAAATAACGGCAACAAATTTGGTTCTATTCCAATCGGTCACTCCACCAGCATGAAAGAAGAGTACAATGCCATCTCTTTAGTACTGGAAAAGATAAAATACAAAGAACATCAATGGGTAATTTGTGTAGACTTGAAGATGGTAAATTTCCTCCTTGGTCAACAAAGTGGCTACACAAAGTATCCCTGCTTTTTGTGTCTTTGGGACAGTAGAGCCAAGCATGAACATTGGACAAGAAAAGATTGGCCTTCGAGGAAAGACATGGTGGTTGGAGCTCAAAATGTAATCAAGGAATCTTTGGTGGCACGAGATAGGATCATACTGCCACCACTACATATAAAGCTAGGCCTGATGAAACAATTTGTCAGGGCTTTGAATAAAGAAGGTTCATGCTTCGAATACATAGTACACAAGTTACCAGGAATTACAATGGAAAAATTGAAGGCTGGAATCTTCGATGGTCCACAGATCAGGCAACTTATGAATGACCCACTTTTCATACCATCAATGAATGAAATCGAATCTTGTGCCTGGTCTTCCTTTGTTCTTGTAACTAAAAATTTTCTTGGCAACAAGAAGGCAGACAATTATGCACAACTAGTAGAGGATATGCTTCTTCATTTCAACAAGCTTGGCTGCAACATGAGCATTAAAGTCCATTATCTCCACAGTCACTTAGATCGCTTTCCAGAGAATCTTGGTGACTTCAGCGAAGAGCAAGGTGAAAGATTTCACCAAGACATCAAAACAATGGAAAATCGATATCAAGGAAGATGGGATGCACACATGATGGCAGACTATTGCTGGAATATTATGCGCGATTGTTCCGGCAGATGCCACACTCGGAAATCGTACAAAAGGAGCTTCTTCGGTGTCGAATGACTTGAAATTTTTATAACAAACTTGTTCTGTTTGGTATCATATAAGTACAGTTTCAGGTACTACCATTTTCTTTTAAGTATTTGTATTATTATGTTTATTTAGTGTATCACATAATAAATTGAGCACTACATGATTATAGCCATAGCCTTATGTTTTATGGGCGAGCAGAGGCAAGGACTGGTATATGGCATAATGTTCTATATCTCGAAAACTAGACCTGCTGGGAGAAAACTGGTGCCTTTTCTGGAATCAGCAGGTCAAATATACCCAGAAACAGTTCTAACATTTGAGGCAACAAATTATGTGTTGGCCAGTGTTATGCTTATGATTTGATGCCTCTATCTTATTAATATTATGTTTCTCGATCGTACTGCATATGAAACAATTTGTTAGATGATAACTAGTTCTTTCGACTTGATGGAAATTGGTCTGTGAACAACTGTGTCTGTTGTTTATTGACAAGCCTAAAACATAGTTTAGAGGCATATTATCTGATGAATGGCTGAAATGAGATAGAAACTTTACTGAAATGTCGTGTTGTAACTTCATATTAATAATAAAGACGCTTATTTTTCGGAAGCCATGTAAGAGCGTCATGTTAACATTATGAGGCACATCTGATTCGTACATCCCGTGCTACTTAATAATAATAATAATCGGCTCTTTAACGGATAATGGCACAAAACAGTGGGATCGCTGTTAAATAAATGTTGGACTATGGTTAGAAATTGAGCGCTACGTGACTCTAGTCATATTAGGGTCAAAACTGATTATCGCCAAATTTTAAACTATTAACAATGGCGGATGCAACCAGAGTACATATAGCAGCATCCTGAAGCTGGTTGACTCATATAGACCCGCATGTTTCGCTCGTACCACATAAATTGCTTCAAGTGAAGTTAAGTGAAGTTGTTTACTAAACAAAAGCATGTGATCGTTGGATGTCTGACGTTTAGTGAACAAATAACTAAATATATAATGTAATGTAGATTTACAATATTTCTCACCGTCACACTAAAGCTGCATCAGGAAGATAAGCTTATTCCCCAGCGCTATATCTAAAGAAAACCGCACGAGCCTCTGTCTATTGGGTCAGTTTCGGTGCTAGGTTCGAATCCTGGGGTCAAGGCGAAAGCGACAGCGTGTTGCTAGGATGAAAAGCGATTGCGATACCACTGGTGGTCATAGCATGATCCAGGATCGGGTGCAGGGTAGGATGGTTTGAAAAATTGGGCTTACAGTCTGGAGTGAATAATATTATTAGAACATCACTCTACGCCTGTCTGCATCATGACAGATGCTTTAGGCTAATTTTAATTAAATGATACTTATAGCATAATATTATAATATATATTATGCACACCTAATTATATATGACTATATTTATATGTGAATATGTTATATGCCAGGGCGACACGGTGGTCTATCGCTAACGCGTTTTGGTCAGTGATCATGCGGTTGCGGGTTCGACTCCGTGTAACGACCCTGGGCAAGTAGTTTGCGTACACGTACCACTGTAACCAAGCAGTATAATTTGTTACCGGTGCAAGTTGAGAAGTACTCGGCAAGTGCGATGCACTGGCCCCGTGTCCAGGACTTTGGGATTCATCTATTACCTGCTCGAGGGCCTAAAAAAAGGAAATGAGCGCCTCCACTACGTTCCACATGAGACATGAGAGCTTCACTTTAATGCATATGCAATGCAGTACCCTTTAACACTTGGCCACTACAAATATCTATAAAAGAAGGAATATTGGTAGTTGAATAAGTGGCCAATGTATTTTGGAGTATCAGAAGATGAAGATTCGAACCCATGTTTAACTCGTGCAAACACGTGAGCAATGTTAGACAACAATTACCCATCCTACAATGCAGGATATATACAGAAAGGAAGTTGCCATAATTGGAATTTGGGAGCTATAGCGTTCTCTGCTACACTTTAACTCTCGAGCACATCCGTTACTGCTGCTGTTTAAAATTATCTGTGCACTACGGCCTGAAAGCTTTTGCAAACTTATGCAGGCTCTCAGTTTCTCTGAACTGGCCTTTAGAGTTTGTTTAATCTGGTATTTTGCATGCAGGATGACGGCCAGTTAACACTGATGATACGGATCAAAATAGGCCTGCATGGTAAATGAAGACTAGGCCAACATTTTGGAAAATGTTGCTTCCATAAAACGCCAAATTCTCAGCTTAGATCAACATACATTCAACTATGGGCGGTGCAAACATCTAAGAGAGAAAACGTGTATAGCTGCATATATTTTTCTATACTATAAAGAAAGAAAGAATTTGAGCCATTATAAAGATCGAAAATAGCACCATATAGTAATCGTCCAGTCAAAGATAGAGAGCAATGTTTTATAACAAACGACTGATTACAGAGAAACCTGGTTCGAAATATATCCTATAGCAGTGCACTGTTAGGTCGCGTCTTTGTTCAGGCATTCATGATTATCTGAAACTATTTATATCTAGTCATATAGAGGTTTTTGCAGATTTTTGTACTTTTTAAAACACCTCAAACATAGTTCAACACAATTTTAAAAGATCAGATGTAAAGTTGAGTTGTGCAGACAAATCTGAGTGTCCACATGCCGGTGCCATAATGAATAATTGACCGCGGTACTGATACTGTTTTTTTTCCTTCCTCACCCTGATCTCCTTATTATTGGCGTGGTCTACGTGGGGATCTTGAGGATCCTGTTGGGGCACCACGTATCAAAACCATTCAGTTTCTAGTTGACTTCTGAGGTGGTGGATGTGTGATAACCGTAGAGTAAAAAGTACATTCTGTAGAGTTTGAGCTGGGTTTTGAGCATAATGTTGGGATGCAAATTCTTCTATCGAAAGAGTCCATGCGCGAATTGGTCATCTCTTTTAGGTGCCGAATATTTAGGTCAGAGAAAAATAGGGAACAGTATAGCTTCCAAAAGATACCGATACTACGCACAATCTCTACCTAATCTGCCAGGGCCGTTTTAACATTCGTACATGAAACACATTGTGATAGTCTGGATTTTAGTTTTATCTCAGTTCCAGTCCGAACCCTGCAATTATCTGCAGCGCCGGTAAAAGGTTCTCCAGCATTTCTGCGAGCAATGCAACACAGTGAGCAAAAGTATATTTTTTTGCGAAAATCTCCTCTCCACTGTTGAGCTATAGCATGTAGCTATAGACCATGGGCCCCATATCTTCATCCCGCGGTGCCACGAAAAGATCGTGGGTGATAAGGCAGATCTGCGTCACACCAATGCCGATAATTCAGATTTACTGACCTTGCGGGCGTAAAAAATGCAAAATATTAATAATAATAATAATGAATAATAATAATAATAATAATAATGAATAATAATAATAATAATAATAATAATAATAATAATAATAATAATAATAACGAATCAGTCTGATGTCGCAACATTTTGGGGGCGCATGAGGTCAGCTATCGTCTGCAGGAGTTTCCATCTGCGTACAAACGTCCAGGGCGGATCTCTATGCACCAAGTTGAATGCGGCTCTAATGCCTACAGCTTTTTCAAGTTATCCATATTTTAAATGAGTCGTAAGTTAATTAAAATTAAGCAACTCATTAACTGATTAAGTAATCGTTAAAAATACGAGGTTTAAGTAAATGCTTTCGAAAGGACTCCTTCAACTGCAGGTGATAATTTACTGGATTTCGACTAGACTTTTCAATGATAAACGATTGTGGATTGTGATATCATTTCGTGCATCAAATAATGGGCACTTAGAAGGCCTCATAAAAGATTATATTAAAATTGTTTACTGATTACACTGTTTGGTGATTGAATAAACTTTGGGAGAAGTGATTTCAGTGTCTTGGTCCGCTAGATTAAGCCAAAGTTTTAGTTAGGATATGATCAGCCGCCAACCGCTCTTTTGGCGTCGGAACTGAAAGTATCGATATAAATCATAGTGAATTTCTTTTGTAGATTCTTTCTGATGAGTATTGATGCTGTATTCAATCGGCGAAAACACTAAAATTGATTATTAGAATAGGCCCTTTTCTAATGAATTTTATGAATTTGTGTTTTGGCATTTCGTCGATTTCATGAATCTCTGTGTTGGGCTATAATGGGCGGTATTCACAAAGAGGATACAGACCATTTATTAACATTCACAATCATTCCAATGATAACAATCTCCTATGTTTAAGACTATGCAGTGTTTGGTAGAGTTGCTGCATCTTGGTGTAGTTGCTACAGTTCAATGCCATCATAGCGCCATTAAATGGCTACCAGACAAAGGGTACGCTGCAAATTGCGTTCTTTCTTTCGGTGCCGGTTCGAACCTTTTTTCCATGCTGGGCAACAGATCCATTATCACTTAAATATAAAAATATAATTATCTGTTAACTCAATGCTTATAAAAGGCATGTGACTGAAGCAAACTTGAGAAACTCCTTACATCACAGAAGAAAAGCCAGTGAACTTTACTTCTTCAAACCATGAAACACTAATGTAAAAATAATTACAACATTATGAAATTTGTCACCACCCTGTAAGTAACATGAAACTGATTTAAACGAAACTTACATGCCTGAGTGTAGTTGAGTTTCACGTAAATAACTTCAAAACTTCAAATTTGGACCAGCGATTAAATCCATGCCAGAGTGCCACACAAGATCCAGCAACAATGACGCAGTATGTATGTATGCATACATGTATGTATGTATCTATAGAAATGTATGTGATCATTTGTCATTTAAACTGATTTAATGTTGAAGTAATATTGTTTGAAACATGTCGCTAGCCAGAACAGAAACAATAAACTCAGCAATTTTAATATTATTAGAAATATGAGGTGGCAGCTAAAGTCACTGGGCATCCTAACCCCATGGTAGCTTATGACATTCCCGGCCACTCACATTATACTTTAAAAAACTGAATGTTGTGTGGCGTTATGTATTTGCTGTGGTATTAATGAATTCCATTGTTTGACTTAGTTCTTATTTTTCCAAATTTGAAGAATTTCATGTATGCGCTGCTTTTAAAAATTGCATTATCAAAGTTACTAGCCACAAAATACACAACTGACTTTTATTCCACCGCAGATATTCCAATGCCATAGCAAGCCATGTTGCTTCTTGTTTCTTTCTTTGGTCTGCACTTGTCATAATTTTCTTCGCAGAAGCAACCGCAAACTGAAATAGGTCTCTTCTCTGGATAATAATGGTATACTTAAAGTAGATAATGAAGTATTTCTCCAAGAATTTTCTTAGTAACAAACACTGCACACTAGTATACAGTATTCATACAGGACCAGTAATTGTTTATATCAAAGTTTTAAAACTCGTGTTTGTTAATTTCAGTAAAAAGTCAATTTAATTTTTTCCAGTTATATCAGTCGAATATACGCCGAGGCTAACTAATCCCTAACTTGAGTATCCATCGTAACTTGACTTCTGGTTCCCTGACTGAACTTCTTTATCGAGTTACAAATTTGTACTAGGCTTTGGAAACCGCGGAGAAGTGAGCTAGATAACAGATCTGCTGATCATGCAGACTTCTTATGCAGTTCAAATATTTTCTCGTCTATGTTGTAAGGTTTGTAATTCTAAAATTTGACTGTGCTTATTTTATTATTTGTTACGGAGATCAAAAGAATTTTATTGATTTTCTACCGATTTGATGTTACATGTATGTATGTACATTAGACTCTAAAAATTACCATTTAATTTATTGATATTTTGCTTCCTTTTAGGCGTATGCTGTGAAGAAAATCGCTCGCTTTAACCAGATCAAAGGTTGCTCATAAAAGACGTCCGCAATAGAGAACTTACTTTGGACCCTCAATTAATCCTTGTCCGTATTTGTCCGCATGTCGCATTATGCTGCTTCAGCCCCTTTGCAGACCTGTGCGCTCGAAAGTAGTATTAAGGTCTAATTCAGGCTATTCTGCTGATCATGCAGGACTAACTGTGCTACCGGTGAAATACTTTGATGCTTCAGCATCAAGCAAATTAGATTCAACGCAATACAGACTTTTACTTATCTAACTGAAATTAGTATTTAAGAAACCGGTTGTACAGATATAATGGTATCTATCATATTTAGATACGGACGTCCGCATGGGGCAGAGCTCCCGCACTTGGCCTCATTCGGTGACCCCTTCTCCTTTTTACGACCGTCCTTAATAGAAGACTCCTAATCGAAACGCTTATAAACACACCCGAAATGGCAAACATTGCAGCTAATTTAACTGCCGATAATGCCAGGCATAAACATAAGCCAATAGTTAAGAAAATGTAGAACACAATGTAACAAATGCTAGTATCCAAAGCGCATAGTAACAACCTGTTTGGAAGCGTTGAGTATAAAAGTGCGATCATGATATAGTTCTCGTATTGCTCCACAATGCTATCAATTAATCGAAACAATTCCAAGAGTGTGTACTTTATAAACCCCTGTTACATGTTATATATTATATATTATATCATTTATTTTCTGTCTTCAGTTTTATACGGTGTATCCTCTATTTTGGCGTATACGTTACTGCCTTCGATTCTTCTACTGAGCTTTGCGTATGCTGCGTCGTCATTATCCGCAGTTTCTAAAAGCAGATTTAAAACAGACAGCCGAAGGAGTTTGATAGTCGTATTTTATAACTGTATTCGCAAATTATGTAGCGCAACTTTAGATAAATTCCTGCCTGACAATCGGAAACCACGATTAAATACAATGACTGTCAAGTTCTTACGGAAAAGGACAAGAAGCTCATTCTGCTCCAATCCCAGACGCCAAAGAATCAAAATTGTTAATATTAGCAAAACAACATTAGAATACGGTAGATTATAATTAAAGGTGAATCGAGAACTGTAACGAACAAAATAAAAAAATTACTTCAGCAACGAATGCATTCTAAAAATTAACTACATGGAATACAATTAGTGAACATGATATACTGCACTAGTATTCCATGGTTTAAAAGTCACCCTCTTTCGATACGATCAGTGTTTGGCCTACATCAGTGTCAATAAAACCAAATAATTAAACAACGTTAGAATACGGTTGGCAAAAACCTCTACCCTGCATAACACCCTTGTAAGAGTGGGCCTAAATAAACTATGAACTTATGGATTTAAGTAGCCAATAGGCTCACACGAACTGTTACTAATGCTTTCATTCTATAACGTTATTTACATCATGCCAGCAATATTTTTATACGCAAAATTATACCAATTCCTTGCTCGCGTGTAATGCTGCTGGTTGACATTATAGTCCTGAAGATGCGATCAGTGCAAAAGATATTTCATTAGAACAATAACTAACGTATCCAAGAGTCAAAATGGCCCATCACACAGCATCGCTGAAAAGAACTGACCTCGAATGGCAGGTGCGTCAAAATTACTGACAATTCCAGTAGCAGTTGATTTATTTTTTCGTCGCTTGCGTCTGAATCACATATTCAAATTTAATTAATTTGACTCACCTCCTGTGACAAGTTACAAATTATAATGTAGCACAAACTATTTGTTTCTACTTTATTTTAGCTTAGCTTCTACCTCAGGTATAAAAAATAATTTTTTTAAGAGGGCAAGAACACGTTTTATTGCCACGGAGTACTTCTTAAATGATACATCTTTTGCACACCTGCTATACTAAGCTAAGCAATTTACATGCACAATGTAATGTAAGGCTAACAGCATCCACAGCGACGCGTAGATGAGACGTTCATTCTGTACTTCTAATTTTTCTCATTCTCTCAATATTTTAAAACATCAATGAAATATGTCCTTAATAATTCTATGCAATCAAATATTTACCTGCTTAAGCGGACCACCACTGTAACAGCAAGAATGACAGTAATGCAGAGTAAAGGTCCAACAACTGTTATCACGATTGATCTTACGTTGCTCGATTCCATGGCTTCGAATCTTTCTACACAATGTAAATGTAAAGAAACAAATCACAGCAGCACAATTAGCAATCTGGTTTAAAGAGATCCAAATAGTCTAAAGCAGCAATAAACAAAGTTGAAAAATCTGGAGACATATAGTTATACCCGGATCCTACTATTAATGGATTTTCTAATATAGTCCTATACTTGAAACATACACTTGCTTATCAATATAATTATTATCAATTAGAAACTTCTATAGCGCCGGTGTATTATGCAAAAGGCATCAACCCACAGCGCATCAAATTTAAGCCGCCGTCAGGCACAATGACAAATTAAACTTTTCTGGCAGTTTATTGCAAGAACAAACAATTCGGCATAATAGACTACATATCAATTCTATATTTTATCGTTTGTGAGGAGATGTATTCCAGTAACTAATTTAAATGGCTGCTTATCGACAGCGCGTACATTATCTGCATTGGACTAGGTTTTTAGATATTTCGAAGGTCTACTTATTCTCAATTTACTGAAGCTTTTGACACACATATTCTGCGTATTGAGATTCTACAAAAATTTCAACGCAAAATAAATGCATTTGTAAGAATTGTATAGAACCTAATCAAATTGTCAATCTATTATAATCTAATGACCTTGTAGCGCGATTTTCATATTGCACAAGATATCAGTCGGCGGTTCAAGTGAAACCGGGGTAAAATATCATAATCTACTGATCCATTGGAAAACCCTGGTCGAAATTCAATAGTTCTCCTTCCAAGTATTAAAGCGATTCAGAGCATAGGTGAAAAGTTAAAGAAAGGAAAAATAAATATATAAGCTCTATGCAATAGATCTGAATGAATTCACAGGATTATCGAAAATTTTATCGAACACTGCCTTGGCTAAACTGATGAAAGAAATGAACATTGGAATTAGTCTTTTGATAATATACACGAATGCCACCAGTTTAGGCAACCGTTACGGTAAAGCAACGAAAGCCTGATAATTATACTACGTAAATAATTAAACTATGACTTGCCAGTGCAGTTGTGCCATAATTTTAGTCTATGAAATCCTTCTAAGCATCGGCACACCGACACTTTAGAGAATTTGGGAGAAACAGCCCAACATCTCTCGTTCTCACTGCAGTCGCCATTATTTGTTTTACAATCTGTCAAACATAATTCAATTATATACATTTAGGTTAATAAGATGCAAGAGTGCATCTTCACAGTCATATGGCTACACATTTTGAGAAACTTTTACATATACTATAATTTGTGCTGTTCACTTAGGCCGATTACCAATTCGTACATAAAGCAACTGTATAATATCTGTCAGCAGATCTTGCGTTACTTAGCCTGCATTTGTAATGACTTCTTAGTGTAATTAGCCTACCTCTAATGTTGCAACTAGTTCCAGTCCATCCAGGTTTGCACTGATACAAAGGACAGGAACCATTTCGATATATACATCTTGCGTTGTTCAGGCAGTTGCATTTTTCTCTGCATCCTTCTAAATACAAACCAACTGGACACCAAAAATTACAATTGTATGCATTAGATTTGGCAATCGTTGTTGTGTCACGCATCACTGGCAGATTGAATGTGTCAACAACAGGCATGACATTCTTGACAAACATTTTACCTCATTGTATATGTCACAATTATATCGACCAGCGAAAGTTAAATTACTAGTTTTTTCCCGTTTGAGGTCCTTAACATGATGGAAACAAAGATGACGAGAAGCAGTTGATTTAATTGCTTTGCGGCGCTGTTAATATACTCACTGAAGATAAAGTTCATAAAAACAGTTCCTTGATAGCAACTGTGGCATCGGTTTAGTGGCCAACCAGCCGAAATATTGCCATATAGATATTCTTGCAGAGTTCCGTATTCGATTAAAGATCATCATCCTAATTGGACCATACAAGGTGGTAGTCACTACACCGGCATACATTCTAACAGTCATCGCTCTTGAAGGATCTCAATCGAATAATTCATTGAGACATGAGGAGATTCGAGGTCTTACGGTCGCTGTAGAAAACCGTGAACATTTACATTTGCATCAGAGGGTGTTCCAGCATCGAGTCAGCATGGTCGCAGTCCGTGGGTAATTGCTGATTGATCGCTTTCAAACTTCAATGCGAGCTCGTTTGGATTTCTTATAAATCGGCCCTCTCGGAACAATTTTCCATTGAATGTGCATACCGTTTTGCGTTACTCAATGATTCAGCTCAGCATACATTCTCTCGTTACCAGCTGAAGTCACACTGTTTAATTCTTGTAAAAAGCGCATTTCGGTGGTTCTTACAAGGCGCAAGATAAATGCCTCAGAGATACATGTTTGCTTGCAATTTATATATGTTTGCTTGCAAACATATATAAATACATACAATCGTGCATAAACACAAGCACACGTATAGGCCAATTTGAAATATAGAGATATATCACACGCTAAGGGATGGAACGAACTGATCATTGAAATATAATTTTGGAAGTTAGAAGAATGTTCCTGGAGGACAAACCGCAGAGAGATGCGAAGCCGCTACGTGAAGTAGAGGAAGTTGTAGAAGGGGAGAATTTGACTTTCCCTTTTCCTCGTTTTTCAGTTGGACTTGAGTGGGACTGGAGATAGAGCCTTTTACTCGTGAACAAGTAGAGCTTTGTCCGAACTTGTCTTTGCTGCGATGGATACAGCGGAAATTCAGAACCAATTAATTAAGTCCTTGTGAAGTGGTGCATTGTGCCGGGTGATAAGAAAGAACAGAGCTGCAGTCATTTCGGATGTCCGGATCTTCTAAGACGTCCGTGGAAAGTATGAATTGTGTTTTTATGTGAATGTTAGTTTTCGTGACTTTTTATTTTAGGACCGTACGAGAGTAGTCTTTGAATATAACCATTGATTGTAAATAATGAGATCCAAATTAAAAAAACAATTGAACAGAAATTAGGATTTCTGAGCTTACTGAAAGCGAATCCGTGACTCATGCATGCTTACTTATATTCATACACACGTACACAATGCATAGCAAAAATCTCATTGAAAGTTTTCACCGTATTCAAATACACCTGCTTTGTAAATATGCTGAAGGTGAAGAAGGCCGATATACCGGTGAATTACTACAAGTAAATGGCAATCTACAGGTTGTCAGCTTAACAAACTGCATATTGCCACTCTTAATGTATTGAAGCCGCCATTGCAAATTGGTTTTATAGTCGCAAGGGCATGCAACTTGGATTTTGCGTTATTGAAAGAAACGTGCAAGCTTAATTCATAAATTCCGTACGTGAAGAAAAATTGGATCTCTATTTTAAAATGTTAGTAATGGACTGTGCAAAAATCTCAAAAATAAGAGGATACAAGAACAAAAAAGCCAACAAAATTCTACTGAATTGTTAAAAAGAGCCACAGTAACTCAAAGTATAGTTCAATTCTGTTAAATTCTGTAACTTGTATCAAGAGAGAAATCACAAGTAAAATCTGTCGTGGCGCTTAAGTGTAACTAACCAGAGAAAACGCTGTTGGCATTAGGTCCGCCGCAGATTTCGTTTTTGTTACCATTACATGTCGTGTTACATCTTGGTTCTTTCCATTCTCCATATTTATCGTAACTATCTCCGCAGAAACATTCACCACCAAACTGAATAAAACAGCTAACTCCATTAAGTAAAAGTTAATTATTGAAAATTGATCATTTGTCGATCGAAAGCTCATAGCAATAATCAAAAATTTATTAACAATATTTGAACTATATTGTTTACTTCAGCAGAGCTTTTATAATTAGCAGCGAATAATTAATTGCTACATGCAAGTAACAGGCTCACTGCTCCAAGCACTAAAAAACCCAACTTTTCATACAGAAAAACTTAAACTTGTGTTTAGAACGTTTAAAGGTAAAATTTAAGCATGAGGTTGCATGTTAATTTTACAAGATATCATTTCCGAGAATGACCTTCTGAGCAAAGTGCTTGAAAACATTGCGACGAAGAGGAACGTTTACTGATGCTAAATGCAGGATGGGGCACGGTAGGCTATTAGGTCGCTCGGCTTGTTACGCGTAGAGTACGTGTTCTCCCGAGTCGTTTATAATGTAGAGACCTTGAGCAAGTTCTTCACGCACAGTTGCTCTAAGCCATCGATGGTCTGTCGTATGGTGGCGTGTACACTTTTGAATTATGGAAGGAGTACAATTTCGAATACAGTTGTACTTATATTTTGCATTTGTTTTTGTAATAAACGAGTTTTCCTGTGACTGTAGAGCAGAAATTAGAAAAAGTGTAATCTAAAAGTGGAATCTCAGTCTCCATATGCATGCGGACTTTCTATGCATGCGGACTTCTCCATACTGTTCTGAAGAGCTTTAATGAAATGTTTGAGGAGGTTTGTTAGAATCGGGACTAACACTATTAGATCTTGTGTTAAAAAGAGCCAATTCACGTTGTTCAAAGTCAAAGCAAATTTTGGGAGCTCGCGGTCAAAGTGCAATCATGACTTTGTAATATCCCATGAAGGGAAAACAGCAATCGGAGTACTTTTATCAACGAGCTGTCATTTGCAGTGAATACATCGAGGTTAAACTGGAATAACGTGTTAAGAACCATCGAATAAAATACCTGGGCTCCTGCGTACGAAAACCTTTTATTTCTGCAAGTTGTTGTGCATAAGTCTAATGTGTTTTGATAAAACGAATACTTTTCCTCAGCTATTGATCGGTTGTCATTGTCGTCTTTGTAGCATCCGATGTACTGATGAGACAGTAATACTATAAGGAAACAAACAAAAACAATGTTAAGTAGCTCTAAAGTACATTCTAGGCAAGATAACTATTATAGAGACTACAGTTTGAGCAAATGTACAACTTTAAGAAACATAACAGAAAATACAATAGCAAGTGAACTTCCATGGTTCAAATTGATGTTTAGCACTACATAAAACTTAAATCGAAGCAGTAAATTTTCTTTCCTTAAAAGTATTCTTCTGACTATTTTGAAACAGTATATTCTAATATAGTATTGTGCATTCTAGTATAGTTTAGCCTGTCGTGTATCTATTCTATTTTAGACTCGTTTATTCTTATTTAGATCAAGATAGACGTTTTGTAATTGGCCTGGGAAGCAGCCAAACAAGGAATGGCGGCAACATACGAATTTCTGTAATTATTTTAGCCTTTGACATAATATACTGTTGATTTTAGTTGCAGAAAGTCATCAATAAATTCAAAAACTGAACGAACCTACATGCATGTGGCTCAAGTTACTCCATCTTTGATAATAAATCAATTTATTTTTAATTATTTGGCACCCTTTTTGAACAAGTCAAGTTTATATCCATATTTATGAAAATACATTACTTGTGTTGCATGATGATCCATTGTAATTTCCATCGCAACCATCGGGACAGTTCCCTGTCATGCGATCACAAGGAATCTGCTGTCTACAATGACAAACCTTATGGCACGCAGAGCCGTAGTTTCCCATTGGACATACTGCGATAAAAAAATTAATGTATAAACAATATGCTAATCAATATTTCCAGTAGCCGCTCAGGCAACCTTGCTGTACAAATATTATACTGCTTAATAAGAGATTTCCTTATCTATAGTCGTGTAAGTACACTGAAGGCCTATCGTGATTAAACTGCAATAGCTAAATGAATTCAACCAAATCAATTATTCATAAATGCATAGTGCTCTGAAAAGTGGTCTAAGAATGCAATAGAATCATTAAAATATCAACCAAAGTTACAAAATTATCATACGGATAATTCAAGTTAACTACGACACATATCGAAAGTCAGTTGTAATGATAATATAACGACGTCTATGAATAACTATATATACATACATATATATGCATATATATGATAGATAGATAGATAGATAGATAGATAGATAGATAGATAGATAGATAGATAGATAGATAGATAGATAGATAGATAGATAGATAGATAGATAGATAGATAGATAGATAGATAGATAGATAGATAGATAGATAGATAGATAGATAGATAGATAGATAGATAGATAGATAGATAGATAGATAGATAGATAGATAGATAGATAGATAGATAGATAACGAAACGAGAATGTCAAAAAGCCATGACATATGTTATGAAGTGCTCAGACGTTCATATTTTCGAAGTAGATAATTTTGACGAATTGTCTCTTAGCCAAATTATAGCCAAGACCAAGAAACTATTTAATGCGATGCTTTATGCTGTGTATATACGCCGTTTACGTAGGCAAACAAACTTTCTCATAACTCCTCTTCACAGTAGGATTAGTGTTACCTGTATAAACGGTAGATGCAGGGTAAATCGACGAGTCTTTCCTGTCTTTCATTTCACCTCCACAGTATTCCGAATGATTTCCAGCACATGGTATGTTGCACTCGTTGTCTGGTAGTTGCACACCGTAGTCATCGATACAATGACAAATTGTTCCATTCTGAAATATATCATACGTACCGATTTTATATGGACAGCCGATTGATTAAAAACCAAAAGTAAAACAAAATAACACATAATTAAATTAAAATATAAATGCAAAGGGGCAGAAGACATATTTTGGCTTGAGTTATGTCTTAAGATAGATTATGTTATATGAACAAAGGATACAGAAAAAACAGAAAGTAACGAAAATACATTTCAAAAGACTAAACGATATCACTAAAACTATTAAAATCTGTAATCTTTAAAAAGCTACACGTGTTTTATAAGGTTTATTGTGACTTAGGAAGTCGATAAGCTTACCTGAAGTGCTGCGTAAATAGTGTTACTCTGCCTTTGACATCGCATTACGCATTTTTCAATAGTTTGTCCATGGTCGCTGTAAGGTGCTGGTTCACTACTGTTGTAAAAGCAACCGACGTACTTGTACTGAAGTCGGCCTGTGCATTTAAAAAAGACCATAACACCATTAATTTGTCAAGTATTTCCACGTTTGCAAGATACATGCCTATATCTTAAATTTAGTTGCATTGTCACTCTTGCAGAAAATTGTAATATTTATCTAAAGGGTCTAAAAATGGTTTACGGAATGGGAAAAGCATATGCATATTAATATTCTTCAATTAAGTAGATTAGTTATAGCGATGTGCTATTCTATACTAATGCTAATATCGAGTGGATCTTCACTGCGTGTTCAATTCGTTCTTAATCGTACTAAGGCCAGTTTAATCTGTTTCCCTTAGCACGTATTTGCAATATTGACATGGAAATCTTAATTGCAAATTTCAATTTTCAGCCTTAACCTGAAATATTCGATAAAAGTAACTCTCTTATTGCTAGCGCTCATTAAAAAGGAATTGATAAGGCAGGCTGGGTTATGTTCGCTTCAAAACCAAATTCCAAAGGTTAGGCAGGCAGATAGGCAGATATCTGCGCCGGATAATGCTTTGGATTTGACTAGTAAGAAAGACATGGAGAAGAAGAAACTCTGGGGTAAGAGCCTAATATTTTGTGTCAAGTGATAGCGTAGAAAATAATTTACGAGAGTGGCATGACTGTTGCGTTTATAACAAGGATTGGACAAGTGCTTTAGTTACAGAAAGAAGACTATTCCAGCTAAGCAATATAACTACAATTACTTAACTATTCAGCAACTGCTGAAATGCAATTCAAGAGGGTGAGCGATTATGAGCCCTGCAGAAGAGAAGGGGAGCGAATAGGTTATCTGGCAAAGGTACTGTAAGATGGGTCGGATTAATGCATTGAGTTATAGGTAAGTTAAACGTGAATAAATGTCACTTACCTTCAACCTGCCATATCAACAGCATAAGGTATAACAGTAAGCAATGTTGACAGTACCGTTTATTCCAAATCATACAGAAGGCTATCTTTTCAGCCATTCACCAGACAATATGCCTCTACACAATGTTTTAGGCCTATATCAACAACAGGCACTGTGTGTTATTAATGATGTTCGTGGCACTGCATATCCGTTTGGAGTTATATGGGTCTTAATTTTCTTCCTCTTTTCCTAATTGTCAGTTTGTCATCCGGGCACGATAGCGTAGTTCCATGCACTGTATAAGTTTTAGTTTTCTTCCTCTTTCTCTATTTGACAAATTCTCATCCGGGTGCGATAGCGTGGCATATACAGATAATTATAATATAATTATAATTATAATTATAATTGTAATAAGAGATTATATATATATACAAGTAACATATATTTAAATACGCTGCGTTAGAAGTGTGGTTTCTCATATACATACGATTTGATGGCTCAGTGTTATTATTTTTAAGTTTCTCGGTCGTACTGCATATGAAATAATTTGTTAGATGATAAATATCTCTATCGACTTGCTGAAAATTGGTCTGTGAACAACTGTACATGTTGTCTATACATGGTGTTGAGGCATACTGTCTGATGACTGACTGAAAAGAGATGGAAACTTTGCTGAAATGTTGCGTTGTGACTTTATGTTAATCATAATGACACATTATTTCGGAAGCCTTGTTTCCGCTCCATGTAAGGGCGCCAACTTAACATCAAGAGACTGATTTGAAACATACATCCCGTGCGCCTCCAATAATAAACGGATCTTTAACGGGTAATGGAACAGAACATTGGGGCCGCTGTTAAACTGATGCTGACCTAGAATTGCAAATTGAGCACTGCGTCACTGTAGTCATATTAGGGTCAATACTTTTTGTCGCCAAATATTAGGCTATTAGCAATGGCGAATGCAACCAGAGTATTTCATGCCACATCCTGAAAGCTTGTTGACTCATAGAGACTCGGTTTTTTCGCTCATACCACGCAAATTACTTCAAGTATAGTGTTTCCCAGACTCATGCATCGGATCGCCGCATGCCCGATGTTTAGTGAAGAAATAATTCATTATGAAATGTTATACAGATGTGACGAACTACAGTTGTCACAGGTCGGCGCTAAATAAATGCCACCTCTTTGTTTCATCCATTTTTGATGTAAATTTAGCAATAAACATTACATCATATCTGGCGATCTAAATTTGGCACTGCTTATTAATATTAAGTAGTTCTATGCACGGTCGAAATTCTAGAAGGGCACGCCTGATTGGGCAAGGTCTTCTTATGTCAGTAGTTGGCGCTGGATTCATGTCGTGGTAGAAAGACGTGAATTCGCTGAAATAGATTTGTGTCGAAAGTTTGAGGTTTCTGATTAAGTTTGACTGTCAAACGAGTAGATATGTGAACGTTAAAACGGTAGCGATGCCAAGACAGCGCGATCGATGAAGCTCAAGTCGATTTATTGTGAGAACTAAGACGTTGATCGGGTGACCTTGTCGTGACCGTGGTGTGACGCCCTATTGGATTTTTGGTGAAGTATCGCTAAAGTTCGTCTAAATACGCTAGATTCTTAGTTGTTGGCACGGAAATTGGAATCGTAAACTTTCCGTCTCTCTTTCTGTCGTCGAAAAGATCGAAGTTGTCAAGAATTTTTTTGCTTTCTTCGATTCATGTGTGGTCTGTCATACGGGTCTGCGGGTGCTCGGATTCGGGAATTCGCCAGCGACTAATTGGAAGAGAATTGATAGAAGTGTTTTCATAACGGGGAGTAAATTTATGTTTTCTAATTGAAACTAAAGTGTGAATGCTCCAAGTCTTGATTTAATAGCTATAACTAAGGTTTTAATAACAATTTCGTGTATGAAGCTTAGTTACTACGAATGAAACTAAAGTCAGTGACATCTATAGTAATGTTTGCTCTATCTTTAAGTTTGGAGTAAGAGGAATAGATTGTGTTTCACGATTATATAATTAAAATGATGGAATCTGATGTTGATCTGTCTGATCCAGAATTGTACTCGGGGCCAGATGTAATGCCAATATTGAGGGCATTGTCTGATTCGATTTGTGCACTTATGGAGCGCCAAGCAGAATTAACATGATAAGGTGATAGAGAGTAACTCGGTCTGAAGAATGAAGCTATAGGCATACAGGAGCAACTATTGGAAAGTCACTCGCGTTTGGAAAGTAAATTTACAGAGTATCTTTTGTTGCTAAGAGACGAATTTATGCAGCACCTGGCTAGAATAGAAAGTTTACCAGTTGTAACGGATCTCTCAAGTGAGCCACTGGGACAGGAAGAGAACAAGTCTGGCGAGGGGCACAAACGAATCCTGAGTTGCTCATGGAAGCGCTCGCGCCCTGCTCGGCAGCCACGGACACCACAACAGCTGTAGAAGCTGATCGGCCATCTGGTGAGTTTGTAATGGGAACGTCGCTTCCTCAAGCGCTAACTGTCCCACGGCGTAGTGTGGAGCTTAGCAATACTGCTCCAGTCTATTATGAGGAGGGTTGTGGGCGTCTGTTGGCAAGACCGACTGACCGAGCTTCGAATCCTTGCCTAAAGAAGGTAGAATCAGTTACTCCTGCCTCCATAGCCCCCCGTCAGCACGTTGTACCCTTCTTTCGTGAGGGACCGAGCGTAACACAGATCGACAATATTTCTCTGCGCCAAACAAAAGCTGCATCAGGAAGATAAGCTTATTCCCCGGCGCTACATCAAAATCAAATCCGCAAGAGACTGGCTATTGGACCAGTTTCGGTGCTTGGTTAGAATCCTTGTCAACTCAGAAGTGACAGCATGTTGCTAAGGTAGAAAGCGATTGGGATACCACTATTTTATCTGAACTCATCGTTAGGACTTTAACGCTCCGACACGGTTACAAAATAGCGTCTTCTGGATCCGCTGCTTGTAACAGGCAGCAACGTCGCCGACAGCTGGCTGTGTTTCAGAGAACAGTGATGCCAGCTCATGAAAGCGTGCTACTACTTTTCTCACGCCGTAGCACAGTTAGTCCCGCATGATCAGCAGATTAGCCTAATACTTTTTCATCCCCTTTCCTGACGTCTGCACTCGAAAGTAGTACTAAGACCTAGATAAGGCTATTCCGCTGATCATGCGGGACTAACTGTGTTACTGGGTGGAATATTTTGATGCTTCCGCGAGGAGCAAATTAGATTCATCGCAATACAGACTGTCAGTTGTCTGAGTGAAATTGGTGTTTAACGCACAGGCTGTGCATAAATCAGTGTATGCATCAAATTTAGATGCGTCCACATGAGGCAGAACTCCCGCCCTTGGCTGTATTCGGTGACCCCTTATTCTCCTTTTTGCTACCGTAACTAACTTCATCCAAGTCAGTCAAGTTATGTGTCAATCCGGTTAAGGCAATTAACAAATGGAAATGGATTATTACGTTAGAGTACACAACAGTTTTCTTGTTCAAACAGGTATCATAGCTGTCTTACGTTCTGTGGTGACAGTTAATATATCTTCTTGTAGGGTTTGTAAACACGTCTTAGCCTTAGTCATGCATATGAAACACTTACTGCATTTTTAATATGTTTAAATAATTTTAATCGAAAAGTCTGAAAGAATTTATGAACCTGTAACTATTATTATTCTTCAACTAATCCATGCCGAAGGAGTACAAATATGCCTATATTAATTCACGGTGCCTGTGTAATCGTAATCATAATCGTAAACTCGAGACGTCTACAGCGCCCAACGAAAGCTAAGTCGCGGAAACTAGCTTATTCACAGGCCCCCAGTCAAGACAAAATCGATAGGCAAAAGGGTTCGGTTCCGGGTCAATATCCAAAAGTGTCATGGTCAAGATCAAGAGTTTTTGGTAAATTAATCCATAAATATGGTAAATTAATCCATAAGTGACCCAAATGTGTCTTGGATTCACTTCAGCATGGCAGATGAATCATATTCACATTAGGAATTCATTACTCAATTACAGAGAATTAAAGTTAAGAGAATTTAACTAGCGAACATGTCAGTCATCCGAATAGGCCAACAAATAAAAAGTGTAACACGCAATGTAACAAATGCTAATATTTAAAGAACCGTAATAACAACCTGTTGGAAGCTTGAAACATGAAAGCGCGATCATAATGCAGTCCTCTTATTCCTCCATAATTCAATCAATTAATCACTACAATTCCAAGAATTTGTACCTTATAAACTACTGTTACATGTTATATGCTATATAGAATTCTTCACTGTCCAGTTTTATACGGTGTAATCCTCTATCTTGTCGTATACGTTAGAGTCGTCGATTCTTCTATAATTTTCGTATGCTGCATCTTCATCATCAACTGTTTCTAAAACCAGATTTAAAACATACAGCTGAAGGAGTCTGATAGTCGTATTTTACAATTGTATTTGCAATTTATGTAGCGCAACGTAAGAGAAATGCCGACCTGACAACAAGAAACCACAATCAAATACAATGGCTGTCAAGCTCACGGAATTGACAATAGCTCATTTTGCTACACTTGTTTTCTAGAGTATTTTATTGAGTGTTTTACGTGCGACTGTGTTAGTTTGGGGCCGGGTCATGCGGTTGTGGGTCTGGCCGCCCACTATTTCCTCTTTTGGCTTGGATTTTATCTTGGATTTTATCTTGAAACGAGGATTATTTCAATGCTGATGACGTCATGTCTCAGGCAATTGTACCACACAGGTATTAACGGCGAGAGTTGTACGCCATTAGGATAGGCCCTTGTCGCATGTATATTCAACAGAATGCGGAGTGCGGGCTTTTACATTAACGAGGTTCGCATGCTGGTTCACATTTCAGGGCTAGGCGAGCTCGAGTGCTGAGTCTACGCTTATCTTATCCTCCGACACAGACATGTACGCTGGATGACTGTGCGAGGCAGCAGACAAAAGGGCCCCATTTCCGTATTTACTGGTCGACGACCTTATCGACGACCTGCTTTGAACTTACAAACCGAGACAGCTCAGATATGTTATCTGTTATTTCCGGTTATAAGTCATTCAATTACTAATACGAGGGTCTTTCAGGGATGCAGCGCACAACTTTCAACATCTTCACACCCATCGATCTATTTAATCAACCCGACCAGCTTAGCTAAACCTCATGTGATCGAAATCTTGTTGCTGATGTCATATCCTACAGCTCCGACGTCGCCATCGTTGTCGAAAGTTGGTTAAAGAAGAACCATACTGATGCTCACATGAACATTCCTGAATATACCCTATTTTGTCGCGATCGGGTTGCACGAAAGGGAGGAGGTGTTGCAATTTTCTGTAGAAGCTGTTTCAACCCTACTCTTTTCCTACCACAAACAGTCTATACTCAAGAAATCGAATTACTTTGGATCTCACTCAATATAAAGGGTTGCACGTATTACATTGGTGCACTGTATCATCCTTCGAGACCAATTTACAATGTCGACCAACTTATAACATACATCGAATCCATATAGGACGAAAAATGTGCTCTACCTGGAGACTCCATTACCATTCTCGCTGGTGATTTCAACCAGTTACCTACATCGATAGTCCTTTCGATGGACCTTTGACTGAATTTGAAGGTGCATCACACGAAGGTCATTCACTGGATAGAATTTATGGTTCTGAACACATGTACCAGTCCTGCACAGCTATTAAATCAATGATTAAAACGAAACACTCTGTCATTATTGCCTATCCTCAAAAAAGTTCTCATGTCTCATCATCAAACTTTGGTTCAGTAAAAACAGTACACCAGTTTCAACTGCGTTCGCCAAGGCAATTTGCTGGTCTTCAGAACTATCTTCAGGAAACGTCTTGGCACTTTATTACAGGTTGCCCATCCATAGATGTTTCTTTCAATGCTTTCTATTCTTATATTCCTGTAATAATTGATCCGTTTTTTCCACTAAAAAGCATTACACGTAAAAGCAAAGATCCCCTTTTATGACCCCTGTTATCAAATGCTTATTGCGCAAACGGAACAAACTTTTTAAGCAACATAAGTTTGAGGCTGCGTCGGCCCTGGTTAATAGAATTAATGGTCTTATTACACGAAAGAATGCCTCTGTTTTTGATAGATCTAAACGCTGTTCCAGGGAGATGTGGTCTGAGGTCAATCGTCTTCGGGGTGCCTCTAACAATATCCCATACTCTGATCGCGGCATCATCGCCGAGTCCTTGAATCAGTGTTATAGGGACTTGTCAACTGATCTGCAATATACCTTTCCCCCGCTTAAATCTACAACGGTAGTCAGTACCCATGATGTCTTTGATGAATTTATAATTTTCAAACTGCTCGATTCGGCTGGGCACACAGCCACAGGACTTGATGAGATATCCATGTGGTTTCTGAAAGCTTCTGCACCCATCCTAGCTAAACCTCTCACTTTTCTTCTTAACCAATCCAAGCCAACATTGTAGTGGACCATTTTCCCTGGTACCTTTGCTCCATTGTTGCGATATCTTGATGAAAACGTTCGCCATGTTCGTCACTAACCATGTTCTACCCCAGTGGAAAATAGTCATCACCCTTGTTTCTAAGGTTCCGAACCCTACATCATGTACCGATTTCCACCCAATATCTGTTACATCAATTCTCTCTCGATTACTTGAAAAACTTATTGTTCGAAGATTCTTCTATCCTATTCTTACTGAACAATCACTCAATCATGAGTTCTTTGACCAATATGCATTCCGACCAACTGGTTCCACGTCTGCAGCTTTTATTTCTATTACTCGCCATCTGTCTGAACTGCTCTCTTTTAACCAATATGTTCATCTCATATCCCTTGACTTCTCAAAGGCCTTTGATACAATAAGACATGCCTATCTCGCTGATAAACTTGCTGATCTTGCTATTCCTGATTACATTTATAATTGGATAATTTCCTTCCTAACCAACCGACAACATTGTACCAAATTCATTGACAATGTCTCTAACTTAATTGGAATAAATTCCAGTATTGTTCAGGGTTCCGGTTTGGGACCAGTGAACTTCCTAGTTGTCATATCCAAGCTTAAACCTTTAGCACCCAACAGTGGGTTATTTAAATACGCTGATACGGATATGCGTAACTTAAAACTTAATCATAAAAAGACACGTGAAATGATAATTCGCCGGCCAAGAATGAGAAATCAGCAAATAATTTTACATAATGTGATTCCCGGTTTAACCAGGGTACCAGAGATAACAATATTGGGTGTTACCCAATCGAGCATGTTAAATTTTGATTCTCATATTGATCGGATTTATAGTCAGGCGCCACAGTCTTTGTATGCCGTACGAATTCTTGTAGCACATGGCCTCACTGGCCATCGGCTCTACGACTTTTTCCGAGCCACAACACTGGCCAGTATGCTGTACGCCTCTCCCGTGTGGTGGGGCTATGCTGGGGCACAGGCTATGGCTCGGCTCCAGGCTTCGATGCGGAGCCTTGTGCGTGTCTCCACTATCTTTCTGGGGACTCCCCAATGTTCGATAAACTCTGTGGCATAGCCGATGCTCGTCTCTTTAAAGCAATCTTGAACAACCCAAACTATTTCTTACATCAACTACTCCCGCCAGTGAAAACCCTCAGTTATTCCCTACTGCCCCACGCCCATGATCGTATTATTCCTTCTGCTGATAATTTAACGCGTAAATGTTTTATTATTAGGATGTTGTATGCATATTAAGTTTTCTTGTGTTCTTAAATACTTGTAAACTAAACCGATGTGCGAATATACTTACTTACCAGATGCCAAAGAATCAAAATTTTTATTAATAACAAAACAACAATATAATACGGTAGATTAAAGGTGAATCGAGAACCGTGGCTTACAGTTACGAATAAATGACATATTTACTTCAGCAACGAATGCACGTTAAAATTTAACTACATGGAATGCAGTTAGTGAACATTAGACCTACATACTGCTTATTCCTGGGTTTAACAGTTATACTCTTTGATACGATAATACAATGTTTAGCCTATATCGGTATCAATAAAACCAAATAACAAAACAACATTAGAATACGGTAGTCAAAACCTCTACCCTACATAACACCCTAGTTCTTACTTACTTAGTTCTTCATGTGTAGGTCTGCACATCGGGCAACGCAGCTTCTCCATTCTTCCATCCCACGACATCTCCTAACACCCAGGGTCGTCTCTGGTGGTGTCTGACCAGTTCTTCCTTGTTCTTCCCTTCCCCGTTTCTCTTCAGGAATCCAAATCATAACTAAGATAAAACGCCACGAAATGCTCAGAATTCTTCTTAGCCATCGATGATGTGCTTCCTTTAGTCTCTTGTTTGCCACCTTCACTGGCCAAGTTTCTGATCCATGTAGTAGTGTACTTAATACTATGGCCTAATGCAAACGAATCTTTGCCCTCAAACTGCACCCGTTGTTCTGTATCTTTTCAACTCTCCAAAAAGCAGCATTTGCCTTTCCTATGCGTGTCCTTACCTCCCTGTCACAGCTGCTGTCTGTTGTTATTAAGCTACCGAGGTAGTAGAAATCATCCACGAGCTCTGTCTCCTTGTCATTAATCATGATCTTGTCCATTTCATTCCATTTTCCTATCTTCAGGATCTTGTTCGCTTTCCGATTGATAGGGAGTCCCACCTTCCCTGCCTACTCCTGGGATTTAGATGTCAGCTCGTTCATGCCTGTGCTGTCCAGCAGGGCGATATCATCTGCGAAGTCCATGTCTTTTAACCTATCGTCCTTTATCCATTTCAGTCCACTGTTATCAATCTCGACATCACCCAACCAACGACCAGGCCAAAAAGCATCGGTGACAAAACACATCCCTGACGCACTCCAGTGACAATCTGCCATCATAAAAACTTGGTGACATCAATTATCTTAGTTGGCTAAGATAATTACTGCTCATTATTCTTCATTATCTTCCTCTGTGACTCTCTGTGACCACTGTCAAAGGCTTTTTGAAATCAGTGAAGTTAATCAGTACAGGAACCTCCCACAAAAGTCTTCTCAATTATCCGTCTAAGTGTGAAAATTTGCTCACAGCTGGATCGCCTTGGTCTAAACCCCACCTGTTCCTGTTTCAGTTGTTTGTCTACAGCAGCGCTCATATAATTCAGCGTCACTGCGGCCATGATCTTTCCAGGAATTGACAGTAGAGTGATAGCTCTCCAATTTAAGCATTCGCTTAAAATCTCCCATTTTATGGATTGCAAAGATGATGCCATCTCTCCATGCCATCGGTACTCTACCTATTGTGCATATGTTGTAGCACAACTTTATTAGCTCTCATCATTGTTTCACCCCATATTTAATCATTTCGGCTATTATTCCGTCATTTCCTGCAGCTTTTCCATTCTTCAGGCTCTTGATTTCCCTCATCTCTTCTTCGTTAATATCTTCTGTATCTATTTCCAACTCCTCAACTTCCTCTTCCTAGTCCAAGCCTCAAAGTTGTGTTATTGGTTCCGACAGTTTAGGATACTCTCGAAATGTTTTCTCCAGCGTCTGATTTGTTCTTCGTGTATTCTTGCATCTGTCCATAGGTCTTTTATAGGGAAGTTCTGTATTCGCGTGCTTCCTGAAAGTTCCTTCACTATACGAAAGTTTTGGAACCTCCTCTTCTTCCTGGTTCTTCCGCTTCAGTTGTTCTTTCTAAGAAGTATTTATTTTTGTCATGTCTACTTCTCCTCTCAACTTTCTTATTGTTTTCTCAGTACATTTTTGTCAATTCTTGTTGGCCAACTCCACTAGTCTTTGTCTGCTCCATTTTCTGCATAAGAACTTTCCTTTCTTCTATTGCCTGTCACGTTTCTGTCGAAGTCCACGATTCCTTTTTGCATCCTCTTTTGAAACCTAGAATCTTTTCACAAATTTTTATGACTGTGTTGCTTCATTTCTCCCATTCTGTATCAATGTTGGTCTCCTCTACGTCCTCACAATTCTCCAAGATAGTAAACTTGTTCTTTAATTCCAACTCACGCTGTTTTTGTATCGGCTCTTCCTTCAGGCTATCAGTATTTACAAGCATTCTCGTTTTCTTTTCTGATAATTTCGTTAGTTTTATCTATATTTTTGCAATATCTGCGCCTCTGTACACCCTGACATCTCTCAAAGATGCCATGCACCTCCAAGATACACATATGTGGTCTGTTTGGTTGCATGTATCTCCATCAGGTGACGTCCATATGAGCTTCTGTATTTTTTTATGTTGGAAAAAACTCCTTCCAATCTTTAATTTGAAGCTGCTGCACAGGTTCAGTAATCTTTCTCCATTATCCAATCTTTCACCTTCTGCCATCCCTCCCATAACATCCTCCCAACCAGCCCTATTCGATCCAATCAGTGTATTAAAGTCTCCCATCAGGATCTTCATATCATACCTCGGAATCTCATTCATAACGCATTGTAGCTGTTCGTAAAATCCATCCTTTTCTTCGTCATCTGCCGAGTTTGCTGGAGCATACACCTGAACTATGGTTGTGTTAAAAGGCCTTGTTTGCAGCCTGGCTGTTATAATTCTGTCCCTTATCGGTTCCCAACTTAATAGTGGCTTAGTGGCCTCTATGCTGAGTAGAATCCCTCCACCTTTTCATAATCTTTGTCCTACGTAATAGAGTATTGTTGTGCCGTCCGACTCCAATCTTCCACTCTCTGTCCATCTCATTTCACTTATCCCGAGGATCTGCAACCTCTACGACTTCATCTCGGTTATCACCTGCACTAGTCTTCCAGCGATCTTACGTTTCAAGTGCCGAAGCCAGTTAAAAACTTGGTTGGTAGGAGTTGAAATCTCCGATCCCCGACTTCCGAAGACCGGCTTTCATCGAGGCTCTTCATATCCGAGTTTGATGGCCCACCATCTCGCGTAAGATCGTGCAGCCCCCATTCTTTCATCTCCACTCATCCTGTACTCTGATAAAAGAATTTGTTGCGTTGTTTCTGTTGCTAAGGTTGTTTTACCTGGGTGGGTTGCAAGCCCACCGCAGAACCCTCCTCCTTTATCTTGGCTAGGGAAAGGCTCAGACTTCCTGTGAAGGTAGTCTAAGGCGAAGTTAAACACCCTAGTAAGAGTAAATAAACTATGAACTTTCGCTTTTAAGTAGCCTATAGGCTTACCCGAACTGTTATTAATGATTGCATTCCATAACGTTGTTTACATCCTGTCACCAACATTTTTCTATGCAAAATTATACGCAGTTCTTTCTTCTCTTTTAACGCTGCGTTTGTCATTATAGCCCTGAAGATACTATCAGTGAAAAGGGTAATTCACTAGAACAATAACTAACGTAGCCAAGAATCAAAATGACGCATCACACAGCATCGCTGAAAAGAACTGACCTCGAATGGCAGATGCGTCAATATTACTGACAATTTCAGTAGCAGTTGATTTATTTTTTCGTCGCTTGCGTCTGAAGCACATATTCAAATTTAATTAATCTGATTTACCTACTGTGACATAGTGCAAATTATAATCTAGCACAATCCATTTGTTTCTACTTTATTTTTTTAAAAATGTACGATGCATAGCGTCCATCTCAGATATAAAAGTTAATGAGAATTTAGTTTAGGAGCGTAAGAACACGTTTAATTGGCATGGATTACTTCTCAAGTGTTTGCGTCTCTTGCAAATTACTCTGCTAATTAATTGCTAAGCTATACTACGCTCGTATTTACATGCACCACAGCGGCGCGTGAGTAAGGCGTTCATTCTGTACTTGTAATTTTTCTTGTTGTCGAAAATATAACAAAAAGTCGATGAAATGCCTCCTTAATAATTCTAAGCAATCAAATATTTACCTGCTTAAGTGGACTACCACTGTAACAGCAAGAATGACAGTAATGCAGAGTAAAGATCCAACAACTGTTATCACGATTGATCTTACGTTGCTCGATTCCATGGCTTCGAATCTTTCTACACAATGTAAATGTAAAGTAACAAATCACAACAACACAGTTAAAAAACCTGGTTTAAAGACATTCAAATAGTCTAGATAAACAACGTGCAGAAATCTGGAGACGCAACATAATTATACCCGAATGCTGTATTTAATGGATTTTCAAATATAGGCCTATACATGAAGCATCTGACACTTATTCATCAGTATAATTATTATCAATTAGAAACTTTCATAGCGCCGATGTCTAATGCAAATGGCATCAACCGATAGCGCATCCAATTCAAGCCGCAGTCAGGTACACCTCGCCAGTCACAAACTAAACTTTTCTAGCAAAATAATAGATTAATAGACTACATATCAGGTCTACATTCTACAGCTTGTGAGGAAATGTACTCCGATAACTAATTTAAATGGCTGCTTATTGATAGCATGTACATTATTTAAATTGGTCTAACTTTACAGATTTTTCAAAGGTCTACTTATTTTCTGTTCACTGAAGCTCTTGACACCAATATTCGGGGCATTGAGATGTTACAAAAATTTCTACATAATAAATATGCATATGTGAGAACTGCATAGAACCTAATCCAGTGGCAAGCTGTTATAATCTAATGACTTCGTAGCGCCATTTTCACAATGTACAAGATATCAATTGCCGGTTCAAGCGAAACCGTAGTAAAATATCATGATCCACTCATCCATTGGAAAACTCCACTCGAATTTAACAGTCCTTCTTTCCAGTATTAAAGTGAATGACACCATATAGGTGAAAGGTTAAAGAATGAAAAATAAATAGATATACTCTATGCAGCATACATGATTGAATTGATTGGATTATCGAACGTTTTATCGAACATTTTAATACGGATTACATTGACTTGTAAAAATATTCGATGAGAGAATTAGGATTTAGACTAATCCGATGAAAGAAACGTAAATCGAAATTAGTCTTTTGATAACATACACGAAAGCCACCAGTTCAAGTGGTCGTTACGGGAAACTAAGCCTTGTCTGGCGATGAAATCTTGATAATTATACTAGGTCAATAACTGAACTATAACTTGCCTGTGCAGTTCTGCCATAATTTTAGTCTATGAAATCCTTCGACGCATCGACACACCGACACTTTAGAGAATTTGAGAGAAACAGTCAAACATCTCTCGTTCTCACTGCAGTCACCATTATTTGCTGTGCAATCTGTCAAACATATTCATCTATATAAGCTTCGGTTGTTCAGCTGCAGGATCGTATCTTTTGCAGCCATAAAGTATATAAATTAAAAGAATTACACTGGCCAACACATAATTTGTTGCCTCAAATGTTAGAACTGTTTCTGGGTATATTTGACCTGCTGATTCCAGAAAAGGCACCAGTTTTCTCCCAGCAGGTCTAGTTTTCGAGATATAGAACATTATGCCATATACCAGTCCTTGCCTCTGCTCGCCCATAAAACATAAGGCTATAGCTATAATTATGTAGTGCTCAATTTATTATGTGATACACTAAATAAACATAATAATACAAATACTTAAAAGAAAATGGTAGTACCTGAAACTGTACTTATATGATACCAAACAGAACAAGTTTGTTATAAAAATTTCAAGTCATTCGACACCGAAGAAGCTCCTTTTGTACGATTTCCGAGTGTGGCATCTGCCGGAACAATCGCGCATAATATTCCAGCAATAGTCTGCCATCATGTGTGCATCCCATCTTCCTTGATATCGATTTTCCATTGTTTTGATGTCTTGGTGAAATCTTTCACCTTGCTCTTCGCTGAAGTCACCAAGATTCTCTGGAAAGCGATCTAAGTGACTGTGGAGATAATGGACTTTAATGCTCATGTTGCAGCCAAGCTTGTTGAAACGAAGAAGCATATCCTCTACTAGTTGTGCATAATTGTCTGCCTTCTTGTTGCCAAGAAAATTTTTAGTTACAAGAACAAAGGAAGACCAGGCACAAGATTCGATTTCATTCATTGATGGTATGAAAAGTGGGTCATTCATAAGTTGCCTGATCTGTGGACCATCGAAGATTCCAGCCTTCAATTTTTCCATTGTAATTCCTGGTAACTTGTGTACTATGTATTCGAAGCATGAACCTTCTTTATTCAAAGCCCTGACAAATTGTTTCATCAGGCCTAGCTTTATATGTAGTGGTGGCAGTATGATCCTATCTCGTGCCACCAAAGATTCCTTGATTACATTTTGAGCTCCAACCACCATGTCTTTCCTCGAAGGCCAATCTTTTCTTGTCCAATGTTCATGCTTGGCTCTACTGTCCCAAAGACACAAAAAGCAGGGATACTTTGTGTAGCCACTTTGTTGACCAAGGAGGAAATTTACCATCTTCAAGTCTACACAAATTACCCATTGATGTTCTTTGTATTTTATCTTTTCCAGTACTAAAGAGATGGCATTGTACTCTTCTTTCATCCTGGTGGAGTGACCGATTGGAATAGAACCAAATTTGTTGCCGTTATTTAAAAGCACACATTTCAGACTACGTTTTGAACTGTCGATAAAAAGACGCCACTCATCTGGGCTGTAATCCGACAGACCAATTTTCTTCAATAAGTTGCTGATGTCATTACAGAATACTAGGTTGTTGTCTTCGGTAAAGAATGGCAGCAAATCCTTTTCTCTGTTTCTATAAATTGTAATTTTCGTTCCAGGCTGAAGTGCATTCTTTTCCTTTAGTCTGGACGCAAGCAATTCAGAGGACTCTTTGGAAAGATTTAAGTCCCTGATCAGATCACTCAACTCTTTTTGGTCAAAACGTTCACTGTGTGAAGTTGATTGGAAATCACTGTCACTGCCCCCACTTTCTTCACTTTCGTCATCTTGTCCGATATTGAACATGCAAGTCTCATCGTCTGAGAGCTGAGGTAGTTCGCGAAAAGGTGGAACTGGTACAATATCCGAATGCGGAACAGGTCTCCTGGCTGAAGGTATATCAGGGTAAGACAACTTGTGACGATTATTTCGATTGATGCCTATGATATTAACCATACAAAAGTAACAGTCGTCAAAGTGGTTTATCTGTTCCCTCCAAACCATCGGTACACCAAATTTCAGGCAGCTTCTCTTTCCAATTGTCCAGTGGCGCAATTGTTCAATACAAGTTTTGCATACTGTATGAGGAGCCCATTGCTTATCTTGATCTCCAAGTTTGACACCAAAATAACCTACATATGCTCTTTTTACAAACTCAGAAATCGGTTTCCTGTTTGCTTTTAGTGTGTATTCCCCACAAATGTAGCAGAATATGCCTGGATGGTTAATGCAGCTCCGTCTGGAAGTAGCCATAACCTTAAGGATGTTCGCATCTGAGGAATTAAGTGACTAACCTAAAAAATAGTAAGAACATGTAGTTATTTAATGCTCACATTCACAGATTGTTCTTGCGACCAACTCTTAATATGCCCTAAGACGACTGCGGCTGCTCTAGCTTTCAGGAGGCGGTTTATATAGGCTATAAATGCTGACTTCAGCATAATCTATTTACACAGTTCGAAACCATGAAATGCTGTATAAGCACAAATAAATTCTAAATGAGGCCATGAATTTAGTGCTGAGTAAGCTGTAGGCTACGGAATAGTTATTTCGTTGAATCAGCAATATCTCAGCACGCGGCAAGATATGCTGATTTTACATTATAAGGATGTAGGCATTATATGAATCAGCAAGAATTATAATTAGCCATAAATAAAGCTTATTATGACATTTTAGTTTTGCCAAAGACATCGTTTAAAGAGTGGACTGGGTTTTCTTTACAAAATCGACGATATCTGAGAAACTAGACCTGATGCACTCAATCCAATGACATTTTCTGAATCAGCGCCCAAAATTACCCCAAGAACAGGTCTAAAACCGAAGGCAACAAGAAAAAAAATTTTTCTGTTGGCCAGTGTTATGTATACCATAATTAGAGCACATGAAATAATCCGATTACCACAAGTGCATAAAGCAAATGTACAATTTCTGACAGTAGGTAATACACTCATTATCAATCAGGATCTTGCGTTACTTAGCCTGCATTTGTAAAGACTTCTTAGTGTAATTAGCCTACCTCTAATGTTGCAACTGATTCCAGCCCATCCAGGTTTGCACTGATACAAAGGACAGGAACCATTTCGATATATACATCTTGTGTTGTTCAGGCAGTTGCATTTTTCTCTGCATCCTTTTCCATAAAGACCAACTGGGCAGACTGCAAATTAAAATTATATGCATTAGATTTGCCAAACATTTTTTGTGTTACGTATCAGTAATAAAAAGATAACTTATATAGCGCCGTAGTACAACCGACGCCGAATAAAGGGCGCTGTACATGGGTTCAAAAATCACTGGCAAACTGTACTGTCTAAAAAATAGCCATGACATTCTTGACAGACAACATTTCACCAAAATTGTGTATGGCTGTCACAAACATATCGACCAGCGAAATTTAAATTCTATTACTTGTATGAAGAGAGTAATCAGATGTAAAATTATTCTGCAAGTCGAATGTAACTCACCAGAGAAAACGCTGTTGGCAAGTGATCCACCGCAGATTTCCATTTTGTTACCAGTACATGTCATGTTACATCTAGGTCCTTTCCATTCTCCATATTTATCATAAATATCTCCGCAGAAACATTGACCACCAAACTGAATACAACAGCTAACTCCATTAAGTAAAAGTTAATTAGTAAAAGTTTTATTAGTGAAAATCAATTATTTGTCGACCGAAAGCTTATAACGATAATAAATCATTCATCGACGATATTTCGACAAACACATTGTTTACTCTAAGAGAGGTTTTATAACAGTAGCGATTAATTAATTGCTATAGACGTGTAATAGTCTATAGCATGCAATATAGAAACACTTAAATTTATGTTTGAATCGTGTGAATGCAAAATTAAAGTTTGAGGACGAATGATAATTTGTCTTGATATTAGTTCACAGAATGACTTTTCGAGCAGAAACTGGATAAAAACTTGAAAAATCACGACGACCAGGAATGTTTAGTAATGCTATATACACGATGGAGCACGGTAGCCGGTTGGTGAGAGCGCTCGGCTTGTAACTCGGAGAGTACGAGTTCGAGCCGTTCCTGAGACGATCACTGTGTATGGACCTCGAGCAAATTCTTCACGCACAGTTGCTCAGCACCATCGACGCTTTGTCGTGTGCGCACTTCTGAACTTTGAAAAAGGGGCAAGTATCAAATGCAGTCATATTCGTGTCTTGTATTTATTTTATAGTCAACGAGGTTTCCCTGGTTTTTTTAGCATAGACTAAGAAAAGTGAAATATGGAAGTGGAATCTCTGTCTCCAAATATTCCTTTAATGCACGTGGAATTGTCCATATTGTGCTGAAGAGCTTTAACACAATGATGAGGTAAGATAAAATCGCAACGACAAGACAGTGTTCGGAACAAACAATCACCGACACTAACACAATCAAATCATGTAGTTTAAAAAAGTCAATTCAAAATTCAAAGCAGAAACCCAGGAAATACTGGAATCCTATAACGTATGATCTAAAATAAAGTCAAAGCGGCCTGTTGTTTTTGCCCTCAATCAGACTACTTTTCATCAACGACCTGTCATTTTCAGTGAATGCATCGAGGATGAAATAAAAATACCTGAGCTCCTGCGTATGAAAACTTTTCATTCCTACAAGATGATGAGCATAAGTCTATTGTGTTACTCCAAGATGAATATGCTTCTTTAGCCATTACTCGAATGCCAAACTCGTCTTTGTAACATCCGATGTACTGATGGGAAAGTGGTGCTTTATGGAAATTAACCAACACAATGCTATATAGCTCGAAAACATTCCCGGCACTACTGTATAATATTACAAAGACTGCAGTTTTAACGAATGAACAACTATAAGAAATGAAACAGAAAATCAAAAAGCAAGTGTACTTTCATGGTACAAATTGGTGTTTAACACTACATAAAACTTAAATCTAAGCAGAAGATATTCTTTACTTCTGAGTTCTTTGAAGCAGTAGTATAGTGCATTGTGGTATAGTTTAGTCTATCGTGTATCTATTTTGGTTTAAACATCTTATTCTTATTTAGGTCAAAGACAGACGTTTAGTCTTTCGGCCTGGAAAGCAGTCAAACAAGGCATGGCAGGAGTATACTATTTTCTGTACTTATTTCAGCCTTTTACATATTCTGTACTGCTGATTTTAGTTGCAAAAATCACTGATAAATTCACAGGCTGAAGGAACCCACATGCATGTGGCTCATGTTACTCCATGTTTGATAAAAAAACAAAATATTTATTCAAATTTATAACTATATTTATGAAAAATATTACTTTTGTTGCATGATAATCCATTGTAATTTTCGTGGCACCCATCGGGACAGTTTCCTCCCATTCGTTCACAAGGAATCTGCTGTTTACAGTGGCAAACCTTATCGCACGCAGAGCCGTAGTTTCCCACAGGACATACTGCATTGCGTAAAAAATTATGTGTAAACAATATGCTAATCAGTAGCCGCTCAGGCAGTCTTGGTATACAAGTGTTATAGATCTAAGAGATTTCCTTATCTAGTCTTGTAAGTATACTGTAGGTCTATCGTGATTAAACTTGAATGGCTTAACTAGTTCGACCAAATTAGTAATTAATAAATGCATAGCGCTCTGGAATGTGGTTCAAGAATGAGACGGAATTATTAACTCACCAATCAACGTTAGGAAATTGTCATAAGGATATGTTAGGTTAGACGCGGCCGAAGTCCAACATCAGTTTGCTATTACAGTAAAACGACTTCTATGAAGGACAATATATAACTAAATGAATAGATAGGAAACCAAAGAAAATGTCAGAAAACCATGGCATACGTTATGAAGTCTTGAGACTTTCATATTTTCAAAGTAAATTAATTAGACGAATTACCTCTTAGACAAATTTTAGTGAAGACCAAGATTCTATGTAATGCGATGCTTTATGAGTTGCTTAGTGCATACACGTCGTTTGATTAGACAATCAAATTTTCTCATAACTTTGCTTCACAGTAGAATTAGTTTTACCTATGTAAACGCTATAAGCAGGGTAAACCGACGATTCTTTGTTGTCTTTCGTTTCACCTCCACAGTATTCCAACCGATTTCCAGCACATGGTATGTTGCACTCCTCGTCTCGTATTTGCACACCATAATCATCGATACAATGGCAAATTGTTCCATTCTGAAAATATGTTCACCGTACCGATTTCATATGGACTGCAGATTGATTAATAGCCAAAAATAAAACATAATCACGCATAATTTATGAAAATATAATTGCAAAAAGGCAGAAGACATATATAGCGTGTGCTATGTCCAAAAGATAGAAATGTTACATGAGCACGGGACACAGTCAAAACGGAGACTGACGGAATTACAATTCAAAAGACTAAAGAATATCACTATAACTATTAAAGCCTGTAAGCCTCAAAAAACTACACGCATTTTATAAGGTATATTGTGAGTTTAGAAGTCGATAGGGTTACCTCAAGTGCTGCATAAGTACTGTTAGCATAGTTTTGACATTGCATAATGCACTTCTCAGTTGTTAATCCATTGTCGTTATAAGATGTTGATTCACTACTGTTATAAAAGCAACCGATGTACTGGTCTTGAAGTAGGCCTGTGCGTTTAAAAGAAGACCATTACATCATTAACTTGTCAAATAGTTCCCCGTTTGCAGCGTACATGCTTATATCTTAAATTAAGTTGCTTTGTCATTCGTGCAGAAACCTGGTAAAATTACAGGCGTATAAAATTGGTTTACGGAACGGAAAATGATTGTGCATTTTAATATGTTTAAATTAAGTTGATTATAGTTTAAGCGCTTTGCTATTGAATGCTAATGCTAATCTTTAGTTTGGCTGTATTACGTGATCATTCAGTTGATAATGGGACAAAGACATTTTATTGTTGTCATAAGCACGCATTTGAGATCGAAATCTTAATTGTAAAATTAACATTTTACCAGTCCTTGCGGACTCGGTCGAATAATCGAACATTTTAATGCACATTAAATAGACTTGGAAAATATTCGATGAGAGAATTAGGATTTAGACTAATCCGATGAAAGAAACGTAAATCGAAATTAGTCTTTTGATAACATACACGAAAGCCACCAGTTCAAGTGGTCGTTACGGGAAACTAAGCCTTGTCTGGCGATGAAATCTTGATAATTATACTAGGTCAATAACTGAACTATAACTTGCCTGTGCAGTTCTGCCATAATTTTAGTCTATGAAATCCTTCGACGCATCGACACACCGACACTTTAGAGAATTTGAGAGAAACAGTCAAACATCTCTCGTTCTCACTGCAGTCACCATTATTTGCTGTACAATCTATCAAACATAATTCATCTATATAAGCTTCGGTTGTTCAGCTGCAAGATCGTATCTTTTGCAGCCATAAGGCACATAAATTAAAAGAATTATGTATACCATAATTAGAACACATGAAATAATCCGATTACCACAAGTGCATAAAGCAAATGTACAATTTCTGTCAATAGGTAATACACTCATGATCAATCAGGATCTTGCGTTACTTAGCCTGCATTTGTAAAGACTTCTTAGTGTAATTAGCCTACCTCTAATGTTGCAACTGATTCCAGCCCATCCAGGTTTGCACTGATACAAAGGACAGGAACCATTTCGATATATACATCTTGTGTTGTTCAGGCAGTTGCATTTTTCTCTGCATCCTTCTCCATAAAGACCAACTGGGCAGACTGAAAACATAAATTACATGCACTAGATTTGGCATTCATTTTTGTGTTACATGCCATTGGCAAATTGGACTATATCTTAACAATAAGCGTGACATTTTTGACATACAACATTTCAATGTCATAATATATGGCTGTCACAAATATACCGACCAGCGAAAGTTAAATCCTAGTTTGTTCCCTGTATGAGAAATTAACATGATGGAAAGAAAGATAACGAGAAGTTGTTGTTTTAAGTGCTTTACGGCGCTGTTCATTATACTCACTGATGAAACTGAAGTTCATATAGTTTCTTGACAGTAACTGTGCTGCCCGTATAGTGGTCAAAAAAGCCGAAATACCGACATACATATATTCTTGTGGAGGTCCGTATTCGATTTAAGATCATCATAATTTGATGGTTCTAGGCACTGCCGCGGCTTGCAGTCAAACGGGCAGAGTTGGTGAACGAACTCACCCGATAAATTCGTTGAAACACGAGCAGGGTCAAGGTCATAGGGTCGCTATTGAAAACCGAGTAGATTACATTTACATCACAGATACTGTCGCCGGTCATTTTGCTACGCATCCCGTGAGGATTTGATGGTTGCTCGCTTTCACACTTCAATCAGAGCTCATCTGAATTTCCCATGCATCGGTCCTGTCTCTCGGAACAATTTCTCATTGAATGTTCATAGTGCTTTGCGTGATTCAACGATTCAGCTCAGCATACATTCTCTCTTTATCTTAAATCACACTGTATAGCTCGTGTAAGTAGCGCTTTTGGATGGTTCTTACAAGGCGCAAGATAAATGCCTTCAAAATTACATGCATGCATGCATACATATATGAATGGGTACATTCGTGCATACATACACAAACATACAGGCCGAATTGAAAGATAGAGTTAAATCACTCGCTATGCAACAGAGCAAACTGATCATTGAAATAGAACTTGGGAAGTTTGAAGAATGTTCCTGTCTGACTGAATGCATAGAGATGCGTAGCCGTGACGTAAAGTAGAGGAAATTGAAAAAGGGGAGAATTCGACTTTCCGTTGAAATGGCGTGGGACTGGAGATGGAGCCCTGGACTCGCCAACAAGTGGAACTGGAGCTTTTCCGAACTTGTCTTTGCTGTGGTGGATACAGTGGAAATCCAAATCCAGTAAAGTCCTTGTGAAGTGTTTCGTTGTGCTGAGTGGTAAGAATGAGCAGAGCTGCAGTCAGTCCGGATATCCGGATCTACAGCGTCCGTAGAAAATATGAATTTTGTTTTATGTGAGTATTAGATTTGGTGACCTTTAATGTTAAGGCCGTATGACAGTACCCTTTGAGTATGACCAATGAATGGTCGTTGTATACTAAGCTGTAAATAAACTTTTGAATAAAATAAGTGAACAGAAATTGGGATTTATGTGTACTGAAAACGAATTTGCGACACATGCATGCATACCTATACTCATACTTACATACACCTATGTATAGCAAAAATATTATAAATTTTCGCCGTATTCAAATAACCTGGTTTGTAACTATGCTGATGTCGAAGAAGGGCGATATACCGGTGAATTAATAAAAGTAAATGTCTAACTACAGGTCGACAGTTTAGGAAGTTGCATAATGCCACTCTCGATGTATTGGAACTACCTTAGCGAAACCTAATCTATGGCTTCGCAACTTGGATTTTTGCGTTCTTGAAAGAAACTTTTGCAAGCCTAATTCATAAATTCCGTGCCGCCCGTACAATATATTTCTTGTATGAAGAGAGGAATCAGATGTAAAATTATTCTGCAAGTCGAATGTAACTCACCAGAGAAAACGCTGTTGGCAAGTGATCCACCGCAGATTTCCTTTTTGTTACCAGTACATGTCATGTTACATCTAGGTCCTTTCCATTCTCCATATTTATCATAAATATCTCCGCAGAAACATTGATCACCAAACTGAATACAACAGTAAAAGTAAAAGTTTTATTAGTGAAAATCAATTATTTGTCGACCGAAAGCTTATAACGATAATAAATCATTCATCGACGATATTTCGACAAACACATTGTTTACTCTAAGAGAGGTTTTATAACAGTAGCGATTAATTTATTGCTATAGACGTGTAATAGTCTATAGCATGCAATATAGAAATACTTAAATTTATGTTTGAATCGTGTGAATGCAAAATTAAAGTTTGAGGACGAATGATAATTTGTCTTGATATTAGTTCACAGAATGCCTTTTCGAGCAGAAACTGGATAAAAACTTGAAAAATCACAACGAACAGGAATGTTTAGTAATGCTATATACACGATGGAGCACGGTAGCCGGTTGATGAGAGCGCTCGGCTTGTAACTCGGAGAGTACGAGTTCGAGCCGTTCCTGAGACGATCACTGTGTATGGACCTCGAGCAAATTCTTCACGCACAGTTGCTCATCACCATCGACGCTTTGTCGTGTGCGCACTTTGAAAAAGGGGCAAGTATCAAATGCAGTCGTATTCGTGTCTTGTATTTATTTTATAGTCAACGAGGTTTCCCTGGTTTTTTTAGCATAGACTAAGAAAAGTGAAATATGGAAGTGGAATCTCTGTCTCCAAATATTCCTCTAATGCACGTGGAATTGTCCATATTGTGCTGAAGAGCTTTAACACAATGATGAGGTAAGATAAAATCGCAACGACAAGACAGTGTTCGGAACAAACAATCACCGACACTAACACAATCAAATCATGTAGTTTAAAAAAGTCAATTCAAAATCCAAAGCAGAAACCCAGGAAATACTGGAATCCTATAACGTATGATCTAAAATAAAGTCAAAGCGGCCTGTTGTTTTTGCCCTCAATCAGACTACTTTTCTTCAACGACCTGTCATTTTCAGTGAATGCATCGAGGATGAAATAAAAATACCTGAGCTCCTGCGTATGAAAACTTTTCATTCCTACAAGATGATGAGCATAAGTCTATTGTGTTACTCCAAGATGAATATGCTTCTTTAGCCATTACTCGAATGCCAAACTCGTCTTTGTAACATCCGATGTACTGATGGGAAAGTGGTGCTTTATGGAAATTAACCAACACAATGCTATATAGCTCGAAAACATTCCCGGCACTACTGTATAATATTACAAAGACTGCAGTTTTAACGAATGAACAACTATAAGAAATGAAACAGAAAATCAAAAAGCAAGTGTACTTTCATGGTACAAATTGGTGTTTAACACTACATAAAACTTAAATCTAAGCAGAAGATATTCTTTACTTCTGAGTTCTTTGAAGCAGTAGTATAGTGCATTGTGGTATAGTTTAGTCTATCGTGTATCTATTTTGGTTTAAACATCTTATTCTTATTTAGGTCAAAGACAGACGTTTAGTCTTTCGGCCTGGAAAGCAGTCAAACAAGGCATGGCAGGAGTATACTATTTTCTGTACTTATTTCAGCCTTTTACATATTCTGTACTGCTGATTTTAGTTGCAAAAATCACTGATAAATTCACAGGCTGAAGGAACCCACATGCATGTGGCTCATGTTACTCCATGTTTGATAAAAAAACAAAATATTTATTCAAATTTATAACTATATTTATGAAAAATATTACTTTTGTTGCATGATAATCCATTGTAATTTTCGTGGCACCCATCGGGACAGTTTCCTCCCATTCGTTCACAAGGAATCTGCTGTTTACAGTGGCAAACCTTATCGCACGCAGAGCCGTAGTTTCCCACAGGACATACTACATTACGATAAAAATTATGTGTAAACAATTTTCTAATGAATATTTCCAGCAGCCGCACAGGCAATCGTGCTATACAAGTACTATGCTGTTTAATCCGAGATTTCCTTATCTATTCTTGTAAGTATACTATAGGCCTATAGTGGATAAATTGATTGGCTTAATGAATTCAACCAAATCGATAATTCATAAACGCATAATGATCTAAAATGTTGTCTAATAATGCGATTGAATTATTAAATTATCAACGAAAGTTAGGAAATTATTATACGGATAATTTGAGTTTATACGAATATGTTGAGTTAACCATGAGACAGGACTAAAGTCAGTTGTAATGACAATATAACGACATCTATGAACAACGATGTGCAACAGTCTATAAAGATAACTAAACGAGAATGTCATAAAGCCATGGCATACGTTACAGAGTGTTCAGACGTTCATATTTTCAAAGTAAATTAATGAGACGAATTACCTCTTAGACAAATTTTAGTGAAGACCAAGATTCTATGTAATGCGATGCTTTATGCGTTGCTTAGTGCATACACGTCGTTTGATTAGACAATCAAATTTTCTCATAACTTTGCTTCACAGAATGTTTAGTGTTACCTGTATAAACCGTTGAAACCGGGTGAACCGACGATCTCTTATTGCCTTTTATTTCACCTCCACAGTATTCCAACCGATTTCCAGCACATGGTATGTTGCACTCCTCGTCTCGTATTTGCACACCATAATCATCGATACAATGGCAAATTGTTCCATTCTGAAATTATGTTAAACAGATAAGTTCGTATGCACTGCAGATTAATAGCTACAAATAAAACAAAATCATTTATAAAAGAACTGGAAAATATAAATACAAAGCAACAGAACACATATTAATGGTTAGAGTTATGTCTAAAAAGACTGGTATGTTATATCAGCACAGGACACAGATAAAACGGAGAGTAACAAAAATACAATACAGAAGACTAAAGAATGTAACTATAACTATTAAAGCGTGTTATCCTGAATAAAGGTACACGCATTTAATAAGTTGCATTGTGAGTTTAGAAGTCGATAGGCTTACCTCAAGTGCTGCAAAAGTACTGTTAGTATGGTTTCGACATTGCATAATGCACTTCTCAGTTGTTAATCCATTGTCGTTATAAGATGTTGATTCACTACTGTTATAAAAGCAACCGATGTACTGGTCTTGAAGTAGGCCTGTGCGTTTAAACGAAGACCGTTACATCATTAACTCATCAAGTAGTTCCCCGTTTGCAATGTGCAAGCTTATATCTTAAATTAAGTTGCTTCGTCATTCGTGCAGAAAACTACTAAAATTACAGGCGTATAAAATTGGTTTACGGAACGTTAAGCGAATGCGCATTTTAATATGTTTCAATTAAGTAGAATAAATATAGCGCTGCGCTATTCTATGAAAATGCTACTCTTTAGCATGATCTTCACTGCATGCTGAATTGATTCATAATCGTACTAAGGGATTTTATCCTGTTTTCATTAGCACGTATTTTAGATCGAAATCTTAAGCTTCAAATTGGCAATTGTCCAGCCTTTGCCTAAAAACTCGATCGATTTATCGCACATTTTAAAACATGAGAAAATGACTTGAAAAATATTAGATGAAAGGATTTGGCTTTTGACTAACACGATAAAAGAAACGTACAAAAATAATTAATGATTTGATAATAAACACGAATACCACCAGTTTAGGCAATCCTTGTATGAAAGTGAACTTGCCTGGTGATAAATGCTTGATAATTATAGTAGGTGAATTTGGACAGGATGGGCCACTTTCGTTTCAGAATCGAATTACAAAGGTTAGGCAGGAAGACAGGCAAATATCTGCGCCGGATATTGCTTGGCATTTAACTGGTAAGAAGGACGAGGAGATGAGGAGTCCTTTGGTTAAGAGCTTTTGTGTCAAGTGATAGCTTTGAAAATAATTTGCTAGAATGGCAGGACTGTTACGTTGCTAACAAGTATTGAACAAGTTCCATAGTTCCGAAAATGAGACTATTCAACTAAGTAAAACGGCTACAATTACTGAACGATTGAGCAACTGCTGAAATGCACTTCAAGAGAGTGAAGTAGCATGAGCTCAGTAGAAGATAATAGGTATGAATAGGGTATGTCGCAAAGTTAAGATGGGTCGGATTAATGAATTGTGTTACAGGTAAGTTAAAAGTGAACAAATGTCACTTACCTTCAACCTGCCATAATAGCAGCACAAGGTATAGCAGTATGCCATTTGGAAAGCACCATTTATTCCAAATCATAAAGAAGTCTTTCTTTTCAGCCATTCACCAGACAGTATGCCGTTACACTATGTATTAGCCCTCTCAATGAACGACAGGCACAATGTGTTATGAGCAATGTTCGATACACTGCAAATCCGTTTGGAACTGTATGAGTTTTAATTTTCTTCCTCTTTCCCAAACTGACATGTTGCGTTCCGGGTACGATAGCGTAGCACATACAGATTATTATAATTAAAATTATAATAAGAGATCCTTATATATGATTATACACGTAGCATATATTTAAATATGCTGCATTAGAAGTGAGCTTTCTCATATGCATATCATGCATATGTTTTGATGCCTCTATGTTGCTAGTTTTATTATGTTTCTCAATCGTGCTGCATATAAAATAATTTTTTTTGATTGTAAGTAGTTCTTTCGACTTGTTGGAAATTGGTCTGTGAAGTGTTTGAGAGATGGAAATTTTACTGAAATGTCGCGGTGTGAATTTATATTGACATAATGACTCTTAATTTTCGAAAGTCTTATTTCCGCGCCGTGCAAGAACGTCATTTTAGCATCATACGTCCCGTGCGACTTAATAATAATTGGATCTTTGACGGATAATGGAGCGGATCAATGAGGCCGCTGTTAAACAGATGTTTATCTAGGATTACAAATTGAGCACTGCGTCACTATAGACATATTAGGGTTCAAGGCTTATTATCGCCAAATATTAGGCCATTAGAAATGGCGGATGCAGTCAGAGTATATCGTGCAGCATCCTGAAGCCGCCTGATTTAAAAGATCTGCATATTTCGTTCATACCCTGCAACTTATTTCAAGTGAAGTGTTTCCCGGACACATGCATCTGATCGCCGGATGTCTGACGTTTAGAGAAAAAAATAATTCAATATGCAGCGTAATGTAGATCCACGTTATTTCTCAGCGCCAAACAAAAGCTGCATCGGGGAGATAAGCTTATTCCCCGGCGCTTTATCAAATCAAGTCCGCAAGAGTCAGGCTGTTGGATCGGTTTCGGTGCCAGGTTATAATCCTGGGGTCAAAGCGGAAGTGACAGTGTGATGCTAAGGAGGAAAGCGATTATGACACCACCAGGGTTCATAGCATGATCCAGGATGGGTTCAGGATAGGAAAATTTGAAAATTCGACTCTGAGTCTGGAGTGAATAATGGTAGAACATAACTCTAAGCTTGTCTGCATCATAACTGATGCTTTCAATGAGCCTTTCCTTTCACTCGCGTTTCTGAAAGATCGAACTTTTTCAGCAGACTGTTTGTTAAAGTTGCTTTTAATAGTCTGCTAGAATCATCTTTCAGAAACGTGATGGAAGTGAGATTAAAACCGCTTTCTAAACAACATTGGAACACTTCATATGTAGTGAATGAATTGGAAATTATATGTTGCTTTATAAAAGTTGGTCTAAATATAAGACCTTTGCGTGTCATTGGTTATTCGAGATATCAAAATGAATGGTAAGGGGGAATTGTGCTTTATGCCTTCAGTTAAGAGCAGTGACTGATGCATATCTTTTTGCACAAGTAGTTCATTCTTACATTGAAGTGCAACTACAAGAGCAGAGCAGTACCAGCAGCAATTCTAATGCTTGAAGTTAATTCTATAAAAATAATATTTATAATAATATTATAATATGTTATGCACATACATAATTATATATGAATATATTTATGTATGAATAAGCTTATATGTCAATGCGACAATGGTAACGCATCTGGTTAACGCATTTGGTTAATGACCATTGACATGCTTTTGCGGGTTCGACTCCATGTAACGACCCTGGACAAGTTGTTTGCGCAAATGTGCCTCTGTCACCAAGCAGTATAATTTGGTATTGGCGTAAGCTGGAAAGTAAACGACAAGTCCTTCGGTGTACTGGCCCCGTGTTCAGGACTTTGGGATTCGTCCTTTGCCGACTCAAGAGCCTAAGAAGAGATAACGAGGTCCTTCCATATGTGCCACCAGGGACACGAGAGCTTAGCTTTCATGCATATACGATGTGTTACCCTTTAGCACTTAGCCACTATAAATATTTACAAAAGGAGGAATATTAAGAGTTAAATGATTGGTTAATGGAGTATCAGTTGGCAAAGATTCAAACCCGTGTTTAGCTCATGCAAACCCATGAACAATATTAGACAACAATTAGCCACTCTGTATTGCAGGATGTATAAAGTAAGAGTTGCTATTTTTTGGAATTTGGGAGTCATAGCGCTCTCTGCTACACTTTAACTTTCGAACACATCCGTTACTGTTGATGTTCAAATTTATCTGTGCGCTACAACCTACTGTAAATAAAGCTTTTACAACTATTGCCGGCACTCAGCTTCTCTGAGTTGCCCTTTAGAGTTTGTTTCATCCGGTATTTTGCATGCAGGGTGACGGCCAATTTACCCTCGTGGTGTACGCACCAAAATCGCATGGAAAATGAAAGACTAGGTCAACATCTTGGAAAACGTTGCTTCCCTAAAACGACAAATTCTCAGTTAAGATCAACTCACATTCAGCTAGAAGCGATGCAAAATTTAAGAGAGACATCATGTATATGCAGGTATTATTCTGGGCTATGACAGCAAGAAAGAATTTTGGCCATTATAAGGATCGAAAATAACACCACAGCAGCCGTGCAGTCAAAGCTAGAGAGCAATGTTTTATAATAAAAGTCTGATTACAGAGAATCCTGGTTCGGAATAATATATTATATTCTATAGCAGTGCACTTTTACGTCGCGCCTTTGTACAGGCATTCATAATTATCTTAAACTATTTATATCTAGTCCTTTACAGCGGTGTTCCCTGATTTTTGATTTTTGTAAACATTTCAAACGTAGTCCAACCATGATTTTAAGAGATCAGATGGAAAGTTTATTTTTTTCTCTTTAAGTGATTGTAATGTCATTTCACAACGCCATCGTCGCTTCGCGACGGTTGACTACATGTACGGACTATCCTCTCCCAACGCCATCTGTCGCGCGTAGCGTTCACCATCATCGTGCCCGACAGGCCAGTCCATGCCATGACATTGTCAATCCAACTTATTCTTGGTCTTCCACGTCTTCTATTTCCCTCGGCTGATTGTAATAGCAATTGTTTATCTTTTGTGGTGTTCAATAAACGTCTACAAAGTTGAGTTTTGAAGACAAATCTGAGTGTCCACACGCAGGCGCCATAATGAATGATATAATTGGCCTCGATACTAGTACGGTTTTATCTATCACTCTGACCTCCTTGTTATTGAGGTGGTCTACGTAGGGATCTTGAGGATCCTTCTGAGGCACCACGTGTCAAAGCCATCCAGTTTCTTGTTGGTTTCTGAGGGGGTGGAGGTGTGACAACCGAAGAGCATCAAAACGTACAGTCTGTAGAGTCTGGGTTTTGAGCTCAATATTGAGATGCAAATTCTTCTATCGAGAGAGACCATGCACGCTTTGGTCATCTCTTTTAGATGACGAATATTTAGGTCAGGGAACCATTGGAAACCGTATAGCTTCCAAAATTACTGAAACTGCCCACAATCTCTACCTAATCTACCAGGGCCGTTTGGACATCCTAACCGAATGGTAGCATATAATACTCTCGGCTTTTCATATCGTACTTTAGAAAATTGCATGTCGTGAGGCGTTATGTATTCACTGTGGTATCTAGGAATTCCAATGTTTGACTCTGTTTTAATTTTTTCAAATCTGAACAATTTTATGTCTGTGCTAATTTTTAAATTTCATTATATCTATGCCTGTTCATGCTATCTAATTACACTTTGGCTATGGAACAGCTACTCATGACGATCAATTAGGCCTGCGCAATTAGGCCTACTCATAGGCAGATAAGGCAAATGTTATAAGTACAGTTATAAGCATGAAATAAGCTAATGAAATTTGCTAATTTAGTCTGAAAATAAAACCGTTTAGACCTTGCTATCTATCCAACTTTCATTTTAACATTTTGACAAGTTTTTACGAAGTTTTGAATTTGACAAAATTTTCAAAATTGCAATTCCGCTATTCGTCTACATAAATATAGCTTAATTGCTACAACAGATTATTTACTTACTTAAAAGTGAGTCATTTCAAAGGTTTTAACGGCTGCATTGAAGGAGCAATAACCAGTTTATATTATTTGCTCTTTGGTAAGCCATCAGAAAAACTATTTTCCCGTTCAGTAGGCTCAAGGCGATTGGAAATCATGCTATTGTATAATAGCATACACTTTTGAACTCTAAAGAATAAAGCAGCATATAATTGATACTGATATTCCCTGAATAAAATATTTTTAAACTAGAGTAATCCAATTATGATGCATAAGTTACAGTGACATGCTCAACATAACATACTGTGAATAAGTATGATTGTAGATAAGTGACTGTCAATGGGTATGATAGTCGATAAGCGTTTTAAATATAGAATGTCATTTAGAGTACAACAATTAACATAAGCAGGGCTCCCATGAAGTAAAATGTTTTAGAGTGAGTATTATTTCCCAATAACAAAGCGCTTCTAAATAATGGCATAAAAAGTCGAAAACATGCAAAAGAAAGCAACATTTTAGTTTTAGTTCTACTTCTACACAATGTTCTATTCATCTGCTTGAGTTTCATCCTCTGCCGAAACATTTATGAAACTGTTGAAGACTTTGTGCAGTTCCTCATAAGCAGACTGCAATTAAAACAATTTAAAATTCTAAATCACAAGTACAGATCTATATATCAAATATAGTTCTATGGCGCAAAATGGAAAAGTATCTAACATAATGAAATAATATAATGGGTTAGCGTCAAAAATTGATCATGCGGAAAAAAGTTAATGGCCATTCACCTTTGCATTCTATGTACAAATTTAACATTAGAAATGACCAGTATGCAAAAGGCAACAACGCATAAGGTTTTAATATCTTATTTTTGTATTTTAGTTTTGCTGAATCCCAACATCAAATTTGGTTGGTTTTCAAAGTTTTCGTTTCAGCCGAAATCTATTCCACTTCAAATCGATCTCTTTGCCCGTTAGTGATCTGTGCAAACGCATCTAAACAGCTATACACCATTCTGCAACTGCTGATTTACTCCAATTTTTCAAATGCTAATTACATTATTCATAACGAAAGTTAGCTGCACAGTTGCATATACGTTTATTTTCTAAAAAATGCGTTTTAAACAAACACAATAATATGACATATTGTAAATATATTGCATTGCAAAGTGCTTTTTAAATAAAAATGTTTGGTATAGTCTCATGTAAAGCTAATATACCTATGTAGGCTACCACATACGCTTATACCCATATACCTTTGCTATTGGGATCTCAATAAAAATATTAGTATAAGTTTCTAGACATACCAATGATGGAATGAATGAAGATTTCGATTTTCTTATATCTTGTACAATCTGATAGACGTCAATTTCTTCAACTTCCCTTAACATGTCGAAGCCATTAAACGCTGCGAGACAGAATCCTGTCAGTTCATAGTCCGATCTTTAATAATAAAATAAAATAAATAGCAGGGCTAGAGTATTATATACTGTAATCATTTATGTGTATGTATGAATGTGTGTATATATAGCGCAACTGAGGATGGTCAGAGACTTCCCAAACCTGGTGGAGTTTGTAAGATGCGTCTTTTGACATGAAATCTTGTACGTGGTTGCTCTGTTCGGGTCTACGAGAATCATTCTACTGCAGACGGACTGGATATTCTTTTAGATTTTCATGTCTTTATGTGTTTTTGCAGAGCGCTTTTAAAGACTTTTTAAAAGGCGCTAAGCACATCATATTTTATACTACAAAGTGTATGAGAAAATAAACTGACTTCATCTGTGATAATAACTGAATGACCAAAGCTTAATCAATGTATTTGCTACTCTACTATCAAGCCAACATTCTGCGATTTAATATTAACAATAATTGTTAATCTTTAATGATGATAATCATCTTACGCAGAGACAAAGACGACTGGGCCAGTGTTACTCTGCGTCGGAAGTGCGTTATAAACTGCCAGGAGTCCCTCCGACTCGATCGACTGAGTCTGAAGGAACTCTGTCATGTGCAGGACAGTTATTTCGAATTGCTGTCCTGCGCCTTTCTGAAAGGATAATTATTGAACAGGCAAATGACTATAATACAGTAGAACTTCAAAGCTAGAATATCGGTACAATTGAACCTCAAGCTGAATAAATTGTGAATGAAATTTATTTCAATAGTTTATAAAAGTAAGTCCTAAAATAGTAGAAAACACTTCAGAAGTTCTATGTTCTCTGATTTACTCGTTGAATTAATTTTGTCCAATGGTTTCAATAGGCTAAACGATATTTTAAAAATAACTTTCATATTACATATAATTCAAAAAGGAAACGATTCAACTCAAATCATTGAACTATTTAGGTTATAAATATGAATACTATGGAATAGCATACGTATAATGCAGTTAGCATCCTACTTCAATAAGTAAAGAAAAGTTGCTGATGTAAGCCATTTGCATGGAAATAGCCTAGACTCACCAAGTTTTCATAAATGGCTCTGTTTTCATACGTTGCCTCGACTTGTTGCGATATTTTGTAAATCATTCCATATTCTTTTTCTGAGGCGCTTTGCAGGAGAAAGGTACTCGAACTAACTGACACCGGTTTCTCTTTGGTCGGAAGAAATGGTACATCTTTATCCTGTAAGTAATACGTGACACATGATTAGTATCGACAACATTTCTGCATGTTATTGAAGATTACAGTTTTTTATACAGAGCATCGAAACTTAGCCTTTTACTTTATGTAGCCTATTTAAAGAAATTGCAAAAATCTGACGGGCAACTTTTAAATACTATCATTGATTAGTGCAAATTATGCCACTTAGTGATATATAATTATTCTACATAATACTAAGCTATTACTAATAATATTTTCTGTAATGTGATGTAGCCATCAAACCATCGAAAGGTTACTACTAACTAAGAGCGAAGTTTACCCGTTTGTTGTCTATGAATACAATTGTACGACATCTGTTTTCTATGCAGATTGTCCAAAAGTCAGGAATTGTGTCGAGAAACGGTTGCTTCACTGATATATAACAACCCGGTGTTCTCCAACCCTGAAGAAATGCATAAATTGCAAAACGTTTTGTTTCGAATATAGCCTACATAGTTAAGATCTGAATAATTAGTCAACTATAGATGTTAATCCGTTGGTAGGGCCCTACATGTGTGCGAGACATATACTGCACTTGAAAGAAGAGTTTTTTGTTACCAGGCCAGGGTTCTCGAATGCATTTCCACAATGTGTTTGCTCTTCTGTGCTATTGGTACAGTATCTTTCCATCGTCGACTTAAGACGTTTTTGTTTCATCATGCTTATCATCCATAGACTGCCCTTCTATCTCATATACTACTGACCCTTGGAATTTACCGGATTGCGATTCTCTTTTTAAATGCAATCACTTTGTACCCAGTGCATTATTATATTGGCGTTATAGAAGTTCAACGATTAGATTAGACGGGTGCAAGAGGCTTGCAGCTGGTGACTTTTTCAACCAAATATCTCAGCATTATTTTCTTACAGACGAACTGGTTCTTAATAAATGATGGGCATCGACCTCGATCTCAAACTAATGCCAAAAATTCAACGGATAGAGGAACTCGGGACTAGATGGATCATTGTGGGTAAGGTGGATCCTTTCATTTTGAGCTATCTGTCATTACGACATCTATTGCATATGTACTTGAATTACTCTCAAACTGTTGAAGTCATCATGCATGGTCGACATTTGCGTCTCGGAACGTCAGCTTTTGGCGTTTTATGAGGAAAAATCAATTTTCACATTTCTTATCTATTTCTAGGTAAACGTAATTTACGGAATATTCCATCATGCACCATGGCAGGTGTTTGTCAAATGTATATATATAGTTAGAAGATTTTTAGTGTCGGGAAAACAAAATCTGTTTTTCAGTAACGTAAGTAAGTAAGTAGGTAAGTATATTCTTTATTAACCAATAGCTAATCGCACGTCGGTTTACAAGTATTTAAGAACACAAGAAAACTTAATATGCATATAACATCCTAATAATAAAAACATTTACGCGTTAAATTGGATACAGTGGATTCTATACAGTGGATTTAAGCTTTCGTTTGTAAAAAGTCTATATGAGCTTACATTACACAAGAGGTATGCAAATTCAAGTGTATATTTGCAGCGTTAGTACTGCCTGTGAGTAAAAGTGGCGCTGGTCAATGTGCTGTAATAATGGTGGCGATTATGTTAGCAGTAGATTTAAGTTTACCTGTACAAGCATTGCATCGATTCTCGTAATCTTGTTATTTCTGAGTGATTTTGATGTCAGGCGTAACTGAGGCTCTGTAATGTAAAATATGGTTGCTGCGTGACAAGATACATCAGTTGTGCTCTTAACATTTGCCAAAGCGTTTGAAATTAACCACAGCCAATGGGCAGAATGTTTTAAAGCTCTAATTACAGCATAATTTTCAAATAAATATAATTACAGGCCTTTATAAATGCTAAGACTAATGGCTTCTGAATAAATTTCTAGATAAATGTGCATTAAGCATGCAAAATGTACAATAAGAATGTGTGGGAAATCACTTGCTAGATAAGGCAAAATTATTATTGATTAGTATACATGAACATTGACTGCGGCTTCAGTTACTTAGTCTCTCTCCTACCCAGTTACTTAGTCTCTCTACTACCCAGTCTCGCAAACGCCTGAAATCCTTTTTGTTTGTTCAAGTCGGGAGCGCCACTGTTTCCTAAGTGGCGCTTTATAAATGTTCGTTTACAATTACAACTACAATTACAACATATACACGACACCGTTCTTAAAGCTGGGTTATGTGGTTGTTATATGTTTTGGCTTAAGGACAGATACATTCATCATCTTGATAACCTTTTGTTATGAGTTACGACTGGCATTGTTCATATATATATATATATAGAAATTGAGAGTTAGACTTTTTCAAAGTCTCCACACTGTCTTCGTCGAAGAGGCGAACAGTTTGCTTCATATTTTAATATACAACATCTTAGAGATGTGTCGTTAAGATAACAAAATTCGCAGTTGTTGACTGAATGTGAGTTTATATATCGTTGTGATAGAATTATGAGTTCACCTACGGAAACTTACCATACTCGGAGATTTGTGGTCGTGTTTCTTCCAACATCTGGAAATTATAAACAACTATTTAGAATTTTCAAACTAATATATTTTACAAGATTCTTTAAGAGTTCTTCATTAATTCGTTCATAGAATCTAAATTGCATCCATTGAAAACATCTATCAGACACGTGCGCCAGCTAACAATGTGAATTGACCGATAGACCTACTGGAATGTTCTTAGCAATTAAATTTCAATGGTAACTTTGCTTACGTCAAATTGTACTTCCAACTTAGATTTCCCGGTTTCAGGACTTTTCTGTCGCAATGCTTTGTAGGCTGATGTAAAAACTGTGCCCTGTATTGTAGTATCTCCGATTGTGAATTCCGTTACCAAAGCAGCATAAATAAATTCATACTGTTTCTGAAACCATCAAAGGACGCAAAAACATTCTTAGTTGTTGAAAGAGTCACTTGGATTTATATATTCATTACAAATATGACATATTTCACAAATCTGGTGTAGTATGTGCTTGTTTGCATCACGATGCTTGCAGACTTATATTGATCGGTATTGTGTTCTTCATGGTGGCCCAAGAGGAAAACGATTGGTTTGGCAAAAGAGAATTGGCAGAGTGGATTGAAATTGACGGCGAATTCTAAAACCACGTATCAGCCAATGAAAAAAGGTCTAGTCGCTTACGTGGTTTGAGTTGCTGTAAAGGTTACCATATCTGATAATTACATCGATTGAGTCTGAGGGATGCATAGAAAAGAAGATAGGTCAGCGGACTCAAATGCAGAAGGCATAAAGTTTGAACTGTGAGACAGAGTTTGAACTGAACCCTTTCACTGACAGGAATACATTGTTCGAAACGCAACATAGGGGTATTGTGTGACAATCTATGATTTGTCTTTAACGATGCATCCAGTGAGGTGTGAATATTTTGCAACTGCAGCCAGTACTGAGATATCACAGATAACTTTTTGGCTTCAGCAAACAAAGCTATTCTTCTATAAAACCGTGACACTTTCATTGATCTAATATGCTAAGGTATAGGTGATCGACCATAACCACAAATATCTAACTTCTCTAAGGACTGTGTAAATGGAGGTGCTACATATATAATAAATAAGATATTCTATTGTTTTCGATTATTTGGGTTTATATAGCGCCTACCCACCTGTGTCTGAACCATCTGTGATCTTTGTTCTCGCAGTTTTTGAAGGCAGCCAAGAATACACACTGTTCCTTCGGATTTACCTTCTTCTATTAAGTAATCGACGGCTATGAAAGTTCCCGTTCTACCAGCGCCCGCGCTGTAACGAAAATGGGAATGAAATTAACCAACTGCGTCATATTTGCAAATAATTTAGTTAGATCGTTACATAACGAAGCCAGTGTACTGCATTTTATCATTGTATTCCGGAAGCGTGAAGATAAAGGCTAAATATAAAGGTAACACACTTGCTTATATGCCTAAGAAGAAATTCCTCAGAAATGCTATACCGACTTTGTATAGGGTTTTGGTTCAAACGCAACGCATAACCCTTGTAATCGAAACCAACAGCATGGCTTGTGCTGTACTCATTGTACCGGGTCCGAATGAATGAAAGGCCACGTTGGATGATAACTACTATCACAGACTGTACTTTGTATAATGAAATCAGTTTATAGCCGTCACCTACTTAATTAAGCACACATTGCATTGTACTTAGTACTCACAGTATAACTATTAAGTCATATAAATGCATCTACCTATCTCATTAAGCACACATTGCATTGTACTTAGTACTCACAGTAAAACTGCTATGCTATTGCATTGTACTTAGTATGCTATGCCACATAATCCAACTACAATTTTTCAGTATGTCAATGACATAGTCGACAACCATATTTGACATGAATACAGTTACTGTATCTGATTGGTTGTTACTGTTGCTTGATAATTTTTCTTTATCACAACTTCTGAGTTGCGTCAAGTGTCTCACATCAACACGGACTTGCTGCATTCTAATGCAGCTTTAGATATCCTAAGTCGATATGTCGATGCTTTCAAATTTAGATTAATTATTCTTTAGAGTATGCATTATTTGAATGAAGTTGAGAGTTTTTCTGAATATGACTGTCTTGCACATAGCTATATGTATTTGGATTCTAGAGCAACGCCAAATAAATGGGTTTCTCACCTGCAATGGACAACAGTGTAGTGCTCAGGTGACATGGATTGGCGTATGTTCCTGTGAAATTTCAAAAAGCCCTTGACGTCTTTTGGTGTTTTGCAGTCCTCCCAAGAAAGCAGTTGCCACTGTTTGACTTCGATTGTCTCTGAATCCTAAAGATAAGAGTACATGTAACATCTTAATATAAATTTTATTATATGGCCCTACTGAAGCTCCTCAGAAGTGTGGTTCTTAAGTTAGAATGCAACCAATTGGTACCTAGTGCATTATTATACCGACTTATGCACAAACACGGTCACAGCAATCCAAGCAAAACATTTTAAACCTTAATAACCAAATTACCGAAGCACGGTATGGCGTAACTTGACTCTCATTAGTTTGATATAAATATAAATTTTAAAGTAAATAATGCAATTATAACGCTCAGATTTGATCTACTTCAGAAATCATTAATGAGGGATCAAATCTCACAGTAATGTTTTGAGTTACAGAACAGAGACTAACAGACTACCGTTTTTATGCAAAAGTCACGGTTAATTCTACCTTGGATACTTGTAAGTGCCGTATCACAAATTTCGAGTAAATATCTTCTTTACTTGAGGCCACTTTGAGTGACCCGTGTACGAGGCTATGTCCACTTTCAGGCCAGTACTTCTCACATTTAACCTGTAAACAATTAAGTCTGCACTATTACATGCAATTTTACAAGAAGATTTATCTAAACCAAAGTTTAGAGGCTTTAATGCAACTTTGCAAAGCCACGCAAAGTACAAAAATTTGTCGCATAATATTGTAAATGGTGTTAGTAAGATTGCTTTTGAAATGCATCCATTCAACGCAGGGGATAAGCATTCGAACATATATGAGCATAATAAGTTGACGTGAGGAAAGAGGAGACTTCGGTATAATGGATTATTATAATGCTTCATTATCTATGCAATATATTCAATTATTTTATTATTATTTATTGCTTGTTAACCTTTTGATTTTCGAGAAGTTGCGCAACCATAACAATCGTCCCAACTTTATATTCCCAGATCATTCTCCAAAAATCTTCGATTGTTTCTACACGAGGTCCTGCAAGAAAATTTACATGTGCTAACATAGGTGTATTTAATAGGCATAACTAAATCGAAATCAGTTCGCAAAGCTTTACGCGTAGTCTATAATTTCTAAATAAAAATGTTGACCTCTAGCAAATGAGTGTATTTAACCTTTAATATAGTCTCTTCCTACCTTGCGTTGCTATCAGTTTGTCCGAATCATGGTAACCCTATAAAAAGTGCACAAACAATGATGATCTTTATTGACTGCAACACAATTAAATCTAATTTGAAAACTGTTTAACACCGTTTTCTTAAGACATAAAGCAATATAGATGGTGATTTTTAAGCTCACCGCTATCTATATTCACTTTTCTAAAGACAGAACAGACTTGATCAGTTGTATAAGATTCATTTTGTAATAATTTTCTCGTATGTTTGTTATCTCATTTTTGAAGACAGCCAAGAATACTAACTACAATTTATACAAACAGGTAAAACTGATTAACAAGACCATGCTAGAGCTATCTGAGCCTTGATTGTCGGCTACAGTAGAACTGGAAGAGACCAGTCGGATGGCCAAGACAACAAAGACCCGACAGGTGGAGAGGATTCTTCATCCACTGAAACTTTGGGCCACGCACAAGCCAAAGACTGAGACTGTTTGCAAAGTGTCGTGGAAACGGCAACGTTTCGATGAGGAGTAATCCACGGATGATGATGATGATGATGATGATGACAATGATAAATAATTGAAATAAAAACACAAAATGAGTACCCAGTCCACTATTGTTATCAAGCGAATTCTGTAGACTTGCAAGAAATAGAATTTCTACCATGTTCGTAATTTTATTTCTCCATTGTTAGTTTAAATAAACAGCTAAAGCAACTATTACGAAAGGCAACAATAAATAATTAATAAGCTGTAAATTTGAACTAATGTGAAATAAACTTTCCAAATACTTAGACTAATGGCAAGCATATCTAACTAGTTGTTCTTGAAACAAGAATGGCCCAACCTTACACATTTTAAAGTAAAATATGCACATTTTTACTGTCGTAAAAATAACTTGTCACCTTTATGAAACTTGCATTGATGTAATCGGAACAAAGTGAGTTATCAAGAACCGGTAGAATAACACGACAGTGATCATCTGCAAAAGAAAAGATAAAACAATTTCAATACCTTTCCATTGGGTTCAGTGTCTGTTTTCATATAATGCTAAAAGAGCTCATCGTTTCAATTTGCTACACTAAGGTTCATTAGAAAGCGTTCTTTTGCAAAATAATGGCTTGTAATAATCCAAAAATAATTAGAATAATAGTCTTACAAGGAATGATGTTTTTAAAACGATTCTTCTTTCTCACGTCTTTTCGTTTGCCAGCAACGCATGGTGCTTTGCTATCCAAAGCCACACTCTGAAAAGCAAAAATATATACTCTGCACCCAACTAAGGATTAATTTTCTATTTGTTATCAGGTCTGGTGGACTGATGCATGGCTGGGTTACACAAGTAACCTTCAGAGCCGACAAGGCTGTAGGAGTGTACGGGTGTTTCTGGGCAATAGGATTTGACTATTGCATAATATTAAACTTTTTGGTAGCCAATGGTTAATGCTTAAGTACTTAGTAAGGAACCTTATAAGCAAGTCAATCAACTATACAAAGCCGACCACTAAGCCAAGCGATTAAGGAGCATTATCATCAGTCAGGGGTTTTTCAGGAAATAATATAATTAATTCGAAAATGCTTTTCTATCCAAAACGTGTAGACTATATCGAGTCCATTGTAAAATTAAATCTCCGTTATTTCTCAGAGCCACATAATGCTCATTCACCGGAACTGAACAGTGATTAAGAAAACAGAATGTGTGTCTATAGGTCTACTAGTGTGAACTCGGTTATCATGTAGGGCAGTGCAGCATAATTGTGCTGCATCGCGAACCATAAGCAGAGAGGATTAAATTATGTTATATCAGCTTTGTTTTTAGATGAAAATGCGCTTATTAATGTGTGTAATTGACTGAAACCTGTATAGAAGACGTCAACCTACCGAAAACTCCTGTTGGTTGCGTTTTGAAGCCACTTCAGCGTCTCGCATAATTTCTGCAAGTTCCTTAATGGTAATTTTCTTGGGTATACTTTTCATTGGAACGGAATATATACTGTTTTCAGTATCATCGCCTGCAATAAAAAATATTCGCTTATTTTTTACACTCATACATGTCTAAAAGCTGTATTCAAAGTGTCAGTTATAACGTCATTTGAACCTACCGCTTTGCTTTCAATAAGCTAACCTACCGTCGACTCTCGACAGTCACGGGATTTTTATTTTGTCCAATAAAATAGCAAAATCGTGTCTGGATAGAAAGCTGAAATGTCTGATTCAATGAAGGCTAAATTGCGTTTCCTGTATTCGAGATGAATCTGTAAAATAAGAAAATTGCCTATAGCTAACTCAGAATACGCACATAGTATTGGCTTAATTGTAGAAAAGCGGTCTAGGCAAATTTGATAATCATGTAGGAATATATGCGCTAAGTAAATGTTGAACATTTCAGTGGAAAAGCATATAGTAGTCTTGACTACCTAACTGGCACAAACAACGCTAACTATGGGCCTATGCATTCATCGAATGTTAATCCCTCTCTTATGATTGCTGAATTAGACAGCGATTTTTCACAAACACGCGCACACTTGAATGAGTGCAAATGTCTTCAGAATTAAGTCATACTTGATATAGATTCGACCTGATTATATAGCACCATTATAGTTTATCGATCATGTTTTGTATTGGCTACTCGTATATTTATAGAAGTTGAATTTACCAATTTAATATCGCATTATTGAAGTTTGGCCTCCTTGCATTCATGTTTTATGTAAAAACTCTATTTAACAGCCGTAATTGTCCAACAGTTAACATCCACTTACGAGGAGAAAGAGGTCGTGCGCTTGCAACTGAATCGTCAGCATCTGTTGTTTTAGAATTTGAAGGTGCTCCTGGCTTCTTTCGCCTGCTATTACACAGGTAACTTTCATTTTATTGATAAAGATAACAACATGGGAACACCGAGTCTTAATAAACCCGAAAGTCATCGCAATATATAGAATGTTTTGGTAAAGAGGATGCTTTTGGTTTAATATATTGAAAGCACCAGCGAAAAATTAGAGTCGAAATTGTGATGTAGGAATAGGACTCATTTTCGTAAACTCGAAATTTCTACATCCCCAAAGAAAGCTAAGTCGCGGGAACCAGCTTATTCACAGGCAACTGAAAAGTACATAGTGAAAACCTTTGCAATGTTAATTATGAAATACGTTCAATGGAAGAATACAAATTTGAATTACATATACAGTAGGGCCTACAGTTTCTAAAGGACATTGTAACGCAGTACCACACTAAATAAATGCCTTTAGCTTCTAACTGCATGATGTAATAAAACATTTAACTCAAGCGCAGACAACCATTAGCAGCCCATCTTTATACTATTACGGGCTGCATGACATCACAGCGTACTATGGTTAATGCTAGATCCGTTTAACCGGTACCGAGCTGATATCACGATTTTCAGAAAAACCGAAACAGAGATCGAATTCGGTATAGAGAAAACTGAAAATACAGGAAACCGATAAAAAACTAGAAAATCCGAAAAGTCGGTATGCACAAAATTCAAGTATCAAAATATTAGTTTCCTACACGAATATTAACTTTTCTATCAGTGAACATTTTGTAACATTCTTGAAAGTTTTGATATTGACTTGTGTAAGCGATATACTGTGCGCCTCTCACTGAAAAAATAATAGTAATAACGTAGCCTCTCTAGGCTAAAGTAAATGACGCGCATACTGCGTTGCGGAAGTTATGGCGACGTGCGCTTGGCTTGGGACATAAGACATCAATCCATTTCAATGGTGGGCCAGTAAGCAGTCGAAATTTCAAAGTGTGGCCCAGGTCACTAAGTCGTTAGTTGGGAATTCCAGTCATATCTGTACCCTAGTGAGAGAGTATTTCAAAATGTGGGCTATAGTCTACTTTGATAAATAGACGCTCATCTCTCACCCTACAGCATGTTGAATAAGTATAATGTTTCTATCGCAAAACTTGCCGAACGACGAATAAAGCTGAAACTTAAAACTGTTGGGCAAATACTGGACATTTGTATTGCTCTGTAATATTCAATAACTTACTTCATTCCTCATGAGGTGTCATGTAGAGAACTACATATATTTTAAGAACTGCTAACACAGCTGAACACATAAGATACAATCCTAATTTTTGACATAATATAATTGTATTACAGTAAAACAGCACTGCACACTGTGTAGTTGCAAAGTGTACATTGCACAACAGCACAGCCGGACTATAAACTTAAGCACAAGGAACACGTAAAACCGAAAACCGACACCGATACCACGATGCTTAGAAAAACCGAAACCGAAACCGAAACCGAACCGACTTTGGAAAAAGCGAGAAAATAAACGAAAATCAAAACTGACTTTTAACATTGATTCCGACCCAACTCCAAATTTGGTATTTTACTGGGCATTGGAGATTTGGGCACGAAATACCTGACTTTAGAACTAGCCATCCGGCCATCAGACTTAGACCAATTTAAATTTCCCCTCAGTTATCTTTTCAATTGTGACCAAGCGATTGCCAGTGGTATCGACAAAATAAAACGAAGAAAATAAAAGAATATGATACAGTTTTACTAACATTCGTGAAAATAGCTTGTCTTACCGATAACAAACTACGGCTGCGATGATAGCCAGGATTACTAAGACACCGCAGACTGAACCAACGACTGCTCCGATAATTGTAGCAACCTTCTTGCCACTCGCACTGCTTGCTATAATATGCAAGATTTATGATAAATATTAGCTAAAATATGATTATCGAAGTTTATGGCGCCGATCTATTTAATACCTTTAGCGCAGTGAAGCTGATTACAAAACTGAGGTCTTTCCGAAGAGAAGCTATTATTATAATTTCTGCGAATGTATATCGTCACAGCCGACCATTACACGTCTGTTACTGTCATGATTCTGTCAACTTCTGCATATAACCGTAATATGGCATACCAATTTTTTCAATGTGCTGCGATTGTTTTGCATTGTGCATCGACGTTTTATGAGCAAGCCACTGTAATAATTTCCATGCATTTTAGCTCAGGCGTAGGGTGATATACAAGTCTACGGTCATGGTTCAAGCTCTTCAGTGCTAGCCCTTTATGACTGATTCTCATATGTTTCGGACGTATATGGCAATGTTTTCTGTCGGCTCGCTGCTTGCACCGCCAATTTTTCTATGGCATGCATAAAAGACAGTTAGTGAAAATTACCACTCAAGGTGGAATGATATCAGTAGTGGAAAGTCTAAAAGACACGTACTTTTAAGGTTCTTCAGAATTATGGGGTTAGTGAGAATATACACAAATTATGTAAATTATAGACAAGTAACTGAGGCATCTTACCCATTAAAATGCAGGAGCCATTGCGTATCGCATCACCATTCTTACAGTGGCAGATATAACTGCCATAGGTGTTTGAACAGTTGACAGCCTCTGCTCCGCATAATGATGGTGTCTCGTAGCATTCGTCTACGTCTATAGTAATACACATCATATTTTAAGTTCACTTACCGAGCGTTATAATTTTGAAATGGCTACGAATCTTAAAAATGACTAAACGCACATACACACATTCAGGGACTAATACAAACATTTCCGCATGCACGCAGACATGCATGCACATACACAGATACATAACCACATACATGAATGTATGTATGCCTAGTCAAACAACTTTTTAAAGACTTCAGCATTTTGGTGACAACTGTAGTACTGTACGCCAGATAAATCACCTAAAGCACATGGTTCTTTGTAAGTCGTCTGATTATCTTTGCAGTAGCAGCTGTAACCTCCAATGGTGTTCGTACAGTTGATTCCACCTTCTCCGCACACTGATGGTGTCGCGACGCATTCGTCCTTGTCTGAAATAAAATTATTTTGCACAATCTAAATATAACGTGGCTGGCTGTAATGCATAGTGTTACACTTGCCTTGGCACAGGTAATGTTTTCTTAAACCGTTTTAAATATAAAATTTCGTAATTGATTTATTGAAAAGGTTACGTGCTCAAACAATTATGCTGAAGCTTTTTTCGCCTCAATATATCCTGAGAACGATGGCGTTACCGACGATCACTATTTCAGTGCCCATATAGTAAATAGGACGCGGTTTTCTCGGTTTTTTCTTGGATTGCTTGCAGAGCACATAACATGAACAATAGCTCATTCGATCCAAAATTGCACCTTTTGAGAAGCAAATTTTCGATATTGAAATGAGCTTATTTTGTGTGATAGTTTGGAATAAAGAAAGATACGTTGATTAAAAATTTAATACATGCATAATCAATACCCTGTCTTTATCGAATTTCCTGCTTAAAATTATAATAGCCATTGCATCAACTAAGAGAACTTTTTCTTTAAACGAATGCATGGAATTGTTTAAGAAATTAGATGTTTTAGAAAAAGATAGATCCTAAATTTTAAGTAGAGGCCTGTACCTTAATTTATACTCAATTGTTGGAAGAGAGTAATCTCTACTCATTTTCACATGTGGTTGTTGCGAATTTAAATCTAATAAATTCCCGTTAATATGCTGGTATCTTGTGACGATATGTAATCCTCGGCGACTTACATTTACATTTACATTTTAAATCCCCTGGCATGAAAACATCGGAAGACTCTGACGTCATACTCCAAGAAGTATGATTTCAAAACATGGGCGTTTGCACGGTTTGAAAGAGTGGAACATTGACGGATACAGATGCAATAATTCAGCACTATAAATTTTTCACTGACTTAATCTCATACAGAATATTGCAGATTCATTATGAGGTAAAAATGATATGCAGTGTGTCACTTAAGTTCGTTTGGGGGCAAGAGTGGCAACCTGGAGGAACCTAGATAATAACTATGACTCTCTTAATGAGTCCGTTGGTCTGTTCCCGGTGAGTCTACCCCGCAGAGCCATGCTTAGCTGGACGAGTGGTGACCTATGGGGGCTAAGGTCGCTGCAGTAAAATCAGGGAGGAGTTTTACCTATGAAGCAGATTGAATGACAAAGTGAAGAAATTCACTATTCCTGAACACAGGCTCCACCCAAATAAGCCGCCTTCAAGCCATACAGAATGCTGTTGCTCTTGCTGTCACCAAAACCCCCAAACACCACCACATCACTCCTGTTCTTAAATCACTACATTGGCTGAAAATACCTGAACGAATCGAGTAAAAAGTCCTATCACTTACCTAAAACACACTTCAATCTTCCCAACCCTCCTATCTTCGTCAGTTATTTACAATACAACCGCTTTGCTCAACCCGCTCCTCTTCTGCCCTAACACTTCTCCGTCCTCCCATCACCTCATCCTTAAAATTTGGTAAACGCTTCATAGTCATAGCTGCCCCACCACTCTGGAATAAACTCCTTCCTCTTATCTCTCTCTCCTCTCCAACCCCAAACACCACCACCCTTAGCTGCCACGCTGTCTCTCCGCCTGACTTTTGGATCTTGACCTGGAACCGAACCCTTTTGCCTATCGATCGTGTTTTGATTGAGCGCCTGTGAATAAGTTGGTCCTCGCGGTGCGGGTTTCGTTGGGCGCTGTAGAAATCTCGGAATTACGATTATGATTACGATCTGGCGCCAGCTTCACGGGCTTTAACGTTGCCATTCATAAACATAGTGGTTACACTAGAGTTCCAGCCGATATGCCCTTTATACGATTCGCGGCTTGGAGCCATCGGCCAACGTTAGATGGCAATGAGACATCCCGCCTCACAAGAGGTTGATTGGTCGGATACCATAAGAGGAAGTGCTTAGTATTTTCTGCTTCGTGATCTCGTCGTGGCGGAAGCGAAAAGCATGGAATCAAGTGGTGAGGCCAATTTCGACTCCCTGAGCGGGGTGCCGCAACACCCGTCTGCTCTATATGTCTTGTCAGGCAGCTAATAGGTTTTTTCACTGGACTTGCCTGCGACCGACTTCCCGCGCAGGACTATGTTCTTTACGGTACTGTGTTCTCTAAAGGACTGATTTCCGTACAGGACGGAGGGAGAATGGGCCCACCGCTGCCCACATAATGCGAAAATGTTAAGAGTCGGGTGGAGTGCCAACCGATCGGTGCAGTAGTGATTGCACCTTTCTCACTGGTCGTCATCGGGACAGAGTACGCAGTCCGGGGTGGAGGGCTGTTACACACCATTGTCGGTAGGTCTCGCAGTGGTGTCTCTCTGGGGACGGGTGCCTTGTGGCCTTGCTTGAACTGGAGAGTGACAAGCGGCCATCTGTAAAGCAAGCGGTCGTCTCGGAGTGGGTCGCCCTGTTGCGTACAGGGTGAAATCCCGAAACCCCGTAGCCAGGAGCAGAGGGAGAGGCCCTACAGCATTCTCTGAACTGGTGACGAAAACTATATCGATACACTTGATGGATGAGTTCTTGCACGAGTCCGCCTCCGGGCCACTCCCGAGAGGGAGGAGTTTTGTAAATGAAGCAGATTGAATGTCAAAGTGAAGAAATTCAAAAAGCGCAAGGGTAACGGCCTGGAGTGATTAGTACTGTCTTAAGAAAGTGAGGGTAAATTGGACACGTTTCTTGTTCTAATGCAATTCATCCAATCTCAAAAGATTATCGATTCATGTATTTCACAAAATGAAAATATATTATGCTATTGTGCTTCATATCACTCACTTTCTACGTTTGTCCCGATCTCTCAGAATTAAAGCAACCGCCTTTCTTAAATACTTTTATACTAAATTCATGTCATTTAAGCCTTCTCTCAAATTAAGTGCACACTTGTTCAAAGTTATTTGATAGACAATTAAATTCTTTTATACAAAATTGTCGCTGTACTGCCACAATTCCAGTTTAATTAGGGGCAGTTCTTCCAGGCCATTGTTTCTATTTTCCATTCGTAGTCTATATTCAAATTAAACTGTAAATTATACGAACTCACCTGTGCAGTTTTGCCATAATTTATTTCTACGGAATCCTTCTGAACATCGACAGACATTAGAGTTTATGAACTTCAGGTCAACAGTTGAGCAAGTCTCATTTGTACTGCAGTCACCATTATTAGTTGCACAATCTACAGAAAATAGTCAGTACAGTGATGTTGATATGAGTATTGTGGGCTTTAAAGCAGTTTGAAGTTTAAATTTTCATAAAAAAGAGACAAACTTTTGGTCTCTTTAATTTGAGATAAATCTTTAATTAGTACTATTAAGCGTGTTTGTGATGGAACAAGTGTAAACTATACTTAATTTAAAGTATTAAACTTTTGATCATCCTTACCTCTGATGTTGCAGCTGGTGCCTGTCCACCCGGGCTTGCAACGAGATGAAAAACATGAACCATTTCTATAAACACATCTGCCATCGTTCAGGCAGTTACACCTTCTTGAGCAGCCGTTTCCGTAATATTCCGCTGGACAGACTGTGAACAGTAAGAATATGTTGAATATGGCCTAAATTTGCAGCTTTTAACCAGATATATGTAAATAATTCGTCTAATCAGGAAAGCCTCTGATTGAGTTCCCAGCTCAACAATGATGGCTGTAAATTGAACTTGGTTACATTTACATGTTAAAGAAGTCTTTAGATTAGAATAATGGGAGAATCCTTAAAATTGATGTAACGTTATATATAATTTATACAGCTCGTCTATGAGATAACTAGTAAGAGGCTTCACGGTTCAGTTTCGGCGGAACTAATAAAACGAAAATTTAGTAGCTCCTTTTGCAACCGGAAGGCATAGAGCCACAATGAAATTTAAGAGGTTGCGAAGCAGCATTTTCCAACAAAAGAGATAAACAGTTCACACCTTGGTATGGAATGTGTGGATCTTCTGCCAACCATGTTAAAGACAGAGCAACACAATTCCCTTAAATGCCCAGGTGTAATACCTGGTCTTCTAAACTATATTTAAAGTCTAAGTTCGTTTTTCATTTGAGGATACAGGCTGCCAAATATATGAGTGAATGTCTGTATATTTATAAGAATCTGACAAAAGGATAGTTGTCCTAAACTTACTTACATTTTCATTCAAACATCATATCATTGCTAAATAGAATACAGACGAGACGCACGCATATCAGTTATGTACCTTCTATGCCACCCATTACACTTCTCATTCATTTGGGTGCAACTGTAGAAGAACTGAATGTTGCTCTGACTCGGAAATGATCGGTCGCGATACCCTACGTTGGGTTGCTAGAAGAGAACTGCTATACCATTTCCCTCTCACAGCTTTTCAGTTCTGGCATCATTTATCTAGAAATCGTTTGCCATGGCTTGGACATGCCTGTTTCGATATCTCAAAGCACGCTATAGAAATGCCTAAATACATTATATTATACAATAGCTTTTAAAATGATATCTAATCACAAACATACGTTCACTAATAATATTGCATTCCATGTTGACATCAATATGGACACAAAAGTGTTCTTGCATTGTTTTAACAAGTGACTTCTGTATCGCAAAATTAATCTACTGTTAATCTATAAAATTACTCTGTGATTTAATTATTGTCAAGATAAGTGACTTTTGCATAGCAAATTCGTTTCCAGAACCTACGTTTTCCTGCTTCAAAAAGAAGCACGAATTAAATTATTTTTGTAACCGAAGTTGTGGTATACAAATCGGTTTGAGGAATTTGCACTACAACTGCATGAGCTGTTTTAGGCAACTTCAAGATCCACTAGACGAAGTGACTCACCAGAATAAACGCTGATGGCACCTGCTCCGCCACAGGTTTGACTGATATTTCCGCCGCATGTCTTAGAACAATTAATTTGATTCAGCTGGCCATGTTTATCGTAACTCTCTCCACAAAAGCATTGCCCGCCATCCTGAAGACATTCAAAACATTCGAAATGTAATACAACGCATTAAAATATTTATATAGCACTACTTTAGGTCATGTACTCGAATGTGCATTCAGCCTGACCGAAACAGAAGTTTTGAAAATATTGAAAACGAATGAATTTAGCGCTATTTGGGAGGCCAGAAAGTATATTGAATAGTAGTTTGGACTGTCAACGCAAAGGTTGAAAATTCAATTATGAGAGTTTAGTCTGATAATTCGAGATCTCTGTCCCACAAAGCTCTTTAGTGAATTCTACTATAAAAGAATTTAAGTATATATAATGCACACTGATGATATACTGTATATGCAGCGTGCGACATGAGCTTCTCGACCTGTCTTTAAACAGAATCCGCGAGCCGCTGAAGACCATACTGTTTATATATATATTTCTAAGTGAAGGTTCGGAATGTACAAGAGGTGTGTGTAAGCAGTTAGAGAATTGACCAGAGAAGAAAGAGAAAGCGATTAGTCGTGGCAAAGGAATTGGGGAAAGGGCTTCATTCCATGACTGAACATTATCGCTTAAGTAGAATACCATTTGTAATGTGGTTCAAATATTTGTAAACAAAGATAGGTCAGCACGAGAAACAGATGAGATTTGAGCTAATCTCTGGCAGTCGACAACCACGTAGCAAGCGTTGTTGAGAGGCTCGTAAATGGCTAGGTGTAAATAGCCAGCTATTCATAAACATTACAACCTGGCATCCATTTATTATAAAATTAAAATTTCAGCATTATTGATATAAATGGAACTAGCAGAAAGGACTTGGATAATAAAGTGGGAAGCTAACGCGATGGTTTCAGCATTTCTCTGAGCTCCTGAGTCGCCCATGGATTGCCATAGGCATCGAACTGCTGGAATAGACTATACTACAGTGGAAATAGCAGAGACCAACCGAGCTCTTAAAAATGGAATGCTATAGGTTTCAGTAAGACCACATCTGAGATGCTGAACGATTGCCTGAATGGTACACTAATTTGGTTTCCCAGGATGATACAAGAGACATGGGGGAGGCGGCTATTCCTAAGATAATAATCGATGAACCATTGAAATGAAATTGTACACGAAGATAGTAATACGTTGGAGAAGTCAAGTCTAAATTCTAAAGGTAAGGAAAACAAGAGGTCAGGCGTGAGTGTGTCAGTTGAAACAGATGATCCTTAAGTCTTTACCTGAATGATATGAAATACAATTGACAGAATGCGCATAATTCAGTCCTGAATTCCCAAGCCGGAGGGCCAAGTACTGTCATAATGCGGAACACAACATGAGTCTAAATGTTCGTTGATCAAATACTTTTATAACCTGCGTCAGATTAGCACAATACGCCGCTTGCTTACAGACCGCCGTGACCATCATGCAGACATTCATTTGCACATGGTTTTCGTACGGCAATACTGTTTTGAAGGACTAACTCTTTCCCACATGTACTAACAGCAATCTATCTTAATCGCTGCGGCCCGATTCACTGGAGGTATACTTAGGTTTGGGCATATATCCGGCTTCACACGGGAAGAATTGCACTAGTTACCGATTACAACCGCATTGAGTTTAAATTCTTAATGCTCACGAAAAACTGTCTGGCTACGGTGCTCTGTCTTATTTGAGTTATTTCTCGGTCTCATCTTTTCCTGGCCGTACATTCCTTCGCTTTGCTGCACAGTGCGACCTGCTTGTCCCTCAATCCTCCAACATGAGTTCCTTGATCTTTCCTACCCCTATTCTGTAAGCGCTTGAAAACCATTCTGTTTCATCCCTGTTTTCTGTTGTCAGGTCTGGAGTACCTCTGATCAGTCTCTTTTGAAGAGATGGTATATAAATCGGTTGTTATAATTGCGATCACTATCATCATCAATTCTGTATTTTGAGATACGATGCATAAATAGCATTTATCTCTTTAATTGATGTACACTGTGGCGTCACCATTTATAACGAATAATTTGATTATTTGAATAGAATTTTCTCATTAAGTTTTCAAGTAAATTGTGGTCAAAATTAATCTAGGGCAATCCGACCATGCCGCATTCGATTTTCGATGATTCTCCACTTAGTTGCTCTCCAAAATTAGTCAGGTAAAAAAGCACTTGTTAAAATTGGGAAACCCAAGAAGTCTACGACAAATCTCTAACATTCAAAAAACTCCTAAAAACTTGGAAGCTGGAAAACTAGAAAACCTGAAAAAGTTATCGAAATATTGGGAAACACAAAATTTATTAAGTATGGAAAATCCTAAAAGATTCTTAAATTGTTGAGAATGGAATAGGTCACCAAATATCTCGGAGGCTAAAACTATTTATGCATAGTGACTAGCCATTATGGTAAAATTGGCGAACATAAGAATGGCCTTGTGTTACTTCCATTCTCCCCAATGCAAACGTCAGAATCCGATACAGCTAGTTCTGATGATTTTGAGGATTTGTGGATATCTCTTGGCTGAAACGTTTTGGCTGTTAAACGCTCCAAAGGTTATGATTGTGTGTCAATGATTCGAAGTTAGAAGTGGTCAAAATTTGGCCGTAAGTCCGCAATAAAGTCCAAATAGACAACCTATATGCTAAACTTATGTGATTGATAGTCTACGCTGTATGAAGAAAGACCCAAGACATTCAGGTCTGGCACCTCATCGTTTTATCGTTTTTGGTACATGTCGCGTTGAGAATGAGAAATTATGACAGAGATGATAAACACTGTACACGGTTGCCTCACAGTCCAGCAATCCCTCCCAGAAGGAAGAAGATATAAAATTCGGATATCCCTCGCACCATCAGGTCTGTGCAGCCCTGACATTCGTAGACGCCCGGTTCGTAGTACAGAGCCTCTGCAAGATTGACGTTCGACAGCATTATCCAGAAGGAAACTAATCAACAGGTCTACCAATTGAAATTGGAGGTTGGTACTCAATTACTTGTGACCAAATACCGTCCAAAATCCTACAGTAAATATGTTCATAAAATAAATCCGACGAGCACAATCGAACACAGTAGAAATACGAAGATGCGAGAATTATCGAGGAAATTCCGCATATGACAAACTGCTCTATTATAATGAAACGGAAAAAAATCTTGTTCGTCTTCCATTAAAATACATTGCGCCTACTATTCCGCAACATATGTCAAAAAACACTTTCATTATATCTTAAGTCGCACTTCTGTTAGACAGCGCTTTTAAGAGCTTCCGAAAGGCGCCAAATAAATAATCAGATACACGCACGCGAACTAGGCATGTTCGACGATGCTCAACTTCAATGTTCCTTCCAGCGATGTATCAACAACCTAAATCAGATCAAATTTAGATCGCTAAAATACTTTTAAGATTAATTTAGATCTAACCAATTAAGTAGACCCACCAATATGAACTTTGAATTGATTTGGTTCACGGATTTCCTATATAGAGATGATATTACACTAATTCCATGTTGCGTGTACGATTGGACTACACTACAATGACCGTCTTAGATAAGTTATGTGTAGTGCGATATACCTGAGCTCCTGCGAATGAAGAACTGATCTCAATGCACCATCCAATGCATACATCGATAGTGATGATGGCAAAGTCTAAACGATGCACCCAGTTGGATATTGCTCGATCGTCATTGTTGTCTTTGAAACACCCGATGTATGTCGTAGAAGTTGCTTTAAGAAAACATATTTATAAATCGTGTTAGTTTTTAGGAACAACTCCTCAAAGATTCACTTAGGAACACATCTAAAACCAATATTTGACAAAACTTACAAGCATAATTATTAGTTACAATATTTTATAAATCTCTTACCACAACTAATTTGATGACATAGCAATGTATTCATAATTCTAAAGAAAAATCCATGAGGTACATTATAGACACGCTAATTGTGCGTTCATGCAATTTTACAATCACTTCAGTTAAATGCCGGTTTGTTATTAATTCAAGGTCACCTGAAACATTGCATTAAACTAATGGACCAAAAGTAATAGCGATGAAGCGGGTACATGCTTTACTAAGGACCCCTTAATTATAAAAAGAAATTTACGAATAGCAACATCGACCAAGGCATAAACGACAGGAGGTACATAAGCAACAAGATGCATGCACAAAAGCAGAGGAATTTGACAGAAAGAAACTGAAGAGGCAAAAAGAATAATAAAGAAGAAAGGAAAATAACAAGAGAGAACATTCACAGTCAGTCACTCTTTATCTAAAGTTGACTTTGATGAATTATTTTTAATAATTATTTTATAAAGGAAGTGTTGTAAAGGCCTTTTAAAGTCAAAATGTTGAATGTCAATATTTTTGTGCATTTTAAGATCCAGAACTGTAATCTCTGCTCTAACAGATATTATTTTAAACATTTAATACCTATGTTGCAAGTCGATCCAGTGTAATTTCTATCACATCCATCTGGACATTGTCCTGCTGTACGATCACATGGACTTTGTCGTTTGCAATGACACACACGATCACATTTTGTGCTATAGTTGCCAATCGGACACACTATAAACGTTAATAACAACTAAATATACTTCTGCTCGAATGGGAAATTAAGTAAATAACTTTGTAAGGCCTTAGAACCGAACAACATAGTCCATTCAAATATAGCAAAATCACATTAAAACGCTAAAATTTATCAAGAAATACTTTATGCACCATTGTGATAACTGTTCTGTGGTTTTTATCTTTTCACATGTAAGCGTAAAACTCTTATAATGATTGGGTTTAATTATGCAACTGCTAGAGATTCGTAGATTATTTCCTGAATGGTTATCATTAACTCTTGTATTCAGACGTTATTTCTAATCCAGTGTGTCAAGAAGAAAAAACTCTTCATACGATTAGGCCTACACTAAAAAATGGTAAAATAGAATGACTCTCTGTTAGGGACCGTGACTGTTACATATAATTTAACTATTATACATGGACCGTCTGAGAAAATAGTTAGTTGGCCATTCAAGTGTGGCGCGAATATACCAGAATTTCATGGTTACATTTGTTGACAATGATACATTATCACGATTTCTGTGTAAACAAATTTGGTTTTACCCGCATAGAGAACATATGTCGTTAATAGTTCATTGGTTACTCCACCGCAGTATTCCGACTGATTTCCAGCACATGTTACGTTGCATGCAAGATCTGGCAGTTGTACGCCATAGTCATCTCCACATTGACAAAAGGTTCCATTCTAAAGATAATGCATTCTATATCAGTTTATAATTAAGCTATTGTAAAACAGCAAAACAATTTCAGTGTGTGTAACTATAACCACATTTCCTCAGTCGCTGTAAACAAAAGTCTCATTCTTTTACTTTTGTAACATTGATGTTACTTATCTGTAAAGGAGAGGTGGCACATTCAGATCAAACAGGAAATGCAAGCTGTGAACATGCATGCTCCGTCCTTTTTATTTAACAGGCAAAATGTGCTATTTAATAGCATTGAAAACCACGTCTTTGTATGTATATATTTTAATTCTAATTGACCTTAAATTCTGCCATCTCATTGTTTGACTAGGTAATTAGATGAATTTCAATACGCTTCAGAAAACTCTAATGCAAGCAGGATTATAATTGCCGTGATGTTTAGGCAACATTATTATGATCGTCAGCGCAAAGAGTGTACCTGAAGTTTAGCGTATGTCTTGGTTCCTGCGTTTTGACAATGTTCGATGCAAAATTCAATATTCATTGAATTGTTGCTAAAGGAATTTTCCCACTGGTGTGACTGACTACTGTTGGCATAAAAACATCCCATATACTGGTCTTGCGTTAGACCTAAACGAAACAAACACATTTTCGTGCACAATTTAGATAAATAAATATAGTAAAGAAATACAATGAAACTCATGTTAATTAGACGGTCAGATTAAAAGAAGTAATGGAAACAAAGTATGGATGAAGCTCAGTTTTAGAAAGAAACCCAGGTTCGGCCATGAGAAAAAGATGCTTCTTAGGGGTAGTGATTGAAATTACGTCTTTAAATAAAACCCTAGGAAGCGTAATACTCGATGAGATAAGAATTATCTGCAAATCTTTTATAAATTGCACTAAATTTCTAATAACATGCATCGCAGCTGCACTGCTCTTCTCCGAATACAGTTTGAAAACACTCCTCTTCCTCAACTCCTATCCTGATTCCACCACTTCCCCTTAACTATTTTTGCCGTTCCAATTCTGAACATCATCCATCGTAGCCTTTTGACCATCTGCCTGCTTGACTCTTGGATTTTGATCTGGGACCGAACCCTTCCAACCTTTCTTTCTTGTTTTGACTGAGCGTCTGTAAAAAAGCTGGTCCCCGCGAGTTAGCTTTCGTTTTTCTCTGTAGAAATCTCGAGCTTACGATTACGATAACGATGATTGCAGTGGCATTAGGACTGAATTTCATGAAGATCTGCATGCCACGTATATTTTATTCTATTATTTCATACAATGGTCTATAAGATAATTTTTATTTTCGCAAACAAAGGTAAATGTAATTAAATATTTATATAGCGTTCAGCCGCTTACTTACACTCATTTCCTCCGTAGACTGTTTCTATGTCCTCTTTGATTTCCATTTTATCTTTTGATCGGAATTACCCTAGAATTTGGTTTCCACACCGACTTTGCTCATAGCGACCATCGACTGATGCCTTGAGCATTATTATGGTGGGACTATAGAAGTTCTTGGCTTATTATTAGCAAGTGTTCATGTAGGTTTATATATTGGAGCACAAGCTACATTTCCAGTATATCTTATAATGCATATGTTTAGAGTTATCATACGGCCTTGTTTACAGCGTTTTTAGATGTTACTAGAAGATTATAACTATCTTTCTAGTTACAGGCAGACATACATACTGAAATAAATAAACCTTTAACCTTTAGATTGTAGCAAAATTGAGGCCAGTAAATATGCTTACTTTGGTCATTAGCGCTTTAGTTATATTGTTTGCAGAACATGCCTTTTCTCCTACTTTTAATGTTACTTACACTGAAATTGTACTCCCAGAATATTGACCACCCAAATTAGTGTTGATTCCACATTCTTGAAAGGGTATTATCTCTCTTACATAGGCAATACCTATAATAAGACAATAATATTTCCATAGGCTGCTAGGCAGTATCATCGAAACAGCTACTCATTTGTACTTAAACTCGTGAAATCCTTTTACACAGTTCGCCAGTCGCCTTGACTACTGTAACTCGCTCCTCATCGGTATCACAAATTTAAGCATGCAGGAAATTCAAAGAGATCAGAACTCCTTGGCTAGACCCATAAGAAATACGTCAAAATATGACCATATAACCCCTGTGCTTAAATCTCTGAATTGACTTCCTGTTCAACAAAGAACTTGTTTTAAATTGGGGCTTATATTTTATAGAACATTGAACTCTGGCCAACCACAATATTTAAAATCAGTCCTTATTTCACAGACTACCATTACTGAGCAAGGTCATCCGATTGTCTTTCTCTGATCATGCCTCTGACTAGAAATGTTATTGGTGAACGAGTGTTTTCAGCTTCTGGACCTAAATTTTGGAACTCTATTTATCTGTTCGTTCGGCAAAATCGCTTGTGCCATTTCGTTCTCAGTTTAGACTTACTTTTTCAAATTGCTTATCCTCCACGGGCTGCCTCTCTGTCACAGTGGACTGACCTTCTGGATTTTGATCTGATTGATTTGATTTGAACTGATTTCAGTTTTGGCTTTGCTGCGCCATTGGTTGATGCCTTGTGCATTAGACACCTGCGCGATAGAAGTTATTAATCACAATTAAAATTAAAATTCTTTCACAGTGGGTAAACAATAGCAGCAAAACAAGGAAAGCTCCATCTTTGGCTTTACCAATGTCATACACGCATGTATAGAGCGTATTGAGCATGCTGAAAAACTGTGGAAAAATTCTACAGGCGTCACAATTCTAAATAAATTGTCGCTGACTTATAAGGGAAAGAAGAGAAAGAGGCAGAACGACTGAAAAAGTCAGAGAGGAAGACGTCATATAGGCTTTTAAGAATGTAAACTTCTACTCCTCCACAAAGGGACCGATACGATTCGTGTCATGTGTCTAGAGCATAATTACAGTATTTTCTAAGGTAAATCCATTTAACAACTGTTATTATAATGTAATTTTCTAGGTACTTTTCACATTAATTTTGTGTCTCTACCATCCGATTTACATAACTTTGCCTAATCCCGATTTGTTGATAATTAGCAGTGATTAAACACAGCGCTGGAGTAATGTTAAAATACATAGAGAAAACATTATGAAATAATTTAAGCAGGCCTATAGGCCTCTACCTATAGGCACAATCGAACTTCTTACCTTCAGTTAACAAGAAATTCGCAAGTAAGTAAGGCAAAGAAAATGTCATCAGGAAATTACGCAAATAATGGCTTGCACGCATATCTTTTGTAGGACAACAATGACTTATAACGAATACTTGTAGATCAGTGTTTAAAATGTTAATATATATCCCTGATAGTTATGTCTACAAAGCTTCTGAATTCAAAGTGTCATGCGTCCCTCTCCGTAACAGTAATCTACATGCGACTACGTGTAAAGTCCTGAAAACGTGCAGTCCAAAATTTGTCAAACTGTAATAAAGAAAACCTCAACGTTACTTCCGTGTCCCTAACAAACACGATTCACCGTGTCTTTCTAACCCGTTGCAAGACTTTATTTAGTGGGCGGGACAATTAAATCTGATGAATAGGCGCTGCTATGTCATTGAGCTAGTGTCTATTAATAACTTGAGCGCTAGTGCTGCAATGCTTCTCGCTTCTGCTTAATGCAACCTGGGCAAATACATTAAGCCAAATTATGATGCACGTCTACCTCTGGGTGTGTACAATATTAAGTTTTAAATGTCAACAGTGACTTGGGAAATCCAAGCAGGTTTTAGAGCAGCAAGTGTAGTACGTGTAGAGATTTATTCATCGTGCAAGAAAACTTGCATTGCATTGGCCCCTAAGTGGTCCGTTGCTGCCATCCTGACGAAGGAAATAGGAAATTACGCTAGGGAAACATATTCCTCATATTCTTACGGCCAAAACAGCAGGCAGTAGATTTAGTTAAAGAGCAGATATTTTGCGAGCTTAACTGTGATGCGCGATAGTCACGTGGTTAGTGCGTTGGTCTGTCAATCCAGAGGTCGGGGGTTCAAATCGTCTCCTGGGTAGAAAGATGTTTCGAGATTTCTGTATGTTGGCCTATCGTATGAATGTTTGGATCATTTATATGGCCGAAGTAATTTTTTTGGTTAATTTCGGATTGTGCATGCTTTTCGATGACTGTCACAGCCCAACCACAGTTTCTACCATCAGTGAGCGTACTCGGTGAGCGTAACTATATGTGGCGAACTCTTCACTCGGCTACCGTCATTCTTCATTTTCAATTCAACATGAACTAGGTACCAGAGAGGAACTCTAAATACATTCTAAACTCTGAACTTGGAAGAGATTCGATCCGTCATCGAGATATAAGTGAGTGCGAGAATCTAGCAATGTAGACTTTAGCAGGTGTTCGAGTCTGCGTATGAAGTCCTGCGTCCTTTGTTCTTCGCGAATCTTAACTACATTTAGACGAGAAGGGACTTCGAGAGGTACCCAGAAGACGCAATATAAAAGTCTAGCTGCATGTACATTATATTACATTAATTTAAGAAACAGGAGAAGAAGGACGAGGAGAAGGAAGACATATCGTGGTTAGTATTGGTTCCAGGACGACTATTCTCGCGCTTCGTCTTTTCCCATGCATTGAAGTAGACGTTCAATGAAAATCCAGTGAGCACATGAAAGCTCTCATCTTATCTTATGTCACATCTGTAAATCACATGTCAAATAGTCATACTGCAGCGCCTATGATAGGTAATTAAAAGACGTTATGTAAACTAAATGTCCTAATGGAACAACATGGAGATGTCTACATGTCGGATTTAAATTTTAGGCTTAAGTTCTTTTATTAGATGCCGTGCAACTTGATTCTAAATTTGATTCTATTTATAAGGAAGATCTCGATTGCTTTAAGATTTTATTCAGAAAATTTTATTGATGTGTAGGTTCCTATTGTACATGCATGTAACCATTATCAAAATGCACAAAGCATCAGTCGACTGCTGCTTCGAAATGAAACTACAATCTTCAAAGGTCCAGTCTAAATTCAACAAGCAAAGAATCTCGTCTCTAGAGCCAAGATCGATGTACTGTTTCTGTTTCGAATGCTATGTATAGCGTAATCCTTCGCAAAACTTGTTTCGAAGTGAAACGTCATAATTATGCCTATAGCTTCAGCTTTCGATCTGCTTAAAAGCAAGGGTATCGTGAATTATTGTCATAAAGCACTATGAAGTAAGAATACACTGGTAACTATTGCTTTTTTAACCATTGTTTTAAAAGCCGTTATGTACTGTTTTAAAACAGAAACTGCCAAATCTACATTATCAATTTTATGGAAACAGAAGTGACATATGACCTCCAATATTACATTTTCTTGAAAAGTATTCAGCATAGTTTGTACATGTTTCTATAGCTTATGTCCTTGTTTAAAGTTTTAGCTTAGTATATAAACGAGCGCACCCATTCCAGAAACTCTATCACATATGATCAGGCCGGCAACAAAAGGGATGTCAGGCTTTATGAAAATCCAATTCAGCTTTTTGCTCAAAAGTTAGTCACTCCTCTCAATTAAGGTTTAGTCATGTAGTACTGTAATCGTAAAATCGTAATAGTAAACCTCGAGATTCCTACGTGTTGCTTGAAAGATGAGCCTAAGACACCAGCTTATTCACGAGCGCATAATTCGGTTGCCAAGAAACTGCAGAGGAAAGGACAGAGGAGTTGATACTGTGGGCTGTGTTTTGGTTCAGGAAACTGGGAATACGGCGGATTAAGTCAAAGTAGGATTTATTGAAGAGGTGGGACTTCAGTTTTAGGTCTGAGGAGTTATAGATTGAAAGCCTTGCGGGTGATAATTGGTGGACAGCAGGTGGGGTAGGGTGGAGGTAAGATGAATCTGGAAAATTCAAAAGGGAGATTCTTCCAAAAGGCGAAGGAGTGTGAAAAATAGATCGTGAGCAGATGAGCGGTGAATAAGGGCGAAGAAGAGCCGGGATATTTAGTACACATCTCTGTAAACATGAGCCCTCGGAAGCTTGATTTCGGCTGAAGATAAAAACACTCTAAAGACAATCCAGTAAACGAACAGATCTTGGTAATTATCAGTGCACCAACCGCACGGAAAAAATTAAGCAGGTGAAAATTTACATATAAAACGGAATAAACCTTATTGTTTACAAGGGTTACTTTCCATACTGATGGCGTTACCTGGCAACTCGTTATGCACAAATTAGAGAAAGCTGATGCATCGGTTAATCAGTTCTACAATTCTAGCACAGTCGTAGAGTTCGAACTTTTTAGAGAATACTTGCTATATAAGTTTCTCGTATTTGCTCTTAAAATATATCGAAGTTCTTGCATTATAATGAATGTGGTTGTCCATAAAATGCATCACAGTTACTACATTTCGTAATCGTAATCAAAAACTTATAAAGCTCCTTAAGTGAACCAAATCCGAGCTATTCAGATTTATATCAAAACTGTTAATATCAGTAACACTTAAGTTGCTAACTCCACCACTGCCTACTCTTGTGGTGCTAGTCCCAAACCTGGATAAAGGAAGAGGCCTTGGTAATCATCTTCGTTATGAAACAGCGTCGTTAAACAGAAACCACCTATAGACCTTAAGTTGCTTAGATCTGCTTCTATAATGTATCAAAATTACTTGCTATAATTTTTCGAGGCTACTCTAAAATGTTTGAAAATCATTTATTAGAAATAATTATGATATTATCCTGTGAAAACTTTAAATTGTTTGCTTTTTATTACTTTTCTAATTTTCTCATATTTCCTTCCAAAATGAACCCTAATATTTCTCAGGAAATATTCCAGCTGTAATCCACATCTATTACTTAGTAACGACGTAACTTGAGATTGAATTCATAAAAACACACAAATTTAGGTTGGATCTCTTATCAATCTATCACCAAACTCGCCATTTTCATACAAAAGCACAGTTACAGGTGAAAGCCAAAGGTGTTTCAGCATAATTTTACTCAGTGTTTAATACATCTCTCCTGTATTCGATTCATTTGAGTCGGTAACTTTGAATCAAATCATAATAGAGTTCTGATTGTAATAAATTACAAATAGGCCTAATTCAGTGAAACTTGAGACGTAATAAGAATTCTGAAGAGCCATCAGGGTGTCATAGAATAGAATCTTCGAGGGCTATTAATGTCGTTTAATTTTTTAAAAGCTTAACACGAAATAGCAAGCACATAAGCTGCTCATGTTCTCAGTGACGTATGTAGAAAAGACTTGGCTAACTGCATCGGTTCAAGTTGCTCGTAGGTGGTGCTTGCTCTGATATGGAATCTAGATGTGCTTGAGTGTTTACTACCTCGTATGTATCGCAGTTTAACCTTTCGTAGGTATTACTCGGCTGATCAGACGCCTTGACCAGTGTGGTATACTGAAGTTCTGTGCTTTGATCATCCAGTCGATTGCTCATAACTTCTGCAATGTTATTAATATTTACACTAAATAGGTCTATTGATGGCATATTAAAGGCGCATTTACGGAAAAAATAAATTTTATCTTTAAGTTTTGGAGCTGTAAAGTGTGAAGATGGCAAGGCAAATCGTCGAGCCTTGAAAGCTTTTGGCGAATACAGCTAAATGCGTTATTGCAGAATAAAATGAACTGATCCTATAAATTTAAAGAAGGCTTAGTTCTCTTTTTCTTTCTGCTTTAAACATGCCCTGTGGACCACCGAACGTTATGTTTGCTATGTGATCAAGTCATTGCAAATTCTGTTCAGACGACGCGGATTCACTTATAGAACTAGCTCAAGATGTTACAAAATGAATTGCTTCTGCATGCATGATGCATTATTTGTATGTGCTCCGAATGGGAAATAAACGGCCAAATATGGCACAGTATAAACACAATTGGTTAAATTACTATAATAAGCTTACTTTGTAGGCTACGAAAATCTGAATCTTAATACTGTATTAAAGGTATTAAATTATTAAATTTAGTACACAATTAAGCAAATCGAAAATGTTACAATGATTTCAAACCTGCCGGAGGAATTGTGCGCCAATTTCGCCTGAAAACAAAACAAATTATTTGACACGTGTCAAATAGGCTTGAATGAAAAAATACACTAACATTAATCATCTTTCGTGCAGGACGGGGGAGGATGGGCCAACCGCTGCCCACTTAATGCGGAAATATTAACAGAGCCGGGTCGAGTGCCAACCGATCGATGCAGTAGTGACTTGCACCCCGATCACTGGCCGTCATCGGGACCGAGTATGTAATCCGGGCGGAGGGCTGTCACACACTTTGTCGATGGGAAACCACGAGAGTACCTGAGGGGACAGGTGCCGGTAGCCCGGTTCGAAGAGTGACATGCGGACGCTTGTAGAGCAAGTTGTCGGCTCGAAGAGGGCCGCCCTGTTGCGCGCAGAGTGAAATCCTGAAACCCCGACCCCAGAGGCAGACGGAGAGGGCACTACAGCATTCTTTGAACTGGTGACGGAAACTGTATCGATACTCAAGATGGACGATGTGTATCTTGGACTAGTCCCTCGTGGACAGTCTTTTTGCAAGAGTCCTGCTCCGGCCACTCCTATAACAGGGAGATGCCTTACCTATGTCGTGCCTGAATATCAAAGTGAAGAAATTCAAAAAGCGCAAGGGTAACGGCCTGAAGTGACTAGTACTCTCTTAAGGATAGCGTTTAAGTTCATTCACGCCAGTGTGCGCAGAGGCCAAAAACAGAACTGGTAACTATTCGGAAAGGAATATTACAGCAAAAACGAAGTCTGGATTGGTATTGTTCTTCACATATTTCGGAATCTTGGATGTAAACTTGATCTCGAACTATTTCAGAATTATAATTTGTCGTTTTATGCAATCTTCGAGTTACTTCTCTCTTCTGCCGTCGTTTTTGAGTGTTTAGAACCGTGTTGGGACGTTCTTATCAAAGTCTCGTGCGTCGCCAGCGGACTCGTCCGTCCTGCTCGGTTTTAGGTTATTAGCTGTACAGTGTCAAGTTCTAGATGGAAAGCCCAAGAAAGTCCATGAATTGGTCCCGGCCGATCTACGACTAGTTGACCGGCTGCTGAAAAATCGTCCTCCATAAAATTGGTAGTTGAGGGATGTCTGGACGTTGGGTCCGGATCCCTCAGCCACAATTTTATGGAGGACGATTCTTGGGCCACTAACCAGTCGAAATTTCCACGTATGGCCCAGGTCACTAGGTCGTATTTGGGAATTCCAGTCATATCTGTACTCTAGTGGGACAGTATTTCAAAATGTGGGCTATAGTGTACTTGGATAACTTGACGCTCATCGCTCAGTGTCCAACAAGTTGAACGTATAGTGTCTGTATCATAAAACTTGCCGAACGACGACTAAAGCAAAATCTTACAATTATTGGGCAAATATTGGACATCCGTAATGTGCTGTGGAATTCAATGTGTCGCTTTATTCCTTTAGAGCTGTCATGTACATACCACAGACATTTTAAAATGCTAACACCACCATCATCATCATCGTTTAATTTCATTTCATTTTTGCTCCACAAAAAAACAACAGCATAAAATGTATTGCATAAAAATTCATGTGGGATACAAGAGGCAGACCCAGAAAGAACCATGTTTCGCTTATTTGGGACGCCTACGTCACATGGAATGCTATTTGAAATGACGAAAAATCAATTTAATAGGGCTGTAGTCCAGCTGGACTTGAGCAAACAGAACCTTTGTAACAAGAACCAAAAAACTTAACTAACAAAATGAATTAATTCGCATAAATTCACTCACTTATTGTCTTCATTCAAGTATGCGCGTATGTAATGTTGAAATAATTTTATATTGGGCAGAATACGAAAGTCATTAGATAAATTGATAAAGAAGGACCAACGCATTTAATAGAAAATAGACGAGTGTTTGTGCGGGCATAACTTCTATGATTATTACCCTTCGATCTGGTATTATAAGTGTGGTAATTGAATACATAGTTGAATACATAGTTGAATATATAAAATACAATTTCAATTTTTGACATATTATATTTGTGTTATAGTAAAAAACACTGCACTTCGTATAGTTGCAAAGTGTACATTTCACAACAGCAAAAAGTTGGACTTTAAAATTAAAGCACAAAGAACAAAAAAAAACGAAAACCGACATCAGTATAGCGATGTTTAAAAAAAACAAAAACAAACCGACTTTGGAAACAAACGAGAAAAAATTAAAACTGAAACCGACTTAGCAATCCGATTCCGACCCAGGTCTATATGAAATTTCATTGGATTTGGAGATGGGGATATGAAATACCTCAGACTACCAACTATCGCGCCTATCAAATTTATTTCTAATTTCCCGTCAGTTATCTTTTCAATTGTGATCAAGCGGTTGCCAGTTGTATCGACAAAATAAAACGATTAAAATAACTCAAAGAATATTATATATTTTACTAACATTCGTGAAATAGTTTGGCTTACCGATAACAAGCTACGGTTGCGATGATAACCAGGATTACTAAGAAACCGCAGACTGAACCAACGACTGCTCCGATAAATGTAGCGACCTTCTTGTCACCTGTATTGCTCGCTATAATATATAAAATTCATGAGAAATATTCGCTAAAATATGACTGTCAACATTTTTAAAGGCGGTCTGTGTATTGAAGCTGATTACAAAACTCGAGTCTTTCCGGATATAAGCTAATATTTCTGCCAATGTGTATCATCAGAACCAAACACAACCCGACTGCTATTGTCATACTTCTGTTAACCACTGCAAATTTCCGTAATTTGGCATACCAGTTTCTTCCATGTGCAGCCATTCTGATGCACTCTGCATCTACATTTTATAAACAAGCCATTGTAACTATTACCATGCATTGTAGTACAGGTGTAGGACGATATACAGTCTTACGTTCATGGTCCGAGCTCTTTAATGCTCCTCATTTGCATGATTTCGGAAGGATAGAAGCACGATACAACAAATCTTGGCTTTAAGACTAATAGCAGAAAAAGCAAGGCGAAAGAATAAAAAGGTATACAACTGTTTTGTAGACTTTAAGAAGGCATTTGACAGTGTAGACCAGAACGTGACATGGGCCGTTCTACAATCGTATGGGGTTGACAACAAACTGATTCAGTTGTTACGAGATATAAATGGTACATCACAAGCGGCGGTCAGGACATGTGGCAAGTTGGGACCGTGGTTTAGAACCAACAGGGGTATGAGACAGGGCGATCCAATATCGCCCATGGTGTTTATAACAGATTTGGAAAGAGCAATGGACAAGGTCAAGAGCAAAGGAATATCAGTTCAGGGAATATGCATAAACAATTTACGTTTTGCAGATGATGTGGACATATTGGAGGAGGGACCTACAGAGCTGGAGTGCACAGCACAAATCCTGAATGAAGAAGCAAAGAAATATGGACTGTACATGAACTTTGATAAGACAAAAACAATGGTATTTGGCGACAAAAATATCACCCAGCAGATAGTGGTTGAAAGAATGCAGCTGGAGAATGTAGAGAGGTTCACTTATCTTGGAAGTAATATGACTTATGACCTAGATTGCAAAAGTGAAATAAAGATACGAATAGCGAGGGGAATAGCAGTGTTGAAAGCAATGGATAAAACTTGGAAGAGCAGAGCAATCAGCATGAAAACAAAACTGGAGGTATTAAAGACATGTGTATTTAGCACCATGATGTATGGATGTGAGACATGGGTCCTGACAAAAGACTCACGACGGAGAGTCTTGGCATTTGAGAGAAAATGTTACAGAAAAATCCTAAGGATCGGATGGACTCAGAAGATTAGGAATGAAGAGGTTTACGAAAGAGTGGCTATAACCGAGAATCTACTGCAGAAGGTTATTCAGCGAAAACTTGGATTGTTTGGACATATCTGTAGAATGAAGGATGACAGAAATATTAAGACTCTGATGTTTGGAATTATGGAAGGTACGAACAAAAGAGGCAGACCACATCGAGAGTGGGTGGATGACATTGAGGAGTGGTGTGGCGCGGACTTGCAGAGACTGGGACATGCGGCTCAAAACAGAATCGAGTGGAGACACATTGTGAAACGGGCATCGGACACCTACGGGCATTGAGCCCACGGTTATTGATGATGATGATGATGATTTGCGTGAGGCACATACATGTCACCATTCGGTGATTCTCAAGCGTTTCGGATTTATATGACATGTCGCCTGTCGGTACACCCTCTGCACTGCCAATTTTTCTCTCTGACATACATGGAAGAAAGTGTGAAAAAAATTGTCTCTTAAGGTGGAATGATATCAATAGTGGAAAGTCTAAAAGACACGTACTTTTAAGGTTCTTCAGAATTATGGGGTTAGTGAGAATATACACAAGTCATGTAAATTATAGACAAATAACTGATGTATCTTACCTATTAAAATGCAGGAGCCATTGCGTATCGCATCACCATTCTTACAATGGCAGATATAACTGCCATAGGTGTTAGAACAGTTGACAGCCTCTGCTCCGCATATTGACGGTGTCTCGGAGCATTCGTCTACGTCTGCAATTATCCACATCATATTTTAAGTCCACTTACCGAGCGTTATAATTTTGAAATGGCTACGAATCTTAAAAACGACTAAACGCACCTATACACATTCAGGTACTAATACAAACATTTCCGTAAGCAGGCAGGCATGCATACATACATGCGTACACACATACATAACCACAAACACGAATGCATGTATGCCTAGTCAAACAACTTTTTAAAGACTTGAGCATTTTGGAGACAACTGTAGTACTGTATGCTAGATAAATCACCTAAAGCACATGGTTCTTTATAAGTCGTCTGATCATTCTTGCATTAGCAGCTGTAACCTCCAATGGTGTTCGTACAGTTGATTCCACCTTCTCCGCACACTGATGGTGTCGCGACGCATTCGTCTATGTCTGAAATAAAATTATTTTGCACAATCTAAATATAACGGTGGCTGACTGTAATGCTAGTGTTACACTTGCCTTGGCACAGGTAATGTTTTCTTAAACCGTTTTAAATATAAAATTTTGTATCTGATTTATTGAAAATGTGACGTGCTCAAACAATTATGCTGAACCGTTCTTCGCCTGAGTATATCCTGAGAACGATGGCTTTACCGACGATCACTATTTCAGTGCCCATATGGTAAATAGGATGGAACTTCCTCGTTTTTTCTTGGATTCGTTTGCAGAGCAAATAACATGACCAAAAGCTTTCGAAATTGAAAAGAGCTTATTTTGTGTGCTAGCTTAGAATAAAGAAAGGCACGTTGATTAAAAATTTAATACATGCATAATCAATACCCTGCCTTAATCGAATTACCTGCTTAAAATTATAATAGCCATTGCATCAACTAAGATAGCTTGTTCTTTATACAAATGCATGGAATTGTTCAAGAAATTAGATGTTTTAGAAAAACATAGATCCTAAATTTAAAATAACTATAGTATAATGAACAGTCATAGCACATAAGCGTCAGTTTTAAGTAGAGGCCCGTACCTTAATTTATACTCAATTGTTGGGAGAGAGTAATTTCTACTCATTTTCACATGTGGTTGTTGCGAATTTAAATCTAATAAATTCCCGTTAATATGCTGGTATATTGTGACGATATGTAATCCTCGGCGAATTACATTTACATTTTAAATCCACTGACATGAAAACATCGGAAGACTCTGACTTCATACATCAAGAAGTATGATTTCAAAACATGGGCGTTTGCACATTTTGAAAGAGTGGAACATTGACGGATACAGATGCAATAATTCAGCGCTATAAATTTTTCACTGACTTAATCTCATACAGAATATTCCAGATTCATTATGAGGTAAAACTGATATGCAGTGTGTCACTTAAGTTGTGACGTTTGGGGGCAAGAGTGGCAACCTGGAGGAACCTAGATAATAACTAACAATGAGGGAAAATTGGACACGTTTCTTGTTCTAAAGCAATTCATCCAATCTCAAAAGATTATCTATTCATGTACTTCACAAACTGAAAATATATTATGCCATTATGCTTCATATCACTCACTTTCTACGTTTGCCCCGAGCTTTCAGAATTAAAGCAACCGCCTTTCTTAAATATTTTTGTATTAAATTCATGTCATTTAAGCCTTCTGTCAAATTAAATACACACATGTTCAAAGTTATTTGATAGACAATTAAATTCTTTTATACAAAATTGTCACTATACTGCCACAGTTCCAGTTTAATTAGGGGCAGCACTTCCAGGCCATTGTTTCTATTTTCCATGTGTAGTCTATATTCAAATTAAACTGTAAATTATATGAACTCACCTGTGCAGTTTTGCCATAATTTATTTCTACGGAATCCTTCTGAGCATCGACAGACATTAAAGTTTATGAACTTCAGGTCAACAGTTGAGCAAGTCTCATTTGTACTGCAGTCACCATTATTAGTTGCACAATCTACAGAAAACAGTCAGTACAGTAATGCTGATATGAGGTCATAAAAAAGAGACAAACATTGGGTCTCTTTAATTTGAGATAAATCTTTAATTAGTACTATTAGGCGTGTTTGTGGTGGAACAAGTGTAAACTATACTTAATTTAAAGTATTAAACTTTTGATCATCCTTACCCCTGATGTTGCAGCTGGTGCCTGTCCACCCGGGCTTGCAACGAGATGAAAAACATGAACCATTTCTATAAACACATCTGCCATCGTTCAGGCAGTTACACCTTCTTGAGCAGCCGTTTCCGTAATATTCAGCTGGACACACTGTGAGCAGTAAGAATATGTTGAATATGGCCTAAATTTTGCAGCTTTTAACCAGATATATGTAAATAATTCGTCTAATCAGAAAAGATGAGTGTGAATTGATTTTGTTATATCTACATTTTAAAGCAGTTTTTAGATGAAAATAATTGGAGAATCCTTAAAATTTACGTAAGGCAATACATAATTTATACAGCGCTTCTTCGAGATAACTTTTGAAACGCTTCACAGTTCAGCTTTGGCGGAAGTCATCTAAGGAATACTTTCAGTAGCTCCTCTTGCAATCGTTATGTGAAGATCGAGAGACCATTTCAGACAGTGCCAATATGAAAGTTAAGATTTTGCGAAGCAGCAATACCAACAAAAGAGATAAACAATTCATAACTTATGGTATATTTAGTGGCAGCCAATGATTTACATCTTGCATATGTAATAACTGTATCCACCAACGATTTGGGTTGGGCTGACCCAGGCTGGACTGAACTAGACAAGACTAGACTGCTGTAGACTACTGTGGATTAGATTAGGCAGTCACAAAACAACGAATCTAGATACAAAGAGTAATGAAACCAGCCACGTTAGAGCTTCTTAACTATATTTAAAATCTAAGTGTGTTTTTTCATTTGCAGATGCAGGCTGCAGAGAGACAGCGTGGCAGCTGCGGCGGGTGATGTTTGGGAATGGAGCGGATAGAGGGATAAGATGAAGATGGGGAGTCAGGATAGGATCTGTGAAAGAGGAATGTTTTCAGTTTTGAGTGCAAGGCCAATGCAGAAATTGCAAGAGGTGGAGCACAGGTGAATTTGTACGATGGGTCAGATAACTGTCTCAGTTATGAGGGAGTTTATTCCAGAGTGACGGGATAAAGCTAGTCATGGCACCACGTGTCTAGGATAGACTGCCATGACTTGGACACGCCTGTTTCGATATCAACAAGCACGCTATAGAAATTATGGAATACATTATATTATACAGTATCTTATAAATTGATATCTAGTCACACACATGCATTTACCAATGATATTGCAAGCCACATTGACATCAATATGGACGCAAGTGTTCTTGCATTGTTTTGGTAAGTGACTTCTCTATCGCAAAAGTAATCTACTGTCAATCTATAAAATTACTCTGTGATCTAATTATTGTCAAGATAAGCTACTTTTGCATAGCAAATTCGTTTCAAGAACTTAAGCTTTCCTGCTTCGAAAAGAAGCACGAATTAAATTATTTTGTAACCGAAGTTGTGGTATACAAATCGGTTTGAGGAATTTGCACTACAACTGCATGAGCTGTTTTAGGCAACTTCAAAATCCACTAGACCAAGTGACTCACCAGAATAAACGCTGTTGGCATTTGGGCCACCACAGATTTGACTGCTATTTGCGCTGCATGTCTGAAAGCAACTACTTTCATTCAGCTGGCCATGTTTATCGTAACTCTCTCCACAAAAGCACATACCAGCATACTGAAAGCATTCAACACATTTCAAATGTAATGTAATGCATTAAAACATTTATATAGCACTACTTTAGATCATGTACTCGAATGTTCATCCACTCCTACTGAAAAATAATAGGTTTGAAAATGTCGAAAGTGTATGCTTTTAGCGCTCTTTGGGAGGCCAGAAAGTATATTGGATAGTACTGTGGCGTTCTCGGTCGGGACATAACTTCGCGGGGCGCAGTTAACTTCAGCCCAGCTCCACGCTCTTATCCACTCGCGTTACTGCCCCTTGTACTTCCGACGTAAAATGGCCTTTACGTATCATCTCTGTCCATAGTGTCTGTTCTCTCCAAGGTAGATTTATCTTCTCACATTCTGTCAGTTCGTCTCTCAGGGTAGGCCCTCGCCCTGCGCGCGGCCGCAAGCCTGTCTCTGAACATGACAACGAATGTTTCGGCTGTAGCTCTCCCGGGAGAGCACTTACTAGTCCGCCTTTTACCAGCGATTAGACAAACTTATGTTTGGAGGGCGGCAGTGGGTTCAAATCTGAGAGTTTAGGCTAATAATTCAAGTTCTCTGTTCGACCAGACTCTAGTGAATTCTGCTATAAAATAGTATTAAGTATACCGAATGCGAATGATACTTGCAGCCTGCGACATGAGCTTCTCGACCTCTCTTTAAACAGATTTTGCGAGCCGCTCAATACCGAACTATTTGACCATATTTGTAAATAAAGGTATGGAATGTACAAGAAGTTTGTGGAAGCACTTAGAGAATTGGCCAGAGAAGGAAGATAAAGACAAAAGGAGTTAGTGAAAGGGTTTCAATCGACGACTGAACATTATCGCTTAATTTAAGTATAATACCTTTGTAATTTGCTTAGGAAGTTTGTAAATAAAAATAGGTTAGCATGAGATACAGATGAAATTTTAGCAATTCTTTACCTTGTAAGCGCCGTTGAGAGGCTCTTAAAAGGCGATGTGTAAATAGGCAGCTATGCATAAACATTACAACCACGGCATTCATTTAGTGTAAGATTAAAATTTTGTAATTATTGATTAAAATAGCAGCAGCAGGAAGGCCTTAGACAGGGACGCTGGAAAGCTTGCGCTATGGTCGGAGCATTTCTATGAATTCTTGAATCGCCCATCGATTACTATAAATGCCAAACTGCATGAAGAGACTACAGTGGCGTTCTGCCTTTGAACCTTGGTGTGCCTTCTAAAGCGTAATAGCAGAGGCCATCCGAGCTCTTAGCAACGGAAGGCTCCAGGCTTCAGTAAGATCACATCTGAGACGCTCAATGAATGCCTGAATGGTATACTAATTGGACTTGCCAGATGATACAAGAGACATGGAGGAGGCGGTTATTTCCAAGATAATGGACAATGCAAATGAACCCGTGCCCAAAAATCGTAATCCGTTGTAGAAGTCAAGAATAAAACCTATGGTCAGGCAAACCAGATGTCGGGCGTGTGCAAGTTGAAAAATACGGATCTTAGGTTTAGACCTGAATGATATCAATGGATAATGAATTCGAAAGCTTCGGGCTAACCAGCAAACACGCCCGAGAGCCTAATAATGTCCTAATGCGAAACAAAGCATGAGTCAAAATGTTCTGTGATTGAATGAGATATGTGTTGCAAGGCAAGGCAGGTCGCTCACATACTGGTTCGCCACACTTACTGGTGGAAGAAAGGAAGGTAAAGACGCACTGAACTATCAACCGAAACTTAAAATTATCGATGCGACACTAAGAATCGCGAACGACCAGGAACAGTAGAATGTAGTAACTATTTACAAGCTGCTTCGAGAATCTGTTGCGTAAAAGCATAGGTAAAGTCTACCTCTGTCTTTTGCAAAGCAAGGAAAAGATGGGTAGCCAGTGTCTACGTCTACGAAAAACATCAGAAATAATGATAAGTTATAAGTAAAGATTCCTAATTGAAATTAATTTAACAATCTCTTCATGACATCATGTCAATACAAAGTTACGTGCTCAAAATGCCCAACCTATTTGATACGCCGGTGTCTGTAGTGGAACATGAGCAAAAAGTCGATGATATTAGTTTTAACAAAAATGTAGAGGTTGTTGTTAAGTTTAGTTTAGGAACATTACCGTTTATAGAACTTTACTATAAATGTGGTAAGCAGAAGAGCGCTATGTCTACTGTGCGTGAAAGGGACGTGATAGAAGACTGAAAGGTGGATACAAAGGGATATAGAGAACGGGAGGCGGAACGGACGAAGAGCGAGGCATAGATGAATGATAGACAGGTGGAGACAAAGAGTAAAGAGGGGCGAAGCGAAGAAGGGCATTCGTTAAGTAACCGCTGGAGGTGTAGATACCCGGGAGAGCAAGCGAAAGTAACTAAAGTGCGTCTCGTAAACGGTTCCACGCGAAGCTATTATCCCTAAGCGAATCATATGACTCTGTTTTGCTTTAAATACCTGGTAAATATTTATTGATGTATATATCTGGAAATATCACAACTCATTACGTCTCGTTATTTTCGGACGAATCAATTCGTGGAACTCACGAGCTGTGAAAGGCATTAGACCCCGAAGAGAACGCCGGCAATCATTAGCACCGCTGCCCATAAAAGCTGAAAGAAGATATGCGGTCGCCTGTGGTCCTCTGTCGACAATAGACGCCTGCTATAAGGATCATTTTTCAGTACATAAACTTCTACAAAATGCTTCATACATAGGAGGCGTTCTGTGACTGGATGTGTTCTCCATCCGTCTCCACTAGAAAACCAAGTTCATGTGGCTTGGCAGTCTTGAGCAGATTTATAAAATCGATATGCCTGATTTGTAGCATCGCTTCCTTTGTATTTTTTCTTCAACTGTGCGTGATTTGGAAGTGAACTTGGACCAAGAATTGAACTTTCTAGATCATGTAGGATAGATTGTCGAACGTGTTTTTATCACCTGCGTCATATTCACACAATACGCCGTTCGCCTACAACTCAAACTGCCGTGACGAACCCTTTCCCGCATTTACTACTTGCAATATATCTTAAACGCTGCGGGATATCTAGGTTTGGGCACTGACTACCGATTACAAACGCATCGAGATTAAAATCTTAATGTATTTTGAGTTACGATGCATTAATAGTATTTATATCTTTTGTGAATGTACACTGTATCATCAGCATACAGAACGAATGTTTTGATCATGTGCTTAGAATGATCTCAGCAGTTCTCGATATTTATTCCAGAAAATTGTCGTCAAGACGAATCCAGGACAATTCGACCATGCTGCATTTGACTTTTGAGGACACCCCATTGAATTGCTCTCCCAAACTGGTCAAGTGAAAAAGCGCATGGCAAAACTGGAAAACTAAGAAATGTCAACACAAATCTTCAATACCCATAAAAGCTCATAAAATATTGGAGACTGAAAAACTGGAAAACCTGGAAAAGTTATCGAAGTAATGGAAACCAAAAATGTCGTTAAACGTGGAAACCCTAAAAGTCCTAAAATTTTGAGAATGGAATAGGTCACCAAAAATCTCGGAGACTAAAAACGCCATAAAAACTATTTCTGCATAGCGACTACCAGTTATCGTAAATACAGCCAAAGTAAGTATGGCATACTGGGCATTGCAAGCTTCGGAATCCAATACAGTTAGTTCTGGTGATCTTGAGAATTTGTGAATTCTTTTGGCTGAAACATTTTAGCTGTAAAACGCTCCAAAAGATACGATTGTGTGTCAGTGATTCGGAGTCAGATGTGAACAGGAGTTGGCCGGATGTCCGACGTAAAGTTCAGTTGGACAACCTGTATTGCAAACAAATTCTATTAAGAGGTCTACACTTTATGAAGAAACGCACAAGACATTAAGGTCTGCACCACATCGTGTCAGAGTTCCTGGCACATTTTGCTTTGAGAATGAGAATGACTGCAATGGTGAAGCCCTCTGTATACGGTGACCTCATCGTTCGGCATTCCCTCGTAGAAGGTATAATAAACAGAATCCGAATATCCCTCGCTCCACCAGGTCTGCAGATGGTAGAAAATGCCGAATCCGGAATTCATTCGCACCACCAGGTCTGTGCAGAACTGGCATTCGTAGACATCCGATTCGCAGTACAGAACCTTTCCATGATTGACGGTCAACGACACTGTCCAGAAGGAAATTATCAACAGGTCGACCAATTCAAAATGGAGGTTGGTGTTCAATTACTTGGGAATAAATACCGTCCAAAATCTTAAGTATGTTCATAAAATAACTCCGACAAGCACAATCGGGCATAGAAGAAATAAGAAGATGCGAGAATTGTCCAGGAAATTCCTCGTATGTAAAAACTGATCTATTATAATGAAACTAAAGAAAAATAGCAGCCATCTCGGTCGATGTCATGCGCAGATAAAGTCTTCCAATAAAATACATAATTTTCCGTAACAGACATCTCAAGAAACATTTTCATTGTATCTTAAGTCGCACTTCTGTTATACAGCGCCTTTAAAACCTTCCGAAAGGCGCCAAATAAATAATCAGATACACGCACGCGTACGATGCATGTTCGACGATGTTCAACTTCAATGTTCCTTCCAGCGATGTTTCAACAACATAAGTAAGATCAAACTTAGATCGCTAAAATACTTTTAAGGGTAATTTAGGTCTAACCAATTAAGTAGACCCACCAGTATGAACTTTGAATTGATTTGGTTCACGGATTTCCTACATAGAGATGATATTACACTAATTTCATGTTGCGTGTACGATTGGACTACACTACAATGGCAGTCTTAGATAAGTTCTGTGTAGTGCGATATACCTGAGCTCCTGCGAATGAAGAGCTGATCTCAATGCACCATCCAATGCATACATCGATAGTGACGATGGCAAAGTCTCCAGAATGCACCCAGTTGGACAGTGCTCGATCGTCACTGTTGTCTTTGAAACACCCGATGTATGTCGTAGAAGTTGCTTTAAGAAAACATATTTATAAATCGTGTTAGTTTTTAGGAACAACTCCTCAAAGATTCACTTAGGAACACTTCTAAAACCAATATTTGACAAAGCCTACAAGCTTAATTATTAATTACAATATTTTATAAATCTCTTACCACAACTAATTTGATGACATAGCAATATATTCATAATTCTAAAAGAAAAATCTCTTGAGGTACATCTTTCACACGCTAATTATGCGTTCATGCAATTTTACAATCACTTCAAATGCCGGTTTGTTAGTAATTCAAGGTCAACTGAAACATTGCATTAAACTAACGGACCAAAATTAATAGCGATGAAGCGGGTATATGCTTTACTAAGGGCCCCTTAATCAGAAAAACGAATAGCAACACCGACCAATGTAGAAAGGACAGGAGGTAGATAAGCAACAAGATGCATGCACAAAAGCAGAGGAATTTGACAGAAAGAAACTGAAGAGGCAAAAAGAATAGTAAAGAAGAGAGGAAAAGAAAATAACAAGACAGAACACTCATAGTCAGTTACTTTTTATCTAAAGTTGACTTTGATAAATTATTTTTAATAATTATTTTATAAAAGAAGTGTTGCAAAATACAGTCCATTGAAAGGCCTTTTAAAGTCAAAATGTTGAATGTCAATATTTTTGCACATTTTAAGATCCAGTACTGTAATCTCTGCTCTAACAGATATTATTTTAAGCAGTTTTTACCTCTGTTACAAGTCGATCCAGTGTAATTTCTATCACATCCATCTGGACATTGTCCTGTAGTACGATCACACGGACTTTGTCGTTTGCAATGGCACACACGACCACAAGTTGTGCTATAGTTGCCAATCGGACACACTGTAATCGTAAATAACAACTAAATATACTTATTCTGGAATGGGAAACTAAAAAGAATATAACTTTGTAAGGCCTAAGAACCGAACTAGAGGATCCAATCTAATATAACATAATTACATTAAAACGCTAAAAATTTATCAAGAATTACTTTATGCACCATTGTGATAACTGTTCTATGTTTTTTGTTTTTACATGTAAGCGTAAAACTCTTATAATGATTGGGTTAAATTATGCAGCTGCTAGAGATTCTTAAAATATTTCCCGAACGGTTACCATGTAAACCTGTAACGAGATATAAGTTCCAATCCAGCGTGTCAAGAAGAAAAAATAAAAACTCCATACAAGTACAGTAAAAAAGATGGTAAAGGAGAATGACTCTCTGTTAGGGACCGTTACTATTACTTGAAATCTAACTATTACACATGGACCGTCTGAGAAATAGTTTAACTGGCCATTCAAATGTGGCGCGAATATAGGCTATCAGAATTTCATGGTTACATTTGTTGACAATGATACATTATCACGATTTCTATGTGTACAATTTTTGTGTTTACCCGCGTAGAGAACATATGTCGTTAATAGTTCATTGGTTACTCCACCGCAGTATTCCGACTGATTTCCAGAACATGTTACGTTGCATGCAAGATCTGACAATTGTACGCCATAGTCATCTCCACATTGAGAAACGGTTCCATTCTAAAGATAATACATTCTATATCAGTTTATAATTAAGAGTTTTCTAAAAGTCTCATTCTTTTACTTTTGTAACATTGATGTCACTTACCTGTATAGAAGATGTAACACACTCGGAGCAAACAGGAAATGCAAGCTGTGAACACGCATGTTCCGTCCTTATTATTTAACAGGCAAAATGTGCTATTTAGTAGCATTGAAAACCACGTATTTGTATATATATATATTTTAATTCTGATTGACCTTAAATTTTGCCATCTCATTGTTTGACTATGTAATTAGATAAATTTGAAAGCGCTTGAGAAACCTCTAATGCAAGCAGGGTTACAATTGCCGTGATGTTTAGGCAACATTATTATGACCGTCAGCGCAAAGAGTTTACCTGAAGTTTAGCATATGTCTTGGTTCCTGCGTTTTGACAATGTTCGATGCAAAGTTCAATATTCATTGAATTGTTGCTAAAGGAATGTTTCCACTGGGGTATCTGACTACTGTTGTCATAAAAACAACCCACATACTGGTCTTGTGTTAGACCTAAATTAAACAAACACATTTTCGTGCACAATTTAGATAAATAAATATACTAAAGAATAACAATGAAACTCAAGTTATTGAAGTTTACTGGCGAGTCAGATTGAAGAATGAAGCCTAACAGAAACAAAATGTGGGTCAAACTCTATTTTAGAAAGAAAGCAACATCGAGGTTCTACTATAAGAAAGATATGCATCTGAAACGGGTAGTGATTGATGTCGTTGCTTTAAATTAGGCCGTAGAAAGCTTAATGCTAATGCTCGACGACATAAGAAATATCTGCAAATCTCTAGGACATAAGAATGGAATAGCTGCACATTTACAAACATTTACTTCGACAGGCGCCAGCGTTGCTATGTAGAGCGTTGTGTTTCTGCTGTCTGCTTTAAGCTCTGTTTTCTCAGTCCAGTCTACCATTTTGTTAATTTATCTGCGTTCACATTTTTCGTTCCTGCGTGCCCTTCTTTGGTTCCGGTCTTTCTTGTCTTCCCGCTCATTTTCGGTAAAAGTTTCAAGTCATTGTTCGCAACCTTCCCACTCTTATGTGGTGTTCCTCGAGATTCTGTCCTAGGGCCACTTTTCTTCATTTTGTAAACTACGCCGATTAACCGTCTCGTAGAATCCTCTTTAGTAAACACCATCTTTATGCTGATGACACTCAGCTCTTCATATCCTTCTTTCCAATTTTTTTCCTCCTCCATCACTCATTTACTTGACGTTGTTAATCAAATCTCGAAATCGATGTCCTGTAATCTCCTTTGTCTCAACCCTGCGAAAGCTGAATTCATTGTTCTAGGTTTACCAGATCAGACAAAGAAAATCCCTGACTCTTCCATCCATCTACCTATCAACTAATTCCTCCACTCTCGCGTTCACCTCTAATTCGCCTGTACGCAATCTTTGCATCACCTTTGGTCCACATTTCTCATTTTAAAATCGCATCTCCAACCTTTCTCGGGCATGTTTCATTCATATTCGTGACCTTCGCCGTATTCGCGCTATGCTCGATTTTAACACCTCTGTGTCCACTCCAAGCTTTACTCTTGTAATTCCCTCTTCCTTAGCTTTTTATCCACTCAAATTAATCGTCTTAAACTCATCCAAAAATCACTTGCTCGAGCTGTCACCAGGACATCCAAGCATCACAATATCACTCCTATCCTGAAATCTCTTCTCTAGCTGGAAATCCCTAAACACATTCATTTCAAAGTTCTTTCTCTAACACATAACTCTCTGCAGTACTCCCAACCTATTTATCTTCGCACTCTTTACCATCGAATCACTGCGCTCTACCCGTTTATCCTCTTACCTCACTCTTGCCCGTCCCTCTGTAACTACTCATCTTAAGTTCTCTAACCGATCCATCCACTATACGCTGCACCTCGACTCTGGATGATCTCTCTCCTGAATTTCGCAAATTCTCCGTCCCTCTATCCCTTCTGTCGTTCACGCACCATCATCTTTCTCAACCTCCCTCTAGTTATTACTCATCATTCAACATGAAATCTTATTCTTATCCATCCAATCCGCCCTCTTCCAATTTCTCTCAACGTAAACACAACCTACCTTAACAGCTTTTCTGTCCCCTTCTCTCTGGTCTTCAGGCAACCGGACTTTGTTCATGTGGCATTTTTGGACAACCCCTCTGACTTGACGCAGAGCTCGTGAATAACCTAAAGCCCCGCACTTAGCTTTAAAGAAGCGCTTTAGCAATTCTCAAACTATAGTAAATTTCTAATAACATGCATAAAGATCCGCATGCCACTTACATCTTACACTATTATATCGTTCAATAGTCTATTCCCCAGAATAATTTTTATATAGTCGCAAACAAAGGAAGTTATAATTAAAGATTCATATAGCGTTGCTTCAAGAGAAACTTATGAGTTAGTAAAAATGGGGGCCCGTTAACATGCTGATCTTGCTCATAGTGCTTTTTTCCAGTGTTTGCAGACCAGGAATTTCCTACTTTGATTGTTACTTAGAACTGAAACTGTATTTCCAAAATATTAAACAACCAAAACAGTGTTCATTGAGCAATAATGAAAGGGTATTATCTCGGCTACATGAACAATTCCCAAACTAGGGCAAAGCCTAATAGTCTTTTCATAGGCCGCTAAGCAGTAGCGTCGGCACATCGGCACGTTCGTTCTTAAACTTGTGCAATCTTGTCAAAGTGGGTGAACAATAACAGCTAAACAAGGATTCACTGGAGGACGGACACCAAAAAATGAAGTTATACACACATGAACACTGCGTGTTATTCATGCTCAAAGTTGTTGACAAATTCGATTGGCGTCACAATTTAAAACGAACTCTTGTTGGCTTATAAGGGAGAGCGAGAGAGTAAGAGATGGAAGCAGAGGGCGTCAGATCGACTAAGAAAGCCAGAGAAGAAGACGTTATGTGAGATTTTAAGATTTAAACCACTACTTTTCCAGAAAGAGATCGATAAGAATCGTGCTATGTGTCTAGAGCTTATTATTTTCCAAGTGGCATGCAGATTTCCATGAAATTCAGTCGCTGTGCAACTGCAGTACAGTTGCGATGCATGTAAACCTCTATAACAACCGTTACTGCTATATAATTTACTAATTTTCTTACATTTCACACCTCTCTCATCCACTCATGCCTAAACTGATTCATGGTAATCTCATCATGTGGCCTACTCCAGAATCGTTGAGAATTAGCAGTGGTTAAGCACAGCACTACAATGCTAAAATACATAGAGAAAACATAAAATAAATAGGCCTATACCTATAGGCCTATTCGAACTTCCTACCTTCGGTGAACCAGATATTCGCAAGTAGGTAAAGTAAAGAAAATGTCAGCAGCAAGTGACGCAAATAGTGGCTTGCAAGCATATCTTTTGTAGGGCAACAATTATTGATAACCAATACCTATAGATCAGTATTTACAATTCCTAATACGTAGTCCTAATAATATGTCTACATTGCTTCTGAATTCAAAGTGTCATACGTCCCTCTCCATTACAGTGATCTACATGCGAATACGTGTAAAGTTGTGCACGGTTGCAGATCACCATCGTCCAGCTGTACTGAAAAAAATAAATATAAAGTACGGTACTTCCGTGTCTTTAGCAAACACGGTTCTTTCAAACCGATTGCACGAATTTAAAAAAATGGGCGGGACAACTGAAGCCTGTAGAAGCAGCTAGGTCATTGAGCGGAGGTTTATTAATAGCCTCAACGCTCTTGCTACTACTCGTCACGCTCCGGCTGAACTCAGGTCAGTTCGTGAAGTACGCCTAAGTCTGGGCCTATACAATATTAGTAGGGCCCAACCTAATTCACGGGAAAAAAATGCAAATTACACGGGCGTTTTGGGGAAAAAACGCAAATTACACGGAAATTTCACGGAAGGTTTAAACGACCTGAATTTCTCGTAATTTTCCTTGCTACACATGCTTAAAGTGAAATATCGATGGCAGAAGATATGCTCATTGTAAAGCAGATTTAGCCAACTCACTCGCTATCATCAGTGTTATTGATCTTTCATTCACCAGTCACATATAATACAGTTCACTTATTCGAAGTCAACACAGGATATATGCTCTGCGTTTCTCAAATTTTCCGACATATCGATCGATTAACGGTAGCTTACGACAAGTATTGAATTTACGTTAATTAAAAGTTAAAAGTAATCAAATCTAGAACTAGAACACCAATCAAATAAAATTATTCCCAGAAACGAGCGTCCTTCAAGTTCACCGGATACACCGTGTACACAGAAACATGTGACCTCATTATAAATTTGCATGTAAGCAAAAAGAAGTCAGCCAGCTGAAGTTAGTAAGTACGTAAGCGTTTTGCGTGAATTGCCGAAAATTGTGCACTAAACATCAAGAAAACGACCTAAAATGCGGGAAAAATACAAACATCTTAGGATTACACGCGATTTCACGGACATTTGCCAATTACATGGAAACTTACCAATTACACGGATCGTGTCACGTCCGTGTAATCGTGAATTATGTTGGGCCCTAAATATTAGCTATTTTATAAATATCAACAATGATCTGAGAAAACCCAAGCCGTGTCGTGTTACATAAAAGAGTGAGAATTATTATTATTATTTCCAAAGTTTAACGACATCTTATGGCTACAGGGGCCGTTGACGTCTTTAAAAATTCTTATTTAGATAAAGTTTATTGTTCATAAGTTTCTCTTATTGTTTTTAGTTCATTCGTCTTGCTATTTTCAGTTCGTATTTCGCTGGTTTTTTATGGCTCTTGTGGCGTCTAGGTATTCTGTGAAGACCAGAGGCAGAAGATGGAATCCTTCTGTCTTGCTGATGGTCTCTGGCGTTGACTTCCTTACTGTACAGTTTTTAGCATATATATATACATACATATTTGCTTTTAAGACTGACAAATACATATTTTCAAATTGGCCAGGTGGCTCCTCTCAAGATTCAGATCTTTCAAAGGCCATACTGGTGGCCACATTTATTCTTTTGATGGCCTCAGTGGCTCTTTCGTTGGCCATATCAACTATTTTCTGCTTTTCTTTAAAATGTTTTGTTTTTTTTCTTTTTTTAAATTTTTGGTGGCCGTAAAGGCTCTTTTCATGACCATAAGGCTCTTTTTATTAATAATTTTTGGCCATAAAGGTTCTTTTTCTAATAATACAACATAACATGCACTAACCAAAATTTACATGGTTTAAGATCCATAGATAAACAAATAAAAATAGATAAAGAAATTATTATAGAGTGAGAATTTGTTGCGAAAATACACTTAAAGCGAATGTGTAACTCCAAAATTAGGAAGCACAGTACAGTACGTGTACTGATTATTCTATAACATCAAATACAGACGAAATGCCATCTGATACAATTAAAATCCATGCTGATATGTTACGCTTTGCTATACTGTGTTTTGAAATCTAACATTAAGTCATGTTATGCTATGTTACGTCATGTTATGTTATGCTATGGTATGTCATCCTATGTTATGCTGCGTTTTGCTATATTCATGTTGCAAGAAGACCTGCATTGCACGGCATCTAACTGTTTCTTTGCTGCACTTCTGGTTAAGGGGCACAGAGAATAAGAAATCAAACTGCCTAGAGTAAGAAATTCTTGAGATTGCTTGATTTACGACCAAAAGAGTAAACCGTACATCTGCTCGTCTGTATTTCAAGCACTTAGTATGTCTTGAAGATCACTGGGTAAAATTTGCCTTGCGAATTTCTACAAAACATTAGGTTATTAGGTTATTAAACATTAGTTATTAAGCTTATTAGTAAGTGGATATCCTAACAATGCAATGGCTCGGCATCGGCTTATATCAACAGAATATCGATGAAGCAAAAGGATGAGCAAGGAAGGCAGACAGTATGCCTTACCTTAAAATGTTATTTTATAAAATGTTAGGGATATTTTGAACTCGACCCTGTTCGACTGGAAGCTAGTTCAGTTATTCCGTGGATGTTAGAATGTAGAGATTTTTATTATGGTTAGAGAGGTCTGAAAACATTTGCAACTTCATGCAAGCAGTTCCCTTGTGAAGCAAATTATTAAATGATACAGGTAACATTCTATTATTAAAATATGCATTATGAAGTCAGGAATAAAAACATGATTATCATTTTGAGTTACTAAAGATTCTTACAGAACAATTTTAACACAGGAACTGAGAAATTTAGGTTACCAGTTTCTGGAAAACAGAAGCGACAAATCAACACAAATATTTCGTTATTTTCAAAGTATTTGCCATAGTTAACACACGTGTTCCGCGTTTCAAACAATGTTTGCCTAGTGTATAAATGAGCTCAGCTATTACAAAAGTTTTATCATAAACGATCAGCGCTGACGCCAGAGAGGAGGGTAGGGCAGGGCAGGGCCTCTACTAAAAATGTTCCCACCACAGCCTTGAGGCAAAACTTACAGTAACCCTCCCAATTTTAGTTCAGTTTTCCACTACTCTATTCGTGAAATCGTAAATCTCAAAATTTCTAAGCGCTATTAGAAAGCTAAGGCAGGGCGCCAGCTTATCTACGGGCGCTGCATGCCTCATATCAAGAGATAATGTAGAAAGTACGTAATGCGGTTGCTTGAAGATCAGAAATTGGAAGGAAATGGAGGAGCTGTTAGAGTGGGCTGAGTTTAGGTTGAGAAAAGTAGGAAGGCTGCTGGATGGATCAAGGTAGGATTTAGTGAAGTGATGGGACTCAGTTTTAAGTTTTCAGGCCTGAATAGTTAATTATTGAAAGAAGGGTATTTAGCCCTTGGTGATACTTGGTGGAAAACAAGTGTGGTGGCCAGGAGGAAAGGAGATTTTGCGACATTCGGATGGAAGAGTTTTCCAAAGGCGAGGGACTATGTGGGATATAGATCGTTTTAAGAACTTTATATGAGTTCTGACTGGTATGGGGAAGAGCGAGGGGATTTACTACACACGTTGATTTCAACATCAGCCTTCCAAGGCTTGGTTTCGGATGAAGCGAGAAACACGCCAAGAAGAATCTAGCAACCGAACGATCTCTCTTCAGGGCTACAGCGAATTGTCAGTTTGATATTCTAGCGCGCTTGAATTTGAACTTAGGATGGACAGCTGGGTCCATTACCTATCTGTTCAACTGTCGTGCGCTCATAGCACTGCCGAAAATATTATAATTTCTTAACAGTTAATGGCAAAATAGATAAACTTGACAATAATAATAGCTACCAATGCGGCAACCGCAAAGAAAAAATGGGACATGCGAAGTTCACATAAAAAACGAAAATATACGTTGCATTACCTATGCAGAGTAGATGATGTGTCTCTGCTAAGCAGGTGTCACTTATCATAGTGCTGGCGTTACCTTGCAGCTTAGCACAAATAAGAGATTTGCTTAAGAATAAACTGATGCATTTAAATCCACTTGTACAGTACGAGTTGCAATATCTAATTATGTCCTTTTTATCACTGTCGTAGAATTCCTAACTCCTTAGCTGTGCTTAAAATTTAATAGCAGGCTACATCTAAACTACGCGAATTTACTCCAACTAAAAGCAGGTGCAGTTGCTATAATTATAAGCTTCTTTCATCTGCTTCTAAAACGCATCAAAATCACTTTAGGTCATTTGCTTTTTTATTCTCTTCCTAAATTTCTCAGATTTTCTTCCAAAATAATCAGTAATATTCTTCAGAAAAAAATTATTCCCGATGTAAACCGTAGCTATTACATAGTAACGAAACAAATTGAGATTGAAAGAGTACAATCGCAGAAGTTTAATTGCATCACGTATAAACTTATCCCTAAACTCGTCATTGTTAGACAAAAGCCAAAGACACAGCTATGCCAAAGATGTTCACAAAATTCCTGTAAAGCACTTATTAAACCGCTTCTGTGTTATAATTTGTTTCAATGAAATCGTAATAGAGTTTTGGTTAGTAATATCTGTGGTGAAGCTGAGACGTAGTAGGAAGATTGCTGGAGAGGAGAATCAGCAAAGCGCTGAAGGATAAAATCGTCAGTCGTTATGAAAATCGCTTAAACCTTTAAATAACTACTTGATTTAGCAAGTATATAGGTCTAGTTTCTGCTCATCATGTGCCCAGTGGCGTATATGAAGAAGTTTGATTATCGTGCATCGCGCTAAAGCTGTTCGTACGTATTGTCAGCGTTGAATTGGGATAAATCCGAAATTTGCGATGCTGGTTGTGCTTCAGCGTTCACGACCTCGTAAGTACCAGGATTTAATCTATCGTAGTCATTGTTCGGTTGATCAGACGTTTTGACCAATGACGAATACTGCTGCTCAGGTATGGTACCCTTTGCATCCGATCGACTGCTTGAAAGTTCTGCAATTTGATTTGGTTTCATATTAATGAAAAGGCGTATTTACTTAATGTATAAATATTATCTTTAAATAAGTTTTAGTGCTAATAAAATGTTGACCCGGTAAAAATATAATCAAGGCTTGAAATCCATTGATTAATTTAAAAAACGCGAGAGTTATTGCAGACAAAATGAACCGATCCTCTGAATTAAACGAAGACTTGCTTCATTTTCACTTGCTGCTTTAAAGATGATTGATTTCATAGATTAGCACAAAATATTAAAGATAAAGCATTGCATCTATATATACATGGGGTAAAATTCGCAACTGCGTCGACTGGGAAGTAAACGGCCAAATCTGCCATATCCATGCAGACACATCTGTTTTATTTGCCAAAATTAGATTACCTTGTGGGCTGAATATCAAACGCACTCTGCGGAATTTCAAATCACAATAAGGTATTAATGGCTGTAAGTCTAGTACATAACTAAGCAAATCTGAAGTATTACAATGATTTCAAACCTGTTGGAGGTGTTTCGCACCTGTTTCGTCTGCAAATAAATCAATTTTGTACACATCGTAATGAAGCTTATATGACCCATACACTAGCTTCCATAAAGTTCAAGCGAATATGTACAGGAGCCGTTAATGGAAATTGGTAATTATTAGAAAAGAAAATATGCTAAAACGAAGGCTGACTGTCTCGATCGGGCATTGTTCTGGATATAATTCGGAATCTCGGATGTAGTTTCAATCTGGAACTAATCCTGATTCTGGACTCGGTGGTAGCCTAACAGCACAGTAAGCCTATAAAGATCAGACTAAGCAAACATCATAGACTCATTTTAGTCTGCCATGTATACCTAAGCAAGGGTGATTAACTTACTTCACTTACAATACATATAGAAACCTGTGTATAAACCTATATAAATAAGAATTTAATAGGCCTAATAAGCATTATGATTCTTAAAGCGTTCGCCGCAGATACGAAGCAGCATTTTTAAACGGATGAATTAAGGTATACTTTTGTGTAACGAGAAATGTTCAGGCCCAGCTGAGAGAAGTCAATGAATGAGAGGTCATTTCTTTTGCATCGCTTCCAACATTTGTTAGGGGTTTCTGATCCTGCAGTGAATTGGCTTGCTACGTATCTCAGTCTACGAACTCAGTCAGTACACTTAATCGGCAATTAAACCCTGATGCTTTGCTAACATACAGCGCCCCACAGAGTTCGGTGCTTGGCGTCTTTTGTTCACAATATACAATAGGTACTCTACTTGGAAATAATTCACTGAGATATCACTTCTATGCGAGTGATACTCATGTTGGCATTTCGTTTGACAGCTTATCCTGTCATTCATTTGTCTAGCTGTTGCCCACTGTCTTTAAGGAGGTGCAGCCCTGGATGGCGTCTAATAAACTCCTGTTAAACTTCTAAAAACTGAGTTTCTACAGTTGAACACATAAGATACAGCTTTAATTTTTGACATATTGTAATTGTGTTATACTAAAACAGCACTGCACACTGTATAGTGCAAAGTGTATATTGCAAAGTCGGACTATAAATTTGAAGCATAAAGTAGACAAAAAACCGAAAAACGAAACCGACTTATAAAACCAATTCCGACCCAGCTCTCTCTTTCTCTCTCTCTCTCTCTCTCTCTCTCTCTCTCTCTCTCTCTCTCTCTCTCTCTCTCTCTCTCTCTCTCTCTCTCTCTCTCTCTGGTGTTTTATTGGACATTGGAGATGCGGTGAGAAATACCTCAAACTTTTAAAACAAAGCATCGAACTTATCAGACTTATTTATCAGACTTATTTTAAAATTTGCGTCAGTTGTCTTTTCAATTGTGACCAATACGTTACCAGTCGTATCGATAAAATAAAACAAAGAAAATAACTCAAAAAACGTTACACATTTCTAGTATCTTCATGAAAATAGTTTGTCTTACCGATAACAAACTATGGCTGCGATGATAGACAGGATTACAAAGAAACCGCAGACTGAACCAACGACTGCTCCGATAATTGTAGCGACCTTCTTGCCATTTTCACTGCTCGCTAAAATATACAAAATTTATAAAAAAAATATTGTCTATCAACTTTTATGGCGCCGATCTGTGTAATACCTTTAGCACATTGAAGCTGATTACAAAACTGAATGCTTTACGGATATAAGTTAATATTTCTGTGAATGTTTAGGCCTATCATCATAGCCGACTGTAAACTCCACTTTTCACAACGTTGCGTGTCAGGTGATTAAATTTCCAACGACTTAATATCTGATAATGTGCAGCTGACCAACGTAAATTTAACTCCGCAGCGTCAATCCCTGCTTGGGTTGACCCTAATTTGGTAACTTGGCCTTTTAATATATGCCCCAAAAGTCGTCTAAATAAGAGTTCAAATTAACTCAACGAATTCAACCGTTTCTTGAGGGTGTAAGTGTTTTTTAGTGTACAAGTATAACAACCCGCTCTTCTTAACTACACAGAAAAACAAATTAAACTTTTTTGTTTCTTTACTTCATAAGCGGCTAATGTATTATGTTGCACAGTCATCGACTTTTTCAACATCAATCTATATCATCAAACATATTTTGTACACTGCTTTAAACAATCTACATTTACATATACAAATATACAAAACCTACGCTCCATTAGCCTCACACCACATTTTTTCACAGCCAGTCATCGATAACTGTTCTTCAAATGGCACGCCTCTCTGCCGGCACAAAGTCTTGTGTAACAGTTATTTACATTAAATCTATATTGCACTGTCAGCGACTTTTTCACATCAAACTATGACATCAAACATATATTGTACACTGCTTAAACAATCTACGTTCAGTTATATGCAAATATACCTTAAGTAAAACCCCAAAACCTGAGCTCACACCACATATTTTTACAGCCAATCAACGATAACTGTTCATCATATAACACCCCTCTGCCTGCACAAAGTCTTAAGTAACAGTTATTTACATTAAACCTAAATTAAAGTTATTTACATTAAATCTTCATAAAACTTAACAGCAAAGACCTGCCACTCAAACATTTCAAAGCTCACCAGGTAACTCCGCCTCTTAAGTGCAACAAATTACACCGTGGGCTGAAAAGAACTACAACTTTTACAGTGCATATGACACCGACCGGAACTCGTCTGTAACTGTCATGTTTTATCCACTTCTGCATATTTCCGTAATATGTCATGCCAATTTCTTCAATGTGTTGCAATTGTGACGCACCATGCATCCACGTTTTATGAACAAGCCGTTGTAGGCCTAATCGTTTCCACGCATTTCATTTCAGGTGTAGGCCGATATTCAAAGTCTTTCACGGTGACAGTCCGAGTTCGTCAGCGCTAGTCGTTTGTGAGTAGTACATGCATGCCATTATTTTGTGATTCCCATACGTTTTGAATGTATAATATGAGATGTCGTCTGCCGGCTCCCTGCCTGCACCGCCAATTTTTCTCTGACATGCAGGAAAGGCAGGCTGGAAAAATTACCGCACAAGGAGGACTGCTGCAAATAGTGGAACGTCTAAAAAACACGCACCTACAGGGTTCCTCAGTTCCATCAGGACACTACTTTTAAGAATTTGCACAAATTATGGAAATTATAGGTAAATAACTGAATCATCTTACCCGTTAAAATGCAGGAGCCACTGTGTATCGTATCACCATTCTTACAATGGCAGATATAACTGTCATAGGTGTTTGAACAGTTGACAGCCTCTGCTCCACATATTGACGGTGTCTCGGAGCATTCGTCTACGTCTAGAATAATCCACATCATATTTTATGTCCACTTATCAAGCTTTAATATTTTTAATTGGCAACAGATCTTAAAATGACTTAACACACATACGCAACAGCAGAAACAATTACTCACATATACACATGCCCGCATGCTTGCATGCATGCATACATAGGCTTATATGCATACAGACATACAAACATGAATGTTTGTAGGCCCTTATGTCTATTTAAAAACGTTTTAACGATTTAAGCATTTTGGTGACAACTCTAGTATATGAGATGTATACTCACCTAAAACACATGGTTCTTTGTAAGTCGTCTGATCATTTTTGCAGTAGCAGCTGTAACCTCCAATTGTGTTGGTACAGTTGATTCCGCCTTTTCTACACACTGATGGTGTCGTGGCGCATTCGTCTATGTCTGAAATAAAATTATTTTACACAATTAAAGTATAACGTAGCTGGCTGTGATGCAGTAATTACTAATATGTTAGGCGACCACGTTGATTCATAGTTTTAGACATGCCATAGAACAGGTAATGTTTCTGACCCTTTTTAAATATAAGTGACGAGCACGAACAGTTATGCTGGAACGTACTTCACCTGCAAATATTCTGGGAGCGATGACGTCGCTGACGATCACTATTTTAATGTACACATTGTAAATGGGATGCAGGGTTTCCGGGTTTTTTCTCGGATTCGCTTGCATTGCAGCGCACAAAATATGACCAGTAGCTCATTCTCAAAAGGCAACATTGTGCCTTTTGAGAAGCAAATTTTGCATATTGAAATGATCTTATTTTGTGCACTAGTTTGGAATAAAGAAAGCAAAGATCATTGACTAAAAATTTAATACATGCATGCCTAATTTAATACAACGCATTGCCTATCTTAAACTCCATGTTTCAAATTATAATGACCATTGCATCAAATAAGACAGCACGTTCTTTATAAAAAGGCACAAAGCCGTTCAAAAAGAGTGTTTTAGAAAAACATAGATCCTAACTTTAAGAAACGTTAGTAAATTAAACAGGTATAGTACGTAGGTGTTAGTTTTTAAGTAGACGCCTGAACCTTATTTCATACTGCACTGTTCGAAGAGAGTAATTTCTACTCATTTTCGTATGTGGTTGTTGTGAATTTATATCGAATAAATTCCCATTAATAAGCTGGTATTTATTGATGTTAAGATATTGGAAGCGACTTATATTTATGTTTCAGATACACAGTTTTAACGAAATCTTATTGTTTTTGACTTCCACGCTGCATTTACTTTTGGTACAGATAACACTAACACACGTTCATATTTTGCATCAGGTAGCTAGACATAAATTGTGGATTCAGCTAACCTTGAAAGTGACAAAACAATCGATTATAATGTCATTTTGAGTGTCTAATGCGATCTACGAATAGGAAATGTTTTGCAGACCTTGCTTCAGTCCATAAAACGTTTAAAATTAGCCTATTCAGAATGTAATGTAATTACAGCAATGTAGGCCTATATATAGCATATTTTCAGTAGTGACTAACTTCTACAGTGCTTTTTGTGGCTTGGTTTTGGTGTTCCATCGGTTAATGCCTTGTGCATTAGACACCGGCGCATTAGAAGTTGCTAATTATTTTAATATGTTTAATGTCAATTGTCAGCCCAGGTACTACGAATTAAATAATAGTTATAATTGTAATGGATTTTCAGCCTGAACAGTTCTAACCTCCTGAACAAATACCGGAAGCTTATTACGCGTATGCGGGCCAGCAACACAAAAGACTCGATTACTCATTTCAGTCTTAGTTGCTGGCATGAAGACATCGGAAGACTTTGACTTCGTACTCAGAAGAATTACGAGTTAAAACACGGCATGGTTTGAGAGTGGGAACCATTAGCTGATCGGACGTAGTAATTCAATATTATAAAAAAATTTGGTTGACTTAATCTCGTACAGGAAATTGCTGATTCCCATATGATGTCGAACTCACATGCAGTGTCACTTAAGTTGTGTCGTATGGCGCATGAGTGCCATCTGAAGGAACCTATATAACTAACGATGATGGTTAATTGGACATGATTCATATTCTTCTGCAAATTCATCCAATCGCAGGTGTTACCGACTCATATACTTTACAAACTGAAAATAGGTCATCTCAACATGCTGTGTATCACTCATATTCGGCGCTTGTAGCGATCTCTTTCAATGAAAGTATGTGCCTCTCTTAAAACCTTTTCTTTTATATTCATGTCAATTAGGCCTTCTCTTAAATTAAAATGCACACATGTTCAAAGTTATATGATTGATAAATTCTTCTATGCAAAAGTTTCACTATACTGCTACAATTCCTGCTTAATGAGGAACAGTTCTTCCGGGCCATTATTTCTATTGTACATGTGCAGTATAATTACAATTTCTAAGTCTGCATTCAAACTCACAGCAAATTTTACGAACTCACCCGGGCAGTTTTGCCATAATTTATTTCTACGGAATCCTTCTGAACATCGACAGACATTGAAGTTTATGAACTTCAGGTCAACAGATGAGCAAGTCTCATTTGTACTACAGTCACCATTGTTAGTTCCACAATCTACAGAAAATAGACATTACAATAATGATGATATGAGTGTTGTAGGCTTTAAATCAGTTTGAAGTTTAAACTTTCATTTGAAAGAGATAAATCAGACTGTTAGTCTCTTTAATTCGAGACACATCTTTATTTTCTATAGATTAAATGTAGGCCTATTTATGGTAGCAAAAGTGTAAACAATACATAGTCATAAGAAATAAACGTTTGAACAACCTTACCCCTGATATTGCAGCTGCTGCCTGTCCATCCGGGCTTACACTGAGATGAAAGACATGAACCATTTCGAAAAAGACATCTGCTATCGTTCATACAGTTGCATCTTCTTGAGCAGCCGTTTCCGTAATATCCAGCTGGACAGACTATGAACAGTAAGAATATGCCTAAATTTTCAGTTTCTTTGCCAGACCTATATGGATAATTCGTCATACTCAAAATTGACGTAACGTGATACATAATTTATACAGCGCTTCTTCAAGGTAACTAGTGAGAGGCTTCATATATCAGATTCGGCGTTACTGATTAAAGGAAATCTTTTAGTAGCTTCTCTTGCAATCAGAAAGCGGATATCGATAACTAGACCATTTCAGATAGTGTAACAATGAAATGTAAAAGTTTGCTAAATACCAATGTCACGAAAAGAGATAAGAAGTTCACACCTGCATATGTAGTGTGTAGATATTCTGCCAACCGTGCTTGAGGCAGAGCATCACTATTCCTTTAAATTTCCAGGTGTCAAACCTGACAAGTATCTCCGATACTATATCTCTCATATTCAATATACCGAGTGGCAGCCAATGAATCACATCTTGCATTTAACAACTATCTATCCACAAGCCAATTGGGCTTGGCTGGTTTGGGCTGGAGGGGACTATAGACTGGACTAGAGTAGAATATTGTTGTTTAGATTAGATACTCATAAAGCAGCCAAGCTAGATGCAAAGAGTAAAGAAACCAGCCATGTTAGACCTTCATAACTATATTTAAAGTCTAAGTGGTTTTTCGTTTGAGGATACATCGCTGCATAACAGCAATAAGAGTCTGCAAATTCACAAAAATCTGACTAAGGAATAGTTGCCCTAACCCTAAACAATAAAATGCTTGAATTGCCATATAAGCATCATATCGTTGCTAAATACATTGCAGAATAGACGTATGTGGTATCAGTGATGTACCTATCTGTGATGCAATTATTGTCTAAATAAGACAATTGCATCATAGATTAATTAGATAGAGTAAAAGTGGATTGATTTTTGCGTAAGCTCATGGTGTGGATATCAAGTTATGATATAACTTTTGCATAGCAAATGCGTTTCCAAAACTTAAGTTTGAGTTTTCTTGCTTCTAAAAGAAGCATGATTAATATTCTTTTGCAACCAAAATTATGGTATACAAGTCGGTTTGAGGAATTTTGCAATACATCTGCACCAGCTGTTTTAGGCAACTTCAAATACTCAAAACAGTGACTCACCAGAATAAACACTGTTGGCATAGACACCGCCACAGGTTTGACTCTGATTTCCACTGCATGGCCAAGAGCATCGACTTTCATTCAGCTGGCCATATTTATCGTAACTCTCTCCACAGAAGCATTGCACAGCAAACTGAAGGCATTCAACACATTTGGAATGAAATGTAATGCATTAAGAGATTTCTATAGAACTACGTTAGGATATGTGCTACCTTTATGACCGAAACAGAAGTTTTGAAAATGTTGAAAACGAATGCATTTAATGCTACTTGGGAGGCCAGAAAATATATTGGGTAGCATTTTGGACAGTCAACCTAGAGGTTAGAATGATGATTCGAGATTTCTGTTCCATGAGTCTCTCCAGTTAATTCTGCTATAAAATAGTACAAGTATATCGGTGTCTGGAAGGATTTATGTGATCGGCCAGAGAAGGAAGAGACGCTATCAGTCGTGACAACAGGATTTGACGAGAAGGCTTCATTCGATGACTGAAAATCAACGCTAGGATATGTGCTTCCTTTCTGACCGAAACAGAAGTTTTGAATACCCTTTGTAACTTGGTTAGAAAATTTGTAAATAAAGACAGTTCAGCACGAGAAACCTTTGTGATTTTAACTATTCTTTGCCAGTCACGACCTTGTATCAGGGACTATTGAGAGGTTCTTAAAAGACGCTGCGCAAAGAGTCAACTATGCATATACATTACAACCGCGGCTTCCATTTATTATAAGATTATAATTTTCTGATTATTGATTAAAATGGGACTAGCAGGAAGGACTTGGACAGGAAAGCTGGAAGCTGACGCGATGGTCAGAGCATTTACAAGAGACAAGGCGGGGCGCTCATTCTTAAGATGTCAGTCGAGGGACCATTCAATTAAAATCCCACCAAAAAATCGTTATCTTTTGGCGGAGTCAAGTCATCCTCCACGGCAATCTTAGAAAAATCGTAAATCCGAGATTTCTTCAGCGCCCAACGAAAACCCCGCCGCGAGGACCAGCTTATTCACAGGCGCTTAGTCAAAACAAAATCGATAGGCAAAAGGGTTCGGGTCCAGGTCAAGATTGAAAAGTCAGACGAAGAGACAGCGTGGCAGCTAAGGGGTGGTGGTGTTTGGGGTTGGAGAGGAGAGAGAGATAAGAGGAAGAAGAAAGTTACATGTAGAGCCAAATACCTGAGCCCCCGCGAATGAAGAATTGTTCTCACTGCACAAAAAAATGCACAATTCAATGGTGACCTTGCTATTCTCATAAAAAGGCACTTGGTTTGAGAGTCCACGATCTATCTGATTGTCTCGAAAACACCCGATGTATGTCGTAGAAGTTGCTTTAACGAAACATATTTAGAAATTTTGTTAGTTCATTTTAGGAACGACTCTTCAACGATTCACTTGAGAAACACTACTGAAACCAACATCTGACAAAGGTTACAAACTTATTAATTACATTCTTTTATAAATTTTCTTATCACGACTCCTTTGCTGACGTAACAATGTATTATGCATCTAACTCAAAAGTAAAAACCACCTTGATGTATATCTTTCACATGCTAATTATGTGTTCTTGCAATTATGCCATCACTTCAGTTAAATATTGTTTTCACGTAGTTTTTTACTTGTGTTGCAAGTCGATCCAGTGTAATTTCTATCACATCCATCTGGACATTGTCCTGTACTACGATCACAAGGAATTTGACGTTTGCAATGACACACACGATCACATTTTGTGCCATAGCTGCCAATCGGACACACTATAAACGTATACAACAGCTAAATAAACTTATCCTCGAATGGGAAACTAAAAAGAATATAAGTTTGTAAGAACCGAACTATATAGTCCACTCTAATACAACAAAATTGCATTAAAACGCTATAATTTATCAAGAATTACTTCATGCACTTTATGTTCGAACTGTGCGCTGCCTGCTTTTAATGATTGGATTTAATTATGCAACTGCTGGAGATTCTTAGATTGTTTCCTGCAATTGTTACCAATTATTCTTGTAAAGGGATATTTATTCTTATCCAGCGTGTCAAGAAGCAACGAAAAAAAGTACACTAAAAACAGATGGTACCCATGCAGTAACGGTCCCCAAGTAACGGTCCCCTTTGTTTCTTGTAATATAACTATACCACTTGGTCGTCTCAGCAAATAGTTTAATTGGCCATTCTAGTGTGGTTTGAATATTCCAGAAGTTTATGGCTATACTTATTGACAACGATACGTTATAAGACTTCTGCGTATATAATTTTGGTTTTACCTGCATAAATAACATATGTCATGGATTGTTCATTGGTTATTCCACCGCAGTATTCCGACTGATTTCCAGCACATTTTAAGTTGCATGCAAGATCTGACAGTTGTACGCCATAGTCATCTCCACATTGACAAACGGTTCCACTCTAAAGATAATATATTCTAAATAAGTTTATAATTTAGCGTTATCTAAATCTGCAAAAGTCTGCATGGCTCTACCCATATATCCTCAGTTGCCCCATACGATAGTCTCATTCTTTTACATCTGTAGTACAGATATTACTTATTTATAACAGTGACATAATACACTCAGAGCAAACAGGAAATGCAGCCAGTGAACAGACATGTTCCGTCCATATTATAATATTTATCAAACAAATAGCAATGAAAATCACATCTATCCATGTATATATATTTTTTAGTAAAATTGGCCTTACATTTTGCCATATCACTTTATGGCTATATATTTTGACGGATTTCTAAACACTACAGAAACCTCTAAGGCAAGTAGGCTTACAATGGCCGTAAATGTTTAGGCTACATTATTTTGACCAACAGTGCAAATAGTGTACCTGAAGCTTAGCGTATGTCTTGCCTCCTGCGGTTCGACAATGTTCGATGCAAAGTTCAATATTCATTGAATTGTTGCTAAAGGAATTTTCCCACTGGTGTGACTGACTACTGTTGTCATAAAAACATCCTAAATACTGGTTTTGCGTTAGATCTAAACAAAACAGATACACATTTTCAAGCATAACTGAGATAAATAAAGTAAAGAATAACAATGAAACTCAAGTTATTGAGGCCTACGGCATGGCGGGTCAGATTAAAGAAAGTAATAGAAACAAAGTGTAGGTCTATCTAGATTTCAGAAAGAAAACCACATTGAGATTCAACCATGAGGCGGCTTAGGCGAGTAGTGATTAAAATCATGGCTTGAAATAAGGCCGTGGGAAGCTGAAAGCTCAATGAGGTCATAAATATCTGCAATTCTCTCAGACATAAGAATTAAATGACCTCACACAAGCTATAGTGAATTTCTAATAACATGAATCGTAACTGTACTGCTTGTTGTATAAAGACTGAATTTCATGAAGATCTGCATATCACTTACATCTTACTCCTATATCGTACATTGGCCTATTCTCTAGAATGATTTTCATCTTCGGAAACAAAGGTAATTGTAACTAAAATCAATATAGCACAGCTTCAAGCGAAATTTATAAGAGGCGCTTACATATACTCATTTTCTCAGTAGGCTGTTTTAGTGTTCTGTTTGATTTTCTTCTTTTTGTTTGACCGGGATTATACCCTGGAATTTGGTTTGCATACTGGCTCTGCTCAGTGCCAACCATCGACTCATGCTTGAGCATTTTTATAGTGGCGCTACTGAAGTTCTTGAATTATTATTAAATATACGCCTATATATTTGTATCGCCTATATATATTGCTGCCTACTGGAGCACAAGCTACATTTTCAGAATATATTAAAATGCATCTGTTTAGAGTTGTCATATGATCTTGTTGGTGACAAGGTCATATTACAGTGTTTTTAAAAGTCACTTGAAGACTGTAACTATCTTTCTAGCTACATACATACATACATACTTCAATAAAAAAACCTTTGGACATAGTAAAAACAGTAAAAATGGAGGCCCTTAAACATGCTGACTTTCGTCACTAGTGCTTGTGTTCCAGTGTTTGCGGACCAGGCCTTTTCTTCTACTTTTAATGTTACTTTACACTGAAACTGTTCTTCCAAGGTATTAAGCATAGGCCTACAAATTAGTGTTGATTGCTCAATTTTGAAAGGATGTTATCCCTCTTACATGGGTAATTCCAAAACTATGGCAATAGTCTTTCCATAGGCTGTTAAGCAGTAGCGTCGGCGCAACAACATATTCGCACTTAGACTTGTGTAATCTTCTCAAATTAGGTAACGATAGCAGCAAAACTAGGAGAACTTCATCTTTGGCTTTACTGGGATCATACACGTATATATATACGTTTATTCACCACGAAGGTAGACAATACAGAAAGCACAAAAGTACAGAAAGTACAGAAAGTATATATAGAGCGTATTATGCATTCTTAAAAATTGTTGACAAACTCTATAAGCGTCCCAATTTAAAATGATTCGTTGCTGGCTTATAGGGAAGCGAGAGTGTAAGAGATAGAAGAAGAGAAAGAGATAGATCGACTGAAAAAACCAGAGAGGAAGACTTCATGCGAGACTTTAGAGATTTAAACTGTTACTCTTCCAGAAAGGGACCGATACGATTCGTGTTATGTGTTTAGATTTTATAATTTTCTGAGGTGAAACTCTTTAGCAGTCGTGATTACTATGTACTTTCCATTTTCACTCCTCTGCAGTCGACTTGGGCCTAAATTGATTCATGGTAATCTTATCATTTTGCCCGTTCCAGAATTGTTGGGAATTAGCAACGATTAAACGCAGCATTGGATTAACGTTAAACTACCCAGAGAAAATATTATAAATTAATTTAAGTAGTCACATAGGCCTCTTCCTATAGGCATGTTCCAACATCACACCTACCTTCAATGAACAATGTATTCGCAAGTACGTAAAGTAAAGAAAATGTCATCATCAAATGACGCAAATAATGACCTGCAAGCATATCTATTGCAGGACAACAGTTATTTATGACGAATCCCTACAGATCAGTGTTTAAACAGGTAATACATTGCCCTAATAGCTATTATGCATAGCTTTTAAATTGAAAGTGTCAAACGTTACTCTGCTTAGCAGTAGCCCACATGCACGGTTGCATATTATCATCTTTCCGCTTGAATTACAAAAATCCAAGTACGATACTTCCTTGTCCCTGGAAAACACGCTTCTTTCAAACCCATTGCAAGAATTTTTAAATAATAGGCAGGACTATAGAAGCTGATAGAAGCAGCTGTGTCATTGAGCTGAGGTTTATTAATAACTTTAGGGCGATTGCTGTTACGCTTCATGCTTCGGCTGATCTCAGCTTTACAAACATTAGGCCAAATGGTGACGTAGGCCCTACACCTAACTCTGGGCCAGTGCAATATTAGCTTACGTTATAAATGTTAGGATTTTGGAAAACCCAAGCCGTCACTGCATAGCAAAGTGGGAATTTGTTGCGAAAATACACTTTAAAAGAATGTGTATTAGGTAACGATTATTCTATAGCATCAAATACAGATGAAATACCATCTAAAACAATTAAAATCCATGCTATTGTGTTATATTTTGCTATGCTGTGTTGTGTTTTGCTATGCTAAGTCACGTGGTGCTATCTTATGTCATTTTGCTATGCTGTTCATATTGCAAGAAAACTGGCATTGCATAGCATCTGATTATTTAACTGCTGCCTCCTGGCGAAGGGAGTAGGAAATCACGGTGTACAGAGCAAAACTTTCTTCAGATCTGCATGACTGTTACGCTTCATGCTTCGGCTGATCTCAGCTTTACAAACATTAGGCCAAATGGTGTCGTAGGCCCTACACCTAACTCTGGGCCAGTGCAGTATTAGTTTACGTTATAAATGTTAGGATTTTGGAAAACCCAAGCCGTCACTGCATAGCAAAGTGGGAATTTGTTGCGAAAATACACTTTAAAAGAATGTGTATTAGGTAACGATTATTCTATAGCATCAAATACAGATGAAATGCCATCTAAAACAATTAAAATCCATGCTATTGTGTTATATTTTGCTATGCTGTGTTGTGTTTTGCTATGCTAAGTCATGTGGTGCTATCTTATGTCATTTTGCTATGCTGTTCATATTGCAAGAAAACTGGCATTGCATAGCATCTGATTATTTAACTGCTGCCTCCTGGCGAAGGGAGTAGGAAATCACGGTGTACAGAGCAAAACTTTCTTCAGATCTGCATGACTGTTACGCTTCATGCTTCGGCTGATCTCAGCTTTACAAACATTAGGCCAAATGGTGTCGTAGGCCCTACACCTAACTCTGGGCCAGTGCAGTATTAGTTTACGTTATAAATGTTAGGATTTTGGAAAACCCAAGCCGTCACTGCATAGCAAAGTGGGAATTTGTTGCGAAAATACACTTTAAAAGAATGTGTATTAGGTAGCACAGTACATGTAACGATTATTCTATAGCATCAAATACAGATGAAATACCATCTAAAACAATTAAAATCCATGCTATTGTGTTATATTTTGCTATGCTGTGTTGTGTTTTGCTATGCTAAGTCATGTGGTGCTATCTTATGTCATTTTGCTATGCTATTCATATTGCAAGAAAACTGGCATTGCATAGCATCTGATTATTTAACTGCTGCCTCCTGGCGAAGGGAGTAGGAAATCACGCTGTACAGAGCAAAACTTTCTTCAGATCTGCATGACTTTCTTCAGATCTGCATGGTTTACGGTCAAAAGAGCAAGCCGTACCTCTTTTTAAAGTAACAGGTATTTTAAGCACTTAATGTGTTTTGAAGATCACTGGGTAAAAATTTATGTGGCGAATTTCTACACCGCTTATCAGCAACAGGAAATCCTTACACTGTAATGGCTTGTGGTGTCAACAGAATATCTATGAAGCGAAGAGATGAGCCAGGAAGCAACACAATTTGACATAGCTTAAAATGATCTTTTCTAAAATGTTATAGATATTTTGAGCTCGATACTGTTCGATAGGAAGCTAGTTCATTTATTCCATCAGGGAATGCTGGAATGTAGGAATTTTCATTATGGTGAGAGAGTTCTGAAAACATTGCAACTTTTGCAAATTCTTTATTTGCAAATTACTACAAACGCCTGATGATGAATTTATTGTTTTAACAATAATTTCGCACCAGCTAGAATTGCGCTAGAATCGACATGAGCTGAGAAGGACATTACTTAATGAAGAGTAACTCGTGCTGCCCCACTGCGAGTGACAAAAGAACAACTGAGGTCATTAATGGTACACCACTGGATTTTAGCAACCGTTGAGTTATGCCAGAGTGACTGTCTTCTAGTTACATTAACGCTGGTTATAGCCTTTGTTGACCAGCATCAACACTTGTATAGCACTGTGTTGTACAGTATTGTTCGGTTAGGTTCCCCGGTATGATGAACCATAAATTATGTAATCTCCACTAGGCTCAACTAGTCCGGGTTTGGAACTTGCTTGTAAGGGCTTTCTTGCCTTGGCTTTGCAAGTGTACTTAGCTAACTAAAACTGAATCAGTATGCTTAGCTAATAGCTTAGTTTTTGCACTCATCTAAAGTCACTTTTCATTGATTTACTTAAATCATTGTGTTGTTCTGACCTAATTTGTAGTCTTAATGCCAGTACTGCACTATGGTTTCTAACAAAATTTTAGCTAATTATAAGATTGAAACTTTTCTTGTGTTAGTTTAAGTGTCTTTTAAAGATTTACTCTTCTTAACATAATACTATATGGGTCTAGTATAGACCAATACAAGCTTCCACTGAATTCTGCTACACGAAGAACACATTACGCAGAGGAACACATTAGCCAATCTGGAATAAAGCGAACCTAAAGGCTTTCATAACAGAATTAACATAATAACCGGCCTTTCAAATGTAAATGTACACATTTCTATAACGACCATCTAACCTCGACTTTGTTCACTTATCAACGAATTGATCGGGTGAGACCCTTCACTACCGCTGCCCTTTGAATGGGTGTGACGCCATTTAAGGCCCACAAGTAGGCTACAGACCGTGCTTGCCCAAGATACAAATCTATGAAATATAAGCCTAGCCATGATCGGTATGCGAGCGGCAGTTCGCTCTGTTCATTGTTGGTCAATATTATGGCATGCTGTCCTTATTTCATCCATATTAATATGTTCGTATTTATTTCTTGTGTTAATATCCGCCCTTTAACCAATCACTTGACTTTTGATTGTGCATTTAGTACGCCCATTTAATCTCACCGTTTTCTTAGGGGACCCACATCATCAAGGAGCTACCCCAATCGTTATTATTATTGTTACTGTTATTATTTCTGCATTCATTAAAAGCCACTATCTAACGACTTAGAATCACTCGATGGTCTTGAGCAATTGTGAGTGAAGGAACCGCTCAAGGTCCCTACACATCAACCATCTTAGGGGAGGCTTGAACCCGTACTTTCCGCGTACAAGCCGATCGCTCTAACCAATCGACTGCCGTGCCCCACAAAGGGCAAGAGGAAAGAAACTTCTCGATATTATAAATGTAGTCTAGGTCAACACGGATGATGTTTTGTGCAAAGAGAAGCACCTGTGGAGTCACCAAACCGCCCCGGAATGGCCTGGACAGTCCTTGAGTTGGACTATGCCTTTCTTCCCAGCCAGCAAACATAATGGGGAAATGTTGGACCAATGTTCGAAAGTGGTTCTAGTACAGATTACATGTCTTCTGAACCAATTAAAACCCTTGTTAGTTATGTTATGTCACGTAATATCGTGTGAATTTTCCCCATCAGTGTCCCAGCGTGTGTTCGCTGGTTGGGAATTGCCTCGGGTGAGGCCAAGATTGTCCCCGGGATTATTGTTTACTAGTCCATAACTGACTGTACTCGGGTTTTAGCTATCTATTCTGCGACTCAATCAGGTTACATTATAATCAAAGCGAGACTCACAATTTATCAAGTGATGTGACACAGTCATGCATTCGCAAAACAACAGTTTTCTCATGTTCCTCGTGTTTCTCATGTTCGTCGGATATCTGGACTGCCTCTCTTGCAAATAAATGAGTGACGAAAAAGTGTGTCCCGGAACCCATTCATCAGACGTGGCAATCCTAGATGCATCCGTTTCTTACTGGAACTATCGACTTTATCAGTTACAACTTTCAACACTTCTTTCGCAATTATAAACTCGAAATTTCTACAGTATTGAAAGAAAGCTAAGTCGTAGGAACCAGCTTATCCACAGGCGATCAGCCAAAACAAAATCGAGAGGTAGGAAGGATCGTATTCGGTTCCATGTCAAGACCCATGGGTCAGGCAGGCAGATAGTAGACGGTTACGGTGGATGGTGTTTAGAACTGGAGCATCAAGATATTTAATGAGAGGAGGAGGAGGAATTAGGATAGGATTGTGGAAGAGGAGTGTTTTCAGTTTTGAGTGAAAGACCTGTACAGAGATTGCAAGGGGTGCAGCGTTGATAAGTTCTTAGGATGGGTCAAATAACTGTATAATTGGCGGCAATTTATTCCAAAGAGGCGGAGCGGCTCCAGATTTCAAAGTTGAGATGACAGAAGGGCGGGTTAGTATTAGGGCAGAAGAGGAACTGTGTGGAACGTAGTGGTTAGGTTGCATATAACCAACGAAGAAAGGAGGGTTGGGAGGATTGAAGTGCTCTGTAGGTAAGTTATAGGACTTTGTACTCAATTAGTTCAGGTATTTTAAGCCAGTGAAGTAATTTGAGAACAGGAGTGATGTAATGGTGCTTGGTGGTTTGATGACAACACAAGCGAGTGCTGGATAGCTTGAAGGCGGTTTGTTTGGGTGGTGTTTATATTAAAAAAAGTAAATTGCAGTAGTTTAGTTTAGCATAGACAATAGATGTGGCGATGGTAGATGTTGCCTTGAAGTCAAGTATATGGCGGATCCTGCGAAGGTCACCGATTTGCATGAGGCGCACAAGCAGCAAAAATGGGTGATATGATAAAAGAAGCTGAGGCCTTGGTCGAATATCACCCCTAAGTTGTGAACAGGAGGATTAGTAGTGCAGGTGTGGGTCGAGGCAGACTCCATACAAAATTCGATTGAAGGGTTGGGAAATTTCTTGAGCTGGTCACGTCGGCCTATATGAATTCGGTTATAGGTTGATTCAAGCACAGGAGATTCGATGCCATCTAGGAAGGGATTTGTGTAAAGACGCAAAGAAAATGATCTATAGCGTGACTGAAGCAGGAGAGAAAGAGGCGAACAGCTGGGTATCGTCACCATAGATGTGTTCGTCAACTGAGGATTCTTCAATGATTGAGATGAGTAAGGCAGTGTAAAGGATGAGCAGAAGAGATCCAAGAACAGAGCCTTGTGAAACTTCGCAATTGATAGGGCATGACTGAGATGAGTCTTCCGATGTTCTAATGAAGAAAGGAGGGAAGAAGAGATACGATTGTATCCAAAGACGAACAGCGTCAGTAAAACCAAACCAGGTCGAAAGTCTTTGGAATGAGATGACAGAAAGGAATTAGAGGGAAGTGAGTAGGGTTTCAGTTGACTGACGTTCAGTAAAACCAGACTCGTCTGGGTTAAGAAGCGAGTTCAAAGTCAGATTGTCATTGATCCGAGAGAGAACAATCCGTTCAGTGAATTTGGAGATGAGGGGCAGGTTAGACCAGGTTGGTATTTTGAAAGGATTTCTTTTTCAAGTAATGGTTTCTTGATAAGAGGGGTAACCAGAAAGTGTCTGAAAAGGAGAGGTCAAAAGTAAACAAGGAGAGATTAACTATTTTGGTAATGACTGACACAAGAACAGATGCAGTCTTTCAGTAAAGAGGTAGGTATAGGTTAAAGTTTGCGCTGTTTGTTTGCGAGAGATTTTAACTGATGTAATATTTCAGTCTCTTGTGTGGGAAGACAGATATTTAGGATCAAGGTGGTGAAAGTGGTCGGTCATGAGTGTGGAAGGGTGCATCAGCGGATAAACTGTTGTTTTTTGAAAGGAAAGATTGTAGAGAAAGACAGAGAGTACTAGTTTTGTCCTAGAAGAAAGAACATAACGAGTTGGTTATACTGAAGAAGACGGAAGAGAATTCCGATTGAGGAGTTGGTTTATGGTTTTCCAGAGAAGGCGAGGGCTAGAGGATCTGGAACCAACTGGAGTAAGTAAATCTCAAGAGTTTATCTCTTTGTAGCCGTAGCCTGAAGGCGATGGTATTTATTTGCAGCAGATTTAAGGCCAGGGAGAAGATAAGGATCACTGGTGTGTTAGTAAGCGCGCTCAAGGCGTCGTCGGAAAGGAGATGGGATTTGTACCAAGGATTGAGTGCTAGAATGGGAGCAGATTTTGTAATAACAGGTGCGTGTTTGAGAAAAATTATAGAGTGATTTTATAGGAAGACAGAAGGTCACCAAGGTAGGAAGGGGATATATGTCAAAGTTGCTTCTACTATGATTCACTCATACATTTTTATGCATGTATTCATATACACAAAGACTTAACTAGGTCGACTCTTGTACTGCTATTTATGCCGGCATTAGTCTTTTCAACAATTAGCCAACTTGAATTCGTTTTTAACGCTGCGGTGCGGCTAATTGGTGGGATTCAAAAGTTTCGTTGTATATGACATCTGACTTCATGCGGCACGAGCTGCTACTCAGCTGCATCACTTCGTTGCCCGCGCTAATAACGCACTGAGTTTACGATATCCTTACGCTGATTGTCACAAAATGCGCTATATTCTGGTGCTCGGGATACTTAACCTGCCGGGGGAAGGTAGAACTGACTGCTGTGCACGGTGACCGTGAAATACGTCGCTTTTGTAAATGTACACGGTTGTGTACAGCGACCCTAAGGCCTCAACCCTACTCAGTTTAAATGAATTTATCGAGTGAGATCCTTTAGGTCCGCAGTCAGTGGCTGGGTGACAGAGCGAAGCGAAGAAGAATTCGAGGAATTCGATGGATGTTTTTGGTTGGACGGACTGCAGAAGCGACACCGTGACTGAAGTGGAGAAATCCCGAGAAGCGGAGAAGTGCTTAGCTTCCCTAAGTTGCCTTCGTCTTCATAAATGGTGATATATATGTGTATATATGTGCATATATATGCTGGGTTGCTAATGAGTGTATGTATTTAGAGAATATAAAAGGCTTGTGTGCTCTTATTTGAAAAGTCTATGCCTTAATTGTAAACATGATTTCAGGTGTTTGTCATAATTAAGACGAGCAGTTGTTACATAAGTAGGCTAAAAGATTCAGGTGACATTGAGAAATTATAGGCCTATATATACATATATATGTGTGTGTGTGTGTGTGATGAATTTTTATATATAGGTGTAGGCCTATTTTAACAGTTTGGAAGTCTAGTGTATCGAGACAGTTGAGCACTTGATGGCAATTTTTACAGTTTGTGTAGGTAGATACGTTGACATATGTTATGTTAAATGTTAAAACGAAGCATTCAAGTCATGCTATGGACAATCGTCGAAGTTTGCTACGTGTCTGAGACAGCGTGTTTTGTGCGTTGGTTGACATGCTGAGTTTGTGCGAACTGTGTTGAAAGCTGCTTATTGGAACTTATTGTGCAAGTAGTTTGAAGGTTTATTTTTGTGAATTTAGCCCGGTATTGATGGTACTGGTGATACGGGTGGATTGCTGTTGAACTAGAGCTTTTGGAGTGGTTAACGAGTGACACTGAACCATTTTCGAACTTGGCTACGGATGGAATCCAAACCCAGTCAAGCCCATTTGGAGTTGTTTATTCCGATGATGGAATAGGCGAACGGCGATAAGATAACGCCGGATGCCCCAGTCTTCTACTGCATTCGCGTTTTTGTAAGAGTTTGCTTTGGAGTCTTTCTGTGCAAGACTGTATGACAGTCGCTATTATTTGTGGTCATGGAAGAGTCTTTGTGAAATAGAAGTTGTAAATAGTTATAGTAAATGGAACCATTGCAAATAGAAACTCGGTTTTGTTGTCAATTACGAGTTAACGAATTCGCGACACTGATGCTGACGTTTCAGTACGGATGTACAGAGAAGCGTGCATGCACTGTTCGTCGAAATTAGAGATCGCCTGAGATTTGCTGAACCTTGGTTATAAACTATTCGCCCGATGTTGGAAGCTGAATCATTTGCTGGTGTGTGTTGCATGCATGCGATGGCTAGATGTCGAAGTAGTTTGGCTAAGCCAAGAAATGATTGGCTCGTAGTTAGGCAAAATACTAGTCTATGTATAGACAAATTATGCATGTAAAAGTTCTGCGGAAAGATTTAAACACTATAGGGGCTCTATAAAATGTTAGATATGTCCACGCCTAACTAGGTTTAGGCTTGTTCTGCAGTGGAAAAGTCAGTGTGTTACATATGTTGACTTATTTTGTGGCCTGTGCGAAAGACAGGCCTAGCTAGGACTCTGATTACGTAGGCCTACGTATTTAGGCCTTGTCGCGACTAAGCGTACGCCAAGGCCTGCTGGATTATGCTTTAAATTGTTTAGGAATATTTATCGATTAGAGATTTGAAGAATTCCGTTACAGTTTCTTGGTGCATGAACGGAAATGGGTGTCAAACTTAACGGTACGGTTTCGCATGAGTTTTTTAAAAACCTTACTGGCCTTTCTGGGTAACATGTGTACTTGTACTCAGGGTAGGCTACACACGTTCTTCGCTGAAGGTGCTGAAGAATGCACTTATCGGGCGTCGCTGTTTGTCGATCGGAAACTTCGGTGAGAATTCATTTAAGAATCAGCCGTTCAGTCCCACCGAAAACCGTGTGTCCGTCGCTTGATGCAGAGAATTTTGTACGCCGAACTACTTGAGTAATCGCGTAATTAATTTGAGACGTTAAAACGATCACCAAAATGCCCTCGGACTGTGAGTCTACCCAGAGTTACAACTGATTGCCATCTACCAATATTTTAGACACCCTGCAATATTAGGCCTAGTATATTTATTGCAACAAGAACTTATTGTCTTTCTCTGCCTTTATTTTGCCAGTGGTTAAAGACCAACTGTCTATTCAGTTGTGGTCTTGTCAGAACAGAAGCCCCTCTGAGGAGGTGGTTGAAGAGGCCCTGTATTAACATGTACTTGTGATTATTACTGTTGGTACAGCTCAGCATTAAAGATATCAAAGTCAGAACTTTCAGGCACTGTGAAAATTAGGAACATTTTAAGCTTTGAAAATTTAGAGCAGAAATTTGTGCATCCTCTGAATAGGCCTCCAGGACTGCATGTTCAATAAGGAAAGCTGTAATTATGCTACAGTGTGCAGCATTTGTTGAACATAGTAGAGAGTATAGACCTTAATCATTTATTTCTGACTATCAGGGTTATGCATTCGAGATATTCTTAAAGTTGTTTTTGTATGTAAATAAATATGAAACTAGTGGCTTAGCTCAGAAAATCACTATTTCAACCAATCTTTATATAGATAGGTGCACAATAATCTAGTGGTTAACATGTTGGACTGTCAACAAAGAGGTCGGGGTTCAATCCCCACCAGGGTAGAAATTTGTTTTGAGATTTCTGCTCCACTTAAGCCCCATGCAACCTTGGCTGTAGTGAATTCACTGACCATAAACTGTGGGAAGATGAAGTGGCAAGATAGAGAACTGGCCATATGGCTGTGTATGCAGAGAATAAGAAAATGAAGTTGCCAGCACTTTGTACCCATGGGCGCCTCTTGAGGCTACTAGCTTAAGGGAATGCTTTTCTTCTTCTTTATGTTGTTGTTGCTATAAGTCTTGGAGTATAAAATTCTTTTTTGAAATAAGGTACATAAATCATTAGATTAGAGTATAGTAAATTCATTTTATAAGTTATTAATTCAGTGTATCTGTTACTTTTTGCTATTTCAACTTCTATAGCTTAATACCAGTTCATTTAACATTGGCAGTTGCTGCTTCTTTGAACATTAATAATTAATTAATTTAATTATTAATTAATAAAAATTAATTAATAAAACATTAATTATGATATCACGTCTTATATTGATCTAACCTAATAACTCCTATAATACATAAGGCATCAAAGTGATGTCCAAGTTAAGCCATATTAAAAATTGTAATCATGTGGGTATACATATGTTTTTCTTTAGCGACCATAAAGCCATGGCCCTGCTCATTTCTTAATGGATTGATCGAGTGATTTCTTTCACTACTGCTGCCATGACCAGTAATTGCAAGTGACCAGTCACTTTAGGCTTCTGTGTAGGAACACTGGGTAGGCACACTGTTCTAGCCGGGGACACATGTATGCGGAATTTACGCTATAAACAGGATGTTAGTCTTGATCGGAGTGATGTGATAAATACGGCTGTGAATGCTTGACCTTAAAAACTGCATGTAAAAGTGCAACTGTTTAAATTATTGTTTTATTAACTTGGCCCATGATTACTGATCACATTGATTTGGCTGAGGGCTTTTTCCGGTTTCATGTTTCTGGCCAAACTTGGAATTATTTCGGCCTGGCGTTGTTACTGGCCCTCTTTGCTTGATTCACCAACAATTATAAGAATGTGGTCAGCCATTTGCCCAGGTCTGAAAGAGTGAATATGATTTGACAAAGGATGTCCTGTGCGGAGAATTTAAGGAAGGTTACATAGTAATGACTGTTTAACTATGAATGATATACTAAGTAAACCTATCTACAGCTGACAAAGACATGGCTTCCAACTGCAGGATCTCTTATGCCTGTAAAGAGCAAACATCATTAAAAAATGCTACTACTAAGCAAACAAACATAGCGGATATGAAAAGACGTTGAAAGGACAATTTCACAGCATATTATTATTATGTTTAGTAGATAGGTGACATGGATACAGTTGTGTTGAATTGTGCTTGGCAGGATATGTACCATTAGTACTGAACATACCTTACATAACCAGATTAATCCCATAAAAGATAACATAACATGGATTTCAAGTAGTTCAGAAGGCATTTCATCTGTATGTTTACAAGATATGGGCTCGTCAATTCTCCATAACTTTTGTTCGAAGCTATAATAATGTCATTGAGTTGGTACTATTATAGACCTATAAACTATTCAACTTGTTTATAACTCTTAAAGTAAAGCTGCCATGTCCTTGATGGAATGTAGGGGAGGTGTGTGTTTCCAGCTCGAAAGCCGGAAATGGACGAATCACAAAGTTTTGGACAGGGGACCAGTACATCACAGGACTTGCCGTTTACTTCCCAACTTATGCCAGTACCAAATTCTGTTGCTCAGTGACAAAGGCACAAACAACTTATGCAGTGTCATTACTTGAAATCTGCTCTGTGGGGATGAACCTGAAACCTTTCGATTACGGATCCAACGAGCTAACCAAAAAGATCGACACTGAAGATTGCACTGAAGATTTTCTCCTGTAGCAATCCTATGAAATGCTTAAATAATTATATTTATGGCCTTGTTTGGGGCTGTTTCAAAGAATCTTGTTCAGGTTGCTGCCCTAGTCTAGCGAAAATCATTTAAGCTTCGGTCAAATCTCTGCTCCTTTTTCTTTTTAGGGTTATTAGCCCATATACTCTGTCTCTCACTCTCACTCTCACTCTGTCTGTCTGTGTCTGTCTGTCTGTCTGTCTATCTCTCTCTGGTGGCAAACTGTAGACTACATTTGCTGTGCTTTGCTACCAGACAGTTATATTGGTTTGAGCATTTTGGTTACACTATCATACTACATTTAGGTTACACTATTGTCTGCTCATACTACAAATAGAGGCATACGGCTTAGTCACCCCACTACCCTGTGCAAAGTCATAAAGTATAGTTTCCTGTTACTGATAATGCAGCTTAGTTTATAGAGTTTTTTGTTTTGCGTCATCAAGTCTTGGCAATTGCTATTGAGCAAGAACTATAAATGATTACTAGCTGACTGACCATAGAGTAACCTGGTTGCGACAGATGTGACAGTAGCAAAACAAATAAATTAAATTAAACATTTGCATTCAGGAGCTTGTGCTTAATCAGTGAGCTGGAATATATAAATGCCGACTGATTGTCATAATATTATGCACATTATGCTGATTTCTTAAGTTAAGTAGGCAGTGCTGTGAGTATGTTTGCAGTGAGTATGTTTGCTGTATGTTTGCAGTGAGTATGTTTGCTGTGAGTATGTTTGCAGTGAGTATGTTTGATGTGAGTATATTTGCAGTGAGTGTGTTTGCTGATGCAGTGATAAAACTGGGGAGTAAAGAGTATCAAGAGTTGCTGGTCACTTTTCACTCTTCACTAAGTTATAAGCAACCTGCATCTTAGGTAAACTAGATGAGCCAGAAATTAAAAGATTTTTATTACATTTCTAAGTTTGACTGCAGTAAATAAGCAGCTGCAGTAGTTTCTTCAGTAGTAGAGAAATTTGCATAAAGTGGCTTTGATTGATGCTTGGCTTATTATTGTGTGCTCTAGGGTCTTCAGACTAGGTAATGATATCACACTGTGACATGCTTTGACTCTTATAACCAAGCCAAACATTTTTTAAATGTTGGGTTTTATTTGTGCATAGAAACATACTATGGCTTGCAGTGGCCATAGAATTCTCAGCAGTATTTAGTTTGCTTTGGCAAATTACAGGAACTACTGAAGCCTCCCGGAAGTAGGCTATCAAACAATCTTTTGCTACTGGCTGTAGGATCTATCAGTTGCCTGCCTGGTTTCTCTGTCACTAAATTTGGAACAGTTTAGAAATTGTTGGATTGGATTTTGAACAGTTTCTTATAGTACAGGTTGAAAGGTATTCTTTAATGCAGTTTTGTATAGGTTCCAGAAATTCCTTTTCCATGATGTTTTAAAGTGAGGTAGGTTAAGTAATCATTTGTTTATTCTACATGCTTACTAAAAAGTAAGCTTCTCTGAGGTTCAGTTGTTATATGTTTCTATCTGTCTCTGTCTGTTTCTGTCTGTCTGTCTATCTATCTGTCTATCTATCTATCTATCTATCTCTATCTCTCTCTCCCTCACTCTCTCTGTCTCTCTTTCACCACACACATATATATACACACACGCACACACGCACATAAATGCACATTTTCTCACTCCTACTATCATACTGCCTCTCACAATTTTTCACTCATACTTCCTCTCTATGGCACCCCTGCTCTCACTCACTTGGCTAATTCCCTTTTCTTGGATGCTGCCTTTCCTTTTTGTCACTCTCATGTCATCTCTTGCACTCTAACACTCACTCTCACTTCTTTCTTGCACTCTCACTCCCTCTATTTTGCAAAATCCTTAACTCACTGTTTCTCTTGCAGTCTTACTGTCTGCCTTCTGTTTGATTCTCACTTTTTTCCCTACCACTTGAAATTTTCTGTCTTTTATTTCATATTTTCTCTGTCACTTCTTCTCAGTTTTGTTTGTGATAATTTTCTTCCTTTTATACTTTTTTATCTTTGCTTAAATACCACAAGTATTTAGCTTGAAGGATCCTAGCATAAATTAATTCATACTTATTAATTCATGTTACAGAATTTGTTCCAAACATCACAATGGGAACAGTCCAGGAAACTGCCTAGTATGTCAAGCAGTATGTGCATCTGAATGATGGATAAATGAGATGATGAAATCAAAACGCAGATAATCGACTGAGAATCTCGTTGCAACAGCCGAAGGGCATTCTGAATGAATCATAGATTCTCTGTAGCATGAACAAGTGCAATGCTGTCGACATGTGCAAGATTCGTGTTTGGAACAAAAGGAACACAGTCAAAATATTCTTTGCAGTCAAGCTGTGTTTTGTCTTACTCAATGTCACGTTCTACACGTCGCAGAAGTGGATGCTGTACAGGTCATGGCTCAGCCAGGTTCAGGTCAACGAGAGTCAGAGGTGGTTTCTCCGCAACTACACGGAATACTGTGAGACATTTTTGTTGCCAAAGGTAGCAAATATTAGAGTTGTGAACTTCATTCAGAGACATCATGATGCAAATCATCTTTGTCCTTGTGTACCAGAAACTCTGGGTAAGTTACTGATCTTGACTGCATTGTTAGAAATTTATGTATGTATTTATGCGTGTATGTATAAATATGTATATATATGTATGTATAATGTAAATATGAATGTACTGTATGTATGTGTATATGTATCTCTGTGCAGGTCTTCTACGCAAATCTGAAACCGCTGCTCTTCCACAGATCCTGTCCTGATTCCTCTTCTTTTCCTTATCTATTCTGCAGAGCCAATTCAAACGCCACCCACCATAGCCGTCTGACTGCCTGCATGCCTCTTGGATCTTCACCTGTAACTGAACCCTTTTTGCCTATCAATTTTGTTTTGACTTAGCTACTGTGAATAAGCTGGTTCCCGCGATTTAGCTTTTGTTGGGCGCTGTAGACTTCTTGAGTTTACGACTACGATTATATATGGATGTATACATCAATATAATAATGTAAAGCCTTTTAAGTTCCTCACAAAAGTGCTGCCCACAAAACTATATAATTGATCTAAACACGTGTTTTGAGGCAATTTGAAAATGTATCCGGTTTTAAAAAGGATCTGTGATGCCACCAAATGGAGAAATGTTGCATTTGAATGGCATCGTTTATGCTTCACTCTTCGGCTTAAGAATAAATAACCATATGGTTCACTTAGTTTCACGAAGATGTAGGTCACTTGCAACTTAGTGAAGACTGAAAAGTGACCTGTAACTCTTGATACTTTTTTACACCCCAATTATATCGCTACATCAGCAAAAACACTCAGTGCATGTGGTCCGCAGGTTGCTCTTTTAGGAAACCAGTTCATCTTGATTTTGACCTACAGGTACTTGCTGAAAAGGTGCTTGAGTAGAGGACGGTTTCATCAATTTAATCTTTTAAAGCATGGCATTGATCGGATATTGTATTTATTCTACACTTAAGATGCTGTTAACAAGTACTATAATCAGTAAAGGAACACATCTAAGGATTCATTGGCACTTTTGAAACATGCTTAAAAGGAGCTATATTACCAGTAAGTGGTAATACATGTGCATACTCATGCGCATGTAGCTGGTTGCTGAGATTAGTAATTATTATTAAATAAACATTTGTAACAAAGAGTTAAATAACAGTCTCAAAATTGCGTGGAATGACTGCACAGTAGGGATGGCTGAAGATGTGATGCTTCCTTGGTCAACAGGAAACTTGGTGTTCATTATCGACTAGCTGAACTAATAATAATAATAAAAAGACATTTTATATAGGCGCTGTAAAACAACCAAGGTCGAAAAAGGGCGCTGTATATTCTCCATTGCATTCAGCAGTTGAAGGATTTGCTGAAAAGGAATGTTTTTAGCTGTGATTTAAAAGTCTCCAGTGACTTGACATACTCAGGAAGACTGTTACACACCACAGGTCTGGAAACCGTGAAGGAGCGTTCTCCAAGTTTTGTTAAAGTGTAGTTGGTGACTCACAGACAGATCATAGCTTAGCTCGGCCTTACAACATAGAACAACTGAAATTTCTTAATGACCCTGTAACAGCTATGATGTGACTTGCTACGATCACTGATGAAACACTTAATTGTACCGTGTTGACAACTGGTTGCTGGGATAGATCATAGCTGAACATCTGTTGAATTGCGTTTGTTCCACTTTCACTGCACCAGTAACGTCCCTCAACCCCCAGGACAGGCCTCAGCAAACTACTGTTGAAAATGCATGCAATAAGTGAGAGATTTACGTTACCTTTCCTTACCAGAGTTTCTTCACTGGCTGCCAATGTGTATCTGAATCACACAAGCTCTACATCCTAATGCATTTGATGCATGTTCCTTGAAGCTCTGCTGGCTGTACCCTCAGTCTCCATAGCAGCCTATTGAAACTGAAGTTTGGTGAGCACAGCTTCTTTGCACACCCCGTAGCTTACCATGTGGCTCCAGTAACTTTACCTGTACAGCCCCCCTTTTTGGCCTTGGCCTGCTACAGTATTCTAGAAATCATCTTTATTATTATTATTTTTTTACCCGAGGTAAAAACGATCCCTCAGGAAGTAAAAAATTAAGTTAGGAATATAAAATGATCTCTGAGGAATCAGGCCTCGCCCCAGTAGTTATTATTATTATTATTATTATTATTATTATTACTACTACTACCACTACTACTAATACTACTACTACAACTATTATTATTATTATTATTTTTGTTGTTATTATTATTATTATTACTACTACTATTATTATTACAATTATTATTATTATTACCAGCAATCTGCCTACCATCCTGCATGGAGAAGAATGACAAGAATGAGACATAATGACTTTTGCTAATTGATGCCATGCTGCTCAGACAAGGTGTAGACAGGAACAGTCAGTTTTTATTGGAAGCCGTGTGGAAAGACCTATTAGATAACCGACTGGCAAAATGCATCCAATTGGAGGATTATCTAAACCAGTGAAGGGAAAATAAATTACTCTACATCTTGAAATAAAACACCCCTGCAAGTGAGTCACACTTGTTTATTATTGCTAATATTGAGTACTGATGCAGTTACAACTATATTATTCTATGCACAAAGATATTAGAAAATTTGTAAGGATACACTGGGATACAAAAAGGGGCTCTTACTGCCTTTAGTTATTAGCATGCTCCGTGTGTGTGTGCATTTCATCTACATTAGATTTTTTAGCTTGTTTGTTTATAGAAGTTTTATCATGCTGGGCATGGTGTGAATATGCATGTTTAAGTATTAATGGCCAGCATCTAGATGTATGTATATGTGTAGATAAATATGTCCCAGCATCGCAGGGCATCAAATTATTAATGCAAAGTTGCAGGGAAAGCTGTATAATGTGCTTCATAGCTATATGGCAAGCAGAGAACCAGTTACAGAAATTTAAAATTAATGGTTGACTGTCGTTTGGTTGGGAGCAGATGATTTTGTTGATGTGTGGTAAAGGGCAACACTATTTTTTCAGTTGTTTGGAATTCATCATAAAGTCATTGAACGTTGCTCTAAAAGTCCTCTAGAAACTCTGGATCGCTCTAGAGCAACCTGTGAGCAACGTTCCCTGTACAATCTGCTCAGCGCTCAGAGGGAACGTTGCCTGTGAGGTCTAGAGTTCTGTTGAAGGATTAACAATTCATATAAAGATCAGACGATGGTCACATTGTCTCTGTCACAAAATCAATTATTGAAGGTTGTTTGATTGAAGTAGGAGTAACTTCAAAAGAAAAGTCTTTAGCGGATTATGATAGTTCGATGGCGAAATTTTATGATTCTGAGACAATAATTATTCTGGGTTGTGACTGCCTGGAGTTTAGATGTTGGAAGCGAGGGACTACGTTCGACATCAGAGTCGAGAAGATCAGTGAAGCTTTGAAGTGAAGGAGAAAAAAGAATCTGGTGAGATTAAGTACATTCGTCAATGACCACGCAATCAGAGATCCTACTAAGCAAAAGCAGAAGTGAAATACATCTGTTTAAAGGGGTCATCAGCTAGCTAAAGCCTACCAAGCCGAAAGAGTGTTTTTTACAAGCGTGCCTATGCGGGAGGTCTTTTTAGATGCTGGCTCTGGTGGGTTGGCTTAAGAATAGCTTTGACTGTTGGCAATGATTATAATTTAATTGACTAGTTGTTAGAAGATGACTTGTTTGCCTTTGTGGATATTAAATATTTCTCTATAATTGAAAGAACTTGTCTGTTAATGGCCCACTTATAAACATGTTCTATTACGACAGGATCACCAACATATTCAAGTGTTCAGACAGCTTATTCAGTGCCAGATGTCACACTGCTCAACTGTCAACCTATAATCAAAAGTTCAATTCCCTACCCAGACAGAGAAGGTTCGAGATATCTGACCCTCTGGCGTCCTGTAGTTAAGCCTGAGAGAAAAGAAGTGTACATCAACTGTACACTGTTGAATGGAGGAACACAGAATCCTGGAGAAAAGCGACCACCTGCCATCGTATGTTGATGGTAACCCTGCACATTCCAAACCTGCCTCTCTTATTGGCTTCAGAACTGATTTTCTTCTAGCAACCTTCTTTCTAAATACCTTCAGGGGTATTTTAACACAACGTAAATCACCTAAACTGGAAAGAGTAGATTTACCAGCAAGACCATCATATAACCGTTGCTTATTCAATTCCACAAGGTCCCTGGTGGAATTATCAATGGGAATAGACAGTTCCAGCTTAGTCTTGATATTAGTGAACATCTTCTGCTTATCTGGACTTTGCTGAAGATTTAATGTGACATTATGTTGGCAATTGTTTATGTGGACAGGAAAATAGCAGATGTAGAAGTTGGTCTTTTCTGCTAAGGAACGCATCATTTACGTCTATCAGAGATACATAGGATAATTGATGCGTCCCAGATGGGTTGTTAATGAAAGTGATATGGTAATACATCAGCCTGTCACCTCTGTGTCCCAGATTATGCAAGTCTTCCTCGATCACGTGAAGTTAGCCATTCAGGTCACTTACCCGTAAGAAACAGCTGTGCGTAGCTGTGTTGAATTTATCTTTTTTCATCCATGCTTCAGGCAAACGTCTTTTAATGCTCCTGACTGCGTTTTTTGAAGGCATGCAAAATGTGTGATAGCCTTTACTGTATTAAAGCCTAATGAAGATATAGTTGTAGGTAAATCGAATAGAAGTAAAAGATGATGAAGAAGGGTAACTGGCCATCAGTCCTCAGAACCCAAATTCTAAAGTGCATTTGTTAGGTTCTTAAAAGGCGCTATATAAATGACCACATGCATACATACATACATATATACATATATATACATACATACATACATACATATATACAGACATACGTCACTGTAGACACTTTGCCCAGGACCTCCAGTTGTAAACTTGAGATTTCTACAATGCCCAGTGAAAGCTACATTGTGGGAGCCAGCTTATTCACAGGCAGAAAAAGTAAAAGCTAAATGATCCTGGAAATGGTTTTCTTAACCTGAAAGTGAACAAATAAACTAGGATATCAGATCCTTGCACTTGTTTTTCATCATCTACTTACAGGTATTTGCACCATGTACTTAATATTATCTGCCTACATCTGAAATACCAGTGGAAATGGATCTAACTTACACATAAACCTCGAACACTCTTTAGGCATATGGAGATAAATCACTCATAAATATACAGTATATAATTTATGTGTTTACTTAGTTCATATGTATATATATGTATGTGTGTATGTATGCTTGTATGTGTGTATGTATACATGTATGCCTGCATGTATGTATGTATGTATGTATTCATGTATGTATGTAGGTACTTATGTTTATGTGTGTATGTATGTTATGTATGTATGCATGCATGCATATGCATGCATGCATGTATGTATTCATGTATGTATGTAGGTACTTATGTCTATGTGTATATGTATGTTGTGTACATATGCATGCATGTATGTATGCATGTATGTATGTATGTATGCATCCATGTATGTATGTATGTATGTATGCATGCTTGTATGTATGTAGGTTCTTATGTTTATGTGTGTATGTATTTTATGTATGTATGCATGCATGGATGTATGTATGTAAGTATTCATGTATGTATGTAGGTACTTCAGTTTATGTATGTATGTATGTATGTATGTATGTATGTATGCATGTATTAGATGAGAGTGCTTTTTCTGCAGTGGATTGGGGCAGCATCTGTTGTGGCGGCAGATGTTGGTTTATCTGTGTGCTTTGTTTGAAGTGAAGCCCAAGTAGTCTGGTCCGGGTCTGGTGTTATTACCTAACTGAGTCACTTCGGTGATGTTCAGGTTCAGGCCCTGATAAACACTTCGAAAAGTAATTTGCCTCGGACATCTTGAGCAAAGCAAATCTCGTTCAGTTTGTTTATCTTTTCCATCGCATGTGTGTTTACCATTCTTATGGTTAAAGAATCGCTGCAATTAGTAGCACTCATGTGCAGGCACTGTGGTATTGATGAGTACAAATGAAGGCTCTTCATTTTTTCAGTCCTTTGTAATATTCAGTGCTTTTTGCACGTTTTGTCCAAGTCTTGTTGTGTGTACATTTATGTTCTCTAACCAGAGTAGTTGTGGTCTTTCTGTTGCTTTGATTTTCTTCTTTGCTTTGCTTTTCTTGTATCTGAAATTGTTGAATACACTAGTCTCTATGACTGTGCCAATACAGATGCAGTTAGTTTTTTTGTGAACTGTATATAAAGTAAGATTTTAAGCTGTTATATAATATTGCATCACTGTTTCCTGATATTGTGTTTGTTACGGTTTGTTGTCCCCTATTTGCTTTTAGTTGTACTTGTCACTCTTTATGGTATGAATTGACCAGTGTTTATTATATCATGACAGTCTTTTAATACATTGAATTAGACTCTAACAGCCTTATTACTGCAAATATGCTGGGTTGTTTTTATGTAAATGATTAATATGGAAGGAGGAAGCTGCATGAACAATTTTGTTAACAACAACATTGTACTTTTAATCAAGTAATTATGGGGATATGTGGTTTTTGACTTTGTACCACACTTTTGTTATGGATATTGAATTATTCATGAGCTTGGTTTATGAATATTGAATTATTCATGAGCTTTTCTGCAAGTCTCTTATGCTGTTCTAAAAGTATTTTGTTTAGATAAACAATGTTCTCACTTAAAAAGTATCATATAAACCTCTTCATTCAACAATACAACTTATCATATGTGGCCATTAATGGCATAACATAATGCTTTGCGGATATCTTTAGACATCCATATCATCACCTATGAATATATACAGTGTAGCACAGCTAGAGATTGATATACGCAGTTCACACTATAATTTTATATGTGTGAGCTTTTATTTGTGTATATATATTACAATAAGTAATTACATGTTATATATATATATAAGTTTGCATGTATTCGTGTATATTAACACAGGTTTTGTTCTTAAATTTTTGTTCTTAATGACTTAACATCATTTTGGTTAGTACAAGGAGTGCTTTTGTGAGGTACTTAAAATGTGCTATAGTAGTGTCTGCATAGAAACTTACAGCTGTGCTTCTGGAAGCTGATAAAATATGTCTGTATCATCACCTGCTTCAAAAGATGTTGCTTTTGTGTGTGCAGCAGAAATGAACTATTTGAACTGAAGGTCCAAATTCGATATTGATTTCTGTTCGAGGAATAAATAAGACAATTTATATAGTACTGTACCATAATGCAGCTATGGCCATAAACTTAAGACCTGGTATCATGTGTGGTTTTGAGATGCACATTTTAAAAGTTGTTTGGGTTTAACACTGTTGAATTTTTTTTGGATCTCTGGATTTTTGGTTGTTATGAATACTTGTTGGTCCTTGGTGATATGTGGCCCTTGTGTGGCCCAGGATTGAATGAGGTCTTCAGTTTTTTGACAGTTTGAAAGCGATGTTTTCATCGTCCTGTTCAATCAAGCAGTATGGCCATCCAGTGCTGCTATTCATTTACCTTTCAAGGGACCTTCACAGTGAGACATTGGGAGAGATTGGCCATTCCAGAACAGTCCTCTGTAATTTTTGCAACCACTTCCTGTAAACTGTCTACCATGGGAAAAATAATAAGTCTTAATGAACTGAAATTGAGGATAATTAAAACAATGCTTCGGTCAGTATAAGGTACAAACATTGTTATAAGACGATATCAGTATATCTTGGGGTTGGTTATCTTATCATTTGTTAAGCCACTGGTTTAGGGAGTTTTTAAGCTATTTGCCAGCATTGAAAGAGATTAAATGGATATCCTTTCTCTTGCTTAGTGATGTGCGATAGTCAAGTGGTTAGTGAATTGACTGTCAATCTAAAGGTTGAGGGTTGAAATCCTGCCAGGGTAGAAATTTGTTTCAAGATTTCAGCTTCATTTGTGCTCTACAACTATCACATCTGCAGTGAGTACAGTGACTGTACGCTGTCAATGGGTGGATCAGGTAGTGAGGGAGAGGGCTTGTCACCTGCCCTGATATGCCAAGGCTAAGAAAAATGAAGTTGTTAACACTTCATACCTATTGCTGGCTTTCTGGGTTAGTTTGAAGGATTGCTCTTCTTCCTGTTCTCCTCTTGTGGATCTTCACTGCTGAGTGGATGAACAAGCTGCAATGTTTTTTCTTGGTTTTTCTTGGTTTTTATCCAGCATTACAGGCCTTATGTTTGCATTAACCTCATCTTACAATAACTCTTTGTCTATCTGCCTCAGGACCAATACCCAGAGCAAGTTTTCATATCTCAGAATCAAATAGCTGTGAACGAAACCCCCGTTTATCGGTTGTAATATATCCACAGTAAACACTGCAGACTGTTTTAGAGTAGTTTCTCAATATTGATTTCAGAAACACGAATTCATGTTTTGTCACTCATTCTAGTTCAGAAAATTCTCGGCAGTACTGGGTAGACCGGGTTCTTCCATGACCCTGTTCGTTCACTCTAGATGTTCATGCTATCTTCAGTTGTAAGTTGCATCCAGGAAGTTATACTTTTGCATTATTGGCATATGAAGTCCCTTCCCTTTGCCAGCATCTCAAAACAAGTTTCTGCTCTGGGCAGAATTTGAACCACATGACCTGTCGATTGACAGTTTGTATAGTGTCGTGTCAAGAGAAGCTAATCAGAGCCGTGCTAGACGTTTGTGGAAATGTTATTAAAGTTAATTAATAAAAAGTTCATTAATAAACAAATCAATGTTCAGAACACTAGAAAATGTGTTGGCGTAAGAGGATAATGAGGAGGATTGTCACTGTGGTTGTCACTTTAAATGATTATTACAGTATGGATGCTAGCAAATGCATTATTTAGATGCTAGAACACTGGGTTGGAGTGTTAAAGCAGAGAAAGATGCATTCAGGTAATGTAGATATTGGGAAGAGGAAAAGGAGAAGGAGGAGGAGTAGGAAGATGAGGAGGAGAAGGATGAGAGGATGAGGAGGCTTGTTGCTGCTCTTTATAGCTATGTGACTGAATGAATATTGCAGTCTATCAAGATCTTTTAGGACAGTTATATGGTATCATATGCATCGTGTGGTATTTAGAGGAGTTTATCTTGAAGTGGTGCTTTATAAATTTTTGATTACATTACCTTACATACCTACATATATACACTACCCAACAAAAGCTAAAACATATTTGTGCACAGGTGCATGTGATCTCAAGATAAATGACACTCTGTTTCAGAAAATATTGTGTTGCCAATTATTTAGGTTCAGTGACTCATGAGCAGCGACTAGTGAGCGTTTTCAGGAAAGCGGTTTTTGCATCCAAGCGGGCATATGCAGACTAATCGGTTTATTGGTTACTTATCCAGTCAGTAAGAAGGTTAAACGGATAATGGGAGAAAACATCCGGGATTCTTATGATTCAAAGCAGTTCTATATTAGCCTAAATGACACTGATGGATGACTGGAAAAAACTTAGTTTTTAGTCCTTCCTTTGTTTATCGAGCAACACAACTTCTCCATCATCTCTGTCCATCACCAGTGCTTTCTTGATCTTTCCCTTATTTGTTTCCCATCTGAGATTTAATTCATCTTTTGGGTGGCACTCCTATATTAGCTCCAGATGAACAGACAAAATCAATATATCTTATGATTTATTAAGCAGCAAGTTTAGGGAGTTTTTAAGCTATTCTCAAACACTGAAAGAGATCTAATGGATATCCTTTCTCTTGCTTAGTGATGCACGATAGTCTAATGGTTAGAACACTGGACTGTCCTTCTAACGGTCAGGGTTTCAAATCCTGCCAAGGTAGAAATTTGTTTAGAGATTTCAGCTCCATTTGTGCTCTACAGCCATCTCAGCTATAATGAATACACTGACCGTGCACTGTCAGTGGGTGGATTAGGTGGCAAGGGAGAGGGCTTGTCACCCATCGTGATATGCCGAGGCTAAGAAACATTTCTGTTGTCACAACATACCTCTTGTAAGGTAATGTAATGTAATCCAGAAAGCTTGAAGCTTGAGGGTCTGCTCTTCTTCCACTTCTCCTCTTGTGGATCTTCATTGCTGAGTGGATGAACAAGCTGCATTGTTTTATCTTGCTTTGTCTTGGTTTTTCTTGGTTTTTATTCAGCATTACAGGCCTTGTGTTTGCACTAACCTCGTCTTACAATAACTCTTTGTCTGTTTGCATCAGGACCAATACCCAGAGCAAGTGTTCGTATCTCAGAATCAACAACTCTTAACAAAACCCCAGTTTATCAGTTGTAATGTTTCCACAGTAAACACTGCAGACTAGTTTAGAGTAGCTTCTCAATATGCGTTTAAGAAACTCAGAATTCATGTTAGTCAGTCTTGACCCTCGTTACAGTTCAGGAAATTGCCTCAGTGGTACTTAAGTTAGCCTGGGTTTTTTCATGACCTTGTTCTTTCACTCTAGCTTTTCATGTTATCCATGTGTTGTTGTTGGTAGCTTTTCATGTTGTCCATGTGTTGTTGTTGGTAGCTTTTCATGTTGTCCATGTCTTGTTGTTGGTAGCTTTTCATGTTGTCCATGTCTTGTTGTTGGTAGCTTTTCATGTTGTCCATGTCTTGTTGTTGGTAGCTTTTCATGTTGTCCATGTCTTGTTGTTGGTAGCTTTTCATGTTGTCCATGTCTTGTTGTTGGTCACATCAGTTGCAGGTTGCATCCAGGAATTTATGCTTTTCCATTATTGAACATTATAAGATATCTTGGTTCTTTTTATTCATTAAGAATAAATATCTACCACATCTTACAACATTCAAAATCCATAATCTTTATTATTATTAATTACCAAATTCTGTCACCGTTATTTGATGGGACACCAAAACGAAGTCATGATCAGCTCAATACCCAGATAGTCAGTCCACTGAAACAGTCTTTAAAGTCTGCTGGAAGCAGATTTTTGAGGATTGCATCGTACACATTGCACAGAATGTGAATGGTGGATTTGAGGAGATATTCATATCTTACATGATTGCTATCAAGAATTTGCACAGTTCAGCACACATAACCTAGCAGTTAGGTCATGTTACCTAACAGTAATCTATTGATTGCAGTTTCCAGCCTGCTCAGCAGACTCCTGGTAATAAACCTTGATATGTTGTTCACACACACATGCACGCACGCACGCACACCCACACACACACACTTGACTATGGAAGTTTAGTACTGGTGTAAGCAGGGAAATAAAAAGCAACCTTAGAATTAATCTATTACTGGCTGAAGGCTCAAAAAGCAGAATATGAACACCTCAGCCATGTTCTATTGTGGAGCATAGGGTCTGTTCTTTACTTTAACCTAGCAGTAAAACCCATGAAGGAAGAATTGCAGGCTAACATGACAGCCACTTCAACACCATGTAAAGCTTTTAGAGTCTGTATTGTAATCCTGCATGTATATATCACCCTCTAACAGTCTTCCAGAAGAATGCATGTAACATTTAACTCTGGACATTGTGTAAAATGTATTTTATAATTTTTTAAACATCTGGTCCAAATTAACCAAGGAAGTGTGTGTGTGTATTTGTGTGTATGTCTTTGTGTGCGTGTGTGTGTGTGTTTGTGTGTGTGTGGTGTGTATGTGTGTGCTCGTGTGTGTGTGTCATTTTGGCATAGTCTTGCTCTGCTTTTTGAAGCCGTGATTGATACACTCATCATGAAGGTATCCTATGAAAATTTTGTTGAAGGGGTCTCTCATGTCCCTGCCTAGAAAATATTTGGTCTGTCTTACTGGTCATCATGTGTGGGTGAGGAATGGGTCTTGGCCCTGGTTGAGTGGCCGTTATGCTATGCATGGTGTTGCCAAAGGCATAATGCAACTGCAAAAAATGAAAAGCAGTAGAAGCACAAGGACAACTGAGAGGATTGTTATTGTTGATCCTATTAATATTTACCCGTGGCAGAATTGTTCCCCCGAGATAAATGGAAGCGTAGCTTGGGGTGTCAAAATGTCAGTAAATCAAGTCTCACTCTTCATAATGCATTACTGATAATAGCATTTTATAATTATTATTTGCACGTACTCTGCTGTTTTGAGTTGAAGTGGAGTGTAGAAGTAGTGTTTGAGCACATGGTAAACACGTTATCTGGATTGCTTTCTTGAGATGGGACTAAGACATTGGGATATTAACAACAGTTGATCTAATATAAGAACCTATACAGGACCATTGTAATTATGTATGGGAATCATTTGAGGGTGCACCATTACACAGCTGCAAATCCAGCTTATTCCAAGGGGTCAGTCCAGTGAAATAGAAGAGGCAACATAAGAGGAATATACCCATCAGTGATCTAGCTAAAGGTGCTGGGGAGCGGTTCCTGCCCCGCCCCTCTGGGTTATATGCCATTGCCCCTCAGACCAGACCCCTGAGTGGTGGACTGCCAGAATGAGATGTCCCTCTGCAAATACCCTTGTCTCCCCCTCCCCCCCGCAGACAATCTTGTATCCCCCACTGAAGCCCACTGATGATGATGATGATGAGTTCTCTGCCCTGAAGGCAGATCCATTGGCTTTATGCCACCCGGGGATGAGATGAATGAGGTGGTTCCCCATTGCCTTCCTCACAGACAATTGTGGGTGAGCAACTTGTGCAAGGTCGCTACTCAATGGCTTTAGGTAGATTTGAACCCGCGACCCTTCGGTTACGAGGCACCGACTATATCACTACACCGCCACATCCCTTGAAGCCCACTAAGTCTGTCAAAGTCCGAAGGACAATTCAGGAGACAACACATAGAACTCAAGTACCGCTGAGCAGATAATACTACTACCACTTCCAGAAACAACGCTGTTACCACTGCCAGAACTAATTCACTTGGCTAGATCCTATGGGAGAATAAAACATGTGGATAATGTTGTGATTCAAGCAGAGACCAGGAAGGAATTTATGTGTTAGATAAGCCAGCAGTGGATATGTGGATAATGTGTAGTGAAGAAGCAGAAAAAGAGGGGAGACAAATTTTGTAAGAACAAAGCAACCGACAGCAGAATAAAACATCTATAACGAGTAGAGGAATTAGCCTAATATTTTTTGGAATCTTGTGAAGTTTAGAGTGCCAATAAAGTTTAGATACCAGTAAGTCGGATTATGTCATCAGTAGGATTTAGGCTTTACAGACAAACTTTGCTTACTGTGTTGGCTGACACTTATTACTGTCTACGCTTATTACTGAACTTGTTGTTCAGTAAAGCTTGTTCAATTCAATTCAATATAATGTGTATACATAGTGTGTGTGTATCTGTGTGTGCATGTATTAGTGTGTGTTTACGGCACAAGCGAGTGTGTGTGTATATATATACATGTATATATACATATGCATATATATATTACAGTATTATATAGGTGTGTTTATATATTATAGTTTTATATATGTGAGAGTGCATTTACATATTTATGTATTTGTGTGTTTCTATAAATTTGGACTATTGCTACATGTATTATTATAATTATGTTGTGGATAGTGTTGAGGAAAAGTCAAAAAGCAAATTAAGGGGAAAAGAGGAAATGATTGATGTCACACAGAGCAGCAAGGATGTTTTATTTTGCACATGACTTTCCCTATTTGAGGCAACGACTCCCCTTCTTCCTGTTATCCCTCTTTCCGCTCCAATCCCACACACCACCCACCATAACTGCCGTGCTATCTCTCTGCCTGACTTTTGGATCTTGACCTGGAACTGAACCTTTTTGCCTATCGATTTTATTTTGACTGAGCGCTTGTGAATAAGCTGGTCTCCACGACATGGCTTTCGTTGGGTGCTGTAGAAATCTTGGGATTATGATTATGATTACAATTTTGGTTGTTACTGAAACATGGCAGACAACAATCCAGCAGTTTCTCGCTGGTCACACTTTAGCACAAAGTATAACAAGTAATGTGCAGATGTAGAAATGGATGCAGTTAAGGTGGTGGACTGATGTCCTTTGTTTAGAACATTTATTCTTTGATTTTATGAAATCAGAATAGTCGACAGCTAAATAGAATTGTTTGGATGTATGTGCTGATACGGTTGAAGTAAAATAAGAGCAAACTGTGAAGTATTTGTAATCTAATCTAATCTAATGACTTCTACAGCGCCGTTAAAATAAATAAAGCAATAATAAATAAATAAGAATAATAAAAAACTTTATAATACCCAAGGTATCAGCGCAATGTAAAATAAACAACTTTCTCAGCACCATGTAAAAATTGTGTTGGGAGACCAGCTTCTTGCCCAGCATTTAATCAGATTGAATCTGCAAGAGCCAGTTTGTTTGGTCAGGTTTGGTGCCAGGTCAGAATCGGGGAGGTAAATCCGGGGTGGGCAGCTTGTTGCCAAGATGGAAAGTAATTATGATGGTCATAGATGGTTTTTGTATTGTGGTGGTAACAGTGGTTGTAGTGTGGTGCTGGACCAGAAGCAATATACCAAATAACTTTGAAAAAAACTCTGGTTTATTAGTCATATTATTTCAACAGTAAGTACTGCATACTATTTTAGAGTAGTTTATTAATAATGATTTCAGAAATGCAGAATTCACGTTAGTCAGTCTTGGCCCTAATTCCAGTTAAGAAAATTGTCTAAGCAGTACGGGGTAGACTGGGTTCTTTCATGATCTTGTTCTTTCGCTCTAGCTATTCATGCTACCCATGTATTATTTGTCACTTCAGTTGCAAGTTGCATCCAGGAAGTTATGCGTTTGCATTATTGGCGTCTGAAGTCCCTAGGATAGCACGAAAAGTTCAATTTTTCATTGTGGAGTGAAATACTCCAACAGATATATAGATCCTGTAATCAGATTTAAAACTCAAATCCGGTTTAGCTCTGTTTGTTAACTGTCAGTTTCGGCATGTTTATATCTGCTCTGTACTTTAGGAATAAGTCAGTGGTGATTAATTTTCCTCTAGTAATTTGTATGTGATAAAATTAAATTAACCCTGGTGGCAACATTGAAGAAGGCCAATTGAGGCCACAGGACCATTTATGGTTGGCCTTCTCATGTCAGCAGACTGGGCTAATTAACGTGATTTTTGTAAACTATACTAATTAATTTGGTGTTGTAGTACTTGGTAGCAGCATGGTAACTAATTAATTTGGTGTTGTAGTACTTAGTAGCAGCATAGCAACTGATTAATTTGGTGTTGTCGTACTTGGTAGCAGCTTAGTAGCTAATTAATTTGGTGTTGTAGCACTTGGTAGCAGCATAATAACTAATTAATTTGGTGTTGTAGTACTTGGTAGCAGCATAGTAAGTAACTAATTAATTTGGTGTTGTAGTACTTGGTAGCAGCATAGTACTAGTGTTGAATGACATCATTTTGACTGCAAAGACTGTTGACATTGCCCTTAGTTTGCATTAAAGTTTCATCACAAATTAAAGGCAATGTCCAGGTTAAACCTACTGATAAGTAGCAGTCTGTATATGTTTCAGGTATTCATTTGTTGTTATAACAAGGCAGAGTTTAGCGTCATATTTGAAAATTCAAAGGTAACTTTTATCTTTTTTTATTCATGGACCACAGGTAGTAATACAAATGAAGTATTCAAATTTTTAGCATTTTCAAGAGCAAGTCAGCCATTTGATAATGGGTCCCAGGCATTAGGTATAGCAATAGCTGCCCCTGCCCTATGGAATAAACTTTCACCAGAATTATGACAATTATCTAACCCATCACATGAACTCACCGACACTTCACCCTTGCAATCTCTGTGCACGTCTTGCACTCAAAACTGAAAACACTCTTCCACAAATCTCATCCTGAATCTTCCTCTTTCCCTTATCTCTTTTTCCACTCCAATTCTAAGCACCATCCACATTAGCCGTCGGATTATCTGCCTGTCTGACTCTTCGGTCTTGACCTGGAACCGAACACATCCTGCCTATCGATTTTGTTTTGACTGAGCGCCTGTGAATAAGCTGGTTCCCATGACTTACTTCGTTGGGCACTGTATAAATATCGAGTTTATGATTACGATTACGAATTACAGTTAGGTCAGACAAATTGCAGTGGCAAATTGTAATTGCAAATAGATTCTCTCCAAGAGAAACTCGATAGAAGTCAAGGGGAAATCAGTCCCATGAGTAGTAAATTATTTGATATCCACTTGATGCTTTTAAGAGGTTAAAAATGATTACATACAAGCATTAGCTTAGCACCAGCACCGTTACCATTACTGGTAAGTAAGTATCTCAAAATTTATGTAGCATAATCAATTATATGCAGATAATAATGGCCCTTTAAGTCAATTCCATGTTTATTGCTTTATTAAAACGATATGGCTTCATTGTAAAGCTGTTATTTTCCATAAATTATCTGCTGCTTAGGAATCAATGAGAATGGTATTTGCGGTGCAGAGAACATTTGGCCACAGTATGAGGTGTGGGTTTTCAGGGAGACACAGCTCACATTTATGTGAGCGTTAGGAATGGGATACTTCAGTTAGGAATGGGATACTTCACTGTGCGGAGTTCACTTAACTTTTGCCCTAATCTTTTCGTGATGCTGCCATTTTCCATAATGCTTTGCTGCGGTAAAATTTCTTGTTTGTAAATTCGTGCTTGTCACTGTGCTAAAATTTTCCACGGCTGCATTCTTTATGACTTGGCATTAGGGAGCTGTGTAAATTATTGCTTTATATTAGAATTTGTGTTTTACGGAGGGTTTGATGTATTTGTTAGATGTTGTTTTTTCATTTCATTGTTTTTTTAGAAGTATCTGGAGTGTTATTTGAATTTTTTTTGTTACAGTTCAGTCTTGTTTCATCTATTCTCTGTGACCTTGTGCACTTTAAAAATTTTCATAATAATAATAATAATGATAATCTTTCAGAGATACTAACCAAGGAAGGACAAGTGTGAAAATGGATAGGGTGGGTATTCATTAATTCAGAGCATTAGAGCATGTTTTCCTGATAGCTACACATAGGTTCTACACATAGGTTCTCCCAGCCCTGGCTAGCCCATCAAGACAACAGTTTTCAAGGGTTGATAAAAAGTGCACCTAACATCCCTAGCCGAAGCAGATGCTGATCTTGTACAGCACTGTTAATCGCAATCGTAATTTGTGATCTCGAAATGTCTACAGCACCCAAAGAAAGCTTTTTGTGGGAATCAGCTTATTCATAGGCGTTCAGTTACAGCTAGCTGTTCAGCCATTTTTACAGATACAACGTTGCACTGTTCAGATGAGTGCAAAGAGGACAACCAGTTCCTGTGGGGTGGTGGAGCATGGGGATATGCCGCAGGCCAACCCTAAGGAACATGGTGGAACTTGGAAATTCTAGTTGGAACATAAACATAGGAAATTCTAGCAGAAACATAAATAGGAGTTTACATGATATATTAGAGTAGTCGTTAGATTCAACAATTTATATGTTGCATGGTAAGCAGCCAGCTACTTTCAGAGTGTTTGCATTGGCCATTGAGAATCCAAATGCTAGGAGCATAGGATGAGGCTTATTCAGTTGAAGCAAGCCCCTAGTGCTCATCTACTTGGCCTAAGCCTCAACACTGGCAAGTTTTCCTTATAGTATAGCCCTCCATTCGTTCCATTCATTTTTACATTTGTTCAGCAGCCCAGTGGATACCTCAGGGCTTTAAAATTTTGTGCTCACTTAGTGTATCCTCGTATTTGGAATCATCTACCACTAGATTCCCAACATGACAACTCACTGTCATTGTTTAAATCACTTGTCAAGACCCACTATTTCACTCTGACCTTTGCATGACTCCGTCTTGACCCACAGAGAAATACTCAGCACCACACAAAAGTTGAGACCATCTTCTTCACCGGCACTGTATCAAATCAAGACTGCAAGAACCAGGTTGTTGGGTCAGTTTCGATGCCAGGTCAGAAGAATCTGGGAAGGGTCAGGCCTGAGCAAACAGCATGTTGCTAAGTGATTATGATGGTAACAGTGGTCGTAGGACAGTCCAGGATCAGTTGTGGGATAGGATAGTTTGAACAGTTTGGTTTTCAGTCTGGATTGAAACTGTCGAGGGGAGAGAGGAAGTAGAGGAGAGCGCTCACATTTACAGGTAACAATGTAGGATTAGCAAACTGATAGATGTCTTTCAGGACTTTGTTCCAAAGAGCTGGCATGACAAAGATGAAGGAGTGATGGCAGAATTTGAGAGAGCAAGAGATTGGAGGTCAAGGTAGAGAAAGGTGTGAGGAAAAATGAGAAGATATGGATTTTTAGCAGTGACCATTGACTGGTGCCTTGAGGATTGTTACAGTGGTGCTGTAGAAGTTTCATAAGGATATGTACTTACTGTTACAAGTTTAATCATCATGTTAATCCTCATCATAATCATTGTTGTCATTTTCATGGAAAATTGGTCATCATCATCAGTTTGGCAGCAATGGTTCAAATGCACCGAGTGACTTGTAATGTCCAATGCGTTCCTCACATTTAGTCTGTTATGGCTTGTTTCTGTTGTTTATATTATCTCTAGTTTATAGTTCATAACTATAGTTTACAGTTGTAGTGTATATAGTATGTCTGTTGTTGTCTGTTGGTTGTCTGTTCCTCTTTCACAGATCCTGTTCTGACTCCCCTTCTTCCCCTTATCTCTTTTCTCTCCAATCCCAAACATCACCCATGGTAGCTGCCGTGCTGTCTCTCTGCCTAACTTTTCTATCTTGACCTGGAACGAAACCCTTTTTGCCTATTGATTTTGTTTTGACTTAGCGCCTGTGAATAAACTGGTCTCCATGATGTAGCTTTTGTTGGGCGCTGTAGAAATCTTGGGAGTATGATTATGATTATGCTATCTATCGATGTTGTAGTCTTGATCTGTTTTTGCTACTGATTTTTCAAATCTTGCCGTGTATCTGACGGAACCTTTTCTTTAGTTGGGAGTATGATCTAGCAGGAAGAAGAAGGGTGCGTCCAGATTTAATCAGCTGGGGTTAAGTTACTGCTTGTTCAAAGATCTGGAGTTATGTCTGCTTCTCTCTATAACTCACTCCCAGCTGTGATATACACATCAACGGAATGTGCCCTGGTATTATCAGAATCATATATGTGTGTAATATATATATATATATATATATATATATATATATATATATATATATATATATATATATATATATATATATATATATATATATATATATATATATATATATATACATACATACATATATATGAATGCATAACCCAGTATGTTTATATCCCTTGACATACCTGTGTATTTACTTATTTTACATGTGCTGTACATATCTGTAGGGGGTACATGAGGCATAAATATACATTAAGTATGTATTATTTATGCATGTGTGTATGTATGTATACATGTATGTGTGTGTGTTTGTATCTGTGCATATATGCAGGTTTGTATGTATGCATGTATGTATGTGTGTATGTATGTACATATGTATGAATGTATGTATGCATGTGTGTATATATACGCATGTGTATATGTATGTATGCATGCATGTGTGCATGAGCTATGCATATATATATATATATACCCATAGCCTTCTGTATAGCCTAATAGTTCGTAGAGATGTCTGAGATATATCCAGCTGTTTGGAATTTGCATAACTACAGTGTTGGCTTGGCACATTTTATGAGGTAATTAAGAAGGAATCTGGTGCTAAATAAATTGTTCTTCGTAACCTCTGGGTCCTGCTTAGGCTGCTGGTACAGAAAAAAACTGATTTCATCCTCTGTCAATTTGCAAACTGCATTACACAATTACTGAGCTAATGTTCTCCAGGTTTTTGCTAGAATTCTTAAGTAATCAGTTGAAATTTAGTTTTCTTAATGATTTTTCGGCAATTAGTTTCAGCAAATTAATAATTAGTTTTCCTCAGCTAATTGGGGATGGCTATGATTCCATAAACATTTCAGGTCAGGTTCCAGTTATGTTGCAGACCACCGCCTATCCTTGTTAAAGTCAACAGCCTGTTGCCAACACAATTATGGTGAATGAATTCAATGGTCCACTTAATTAACTGTGCTCCAGGAGCTGATGTTTCCATCATTCTAGGTTTATTAGTCCTAGCGAACTCTGTATGGTACTGTTTACCCGTACGATGGACGAACTTAAGTCTTAATAAAATGTAATTAGGAAAATTTGTGTAGTATTTTAGATAGTGATTTACTTCTATGATGCTTCACTATATCAAGTTCTGCAACAGAAGAGCTACTCTGTTCAAAGTGTTTCTTAAAAAACCATAAATAAGTGCAAAATGATGTGTGGAAAACATGCTTAGTAATGAAATGTGTTATTTTCAGAAAACATGGTTAGTAAGAAAAAGAAACTTCTGCAGGGTAACAAACCTTTTACCACAGACCAAGGATGAAAAGCTCAATTCAACAACATCTCATAAATATTTCACTGAGATAGGACCTAGCTTAGCCTCGCAAATTGTTTATGTCCTTGAAGCAGTAAATGAGGAGCTGAAAATATTTCCAGACTGACCCAAATCAAGTAAGCTATCACATAAACTGAATAGAACTCGCGTCATGTTATTCCAGAACTCAACAAGCACTGCAAACATCCTTTAGATGTTTACTCGCTACGTTTACAATGTTGTAATTCACTCACACTTGCCCAGTCTCATGTGCTGTGTAATCACTTAATCGCTCGTTTGCTTGTTCATTTTTTTACGTGAGTGCTTGTTCCTTTTTTAGTTGGGACTCTGAACATAACTGCAGATGCACCTCCACCACTTATCGGTGAACTTGAGCTCCAGCACTTTGAGTTACTTCCTGGGGGCCAGTGGTTTCCAAAGACGTGTATTCCTCGGCAGCGCATCGCTGTAATTGTTCCGTTTCGTGACCGAGAGTTACATCTTCGACATTTCCTCAACGTCATTCATCCGTTCTTACAGCAACAGATGTTGCATTATACAATCTTTGTTGTTGAGCAGGTAAATTGTTTGCGCTGCTAGTTAAAACTTCGTTGTATAATTCGAAAATTTACATATCTTGTTTCTGCTTGGAATAAATTGATAATGTTATAACCTGATCTGCTAATGTATGTTAAATTAGATAAAAGAGACTTACAATAAGAATAGTTAGTTCAACATCTGTTGCCATGCCTGAGAAAACCCTCATAAAGTCAAAAAAAATCAATATGTGAGAAATTGACCCATTTATTTATTTATTCCATGTTATTTATCGTAAAATAGCATGCTTGATGAATGCGGGATTCCAAAATAGTTTTGTGCATAATTTTCACAGACGTGCAGTATATGACTCAAAAGGTCTCATGTTAAAATTTAGGTAACAAAACTAATTTTGCACTAAAAACCTATTTAATTTATGTCAGACATCTAAATTTTAGGTAAGGTTTAACTCATAATTTTTCTAAATTTTTCGCATGGAGATATGCATATTAAATAGCTGTAATGTTTTTACTATTTGTAAGATGCAGTTTTCACCACATATTCAGCTCTTCCAGCTCAATCAAAATGTTCAGCCGACTTCGTGATGGTTTTCTTGGGCATGGTCACATATATATGTGTGTATGTGTCTATAAATATGTATAGCGCCATTTAAGAATCTCAGAAATTTGCTTTCCACTAATTTCTAAACAAAACAGTTTTCTCTATCAATATAGTTGAATGATGGTTGCATAGCTGGACATACTGACTGACTGAATGACTAACTTATTTACTTACTTGTTGGAGTTTATTTAATTTCAGGCAGCACCAAATGTCTTCAACAAAGCTTCCTTGATGAATGTGGGATTCCTTGAAGCGCAATTGTTTGCTGATTACGACTGTTACATATTTCATGACGTAGACATGTTGCCAGAAAATGATCTCAATTTCTACACATGTTCAAATGTTCCACGTCATGTGGGATCGCACTTAGATAAGTGGAACTACGAGTAAGTATGCTGCCCAAAAACCTTCATGTTCACTAGTCAGTGAATAGCTGCACACATACAGCACCTTTCTTCGAGGTCATGCTATGGCGCTCTGCCACTCATCTTCTTGTTATTATTAGGCCTACTTTAGTTCTGAAGTAAAGGTTTCAGTTTTCAACATAATATTTAATGCGCTTTTATCAACTGCGTCCGATCTGCCCTGTATGCCATTCACTCTCTAACAAAGCTGCTTCTATCCTGATGAATGCAGTCATAAAAGCATTAAAGTTGACTGTGGTAATGCCATTTATTTGGGCCTGTGTCTTGTTTGCATTAACCAGTCGCAATCAACTCTTAAGTGCAGCAGCTTGGCTAATTGGTGGGATGACAGAGTTTGTGTCTAACTACATGTGAGACGAGCTGCATTGTTTGCCCATGCGAAGGTGCATTGAGTTTAAGATACTTATGTTGATTCATAACTGCCTGACTGGTGGTGCTCCATCCTGTCTTAGAGAGCTTTTGTATTTCAGTGTCGTTCGTACTTGGTCGCAGATCTCTTCGCTCTACACCACAGGGTGATGTGGTTGTTCCCTGTCCCATATTTCTACAGTGCAACATGGAAGCTTCAGTGTAGTTGACCTGTCATTCTGGAACAGGCTGCCACGCAATTATGACATTGTACAGTGTAATTGTAATCGTAAACTCAGAATTTCTACAACGTCCAATGAAAACCAAGTTGTGGGAACTAACTTATTCACAGGCGCTCAGTCAAAACATTTTTGATAGGCAATAATGGTTCGATTCCAGATCAAGATCTAAGAGCCAGGTAGGAATGAAAGCAGTCAGACGGCTACGGTGGGTGGTGTTTGGAATTGTATATGAGCTTCTCGTCATTTCTCTACCCCTATTTTGCCATGGTTGAAGACCATTCCTTTTCAGTATAATCTTGTGTTGTGAGGTCAGGAGCATTTCTGAGAAGACCTCTTAAGGAGGTGCTATATAAATGTGCAATTACTAATTATTGCATGTTTACTGTAAAGTGAAATTAAAGTAAATTATTGTAAAGTGAAAGTAATGAGATTTTGCAAGAAGAGTGCAGCTGAAGCCAGGTGAATTGCTGAAAGCTCATACAAGATGTGTGTCAGAAATATTTATTTTATTTATTTATTTTTGTGTATTTGTGACCAGCTCTCACAGAATGAGTTGCATGTCACATTATATTATTGTAGAGATAGTTTTCATTCCAAAGGGGCACTCCTACCTACCTCAGGTAAAAAAAATAATACTAAATCATGCAGTCTTATGCATGACTCTGGTTAGAGGAAGCAGTGTGCATTTACAGAGACCATAGAGTACGGATGACTCTGGTTAGAGGAAGCATTGTGCATTCGAAGAGACCATAGAGTACAGATGACTCTGGTTAGAGGAAGCATTGTGCATTCGAAGAGACCATAGAGTACGGATGACTCTGGTTAGAGGAAGCAAAGAGACCATAGAGTACAGATGACTCTGGTTAGAGGAAGCAGTGTGCATTTGAAGAGACCATAGAGTGCAGATGACTCTGGTTAGAGGAAGCATTGTGCATTCGAAGAGACCATAGAGTACAGATGACTCTGGTTAGAGGAAGCAATGTGCATTCGAAGAGACCATAGAGTACAGATGACTCTGGTTAGAGGAAGCAATGTGCATTCGAAGAGACCATAGAGTACAGATGACTAGTTAAAGGAAGCAGTGTGCATTCACAGAGACCATAGAGTACAGAATTGCAGTAGTTTAGCCTTGTCAGAAGAAAGTTGTGTATTACTGTTTTCGGCAATGCAAAATCTAGGGTAGAGCAAAGTGATTGGTGAAACAAACATGTTTTTACTGTAGTGATATCTTTCAATCCTGAGGATCATTCCTACCCCAGGAAAAATAATCATAAGATAAAAACATTATTTGCCAGACGTCAAACTTCTATCACAGGGCGTGTTACATCAGAATCCATGTTGTAATGAAGCATGTTACAACAAGGCTGCAGTGTATTAGAAACGCCTCATTAAGTCATTCAGTAAATCATTCAGTAAGTCATTAAGCAAAGAAGCAAGGTTAGAGAAGAGTGCATTATCTATTGATAGTGACTCTCACTGGCTGTGAATCATTGGCATTTAGTGTGCATCCTCTACAGCCTCATGCACGTGGCCCACAGCTGGCCCCCATGCATGGGGCCTACAGCTGGCCCACATTGCACCACTGGTAAAAACTGGTAGCAAGCAATATCGGTCCAACTCATGCTGCTGTTGGAGGTGTTAGGTTTAGCAAACACACAGATTTTCATGGCAGCCAGATGGGTATTGTCTTTAGCAAAAACAACAGTCCCGTATCCTGCTTAATTTGTGTTGGGACCTAAAGGAAAAATGAAGCTCTAAAATATACCTTATATACTTTGATTACAGTCCTAGGAATGTCTAGAATGCGGCACAACATGAGCGGATTTTTGTTGGCTGTTCTCAGATTGCCTTACACTGAGCTGTTTGGTGGAGTGACAGCGTTCCGTAGAGAACATTTCACCCAAGTGAATGGCTTCTCAAATCAATACTATGGATGGGGTGGTGAAGATGATGACATGTATTTCAGGTATAGAATTACCTTCTGCCTTTTTATCTTGTTTCTATCATGTGTATGCATGTGTGTACATGCATATGTGTGTATGTATGTATGTGTCTGCATATATATATATATATGTATGTATGTATGTATGTGTGTGTATGTATATATATATATATATATATATATATATATATATATATATACGCATGTATTATTTTATTTATTTATTTTATTTAAAGCACTTATTACACATGCAATGTCAGTACATCTGAATCTGAGGCATGGATATATGTTCACTAGGGGCCAAGATAGAGAGTCATACAAAAGCCTGGGTAAAGTAGTGAGTCTTGACAAGTGATTTATAAGATGATAGCGAGTTTGCAAGTCGGGCCTTTTGTGGTAGACGATTCCAAACACAAGGAGCACAGCAGCTAAAGGCACGTGATCCTACAATTGTCCTGAACCTAGGTTCTTGCAACAAACCAGTAACAAACAAACAAAATATTCAAACCAGTATGTAGGTACTGTATATATGTTTGTATGTTTGTGTTAAGGCACTTAGGGTACTATAGCACCTTTTAAATACCTCAGAAACGCATACATGTATCTATGATTAATTGTATGCACAAAATATGCCTGTGTGTTTATGTCTATTGTAATTGTAATTTGAGATTTACAAAGCGCCTCTTAGAGGATAAACTCAACAGAGGTGATGAGGGCATGGACCAGAGTGGAGATAGCATGAAAGAAAGAGTGCAGTGAAAGGTGCGGAGCTGACGAAGATGGTTAAAACAAGAGCGAGAGATGCTATTGAAAAACGCCCGAAAACTGAAGAAAACAGATGAAAAACACACTAACTAATGAGTCGGCAGTCGCACGCCGAAGCACAGACATAAATATATGTTTATCCAGCTATTCAAACAATTTTGTCTTTAGACAAACTTGTGGTTCCTAGTGAACTCTAAATTCACTTGATCAACTGATGGTCTGTCAACAGTTTCTTATCAAGCACCATACAAATCTCCAGATACATACAGCATACTTGTACCAGTATATGTATATTTATGTATGTTTTTATATGTGTAGATTATGTAGATACAATACAATAATAAAATGTAAATTACATAATGCACTGTAACTGAACATTTATATAGCCCTGCATCAAGGACATTTCTCAGCTTTGCTTGCAACCCAACAACTCCAATGCACCACTGTGCAAGAAACTAAGGGTTGGCTCAGTACATTGAACTCTGTATCGGTATTTATGCACGTATGCAGTATATGTGTGTATACTTGTATCGGTTTTGAATGGAATACGGGTATTGTGCTGTCAAAATGTAAATAGAAACCCTCATTAATGTCATATGTAATTAGTAGTGCTTAATATAATTAAAATGATGCAGTTGGCCAATTAGAAGCTTGATTGCTTTGCAGTTCAGTAATTTACAGGCTTGACTCTGCTGAGCAATACTGCTTAACGATTTTGAGCGAGTCACGTGTGCACGATTGCGTCTGTTAACAGGCAGCATAATTGACATCTGCAGTGCTTTTAGTTGGCATCTAGTTCTTTGGGATTTACCCTTGCAGATAATGTTCTAGGGAAGGCAAAAGGAATCTTGGGAAATGATGATTAAGTCCACTCAGTACCATGAGAGAATTTGCAGTTACTTACCTTAGGAGATTAGACTTTATTTTCCTTGGGGGAATTTGCTTTCCCTTTACTTGCCTTTGGAGATTTTACTTTTACTTTACTTGCCTTAGGAGATTTTTTCTTTTACTTATGAGATTTTACTTTCTTTTGCTTACCTTAGGCTGCTTTATTTTTACTTTACTTACCTTAGGAGATTTTGTTTTAAGTTAACCTATACTTAAATTTTGCTTTAACTTAAGTTATCTTTGGAGATTTTACTTTTCTTTTACTTGTCTTAGGATATTTTACTTTATGCAGACGGCATCAGTCATTGGTTCGCAGCAAGTAAAACCAAATTCCAGATCACAATCAAGACCCTTGAAGCCATAAAGTTATCTGAAAAAGACTTGTGCCACAAGCACTGCTCAAATGCATCTTCGCATTCAGAACTGTCATTCATAACTGTAATTCAGAAATGCATGTCTTTGACTTAAATAAATCATTGAAAAACTAGAAAGTTCCAGGAAATACCTCACTATAAAAGAAACTTTTCAGATGATAGTAATAAAATTGAAAATTGTTAATAGTAATGAATTTCAGCAGTAATTTTTATGAAATGTAAGAGAACCCTCACAGTCAGAAAAATCAATATGCGAGAATTTGACTCAGAAGGCTGTTTCACATAAAATAAGTCCAAAATAGGGCTGTGCATAATTTCTGCAGAGATGTGCTGTGCAGTATATTGCTTGAAAGGTCTTGTGTTAAACTCCAGCCTATGTAGCTAAGTTTGCATGTAAAACTGTATTTACTTTACACCAGACATCTAAATATTAGGCAGAGATATACATATTAAATAGCTACAACTTTGATACTGTTTGTGATAAGTTAAGGGGTAAAACATGGGATTTTCATGAAATTATTTAACCCTTCAAGCTCAATGCAATATTAAATCAATTTTCAAGTTTTTCCAATTTTATTAGGGTTTGCTCAGGCATGGTCACAAACATGGAAGCAACCAATGTGTAATCTGTTCATTCAGCATTTTAACAACCAATACACAGTGATCGTATTAATTATTAAACTATGTCAAAGTTAGCATGAAATATTTGCTTTTATGATTATGAAACCTGTCTGTGTATTCATGGTATATTAAACAGTGTTACTCTATATGATCTGTTTCAGAATCTTAGCCAATAAGTTAACATTTATTAGATTTCCAGAAACTGTAGCAAGATACACAATGATTAAACATAGTACTGATCCAGGAAATCCAAAGAATGGCAAAAGGTAACTAGTGTTTGCATGCACTTTCTTTTACATACATATATAGTTTATTTTATTTATTGACTGATTTATGTAAATATCTTTATCATAATGGAATGGTGTAGTTAAGGTAATTTATTCTCTTGTCTGAGGGAACATAGATTGCTTTGACGTACTTGTACGACCTCATTATGTATTTAAAGTCCATGTGTTTATGACTACACTTTGAAGTATATTGAGTACTCATTAGCGGATGGCACAGGTTATAACCTGTATGTACTGGTTTAAAGCAGGGACTGATTTTTAATCATGCAGCTGATGCTTCATGCAACCATCTGGATTAAAAATTTATTATGCATGTGTTTGAAACTGGTTCCAGATCTGACTGGGACTTCCCAAAGAGACATGTTAAGTCAGTCTGAGGCCAGGTGAATGGAATGGGGAACAGATTTTTTTAGAAATGTTTGGCCCCTTGATGAAATCTTAGTCACATTATCTAATTTAATATGAAAACTTCTATGGTGCTGTCATCATAATGCCGATGGTTGCTTCTAAGCAAAGCTGTATGCAAGAAGCAAACAATCTGTTAGTCCAGTTTGCTCTGGATAAATTCATTTAATTGTTTTATCACAAGGAGCTTTTCTTTTTCAAGAGAATTTTTATTTATTGATTTTTATCTGTCTTATAGTTTAATATTTAACTGTTCCATCCAAAAGCCCTTGATGCTTTTGATATGCTGAAATCAGTGAAGAGTACTTCTGCTTGTCTAAATAGTATGCCTTGTTATGTTGCAATATTCATTGGTCATCAAGTTTTTAAAATTAAAATAATTTCTAGTTTTAAATTGCCACTTGTTTTGCTTTTTGTCAGGTTGAAAGTATTATACCATGAAAACCGTGAGAGAATTTATGCAGAAGATGGACTTAATTCATTGAGGTACAGACTGCGAAAGTCTGAAGCCCGTCCCCTCTATATGTGGCTGTTTGTTGAACTATCACCAAACCCAGATGTTGTTGATCAAGCTTTCTGGACTGACTGGCTATCAAAGGCCAGCAAACAATCAATGACATCCATTTGGCATATTCTACTGTCCTTAGCTTTTTTCATCTTTCATTTTTCCTGAAATTCATGCTCGTAGTATTTGCATGAGTTTGTGTGAAATCTACACACAGTTCAGTCCTACTTCCTGTGATTTTAGTAAGGAGGGCCTTTGAGTCCGAGTTTTTTGATGCAAAGATTTACTTTCAGTCAATGTTTTTGTGATGTGAAGCTTTAATTCTGACTATTGTCTTTTGCTGTGGTCCTAAGTTTTAAGAATTAAGTAAAAGATTTAGAAAAAAAATTTAAACAATTGGTTGCCTGCAAACATTTAAAGGAGGTACGTGACAAGAAAGCAGTGTCCAGCATATTTCATTTGATATGTTTACAAAGCAAGTGGTCAGCAAAAAGACCATTGGCACAAGTAATCATAGTTGTAATCATAATCTCCAGATTCCTGCAGTGTCCAACGAAAACTAAGTCACAGGAACCAGCTTGTTCACAAGCGCTTAGTCAAAACAGAATTGATAGGAAGAAAGTGTTCAGTTCCAGGTCAAGATCCAGGAGTCAGTCAGGCTGGCAGTCAGATGGCTATGGTGGATGATATTTGAAAATGTAGCAGGGAAGAGGCAGAATCTGGAAAAGATTTTGAAAAAGTAATTTTTTCAGTTTTGAATGAAAGACCAGGACAGAAATTGCAAGAGGTGAAGTGCGACGTGATCTTGTTATTTTCCCCTTCTCGTGCTTCCAAAATGCAACACAGTAGCTTTGCTGTGGTCAGACCTTCATTCTGGAGCAAGCTGCCATGCAACCTGCAAATTGAGCTTCTTGTCCTTTCTCTGTCTCTGTACTGCCACAGGTTGAAGACCATTCTGTTTGATTGTGGTCTAGCGTTGTCAAGTTGTTTGTGGTCTAGCGTTGTCAAGTTGATTGTGGTCTTGTGTTGCTGAGTATGGAGCACCTTTGAGGAGTTTTCTTTAAAATGCACTATATAAATATGCACTGATGATTATGATTACTAAAATCATGTTCTCAGCTGAGCAAACGATACTTAATGTCAAAGGCTTTTTCAGTCCTTGGCTGAAGCATCCTGCACAGCAAATGGTGCGGAGCCCATTCAAACGGGCAGTGGTGGTGAAGGATCTCACCCGATCGATTCATTGTAAAAATGAGCAGGGTCGAGGCCATAGGGTCTCTATATAAAACCGTGTGCATTTACATTCAGTTTGCAGCAGGCTAACCTTTAAGTTTGATTCCTCTTCCCTGGACCCATTGGTAGAAAAAGATCTTGAACGACAAGGTTTTGGGCTAGTGCAACATGGTAAAAAGGCCTTGCACAGGAAGGTATAACACCACTTTGTGGATACGGTACTAAGCTTACTTGAGTTTTTCTGTAGAGGAAAGTCTTTCTTTAGTTGTAAAATATACTTTTGTACAAAGGTAAAGTGTTCCTTTGACAATTATTTGCCCACTTGCGCTTTAAAAGCTACACATTGTCTCAGGTTTACATCGTTATTTGACTAGCTATGCATGTGTGTATATATCTGGATAGCTTTCAAGCGCCTTTTACAAACTCCTCAAAAGGTGATATGGAAAGTAGATCTGTTAGACAAAAAGAAGTTTCTTTGAAACAATAACAGTGTATTTTTATTGTTAGTATTTCCGTATTCGTAACGAATCGTAGAGGTAGTACTCCACCTGCCAACTGCAGCCAATTGTGTATGATAGACATGTAACATAGGATACATACTCTATGCCTGTATTCGTTTGTAACGTAATTACCGGTTTATATAACACATTGAAATTATACAGACTCAAAGCGTTGTGCTTGTAGGTTATTTTGCTGGTCTTAGTTGATTTTGGTACAGACCTTCAAACACCAGTAATTAAAATTAAAAATGGTCATAATCTGCAGTGCTTTGGAATGAACAATTAAACATATCGCTGTTTGTTCTGGATTTGCCAGGTGTAGTTGCTATAACTCCGCTTCAGATCTGTGACTACTTGTGGCGAAGATTCACTCTGCTTATTTGCAGGTTTCATCATTTCTTGAGTGAACGTCTCCACTGTAATGGGTTTATTAGGCATGTGTTAAGAAACCTGCACAAGGGACAATCCATAAAGGACATCCTCTAAGAATGATCGACCTTGAACCCTTCTCTCCACTATTGTCCACATTTGACATTACCCTTCACATCCCCTTTGCAGACGCCTCTACTCTAATGGAGCACTGAGGCCTGGATTAGGCTACCTTGTTGATCTTGCACGGCTAACTGCGCTAAAAGGTGGGGGTACTTTGATACTGCCACTCCCAGCAAGGGACTACTTAGATTCAGCACAGTACAGACTGCTGCCTGACTGAAGTTGGTGCTAAAGACACAGGCTGCACTGAAATGAATGTGTAGCAAGTTTAAATGTGGAAGTCTGCATTGGACGCCCTCCCTTGTCCACATTTGGGTGACCCTTTCCTCCCTCTGTTTGCAGACGTCGTTAATGAATGACCCGAAATTAAGAAGATTTGTTTGCTGATGTCACCTGTTTGTTTATAAATGTGATCAGGATTTGTATTCCTTTTTTAGACTCACTGTTTGTGTTTCCAGCTGATGTCTTTTGCTTAGATTATTTGTCCTAGTAAATCAATTTCCTCCAACTAAAATTTTATAATTAAAATGGTTTGGAGCTGCACCTGAAATCCTCCAAGAACGATTATGGCCACAGAAAAGATGGTGTTTTGTGCAAAGCTTGTGCATTTATTTTAAATTATTAGTTCTTTCTCCTGAGCTTTTAGAACAGAACCCAAACACTGTTCATTTAACGTCTCTGAATCTAGTCTTAAGACATCTCTTAATTTGGTGTAATTCTGGCCTTACAAAAAAGTGTAGTGTAAATATTAATAGCATATGTTTGGGCGATGCATCCCTAAAGAATGTGAGCCCTTAAATTTGCCAGACTGGTATGCTTGGCATGCAAGTTAATACTCTGAACGACCCCAACATAACCTTTGACCTGTGAACCCTTATTTCAAATTCCAAATCACCCTCTGAAAATGTTAGTCAAAACCTTCAGAAAAGGGGCAAAATACGGTACTGAAGAAAGAATAAAGTTGAAGCAAGGTCTAAACTGCAGGATGACTGTAAAGATGTGGAAATATAGGCAGATGAAAGCTTTAGCAATGTCAGAAGGTCAGAAGGGATTCGTTCATTCAGACATCCATGCAGAAGTGCAGTGATATTTGACATTAAGACACAGTCGTACTATGAGATATACACCTGAGACTCATTACAACATGCTTCGTTACAGTAAGACTTTTGATATAACCTACTCAGGGACATTATCCCAAAATTAGCTCAGCTAATGTTTAGAAAATAAACTTGTTATAACATGACCTCATTATAAGGTGGTTCTTGATATAGCTCCCAAAGACAGCGTGTTACTGAGTTTCCAGTGTACAGTAATCATAATTGTAATCTCAAGATTTCTACAGCACCCAGCAAAAGCTAAGTGTGGGAACCAGCTTATTCACAGGCACAGTATTTGCATCTGCCCATAAAATCTGTCTTTGACAATCCCCATGCATGAAGAGACAGAAGCAAAAATTTTGGTTAATTGGTAAACCAGTCATCCTAGAAAATGGCCACAAAGCCTGCCACTGCCACGGAATCTGCTAAACGGCTAAAGAAAAGAAACCATAGAATACCAACTGCGGCACATAACGTGCTTGTGTATTTTTGCCGCTTCACAGCAACTGCAGTTTTTGTGGAGTACAACATACTTTGTTGGAATTTAGAAATGCACATACTTGAATGCTTAGATAATGAACATTATCAGAGCATTACACCTCTACAGATTTCCGCATTGAGCTGTAGACTTCTGTAGACTTCCTATCTTTTCGTCATTGTTTTCTATGCCTTTTATGACTTTTTATACTCTCACCATTAACAGAATGTAGTTACAGTACTTGTTATTAAAAAGGAATGTACCATTGCTAGGCATAATACGAGTAAAGTATCAGTGTTACATCACCTGCATAAAATTAATTTTATATCCATGTGTTTTTGAATGATTCAAACTGATCTGTGACTTGTTTGTGCCTTACGGTGTGTTAGCTTCTGATGGGCTTTGATATCACATTCCATGTTTTGCAGTAATTTTACTGACTACCATAATGAGACGTCCAGTAAGCCAATTATGACACAGAATTTGAAGATGCTCCACGTTTATGCACATAATTTATTAAACAACTCTTAATATGAAAACGCTATTTTATGTAGGTTTTCATAGCTTTAATTCGTCAAACTGCTTCACGTTTTACAGAAGTTAAATTTACAAAAGTAAGTCAACAAACAGTGGCCAGCAAGACACACCCTGTGAAAGAGTCGACAGGTACTTAGAAGGCGGTATATAAATGTCTAGTTACATTACATTACATGATATAATAAATATTTTACTGGCCTGCTTTGCAGCAGCATACCTGGCTTTGCAGCAGTGTAGTCAAGAATTATTCTGCATGACAAAGAACACACTTAACACTACCGTTATCTACCTGAGTTGACTAATGTCCTTAAACCCATTTCTTACTTACAGTATCTAATGTTTCTTGTGGCAGTGGTGACTCAACTGTACACTTCGTTCAGCAGAAAAGTGGTAACAGAAGTGGTGGATCAACCAGTACATATATTCGATTTTACAATGCATGTGTATTTTCTTCGTGACTCATTCGCCTGCATGTTTGGTTGCGGTTAGAAGGCTTTGTACACAGTGCTATATACGCTGCATCCAGAAGCAAAATCCACCAAGATTCTCAGCATTGCAAGACAGGGCTAGCACAGTCTGTACAAGGGGACCTTAAATGGCGTGGCGCTCATTCAAATGGGCAACGTTGGTGAAGGATCTCACCTGATTAATTCATTGAAAAAAGAGCAGGGTCGAGGCCATAAGGTTGCTATAGAAAAACGTGTACGTTTACATTTGCAGCCCCAAAACAATAGTCAGCTCAGACATTTCCAAGTGATGTCAATCTTGAACAAGTCGGGGCTTTTTTGGGATTGAATATGAACCTCGAATTCTTACAACCTGAGTTCAAACTCCCACAAGTTTAACTCAATCTTACATCAGTTCAGCTCGAATTTCCCCATTTCATTAACTGTCTGAATCAACATCATTGAGAGATGGCAAACGTGGTGCCTCTGCAAGAGATGACGTGGAACTTTTGTGCTGATGCTTCATGCTTTTTGATCTTTTAAACGAGGATGCAGATATCGACGATGGCCGTGGCAGTGGCATTATAAATTTTTCGCGTCCTCCCAGACCATTGAATCCCTGTCTAAAAACAGATGACGTATTCGCCATGAAACTGCACTGTTTTTTCTTCAGAATATTCAGGTGCATCACATCTGTGATGTTACTGATGTCTGTTATTTCCGACGTTCTGACATCGGAAGCCGAGGAAATTTTTATCAGTTTTGGTTTGCTCTCATTACCGGAGAATTTGCGTTTTGCAGTGGCAGTCGGCTGGCTAGGATGATCGGACATAGAGGAACTTGACCCCTTCGGTGGACTGCTGAAAAGGTCAAACGACTGGTTAAGATCCATGACTGGAGGTCGTGATAACTTTGGCCGTTCACTGGGAGTCAGCTGAGGGGCAGGACTTTCGTTGATGAGACGCCGAGCAAAGCTGGTCGTTGTGTTGCTCGGAGAAGCAATGGCTGCCTGAAACACAAGTTTCATGAACTGTCTGAGAAGAAATTCAATAAAAGTTCAAAAGCAAAGGTTAGCTTGACTGTCAGAACACAACTCTGGTTTGTGAATCCAAAAATTATGCCTAGCACAAAAATTCTTTAATAAGATAATAGGCAGGCAGTTTATGTAAACTTATTTTCTAATAGCTACCAGCATCACTGTAATTACAAAGCTAGTTTTTTTAAACTACATACAGCGCATACCTGTTTACGCACAGCTGGTGGGAGGCAGTCACTGCAGCTGTTTGTTAGTACTGCAGGTTTAGAGGGTCGAGCTGAAATACAGTAGTGTATGATTTATGAGTCTTAATGTGGCTAGAAAGCTCAAAGAGTGTCTGATGTAAAGGCACTTGCACTGTAGCTTGCTCCCACACTATTTGAAAGGCCACATTGCTGCCTTATTATGGGCAAAAGTGATTGTGACTTAACACTACACAGTTTGTTTCTGGATACATTAACCTCATAGATTATTTTAAAGCATGAAATTCATGCATTGCACTGCCAAGCCTATCAGTGCACAGCTGTTGTGACTTTGGCTGAGACAGCAGCTAAGCTCCTGTGGAATGCAAGGGCCCAAGTAGCAGCTTTTACTAGATGTGGTACCTTTATCCATTTGGGGAGTGAAGACAAGAACAGCTATATTAAGTTCACCGCTTTGGAACTGTAACGCCCACTGCAGGACTCAAAACCAGCTTCAGCCAGCAGCTGTTGCCACGTATTTAGGCAGCTGTAACAGCTGATACAAGCTGTCTAAAATAATAAGACGATGAGACTGAATGTTAGCCAGTAGAGCATACTAATTTTACAAATATTCTGCCATGTAGTGCTACACAGCAGGTTCATGTATAGTGTTAATGCATCTCATTAATAAAAAATAGGTAGCATCGGGAGGCATGGTGCAGCTGCGCATTAAGATATTCGCATAAAAAAACTCGACACATATAAATGGGACTGCACTTGTATGTAATTACGGCAATGGCATCTTCCTCTAGTTTCTGTCACATTTCTTAAAACAAATCTGCTAAGATCTGAAACAGAAACTTTCAGACACCTAACTTTTTCAAACAAAGGCCATTGGATGACCTTGGTTAATAATAATAATCATAACAATAACTAAGAAATACAGGTTTCTGCTTCTACCTGGAGGGCCTCAATCTTGTTCTTAAGGCTTTTAATCTGTTGATCTTGGCCACAGACATCATCTTCGAGGCATTTCACGTGCTCCTTGCAGCTGGTCAGCTCTGATGTTCGTTCAGAAAGCTGAGATTTGGTTGCTTCAAGGTCCTTTTTCAGCTTTCTATTCAACTCCTGCATATTGCGTGAGTCCGCCTTCTTTCGGTCGAGTTCACGCTTGTATACACAACACCAGGTAGCAAGCTGAGCCACATCGGTATTCTGTCGAATCATGTCTTCGATCTCATCTTCACATCCTTAGGACAGAAAACAGACCTGATGCTTCAGCAATAAAAACTGTTACACCAAACATTCATTATAAGACAAATTCTGAAATAACACGGTTAGAACATGAATTCCATAATTAATTCATCTATAGAAAACAAACTCAATACAACACACCCTTGTTGTAAGACAGCTCGACATGGCTACAAAAGACAACACTTTTACATAAAGAGTTTCCAGTGAATTGATAATTACTGGTTTTCTTGTTTTTAGTACCTTAAAGTGTGAAGCATCAAGAAGCAATGTCAAATCAATCTGACATGAGGATAGCTAGTGTTTCATAAATTTATAATTAATGTTATTTAAACCAAGCTGGAAGACATGTAACATAGGATACAATACTCTATGCCTGTATTCGTTTGTAATGTAATTACCGGTTTATGTAACTCAAGAAAGGAATCACCTAAGTAACAACAGCACAGATCTGGACGATGTCTTTAGCCAGTCCTTTTATGATCAATTTGAATGAACATCACACCTAATCTAATTGACAACTTCTGTATCAACTTTACAATAATGCACAAGGCATCACCTGATGGTTGCTTCAACTGAAACCACACTCCAAAATTATAAACCACTATGATGGAGAAGTTTGGTCAAAACCCAACAGGTTATGAAAATGCAATGATGGTAGTAGGATTTTAACCAAAAGCAGTAATAGATAACAATACAAACCGTTGATCACTTTCTGTACACTGTGAAGATTAACCAGCTTCTTTCTCAGCTCACTGGCCTCCTGTTTTGCAGCACACGCCTTTTGTTGCATGTCCTGATAGTTGACCAACTCCTGCTTCAGTAGCTTGTTCTTGGCAATTTCTTGCTTGTGAAGATCTTCTAAAGACCTAAATGAAAGTGTAAACAGAAGTGCAGTAAACCCTAAGGTAATGATGACTCAGTGGCAGAAGCTGAATTCTCTCCAACCAATAACTGCAATGCTAATGCAATGGACTAGCCAAACAGCCATAGCATTCAACTGTCAAACTCAATTTTAGTATCATGCCATAGGATGAGCAAGCTTTATCTACACGACCCTGAAACTACAATGATGTTGTCATATGATTAGATCCCAGACATGTTGTCATATGATTAGATCGAAAGATTAATTGTCAATCGTATTACATCATAAAATCTATACAGTGCCTCCTATAGAAAAAACCTATTCTTTCAGTTTAAGTTCAACTAATCTCATTTACAATTTAATGTGAAAGGCGTTTGAACCTTGTAAGTAGTCAATCAAGGCTCAGAAAATTCATATCAAGTGTTATTATGCTTGAAATAGTGATGTCCTGATTATCAGCAGAATGTTTGGAATGCTCTTTTTCTGAGGCTCTCACCTGACAAGGGACACATCCCAGTCCTCAGTATTACAGCCAGTGCATCAAAGATTTGACGCTGACTTCTCCAATGATACTAGTACCAAACTGTATAGCATGATGCAAATCAGGTGCAAACAACTTTTCCAATTTCATAATACAGCCAGCTTAAATCCTTGCTTAGTGTCTCAAAAGGCAGGCATCATTATGCTTCAATGTACGATAGCTGTTTCTTTTAATCCGGATGGTATCAGAATAGAATACCACAATTCTTAATCATTCCTTTAATCATTAATCATGCCAAAAGTATGCATCTGTTACTTGCTATACAGAATTTTACAATTCTTAATAATTCCTTTCCTGACAAAACCTGCATTTGTTAGTTGTTGTATAAATGAAAAGCTCAAAAAAGTAATACTAACCTAAGTCCACTCAGAAACTGTACTGGAAGAAAACAAAATTTCTTTACATTTTCTTAAAACTACTAACAAAACCTGGGACTTAAACAGCAGATTCCGGTTAACTCTGGAAACTTTAAAACCTGTTAGAATGAAAATAACCAATGACATATGCTTTTCACGCACATCAAAGACTCACTGCAACATGCCAATTATAACACAAATTATGATATACTGCAGTCAGGGAAGTGGATCACAAAATTACACGTAGTTCAGCTTTAGAAAACAGACTCATTGTAACACAGTCTCACTGTACGGCAGTCCTTAACACGGCTCCCTTCCAAAAACAGCGTAGTGCTCATAATAAGGAGTTTCCAATGTACACCTGAAATTCAGTCTAATGACTCACTTGAAATTCTCCTTCGCTTGGCCGAGCTTTTCTTCCGCAGACAACTTTTCCGCAAGCATCCGTGAGATTTCAAAATCCTTCTGACGAACATTAGCTTGCAAGGTTTCCAACTCATTGACGAGCTGGCTAGGTGCTGGTTCATCGACTTCCCCATCTAGCTTATCTGGCTGACTGAAGTAGAGCTTTGCTACCACGGACTTTCGAGTAACACGCGTTCGACACTGCGGACACGTCAGACTTGTTTCCAGCCATCGTGACAGGCAATCGCTGTGGAAAATATGTCCGCAAGGAACAGCAGATATGTCACCTGTTCCATCAAACAACTCCGTACAAATGGTGCAAAGGACCTTCATGGCCCCCACTTCAGGCAACCAACCACTGCAACAGCAGCTGACACAAATCTATAAATTTCAAAAACAGATTCCTAGTTGTTACAAAACTTAACATAAAAGACTGGAGTTAAAAAATGACAGGAATAACAAAGCATTATTTATATGCATATCAACATATACACATCACAATGGGACTGCTGACATGTAAGAACTCAACACGTCTGTATGTAAGCTGGTTCTTTATACTGCAGCAGTTTTGTGGCTTTATGCCATAAAAATGTCAAACCATATAAATTTCTCCTAAAATCTTTCCAGGCAGCAAGCTCAGAGGCCCTTGCACTGAAATTTTAAATTACAGGGAATGTTACATGCTTCAGAAATCTTCTTCTGACTGGATTAAGAAGAGTTTTCTTCCTCCTCTGGCACAGAAAGAACCCAATAAATGGTAAGACTACTACCTTTTACAATAGTCCTTTTTGGAAAACAGCAGATCCAAAAACTAGCTTTAATAACTGCTAAAATTCCAGCTCCTAATGAAGAAAGGAATCAATACACAGCAAACCACATCAAAATTTTCATTCAGGTTTACTTCCACACTTTCATCTCCAGTTTACCTAAGCTACAGAACTGTTATGTTTGTAATTAAGCTTTAAATAAGTACATACCAATAAACAATACTTAATATACCTAATAGCGGTTTAAAGTGGATTGACAGAATGTATTAGGAACATGCAACCCTAACTTCTTAATGCTCAAGCTGTCCTAATTTTATTTTCAATGAGGGCGATGTATTTTTCATTCAATTTCAATCTAGACTTGAACGGCGTCTTTAACGTCTTCTTCAATCACGCAAGTCTTCAGTACTCGCCGCTCTTATGATCTCAGTCTTTAAAATCGAATTCGCCAGATATCTTTGATTTCAGAATGCCAGTAAAGGCTACAATGTGCCCTAGCCTGGTCTACCCGAATCCCCGAAAACCGATTCCCCGAAAGTGATGAAAATGTAAAGTAAACTCAATTCCCGACAAAACTTTTTCAACGAGCGTTTGGAATCCAGAAACTAGTATGGAATAATCGGCCAATCACATGAATAGTATTTAAAGAAAATATCCCGAAATTAGATAAGCGCAAAGAATTTTTGTTTTCACTTAGAAAATAGATTTCGGGGATCCGGTGGTAATTTCAACTTCGGGTAGTGGGGTTTCAAGAATTAGCTACGCACCCGCTCTGCGAAATAAATACACTCTGGGACATAAATACATAAACAAATTCAAAAACCTAGAAGGCAAGTGCAAAACAATATTTTCAATTATCCACCAAATATAAAAAACAAATTACTTCATAAATAATTGTAAGTTCAGTACAAAATGTAGCAATCTTTTACGTTCTTTACTTATTTTAAAATTTCCGCCATTTTGTGCAACGCGTGCTTAGTTTATCCACAGAATACACATTTACAGGAATTAAGATGCAACATGCTATGACGCGCCCATTCGCCGCGCTACAAGTATCACAAGATTAGTATGTGCTGCGTTTAAAACGCTTTAATAATCATTATGATGATTTGATGAAACGGAAAAGTCATATGGATTATTGAATTGTAAAAATTTAAAAAAATCAAATTTAAGCATAGTGTGCGATTAAGATGGGGCCTTAACTTTTTATAGCTACTATCGCATTCCTAGTCTTTTCACTTGTAGGCCGATCAGTCTATGACTGCTATTAAATGTGAATTTTGTTTTTATTATGTATGAACATAATACAGATTAGTAAGACTCATTCGTAATTTTATAGACCGTATTGAACATACCTGGAATTAGAGTGGATTGCCGACTCAGTTTTGGTCCAATCTAGCCAAATCCTAAAATTTCTATAGCACCATTATCGTAAATGTAACCTCGAGATTTCTACAGTGCCCAACGAAAGGCATGTTAGAGGGACCAGCTTATTCACAAGCGCTCAGTCAAAAACCAAATCGATAGGCAAAAGGGGTTGGGTTCCAGATCGGAGCGGAGAGAAAAGAAGCGGAAGAGGGGTCAGGTAAAGATTTGTGAAAGAAGTGCTTTCATTAAAATAGCAAAAGGTAAAATTTGGCGGCTTCAATTTCAGATTGGTATTGTATGAGTGTGTAAGAATGGAATGGAAGTAGGTAGGACGAACGGAAACCAGCTGTTGCGTTATACTGAGACACCAGCGTGGCAAATAATTCTATAATATTCTTAACAATGTAGGTGTCCCCAGGGAATTACCTAAATCAATTAATAGGATGTTCACCCTACGCGTCGCGTAACAACCCCAAGTTCGGCCGGTTAACTCCCACCTAGACCGCTACTATTAATACTGGTATCAAGAATACCGCACTTGAGTAGCAGTTCCCGGGAATCATTATCAAGTCTTAGTCTGCCGCTTTATGGAGTTAGTTGGTGAAATATTGAGGTGCCTCAAATCCTAGCACCATAAATTATTTTGGGGACCTGAAAATGAATAATTAAACTTAAAATGTATTTATCAGAGCACCTCAGTGTTTCACCAGTAAGGTCATTTATCAGAGCACCTCAGTGTTTCACCAGTAAGGTCAGGTCTGGTTGACCATTAAGTTCATCATTAGGTTAATCAGAAATTTCAAAAATTAACATAATATTTAAACATGACTATTGTCAATTCACCACAGCAATACACCTATACAGTTATTTCAGTAGATATCATATACTTAAGTCTAGGTTCTGTTTGAATTCAAAGGTGCCACCAATCGGCTTGCACAATTGAAGCAAATTTATGTTGTCAAAAATACAGAACAGTAGATCCAGATTTATATTATGGACTACAATCTAAGATGGACAACGATTTTATTGGAATCATTCACAATACGATTGTACAATAAAAAATAGTAAATTAAACTAGTTAAACACCAAAGACTTTGGTGACAATGCACATTAAATGTAAATGTATAGGTTTTATATAGCAACCATATGGCCTTGACTCTGCTCATTTTGCAATGAATTTTTATCGGGTGAGATCTTTCACCACCGCTGCCCATTTGAATGGGTGCCACGCCATTTAAGGTCCCCGTGCACGGACCGTACTAGCCCATTAAGCTAGTAAAACTCTAAAAGACATCAATAATGAACACTGACTGTAACAGCAAACATTTGAAAATGCATAACAAATTTACGAAACCATAACAATGTATTCATATTCAGTTTCATCGTATTCATAACTACAGACTTGTTAACAAATTTAAACTTTGTGCAGGAAATATGCAAATGAGAATAATGAAAATAATTCAGATGTAGCATAGTTCAATAAAGATTCTGACAATCATACTCCTAATTACCAAGATCAAAGCTCACAATAAAATCTCTAAATTAATCAACATGACTGTAATTTTACATTCACATAACACAGCTAAACCTAATCATACAAATAATTGCCAAGTGAAAATACTTTAAATTAGACAATAATTCTGTGTCAAGAGAAAAATAGTCATGTAGGACTGACAAGCACTTTCAAGACTCAATTTGCCCAACATCAGTGACTTAATTACATTACGTGAAGCATTCTAAAGTTACAAAAGCTAAGGCTGCCTAAACATGCAAAACTGCAAATAATGAAAGCAACATCAGATCACAAAATACTGGATGACTGGAATTCTGTTGAAAAACGGAGTTACATTGTACCAAGATCGTGTAAACAGGAGTCCATCTCTCCACGAAGAGCTCTGTACTGCAGCTGAGTCTGAGCCAAAGCTTCTGCACACAAAGCATTTCATATATTATCTAAATATATTGTAGAAGTTAAACAATTAATTACCTTTACAACTAAACAATAACAGCATTACTTTGAATAAGTCCATAGCAAAAGTACAAATCATTATCTCTAGGAACCAAATCAAGTCTTGCCATAATTATGTCACAAATACAGTTCAGTGCATCAATTTGTGTACTCCCTGTTCCTGGAGACGGGCTGCCAATAGGTGATGATGATGATGATGATGATGATGAGGTCTCTGCCTGAAGATATTTCCACAGGCTTTATGCCACCCAGGGATGAGATGAGTGAGGTGGTTTCCCATTGCCCTCACAACAGACAACTGTGGGCGAGCAACTTGTCCAAGGTTGCTGTGCAGTGGCCTGAGGCAGATTCGAACCTGTGACCCTCCAGTTTTGAAGCACAGACCATACTGCTACACCACCATGTCCCATTAGGCATTACCAGTAATTAATTAATTAACCTGTTGCATTACCTCATATACAAGTAAGTTCTACGCACTGTCTAACAACCACAGAGAAATAAGCAACATATCGTATTTGTAAATCCATGATTTCTACCGCACTCAACAAAAGCTACGTCGCGGGAACCAGCTTATTCACAGGTGCTCAGTCAAAACAAAATCGATAGGCAGGAAGGGTTCAGTTCCAGGTCAAGATCTAAGAGTCAGGCAAGCAGACAGTCTGATGGCTATGGTGGATGGGGTTTGGAATTGAACCAGAAATCAAGACATGGGAAGAGGCTGAATCAGGACAGGATTTGTGGAAGAGGAGTTTTTTCAGTTTTAGGTACAAGACTTGGGCAGAAATTGCAAGAGGCGAGGTGTTGGTGAGTCAGATAATTGTTGTAATTCTAGAGTAATTAGTTGTTGAATCCATACGTATAATGTCTTTGTGAGGTTCTACAGAGGTGCTACATCAATTACCAGATACACACAAACATACACACATTATAGTTTAATTATAGCATGGCTTCAGTAATGGTTATGCTGATCAATTACGTGCTGTGAAGTGTTGCCTTGATTTCCAGCATTCTGTCAGCAAATGTGAGCTTACCTTCTAGGCGTTCAAGATCTGCTTGTTTACAATGGAGTTGTCTTGACATGGCATCTACTGTATGCTCAGTCTAGAAAGAAAATTTAAGTAAAACTGATCAATTAGCTGAGCAGACATAACAAATGCAAATCCTTTTAGCTTTACAGGAGAGATCAGCACTGCAGATGCTCAATATTGGAAATTCTTTTTCAGCCAGGGGATTGTGGATTACTGGAACCATTTACCAGAAGATGTATTACACGCACCGAGCTAGGACAATTTCGATCTGACTGGACAGTTGGATGGAGAGATATCGGCACTCTATAGCCCACTGCCTGTAACTGTAACAAGGGCTACTGGGTCAGGCAAAACAGAGGAAGATTGCTGAAGATGGACAACTGCACAAGTCATACAGTGTGCTTGTATTGATATATGGAAGTGAAGAACTTGACGATAACAGTGACACAGGCTACATATGTGCAAGTGAGTCTGTAGAAACTGCTGACGAACACACATCTTTGGTCTTTCTCTCGGACAACCAAGTAAAAGTACACAGAAGAATTTCCAAGAGAAAACCAGAAGGTTTACTTCACCTGAACTCGTTAACATCATTTTATTTTATCAGAGACCATGGAAAACCAACAGCTCTGCCATACAGCTAAATGCACACTTTAAAACAAATCATTTCTGCATTAAATGAAGGTTCCACTTATAATATCAGGCCAAGCTAGTCTAATCCAATTTAATTCAAATCAATGCATCTAAATAAACACTTTTATAGACACAACCACTGTCTTTGCTTAGCATAAAAAATGAGCTTACATCTCTGATATGAGCATTCAATTTTTTTATTGTTGACCCATACATTGTTTCTCGTTCATCAAGCTAGAAGAAACATTCAAATATCTATGATTCAGTCTAAAAACAACGACAAAAGTATTACAGAGAGTATCATGACTATGATTACTGGTATGATCTACTTAAAAAACAACTTTCATGGCACTAATATCTAATATATTCTTTATCATGTACCTACACACTACATGTGCTTTATAATACAGTGGAAAACCCTTAAACAAAAAAATGTTTAACATGAAATACTGCTTAATTTGAAAAGGATTCCTAATCTGTTCCAGTATCAATGGCTTTTAATGTAAATTATATCCTTTATCACGAAACTGATAATGCGAAAATATCGCTTAACACAAACATATGTTTGTCTTGCAGAAGAAAATCCAAAACCCTGAATAACATGAAATGTTAATTTATTTTCAACATCCAGTGTGAAACATTCATTACAGTATTGTGACATTTTGGCCTGGTAAAAATTAGGAATGGTTCAAAGCCAGTTAACAGTTAAAATTTTAGTTACTAATATAATTAATGTTGCATAAGAAACTCATATGCAGCGCTGTGCTTTGTGAGAAAAAAATTAAGCAATATACAAGTTATCAAATTCTTTAGGGGTAAAAAATATATTCACTTTTTGTTCATTCAGTTCAGCTGCTCTGAGATTGGCTGTCAGAATGTTTAAGTCAACCTCCTGCTTTCGAAGTTTCCTAAAAACAAGTAAATTCAAAACTTTTAAATATGAATTTTATATATCTTCCATTAGGGCAGTGCTTAATTATATGTGAAGCATATTAGTACCAGACAAAGTCAAAGGACAATTTTGGAGCGCCAAAAGAAAGCATGGGATCAGCTTACTCTGAAGAGTTCTAAAGAATAATAAATATTTTAAATGTGGCTTCAAGAATAAATGCGTCCTAAGACTAATATAAAATACTGGCAAGAAACAATATTATCTGCTAAAATAAATGACAGGACTGTAATCTCTAGCATAAATATTGGTCCGCAGGGCCCACTACTGCAGGGACCCTGGGCCAAATCTTAAAAAAAAACCGCTCAGGGTCTGATAAAGTAAGAACTTCACCCTAACGGGCCTATATGAGTAATCTGAATCATTTTCTAATACTGTTTTTATTCAAACAATGATCACTAATTGTAATGGAAATGGAAGAAAGTGGGGTGAATTTGTAAGCCCACTTTCTAGACAGTTGTTATGCTCCTGGTTAGAGTCCTCAAGCAGTACGATTTTTTCCTAGCCAAGTGAAAAATTAAAAATGGCATATCCACGTACGCTTCTGCAATTTCAAGGTGTTCCTCAGCAGTTTCTAATTTTGTTTCTGTCATAATCAGCTTTCGCCTGACCTATAACCAGAATTCTTATTTATCAACTTATCTCACATGAAAATAGACCACAAGTCACCACCATCAAGTAACTGTTATTCACTAGCTGTGATCTATAAACTCAACATAGCATTCAAAGGCTAAACTGCAAATAGCAAGGTTCATTTATTACACAACTCTATTGGTGCTTGTATTCCTGGATGTGATATTTAGGTTGATTTCTGACAGCAATCCAGCAACTAAAAATGTTTTCCTTTGGTTGAATGGTTGACAACGAACTGCCAATTTAAGATAAAAGGGCATCAAGATTCAAACCCTGGATGCAGAGGTGAAAGGCATCTAGTGTTAGTGCTAGTCTCCCTAACGCAGCTTTCATGTGGCACTTACATCTCTCGGAGATTTACATTACATTAAATTACACTACATTATATCAAATTCTATTAAATGACATTAAATTAAATTACATATTTAAATTATTTTACATTAAATTATATATTATAGAATGGCAGATGAAATATAAGACATTGCTTTATATTTCATCTGCCACTATGCCATCCAAGTCATCAGTATTTTAAATTTAAGAAACACATATTTTAAAAACTTAACCAACAATTTTTTACCTAAAGACCTGATTTTATTGCAATATTCCTGACAAGACTTTGAAGTTACTTTCATCAAGCCAGCACTTAATAAAAGCCAAATTTCTTGATGAACAGCAAAATAAGACACAAATGTTAAGCAACCTCTTCATATTTTCTTTCTGTATCTTCAGCCAATGTTTTAGCCGACTTTATTCTGGTTTCAAGTTTTGCCACTCTCTCTTCATCGTGTTTCTGTTTATTTTCTTGTGCTTTTCTAAATCTAGATATGTATTAAAGTGGAACAAACAATGAATACCACCAGTATTTAGCCTCATCAAAAACTTTTGCCAATTATAGCGTACGAATTTTGGAGTAAAATTTAGGAGACCCACAGAACAACTCTTGTATAATTATCATTATTACCGGTATTCTTATTATTAATATTATTACAAAACTGTAACATGCACAGAGTCACACAGAAAGGTGAATCTGAGGTAAGGTTTTGACACAAGTTTGCAACAGGGTACCATTTTCCCCCAACTACTAGTCACAAATCTAAATTTTCAAAGCCTGGTCCTACAATAATTTTTACAAAGATGTATACCTAGTCCTTGGCTTATGCCAAGGCCTGACACACTATAAAAAAATTCTTATCAAAATTCTCATAAGAAAGGGACAACTTAATAATTGATCACCAAAGGGTGACATAAAACTAACTGATTAAATTAGGTCATCTATGAAAAGTGACTCAACAAAGAGGAAAATTCAAAGGTAGCAGATGGCTAGTGGTGCATCTAACAAACGAGTCCCATCATCTGAGACACAAGCATATTCCTAAAAACTTAAAGATGAGTTACAGACAGGCAAAAAAAAGCTAAGTTGTGGGAACCAGCTCATTCGCAGGCACTCAGTCAAATCAAAATCAGTAGGCAGGCAAGGTCAGGTTCAGATCCAGGTCAAGATCCAAAGTGAAGTTGGTGCAATCAGGCTTAAGTGTGGTGGTGAAGGATCTCATCCGACCAATTCACTGAAAAATGAGCATGGTCAAATCCATACAGTCGCCATACAAAAACGTGTACATTTAAGTGGTTTAAGTTATATGTGGATTAGTACTGGTACAAACATACATACACACACACCTTTCATACTCATCAACTATTTTCATTGACTCCTGAAGCCTTTCTATCATGGATTCCAGTTTTTCTTCAAGCTGAGCGTTGACATCCTCCAGGCTGCTTACTCGGCTTGACAGTGTCTCAACGCTCTTCTCAGCCTTCAAAATCACAGCAAACAAGAAAAAAATCATACCACAAACCATTCTATTCAAATTTCACCACATTCAAATCTGCTTCACATATTTTAACAAACAATTTTGAATTTTTCGAATGATTTAGTAGAAGAAGCAGAAACAAGTCCTCTCTGCTCTGTTTGTTTGTGTGCCTGTGTGCCTATGTACGTGCATCTGCTTCTAATATGTACCAGCATGTATCAAAACATGCATTTCTAAATGTCATACTGCCATCCCATGGGAAATTTTTTCTAATAGTGGTGCTGAACAATTAACCAGCTAACCAGCATAACAATTAATTATGCTCTCCGCATAGGGCCTTAGTAGTCTTTAGCAAAAGAATACAGCCAGGTGTTGCCGTTTCTTACAAGCGTAACCACCGAAGGGACTTCAAACAACCACAAGTACACAACAATACATATGTAAACGTAAATCCCCGCAACTTCTCAGCGCCACACTAAAGCCGCGTCAGGGAGACCAACTTATTCACCGACGCGATGCTTATACATCCCACCGTTTGCTGCACATACCTCGTTCTTTATTTCTCTGAGCGTCTCCACCTGTCGACACTTTTCGGCGTACATGTCCCTGTATTGTTCTAGTTCTTCCTTCTGAGTCTGCATCTTTTGCCGCAACACCGACAGCACTTCACCAGCTCCAGCTGCATCAGCTCGTTCATCCATTTCCGCGTAGAACAACACTCCTTTTGCACAACAGCCTGCTTAATTCACTCACTCAGTAACTGCTTCAGCCAAAAACCATCCCGCAGTTGCATTTAAATAGGTCATGTCAACTTATTATCGCCAACCACAGATGTGTTGCCAACGTCCCAAGAGGCCAAGATGCTACCACATATACTATATAAATGCTACCAAGAGTACCATGAGTAGGCGTGGCTTCTCAATCCAGCATCCAATATGGCGTCACTCCGTGTGCAGCCACCGCTGTGTGGCGCCACACTCGGCGTGCGATCACTGGGAAAAATAACACAATTTTGAACGTAAAGCTTGACCGCTCGCACGATTATGCAATAAATTTATGGCGAATAGCACGATCATCGTCTGCTTACAGTATATTCCATTGTTGACATAAATAGGTCAGCATCTTATTGACCTCATAAGGGCGCCACTTTGGGTCAGAACAGATCTGAAACATCACGAACTAGGTCAGTGCAACAGCAGCTAAAGGTAAACACGCGCCTTGTAGGCCACACATGCATACCTGGCGAGTATAAACACACACCTGTACGATTTTGGATCATTTAAATGCGCCTGTGAACTGGGTTTATCGCCTGATACTCGACTTTCGTAATTTCGGCTACATTACTGGGACAAATATGGCAGTTCGAGAAAGTCCGTGAATAGTGCAATTAGCGAATTCGACCATTATCGTCCCGTTTCAAGACCAGTTTTTTCGACAGAAATTTCGTACGCGATGACAGCGTAACCACAAAAAGGGAAACGGATTTTAATGTAGCAGATATGACGAGAAAACGTCTAAGAGTTTCAAAAATCGACGGACGCCGATACAGATATCCCTATCCGGTCTACTACAGGTAAATCTTCTGTATATCACAATTGGCCTTAGGTCGAGAAACGGCCCATACCTGTAGGTAAAATTATCCTCTGTAACTACCCATCTTCAGTTCTCTGACCGATTCTTACACCACACTGCACCTCGACGCCTGAATTCCGCAAATTTTCCGTCTCAAGCCCCTCAGGTATTCCATTCAAAACTGAAGCGTCACCTTTTCAAGAAATCCCACCCTGATCCATCGAATCCGCTGCCTTCCCATTTCTCTCAGCTTAAATACGACCCATCCTAACAGCTCCTCTTCCCCTATCTCTCAGATAGGGGAAGAGGAGCCAACCGGGCATTATTCTTCCCATGGCGTCTTTGGACAACCCCACTGACTTGACTGAAGAAGCTCAGCACCTTTTTGTTGAGCGGGCAATGGACGAATCCCAGTGTCCTGGACACAGGGCCAGTGCATTGATTAACCCAGCACTCGTGTATAAAATGATGCCCGGCACTTTGCTTTTAAGTAGCCCTTTAGAAATTTCGAGTTTATAATTATTGTTTAGTCATGGTATGTTAGATAGGACATGATGAGTAATAACTTATATTTACATCTTGATCTATCCATAATGGTTCTATTATAGTAAAGCTTATGTGGTACATGCATTAACAGTTGATTGTATCTTCTTGGAAAGACATTTCTGCCATTTTGTTAAGCAGTTCTCAGTTATGAGTAGCAGTTAATCTTACTGGTAAGTTATCTGCTTGTATTAAATTAGGTATTAGTAACTTACTGGATCCTAATTTTCCAGTGTAATTTGTAGCTCATTTCTGTGCTATTCATTACCACTCATTTGTTGCACCGTGCTGCCTTCTCATGCACTGGATCTACTCTTTGGAACAGTCTTCTCATGCACTGGACCTACCCTTTGGAACAGTCTTCGATTTTATATACATACTCTTGCATTTAATCCTGTTCAGCACACATTTTCAAGTTGCCTTAAAATACAATTGTTCAGATCAGTTAGAGTCTTCCATTTTATATACATACTGTTGCATTTTTCGAGTTGTCACAAAACAACTTTTTGTATTAGTTAGGTCTGTGTGCAGAGCTTTTCTAATGGAACTTAAAAGTTGCTGTATTTAGTGTCTTAATTTCTACAACCACTGAACTCTCTGGTGTGCATACTTTGAGTTCATTTAATTGAGACTTCAAATGGTTTGTGCTCAAATCAGTATGCACATATAGTATCCCCTTTTTGCACGAGCACTTTTCATTCATTCATTTCTATTTCACTTACTGATAACTCATAGCATTGATGTTCTCACCTGTAATTATAGACTTTTGGTGATAAAGCCAACAGAGCATTGTTGTTCCACAATTGGTTCACACTTTAACCTATACAGTGCAGTTCGTTTAAGACGAAAGACAGGGTACCAGTGTAAATATTTTGTCTTAACCGAATTTTGTATTAACCGTTAGGCAAACGTAAGCGCAGCATGCCAACCAGAAACACATAATGGGTGCATTACTTGCCATGCAGCAGCAAATGACGCATTACTGCAGATGATCGTAATCATAATTACGAGATTTCTACAGCGCCCAACGAAAGCCGCACCGCGGGGACCAGCTTATTCACAGGCGCTCAGTCAAAATAAAATCGATAGGCAAAAAGGGTTCGGTTCCAGGTCAAGATCCAAAATCAGGCAGAGAGACAGCTGGCAGCTACGGTGGGTGATGTTTGGGATTGGACAGAGAGGGAGATAAGAGCAAGAAGAGGTGTCAGAGTAGGATCTTTGAAAGAAGAATGTTTTGAGTTTTGAGTGAAAGGCGGCCGATCACGGTAGGCTACGAACTTTAGTGGCCATTTTTTAGACACGAAAGTAAACCACTGGTCTGTTTCACGCTGGACCAGCAAGCGAGGGGTATTTTAAGGTTTTATGAAAGGGCTAAGACCGATACATTCCATTACGACGCTATTTCGACAGCGAATCCTAATCGTTCGTTCTCGGAGAGGGATGGGCGCGTCAGACAGCGAGAAGCCTTTGAACGAGGGTACATCGCATGTAAATGTACGTGCTGATTGATTTGGGGCGGATGCCTCTGTAGTTTGCAAGGCTCTGACCATTGACGAACGTCTTCGCCACATGGTAAAGGCTTGTCAACGAGGATATTAGGTTACTCGAGAAGAATTCTGAAAGTTACATATATGTCTGATAACAGCAGGCACTAATCTGGCTAAGATATTCGAACTATCTAATGCGTCTAGCTCTAGGGCACTTCCACTGTGGTTACATATCTCAATACCATAAATGTGTCACATGACTGGCTTAATGTCCTTCATTGTTAGACAAAATATACTCACGAATGAAATGGCCACATTAGTGAAGACAGCTATAAAAGTTTACTTCCTATACATAGGCATCATTGTGGTAATTTTGATATCTATTGTCTCATGCACCAGCGCATTTTGATGCCTCATGCTATGACCTGCGAGTCTCTTACCGGTAATCAATCACCCAGTTACAGTGTAAACATGTACGCTATCTTATTCCTCAAATGGTGACATTCATCAAAGACGGACGCTGTCAAGCTATTTTAGGCGAACCCGAAACCTTGCTGCAAGCTGCAGCTGTTGTGTTTCCGTCAACATTTCGTCTTATGCGACGGACTTGGCACTGAAATAAATTCACGGGACCGAAAACCATTTTCGTAATAACCGATCTTTTCGTCTTATCAGTTTTGTCTTAAGAGAATAATTTAACGTTATTATCGATTAATATCGGAACGGACCAATTTGTTATTTCGTACTAAGCGATATTTTGTCCTATCCGTTTTCGTCTTAAGTGAATTGCACTGTATTGAGGATGACCTATCAATAAATTAACTTCTGCTTAATGTATCTTGCATTTTTGTTTACTAAGTAAGGTATCTGAAACTAAAACTTTGATGAAACTCAACAAAAGTCAAAACTTGTACCATTCATAGGAATAGGCCTTTATAGGTCTGTAGCATTTAGGTTCAGCTGGTTTAAACAAACTCCTCCAGTCAAGCTAGGATATATCTTTGTATACCCTGTCCATAACTTTGCTCCTAAAGCATCTACCATTCTGTTCAAATGCCATACTATAATGCTCATACTCCCTGTAAAAACCATGGCAGTGGCTATGAAATGGGCAGAAAGACAAGCAGAGGATTAACTGTTTTGTTTTGTTGAAGAGCACACACTCCTCAGAAGGCACTGTATAGACAGCGATATTCATGCATACATAGATACATACAAATGTTCATACGAAGATACACACATAAATGACCTGATCTAGCTAGAGGTGTGTAAATTTAGTTCAGGACAAGAACACAATGGCCTATTAAGCTGCAGGCTACAGACATTTGGCCACAATCCAAAAACATTGCAGCAAGGTCTTGTCTCCCCAATCCTCTTAAAGGCAAACCCCTTTAATTTACCCATATAGCAAAACTACCAGAGGGTAATTTTACCTAGTTTAATTTGAAGTTAAGTTGGCTTCTTCTTACCATACACCCAAGAGCTTGTTTTGAATACTAAGTACACAGCCCTTACCTATTGGAATTTGACCAACAGATCTTGAAGTCGATTTTCACTTGAAGAGACCATCGACTGATGCCTTGGGCATTATGATAATGGTGCTGTAGAAGTCTTTAGATTAGATTAGTTTAGACTTATGTAAGACCAAACGTGTGTAAGAGGTAACTGAAATGTAAGACATAATCTGGAGGTGAAACTAACTTCTTGGTAAACTTTAAGAGCTGTGATCCACTTAAGAAGGAATGAACTTATTATGAATATACACTACAGTGTATATGAATATAATTATGCTAATCACATGTTATAGGCATATTTATTATTCAAAAACAATTCAGCCATATATGTATATATATATATGTGTGTATATATATATGTGTGTATATATATATATATATGTGTGTGTATATATATATATATGTGTATATATATATATATATATATATATATATATATATATATATATATATATATATATATATATATACTGAACTGTTAAATGAATCCAATACTTAGCTGTGTGCAGTGTGATATACAATGAAATTAGTCACCCCAGGCAGTCAATGAGATGCATAGTAAACAACTTGAACGGGACTGTTGAATTCAATCATCTGTGGAATTTCTATGAATTGTCAGGCAAGCCCTTAGAGCCTTGAGGATTTAGTCTCACTAGGCCTACTAACATTCCTAAGGGCCAGGTTTAGGCAGTGGACTTAAATTTGGTACACTAATAGCTAGAAATTAATTGACCTGAATGCATGTGAGAATTATTAAGATAAGTTTCTGGTATTTGAATGGAAGACTATCTGATCCCAACTGGCATTTAAGAGAAAATCCTGCCAAGCAGTTTCTCTCAGCTTATCCATGTGGTGAACCACCACACAGATAAAAGGTCCAGTTGAAAAGTGGAAAGGTCTCCATTACACAATTCAGGTCTCCTGGTGTCTTGTCTTCAACGTCCTTGAGCCGCGGATTGGCTGCACCATGGACAATCTCTTGGTGTAAGTAAGAAAATAAGTAATCAAGTAGCCTAGTTACACCTGACAAGTACAAATGCATTACATTGTATAGAGCATTTACACAGCAGTACATATTTAAAATAGATTATAACATGGACAAGTACAATCGACAGACGTACACGACTAAGTATACCTAAAGATATAGGTCGCTTCGCACAAGAGCTTTAAACAGTTTAGATTAAACAACAGGTAATGCAATGGGTGTCCTCTCTTGTGAATAGAGTACTTGTCCTCAAGTGGAAGTAGCAAGAGCTGATGAAGGCAGGAATCTTAGAAAGAATATTATGAGGTGATTTAAAAAAACATGGGGTCAGGTCTTCAACTGCTTTGATAGTGACCTCCCCTTGATGCAGATGAATCATGAGCCAACTGAGAGATTGAACTACTCTTTCCTTTAGCTATCATGCACCTTCATACCATTTGTCTGCAGCGGTCCTCCTTCTGAGATCCAGTTTCTGATTGCAACAAGAGCTGCTGATGCCTGATGAACCTTCCTCAAACTAAACACGATCTGTTTTGTCAGGGCAGGACTGGTAGCACTTCTGAGTAGATATCTTGCAGAAGCACTATATTATTGATAATAATGCATTACAATATATGAAGAAAGTAGGGCTCTATATTCAATTTTACTTTACTTCTTAAATCTGGCTTTTCATTTTCATTTTAATAAATAATAGGAAATGCTCATTGCATTGAGCAAGAGACAATGATTGCCCACAAATGCTGCAACTGAATTCAGAAGCAAGTTCTGACCAATTAGGCTGGAGATAAGCGTGAGTAGACAGATCCAGTGTAATATACAAACAGACATAGTTACTGCACCAAGAAACTTGATGGCAATAGCATAAATATAGCATTCCAAGGGTTAAAACTAAAACTGTGAGTAAAGAATTACCAACATTATGAGAGTAGCTGTCTGCTTTAATTTTACCATGATATTGTATGTATGTATGTACGTATGTATGTATATATAAATCAGAATACTTAATGTAGAACCCTGTAGGTATCTCTCAGCAACCATGAATGTCTATGTCTGGCATGATTGTTACTTCACTGCTTTGATTTGCAAGCATTACATCTGCAGTACTGTATACAGAATAACACTATTAACCATAAAAGTAATTAACATAAGCCAACAGCATGTTGGATGACCTAATTAGGTATTACAAGCTCACCTGAGCATAGCAATCTGTCAGAATTTTAGTTCTGTTGTGTGCAGGAAATGCATCTGACTTTTGCACTCTATGTCTGGGGTCTGAATCCTATAAAGTCATTTGAATCAACCCTGGTGGAAAGAACCCATACTTGGGCTGTTGTTGCTGTCTGTGGTTCAGCTGAAAATCTAACATCTCCAGGACCACACAAGGGACCTGATTTGTTTCAGGTGGATTACCCACTGAAGCCTGACTTGGTTTTCCTCAATTGTAGATTTTAACTTACTATGTTTTCACCTGAAGCAACCAATGTTATTACTATTATTATTATGAAAATTTGTAACCTGCACAAAGTCGCACAGAAATGTTGATCTGATAAATAATAACCATCGATTGATGCCTCGTGCATTATGGTACACACACACACACACACACCCACCCACCCACATTATGATAACATAACGACGCTACAGAAGTCATCAGATTAAATTAGTAGAGGCCAAGGGGCGAGGGTACTTGATATTCATGTATGGTAACCGTTGAGGTAAGGAAATTGGTCAACATGTGCACACAGTAGCCTATACTAACAAGATATGCCAACACTCCAAAAAACAGAGTTGTTTAGACTTTATATCCTTTCTAATCTAATAAACCCATACTAATCAATTACATAATCTAATCTGAGATGTATGACTCTTGTATTTTAACACTCACCCACCCGTGCAAGCACAGACGTGTCTGCATGCACGCACACACATGCACTCACCCACCCACATCGGTCCTCATTACTTCAGATCCATGATTCAGTGAAGTTAGGCCTATCCGACTTAATTCAGTCATGTAGCGTAGAAAGATGTTTTCTTTATGCGATGCAGCTTTTCAGTGCACTCAAGGCCTCTAGGGCACAAAAGATACAAGGTGTTGGACTGTTGCCACTTGCTACAGTAGCTTTTCACAAATGGTGTGAAAAACGTTGAGCCAGCTTTGAACAAGCCAGATTTATTTATCTTGTCATGCCACATTTGAATCTGAATAATATGCAGCAGTCACTCAGATCCGCATCTTATGACCCAAAGAAGGGCAAAATAGCTACAGATAATACTGATGTGTTCCTGTTGTTAGACCAAAGTAGCTACAGGCATGAATGTCGCTACTTATTTTTTCTTTTTTTCCCCGCTGCAGCAAAACTCCAAATCTACCAAGATCTGCTGGCTGTTAACTTGCATTCTGTGTTGCATGTTGTTTGTGCTGTCATTCTTACTGTGAATAGAGTTATTATTATCTGTCATCACTTGCCTATTTGCCTTGCCTTCATAGCCTGAAGAAAAGACATGTTTATCACATAAAAATGAACTTGTTACTGGGTCAGGAACATGGAACTTATCTACAGATGCGAAACAGTTTGAAGCACTGAAGCATTGACATTCAAAACTACCCTGGTATTCCTACTGTAATTTTACAACTGTGCAGCAGTCCTGAAGAACTGTACATAATTACATAATAAACACTAATATTAAAGAATTATTAACAATAAAAGGTGATGGCATCAACGTTAATTTGTCAATGCTAGCAGGTGACAGGGTGCTTATGTGCAGCACTTTTGAGGTTGCTTGAAAGATTGCAAATTAAATGTTTTGATATATGTGATACAAACATACATACTTTAACATGTGTTTATGAAGTTGAGAGTTTGCTTTTGTTGTTTAGACCTCCTTTGAGATGGATTACTCCAAGTTTCACAGCAAAAAAGGTGACAGTCGTGGCACGGGATTTTGGACCAGAAATCCTTCGTGCCATTCACCACAACGACCTCGAGTTTCTTCAGAGAATCCTGGAAAACCGTCTCCGGGCCAACTCCCTGATAACAAAACTATGCATGATGGATGTCAGTCGTGGAGCAGCATCCAGACGTGTTTCATGTCCTCTGATTGCTGCGTCACAGAAAAAGGATCCAACAATACTTCGTTATATGCTTGAGAAAGGTGCTGATCCAAACTACGTCGAATACACAAGCCACCCTCCGCACAGCTACTGTGCTCTGCACACAGCAGCTAAGCTGGGGCTCCTCAAAACAGCAGAAACATTGCTTTGTTTCAAAGCCAACCCAAATGCCATTGACAGCCGAGGAGAGACTCCGCTGGTCATCGCAGTGCGTACGTGTAACTGTGCCTTAGCAAAGCTGTTGCTGTCACACGGTGCGGATCCAAATGCAAGAGACATGCGTGGCTGCACATCATTGCACATTGCAACCAGTCATGGTCACTTGGAGATGGCCAGCCTCTTGCTGTCCTACAATGCTGACCTCAAACTGCCAAATCGAAATGGTGCTCTTCCAGTTCACATTGCTGCCAGTGCTGGACATGCACATCTCATTAGGGATCTGTTTGTCATGGACGCTGCTAGCGCCAACGCAACATGCCTGTTGGATGGAATCACACTGATGCCACTCCATCTGGCAGCTGAGAATGGACATGTGGAGGTCGTAACTGCTCTCCTGGATTTAAAAGCCAATGTAAATGCTAAGGACTCAGAAGGTAACACTGCACTACACCATGCTGTGCTCAAACCATATCAGGCCAACACTATGAGGAGCACGAACCAATTCTTTGCGACAGCACTAGCACTCTTAAAAGCCGGCATCGTGGTAAATGACAAAAATAACCGTGGAGAAACTGCACTGGTGCTTGCTGCTTCAAACCAGTTCCCAAGAGTGGCAAAGTTGATTCTATCCTCTGCTGGAACAGAATTAAATTTAGAACCAGAAATGCTCCAACAAATTTTACTAGAGCAGGACATCGTAACCACAAAGAATGAGAATGAAACAACAATTGGCAAACATACTGATCATGTGGCTGATACCTCATCCAAGCAGATGTTGTCTTCCAATGGAAAAACTAAGTCTTTTCCAGCGGAGACATCCGACATTAGTAACAGACTAGAGCAGAAGGGACAAGAAATTAAGACATTTGCTGAAGAGTCAACGTCCTACTCACAAGCACCCACTGAATCTCATCCACTGAAAGAAATTCAGCCTAACGTGGCTGATTCTCATCCTTCTGTTTCAAATGCTCAAGCACCAGACGTATTCACAAAACGATATCCACTGCCCAAGAGTGACCTCAGAAATTACCAACAGTTTAGGCCCGGCCCTACAATAGAAAATGAAATTTCTACGTTTACTGTTACTGCAAACAAAGGTGCTGAAAGAATGTGCATTCTCTTTGACAAGAACTCACCAAGCAACAAGAAAGTAACAAGTACAAAGAAGGGCAGTGAGAATGAGTTCAAACCTTATACTCAAAAGAAGTCCATATCTACAAGCACAGATGTAACAAAACCAGTAACAAAGAGGTTGAAAAGCACAGATGGTACAACAGAAGAAACTGTTCCAAAGCAGAAAGATAGTTTAGGACGAAGTTTATCATCACCCGAACAAAAGCAACTTCCTGAGAGCAAAAACGATCAGAAACGGGATTCTTCTAAGATTTCTCCACCAAGAATTTCTGATCTAGATGCAGAGGAAGATGAATCTGTCGAAAAGCATCATCAGCTTCCAGTTACAGATGAATCTGAAGAGGAAGGGGAGTCATGCTGGATCACCTGCAGGGTTGAAAAAGATAATCTGCAATATCCAGTTGCACCCAGGAACATTCGCAAATATTCTGCTCCTTCTTTCAGACATTACAACAAATCACCATCTGGATTTCTCAGTGAAGGCGGTGGCTTGAGACGCTTACGGCTGAGGGTTTCAGGCGAAGTTCCAAAGGCATACACTTGCAAGCAGAAAGCTGCCAAAAGAAAGGCTTTCATTCTCGCTCATCCTGTTGGAATTGAAAGCACTGGCGACTATGATCGTACGCACCTGTCTATGTCGAGCCTTCCTGAGCTGGGAGGTGTGGCTTGGGAGAAAGCTATGCAGAGACGTTTAGAGTGGACTGAGCCACTGAAGCCAGTTTTCACAAAACAAAAGACCCCACCTTCCAGAAAATTCTCACCAACTTCGTCACCACGAAACCTTAATCGAGATGGATCTAAACAGTCAAAAGGTGACTACCGGATTGCAGGACTTTTTCCACAACCATATAAATCATTTGGCAAGATTGAAACAAAAACTGATGCAATAGAAGAAGCCTTGAAGGACTATGATTCAGAAGAAGAATACCAGAGCGACAATGACATAGAGCCACTAACAAAGCGGTGGGTCAATGAAGTGACAGAGCGTCAGTGGCACCTGATTCCATCGGAATCAGCTGAGGGGCTTAACACATCCACTGATGATGTTGAAAGAGTTAATATTTTAGATATAAGCATCGACGAAAGCATCAGTAGTGTTGAAGCAGAAGAAATTGCTGGTATCATTTCAAATGGATATATTGTAGAAACGGCAGAAGATGACAAGAATCTGGAACAACATTTGATTGATGAAGGCACAGATACAGAAGGAGAACTAGCAGAAACAGAAGAAGAAGAAGAAGAAATGGAAGAACATGAAGATCAAGCACATGAAGAAAACAAACAAAAGAGTGAAGTAGAGCAAAGGAATCAGGCAAATGAAGCCCAAAGTCAAGCCACTCCAGGAAAGTCAGGTGTTAGTTTGCTGCAGCTCTTGCATGGGTATCATGGTAAAGGAGCATCATCAGAAGGCTCTACAATGGTAGTGTCCAACTTGGAGCCTGAAATTCAGAGACTGACCATTGAAAACATTGTTCTTGCTGATGACAGCACTTCAGATGATGAAGAGTATGATGAAACATCTGAAAGAACTAGCAACACTCTTCCCAAGCAGTCGCCAGTTAATGATTTCTCAGAATTAGGGAAAGGCGATACAAGTAAACAGCAGAAAGGAAATGACATAGAAACTCCAGTGAACCAGTCTGCTCTGGAACACAAAGACAAGGAAATCGAAGAAATGTTAAAGTCCACAGAGGGTCATCCTAGTATTCCAACCCAAATTTCAAACTTTGTCCAAGAAAAGGTACACCAAGATCAACGTCAGGCGACTGAGGACAAGGAGAATGAGTTAGAAACCGAAGAACGACATGAGAGAAAAGATCTGTCAAGCAAGTCATCCAAATTCTCTCCTCGAGCTAATGGTGAAGAACCAGATGAGGCACAAAAGCTTGACAATAAAGAAAGGCTGACAGAAAGAGATAACTTGGAAGAACCAAAGAAGAAAGGTAAGAAAGGAAAACAGTCTTCCAAAAAACAGAGGATAGCAGCTAAAGACTCTGGAGAATATGAAGATGCTGTTGGAGAAGTCATTCAGGTAGAAACAGCTGCAAGTGAATTGCCAGTGAAAAGAAAAAAGAAGTCAAAGAGCAAAGTACCAGAGAAAGAACCATCTGTGGCAGAACCAGAATTGAAACCTCCAAGCCAAAACGAAGAAAATATGGTTACCGAAGATGCATCAAAATCACAGATACCTTCAGTATGGTATGATGGCAATGCTATTGACGAAGAAATGACACACAATGTTTATGCAGAAGAACCAACCAGGAGGCGACGCAAAACTGATGAAAATCTAATAACAGAGTATGATGACCAGAAGATGCAGAAACAGTTAAGAGGCAAAGAACAGACTGATGAAACAATGTACAATGTCTACAGTGAAGAGCCTGGCAGAAGAGGCAGACAAGACAGGGACAAAATAAAGATAAAAGAATCTGATGAGAGGAGAGATCAGTCACAAGATCATATTGCTGAGGACAATGATTCAGAGCAACTAAAAACTGTTAAAGAAAACATCACAGATGACGGAACAAAGCCACGAGAAATGCAATCTGAAGAAAAAGATGCCAACATAAACAATGTAGAATACTTGCAACAAGTTTATGATGAAGAGCCTGGCTTACAAAGGAAATCAAGCAAACGTGAGAAAGCAAGTGAAAGAGGCAAAGATGAGATACCAGACCACAGGGAAGAACTAGAAAATGAACTGGAAAGGTTGTCACAAGATGAGTTGGCATCAGAAGCCATAACAACTAAAAGTAGAAAAGCAAAAAAGAAGCAGAATAAAGGAAAAGATATAGCAGAACTAGTGCAGATTGAAGATGCAGACAAAGCAGAGGAAAATGATGAATTGCAAAAGCCTTCAAAATTGAAACCAGGTGGTAAAAGAAAACCAGCCACAACCCAAAAGGAAGCAACCATACCAGCAGAAATTGAATTTAATGAAACCCAGACTGAGACAGGAGAAGTCTTGGAAACTTTTGCAGTAGAAGATTCTCAATACAGCGGCAAACCAGACAAGAAGAAGCAAAAGAAAAAAGTCAAAGGCAAAGTGGAAGAGTTTATTGAACAACAGCAGGGAGCAAGCCCTGATCACTCTATACCAGCAGAAAGTTTCGATGAACAGAACAACCTTGTCAGTGCAACAAATGAAGTTGGAGATGAAGATTCAACATCGGTTGCCATAAAGAAACAGGATGGCACATCAATTGAAAATGTCAGTGAATCCATTGGAGAAGAGTCCAGACTTACTGAACCAATCAAATCTCGAGGCATTAAGGCCAAGAAGTCTAAAAAGACTGTGGGAAAGGATGTTGTTTTGAACAACAACTGGGGTATAAATTCAGTTGTCAATAGCGAAGTGTGGCAGGAAGCAATGAACGAAGAACCACTGGCATCTTCTGAAACAGTTTACGATGTAATGCATGATGCAGAGAAAGCAAAAGTACAGAAAAAGGCTAAAAAGAAATCTGCTTTAGGCAAGAAACTGAAAAATACTGAAGCAGAAACCATTCCTGTGGAAGATCTCAGCATTAAAGCTTTAATGGTGAAAGATGTGGAAGGTAAACCAAATTCTGGACAGCCAACTAATAACCTTGTTCAAACTTCAAATCAAAGGCAAATTTCCTTTCCAGTCAGACCAGCAAAAGAGACAGATATAGATGATACTCTTGAAGATATGGAACATGATAGAAAAACATCAAACATGGCAGATTCTTTAGAATCACAGAAAGCTACAGAGGCAAGGAAAGCTGCCGAACATGTTCGAGTGACAATGGAAACCAGTGTAGATGATATCATGGACGAACTGGTAGAAAGTAAAGATGACATGACATCATCTGGTGTGAAACTGACCAAAGCGGAACTGGTCAGAAAATGGCATAAACCAACAGAAACAAGTATTGATGATTTAGGTGAACTTCCACCACATCCTGAAGCTGATGGCACTGAACCATATGACTCTGAAGCAGACTTAAAGGTGGAAAGAAGCCTTGAAACAAATGTAGACGAATATGCAGAAGAACCTTTTGTGAGAAGATCTATGCAGAAGTCAAATAAGGCAATGACAGACATTGAGAAATCTCGTCCATTAAACCTAGGAGAAACTGTTGAAAGTAAAGCTAGTAAGGTTACAAATGTAGATGATTACCAAGCTGTGCCAACTCCGTTTGGCGTAGAGATAAAACTTAAACAGCCTGATGGCATATTTTCACACATGGCAGATACCCAGGGAACTACAGCTCCAGAAAATTCAGAAAGACTGGAGGCAGTGGAGCCCCAGAAATCCCAACGCTATAAAAAAGGCACACAAAAGAAAACTAAGCTGGGTGCTAAAGTTCAACAAACAAGAGTGGAAGAAAAATACAGAGGTCAGTCAGAAATGCAAGAATTACAGAATGCTGAAGAAAATCATGTGGCTGATTCTGAAGAAGAAGAAGAGCTTACAAGAGAAGAAAAGAAGAAGCAAATGAAGATAGCAGAAGAAGAATTGAATGAAGTGACTTACCTAGAAACTGGAGGTGCTGAAGAAATAGAGAATGTAAGGCATCAAAAGAAAAAACAGAAGCAAATCAGAGATAAAGCTATGAAAGAAAGAGCAGAAGGGAATTTGGAAGACACCAATGAACAAACAAAGATGCAAAAAAAGAAAGCATCAGAAGCTGTTTATGAAGACACTGGGGTAGATGAAGAACTAAACAGCATCAATAAAGAAATAAAAATTGGTGAAGAAAAGGATGATATAAGAACATATCGACCAAAACGATATTATGTCAGAGAAGCACCTATCAGAGAAGCAGGAATAGATGAAGATATAGAGAGTCAGGATGCAGAAGAAGCAACAGAAGTGAAAGAAAGTGTCTCCAAAGATATTGACACAGATGAAGATTTAGATGATGAATATAAGCAGAAGCTCCAAAGAGAACAAATAATTAAGATTAAGAGATTTGGAGAAGATTCTAGCCTTAGTGAAGAGAGTTATGAAAAATTACAAGGAGTCGAAAATGCACCAAAAACATTTAAGATTGGAAGTGACACTCAAAAGAAGATGCTTGAAAAATCCACTATTAAGAAAGAAAAGCCTGAAACAGAAATGGGTACTGATGAAGATTTTGGTGATATCAAGAGGCGCAAGAAAACACGAAAGCCAGTTGTGGAAACAACATACAAAGAAACTGGCATTGATGAGGACTTGGACGACATCAAAAGACAAGAGAAAAAACAAAGAGTTAGAGCCAAAGAAAGAGATCACAAAGAAAATGAGGCTGATAATGACATGGATGATGTAAGAATTTATCCACAGAAACTAGATTCTGTCAGAGGAGTGGCTGTCAGAGAAACAGGAATAGATGAAGATATAGAGAGTCAGGATGAAGAAGAAACAACAGAGGTAAAAGAAAGTGGTTACAAAGAAACTGGCACAGATGAAGACTTTGATGAAGATAAACAGAAACTCCAAAGAGGACAAATAATTAAGATTAAGAGATTTGGAGAAGATTCTAGCCTTAGTGAAGAGAGTTATGAAAAATTACAAGAAGGTGTCGAAAATGCACCAAAAACATTTAAGATTGGAAGTGACACTCAAAAGAAGATGCTTGAAAAATCCATTATTAAGAAAGAAAAGCCTGAAACAGAAATGGGTACTGATGAAGATTTTGGTGATATCAAGAGGCGCAAGAAAACACGAAAGCCAGTTGTGGAAACAACATACAAAGAAACTGGCACTGATGAGGACTTGGACGACATCAAAAGACAAGAGAAAAAGCAAAGAGTTAGAGCCAAAGAAAGAGATCACAAAGAAAATGAGGCTGATAATGACATGGATGATGTAAGAATTTATCCACAGAAACTAGATTCTGTCAGAGGAGTGGCTGTCAGAGAAACAGGAATAGATGAAGATATAGAGAGTCAGGATGAAGAAGAAACAACAGAGGTAAAAGAAAGTGGTTACAATGAAAATGGCACAGATGAAGACTTTGATGAAGATAAACAGAAGCTCCAAAGAGGACAAATAATTAAGATTAAGAGATTTGGAGAAGATTCTAGCCTTAGTGAAGAGAGTTATGAAAAATTACAAGAAGGTGTCGAAAATGCACCAAAAACATTTAAGATTGGAAGTGACACTCAAAAGAAGATGGTTGAAAAATCCATTATTAAGAAAGAAAAGCCTGAAACAGAAATGGGTACTGATGAAGATTTTGGTGAGATCAAGAGGCACAAGAAAATACGAAAGCCAGTTGCAGAAACAACATACAAAGAAACTGGCATTGATGAGGACCTGGACGACATCAAAAGACAAGAGAAAAAGCAAAGAGTTAGAGCTAAAGAAAGAGATCACAAAGAAAATGAGGTTGATAATGGCATGGATGATGTAAGAATTTATCCACAGAAACTAGATTCTGTAAGAGGAGTGGCTGTCAGAGAAACAGGAATAGATGAAGATATAGAGAGTCAGGATGAAGAAGAAACAACAGAGGTAAAAGAAAGTGGTTACAAAGAAACTGGCACAGATGAAGACTTTGATGAAGATAAACAGAAGCTCCAAAGAGGACAAATAATTAAGATTAAGAGATTTGGAGAAGATTCTAGCCTTAGTGAAGAGAGTTATGAAAAATTACAAGAAGGTGTCGAAAATGCACCAAAAACATTTAAGATTGGAAGTGACACTCAAAAGAAGATGGTTGAAAAATCCATTATTAAGAAAGAAAAGCCTGAAACAGAAATGGGTACTGATGAAGATTTTGGTGAGATCAAGAGGCGCAAGAAAACACGAAAGCCAGTTGCAGAAACAACATACAAAGAAACTGGCATTGATGAGGACCTGGACGACATCAAAAGACAAGAGAAAAAGCAAAGAGTTAGAGCCAAAGAAAGAGATCACAAAGAAAATGAGGCTGATAATGACATGGATGATGTAAGAATTTATCCACAGAAACTAGATTCTGTAAGAGGAGTGGCTGTCAGAGAAACAGGAATAGATGAAGATATAGAGAGTCAGGATGAAGAAGAAACAACAGAGGTAAAAGAAAGTGGTTACAAAGAAACTGGCACAGATGAAGACTTTGATGAAGATAAAAAGAAGCTCCAAAGAGGACAAATAATTAAGATTAAGAGATTTGGAGAAGATTCTAGCCTTAGTGAAGAGAGTTATGAAAAATTACAAGAAGGTGTCGAAAATGCACCAAAAACATTTAAGATTGGAAGTGACACTCAAAAGAAGATGCTTGAAAAATCCATTATTAAGAAAGAAAAGCCTGAAACAGAAATGGGTACTGATGAAGATTTTGGTGAGATCAAGAGGCGCAAGAAAACACGAAAGCCAGTTGCAGAAACAACATACAAAGAAACTAGCATTGATGAGGACTTCAGAGACATAAAGGAACAAGAGAAAAACCAAATAGCAAGAGCCAAAGGCAAAGATCACAAAGAAACCAGTGTAGATGAAGACTTTGATGATGATGCTGAAATGAAAGAGATACAAACAAAACAAATGATTAACATCAGAAGATCTGGAGAAGACTTTAGCCTTCAAGAAGACAGTGACGATAAAGTACAGCAAGATGCCAAAAATGCAGCAAAAACATTCAAGATTGGAATCAACAGTAAAAAGGAGATAGAGGGAAAATTAGCTGAAAAAACTTCACGACCGATGCCTGACACAGAAGTGGGCATTGATGAAGACTATGGTGAGATCAAGAGACGTAAGAAAACACGAAAACCGGTTGCAGAAAGAACATACATGGAAACTGGAATCGATGACGACTTAGATGACACGAAGATTCGTCATCAGGAAGAAGGAATCGAACACCTTCAAGATATACCATACGAAGAAACTGAAGAATATGACAAAGTACCAGCACAGCGAGTTACTAAATTACAGAGATTTAAAGAGGATTCAAGTTTCAGCGAAGAGAGTGATGATAACTTACCAAAAGATGTTGAAAATGTGCCAAAATCATTCCAGACAGGAACAGAATTCCTAGCTAGTGGCAGAAAGATAAAGGAACTAGTGGCTACCAAACAAAAGGAATTGAATAGCAGAGAAAGAAATGCACACCATTTTAAGAAAGCTGAAAGTAAGAGTACAGATGAAGAGGAATGGACTGATGAAAGAAGTGAAGAGGAAGAAGAAACAGAGAAGCCTGCCTCAGAATTAACAGAGATGAACAGAAGAAGAATGGCTAAAGAAATTGCTTCAAAGACTGCTTTTGAAAGTCATAAATATCAAAGTGAGCAGCAGGAAGAACAAGTGAGCGAAGAAGAAACATCGAATAAAGAAATTGAATCTGATGAAGAAGAAGCAAACAACTTAGAACACAAAAAGAGAATAAAGGCTGTTCATGTTACAAGAGAAAGACCTACAGATAGACTTAACTTTTCCAGCATCAAGCAAAACAATAAAATTCTATCAGAAACAAACTTTGACCACTTATCTGAGTCTGACGATTCAGATGAACACCATATCAGAGTAACAGAAAAGGTAGAAGCACTGCTTTCAAAAAAGAAAAGTTTCAATGAGCAAGAATTTGACCTAATTGAAGAGAATCAAGTCCAGACTCCTGATATTGCAAGTTTCATGGATACTGATGATGATTCACATTACAAAAAATCCATTCAAAAAGAGAAAACGGAGAATGTGGAAACTACAACATCTGACACTGTTACCAAAAAGCAGCAGTGGTTCCCTAAAAATGGTAGCAATGCCTTTGAAACAGATGATTCTGAAGAAGTTGCTGGATCTTTCAGCAGGAGGCAAGTTGGAAGAGTTAGTCGAGGAAGAGTGAAGAAGGGAACAAAGAAGATCCAAGACCCAACACTTGAACCATCATCAAATGCGGACACTGAAGGCAGCAGCAAAGGTGACTTGTATGAAGACAATAGAATGCATTCAGCAGAGATTCCCAAGGGTAAAAAGTGGTACACAGAAGAAACAGATATAACTGAAACTAAATTAACATCACAGCAAGGTCAGAAAACTCTACAGTCAATTTCAAAGGCTAAAGCTTCTGAGAATCAGCAAATAGGTTCTTATGGTCATAAATCAACTCCATCTGCTGTTAAGTCAAATGCTAAGCTGCAGGAAGACGCAAAAGATAAAATTTCGCAACAGACTCGGCCGTCCAACCAACCTTCAACAGATCTTGATTTGGAGGAGAGCATAAGAAGAAAAAGACAAATGGAAATGACTGAAGTTGTTACCACGACTGTAACAACAAGTGCAGTTCAAGACAATCTGTTAAATGAAAAGGTAACAGATGTGAGTTCATACAGTTTGCCAAATCCTCCAGTTCGAAAGCCACCTCAGAAAAGAGATATAAAACCTCTGAACACTCTGAACACCTCAGCACCTTTGCCACAAGAAACCAGTTTTGATGTTGAACTATCTCCAGCACCGAAAAATGCCCTAGATAATAGGTTATCAGAAGTAACACTAAGCAAAACCGATCCATTCAAAAGAAATTCAATGGATATATCTCTTCTGAGGAAGTCCACGACGACAGAAAGAACATTCCAGCAAAGGTCACAGAGGCAGCATTCTGTAGATAGCCTGAACCGCCATCGTCCAAGACCCCAAACTAACGAGTGTAAGAACAGCTTTCTATATCTTGCTCAATTAATATCCGGCTAATTTAAACTCCCTCATCTTTTATGTTATTTAGGTAAAACACAAATTTAAAATTTTTCAATTCAACAAGCAATAAATTTTGCATGTCAACATCTTGAATGTTTCCTAACTTCAGTTTACATTATTTACTTTAAAAAATAATTAAAATACCTGTTACCTAACTCTTGCCACATTCTTAGCACTAGAACAGACAATAGCTTGCTATCTACAATGCTATATAAACTTTCTTAATTACGTCACATTACATTTAGGCTGAAGTTTTTTGTCAGAAGATGAAAATCCAGCTTATGTTGTACTATTGCAGTTGAAGTGAAGAAATCCCATTCAGATGCAAATCTTGCACGAAGAAAGCGTTATAGCGTCCGTTCGAGGTCCACTGGTCATCTTGATCTCCGCACCCATTACAACGGATTGTACAGGACGCAGAGAGAGCAGGCAATGAGGCCACTGAAATTTAAACAGCCAAACAAAACGCTGCAGGAAGCCGCTTTAGAAATAATAACAGCGAGCACCCTCAACGAACCTCGTCTTCTCAAGAAGAGGCAGCTGGACGATGGTGAAAAGCCAATAGTGTACACACGAGGCATCTATCGGCCACAGCCAGTGTACTGGCGAGGTTCCAGTCACGGGGCCAATGCCAATAATGAAAGCCGCATTTCTACTCTTCAAGCGCAGGAACCTCACAGCTTGAACGAATCAACAGAAGACACTGGAAACAAGACAGCAGACTCTCTTGACAAGTCAAAACAGAATGGAAATACCGACTCAAATCCTGCGTCACCGCCACAGCTTTCACTGTCAAAAGATGGCGACGATTTGGAAAACAGAAACAGTGCATTTGCTACTTACAACAAAAGGGTTACAATACACGAAGAACAACGCCCGCAGCAGTTCTACGGTCGAAGAAGACATAGGCAGCCAAGAACAATACGACCTTCTCGTGAAGAACCATACAAAGCACCACAGATAACAGAGCCAATTGCTGTTGATTTTTCCAAATATGGCATTCTTGCTCAGCTGTGGATGGAACAGGTTGACATGAAGACAGTACTGAAATCAAAGACTATGTACCTCTCCATAATGCCAGCAGGCGTGCAGCCACCAGAGGAAATCACGAAGTCGATAAAGTATGTGCCAACTGGGGAAGACCTAACGGTTCCGGCCCAGTGGATCATAGCAAGGGGTCGAAGCATAAGGCAGCAGAAACGTCAGATGGATGAATATCACCATCGAATGTCTGAGAGTTACTTTCTTAGTGGTGGTGACAGTGACCTCGATTTGTCTCGAGGCGTGAATCCTATGTCACCTGGAAAACAGTCGCTGCTGTTCTTCAAGGTCGGTGGCCGATGGCTGGATCTGGCCTGGGTTCTGTTTGAAGGCGTTCAGAGTGACGCTGCCACAATCCGAATGATCAAAGACATTCAGCTGAAGAATCCAGACCGACTGACAGATCAAATTCAGGACTTGATGAGTCGCTGGTGGAAGCAGAAGGGACAGGCGGCAACAATCGAGGAACTCAAGAGATCCCTCGAACTCATCAACCTTCCGTTTGTTCAGGACGAAACGCTGAACATCACAATGGCCAATTCGTTTTTCAACACTTCTGATTTAGAAAACAAACTTGCATGTGAAGAAGTCGAGGCTGCAGACCCAGAAGTGAGTCGAATGATCCAGGAGTACAATCAACGTTCACACAACGCCAGTTTCAACGTCGAACACCGACAGAGTCCTCTGACGGCTCAGCCCTTCAGCTCCGATGCCCTCCTCCGACAGATGCAGCAGAAAGGTCTGCTGACTCATAGTTCACCGAACCTGAGGAACAGCCAACTGAAGCCGGGAGATAACCGGGACAGCAACTTGGGACGTAATGACACGCAAGATGGAAGCTTCATTCGTCTTCACTCACACAATGGAAGTCTCCGCATGTCTTCCAGCCAGGACAGCCTCAACACGGAAAATATGGGTGATGACAACAAACGAAAATCCTTCACAATTGTTCAGCCACAGCTAAAGACATTAACTGGCAAAAAGGTGAGAACTTCAACCTTAAAATTCTCTTTACACTGTACAGAGTATTCAGACTCTGCAAGGGAACTAGTAATGTCATAAATTTTTAAAGACGTAAATATCCTTATCCAACCAGTTCATGTATTATTATTGTATATGTATTACTGCAACAGATATCGTATTTTCTAATGCAAAAAGCAAACATGTTCCTGTCAGAATTATTCAATCTAAGCTGTTTGTTACGTCTGTTATAAAAAAAGTAGCAGGGCAGAGTTACAAATTCTGATATTTGCATCAGTGAAACAGGAACTTAAATTGTTTTATGTGCTACCATTACCTGTTTTATGCTAGAAAATATATATTTATTTAACTAATAAATGCCATCTCCAGTTGACACAAACAAATATTTTATATCTATGTGTTGCTTTTTCAGTTTCGACATGAATCAAACTTCTAAAAAAGACCTCTTGCGCAAAGGAACTCGGACGCGTGCATGTCGAAAAAATTTCGGCCTGTCAAACAACAATTTTGTTGTGTATGCTCACACTACTGATTTTCATATCATATTATCCAGAGTTGTCTAAACTGCAGTTTTGGTATGCATAGACGCTCATCTGCCAGGAACAACAGCTTTTTTACATGAAATGATACTGTTTCTTTAAATTATGCAGTTTCTTATGTGTTGCGTTTATACATGTATATGATTATAATAGTTTGCTAACAATTATGCTGCAGATGTATAACCTAACATGCTAACCTTGAAGAAGTAATAGCAATGGTCGCATTAGCTTTATCAAAACTGCATGGCAGACAGGAAGTTAATAAAGTGGCCTTTTTACTGGCTCAAAATGCATCACTGGCTGTGGACTGGTTTTAACTATAACAACTCTTAAGGCAGAAAATACACAAATAAATGTGATATATTGCAGAAGTAGAAATTATATTTTAAACAATAAACTTAATTGTGCTGTGAAAACAGCATATCTTCTGAGTTATAAAAAATACAACTAACCACCTATTGCTATTTGCTGGCTTTCAGTACTTTGCTTCCAACTTTTCTTTGGCTAGTTAACAGATGTTAGAGATTATTTCTGTTAATACTGGTACATTTTTGAGATTATCCGAGGTTTTTATTGGTACCATTTCTTCCTAAGTACATAATATGGTTGAGATTATTTAATGGTAAAGCATTTGCTACTTAAAAAGGCAGCCACTGTGCGAGCAGTTTGCTTTTTCCTAATATCAGGTAAACCTTTGTACGTCAGTGCTGATTATTGTACATTAATAAATTGTAATTATTGAATTGTAGTTACTGAAGATGTTGCATTGCTTGATAATGTTTCAGATCAAGGCAAATGCTTACTGTTTACGAACCTTTCAGTGCATTTTTTGTGATGCCATGTTCTGTGACTGGATACATGTTTTAAAATGACAGATTAATCTAAAATGATGGATTAACAGCAGCAACCTAATTTTTGTACTTTTTACTATGCAAACACCAAATGCTGCAAGCCACTGTTATGCTAGTTTTGTTCACAACAAAATATTTTACAGGTAGTAGCTCAGCTAAACAGGAGATTATATGAAAGGTGGTTTCTGATATAACTTAGAAATCTCAGTTATCCAAAAGACAAAACTATTTAATATTTACAGAAAGTCAGATTAAAATCTTAGACATTCAGCAAACCATCTCCACATTGCATTTATTTTTTAAACAAATAAAATTTAATAAATGTCCAGCTAAAAGCCAACTGTGGGGCATGTAGCCATGTTTTTCATTTTCACCAAGTACCTTACTGTGAAGTAAAGAAGCAAATATCAACCAGCAAACCGTCAAAATGAATATGCACATCAATTCAAAGGTGTTTAATTAAAAAATCAACAATGCAAAGTATAACGAATGTTAGGCAAGCCTATGCTTCCTAACACCACTGGATACCATGTGTACATAAATTAAAGCCCTTCAATGCACTGCAACTCGTTGCACACTGTACTCACTGAAACTTTATTATGAGCTCCTGTAGTGGTAAAGGATTGGGTAATTTGATGCTGCCTCGTCAATGAAAGGGACTCTAATTAAAGCGACCCTCAAATGATACCTTGGGCATTATGATAACGGTGCTATAGAAGTCATTAGATTAGATTAGATGCAATGCAGTACCGACTGTCTGAAGTTGGTGTTGAAGGCACAGGCTGTACTCAAATACCTCTGTGTACTGTACAAATTTATCTGTTGTTGTCCGCATTGGGCATAACCTCCCTCCCCTTGTCTGCATTTGGGTGACCCTCCCTCCCTCTGTGGATGTCCTTAAAGGGCAATCCCTTATAACTTTAGCCACGCACAACTGTACTGCTCCGAATGATAGGCTGAGGCTGCATAGCAATGTGAATAAAGAAATATAAAGCTAACTTGATGAATTTCCTGAGGATGTTGCTACTCGCCTTTCAGAATGCACACAGAAATGCACATTTAACACTCCAAGGGTAGGCTACCTCAATAACTTATGATAAAATTACCATCACAGTGATTTTTGATTTTACCTATTTTTACAGGAACAATCATTCTCACTGATCCAACATATTACACTACCTTCTGAGAAGGACAGGCCAAATTACATTTGTCTTATTACTCAGTCTTCCAGTTCCTCAGTAACATCTCAAGTTTTGGCAAGTACTTTTTGAAAAGACTTTTGCCCATACTGTCAAGGTCATCAGTATGGACATGTAGATCGCTGGTAAGTACTGACATGATATCACAAGAATCGTGAATGCCTTCATCTGAGATGCCTTTTAGAAAAGTGCTTTGAGGTGCCTTTATTTCAGGCATTTTGCTTTCAATTAATGTTAAATCTGAAAGTTCTGCAACTGTCATCACAGCTGAAGCTTCGTTGTCTTCTGCTTTCTTTAAGCCTGAACTTCTGGCAATATCGACTGTCCTTTCTGAAAGAGTGTCATCAGAACACAGTGCTATATTGTTAGAATTATCCACTGTCAGAGCTTTCGTGGAAAAATTAATTTCAGAAGGTGTGACATCTGAACTCATTTTGCTGAGCCTGGCATCTGTCGAAAGTGTCATTTCTGGTGTTTGTTTACAACATAATTCATCCACGGTACATGAGAAATCATCCTCCATTAAACTGGATTTCAACTCGATTTTGTCAGCACAAGATGTGCCAGGTTTTGCAGGAAAACATGACTTGCTGACTAATGGTTTTTCTGCATTTTTCAAATGCGTAACATATTTCACCCAGTCTTCCTCTAATTCTTGCCTCAGAGCAGCATTTTCAATCTGCTTCTGGTGTGACACACCCTCGGCTTGCATTAATTCAAGTACATTCCTACAACAGTTGATTTTACTATACAGAATAACACCACAAATCAGTTCACTTACACTAATGCTGTTCCGATGAATAAAGGTCAAAACATTTTCAGCTTATTTTTTCACTACAACTTTTCTGATCTGTTGCATGCATCACTTTAGAGAAGCCTTCATATATGCTATTAAAGGTATACATATAAAAGTAGTTAGCTACATACAATGCCTGATTACTTAGCACTTATAAGTACAGTGCAGTTAAGCAATACCAAAGCATGGTTAAAACTTGGATGGGTTATTACTCATGGAACATTAGGTCACTGGGGTCAACTCAGCATTCCTTCCTCTGGACTTGGGAAGGGAGTACAATAAAATTCCAGTAATTGCAGATAACAGGAGTCAAGCCGTCAGAACCAGAAAATAACAGAACAAGAGCCAAAGAAATACACCGAAAAATCTCAGAATCTGCTTAGCACATCTTCCAGTACAGGTCTATTTGTCCTCATATGCATTTACAGCTCATCTTAATGTAGATCTATTGATTTCATTTTTAAAAAATATAAAGATAAATATGCTTATAATTAATACACTAAGTACATAGTAAATCTTTTAAAAAGTATAAACTTAAGCTATGCTAGAAATAACATAAAAACTGCTTTAAAATAATATTTTCAAGTTAGATTAGAACAAGTCAGCATGGTTCATTAGCAAAGACTATAGATCATTTACAAAGAGTTTGCCGTAAAGGTAAAGCTGCCTCAAATGACTAATAATTGGCAAGATTGTAGTTCTTTTACCACCTCTTTGTGTATGACATCACTAAATGTCTGCCTCATTCGGTCAGTCATCTTCCACCAATATGACTAAATTTCCAAATTTTTAAACTACTGTACTTCTTTTTGCCTCTCCTCAGCAAACTATATCCACATAGCTTCGTCTGCATCTGATTTTGCTGCAGAGCACCTCAAGTTTTTGCTGAAGCTCCTTATTTGAAGTTTATATCTTAAAATTATCCATAATTGGAACTTGTTGTTCATAGCACTCAGCTTGTAATGTGGTGAGTACATGTTTGAGCCTCCCCTGAGATCCTGAGCAAGTCCACCCCTCACAGTTGCTGAGCACAGCTGATTGATGCTTTGTCATTAGACAATGGTGCTTAATAAATGCAGAAATAATAATGACAGACCTATATACTTATAAAATAGATTTTTTTCTGCAGGAATAATAATGACAGACCTATATACTTATAAAACAGATAAAATATATTGAAGAAATAACCTGGTTAGTACATACGTTATAATGCCTTTCAGCTTTGCCACTTGATAGAGCTGCTTTATAGTCCATTTGTATCCCAAGTTGAACCCCACCTGAAGAGCACGTTCACCACCCTCCACTGTTCCATCTTTATAACCATCCTAGACAAATATAACAAACTGCTAAAATCATTTAAATAGACTGAAGCCTATGGGCAACAACTGAAAATGTAACCAGTGTCAGACAAAGTATTCAGAAGATACAACATGAGAGAATGTTTTAGTGTGAGATGGTGCAGAGAATCAAAAGCTCCAAATTTATGATCATTTTGCAGCTGAAGGCAGCAAGCTGATAACCTGTATTGGTTTTTCATGAAGTGTCTGACTGTGAGTGTAATGTGATGTTGGTCACTAAGGGTGTAACAGGCACACAAGAATTGCCGTCCCATATAAGTTGTCCTATAACATCTAAAGAAAATGATTTCACATAGTATATGCAGTAGTTGCAAAATGGGACAAAGTCTGGGCCTTGCTCATTATAAGTAACAAAATACTGGTCCCTACATATCCTTCAAACATCTGCTCCCAACCTGATAATCAGTGATCTCAAAGGCCAATATACATCAACATGTTGCAGACGTTTTGCTGCACCTGAGTTTTGATACCATTGATGTACACACTAGTGTATCAACTACATCAACCATTTTTACAGTTTATGCCTAGAAGTCATCAAATTGCACAGTTGCCCCTGTTATGAATTAGAAACTGGTATTTGCATCAGCTGGGTAGTAAAAGGCAAGTCATGCAACGCACTGGTCCAATGTCGACGACCTTGAAGCACGTTCCCTGCTAGCCGAAGGGCCAAAGAAAATAAAATGGGTGCATCCCCTATGTCCTAACATAAGTATGGGAGATCTTTCTAATGGGAGATATGTTAGTCTCTTCTTTCCATACCTACAATCAACAGCTGACACGCATGCCACAGGCTCACAAACACCGATTAGGGGCTGCATTTCCAATTGTTACAATCTACGTAGTCCGTACTTTCCTGCAATTTTGCCCGCCAACACATATTACTTAATATATCAACCAAATGTTTTGTTTAGTATTAAGACATTAACTTTAACTCGTGGAAAATTCTGATTCGCGAGAAAGGAACTCGTAATTTTGGACTACAACAGACGTTTGGCACGTACACAACCTTCAATTATCGTTCATCATTAATACATACTGATTTATCCTCTAACAAGTGCGATCAATCGTTACTGACCTTATACCTGAGACTTTCTAATCTTCTCCATAGTGTTTCATCGGCTTCAAATGAATTGCTTTCATCGTCGACCCAGTCTAAATCATCCATTTTACCATTTCTCGTGTTGATGCAAACTGCACCAAAACAACAGACCATAAAAATCACACACACATAGAGCAGCGTCGAGTACTCGAGTTTCTCGCAGTTTGACTGCAGTCAAGTGATGCTGTCCTATTCGAGTACTCGTTAGTAAATGAAGTGACATTTTAATGTTTGCATGCAAAGTTATAATTAGCGTGGATACCGTGAGTCTGCCAGGGTCGTATCCACATTGCCAAGCCGACGCTTAGTATTGTGGGTACCTAGTAGGCCTATGTCATTTTCACTGCTTCAGTTTTATGTTGGTAGCAGGACTAAAACATTCGAGCATTTGAAATGTGACGAGACTCCAGCAGGTACACTGACATTAAAAGGCTTAGTGAAAAGGTGCAGAGTTCTGTGCGATGGGTGGCTGTTCCGAAGTCATGTTTTCCTTGAAGATTTGATAGACAATTTATGAATAGGCCCATGTGATATACTGGTATATTCTGGGTTGAAGAATTTGCTCTACAGGGAACTGTTACTATCGTCTCTGTCTTCGACGGCTATCCTTTGAAAAGCCGTATGCATTGGCCATGCGCTATGGCTTCACGTAGGGCCTATTAAGTGGCGTCCACTTGGTCACGAAATGGTCGTCGAGGTTTTCCCGATCATTACGAAGTCCAGGACTTTGGCGCATAAAGACTTTCATCATTGGCTGGTGGACAGGGTCTTCAAAGAGGCCATATGGTGTAGGTATTTCTCTATAGGCCGAGGGTATTAAAACATAGAATCGTAACAGCGCCGATTCTGTTATCGATCAGCAGGGTATCGTTATGCAGCCGAATAGCGAAGCTATTCGAAAAATAGAGTCGGAAACATCTTCGATTTTCACCATTTATATAAATCCAGTTTCCCGATATATATATATATATATATATATATATATATATATATATATATATATATATATATATATATATATATATATATATATATATATATATATATATATATATATATATATATATATATATATATATATATATATATATATATATATATATATATATATATATATATATATATATATATATATATATATATATAGTATATATATATATATATATATATATATATATATATATATATATATATATATATATATATATATATATATATATATATATATATATATATATATATATATATATATATATATATATATATATATATATATATATATATATATATATATATATATTCACAAACACACGCACGCACACCCATATATATATATATACAAGCATATATATAAGGCGTCCTTTGGACTTTGCTATGCAACTTTTGTAGACCAATTCTACCGTTTTGATCATGACCTTATGAAGGACCAGCATCAGATTATCCAAATTGTCTCTATATTTGGTCACAGTGAAAGGAGCAGTGTTCGTTTCTACATATACATGTGTATTCTCTCAAAACTAAGCAAAACAAAACATGCACAAATATACAGTTAGGGCAAGTACTTGGCGGTCCTAGCAGTTTACAAAGGGGGAACCAATTAAGCAAAGACATAGGGTCTACTGAACTACTGTGCCGACTTAACTGTAGGGGCCTACGGATGGGTTTATTTAAGGAGAGATATTTCGTCTCGGATTTTGTTAGTTTCCCCATTTTTGGATGGTCTCCTTATATTCCAAATTTTTAGGACCTTTTCACTAATGGAGATCTGGTGACCAAGGGATATCCGGACTCTACGTCTTCTACCACCTTCGAGGCACTGCTGAAGGTGAGGCTATCGTGTGCTGCGAGCTTCATGTCTGGTCGTAGTTCCTCTTCTTCAACGCAACGGGGTTCAGGAATTCTGAAGATGCTGTCAACGTTCAACTCTGGATGGGAATCATTTGGCTGTGCGTGTCTGTGGGAGCACTTCAGTGGTGTACATACTCTTCTAGTTATTTGAGCAATGTTAACGTACCGAGGACGGTTGAAGAGAAGAAGAGAGAAGACATACAATAATACATACATAGGTACATACGTAAGTATAGCTCTGATTCAAATTTTTTTTGATGCCTGGCACGTCAATCTCTTAACATTCAACCAATATTCATTCGTTATGCATACGTACATGCTGTACACGTATGCTATACACATCTACATAAATAAAGACATGCATGCATGCATAGGGCCTACGAATGGCAAATTAGTTACGGGCGTGTAAAACCCATATTACAAGGTAGCGGTTTGGCTCGGTGGGTTCAGTAGCCCCACATCCTTTAGCGAATGGTAAATGATCACCAAAGATTGCTTGGAGATTTAAATGGTACCAAGTCGTTGGATTCGTGTTTTCGCCGAATATCCTGGCACGAATTGCGTCCACAAAATAACATTATATGGACAGAGGCCGATTATTGAGTTTCCAGTGCAAAATATAAATAGAAACATAAACTGGATATTTCAGGCACAGCGCACATATATGTGTAAATCTATGCCTGGACCACTGAGAGTTGTTTTTGAGGTGTACTTAGCAGGCGCTACATTAAGTGTCTTTTTACATATAAACATACATACATACACCCATCTATACATTCATACATAAATGCATACATACATACATGCATACATACATGCATGCATATAAACATACATACATACATACATGCATACATCCAGACATACGTACGTACTGTACATACATGCATATATGCATGCACACACATACATACATGCACGCATACATACATACATGCATACATACACGCATGCATACGTATATACATACATACATACATTCGTACATAAATACATTGCTCAGATGTCTAGAAGAGTAACCAGTGGCAACGCTCGTGTGTGGGCGGTCCTTGTCCGTGTTTCCGTGGTATCGATCGCTATTGATCTCACTCCCTTCTCCAAATCAGAACCTGAATCGTCCAATCTACGACTCCAGTAACAGCGTTGCTGATTCGATCTTCTTTCCACGCACTTCGGCTTCTGTGCAGAGACGCTCTTTGGCTTCCCTCTGCCGTTATTAGATTGTCGGCTTAGTCTTTAGCTACACACTGATTTCCCATGCTTACTTTTATTCTTCTTCGTCTTAGGCGGTCGACATAAAACCCTGCTGACATCTAAGTCCCACTGTGCACACACATGTGTGTGTGTGTGTGTGTGTGTGTGTGTGTGTGTGTGTGTGTGTGTGTGTGTGTGTGTGTGTGAATAGGAGCGTGTGTTTGGGTGTATGAGTATGTGCATGTGTGTATGTGTATATATAGGCATATGTGTGTAGGTATGTGTATGGTGTTTGTATTTGTATATGTTTGTGTATCTGTGTATGTGTGTGCACCTGTTTATGTGTGTATGTGTATGTAATAATGTTTGTATATATATATCTGTGTAAGTGTATGTGTGGATGTATGTTTGTGTGTCTGTGTGGCATATGTGTGCATGTATGTGTATGATGTATATATTTGTATATCTACGTGTTTATATTCAGATCTGTGTATGAAGGCCTATAATTAAAGCCTATCCATACAAAGGCCCACCATCCTGCTTAATCCCTACTGACATTATAATCCGACCTATAGACGTCCCTTACGAGGTGCAAAATTTTCCATACAAGTGATATATGATCCAAGTATATGTGCGTTATCCGATTAAAGTATTAGGCATTAAGCATATATGAGCCCTTATTTACCGGAAAGTCGTCTATAGCTCTATAGACGGAAGCGCTATAGCCCATAAGTAGGCTATACATAAAAACATAGATAAGCATGTTATAGAGACAACAGCAGTAAATGAGTATACTGCTATATAAGCATGTATAAGACGGACTATATTGGAATAAATAGAAAATATGTAAATTTTTGTAAATATGTAAAAAAATTAAATGTATGTAAATATGTAAATTTTGGTTAGTTTATGTAAGTTTGTTATGTAAGTTTGTTATAATTATGAGCATGTAGGCCTAATGCTTTATTACACAGCCTGCAGTAGTTATCGTTGGTCTGTGGGTAATTAATTGAAAGTTAAGGGTGTTCGAGGTTTTGGAAGATTTAAAGTTCTTTCATTATGCATAACCCGGTGTGCGTGATTGCTTAGTGGTTAGAGTGCTGGATTGTTGTGTGCTCAGAGGTCGGGGTTCAAATCTCCGCCAGGACAGAGAGATACTTCAGCCTTTTTGTTCTAGTAGCGCCCCTAGCGAACTCGGCAATAAAATGACTACATCGACGTTACACTGTTGTTTGGGCGATCAAACGGTGAAAAAATGGGCTCGCCATCAGTCCTCATATGCCGAGGCTAAGAAAATGAAGCCGCCGGAACTTGATGCCTTTCTGGTTAGCTTAAAGGACTGTTATTATTCTACTGGCCTCGGTAGCTACACTGCCTACTGAGAACTGCTCCAGTAATATTCCAAACTGTTATTCGACAACTGTCTCTCTGTAAAGTAGTCAGCAGGCTAATTCCTGTCTGTCTTCAGATGCATAATGTCGCTTGCGTCAGCTTCACTGGCTGCTGCTGTTGCTGCTGGTGCCCGTCAGGTGGCATCTTAAGTTCAAGATTATATTGTTGACCTTTAAAGGGCCGAATACCGGCTTTCCATCCTACTCAGATACGCCATCATAACGCTATATCGCCCCTTTTTAAACTTCTGCGTGACAATTGACTTCCTCTATGCAAGACGGCATATAGTTGAATCACGTGTTTTCAGTGGCTGTACGCGAGGTTAAAGACTGCGAAGTACCGGCCTAGCAACTTGTTATCATTGTTTAAATAACTTGTTGTAGAGGCCATTATATTACCCCGGCCTATGCGTAACTTGGAAACGGAGAAGTTATGCAAAGAGGGAGTATAGATAGAGGCAGGCATGCAAGGTCTGAATATACCGTCGCCTCAGATTTATTGACATCGCAGAGGTAGTAAATACTTAAATATATCAAGGAATAAAGTAAACACTCGATCCATGCGACTCATAACATGGAGTATGCAGGTCTCAGCTTTCTGATACGGTTACCATGTTATGGGGTCTTACATGCTCTTTAACTCGTATTTATTTAGCGCCATCGTATAAACCCAACGCTGTATATTCTCGATATGACTTTAATATTATTTAGGCTAACGTAGGCAGCGTTTTTGTGAGGTACTTAAAAGGCGCTATACTATGTAAGTGTCTGGGTAGCTAATAAACTGATATAGAGATTACTATGTGAATTGTAGTTCACACACCATCGATCTATGGTCGCTTCGAAGTGAAACTACAGCCAGCAATCACAATCCATTGAAATGTTTCAGACAAAGTAGACATACATATTCATTCCTTTCATTGCTGCCAGGAGGTCGACCCTGTCTGCATGCTAATCACAAACTTCACCAGACAGTTTGAAGTGTTTCTTCAAAAGCCAATGCTTTTTTTTAAATTTCCTCTTAAAGTCTACGGTTTTGTACACTGATACAGTACTACCATCCAACTTAATCCACAAGAAGTCTACGAAAATGTCTGCCTTCAAGACTTAGTCGGTTTTTTAAACAATTTGTATATATGGCTCAGATTGTTCTAATATCATCAGCTCTTTAGGTTAATTTCTTTAAGTCTATGAAAACGTTATTTTCATGGCCTGCTGCTTGAAGTTGTGTTAACAGAATCTCATAATCTTTCGCCATTTCTTTCTCATAATTTCATTGTCATAAATGGCAGATAAGCGTTTCAGAACTTTATCTTCTTCCAACGTAGATTACCAGGATTCACCTATCCGAAATTATGGTCATGCACAAAAGTTTATTCTCATTCATACTGACTTTTTAGCTTCACTTACATGCATTTCTCCACTCTCTAAACTGTCATTACAATCATCAAACCACTTTTCCTGAAAAGTGTGGCACTTAAAGGTGACAATGACTGTCTTAATTTCCTATAAGAAAAGCCCCCAGAACAACCGTCAGTCTTTACTTATAGCGCCAAGCACCCCTTCTCCCTTACAAAGAAGCTTCGCTGTGGTCAGTCCAACATTCTGAAGTAAAAAAATAATAATAAGATAACTTCTATAGCGCCATAACACGACCGAGGTCGAGAAAAGGGCGCTGTAAATTCACCAGTGCATTCAGCCGTCGAAGGATAAGCTGAAGTTAAGTTGAAGTTGCCTTCAGCGACCAACGACATGACCTCCTCGTTCTTTCTTATCCTCTGTTCCGTAAGCTCTTGAAAATCATATTCGATCGTAGTCTTGCGTTGTTATATGGGGAGTGCCTCTGCGAAGTCTCTATTGAAGCAGCGCTATATAAGCGTGATTACTATTACAGTTACGTCCATTTCACCCAACAAACAGTACTGTCCCTCTGTCCGCCCTTTAGACGCCGGTCCTTTGCTTTAAGGAGACTTATTCGCGAATTCCGTGTCTGGACAAGGGATGTGATTTACATGACGAAGCAGGAGCATATCAGTACGTTGTGAGCTATGTAGATACTAGAACTGTTTAGCTCGTGTGGTATTACAGATAATTAATTTATGCCTTAGATCTATGTAGGTCGATCGTGGAACGTCCAGAATAGTTTTATATAGTTTCCGGTGAACTCAGGCTGAATATGTTAGCAGATACGATAAACGGAAGAACGAACTGAAGGAGAGATGGACGGACGAACAGACAGACGCACGGACGGAAGAAAGGACGGAAGTCACGAACGAAGGAACAAAGGAACAAAGGAACGAAGGAAGGAAGGAAGGAACGTAGGAACGAAGGAAGGAACGAAGGAACGAAGGAACAAAGGAAATAAGAAAGGAACGAAGGAACGAAGGAAGGAACGAAGGAACGAAGGAAGGAAGGATGGAGGGATGGATGGAAGAAAGGAAGGAAGGAAGGAAGGAAGAAAGAAAGGAAGCAAGGAAGGAAGCAAGGAATGAGGGAAACAAGGAAGGAAGCAAGGAAGCAAGGACGGGAGGAGAGAAGGAAGAAAGGAAGTAAGTAAGGAAGGAAGGAAGGAAGGAAGTAGGTAAGGAAGGAAGGAGGGAAGCAAGCAAGGAAGGAGGGAAGCAAGGAAGGAAGCAAGGAAGCAAGGATGGGAGGAGAGAAGGAAGGAAGGAAGACCAGTCAGATAGATAGACGGAAGGACTGTTGAGTTGTTGGATTGTAGTTGCCTGGGGGTGACTAATTAGGCGGCCTGTGTGAAACTGTCCCTAGACTCTCATCGATTAGTCTGATGACGGTCGATCGTTTGGCGTAAGTAGGAAAAACAAAGTAAGGAGACTTAAGAGAATCGCAAAGGCGACTGCACTGGAATGTTCAGCAGAGCGAATGCCAATGAAAACAAGACCAAGTTTAACTGCTCAACAACAATGGCATTCATATAATATAAATATACAAACTGTATACATGATGGTACTAGTTTTATATATAAATATATATAAACATGAAGACATGTGTTGTATTTTTAGTTTATCTAACGATGTTTTCGTATCAAAGACGTTTGGAGTCAACATAACTCAAAAAGGCAGCTGCAGAATATTGTGGACTTCTGCCCTGGCCCGCATTCTTTTACAAAGGTCTCCGCACATAACAAGAGATAGGAGAAGGCCTTCTAAAAGTAGTATTTAAAGCTCTTGGATAGGATAACGGCCCTTATACGCTTGACGCTATCTAAGTGGGTCTCTCGCTTTTCATACATGTATGTGTTTATATAGGCCTGTACAGTATATAGGCCTATCGTAATCGCAACCGTAAATATAGGCCTGCAACTTAAAAGAGTTCAGAAGATGTGTAAGTATCAGATTCCTGCAATTTTAGTGTCTTTGAAAAATTTCTGCAGATAGAGAATTGAAGTGCTTACTTTGATCGAGATTGTCGTACCGCTAGGTGGCCTATGTGTGAAAGTGGGCACTTGTGGTTTGCCTAGTGGCAAGTATGAACAGCAAAAGCTTCATATAAAAATAATGACGCGATATTGTTGGTGTTTCTGACTACTGGTAGGCTAAATAAACTACCAGAATAAGAATTTTAAACCAAATTTCACTCCAGCCTATTCAGGGCTACAACAATTCTCCTCAACGCTTGCTGCAATATTATACAAGTGTCTGAATGACCTGAGATGATTTCGATTAATGTATTCCTGTTTCAGAGTTTTCATGTCCTGGATATTGTGTTTGCGTATATGGACACAGATCAAGGTCTAGCCTACATATCAGCCAGTAACTGAGTATAATTACAGAGGCCTTTCAACACCCCTACATCGATTGATTTTCCGCTCTGCATATAAATTGATCGAATCAGGGAGGGGGAGGCCGTCGCGTCTATCTTGTTGTACTTTACAATTACAGTTTACATTTACAGTTTAAGTCGAGTATTCAACGGAAAAATGAATTGGCCAACTAAATTTGGACTTCAGGTAAGCTTACAATGTCAGTTTATGGCATGGTATAGACACGCGCTTTGCAAATGTGAATCTTTATTCCGCCTAGACATCTGTTGCTTTATGATTTCTCGGAAACAAGACTTAATTATCATGACATGGGTTCTATATACATAATAAACAAGCTAAGCGACAAATAAATTTCCAATCTAAATTCATTTCCTGCGTCGTCTGTCTCATAGAAATTGTTCATAAGACAAATTTAGCAAAGAATTCGCTGATTTATTATCTATCCGAGTTTATTATAACTCAGAGGAGCGTTTATGGAGCTGAAGCATACATCGACTGAACTGCGAAAACAAATCAGTCCTCAGAGGAGCGTTTATGGGGCTGAAGTATACATCGGCTGAAAAACGAAAACAAACAGAGGAGCGTTTATGGGGCTAAGCATATAGTGAGAACACAAATCCAGCCAGCAAACGCCCAATCTTGCCTTACGTGTTGCATGGCTCAACAACGATTTGCGATTTGCACCTAAAGCGCAACGATTCAAATCCCGAATGTCTTCGCACTATGTCGTTGTACCACCTACTTCTTAAACCCAATACACCCCTCACTCCTCTTATCTCTCTCTCTCCTCTCCAACCCCAAACACCATCCCTCATAGCTGTCTCTCCGTCTGACTTTTGGATCTTGACCTGGAACCGAACCCTTTTGCCTATCGATTTCGTTTTCCTGTGAATAGGCTGGTCCCCGCGACGTGGCTTTCGTTTGGCGCTGTAGAAATCTCGGAATTACGATTACTTTATACATACTTGTAAATGTAAATGTACACTTTTCTACAGCGACCGTATGGCGTCGACCCTGCTCATTTTTCAATGAATTATTCGGGTGAGATCCTTCACCACCGCCGCCCGTTTGAATGGATGCCATGCCATTTAAGGTCCCCGTGTACGGACCATGCTAGTGTCAAAACGGCGCTGTAGAAGTCGCTCAGTTAAATTTAATCAATTCTTCTTGTCTTAATACGCGCTAACGCCTCAAAAGCCGTGTTTACTGTTTACACAGCTTGATGATCAATCCGAAATCCGGTTTAGTGAATTAACAATCATAGTTTATGCCAAGTGTTTGTTAAGAATAGAAATATTTGTTTAAATCAAGTCTAGAAATGTTTGTTTAAATCAAGTCTAGACGGAAAGTCGACCGGAACTCCGCCATCGAGCATCTAATCTGCTTCCGCTGGCATTCACGGGTCATAGCCGCGCCTTCCAAGCACTCATATCTACATTGGCCTATACACAGATTCAAACGAAGGCGCTATGTTAATGTCCGAATACATACATGCATATAATACACAGTATTACACACTTACATACATGCATACATTACATACATACATACATACATGCTGTAACATACATTATACCCATACATTACATGCTACTGTGAGCTTGTAAATGATGCTGTAGTGCTTTCAAGGTGCAGTAAAACATTTTGTTATGTTACACATGTTCATCATCATCATCATCATCATCAACATCATCATCTTCATCATCATCATCATCATCATCATATCATCATCATCTTCTTCTTCTTCACCATCAGCATCATCAGGGCGACGATGGGTGTATACATACAAACCTGCATGCATCTATACACACATGCATGAAAAAAATGGAATCATTCACAGAAATGATGATGAAGGTGACGAAGACGACTACGGCGACGACGACGACGATGATGATGACTACATGCAAGCATGTATGTTTGCATACATGCATGTATACATGCATACATACATACATAAATATACATACTTACGTGCTTGTATATATACACAGCTTATATACACATACAAGTATACACTAGCTGTATGCACGCTTATATATACATATACAAGGAGCTGTGAGGTAATTTCTCGAGGTACTATGGCGAATGGATGCGTTTGCGCACACGGCAATGGACAGATGGATTTGTTCCTGGAATCCGGACTTTATGACGGACGACGAGACGAGACAAAACGGTCGTTTGGTGGAGGAGCATCCGGGGACGAAGCCCAAGACACAAGACATGTCGCCCCTACAGACACCGACGTTGGACATCTGTGCGGACAATCGGCGATCTTAAACTCGACACCTGCGACGCCTGGCGCCATCTATGGCGACGCCTCAACTGGCAATTATTTCCGACAAAACACATCTTGTGCGGTCAAGGAGCTTTAGATGGAAGACTGGAAGAAACAGTGGAGGAAAAGAAAAGGAAAAGAAAAGGAAAATGGGATGGAAGAGTTGGAGAAGTGGGTGGAAGAGAAGATAAAGAGCAGTAGAACGAGGATGAGGAATGGGTTGTAAGAATGTTGGGGAAGAGTAGAAGAAGTAGGTGTGGAAATATAAAATTTTTTGAAGAAGTAGGTGTGGAAACATAAAATGAAACTTACAGGGGGGGGGTTTAAGAGGGAACAGTAGAAAAAGCAGTAACTTATATAGCGTCGTTACGTTAATGCACGAGACAGCAACGATGGATGGAGCTTCAAAACCGAATGTCCAGTCAAGGTATTTTATGCGACTGTTTCACAGAAGTGTTTTGCCCACATGCTTCGCTGTTGGGTGCTTTAGTGTCGTCTATATATTCACGCATATGTATAAATACTATACATGTGTAAATCTATTTATATAGGCCTATATATGTACACATGTATGACACATATCATATAGCCTACATGTGTAGACTGTATATATAAATATGCATGTATTTATATGACAAGATGTTTGATTTATAAATGGCTTTCTATTGAGTTGTTGATGACGATGATGATGATGATGATGATGATGATGATGATGATGATGATGATGATGATGATAGGAATAATCATGATTTATGAAGACGATAGCTTTCGTTCGTTCGGTCAGTGGTCAGTTGGTAAGTGATCAGTTTGTCAGCGGTCAGTTGGTCAGCGGTCATCAATTGGTCAGTTGGTCAGCCGTCGCCAAATGTTGTAGGTTCCGCATCCGCAGTAAATATGGGAACCATCTTTAGTTAGACATAAAAGAGAATTATCTGTAGTTGTCTAAACTTTACGTCTGGAACTTTGATCTTTTGTCATAAGCCGCCGTGCAACTCTTAGGGAAACGTGATCAGGCTGTTCGCTTCCTGACCCAACCATGTCCAATGTTCCAATGTAGGTGGTTACATATGGCAGGGCGGCTGTTAGGTTTAACGCCCAGTGTATGCAGACTTAAAGCAGCTGAGTCGATGACGGAATCTGTATTCAGGACACGATGCCGAGGAAGTGACCGCCGTAATGAAACGTATAAGACCTAAGACCTAAGACCTAAGATCTAAGACCTAAGACCTAAGATCTAAGACCTACGAACTGCTTAACCGATAAGAAGCTCTATAGATCGACGCAGACGCTCTTGCTGTTTATCGCTGAGCAGGCCGGCGCTTCGTAGCAAGTGCGCGTAATGGAAAGTACTGTAAGGTAAGGCAAGGTAACCGATCATTATTACACGCTTGTATCAACATTAATCACCGGAGACATGGTCACGTACTGGGGTTGAAGGGTTTTGCTTAGCAAGTGCCCTTAATGTGAGGTAAGGTTCATTTGAAGCAACCATCGATTGATACCTCATGCAATGTGATAACGGTGCTGTAGAAGTCATTAGATTAGACTATTATTATTATTATTTTGTGCATTTATTAAGCTCCACTATCTAACGACTAAATATCAATCGATGGCGCTGAGCAATAGTGAGTGTAGGGCTTGCTCAAGGTCCCTACACAGTAACCTTCGCAGAGGAGGCTAGAACCCGTACGCTCCGTGTTACAAGCCGAGCGCTCTAACCAATCGGCTACCGTGCCCCGTGACTAGACGGGGCATTATCCATTAGGCACAGTGGGCACTGTGCCTAGGGCCTACAAACTTTATAGGGGCCTGCGAAAGTCAAAAATGAGATATTGAAAAAAAATTATTGATTGACCCGAAAATAGAAAAAGGAAATACAAATTTAATAACCTTAAAGTTTGTACTTAAACAGTTTAAGTTAAGCTGTGCTACATTATGTTAACTTTGCGGCTCTTTGCATTAGCAAAATCACGTATAATGTCCTCAAATGTCATTTCCCGCATTCAGTCGTTGTCAATGTGTTTAGCTCTAATACAGAGTTGGCAGTTGGGGCCAACGAATGCGAGAGTGCCTAGGGCCTACGACGACCTTAAAACGGCCCTGTGACTAGAATAAAGCATTCGGTCTTTTATTACATGCTTCAGAAGACAGTATACCTAACCCTCAAAGGCAAGTCCTGGAGTTAAACGATATTTCAGCTGAAGTTCAGACAGGACAAGATTAATCGAGTTGCACGGCGGCTAATGACAAGGGATCAAAGTTCCAGACGTAAAATTTAAACAAGTACAGATAATTCTGTGTCATGGCTAACTCAGCAAATGATGAATCCATGTTCATAAAAGAATTATGGGTAAAATACTTCACAAAGCGAAAAGCCGTCCTCAATTATTTTATTGTTTTATTTACTTTCTCAGGAGATGGTATCCCTTAACCCAAAGGCGCATCCAGTATATGAAGTTGGGGTAGGCGAAGTGAAGGTATGGCACTCAAGCCGCCGCGTTTAGAAAGCGTAGTCTTTTACGGGCCCAATCAAATACATCAGCCCTTCAAACCACGTGTTGGAACATCTGTCTATATGTATAGTCATTGTTATTACCTGGTCATGTGATGGAGTTTGTAGATTAGTTTTTGAAAAGTTAGCTTTGTGTGTGTGTGTGTGTGTGTGTGTGTGTTAGCGCCTCGAAGAAGGAGGGGTTATAGGACAATAACCCCTGGACAATAACCGCCCATGCAAACAAAAACCCAGACAGTAACCCCCTATATTGATACATTAATTATATAAATATACAAATATATTAATCATACAGTTTATATATTAATTTATTAGACATATACGCAGCTTTTCGCACTCAAACGACACTACACCATTTACTAAATTTTTCTGCTTTATGTATACATAACCTTCAAAACTAAGTTTATCTTTTCTTTGATCAGATTTTTAAAAATCCATCATGGACAAAAATAGATCAAATTTTTAAACTTTATATTTTCCATAAACCATTTCTTTTATATAGTAGTTGACCACTTTCATGTTGTATGGTAATTCTTTCATGTCTACTCTACTTTCTACTCTACTCAGAAGTTGTTCAGAGGACTTATAGTCTGTGTTAGAACCATTGCTTCTCTTCTTCACGTGTATCACCGAGCACGTCTCCAAATTAACAACAATCTGCAAGTCTTGTGACCTTTTGAACATTCTTCTTAGATCTTCTCACAATATCTCCGCTTCTTCATCAACCACTGCTCTGCATAGTTTCGTGTCTTCCGCAAACTTAGAACTCTTAGATGAGATCGCAGCATCAATGCCGTCTAATAATTATCAATATTTAGTTCTTGGATGTTTGGTCATTCTTTCATGTCTACTCTTTACTGTATGTACTGTATCAGTATAGGGGGTTATTGTCCGGGGGGGTTTGCATGGGGGTTATTGTCCCGGGGTTATCGTCCGGAGGGTTATTGTCCTGTTACCCGAGGAAGGGTTGAACCTTAAGTTATATCTTAGATTTATATATTTCCGTAGTAATTCAGATTCGCATGCAGACCTACCACTTGGTCGGGTAGACTTTGAGGCGGCATACAACATCATTTGCGGATATAAAAGCTGAGAAGGAGAAAAATTTGCCGCAGTAGAAGAGTTGTACACTATAAATATTCTTAGGTCTTTCGCCCGGTTTCCTCGGTTTCCCTGGCGCTTATCCCCATATACACTGGCGCAAATTTCCGTGGGAACGGAAAACTAGGGTCATAAGTTGTTCAGAGGACTTATAGTCTGTGTTAGAACCATTGCAAATTAAACCGGGAATGCTTAATATCCAGTTCTTCCTAGCTTTTTCTTAGAGACTGATAGTGTCGACTGAGACAGTTCTATCATCCACATCACTTCAAAAGCCTACAATTCTTGCATGTAAAATCTCAGCCTTAATATTCTTGTTGGTTTCTTAAATTATTTATACCTGTGTCCTCCAGTCGCCTTCTTTGGTGCTAAATCAGAGGCCTCTCCCACTGCGCAGCATCCTTTACAGCGACAATCTTATAAGCTTTGGTTAGGTTTCCTCTCCTCCTCCTTCTCTCCAGTGTTTGTTAGTCAACACATTTTAAACCTGTCTTAATAGCTCAGATCCTTGTAACCCCCCATTATTTTGGGAGCACTACTTTGCACCTTCTCCATTATGTCATGCTTCAGATATGGCTTCTATACCTGTTTGCAAGATTTCAATTGTGGCCTCACCGGTTATCCTTATCTCTGTTGTCTATTGCTTGCAACGTTTTGGCCAGCATCACATGATGTACTTTGTCAAATGCATTGGCAAAATCTATGTAAACTACACCCACAGAGGTTTACTCTCATTCATTTTTTCGTGAATCTCCTCAAAGAACTGTAAAGGATTCGGCAAACATGAGCAACATCTAGTGTATCTGTGTTGACTGTCATTTATTATATCATACTCATTCAAATGTCCAATATGTAATCTTTAATAATAATTCTTTTCAGAACCTCGCACACAATACTAGTTAAACTGACTGGTATATAGTTACATGATTCATTTCTATTTCCCTTTTTAAACAACGATACTATGAGTGCATCTCTCTATTCTCGTGCTGTCTCTCCAGTCTGCGTTGATGCATTGAAGATCTGTGACAATACCTCTCCGATTTCTTCTTTCACTTCGTTTAAATAATTAGGATGTAATACATCGATACCTGGACTTTGTAATTTTTAAAATTCTTTTTAGCTGTTCCACCTCATTTTTCGTAGTAAACAGTGTTTGTAACAATCGCTTCCCGGTATACTGCTTACAACTGTTTTGTTGGGCTCAGCTTACTAATGGGCGATTGGGTCAATTGATGACCGAAAGTAATATTACATGTGAATTATTCATTCTCAGAAGCTGGTGTTGAAGCTTCGACAACTAACTGAGCGCCTGTAAAGTGTTTCTTTTGAAAAGGCGTTATTCAAATTTGCGATTACAATTGCAAACGAACTGTCTGCCTAATTCATTGACAAACCGGGACTCGAATCTCATGTCAGACAGATCTATTACGCAATATGCAGTTATCGTGGCCTGGTTAGCTACACTGGTTAAAGCTTTATACGTCAAGGCGCCTCACTTGGCCTGACACACATTGACATCACAATCGTCGCCATGGTATTTCAGCTGGCCTGGTTAGCAACATTAAAGCGTATATCAAGGCGCTTCTGTGCGTGAGGATGCCGGTTCGCATACCGATAGTGGCTATATTTCAGAGATTTTACTCTCGGGCTAGCACGGTCCGTGCACGGGGACCTTAAATGGCGTGGTGCCATTCAAACGGGCAGCGGTGGTGAAGGATCTCACCCGATTAATTCCTTGAAAAATGAGCATTGCAGGCCATGCCGTCGCTATAGATAAACATACACATTTGATCGTGCACATTGCTTTTGGTGTTTATCGCTTTCCAGTCCACCGGGGCATTGCATCAACCATGGACAGAGACTGAAGATGCGCCAAACCCTTTAAAATATATTTAAAATACACGCAGGCAATAATGGACAAAGTATAAAATATATTCAAAATACACGCAGGCAATAATGGACAAAGTATAAAATATATTTAAAATACACGCAGACAATAATGGACAAAGTATAAAATATATTCAAAATACACGTAGACAATAATGGACAAAGTATAAAATATATTTAAAATACACGCAGACAATAATGGACAAAGTATAAAATATATTTAAAATACACGCAGACAATAATGGACAAAGCGTTTCCTCTGACGGGAGCTCGTTGGTCGGTCTCTATGTGTCTATGCGAGATTGCCAGCGAAGACTTTCTCCATTATCATTCGATAATGAGATAACACTTGTGCATTTGAATGGCGCTGTAGAAGAGCTCAGATTTATACGCATATGCTGTATGTATGTATGTATGTGTATATATATTTATGTATTTATGGATTTATATATTCATGTATGTATGTATGTATGTATGTATGTATGTATGTATGTATGTATGTATGTATGTATGTATGTATGTATGTATGTATGTATGTATGTATGTATCCGAACACTTATGAAGTGAAGGCGTTGAAACACGTCTATCTAGCAACTCAATTAAGAAGGGTGCATCTTAAAAGATAAACTGAAAACATTTCACTGTTACTTGTATGCAAGCATACTTAGACATACTTAACACGGAATGCAGGGATGAGAATCACAGACACCGAAGTGGCTGACCAACCGCCATATTGGTAGGCCTACTTAAACCTCGCTCTACAGACCTAGAGACGGACAAGCGTCTGCTGAACAATGGTCCCTCTTAATAATCGCAGTGAAAACGAATCAAAATTGGTGTAGGAAGTTTTTCGAAATGTTTTCCCAGCGCGTAAACTACGTCGCCAGTATCTTTGGAGTCAACGGAATGTCTAATTCCGGGAAACTCAGGGGCCGTTTCTGTCGACAGAAACGATCTCGTGTAACGTATCAACTTCAACAAGTGTCGCATTTGTCGCGTCTGGTCCATGGATCTGTATATCTTCGACTATCCAGTTAGGAGGTAGTTCCCTTTTTCTCTATAAGTAAACACTGAAATCCAGGCGCTTATTTATGTACATCCCCCGGCTGTTAGGTGGCAATTAGCGTCGTTCAATGTCGAACTAATTATTTGCGGAGAGCTTATTATCCCGGAGAAAAATTACAACCGACGCGACCTAGAAAAGGTCGTGCATCTGTTCAGCGTGGCCAATATTTCACATGTGTTCAATGTCAGCGTTTTAGTTTTGTTTAGCTTTTGTTTTGGGCGGCTGTCAGAGACACTGGTGGATTTAATTTGGGTGAAACGTGCCCGCCTCAGTAGGGACCTACTGGTGGAGGCAGCGACACCAAACAGCAGCCACAGCCCGAAAACCAGGTTGCAATCTAAGTCCCGATCAGGGGCGCTTTCTCGCTCGGCGGACTGAGTGTTGTGGAGAGATAAGGAGGGACTAGTTGCCAAAGCTATGGAGTGTGTATATAGGCTACCGTGCGCCCTGGGTCGAGTTCATTATAGGGTCGGACCTCCTTCGTTCCTATGTATTCCCAGCTACAATTAACGCAGGCGATTTGGTTTCGCGTTGTTTTGGGAGGCTTCTGTCAATACGTTCAGCTTATCAGGAGAGTCCCAAATGAACAGTGTTGATCGCGATCCAGTCGGCTTTGGGCCAGATTTCGGATCATAGTTGGATCAGCTTAGCGGACTCAGTCTAGATTCGCTGGCAAAGGCCGCGATGTTGAGTATACAGTGGCGCGGAGTTCCATGTGCAGGATTCGCGTTCAAGTCAGCAGGGAAATCGCCGGCGACAACAGCTGATCGATACTAACGACATCTAACGACGTCTGTAGAAATTATACACCAGGGATTTCAACTTAGCGGATGCAAACGCGGTTTATATGCAATAGTTAGAATAAACTTAATTCGACGCGACGAAAGGTGCTTCATGCGATTTCGTCCTTTGCATGTCATAATAGGTTCTTCGCATCGCCTTCATAGGCGCCTAATTTCTGTTCTTCGATAGGCCTGGCTTATTTTTGGCGCCACTGACTAATGCATGTATGTATGTATGCATGTATGTAATGTAAGCATTTGTTTAGCGCCTTTATAGGTCCTTTCAAAGGCGAATAAGTGATAGTTGTATGTTATGACTTCAAGCGCTAAGAAGATGTTATGCGTTTGTCGCCCTAAATTCAACGTTTGGCTAACTTTTCTTCGAAAAAGAAAATTGAGGTAGGCCTAATGGTCCTTGTTACAAAACATTGGAATTATTTATATTCTTAAACTATAAGAAGTTTAAATTGAAATTTGTGATGCATAATAGAATTTGGCACAAAGTCAAATCTATGGGCAAATTTTCGCATCAAATTTAAGCTTAAATTTTCACATTCGAAATTTATTGACCACACGCTACAGCCCCTCAAAGGAAAACTTTCAAAAAGTCGGTGGAACTTTCGAACCTTAAATAAAGATTTTGTGTTTTTAATTTATTTTACTTTAAAACCCACTTGGGCACAATTAATTATTCAAAGTTAGAGATTGTCCAGATAGCACAACAGATGGTAACACGGAAAGTCGACTGTATTAAACTAGATACCTCAAGAGGAAGAAATCAGACAAAAAGTAAAACCCTTACGAAGCTTATGATACCTTATGGCATCTTAGCTTATGACATCTTAGCTTATGACATCTTAGCTTATGACATCTTAGCTTATGACATCTTAGCTTATGACATCTTAGCTTATGACATCTTAGCTGATGACATCTGCCTAACGAAGACATAGCTGCATGCGTGGTCACTCCTAAAGGGCGCTCGTCATGCTATACGCTTTCGGTTTCAGACAGGCGGCCTTAGAACTCGCCCGCATGGCCGAATGGACGGGTGGATGAACCGCCTACTAGACCAGCCTAGAGTTCAGTTGCAGTCAAAGACAATGACAATCATTCGACTGCAAAGTCAGCAGCAGCAGCATCGCATGGACGACAGCAAACTCCGCATCCAACTGACCAGACGCCCGCTGCAGCAGCCGATGCGGTCAGTTGGCGTCGACTCCTGAGCTGCAGAAGCAGAAGAAGACGGACGCTTGCATCGCGATGGCGCAAAGACGACAGTTGATGATTCTGACACTACGGCGACCCCTGACCTTGATCGTCCTTGGGTTGCTCTGGACTTCCGGCGTATCGGCCGACAGGTCAAGCGTCCAGCGAAGCAAATGGTCAGCTGACTACACGATGTCATTCGACCGTGACGATCGTGACATCGACGGCAGTGACCAACTACATCATACTATTTCACGAAGCACATTGGTCAGTCGATGTCTTTTTAAAATAATTAATTATAATTTAATTTAATATAATTTAATATAATTCTAGCAATCCCTTAAGCTTGACCTGAGAGGCAGCCATGGGTATGAAGTGTTAGCGACTTCATTTTTCTTTTCCTCGGCACATAAGGGCGGGTGGCCAGTCATAACCCTTGCCGCCTTATCTACCCCACCGATAATGTAGGGTAGATAAGGCATACAGTCAATGTATTCATTTTATAGACGAGCTCGTTAGGGGGGGCACAAGTTGTGCCAAATCTCGAAGCAAATTTCTGCCCTAGCGGGGATTTAAACCCCAACCTCTTGACTGAAATTTCAGAACGCTAACTACTAGATTATCGCCCACTTGCGTTAGAAATTCATTTTATGATGTTCTTAAAGACGCTATATAAATGGCCATATACGTACGTACAAACATACATACACACATACATAAACACAAACATACGTACATATATTACACACATATATTACATACATACATACATAGGCAATATAGGCCTACATACGAGGTTCACATATACATGTATGAAAAAATCTGAAGAGGCGCCATATGAATGTTCAGTTGCATTTACGATTACAATACATACATAAATACGTGAGGTTGTCTTTCGAATCTGAATCCGGAATCGAACCTGAACTAGTCTTTGTAGTTAAGATTTGTCTTGCCTGGATATCAAGAAATTTATGAATCATTCAAAGCTAATGCATATTCATAACGATGCAGAGCAAATGCATATTCATGATGATTTATAGCTCATACATATTCATAACACCTATCCATTTATTTAAATCTTCCTCGCGCCTTATGGAAATACGTAACACAGACATCAATTTATATGGCGCCGAGTCTCAGACGAATGTTGATGTACACGTGGGATGCGATGGTTGGTTGTTCCTGATAAGGGTCAAAGAAAAAACCTGTTGATTGCCGTTGTATAAATGAACGCCATTGCATGCATTGAAGTCATTTCTAGACTTTGATTTTCTGTGTTTAAACTGATGGGAGGTGATGACTGTCATTCATCTGCGTGTCTTGGTGCGTATTACTTCGAATCGACTGCAAACTCCCCGAAACTCAAACTCAGCACATAAATAGTAAAGCGTGTAAAACTTCGAATTTTTTCAGAGCTACACAAGGGGTGTGTCAAAGAGACCAGCTTAAATAAAGTAAAGTAAAAGTAAAGTATTCCATATCCCACAAGTAAGACGTAGGGTAGGTCAGGCGCAAGCATAAGCTGGGAAGTAAATGGCAAGTCCTGCGATGCATTGGCTCCGTGTCCAGGACTTTGGGATTCATTCATTGCCGGCTCAAGGGCCTAGAAAAGGAGACGAGCGCCTCTCGTACGTCTCACTTGTGGGATATGGGACACATTTTATTTCATCATGAGAGTGAGTGAGTGAGTTTATATCTGCAGCCATTTATATAGCGCCCTTTAGGAAACTCACACTGTCTGTGCATTGACTGCACACGGCTCTGGCATCTCATCTGAGCTTCTTCAACTGAGACAAGTGTAACTGGCAGCTGAGGCTTTGGCTAAGGAAACTAATCGCCAAGGTACATGACCGAAAGAGCATTGCAGCGGCGCAGATCATTTTAAAGCGACAAGTTAGTCACAGCCAATCTTCAAATGCCAGTTCACTTCAGAGTTCAAGTTCCAGCTGAGAAGCATCTGTTTTAGGAGTGTCAGTTTTCGTGCTGCTGTGCTAAGGGACTTCGAAGAAAGAGAATGGCGTTAGGGTGCAAGGGGGATCAGAAGAAGATGAGGAGAGACGCAGCTGGCTGAGCGTTGGTGGCTTTGGTTGATGCAGTTGATGTAATTAAGTGCAAAAGATGACAGCAGATATGAGTATTGGACGGCATTTTAATAATATATCATCGTAACCTTAACTCAGAGTGTGTGTGTGTGTCTGTGCGAGAGAGAGAGAGAGAGAGAGAGAGAGAGAGAGAGAGAGAGAAATCGAACAAGAAAAGAAGAAGAAGAAGAAGAAGAAGAAGAAGGAGGAGGAGGAGGAGGAGGAGAAGAAGAAGATGAAGGAGAAGGAGAAGAAGAAGAAGACAAAGAGTGGATGAATAAGAGAAGAAGATGAAGAAGAGAAGGAAGAAGAGGAGAGTTTCTCACTCAGAAGCAAATATAAAGACGAAGACAGCAATAAGATGGAGAAGGTGACGAAAAAGGGGGGTAGAAAAGAAGATTGAGAAGGAGGACTTCATGGAGGAGGGAAAGAAGAAGGTGAACAAAAAAGGAGGATAAAGAGGAGATGGAGAGGAAAACTATGAGATGGAAAATGAGTGGAGGAGAAAGATACAAAGAAAGAGGAAGAAGGGAAGAAGGGAGAGAAAGAGGAAAAGGAGTTGGAATAGGAAGAGTAGAAGCGGGAGGAGAAAGAGAAACAGAAGAAACGGGAGTGGAGTAGGAAGAAGAGTAGAAGATGAAAAGAGTCTCGGAAACAGATTTTTGGGGGCACGGTAACCGATTGGTTAGAGCGCTCGGCTTGTAACGCTGAGAGCACGGTTAGAGCCTTCCCTGAGTCGTATTCTGTGTAGGGACCATGAGCAAGTCCTTCAGTCACAATTGTTTTCGCCTCAGAATCAGATTTAATGACCTTGCCCGCGCATTAAATTCAAATTAATAATATATAAAAAAATAATAAAAATAAAATGAAGAAGAAGAAGGAGAATGAAAGAAAGTAGAGAAAAGATGGAGAAGGATGAAGAGAAGAAGAAGTTAAAGGAGAAAGAATTGTAGAGAAGGAATGAAGAAGGAGAATGGGTAATAGGGGAAAGAAGAGAAGACATTGCTGAAGTAGAAGGAAATGAAAAAGGAAATGTTTGTGTTCGCAGTAGCAGTGGGAGTAGCAGGCGCTAGTAGTAGTAGCAGTAGTAGTTGGAAATTGGAAATAGATGACTAAGAAGATATCTATCAGTCTGTTGTTGTTGCTGTTTTGTTTGGTCTTTTGATGAGATGCTGGTCTTTCCAGTCTCCCCCGTCATCGCTGTCATCGTCGTTTCCATGTTGCTAATTACCTATTAGTCCGACGGAGCTTCGGAAGAACCGAATATGACGGACGAGTGGAAGAGGAGAGGGAGGGGAGGCAGGGAAGGGAGAAAGGAAGGCAATGACGGAAGGTGGAAGAAAAGGAGAGAGGGAGAAAGGAAGGAAGGGAGGAAGGAGGGGAGGGAGGGAGGAAGAAAAGAAGAGAGGGAGGAAGGAGGGAAGGGAGGGAGGAAGAAAAGAAGAGAGGGAGGAATGAAGGAAGGAAGGGAGGGAGGAAGGAAGAAAAGGAGAGAGGGAAGAAGGAAGAAAGGAAGGAAGGAAGGGAGGGAGGAAGAAAAGGAGAGGGGGAGGAAGGAAGGGTGGGAAGAAGAAAAGGAGAGAGGGAGGAAGGAAGGAAGGAAGGAAGGGAGGGAGGGAGGAAGAAAAGGGGAGAGGGAGGAAGGAAGGAAGGAAGGAAGGGAGGGAGGGAGGAAGAAAAGGAGAGAGGGAGGAAGGAAGGAAGGGAGGGAGGGAAGAAGAAAAGGAGAGAGGGAGGACGGAAGGAATGAAGGAAGGGAGGAAGAAAAGGAGAGAGGGAGGAAGGAAGGAAAAAAGGAAGGAAGGAAGGGAGGCAAAGAAGGAGGGAGAAAGAGAGGGAGAGAGGAAGAAACTAAGAGAGAAAGGAAGGAAGGAAGGGAGGCAAAGAAGGAGGGAGAAAGAGAGGGAGAGAGGAAGAAACTAAGAGAGAAAGGAAGGAAGGAAGGGAGGCAAAGAAGGAGGGAGAAAGAGAGGGAGAGAGGAAGAAACTAAGAGAGAAAGGAAGGAAGGAAGGGAGGCAAAGAAGGAGGGAGAAAGAGAGGGAGAGAGGAAGAAAAGAAGGGAGGGAGGAATGAAGGGAGAGAGGGAAGGAGGAGAGAGCGAGAGGGAGGAAAGAAGGGAGAGAGGGAAAGAGGGAGGGAAGATGGACGGACGGAAATGGTGAGAGGAGAATTATAGGGAGGAAGTTAGAAGGGGAGGAAAAGTTAGAGTAGAGGAGTAAAGAGAGTGAGGGGATGAGGATAGGCATTGGGTTAGTGCGAGAGAGACAGAGAGAGATTAAGACGTAGAGAGAGAGAGAGAGACAGACAGACAGACAGAAAGAGACAGAAAGAGATAAAGGGAGGTTGTTGGGCGTGTCAAAGGCTGAGCATCTGATGTGTTGAATGAATGAATAAATGAATGAATGAATGAAATAACGAACGAATGGCGCACCAGCAACGAAATCTTCAGCAGCAGCAGCAGCAGGCAATGCTCAAATCCCCGAAGATGTTCAAATGATAATGGATGGCAAAGACAAAGGGCGACAACCGACATCTCACGGGAGACGACAAATGAATTCATCCGACCTAAAAGCCATCGGACGCCCAGACGCTTCAAGCCAATGCTTTATGCTTTTGATGATAGCGATGGGGAAAGAAAAGCTGCTTGTGAATGGGAAAGTAGGGAAAAGATATAGAAATGTGAAGACAAGCTGAATGGAAAATTATATGTAATGGGGAAGAATCTGGAGTCGCAATACACTCCTCTTCCGCAGATCCTATCCTGATGCCTCTCCTTCCATTTACCTATCCTGCGGATCCAATTCCAAACACCACCTAACCTAATCTAATCTAAGAACTTCTATAGCGCCACTGTAATATTGGTCAAGGCATCAGTCGATGATCACTGCTAAACAAAATCACTGTCCAAGTCAAATTCCATGGTGAGTGCGTGTCGAAAAGCCTAAGAGGAGTCCAGAAGACACACCCACCGTAGTTGCACCACCCACCGTAGTCGTTTATCTGCCTGCCTGACTCCTGGTTCTTCACCTGGAACCGAACCCTTCTTGCCTATCGATTTTGTTTTGACTGAGCGCCTGTAAATATTCTAGTTCCAGCGACTTAGATTTCGTTGGGCACTGTAGACATCACGAGTTTACGATTACTATTACGATTAAAGTTATGAAGAGGCACATTAAGAAGGCCAAATATATCAGGATGAGCGCTGTGAGCAACAGTTGTAAAGAGAACAACTATTAGAAGAGTGTAAGAGGAAGACAGTAATTGGAACAGGATGAAAACTGTAGCACGAATGAGCAGAACAAGGAGAAAGAGAGTTGGAGCCGGACAACGATAAGAAGAAATGTGTGTGTGTCTGTGTGTGTGTCTGTGTAATTGAGTCGGTGGAGGAGGAGAAAGACGAAGTCACTGTTTCTGTGTTCGTTTTCTTGCATTGGCATTTTTATCCTGGCGCCTGTACTTGTCATCTGACCAAATTGGCAATTCTTGTAGCGCCTTTCCTTGGAGATTACCCGGATGTTCAGTCCAAGTTGAGGGAAATGAACGAACGAAGACAGAAGACGGAGAGCAGTTCGTAACTTAAAGCTGGACGGGGTTTATGTCTGCTCCAGACAGCCTCACACAACAGATAACAATGGCATCAAACTGAACACACTCCTCCATCCTCATCCTCTTTCGCCTCTTTCTGATCCGGTTGCGCCTAATCTTCTCTTCCATTCCGCTCTTCCTTCGTTCCTTTTTCTTCTTCTTTTCTACTCTCATATTCCCCTCCTTTGCCTCCTCTTCCTTCTCCTCCTCCTCCTCCTTCTTCTCCACCACCTCCTCCTCCACCTTCTTCTTCTACTACTTTTTCTTCTTCTACTTCTTCTTCTTCTTCTTCTTCTTCTGTTCCTCCTTCTGCTCCTCCTCCTCCTCCTCTTTCTTCTTCTTCTCTTCTTCTTCTTTTTCTACTTTTTCTTCTTCTTCTTCATCGTCATCATCTTCTTCTTCTCCTCCTCTTCTTCTTCTTCTTCTTCTTCTTCTTCTTCTTCTCTTCTTCTTCTTCTCTTCTTCTTCTTTTTCTACTTCTTCTTCTTCTTCTTCTTCATCATCATCATCTTCTTCTCTTCTTCTTCTTCTTCTTCTTCTTCTTATTCTCTTCTTCTTCTTTTTCTTCTTCTTCTTCATCGTCATCATCTTCTTCTTCTTCTCTTCTTCTCCTCTTCTTCTTCTTCTTCTTCTTCTTCTCTTCTTCTTCTCTTCTTCTTCTTTTTCTACTTCTTCTTCATCATCATCATCTTCTTCTTCTCCTCTTCTTCTTCTTCTCCTCCTCCTCTTCTTCTTCTTCTTCTTCTTCTTTTCACTCTTGCTCTCCTTCATTCATCTCTTATACCTCCTCCTAAAGACAGCAGTTGCTTTCCATAGCTCAGTCGTTTGCAATTTACAGTCATGTAATGTAATCATAGGCAACTTTCCGAAATGTCTCGGCTCCACACAACAGCCGCGTCAGGAAGACCAGCGCCGTATCAAAATACGACCTCAAGAGCCAAGTGGATTAGTCACTTTCAATGCCAGGTCAGAGTTCAGTGGGTTTGGGATTGGTCACTTTCAATGCCAGGTCAGAGTTCAGTGGGTTTGGGATTGGTCACTTTCAATCCCAGGTCAGAGTTCAATGGGTTTAGTCAGAGGAGACAACTTGTTGCTGTTCTACAGGGCAGTGGCGGATTTAGCTACAGGCATGGGGCAGTTCGCCCCTTCGCCCCCTTGATTATATGCCGGCACCCCTCAGACCAGAGCATGGTGGACTGTTAGAATGTGGCGCCTCTCTGGAAATGCTCCTCCCACGCAAGCAATACTTGAACCGCCACTGCTACAGAAGTGCATTCCAGTTGCCACTGACGGCAAACCACTTATTTGGAGATTTATATAACGCCTTTCTAAAGCTTCTTCTCGACAGTCTTAACGCACGCATCACGTAACATGCGAAGAGAAGAAAAGTGAGATTGCAGACGGTAAGTGTCAATTTCAGATGACTGCTTTATGATTGGCTTTAGATGACTTTCAGACTGAGCACACAAAACCACACAAACACACAGGAACACAAACACATACATACGCACCCACACAAAGCCAGGCACATGTACCACGTGAAACTGACAGACAGTTCGACGTTACGTAAGGCAAAGGTTGCCCAGTTGCTTCTGTCGCTTTACGCTTTATTTGAAAGATTTTTCAGTCGCATGAAGACAAGCCTCTGAGACTCACGTCAGGTGAAAGAGACGAGTCACGAACGATCGATTGCATCTTCGGCAGCGACAAATGGATGTACAGTCGATACATTTCAACATCATTACGTTGATTTGTAACGATAATGTACACATGTATCTGTATTTAAATAGCGCCTTTAAATATCTGTAAAATGCATGCAAGGCGTTTAGGCATTTATGAATTATGGAGGTGTAATAAAAATGGTGTCGTTGGATTACTACGGTCGTGTTTGCGCATCAGCCGAAAGATCTACGAGCTCGGGACCACGCTTCTGAGGAGTTTCTATTGATGCGAGTAAACAAAATTGTGTTGCATGTAATATTACTTTGTAACTGCGAATGTTGAACACCGCGTTATGCATTGTTGCCTTTTATAGAGTAACCTTACCTTAGATGCGAATCAGCTTGAACCGTCACTGTCATTTGCCAGCTAGCAGAAATAATTAAGGTAGCATATGAGAGCCCGGGAGATTCGAAGCCAGAGGAACAAGGGCATAAGGAACAAGAACAGGAAGATAATATACTAGAGGAACAGGAACATAAGGAACACGGAGAACAGGAACGTAAGGAACAAGAGGAATAGGAACATATCAGGAAGAGGAGGAACAAGAATATGAGCAGCTAGAGGAATAGGAAAAAGAAAGCAACGGGAATATGAATTTGAGACTCACACAAGAAGCAGGTAGACGAGGAACATGTAGATCGAGAACAACATGAGCAATTGAGGAACAGGAACGAAAGGAACAGAAGCTTAGCAGAAATTCAACGTGGCAATAGGGTAACAGACTGGGTCATATGTTTGATATCAACTGTAATTTACTTTATACGAAGAATTTGGGAACAATTAAATGACTGTAAACGTGAATGGGGTCGTCTAAAGCGTAATGTAATATAAGTAAACACTTATGTAGCGCCAATTGAAAAAAAACATCTGAATGGCGATCGTGCCACAGTATGAAACCATTCTCAAACAGTTTTCCAGCGAAAGGAGTGTACTGGAACACACCTCCCGGTGGCAGGTCTCAACGGAAGGGTATGTTCTGTGTAATTGGTGTCATACGGCGCTTAACAAGAAAAACGTGACAAAAAGCCGGTTTTGCATCGTTATCGAGTTAAGACGACAATCAGTTGAAGCCGAGCCAGTGGGCGGAAGGATCGTGAATGCACGTATGAAAAGATGGAAGGATGGAATGATAAGCAGATGGAACATAACGAGCATTTGATGGGGTTAGGTGCATGAACGTGCGGTAAAATGTACATCCGAAAGAAACTAACCGTTGCTTCTAAGTCATACGCGGTTCTGAAAATCAGATGAGATCGCTTTTTAGAATCCTTTTCATGTTATTGTGTCTATTTACTCTTTATTTCTATTTTTCTTTCTCTTTCTCTTACTTTTTCTCTACGTCTTTTTCTTAAACGTTCAGCCTCTCGTTTTCTGTTCTGTACCCATTCACTGTCTCCGTACTCTCTCTCTCTCTCCTCTCTCTCTCTCTCTCTCTCTCTCTCTCTCTCTCTCTCTCCATCCCTTCTTCCTTCCTTCCTTCCCTCCCTCACTCTCTCTCTCTCTCTTAATCTCTTCCTCTCTCTCTCTGTTCTTCAGTCATTTCCTCCCTCCCTCTCTTCCTCTCTCCCTCCCTTCCTCCATCCATCCATCCATCCATCTCTTTCTTCCTCTATCCTTCTGTTCTTCACAAACTATCTCCTCACTTTCTCTCCTCCTTTCTTTCCCTCCTGCTCCTCCACTCTCTATCGCGCTGGCACAGTGGAGATATAGCGAGATCGAGACATGAAGTGCCTCTGTCTGTCCCTTTCCGTCTGTCTCGCTGTGTCGCTGTCTCTGTCTTTCCAATGAACATGCATCTCTCCAATGGTCATGCGCAGTAGCTAATTTCCACAGACGCAACTTGACCGGAGTCTTGTCACGGTTGATTGATTGCAGCTGAGCGTTTTTTCCTTTCTGACTCTGAGTCCCGCGTACATCAATTTGAATGTTCTGATGCGAATATCGAGAGCTACCAATTCTTTGTTCATTAGTCAGGATTATGTTTGATTAACCATCTATTCTAGAAGATTAACTGTTAGGATAATCTTGGTTGTGCCAAGGCTGTTTGACCGATGTGAGAATATACTGATATCCATCAGTAGGCTGAACTCACGGTAAAGTCCAATTTGCTCCGTCACTGATTAATTGCCTAACTAACTGATTGACTGACTAATTGATTGAATGGCTGATTGACTGAATGATTTCCGTCTCACTACTGTTAGATTGATTGACCGACTAAGTGCCTGATAATTTGACTTCTGACTGACTGACTGACTGACTGAACGACTGAACGACTGACTGAACGACTGAACGACTGACTGAACGACTGACTGAACGACTGACTGACTGAACGACTGACTGAACGATTGGAGGACTGGCTGAACGACTGAACGACTAAACGGACGGATGGATGGACAGATTGATTGATTGACTCCTCATTTGCTACTTTCTCGTCCTCATTTTCCCTGCTCCTCGCCCAAGTACATCTGACCCTTGCAATTCAATTCCAAGTTCATCTTATTTTGCCTCCATGGTCCTCCTGCTCCTCCACCTCCTCATTCCTTCTTTTCAATTTCTCTCCCTCATCATGGCCTTCTTCATCCGATGCTCCTCCTCGTCGTCGTCTTCCTCCTCATCGACCTCTGAATCTCATTGACCCAGAAGGAATCTGTCGTCAACGCAGACGATCGATGAACGTCAATAAGAATTTCATTACAGACTCAAAGCTAGCTCAACAGTATCTTCGCCAATAGGTCCTTCGTCATCGCCCTTTCTCTGTGTTTACATGACCTACATTCTCTCTTCCATTTACTGGACATTTCCCCCTGCGCCTTATGCATACATACATGTATGCCTATATGTAAATATATATGCTCATAAGTGTCATTAATATAGGCGATGAAATGTCGTAGCAACGTTGTCATTATAGAGATCTGAATGACCTTTGTTTTTCTCTCTTAGGCTGTTGCTCTCTCTCTCTCTCTCTCTCTCTCCCTCTATCTCTCTCTCTCTCTCTCTCTCTCTCTCTCTCTCTCTCTCTGTAACACTCTCTCACTCTCACTCACTCTCTCGCGCGCGCGCACTCTCTCTACACAAATATATAGTTATGTGTACATGTAGTTTACTTATATTCCTTATGTATGTTGTTGTATTGAAGTCTGTATACTTCTTCTTTTTCCTTCTGGCTGGAATTAATCTCCCCTAAGGGAGGGGTCAGCCACATGAATCCTTCTTTTCCATTTGTTTCTATCTCTATTGTCTTCTTTCTTCAGCCTGAGAAGCTTTAAGTTTTGCTGAATCATGTTTCCTCATCTCTTCTTTTGTCGTCCCCGACTGCGGCGTCCGTAAGCCTCTGCTGCCATAATTCTTTTAATGCAGTTTTCCTCTTCTCTCCTCATCACATGACCATACCATCTCAGCCTGGCTTCTTGTACCTTGTCAGGTATACATGCCCCACCCAATTTCTGTCTGATATACTCATTCCTTTTTGTCTTTCAGTGAGATTCCAACTAACCATCGCAGCATTCTCATTTCTGTTCTATCCAGCAGCTTATCCTCCTCTTTCGTCAATGTCCAGGCTTCTGCTTCATATTTCATCACTGGTCTTATCATTATTTTGTATACCTTTCCTTCGAGTTGAACCGGACATCGCATAATACACTTGATAGGTCTTTCCGTTGTTGCCACGCTGCCTTAATCCTGTTCTTAACATCATGTTTGCATTCTCCTTTAGCATTCATTATCGACCCAAGATACTTAAAGGTTTCTACTTGTTTCAATGCATTTCCTGCAATGTCCTTGACCACAAGTGTCTCATCTGTTTTGGAGCATACCATGGTCTCTGTTTTATTGATATTTATTTTAAGACCCTTGCTCTCCAGTGCTCTCTGCCAATCAGTGAAACGTCCTTGTATCTTTGTCGCTGTGTAGTGTGCCACCATGAGGTCATCAGCATACAACATATCCCATGGTACTTCTCACATTTTCCGATATGGCATCCATTACTGTGACGAACAGCAGAAGATTCAGGCAGGCTTCCTGATGTACACCCACTTGAATCTCAAATTTTACCGTATTTCCTATATCGCTCCTCACAGAAGTCTGTGCATCTTCATACATTGATTTCACCCGTCGCACTATTTTCTCTGAACCTCCCTTTTTCCTCAGACTCCAATATACGACCTCTCTTGGTACTCTATCAAAAGCCTTCTCCAAATCTACAAAAGTCCAATATCTCTTGTTGTTTCCTTCTAGTATTTTCTCCTGCACCTGTCTCAATATGAATATTGCATCCGTTGTGCCTCTACCCGGCCTAAAGCCAAACTGGTTATCATGTAGCTTGACCCTTTACCTAATGCGCCCTTCGATCATCCTTTCGTACACTTTCAGTCCAATTTCCAGCAGCTTAATTCCTCTGCAGTTACTAAATTCCAATACGTCTCCTTTTGTTTATATATTGCTATTATTTCACTTTCCTTCAGATCTTGTGGCAGCCTTTCTTGTTTCATAAAATCGTTTAAAATGATGTATAGCCATACGATGCCATCATGTCCAAGTGCTTTAAACATTTCGGCGTCCATTCCAGATGGTCCCGGTGCTTTATTGTTTTTCATCTTTTCAACTGCTATCTCGATCTCTTTGCGAGTAATTTCATTTTCCGGTCCTGCCACAGGAATGGCTTTCTGTAGTGGCTCCCTTAGATTTTCTTCATTTAGCAGTCTATCAAAGTATGTCTGCCATCTGCATGTATGTCTGTATATCTGGCTCTGATAGCATCCTCCTCACTTAGCATCTTACGGTCTTTATCTTTACTGATTGCTTATCCTGTTTACTTCTTTTTCTTGCTTTTGCCATTTTATTTATCTTTGCCTCTCCTTCTTTGGTGTTAAGTTCTTCGTATACATGATGTAATGCCTTGCTTTTGGCTATTGCTGCAGCCTTCTTTGCTTCCTTACACGTTATCCTGTATGCTGCTTTTAGAGCATCATCTTGCCGATCTGCCTGCCACATTTTAAAGACGATCTTCTTATTATTTACCGCTGTCTGTACTTCCTCTGTCCACCAGCAGGTTTCTCGTTCCTGTCTCTTCTGACATCTTGTCGTGCCGCATATCTTCTTCGCTGCCTCTTTCATACTTATTTTCAGTTTATCCCATGTTACTTCTTTTGTTTCAGCAAGCCGTGTTTGCACTTCCAGTCTCTAGGTATCTCTTTTATCTCCCTTTAGTTTCCATGTTTTGATAAGTTCTTTTTGTTTGATCTTCTTTCTTTTTTGGTGTTGAATCTGCACTTGTATATTCATCCTTCATTTCTTCTTTGTGTTCGTATTGTTATTTGCTAGAAAAATTGAAGTAACTATGTACATACATATACATGTATATATATGAATATAATACATCAGCATGTACCTACAGGTCTAAGTATATAGCGAGGGTCGACGTTCAAAAGGGTCAGTCAGTGCTTTCAGGCCCTTAAAAAGGTGAACGAGACTGAGACATTGAACGGAAAAGCAAATCCATAGATTGGTTGAATGTTCAGCAGTTGTGGTCATCGTTAATAAACTAAATGTATCGGTCATCCGAGACGACGCGAGGCATCTGTAGAAAAGCCAAGCAATTAAATTCCGACTTCTCTCATTTATCAGGTTCACTTTTAGCTCACAGGGTGTTTTTGGCAACAATCAGCGCCTTGTTCTCCTGTAATTGCAAGCCTTTCAAATCCAATGCCACAGAGACGGATGGACAGATGGATCGATTAACGGAAGAATGGAAGGACGGATGGAAAGGCGGGTGGATGGGTTTACGAACGGACAGATGAACGGACGGAAAGGTGGATGGACGGACATACGATATGGAAGGACGAGCGGACAGGGGGATATAAGAAGAAAAGACAGACGGACGAAAGGATAGAAGAACGGACAGATGGACGGACGGACGGACAAACTGAAGGACAGATGGAAGGACGGACATACGGATGATGGGACAGGCGGCTGGACGAATGGAGGGTCGATCGAACACAGAAGAGTAAGTATGGAAGCTCTGGAAAGGTTGGTGGATTGGATGACTCCTTTGGGTTTCTCTGTTACTCGGAGACGGCGCTACATGTGTCGCGATGGATTTAGAAGAATGAATCTAATCTAAAACTTCTATAGCGCCGTTATCATAATGCCTAAGACATCAGTCGATTGTCGGTTAACGAATGAGGAACTGATACTCGATAGGCACAGTCCTCCATCGACATCCATCCGACTCCCTTCACCTGCTGCATCTCTCGATGCTTTTTCTGTCCGAGACTTCCGCCAGTGATAGGCGC